>CM068367.1:306540485-308940485 GCA_034769895.1 Magicicada septendecula | reverse complement strand
AGAATTATAATTGTCTGAAAAGAATTCCCTTAAATAAAACAAACAAAATAATGGTGTTGATATTATTTAAATACTAGCTTTGCTTAAGTTTAATAGTAAAGTATAATAGTTGGTCGCTCGGTGATGGTGATCGTCTTGTTGATACTAGCTGTGAAACTTCTCCTCCAGGTCGATAATAGTCTAAGTACGTTACGTCTAGTAATGTCTGGACAATAGAATAAACATAATATACTTTCACGTACCTGGTCGTGTTTTCTAGAAGTTCAATAAGCTGTCAACACGGTTTACAAAAACCAACTCACTTTAGCTACAAGGTTAAGTTGCCTTGTTTGATGGTGGGCGCCACACGGATTTATTTTGGGAAAATCCCGTGTAAAACCCATAAATAGAATCAATTAATGATTTAAAGAAATGAAAATAATTGTTCATTACCTTTATGGCAATGCTATTCGAAATATTTAATCACAACTGAAGGTTGTTTGAGTTTTCTGAATAAGATATTTAGTTACTGTTTAGAAATAAATTAAGTCGAGTTATTCTGTTAATAATGGGTTTTTATTCATACCCTTGATAGAGAATTCAAACAAATATAATTAAAAACATACAATGATGTACAATTGTAAATAAGTTATTATATACCCTGTAAGGCTTGCTCAGAATATAAGCAGTAAATCTGGCTAAGTCCAGATATTTCTTTTTACTTTAAACATTAATTTTAATTAAATCTCAGGTGTAAGTTCTTTGAGACACAAAAAAGAAAGTTTATGCCTACACAATAGCTAATGATTTTCTGATATAATATTGACTAGTACTGTTTTTGACGTTACTATTATAAAGTAAACAAACAAAAATAACCTATTTGATAGGTTGTGCGTTCGTCACGCCTGATTTATGATTTACAAAGGTTATATTTTGGAGAACACTTATAACTAACATTCAGCTTAACTAATATTGACAAATTCATAAAATAAATTTAGACATGGTGTAACATAAAAAATGTTTCAGTGTTTTTGCGTCAGTACAGATCAGTGTATTAAAACGTACAGGTTATAGCGCTCGTAGAAAAAATGAAAAAATGATTACACTGTTACCTGGGATTTTAATCTTACGATTAAAATTTCAATTAACACTTCGATAATCGGATTATAATGATTATCGTTATTCACTACACACGCACTTGAACAGAGAATTTCGATCCGCTTCTAACTTACAGGATCATAAATAATACTATTTAATTCTTTCTGCTGTTCATTATTTTTTCCCGCACTAAAATGAAATAATACTGCACATAATCACAATGGTTCCTTGTAGAATAATTTGAAGTAGTTGTAGGTTGTTGTCGAACTGTTTCCTTTGATGTGTTCTGGCGATGACGCTATCAGTTATTGAAAATGGTTGAGATGAGATCGGCGTACCTGTCACACCGAATGCCGTTAAGAAGTGTCTGCTGAAAATTCGTTCAGGCTCTTTTTATAGTCGATACCTTGATCGGCTCTAGGCAACAGTGTTAATTACTAAGAAATTTTGTCATTGGCTTAGACAGGTGTGATGAATGTGACGTATGTTTTTCCAACCGTCAAAACGGTTTTTATAACCGCCAAAAGCTAAAGTGATTGACAGCTACCGATGTTATTGGTATTTACGACCAAATTTCTTAAACATATTTTGTAAATGATGCTAACGCCTTTCCCGCACTTAATACAGTTGCGATTGGGGC
Source organism: Magicicada septendecula (assembly GCA_034769895.1). NCBI lineage: Eukaryota > Metazoa > Arthropoda > Insecta > Hemiptera > Cicadidae > Magicicada > Magicicada septendecula. Next base: position 308,938,768 of record CM068367.1, on the reverse strand, counting down.
TGTATCGCCATCAAATTAAAGAATATTTTGTCCTCTTTAATTTGATATAGTTTGATACCGAGTTAGTTTCACTTTTACTGACATTGCTACATAAACAATGTTCAGGTACACTATTTCGCACTGTCGTCTGTTTACCAAAATCGGCAATTATACACTTTGACTAATATTGTTTGTGTCCTACATCGCGTTTTATCACTCGAACGTTTATGTGAGAACACCGTTAATTCTGTACTGATGTTTAATTACTGTACATTATGAATAAACCTTAACTTTAGACACTGCAATGACCTGTTCCTACATACTATGATATTTCGTTTCACATTAATTTGCTCTATTCTACTAACTAACAATCGAATTATAAATCATATCATTTTAATAATGCTTATTGCCATGTTTTAGCATAACAATTGTTTTGTGTAGGTGACCTACATTTCTATTACTTCCTAATAATCATCTCATTAATGATTGTTTGGTCTAGGCCCTGTTAAGGCATACCGTCTATACTGGAATTCTGCCTTAAAAGCTTTTATTAGTTCACAATTCGGTAATTTTGCTGAGGTAGCTTATTGGTATAAGATTCCCTCTTACAAACGTGTTTATTTGTCATAGGTATAGTTGAGATTGAAATATAGCTTCATTTTTATTTTGTGGCCATTGCTAATTTTAGTTCTTGGCCTCAATAATTACTAGTCATATTTAATTTATTATTAGCCAAATGCTGACTCTGATCTCACATTATTCAGATTCTTATTTAATCATTCTTTAGTAACATATCATATTCTGTTTACATGATTCACTGACTCGTTTGACAGCTTAAAGTGAATTTAAACTTGTCCATCAGTTTGTGTCAGTTATAGTCTGGTTGTAGTGTCAAACAGTATTTGGGTTTGCTGTTTCTTGTGGCACTTCTGCTTCTTTCTTCCTCCATGATTCCTCTCTTCTTGGTTATTCTTATCATTACCTTATCTATTTATATTATCATCATGCATTTATTAAACCTTATAGAATATGTTTAGGTTATGTAACATTTTTGTTATGTTAAAATATATAAATTGATGAAGAAGAATGTACAGAATATTCGTTGCAATATGTAATGGAAAGTTGCAGTTGCATCAGCGACTACATATATTCTCATCTAAAAATTGACACTTGTTCAACACTTAAATCGAATCAGTACATCTGGGTACAACATAGAACAATGCTCTACTTCTGTTTGAATTAAACACATGTGAGTCATGAATACAAAGTGTGTACAGCAAAATCTTATCTTATCGAGTGACAGCCAGTGCGGGCGGCGGGAGCTGCACACGCACACGCTCCGGCATCTCTGTACAGCAAAATCTTATCTTATCGGGCGATAGCCAGCTGGGCCACGATATCTCTATCTCACTTTCTCTCACACGTTTAAGCTAAGATTTTTAAAACATTATAATATCTTTTGAACCAAATAACTTAGAAAAATGAAAATTACATATCTGCACTCTACAATACAGTCCGAATATGTACGCAAAATTTTATAACATTCGGTTGAGTAGTTTCGGAGGAGTTCGCGGCCTAAGTTGTGCACCGATTCGTGGATAGAGGGCTATGCCTGATTTCTCTACGCTCATCAGGCTCCGCCCAATAAGTGCTTCACAGGGCATTTACTTGGCAAATTTTCAGGTGTTGGTATTGAAAGACTGTTATAGCCTACTTTTAATTTCCATTCGTGCCAATGGTGAAGCCCTAGATACTTCATATCACGAGATCAGTGGAATCGAGTATCGCCTATGTAGAATCTGGGAGGGAGCTCTCTGCGACTCGAAGAGACAGCTGTCATCGTGGCTGCAGTAATGGAGACGCTCAATTTCTCTGCCCATTCTAGATATGAACAGACGAACAGAGAAATATTGAAAAGACTATTATATAATTCCGACAATACAACTGAGAACAATGATACTGAAGGAACGACGTAGTCAATTTTATGTTAATCGATAAAAGACAATATTGTAAGTTAATAATAAGTATTATTGAGATATGACTTAATGTTTCGACCTAATAACAGACATACAAGAGCTATGAACAGACAATATATGTTGTTGCAATGAGACAAACAATCACTCTATTTGTTAATATATGGGGACATATTTACGATAAGCCTTAGTTGGTGTCCTGTGCAAAGGAGTGTGGATGTTATAAGACAATATTGTTATTAGAATAAGTACTGCATGTCAGTGTAGTTTAAGACGATAATAAACAATAAAAATTGCAGTGCAGTGTAGAATAAAAGTAAATAAGTGTTGTCCGCGTAACGAATTGTGTGAAGATAATTAATACAATGACACAATGTAAGTCATTTGTATTAGCGTGCAAATTGGAATAACAATTAATAACTAATTATTTTAATATTAAATGTATTTTAATAGTATTCATTCAACTGACAAATAATGAGCTATGCAATATCATGCAGTTGAAAACAAGTGGTTTGGAGAGGTCTAGAAACTTTCCACCAATAAGTGGTTGCTTTTCTAGTAAAATCTAGAATGTTTTAACAGGTAAAAGAACTTCATATGCCAGTCTTTCACAATCTAATAATTTGTAATAATCTGTGGGAAGTCGGAGTCTATCATCGAGGGTGAGGCTAAATAAGACCGCGAAATCAGATACTGCGTTCGAGATCTTCAACAACCGATGGCTGTCAACGAGAACTGAGTCAGAAGCAACGTGGACGGACAAAACGCCTACAATGAAACCGTGAGGTGGACGTCCTAACTGAGGAGAACAACAGCTGATGTGAAAGCGTGGGAGCAGCCCGCGAGTTCGTCCGGACTTATCTAACTTAACTCAGAAAATACAGAAAAAGAAATTATAAAACTCGTTATAAAGTATATAGCTGTTAAAGACTCTTTTTAATTACTAATTGTCAGATATATCAAAATGTATATATTTCTAAATGCGTTATATGTCTCACGAAAACTTTTGAACGCTTAAAACGGTTCCACTAAAACTTGGCATTCATGTCCATACTTTTACCCTACATTTTCTACTGTTTTTGAGCTGGATCCCCTAAAAGTATTGGGACCGATGGTATAAATGTGAAAGGTAAAAATTTGTAAAAAATTGGAAACGTCCACATGGGGTATCAAGTTAAAGTGGATTTTAACCAAAATATGAATTTAGCTTCATTTTTCAAAGTCTCAAAATTTTGATACTCCGGGTGCCAAAAATTGTGTGAAAATTTTGATAAAACTGCAAAGCTTTATGTGGTGTATCTAATTCAAGGGAATTTTACCTAAAATATGAATATTGTTAAATTTTTGAAATACATTTTTTTACTACAGGGTCTAAAAGTGGGATCAAAAATTGGAAACATCCAGGCGAGTGTTAAATTAAAGGAAATTTTAACACAAATCCGACTGTTTGGAATTTTTTAAATATTTTTTTATGATTACTCTATAATATTTATTTGACTAAACAACAATGGTAGGGTAATCGAGTTATTCGTGTTAACTGAAATAGTGTCTAATATCATAATTTATCGTTATTCCTACTAATAAACATAATAATAATTAATGTGCATGGATTACATTAAATTTGTTATTGTACAATATATTAGGCTGTGCATTTCATAATTTTGTAAAGCTATATTAGTTAAATAATTATCATATTTTTATTTTCTTAATGATACTTAACGCTAAGCTTTTATAACGTTTTGGACGGCGAAAATATGTATCCTATTTAAGGAAAGGATAGTTAACAAAGTTTGACATCAATGTTTAATTAATTTGTCAATATTAAACACAAGTAGAAAACGCTGAAATAATTTTGTATGGCTTTGTGGGCATCCGTCTGTGCTTTCATGAATATGCTCATGCTGTTCGGAATGAATTCGTTAATGGTTCGTGGTTAACGGTTTGGGTCTGTAGAGAGTTGCTGAACCATAATCGGGCGCTTGAGAGCCACATGATTTGGCAGAACAGAGGCTGAGGGAGGTAGAGGTTAAGGGGTAAACCTCTGAAAGAAATACAGTTCTGGAGCCCTGAACTACCACTAAAACACATAGATATAAACAAAAAAGGTATAAATGGCATTAAGAAAAACTTTAAAGGCACCATAGAACTCTCAGATTGTACGGTAATATTGTGAAAAACACAAAATAGGGGTACAAGCTATGGAGTTCAAATGGTAATAATGATACATGAAAAATAGACAAAGGTATTCGGTCATACGGAGAAGATAATATGGGTTACATTCAAAGTTGGTAGGTTCATTACTGTCACAGGTATCTATGATCCTGAGAAAATTAGAAAAGGAAACCCTTGAGCCTTTATAAAAAGCTGCAGAGCTTCTGAATTCTGTGAATAATAGTAATATAAGAGTGACAGATGCTCTAGTGAGAAGTCAGGGAATTTAACTATGCCAGATTCATCTGATTATGGTATGCCGAATAGAAACGGACACAAATTAAGACTGTCTTTTACGTCCATAAACATGCCTATACACTTACAAAAATTATATAAAAAGTTATACCCAGATTTACAGGGATTCCAAATCATTAATGGGTAATATAAGATCAATTACATAGAAAAGCAGATCTCTCAATAAGGCCTAAAGACATGAAAACAGAAAATAATATTTCGTAAGATGACTTCTTAGTATGTTTTAAAATCGCTCATACATGGAATAAATCTGTACTACAGAGATTTCATGAGGAAAACAACAGCGCAGTTTATGCAGAAGGCTAGAGAAATTGTAAACTTTTTACAGAAGACGTGAGAAAAACAGTTCACATAAATATTACCAGTAACTGGGTGTTTAGTTATTACAAAATTTATACAATCATGGCATTAAAAAAGCGTGAAAATTATTGGAGAGCGTGATAAAGGAAGGCAAAGGAAACAATTGTTAATTGAATTGGGTGTGTTTGGATTATATACCAAATTTAGGCAGAAGCTTTTCAGAGACGGGACACAATTTCAGTGTATGCCTACAATCCAGTTGCCATAATAAAGAAATAAAGGAAAGCAACATAATAATTGAATTACTGATTTTTTTTCAATTCCACGACCTATTTCGTGAGACACAGTTGACATGTGAAATACAACACAGAGTTATGAATGCCGTAAATATTCTGTATATCGGTAATATCTTTTAACAGGCATACAAACATTAAATAGTCATCACAACAAACTTAAAATTTTTAAATAAAAATAAACAATGAACTTTTTACAGTAAATTGAATTTTACAAAAATCATAAATTACAAAATCAATACGCATATAAGTTGAGATAACAAAGCTGATTGCCAGAAACGAAAATATTTTTTGCTTTGGAAGATAAGAAGATAGTAGTATATTTTAGCTAACGTAAAATCGTAAAGTTTTTATCTTACTATAGTAAACGTGTTCTATTTTTTCACTACGCTCTACACTTTCTGTTACACATGACAAAATTTATCATTCAAATGAAAAGATAACGCCAACCGGTAATCCCTTATATTATTTTTGCATACGCATAATATTTCTCGTAGTTCCAGAAATGATAAATTTAATTATCAGAAAGTTGTATGTTTTTTGCTCCTAGCATTGGCTATTAGACGAAGTTAACGAGTTTAGTCAGCATAAGAAATTTTTTTTTCAATTCTTTTTTTTACTTTTTTTTAAGTACGACTATGAAAGAATTGCATTCGTACATTGAATGATACATACTGATATCAATTTGGAAGGTATATGATTGTTTTCTGGAGAGTTCCCACAAACTGTTGTATCGTTAAATTAATAAGTACACAATTTTTGACCATCGGTAATATGTGGTCATCTTCATGTGTACCACCAAATTAATCTAATTATTTAGAACTAATTACATGATATAATTTGAAACATCAAGATCATATCGTCACCATAAACGATCTCTAAATTTCATAAGTTAGCTTAGTTTCGTGTTTTAGGAAAGCATTAACCAGTTTAAACGATGTTCGTAAAACTTGGCATGCGTTTCCATACTTTTGCCCTACAGACCCTTATTTTTTCCAAATTGATTTTCCCAAAAATGATGGAAACAGTAAAAACCGTAAGAAGTTCAAAATTGTGAAAAAATTGCTAAAGCCCATGTGGGGTACCAACTAAAGAGCATTTTAACCCAAAAATGTGGGACGCTACAGTGGGTCAAATTGTTGATAAAATCGCAAAAAACCATGTGAGTTATCAGAATAAAGATAATTTTCACAAATCTGGATGTACCGAGCAGTTATAGAAATTTTAATTTTAACGTCTTTGGAGACAAGGGGCCAAAAAAAGGATAAAAAATTTGAAAAACTGTAAAAACCAACCGAGTGTCTCACTAGGGGGATTTTTTTACCTAAATCCGAATGTTGGTATTCTATTGGTATAGAATATTCTAAATATTATTGGTAAATATTCTGTTGGTATTGGTATTAGTATTCTAAAATACTATAAGAATATTTTATATTTACGACACCAGGAACCTAAAATGGATCTCAAGGTTTTATGAAAATTACAAACCTCTATGTGGGGGATCAAGTCATGAGGAATTTCATTCAAAATACAACTCGAAATCTTTAATAATAAATTTATAGAATTAATTTTTCAACATTCCTTGCAAATTTTCGATCGTCTTCAAAAAGTTAGTAATCTATGTTTACAAAAAAGACATTATGCTATATACATATTCGTAAAAAGTAAAAGTGTGAAAGTATCAAATATTGCCACACACACACACACACACACACACACACACACACACACACACACACACACACACACACACACACACACACACACACACACAAATAGGCCTATATATAATCTAAAAGTATAAGACTAAACTTGTCATTTAGGCACTTAGGTTATAAATTCAACTAAAAAATTCGACTACAGTAGGTTGGATTAATGGTTTTTATCTGTTTTACAATTGTAATTTTATTAAAACGTTAATTATATTAGTTTTCTTAATTTTTGATAATTGAAAAATGATATAATATTGAAACACGTTTAATAAAAATATATTACGTTCAAAAATACGAGCAAGTTTGGAAATTAAAAGTTTTTGATTTCTAAAATCAAACATTTAAGCCTGTAAATATACACGATATTTTCCTGTAAACATGCCGCGATTATAATTTTGGTTCTTGCATTGAATACTAATCACTGTTACTTAAGTACTCTTCCAGAAACCCGAATGAAATAGGAGAACATATTACAAAACAGTGTACGTGGATTCCCATTAATTACTCTGCTCTTACTTATAAATTATTGTGTTGTAATAACTGCTCTACTTTCAGCTTTGTAATTAAAACATTAATTTATTGTTTACATTAAAACACCATGTAAAATCTTTACGCAGTCTTCAAGTTGTCTGCTGATACGGCTGATACCGTAATGCAGATGCTTGGTTAATCATTATAACTTCTTGCCAACTGTCAAGAGTATATTAATTTTTATGTTATTACAAATTGTTATGTACGTGACGTAACAACGGAAGCTCTTTAACGTACTGCATATTGCAAAGAGATAGAAAGAGTACTGTGCACTAAAGATATAGAAAGTTTATCCGATAATTATAGGTTCGATAAAGCCTGTTTTAAAACAGGAACAGCCATATAACTCACAAGAAACTGTAGTACCATATGCCACACACGTAACATAAATCAAACACTGAAGTACACAGTATTATATGTATTATATGTATTTTATTTAAAAAAATTGTAATCTGTAACTATCCATGAAGTAACATGTTTGTAACCGTAAAGCCTCTCAAGACAAGCCATTTTCAGCCAGTAAAATACAGAAGAGAAAAATATGTAATTTTTTATGTCAGTTTAATAATTCATTGTCACAAAAGAAAGATATGTAATTTTGCGTCAGTTTAATGTTGTTATAGAATTTAAAGATTGACTTTGCGATTGTAATAGTGATTTTGTAAATGAATGCCTAGTGTTGTAAAATTGAATGTGTGAACCCAATGATGCTAGACGTATACTAAAAGTTGTGGAATTTACAGTAGGAACTTGTGCTGAATTTAATTTCACAAATACTAATATCAAATGAAAAATATGCATTGTATTGCATGATATAGTTTCGTGATGGTTTGCTCGTGGCTTCATATTTCATGTCAGTATTGATTAAAATAAATACGTACATTGATGTGTGGAGACATAATTACTAGTAGTCGAGTGCTCAGAAAACGTTGCAGTAGAGAGTGTACACAGGCCCGTGCTAATGTTCAGAAAGCATTACTTTCGTGATACAAAGCAATGTCTTGTGTCATTTCTGTTGTACCATACAACTCTACGCTGTGCTGTGAATAATCAACATTTAACAAGATGACTGGACGAAAAGACATAATAGGCCTGGGTATGTAAGTATCAAAAGACGTAGATACTATATAAAGACATACATAAATAATTTTCATCTTCATCTCTGTTGTGGATATTATAGTTTTGTAATAGACAAGTCATGTAGTAAAATTTTTTTAACTCAGACATGTAGTATTTTTATATTACATGTAATCTGTATGCATGTAGTATCCGCTATCGAATAGGCTATAACAAGTACAAAAATATTTTCAGATGCATATATCGGATACGAACGCAAGTATTTTGTTTCATTTTTAGATAACTGGACATAAAAAAAGAGAAATATATTTTGAGTTTTATAAATGTTTAAATAAAGGAACATGAATGGACTTTATTAATAATACTCAACTAATGATTATAATTTACCATATCCTACTTCAAATATTACGTTGCAATTTTTTATTTTTAATATAACAGGCGTACTCATAAAATTACATAAATATAACGGCTAGAGGTTTGTAATAAATTCAAGTAAAAGTTTTACAAGACGTAAGTAAAAACTTGTTTTCTTGTGTTAATTGTGCCATTTAAATGCCGCCGCCTGCCACTAATTGGTACACGTGGCGCGAGTTGGCCGCCATTGGTTTCATAATAGGACACTCCGGCAATGGCAGAATTATGCTCTCCCGTCAAAAGAAGTTTTAATTCACAACATACTTTTTTTCAGTACAATTGTAATACACCGTAATTTGTAAACATGGTGTAAAAAATTACTAGTTATCTCACAAGTTATCTTTTCCTCTTTGCGCTACGCTCTTTTCCTTCTCCTCGAAATAAGGATCGTGTGTTCGGAATCCTCTTTAAGTTCCGGTGTTGACTCGTCAGATTTGGGTTAACCTTGTACTGTATGTGGTTGAATTTGGTGTCTGGTCTTCACGGAATTGTGGGTGGGAGCTGACGACGATGAAGACGTTTACTGTGGTCTTTTATTTTCAGCTGTTAGTTGAGCTAAACGTTGTTAGCGTATCTGCGTCCTTGAAGTCCGGTTACGAGCTATTTCCTGATAGTGTCAGTCATCAAACCTTGAAAATTGCTGTTGCCGGATGCTTTGTCGTTATCTCTCGGGTGTGTGTTTGTGACGCGTTAGAGATTTTTCCGGTATGTTGTAATTCAAGTTGGTTGTACCCCCACATGATGAGGCGTAGTCCACATGTTCTGGAGCGAACATGTTCTGTGTTTGATGGCATGCTAATTTGTACACCTCTTTCACACGCCTTGCCTGATGAGCGGCGTGGGGACTGATCACCCCCTCGTCGTTGACTTTCAGTGAGGAGGCGCATGCAACGTTTCTAAGTTGACTGAAGGTGGCCCCTTTGAGTTGTTATCAGATGGCGGCTGATGCCGCGCCAGTCGATCTGAGTTTTCCCATTTATGTACATGATGTACGCCCCTGCCCGAACCCTGCTCTATCCGGTTACACAGACGATACCCCCTGTATGTAAGACACTTTTGGTTCAGCGTCTGATGTCGTCGGCTGCTCGACGTTTCTAAGGTAACTGAAGGTAGCTCTCGGAATTGTCTTTGGATAGCGGCGAGTGCCGTATCGAGTGATTCGAAACCTTCCAGTTTCGTGTACATAATGCGTCAAGTTTCTCGAAGTCGACTTCGTTTAATTGTTTCACAACCCTATCCGCGTGCGGGATACCCATTTGCGGAGTGCCCATCCATGGGACGTCCATTGATGAGATACCCGATGACGAATCGTTTATGTCTTGTTTGCTTTGTGCGTATTGGAGTATGTGTTTTGTTGTGTTATTGAAGATAGAATAGGTTACGATTAAGTTATAATGTTTGCTTGTTAGTTGTTAATTTATTGGACGGCTTTTGTCCTTCGTGTGGGTGTTTGTTTTTGATTTGATTGGTCAATATTTCTTATTTTGCAAGAAACCTTACTTGGTGTCTCTGTACAGATTATTGTTCTTCTTTGAATTCTGAAATTCGCCCTTTTGCTAAAATTGACCTTGGACAACCGCCGTTTCTGCACCCGACGCTTGCCTTCCGGGGAGGAGTTCTGTTGCAATTATTCAGCTTCCGCCAAATGCAACGATCAGCGCATTACCAAATAAAATAAATAAAATAAAATAATCGCGATACGGAACCATTTTCGTACTTTTCTCGACGTCTTGACGTCATGCTACCCCCCCACCAGTCAAGTCAGTCGACAAGCAGAAATAGCCCAGGGTAGAGATTCTTCTCGTCTCCAAGTCGACGCCTAAGTACGGAGCCTTTTTACCAAGGTATTTGTTACCATTTCAGCCACTATGAGTCAGTACCAGTAACTAATTAATTGCTTTGTGATTTTTTGTAACTGTATTATATGTATTTTATTTAAAAAAATTGTAATCTGTAACTATCCATGAAGTAACATGTTTGTAACCGTAAAACCTCTCAAGAAAAGCCATTTTCAGCCAGTAAAATACAGAAGAGAAAAATATGTAATTTTTTATGTCAGTTTAATATTTATTGTCACAAAAGAAAGATATGTAATTTTGCGTCAGTTTAATGTTGTTATAGAATTTAAAGATTGACTTTGCGATTGTAATAGTGATTTTGTAAATGAATGCCTAGTGTTGTAAAATTGAATGTGTGAACCCAATGATGCTAGACGTATACTAAAAGTTGTGGAATTTACAGTAGGAACTTGGTTCGACGTTTCCACGTTTACAGTAGGAACTTGGGAACAGTAATACCACTATTGAAGACAGAAACCCCATGAACGAAAACAGCAACCCTACGAACGAGTTAAGAATCTCAGGAATACAGGGCTTCACACAATTTTACCTTGCTGATACAGATACGTCCTACGAGCTACGTGGAGGCTTGAACCTGCAACTCACGAGCACATGGCGTGAACACCATCGGACTTGACGCCATCATACACTGCTAGCCGTTCAAGTAACAATGTTTAATTATTATTAACACCCAGTGCCAGTCTTGCACAGTCAATAAAGAAGGAAATATGAACTTTTGCCTTACAGAGATTTTACGCTATAGGCTAAGTAAGATTAAAAACCTCAGTAACAATCCACAGCATGCTCGCTGTGCGTAGTTAATGTTGTACACTTGTATTGATTCATATGACTGAATTATTCTGATTAATTTGGCTCAGAGTTCGATTCATTTATAAATTGCAATTTAATTTATTCAGCTTCTAATATTTTAACAGTTAATTTAATTAAGATCCAAGGATCCAATAATTGAAATTTTAATACCCTGGCTTATTCGTAATCATAAAACAGGCTAACTCTGTTTCATTTAATGAATAAAGTCGTTCAACTCTGCTCACCAAATGATCGTTTATTTTTTTAATGCACCCCCCTTCATTACACGTAACGTAGTTACCCTATATGCTTTGATGAACGCTATATTTACAAAGAGTTATAGGTACTAGTTAATTTTAATAATTATTGTGATATTCTTTGTTACATTGTTGTAGTATAATATTATTGTATCGCGGTATGTATGCTACACGCCTAGTATCTGGGCCCAGCGTTGTATGCGCGGAAGCGCGTACCAAAAGAGGTGTGTCACAGAAGTGGTAGCCGGATCGTGGTTGTCCATGGTTGTCCGTGGGTTGACCGTGGGTTATAGTGTGTAATTTTGTTAATTTCGCCATTTTTTTTTGTTAGTGATTTGCGTTTGGACCACGTGGTTTTTTGTCACGTCTTGCTCCGTCCGGTCCGGGACATGTTAATGATTTATCTTATAAAAATTTGTGTAAATTATTTTGTGTAAATTTTTGAATTTTGATGTGGGGTTAGCGGACAATTTTTTGGTCATAGTTAGCAAGCATATTTTAAAATAATTTTTACTTTGAATTGTTCGAATTATTGTGTCGAGAAGAAATATCAGTTAGTTGAACTTTGTCTAAGAGATAACGCTGTGCATTACGGTATTCACGTAGCCCTGATTGTCGTATCTGCAGTTCGCCTGAAACAGCTGTTCGCTTATCGTTAAATGTAGGTAATCAACCTTGAACTCTGCGTGCATATTTTCTCTGCTACACATAAAATGGCTTTGTTAAATGATATTAACCCATTGGACAAATACCATCTTTCATTTAAATCAAAACTCGCTGCGTTCAAAAACGTACCGGACTCTCGTGTCGCGTCTGCTAGCGTTTCGTTATCGCGGTTAACAATTTTGTGATAAATCAAGAAGTTATTAGTAAGTTACAGCACAGGTTTTCGCTCTGTGAGGGAGAGTTGGGAAGAAAACTCGTAGCGAGAGTGTCCCCCTTTTGGCCAGTATATAGCCTAGCGCCCCCTTGTTGCCAGTGTATGTAGCCTGGTGTTCCGCTTTTCCCAGAGTAGTCTCGTGGTCCCCTTTGTTGCCAGTGTGTAAGCTGGAGTGGCCACTTTGCTTGCTCTCTCTCAGTTATGCGCGCGATTTGCCTGTAGTCTTGAAGTCTGGTCAAGCGATAACCGCCGGCGAAAGGGATTTTTGTCGATATCTTTCCTTGTCTCGAGTAAGTCGTCAGTCAGCCCCGTTACCGACCCCTGGTGTGTTGTGTATTTAGTCGTTGGATCCTCGGATAGCTTCAGGCTGGTATTCGATTATTGTCTTGTCAGTGTTATTAAACAATTTATACCACAACTTGTCAGTGTTCACGTCTGTGGAAACCTTAGTATCCCTAGTTGCCAATAGACACATACATTTTAATTTTTAGCAACAGTGTTTGGATCGTAATTAAACGCAAAATTGTTCCTCATCAATTAAATGAAATGGAATATGTTCAACCAAAACATATTCAAGAAAATGTATAAGATATTTTTTTTCAATTCAAACAGTTTCTGCTACATGATATGCCATTTATTGTAAATTACTCAAACGGAAACTAATTTATATCATTGTTATTTAATTTACTATTTTGTCTGCTTGCGTTTTCCATTACCGCTTGCACGTAAATTTTCGAATAATGAAGATAGTTTACGGCACTCAAATATGCTATTTCTGAAACTTAATAATTCACCAGTAGGTTCACAGTATATAAATATACTTTTCCCTTAGGTCGGTGACAGCTAGAGCAGAACTGAAGTAGGTGCTGATGTTGAACCTTTCATACATACGTGTAGATGAACTATATTTACTATGTACGGAAAGAGTAAATATTAAAAGTATCAAAGCATGTGGACTAGACGGTATATCGTCAGACGCTATAGTGTTAGGGGTTAAGATCATGCATGTGAGGCTGCTCGACAAGATTAATCTAATGCTGAGGTGACACAAATTTTCAATTAAATAGAATACGGTCAGACTGAATTCATTTTGAAAGAGAGAAAGCCACCAGACGAATGGCATCTTAAGGACCATTAGGACCACTGTGCTGCCTTTATAATCTTGGCAAATTCTTCTACCCAATAATTAAGACAGAAATAGGAGAGAGAAATAGCAACTACGAGAGGACTGTATAGAAATAAATTTGGTTTTTGAAGGGGGATCTTTAATTAACAATATATTGTATGAGGGGGTCATGCAGCTGCCAATTAATCAAATATGCCAATACCGTTGGTTTTGTAGGTGAATAAACTCAGTTGTTCTGGTAAGGTAATTATTGACTTCAGAGGATAAATGTGTGGATGTTAGACAATAAAGAAAAATTGCTACAGAAAAACGTAGACTTTTTAAAGTGAAGAGGAAAGGAGATATCCGTTTCACGTTAGGCAACACTCATGTTTATCAAGGATAGTGAGTTATCTCGGAGTAACCCTAGACGAGATAAATGGTTAAAAACTCAGGTTATCTAAATCATATAAGGCAAAACTGGTTTCTAAATTATGTATAAAAGTTACTCTAAATCAATTATGTAAACGAAACATGCTTTCATGTAATGGGTATGAACGGCTGTAAAGACTGACAGTATTTAAGCTTTCAGAGAGTAATTTACAGTTTTTACGTCTGTTTCAAAAACATGCAAACTTAATTGCCTAGAGCAATATCTAGTGCATCAGCTTCTATTTATTAGCTCGAAGCAATTAATACATGCGGAATAAAGTAAATCCAAACCGAAATGGAAACCATCTCTTAGAGGATGTAAATTTATTATCTAAAGAAACAGTGTAAAGGGTTAATTATATATTATTGTGTACCATCATTTGTGACTGGTGACTTATATTATTTGATGCGGTCTTCTGTGTTAGATAATTTTGAAGTTGAAAAATTGTGTAAACAAGTTTTTTCTTTATTGGCACTCTTATTATTTTTGTGACTAACGATTTCTTTGGGGTTTATTATTCAATTATTTATTGGACTACGACCAAAAGCTAGGCGATTGTCGTGAAAGTATTGTGTAACACATAATACTGTGAAACACAAAATATTGTGTTATTTGTTAATTATTGTATTATATGTACATACTGTTATCTATGAAATGTGTATTTAACCCAACACTAAATCAGTAAATTCACAATTTTAGGGTAAAGTGAACTTTTATTTCGAATTGCGTTTCATTGTAAAATACGCAATTGCATCTTTAGGAGATACTCTTCCTCTTACTAAACAATATACAGACCTGTTATTTAAGAAAATGAAGAAACTTTTATGAACAACGTATTATTTCATTGTAAGCAATGAAGTACTATGTAATTTATTGCTGAATGCATATAAAATGTAATTTTTCTGCCCACAATACAAACCCGAAAACCAAACAAACAAACAATAAAACAAAACATTCAAACTCAGTCTGCATTAGTTATCCACACACAGACACCTACACAGCAAATACAAATACACAATATTCCACTGAGAAAATTACCAAATCAAATTAAACGGCGCCGTAACTAAATTAGTTTGCGTTTTGTCTGGGATGATCTGATGTGTTTTCAGTTTCCAGCTACAGTGTACAGTTTTCCCGTTTTTACTAGAAAATTTTAATAAAATATTTTTAGTGGAAATAACTATATTTTGTACTATTTGAATTTAGTATATAAACCGAAATATGTAAAGGGGGTTAGTGTAACCGTTACTGATAGTTTACCTAAACGATTATTATGACACATGTGCTATATTTTTAATGTTATTAATTAATTTTGAATTCTTTGCTACACGCAGACGCGCGCGCGCGCGCGCACACACACACACACACACACACACACACACACACACACATTAATTTTGTGCGTATATATTACAGAGGAAACATGATTATAATAAAAGACTAATTTTAGCATTGATATACAAGAATATTAAAATGTGGTTATAATTATTTGTGAACCACAAGAGATTAAGGTAATAAAAGCATTTCCCCTTTTATATTCAAAATCTGCAATGTGAGCAAATGATAAAAGAATATTCCAGTGTATAAAATGACATGTAGGCCTGCATTAGTCACGTATAAAAAAAATACACTTTTATAGAGTAATTTGGATGGGAGATATAATTAAAATAGAAATATTCTATGTCTGAATACTAATCCTTTAGAGACATCATCTGCGAGTAACATTCATAAAACAATCCAAAATATCGGTATGGAGAACCATACATGACTTCCATGTTCTAAGATTTATATTTAAAATCATATTCGAAATGAAATATTTCCATAGAAACTACGTCTTTATACTTATTGCTTCAGCATTAACCACAGTACTGTGGTCACTAACGTATACCACCTCACGTTTTCGCACTCGATTTTCACCGATGATGGCAGTCGATGGCACTGCCGAAAAGTCTGGTTTTGCAGAAAACATTGGACTACTGCTAAAGAGCCCGGGAAGCAATTTTAACAAAAAACTACTTCTTTGTTGCCGATAACGTAGTACACATATAAAAAATTCTCCCCTCCACCTTCAACTATAATTTTTAATAATAGAAAATTACCCCCACCGCGTTCACCCAACCTCACATTTATAGATATTTCATCTACGTTTCTACAGTGGATTACTATGAGCTTCTTATCAGGATACTTTATTTATAAAAATTAAGTACTTTACTCTTGTTAAATCATAAAATTTTTCTGGTAAACTACCCCTTTCTCTTAACCGATCTTCTCCAAAATCAACAGACCTTCCGTCCTCTACAATTCAGGGAAGCATGCAAAAAAATATTTGATTCTGTTTGAATGTGCGGCAGTTATCGTTCGTCATGGAAACATTTCTCTTGTTACAACATAAAATGTTGCAGGTAAACTACCCCTTTCCCTAAACTGATCTTCACCAAAAGCAATAGACCTTGAGCTCTCTGCAACTCAGGAAAGGGTGCAAAAAATTATTTGATTCACATTGAATTTTCGGCAGTTATCGTTCGTCATAAAAAAATTACCCTTTTTAAAACATAAAACGTTGCTGATAAACTACCCCTTCCCTTAACCGATCTTCAACAAAATCAACAGACCTTGAGTTCTCTTTAGTTCAAAAAGGTATGCAAAAACCTAGTTGATTCTGTTTGAATTTACGGCAGTTATCGTTCGTCATATAAAAAATTACCCTTGTTAAAACAAAATGTTGCTGGTAAACTACCCTTTCCCTTAACCGATCTTCACCAACACCAATAGGTATTGAGAACTCTACAATACAGGGCTGTATGCAAAACATCATTTGATTCTGTTTGAATTTGCGGCTGTTATCGTTTACTATAGAAAAAAATTACCCTTGATAAAAAACCGTTGCAGGTAAACTACCCCTTTCCCTTAACGGATCTTTACCAAAAACGACAGGTCTTGGGTACGCTACAATTCAGGCCTGTAAGCAAACAATTATTTGATTCTGTTTGAATTTGCGGCTGTTATCGTTTTCCATAAAACACCCTTGATAAAACAAAAAACGTTGCTGGTAAACTACCCTATTCCATTAACCGATCTTCACCAAAAACAATAGGTTTTGAAAACTCTACAATTCAGGGCTGTATACAAACCATTAGTTGATTCTCTTTGAATTTACGGCAGTTATCGTTCGTCATAAAAAAAATACCCTTGTTAAATCATAAAACGTTGCAGGTAAACTACCCCTTTCCTTTAACCGATCTTCAACAAAATCAACAGACCTTGGGTTCTGTATAATTCAAAAAGGTATGCAGAAGAGTAGTTGATTCTGTTTTAATGTATGGCAGTTATCGTTCGTCAAAAAAAAATTACCCTTGATAAAACATAAAATGTTGCTGGTAAACTACTCCTTTCCCTTAACCGATCTTCACCAACACCAATAGGTATTGAGAACTCTACAATACAGGGCTGTATGCAAAACATCATTTGATTCTGTTTGAATTTGCGGCTCTTATCGTTTGCCATAGAAAATACCCTTTTAAAACATAAAACGTTGCTGGTAAACTACCCCTTTCCCTTAACCGATCTTCACCAAAAACAAAAGGTCTTGAGAACTCTACAATTCAGGACAATATGCAAAACATTATTTGATTATGTTTGAATTTGCGGCTGTTATCTTTTGCCATAGGAAATACCCTTGTTAAAACATTAAACGGTGCCGGTAAACTACCCCTTTCCCTTAACCGATCTTTACCAAAATCAACAGATCGTGAGAACTCTACAATTCAGGGCTTTATGCGAAACATTATTTGATTCTGTTTGAATTTGCGGCTGTTATCGTTTGCCAAACAAACAAAATTACCCTTGATAAAAAAAAACTGTTGCTGGTAAACTACCCCTTTCCCTCAACCGATCTTCACCAAAAACAACAGGTCTCGAGTACTCTATAAATCAGGGCTGCATGAAAAAAATTATTTGATTCTGTTTGAATTTGCGGCTGTTATCGTTTGCCATAGAAAAAAAATCTACAGACACAGACACACACACAGACACACACACAGACACTCACACAGACACTTTTCGAAAAATGACTTTTTTCATGTTTTCAGTGTAGTACAATCATATTCTGCAATAATCTCGAACACGATTTTTTTTGCCATCACCATACTTCATTTCCTTGAGGAACATGGAAGTAAAACCTCATTCATGAAAGTAAACATTCCTATCTTACTTCCTTATCATTATACTTAAGTCATTAATGTAGCGGGACGCTGACTTGGCAGCTTCAAACTCAAGGGAGGGCGTGAACAAGAGCTTCAGAGCTATTTCGGTGTCTTGCCGCCGACTGGCAAGTAGAATCGACACTGTCGAGAACTGGCCTGAGGCATTCCATGCAGTTTGCGCACATTACGGTTGTAGTGCGCTCACGAGGTCAATAGACCTTGTAATAACCTTCACCACAACGCACACACCAAGTAGGGTAGTGACAGAATGTGCTGGTGTGCCCGTGAAGGCTAGTGCCAAGTGACCTAGTGCAGGTCAGCTAGCAATTATAACATTCCTTGAGATCGGGCAGTGACTCGAAGGCTCAAACTTTGACCCGGAGGTAAAAGAGAGGGTCAAGGATGTAGATATTTCGATAGGACCCTACCTTAATAAGTTTCATCAGAAAGGCGTTTCAGGCTATAGCCCTGCCAGGGGAGAAAAGAGGTGTAATGGAGCTTACACTGTATCCAAAAATTCAGGGGCCTGCTGATTGGTCGGCAAAGGAACATTGGCGGGAATGGCAATGATATCCGGTAGCGCTTAAGTGTGATAAGAGATTTTGGCATCCGTGGGCAAGCCAGAAACTCTGAACTGTATTCGTGTCGAGGAGGATAGTTTTGTTTGATTCGTTGCTGCGTCTTCGTTTGGCCGAAGGGAGCCGTCTCTACGCATATGCTGACGACGGAATGTTATTAGTGGCAGCCTCTTTCAGAAGAGAGTTAGAAGGAAAGCGTCGGTGGCGTGCGATATGATACATGATTAGCGAGGAAAATAGCCTCAATAGGCTTAAGAAAATTACGTCTCTCAGCAGTGCCAAGACCAAATAAATGCATGTTTTTGAAAAGAGCGTAGCAATGATTTGGTCTAGCCGCCAGGAGAGTTGAAACTCATAGATCGCCGACGGTAAAAACGAAAGCACAACCGGCCAGCTATGTCAAGGTGTACTTAGGTATTATATTGGATGAAAAGCTGAGCTTTGCAAGTTACTTGAAGTATGTGGCAGATAAAGTGACGAAGGTCTTTTACATGATTCGTCGAGGGGTGCAAGCGAACTCCAGTCTCGGCTATAAGACGTTGAGGACATTGCATACTGGAGTGGGAGAAACTATGCTACTATATGAGTCAGGAAAATAGACCGTAGGCTGTTTCTTGGATGTAGATAAAACCTTTAACAATGTGTGTCACGATGAGCTTTTATACAAACTCCGAGACGTCCAGCACCCAGACTGCTAACTTCATCTGATTGCTAGTTTTCTGACGGAGAGGACCTTCTGAGTAGACGATTCTGTCTGTTTCAAATCAAAGAAGTGTTCTCGGCCCCCTCCTGCTCTCAGTCTATGTTAATGACAAATGATATGTTAGAGACCGCTTGGAGTCAAGACAGCCCTCTTTGCTGACGACACGACTCTATTTACCGCCGATCGTCTCGCCGACCGTGGCGTCCTACGACCACAGTGCCAGCTCGATTCGCTTCTGGACTAGACTGATAGCTGGAAAGTGCATCCCTCTGCAACCGACCAAAGGACCGCCGAATCGAGGACAGGAAAAATGACCAACCGGCACCGTTAAAAACGTATAGGCCTAAATGTAACAGAACAATATTTGTTTGCATACGTTCGAGGGGGGGGGTTGTAATATGTGTTACCGTGCCATTGTTCGTATTCATTCACGGGTGTTTTTATATGTGCTCCAGCGGCACTGAAGACGTCTGACATCGCTACGGACGAAACATCTGGGTGGAAATCATAGACAATCGAGACCACGGCTTAAACAGCTCGTAAACCTGTGATAACGTGAACACGGCCGTGAAATCTTACGTTTATTTATGAATCGTAAACATTATTTCTTACAATTTTGCAGCCCTATTGTATTTTCGTGAATAATAATTTCTCTTAAGATATAATAAGGGTACGAAAATTTTATTGTGTGTGTGTGTGTGTGTGTGTGTGTGTGTGTGTGTGTGTGTGTGTGTGTGTGTGTGTGTGTGTGTGTGTGTGTGTGTGTCTATAATATTTATTGAAAGTAAAAAATTATCAAATCCTATTACGGGATATGTGTGAGTTTTACCCTCCGGGTCGTGGTGTTTTATAACTTTATAGGTCTACATGAAACATTGTGAGGCTTACAGAAATTTGTGATTTGCAGCGCCTTAACGGGAACTAACCAGTGGCTTGCCTCCGGTCCGAGGTAAAATGTCCGTCCGACTAGCCATGCTGAAGAATAGTTGTGAGACTAGAGTTAAAAATGTTTAAAGTAATTCTATTTAAAAGTATTATAGGTTTTTATATTTACAAAGTATTATATTTAGAAGTTTGTTAGTGTTTTAAAACTTAAATATTATGAGTTAAGATAGTTATAAAATATAGTAGACAGTGTTACTGAAAAAGGTGTTAAGACCTATAAATAAAAACGTCAAAACCATTTTAAAGCATTATAAAATGGCACTCAGAACCATACTGGATGCTCAGTTTAATATGAAAGATTGAATTTGCTGAGTCATAGGAAATTTATTCTCTCTTGACTTATACCGGTACACGTCGTTTATTTTCTCCAATGCTGCAGCACATGTATTTTAATAATCCATGTGGTATGTAAAATAAGATGCATATTCTGCATTGTGTACATTCTGTTCCATTAATTGTATGAGTACCTGTCTGTTCGATCCATCTCGTTAGTTGTGGCTGAAGCCCAGAAAAGCCATTCGATGCTTATTTAATTATCCACGTGTCTTTCACCTAACTGAAGAGGTAACGTTAGTTGTAACATTTTCATTATCCCACGTTATCTGTATGTATTTGAGAAGCGTCTGCACTCGTGCACATACACTTTCTACAACCACAAAATTCTGTATGACTAGTATAAATTTTTGTATTTATCCTGCAACGAGAATTGCATGAATCTATGCACACGGAAGTATTGTTATTTACAAAATAAATTGACAATGATAAATTTTATTGGTGAAGCTTTAGTAAAATATTAAATCTGTATTTTAATGTGAATCATATCCCTTATGTTAATACAGATATCGATTATCGTCATACGTAAGAAATAGTTTCAGTCTCAATGTTACTAATTTACTGGTCCACAATATTAAAAAATGAACACTATATACACCAATCGTTAAGTACGAAGCCGACTAGTCGTTATAAAACAACTCGCTAATTAAGAAAATTGTAGTATATTCATGGCCTCTTATTCTCTTGCGTAATAGGCCTACCAGGTAAAGCTAAAAAATGTTTGTACTTGGATTGAATTATTACAGGATGTTTGCTGTAACATTCTCAAAGATGGTTGTTTTTACTATAATAAGTTCGAAGAATCTGTCGTTCGCGCACGTTACTGTGTGATAGGCTAAGCCAATGACAGCACTCTTCGTCTAAGCACATTCTTCTACCGCATCGCTATTGAATTATTACACCAATAATAATGTTTCATTATTTGTTAATGAGACAATAAAGAACGGACTGGCCAACTGTCTACTCAAAGTTTCTTGTTCACCGCCATCCACTTGAATTAAAAATTAAGTCTATAGCATATTGCCGTATCTAACTGCGGTCCACCTGATAGGCTACCAGATCACCGCCTGAGGGCAACATTTTCTTACAGTCTACGTGTAAGAAAATGCTGGGGTGAGTTGTGTGTGTTCAAGTGGGAAGGGTGTGTTGTGTATGTTCATGTCTAAAAGTCGCTTCGTTACTGACTGAGGCTCATCTACCTTAGACGGACTGCTGCATTCCTCCGATGGCAAGTAAATGGGGATGGATGGACCGAACTTGAGCCGAAATTACAACCAAACAGAACGCCATGAAAATCCAGGTCCGACCACTGAGGTATCCTCCATCGCACATAATGATGTTTTATTAGATAACTGATACCGCCTACTGTTCCTATCAGTAAAGAAATTCTAACCATATCGAATATCTAACAAATAAATAATAAACACTTTTAAATAATGAATAAAAATTAAAATTATTTATCAAAGTAAGTACTTATCTTATTTAACGTTTAACCCAGCTATCCCAAAATTTATTTATATTGAAACGAGTGGAACCGACTGGAATAGCCGAAAGCTTCCTCCACCCGTCGCTCCGCCTAATCCAGCAGGTACGTGTTTCCTTTAGGCAGCAATAAATTATGCTCTAGTGTTTTCGAGTAGCTGTTGACGCGTATTATGGACTGTTCTGGAATGCTATCTATTTAAATAACAACAGCTGCCGCTTAGAAGTCAGTTACGTGAGCGATTTTCCTTAGCGCAGATCGAGTGTTTGTAGCGAAGTGTTGTTGTGTTCTAATTAGTGCGGACTTCTTTGTAGCTGACATTATTATTGCGTGTGGGCAAATTTTACTTGAATTGTTGGAAGAGACTATTTGTTGATTACAAATTATTAATTGTGACAATTAAAGCTAGTTATTAGTGAGTTCACTGGTATCTTGTATTTTGTTTTCACTGTACCATACGACGATCAGTGAGACCGCCATAACAATATTATTCTGTAAATCGGGTTTCAGAATTTATTCGGCTTTATAAATCAAATAGCAAAATTATTGATTTAACTTTCCCATGTAACAAAACAGTTAATGTACAATAAGTAAGTTAAGTAAGTAATGTAAATGTTAATGTAAGTAATGTGTTAATGTAAGTTAACAAAACAGAATCACTTAATAGTTTCGGGACATCATTAATTACTTGAAAAATAAGTATACTGTACTGTATATATTATTGCTTTTAGATTTCAGATAGTTCTTCTCTTAATTCTGTAGAATAACTTTGGCACGTTCTGCTAAAAGGCACGACTTCCTTATTCTTCTTACGCCGGATAGAAACTATTCAGGACTGCTAACTCTTCTGAAATCTCTGCAAAGTGACTATTACTACTATGACTAAAACGCTTTTCAATATTGTATTTAGGTTACTAATATCTCTAAAGGTTCTTAAACGAATAGGCCACAATAAATCATGTATCCCGCTTACATTATTTCGTTTTCACATTCTACATCTGCAGAGTGATAGGCTAGGTGTAAATATATTCAACATTACGGTTTAGAATTATCAAACGAGCCTACACTTAACCGCCCTTTCATCTTGGAGAAGAATGTACGTATTTTACACGCATTGTGTATAAATTTGATTACATGTAAATAATTATAAATGTTAATGAAACATTAATGTTAATAAAAAAATGTATTTACTAACCCGTAAGTATAAATGTCCTTGTTCTTTTGATACCAGTGGCCGACAATAATATAGTTTTGTCGATACTTATTTGGTTACACGGCGTATCAGCTGGTTATATAAAACAGAGAGAGGTTTACTACGTTTTGCTTTTAAACAAAAATATTTATCTATCAGTACTCAAGACTGGAATAAAACATATAACAAATCAAATAGTGTAATACCCATCTGAGCATTAAACATATTCCAGCGTATAAAATATAGAATTTCATTAACTTCCGTTCATTTGTCAGAAGACGGTTGTATTACTCTTATTGTTTTCTAATAAATAGTTTTGTGACTTTCTTTTATAAGAGATATATGCTAACTGAAACATGTTAATTAATGTTCAATATGTTGAAATTGTGGGGAGATCATATCAGGAAAATATATGATTTAAAAAAGATAAAATATGAATATAAATACAAGGGAGGGCTTTATAATAATGTGTGTGTGTGTGTGTGTGTGTGTGTTTGTGTGTGATCTACACCACATAATTACAAATGTGCAGATATCAAAACATATCCCATTTGTTTATTTAAATACAAAGCATTATTTAGACGTTGTTAACATTAGCTTCTGTCACAGCTTCTTTGTCAACAGTTTAAAATAAAATATTTCAGCTTAAATTGTTTTTACATATTGAAAGACACTTAGGACGCAGTTGATTTTACTTACGTATATTTTCTATCCCTAATTAGATTAGTATTTCATTTATTTAAGTTTATAAAATGACATGTATTACATTATTACCATCTAGATTTACTAAGTAGTATAATACCAAGCCTTCCGTAAGTACAGTACTGTTTCTTTGTTTTAAAAATGTTCCAAACCGTCATTTTCTATCCTCCTACGCTTATGATTCTAGTAATTTACTATGGAAAATAAATTTATACAATGATGTATGACTTCATCAGGAAACATTTTGCACTCTTCCTCTTCAGTTGCACTAACGTTTCAGAACGGCCTCCCTCTCCTCAGTTAACGTCTACAGTATTCGTCCTAAACCAAGCTAATAAATGATTTCTGTAAGTCGTAATGTTATACGTATCGTTTATGTAGCTAATTAAATATATGTTGACCGATATGCATAAAGCTATTACACTCATGAAAAAGCTTAGAAGGGAACAGAAAAGTAAAATACTGTATACTGAGGCACTTATTTTTATAAATCTGCGAAGTGACGTTTTGTATATTAGTAACATAAAGTATAGCAGAGTTGAAAATTATTCTAACCGTCACCTTATGCAAGTTGCTGTCCAAGTAACAAACTGCATTCCCTTTACATGACGCTAACAAATAAAATGTCTGCCGGTGATGGATGTAGTTCATAATTCGCATTGTTTTTCTACACAAATTGCAGACACGGTGTTGACAAATTAGAGGTACGATTGTTTCTAGCAGTGAAAAATGTATCAATTCTTGTTACGTACCTTTGGTTAACTAAGGTTTGGGTGTATTTATGTTATTTCATAATTTTGAGGACAACATATTGTAATTGCATGTGATCAGGAAGTTAATTCTGTTAACATCTGTTATCGCTTTGTTAATAACTTAGTTGTTATAGTTTTATTTTGTTATTAAAAAAACGGCATTGTCTAGCTACTGGTACCTGTTTACCGCCACACGAGCTGTACATTTACATGACTGAAAAAGTTTACCGTAACGCACCTTAATTTCATAACTAATACTTCCGCAGTACTAACTAAAATCTTTTTAAGTATGCCATAAATTTTCTTGATGATTATTAAAGTTTCTGTCACTTAACGTTCTTGTTCTTATCAATTTAACACAGCCGCTCACACACAGACACATCTCCCTCAAACCAAGCGGGAAACATTATTGCCCGAAATGCTCAGTCAGGCTAAGAAAGTACAATACTCTGCGAGACTCGGATCTCAATATAGCGTGACACCGTGATCACGATCAGTCTACTATTAAATATAGTGTTTTGCTATGATGCTATGAGGCTACATGACACATTTACACAACACATGGCACGCATTATGTAACCAGCGGAATGACGCAACACTCTCACACGTTCCCGTTGTTCTGGGCCTTTCTGAAGTAGGCCAGATTATTTTTCCAGTACTTTTATAGTGAAACACTCTTGTAACGTCATCTCGTAAACATTATATTCTTCCAGCTATAAGTACAGCAACCTATACCTTAATTAACTGACTTCGATGAAGCGAAGCGATAAGTCGCATTAATAAGCTAGTTAAGCCTCTGCGATTCAGTGCCCGTTATTTGTGCAAATATTTATAACTTGCGACTTGCATTTTTTTATTGGGGTAGTACTAGATAGATTTGATATATTGTTGTATACGTATTCATTTATTTATTAAACGTTTTATTAAAGTAGTAAGTGACGATATCTCTGATTAATATCTGGCCGGCCGTGACAGCCTAAGAAATAGGCTGAGACTCCTCTATGGGGAGGATGTTTCTAAGAACTTACGAAGATGGTTCTTCTTGGGGCCACTTAAACCTTTATTAGGCTTCTATTAGTCTATGCCACTGGTGGCAAACTTGGTGGGTCTACCGTATTATGGGACAAAAATGAATCAGTCACCGTTAAAGTAAGCCTGTTGTTTGCAGCATAGAGATGTACTGTAGTTGAAAAAAATGGCATCAAACGAGAGTTTGATTCTACTTGCACTGCTATTAAAAAAAATAGGAGGCAGAGAGCTAGGAAAATGCACATACATCCAATGCTAGCTTCAAGAGCAGGCAGAGGACTGTATTATGCTTTGTTTGATGAAGTTTTTGCAGACGATAATAAATATTTTAATTACTTTCATATGTCAAACAGTCATTTTCCGAAATTTTGAACTACATAAAAGAAGACATAAATGGCTTTAACAGGAGGGTGAGAAGAGGTTTTTTATTTTCCCCATATTTTGCACCACTTTATTTAACGCTTTCACTCGATATTATCACCAAGAAAAAACAATCAACTGACTGTCAATAGCAAAATGACGGGTACAGGAAACCTGATGTTATGAAGCAGGTATAATGAGCGCGTAGTTGTGGTGGCGCCACTAGTGGCCTTGTGCAATAGGCTACGTCTGAAAGAATGCCCCGGCTTGCAGTAGCGCCACTAAAAGTTGTCCGACCGTCTACCAGCCGGTCACAAATTTTTGGTGGCTCCACCAGTTATCCTAGTCTAATAGTCTCATTTGATTAAATCCCTCACGACGTGCTGAGCCACTGGTGGATTAACTTTGTTTCTCCACCAGTCGCCTAGTCCTTGCCACAGTAATGTGGTTTTACTGACGCACACCTTGTCAGTCGTTTCAAAACCGTTTGTTACTCTAAAGATGGCCTCCAGAGCAGGTTGTTTATAATAGACCACGGCCTTACAGCCCGGAATTTAATTTGAATAACTATGGCGCCTAAGAAATAAGATGTCCCTGGTCTCCAGCTGTTTACCTCACCTTTATAAGACTTTATTCAGTTGTTTATTAGACCTGGGCGATCGTCGTAACAATATTATAAACTAAAAACTAACTGCGTAATTTATCATTACTATTACATAACGAGAGATAGGAGAACCGTGCTTATAGCAAACCCACATTTGGAAGACATGAATAACAATGCGAGGAATAGTCCTTAAAGAGTAATGAGCGTAAACTGTGGTGTGTATCAGAGTAGAGTTTACATCTACAGCTCCATACTGACCCTACACAAATGGAATAAAAGCCCAAATATAGTCAGCAGTTCTGTTAACAGATTAGCACTCAGAAGTAACAAATTAGGTACGCAGTCCGTACCCATTCCCCTCTTCTATTTACCCAGTTCAACTTCGCTTTTATCACCATCAATCTTTAACAGTGCTCATTGTCACTCACCAAGGAATTACAGTAGTCAGTGAATTTTACGGTTAAAGTAATTGCCCTCCATTACAATCCAGTTATAAACCTAATATTTGTCAGCTAGCATAACTTATAATAACGATTTATTGAAATCGTAGCAAATTAGTATCCTACACTATTTTAAATAAATCTGATTGCGTTTTTACTTCAACCTGAAAAGTTAGGCTAACGTGTTTTTGTTTAATTCTTCAAATTCCAAGGCATTTTTTATCTATAATTATTATTATATATTTATGTTTTGCATTCATGTATTTTTCTTTTTAACCACGTACGATTTTTTAATGTACTTATTGGACTTTGATAGCCTCTATACGCTTGTGATTTTCAGTATTCGCCTAATCTCTATAATTGTATTTTATCACTAGTATGTTAACCTTAAGCCTTTATTGGCGCCTTGTTCTTTAATTTTCCCGTAATTTGTACTGTTCAATATATTAAAAAAAAAAGAGTTTGTGCTACTGTACGTATATACTGTAATGTTAGCATTTTGGACCAAAGTGTCTTTAGCGCCTTACATTTTACGCTTGATCATTGCCATTGTTCTACCCGAGTAGAACGGAGCAAGATCGTCACCGTACAAACACTTCCCAAATGATGTTTCTATACCCTCAAAGATCCTGATTAAGGTTGAAGTAATACCTCAAGTCTCCTTTTGTCAATATGGCGTTATAAAGTGCTAGTAATGTAGCCACTGGTACATCCGGCAGGTGACGTATAATGCTATAAGGTATATTCTCCGGTCCCGTTGTAGTGTCGCCGGTAGCACGGATAGCAGACTATAATTCCAAGGTCCATTGTAAGTGGTTTCTCTAGCACGAAGCAATCAGTCGCACGATTAAGATATCTAGATGTGATTAAGGGTTTATTTCAAAACCGCATTATATCCAGATACGCCGACATTCCGTGGTTCTAGAGATTGCCAGATCTGGCAGAAGTCTAGTTCCCTTGAAAGGGTATTGAAGACTAAGGTATTCCGTAATCTAGCCCCCAATTAAAAGAAAACGTTTTAATAAAGTTTCTGCTATTTTTGTGCATTTTTACGTCGGGTAATGGGAAACAGTTGATCGATACCAAGAATGTGTGAATCGAGGGCACCGTAGTATTCAAAATATGATTGCTATTGAACCATTGTTATCTGTGTACATTTTTCGTTTAGTGTAAATAATGTTCACTTACCATTTGATAAAAAAAACAAATATTTTTTTAAATCGTCTGTTTTATTTGCTCACCTTTATTATTTACAATTTATGTACGTAATAGAGTGTACAAATGTCTCACCTGAAATATTCACAATGAAAAATTGTTAAGGAAATAAACGATTAAAATTTCTCAGTTTATTTATAGAAAATCTGATTAACAAAAATCCACGATCATGTGTCAATAAATGCTTTTGTTATAGTGAATTGCTTTCTACAACATAACTTTTGTGTATTAAACTAATAACTTTAGCTTACAACGCCGTTATTACGTTTGCTATTAAAATGCTTTCTGCGATAAGTAGGCTACTCTGAATATTTTTATAGCACATTAGAGGTTGTACACCGTAGGGACCACTGACGAACTCTGGGGATTTCGTAACATTATGAAGTATGTTTGAATCATCCGTAACGAGTACACTCTGTAGGGGTTGAATAAAAGTAATTTAAACTTCGATTCCAGCATCAGTAGATGTACGCACATGACGACTGTTTGAAGTGACTCTTTTTTACGCTTAGTTTACATGAAAGGAAAAGAAATAAATCTCAGTTATAAATCTAAGAATTTAAAAATCTACGAAATGATTGGGTTAATAATTATTATTTACCCATGTGTTTTACATAGTCTCCTTCCAAGTTTCTAAATACGCTACTCAAACATTCTTCAAATAAGAAGAATTAACAAGTTCAGTTTAAGAAACTGTGTAGACAAAAACCCACGACTAGATGTGTTATAATTTTTATTTACTCGTATGCTGTGCAGAAAATAGTACGTCTGCTAGGAAATGTTTATATTATTATATATCTTACGTTTTGTAGAATCAATCTGGATCATCATAAGTTTAGATATGTTAACAGATAATCGCTTTGAATGCAGATTCAAATATTTCAGTTGATGTAATATTTGTGTACGAAATCAGTATTTAAACTCTGATTCTATTATTTTTAACTAATACATTTTTTGCTAGTACTTTATTTGCTTTAATAAATTTTTGGTTTTACTTTTTGTTAGTATTTTACTACCATTAAAAATGCTAGTAAAAATATTTAATAGTAGTATTTTTATTTTAATAAATATAAAATTTCGCATAAATCATGTTCTATTAGTTTTAATTAAGTCTATTATTTAATTATAGAATTATTGTTATTGATAATGTAATGTGAACTATTATTACTATTTTGTGGCTTATATTAAATCCTTTGTGCCTTTTTTTCAGTCTAGCCGAATGTTTTCACAAGAAGCTTTAGTGCTATGAAACAAATCTGTTTAAACAGGAAGAGACAGGTGTCATTACTTTAATAACACCTATATGCTGAGTTTCCATTAGATCAAATTTATAACAGATCCAAAGCTTTCGCGGTGCTTTACGCGTACACACTAGCGCGCGCACACTATGAGCGTTAGTGTAATTTTCAACGACAAGTGTTAACTACTACTAGGAATGTGAATAGATGAATTGTTTTCCATACGCAGGAATATTAAAGGTAAACTGCAACAGTTAATTTTTTCATACACCAAAAAAGTTTTATTATATTTTCACAAATATCTAAATTGAAATTTAAGATGAATAAAGTTTATTAGATATTCAGAAATAACTAAAAACAAGGAAACTTTGCTAATAAAAATTTTTTTTTACATTCAACTTGAGCTTTCAAATAATAATATACTTGAGGATTGCCTTATAGCCTAATAGACAACGGAGGAAAAATGACAAACAGATTAATTTGTTGGGGAAATGTTAAAGGAAGGGATGGGAGTTTAATACTGCAAGTGTTTACCGTCACACTTGATTCTGACGTACGCTGTCGTTGTGCAGTGCACAAGTGTTTGCTGCTTGGTATCAAAACAGAATATTACAAGATTGCACTTTAATCCTATTAGAATCACGTGTTTGTTAAAAAACACTTAAAAAATGAATTCCATAAGTTTCATATTACTCTTTTAATACTGTATAATGATTATAATTCAGAATTTAATTATGATAATTTAACACAATAATTTAAAAGAAACTGATTAATTTATTTAAATGACGGCATTTAAAAACATTTCAATTTGTAAATAAACATTTTAAATTTTAGTCTATGTTTGGGTGACTTTGTACTCGTTTTTTTAAGTTTATAGGTTCTCAACTATAACTTAGTCCATATGAAATCTGAGTTTGTTTCCTAGTGGGAGAAACAACATTTCTTTTCGATTAAAAACGTTGCTTAAACGAAGTAGGAATAATTAATATTTTAGACATTTATGTGATGACTGTCAATACTGCGCTATTTGGTAGTAATAAAATAATTGAAAGGCTCAACAATATTTAGAAGGTCTTTCGTCACTAGTTGAGCCAATAATTTAAAGTAAATACTTTAGGAAATTAAGTTTTAATTTGTTGGTTTCTCACACAAATTTTAATTAGATCTGGCTTTCTAAATCTTAAAAATCTTATTAAAAAACAAATCTCTTACAGCTAAAAGAACATGTCCAAAAATATTAAATTTATTATCGTATTAAATTAAGCTGAATTATTTGTTTCCGGGTGCTATTAATAGGCTTTTTCTGCCTGCATAAAAATATAGGAAATGTTTTGAAAGTAAATAAAGTAAAGACTATGTTTACAATTTTAAGGTTAGAACAGAGAACGCCTAGTTATTAACTAATGATATTAACTAATATATCTATTAATGACAGAAGCCTTATCCTGATGTAAATTTCTAAAAACATTTGTGTAGGTTGTTTTGTTCCATGAGTAGATTGGCGTACTGAAATCACAGTCTAAGAAGAACTAATATTTATGTTAAAAGTTTATTGTCCATGAATATTTAAACATTTCATAAAAGATTCAATAACAAAGACTGTTATTTATAGGCTACTAATAACAATGTAGAAATGTTACATCCAAAAGTAAATGTTTGCTACCAGTGAGTCCTACGTTTGCGTATGTTCACAGAGAGTTGATTATCCACTAGTGTAATTAATGAAACATTATTTTAACCTAATTCTCATTAATAACAAGGAAAGTGGCTTCAACGCTCGGTTGGTGATCACCGGCAGGTAGCATACCGTGAGTACCCCACCTAGATACGTCTTTCGAGTACAGGCGGTACCCGTCCTTCGGCGACATCGGCGCTGGTGGATGGTAAATGTGCGTGTCACCGCGCTATAGGTGACTGGGTGTACCGAGGATCCTCGTATCGCTATGCGAACGGAAGTCAGTGTAGGATTGGCCTCTGTTGGGCCTCGCACTCCAGATCCGTGATGTCCATCCATACACAGGCGAACCCTAGTAGCTCTCGGTCCGCCCACTTTTTTTCCTCTCTTCGGCGGACTGGCATCTGTGTAGTCGGTGAAGTTACGTAGTTGGCGGGATAGAGGCTACCAACGGAGGCGGACGGTACGGCTACCAGGCGGAGGACACCGGCCTGGCAAGGTGGTGTTCTCCTGCCCACGCAAGAAGGTTGAGCCCTCCCGAAGAAAATCCTATTTAGTTGCACCTGGGTTCGAACAAGGAGGTCGGACACACGACCATTCTGGAGTTCAGAGATCATCGTATACGATGTAACCAAAAATAGTACCACGGGATCGTGAACAGCCCGACCCGGGTTCTGCCGCCAGAGTTCACGAGTTGAGGAAAGGTTTTGTGACGGTTGTGGTTTCATTCCAAGTCTGAGTAGATATACTGTCCAATCTTTAGTGTAGCATCCGGGGTGGGTATGCTGCTCTTGATTCTCTCTGGAGATCCACGACTCCACTGGTGCACACTTCCTGGACAAAACTGTCTGAGGTTTAATAATGTGTGACGTCTGTTGTGTAGAAATTAGTATCAGAAATGGTTTCGACATTCAAGACACATACTGTTAATTTAATAATTGTCGCATTTCTTGATATCGTAAAAAAAGTCTAATCTACGTATAATTTAGTATAATAATCTTATAATTTTCCTGTTTGTTTTTGAATTAAACAAATATTATTTATTAAATATACTAATTCTTCAGCAAAGCTTAACAATTTAAGACCTAATTATACTTAGACTTTTATTGCAAAACTGCACAGCCTTAATTAAAAAACGGATGTTAAAATTGATCAACTTATATATAAAAATACTAACGACGTTTATAAAAATATATAATTTATATCATATAACTTAATTTTTAAGTTTATCAAAATAAATGTGTACCAAGAGAAACAGAAACTGCTGCAATAACAGTTGAAATTCAGAGTGAGCAGCGCTTCTTCTTGTGTTTCCTCGAAAACAAACAATCACTCTCTCCACTTTCAACTGACTTAAAATGTCAACACTACGCCCACTGAGAAAAAACAACATTCGCGTCATTTCTCTTCTACAGTTCTAGGAATTTTAAATTTACTTCATGTAAGCTTTCGCAAACTACATCATGGCAGACTTTAATTTATGTAACATATGAAACTCTCTACGTATGTTAGTTTACCAAACAACTCATTATACACATTCACCACGCACTAACAAATTATCCACAGTGACGTTAAAACACACACGCGCGCGAGTTCGCATAGATCGCATTCACTTGCATTTTGTACAGGCGTACAAAGAAAAGAGTTTCTATATATGGCTATATAAGCAAAATGTATTCTATTAAAATTTATTGCGAAAGTCCAAGTGAATTTCCTTTCTGGAGAAAAATGGGAAAGCGAAATTTTTTCAGTTCTCGTTTTAATAGGGATCATTACAGTCTAAAAGATCAAGAAGCAACTACATAATTATTAAATAGAAATATGTATGCATATTTTAAAATCATATCTAAAACCTTTATGCAGGTGGTATAGTCTCTGAACATTGTGAACTCAGGAAGTGACTGAAAGTAATAAATTTGATTACTAATTTTGCAAGTGACAAATTTTATTAGGAAAGTTTTAATTGTAATAAGACGTAAGAAGTAAGTTAGTCAAATGATTGCATATTTCAAGTACCTATTTTAAAAGTCGTCATCCATGTGGATAAACATGAGGTTAATGTTGAATTAACTTCACGTTTGGACGCAACTGAACTTGTGGAATCTTATGAACCAAATTGTTAGGAAAGCAGAAAACTGCTTAAATCTCAGCTTTAATGGAATGGCAATTATAACTTCAAGTAAATGTTTCATAAGGCAAACAATATGTAACATTCGGAATATCTGTTATTAATTTATTTATAAATTTACTGAACGGTCTTTCTAGAGTCTTGGGCGGTAGATTTAGCCGCATTCACTTCTCCTGCTCCCGTTTGTGTGGTACTATTTAATCAAGTTACATCAGGACTTGTGTTGCACTCCTTAAGTTTCTTTACTCTGTGTGTGTGTGTGTGTTTTTGTCTGTCTGTCTATCTGTCTGACTACTTGTCTGTGTCGTTCTTGCCTTTCAGTGACATTACGCTGCTCACTCGCTTGCCAACTGGATTCTACAAGTTAAGACAATGTTACTTACCTATAGAGAATTTGTATTGCTTATGTAATTGTCGTTTACATGTGACTTTATCACTGCATTAACAGGTTAATGTTTTTGTAATGAATGTTTTTCTATTTTTTCCAGACTTATTGTCCTGTGACTTGTGTTCTATGACTAGTATAGATTAAATTAAATCAGTGATGGCTAATACCCCTTTATATAATTCAACACAAACAACATGTACTTTAGTCTGATACGATTTAACTAAGCATTCCTATTATTTAATATAGTTCCACAAAGGAATTAGGAAGGCTGAGGATGGGAACACAGATCGTCCCTAAATATGTTCCAAATAAGGAAAAAATACATCTTGAGTTAAAATCATTATAAATATGAAATATATAATATGTATCAAGAAATAAACTGTAGCAAAAAGTGTTTGAATAAACAATTTTAGAGTACAGTCCTGCCCTGTGGATTAAAATAAAAATAAAATTAATAAATCCGTGTAGAAAAATGTAGATAAGAAATATAACTTTTATACAGGCTCTATAAGAAATAAACCATAAATCATTTGAATTGTAGGCTATAGCATTCTAAACAAGTTGCTAGAACATTAAAGTAAACGAGGTTTAGAGAAAATTTGTGGCAGCGATGATGATGTCTTTTAACTCGACGTCGTAATACAATTTTTTCAGGTTTTTAAAGTCATACTAGTTGATATATTTAAATACATTTAATATATATACACATATTTAAATATGGCGATATATTATTTGTATGTTCGTACACCATACACACTGGGCTACTAAGTCGGTAAATTATTTTGGATGAAATTGCTTATTTCTTTATGAAATTTATAATTTTTAAACCATCAATTAGGACTGTTAAATTTCTTATTCCGGAAATTTCTTATTTCCTATACACGAAAGCTAGTCAGTTTTTATTTAACTTGACAAAAACAATAATGTAAAGTTTTAAGATGTTGAAATAAATATTGTAATATTAATGTAAATTACAAAATATACAAATATAAAAATATGTGTAGTTGTATGAGAATTGTACTCTCACTATTGTGTGTAGTAATATAGATGATGTCTTCTAGTCTTCATTCGGCTCTCTCTGCTGGTCTTCACTTTGGTAATATATAATTGTAATTGTAATGGTGTTCTGGTATAATATTACCCAGATTGACTTTTATGGTGCGTAGGTGTAGTAATGACGTTCCGCTCCGGGAGACGTCGATTTGGTAATGTTCCTAAATAATGCTGTTATCAAATGTTCTTGGTGTATGTTGTTGTTGTAGCAATTTGAAATGTGATATAATTTTATAATTCTGAAATAATTGTTTTCGAGGTGTTTATATTCTTAAAATTTAGTAATAAATTGAGATTATTGATTGTAATTATAAATAGTATGGTATGGTGTGTCTTCTAGTAATGATCTTCCCTTCGTTAAATTTATTAAAAAGACAATCCACTTTGAATTAGGCGCGAACAGCTCTCTTCTTCTTCCTCTTGAAAGGTTGTAATTCGCATATATTGCCTTTAAAGGTTGTCGAGTTTTCTTTATTAATTAATGGTTATATTCCTTTATTAAAGAAATCAAATTCAATTCACTAGATAACAAGCGTTTATTCAACAAAATAATGAATTTGCTTAATTGAAAACAATGTTATAATGCCGTATCGACTCACTCAGGTCCGGTCGATCTATGACTTTTATATTGGTATTATACACATATAGGTTCTTTTAACGGTTATTTATAAAAAAGCCAGAGAAGGTCAGGGTCAGAAAGTATAACACTTACAATGCTGAAAATGTATTAAAATTAAACAATAGAATGGTAATTAGTAATAATAAAAGTTTATATATAATTTTTATTCACCACAGTTCAGCAAACAGTCGACTGGTTGTGTTGATGAGATCAGTCAAAGTGGCCGTCTGGCGCATGCGTGGATTTCACCTTCTAACATTGACAAAGTACTTGTGGAATAAATATGTTCCTTCTGCGATTAAATCCTCTTCGTACTCGTTTAATCTCTTCTTGGGTATAGTTTAATGTCACTGGAGTAAGATGGAAAAGTCACTGGGTGTAAAAATGTTGTTAAATAAGTAGATCAATTGGTGTTTATGTGTGTCCGTTTAACCTCGAATATTCACTTGGTATTTGGTGTGATTCCAGTGTTATTTCGTTTAAATAGTGATATGTGATGCTGTTTATAGGTGTTATGTAGTTCATAGGGCAACTTCACCACTTCACAATGATTAGAATAGTTTAAAATTTAATTTTTACACAAAAACTGATTCCGAACTTTAGTTATACGTAATCGCCATTAAGGTTGGGTTTTATAAAATATTCACGTCAAGTGTGCTCTTCAATGTATAATAATGAACTGCGTGGATTTCCTTCGTCATCCGAAACGTCTTAGCCAATTTAATATTAAAAAGACATTGTTTAAAATTGCCATAACTTCCGACACACTTTAATTTCGTGCACTATGCTTATAAAGTAAATTCGTTATTACTTAACTGTTTGAAATATAAAATACATATTCGTTTTCACTATTCTATTCTACTTATTTTGATAGTAATTAAGTTAGTATTACAAAGTTTTATCTGAAAATTATTTCTTATAATTTTTTGGGAGGTAGGCCTAAAATTATACTTCCCTGTCTTCTATGTAAATAATAGCCATTTTAACTAATATAATTATTATTCTATGAAATCTGAAATTTGTATAATTATCAATTCTCACTTATTTTATTGCAATTTAGTATATTAATGATGGTTTTTTCATATAATTCAGTTGTATATGATTCCCCTTCTGATAAAGTTAGTGAACCTATTTCAGTTTCAAATGGTATTTCATTACACAAATAAATAATTTTACTCATAGAATGACCATATCTTTAGAAAGCCTTATTTACATAGTATTTAATATGTTGGGTGTATCTTGCCTAAATATTGTCAGTTTGACTGGTTTATAAGATTAGGTTTATTAATTATTCTGCATTTTAACTTTATTATATTGCCTAGATTTGAATTGTGGCTATTTGCAGAATGTTTTACTAATGTAATTATTTTATTTCCTTCTCTGACTTCTGACTCTGATATATTTGATTAAAATTAGTTCTCTGATCTGGCATAACAGTAATTATAAATTATACAATTAAAAATATAACACCCAGATATATAAAACTGGTGTTCTTAATAACATTGTTTTGGTATATCACCTAATAACATAATAAAAAGTATTTCTACAACATTGGAATGATATCTAATTTTAGATAATGCATTCCTAAATTAACATGAACAATAAAATAACAATTATAATACTAATATTTCTTATGACTAACCCTTACTTATCTAAATGCTATATTTAATTAGAACCCCACATTTGGATCCATATATAATTGTTAATACCTTCTACTACTCCATCATAAACAGTTAGTTCTGTAATTCCCCATTTTATAAGATTTATGCCCCCTCTTAAAGTATAACCCTGGCTATCTAAGTTATATTCCATTCTATGGAATGTTCATACAGTTTTAGTAGCTTTTTATTAGTAAAATTACTACTTCATTATCAAAGTAGGCACTGTTCACAAAACTTAAAGTTTGTTACTTTGTACTGCTACTCATGCACCTTTCTTAAAGTTTATTAGTTATAATTTGATCACTTACACCTTTCCATGGTAAATTATTACTATATTTACTAGTCTTTTTCTAGTTTTTAATATGAAATATTCAACCATGGGGGAACTGTGAAGATTTGTTTATGCACATTACACAATAACTTTTTGAATGCACTAATATTTACTACAGCTAACACTTTTAGTTTTTTGTCAGTTTTACAGTGATATGGTTTTTTAATGTGTTATACTTTCTTTTTTGGGCATTCATTGATTTTGGGGTTTTTTGGGGGTTCTTTCCCTATGGGGTTTTTGTTTTATATGGGTCATCTTAATTATTCTTCTTTCTTCTTGAGTTTGGTTATTCTTCCTTCTTCTGTAGTTTTGGATTATCCTTCCTTCTTCCTTCTTCTGTAGTTCTTATTTTTATTATTCTTCTTTCTTCTTTGAGTTTGGTTCTTCTTTATTCTTCCTTCTTCCTTCTTCAGTAGTAGTAGTTTTAATTAGTCTTCCTTCTTCTTTCTTCAGTAGATTTAGTTTGTTCTTCTTTCTTCAGTAATAGTAGTTTTAATTATTCTTCTTTCTTCTGTCTTCTGTATCTTTGATTGTTCTTCTTTCTTCAGTAATAGTAGTTTTAATTATTCTTCTTTGTTCTGTCTTCTGTATCTTTGATTGTTCTTCTTTCTTCAGTAATAGTAGTTTTAATTATTCTTCTTTCTTCTGTCTTCTGTATCTTTGATTGTTCTTCTTTCTTCAGTAATAGTAGTTTTAATTATTCTTCTTTCTTCTGTCTTCTGTATCTTTGATTGTTCTTCTTTCTTCATTCTTCAGTAGTAGTAGTTTTAACTAGTTCTTCTTTCTTCATTAGATTTAGTTTGTTCTTCTTTCTTCTTTGAGTTTTAATTGTTCTTCCTTCTTCTTTAGCTTTGATTGTTCTTCCTTCTTCAGTAATAGTAGTTTTAATTATTCTTCTTTCTTCTGTCTTCTGTATCTTTGATTGTTCTTCTTTCTTCATTCTTCAGTAGTAGTAGTTTTA
Source organism: Magicicada septendecula (assembly GCA_034769895.1). Classification (NCBI taxonomy): domain Eukaryota; kingdom Metazoa; phylum Arthropoda; class Insecta; order Hemiptera; family Cicadidae; genus Magicicada; species Magicicada septendecula. The sequence goes on along the minus strand of CM068367.1, from coordinate 308,900,108 downwards.
ATTAGTTCTTCTTTCTTCAGTAATAGTAGTTTTAATTATTCTTCTTTCTTCTGTCTTCTGTATCTTTGATTGTTCTTCTTTCTTCATTCTTCAGTAGTAGTAGTTTTAATTAGTTCTTCTTTCTTCAGTAATAGTAGTTTTAATTATTCTTCTTTCTTCTGTCTTCTGTATCTTTGATCGTTCTTCTTTCTTCCTTCTTCAGTAGTAGTAGTTTTAATTAGTTCTTCTTTCTTCATTCTTCAGTAATAGTAGTTTTAATTAGTTCTTCTTTCTTCAGTAATAGTAGTTTTAATTATTCTTCTTTCTTCTGTCTTCTGTATCTTTGATCGTTCTTCTGTCTTCATTCTTCAGTAGTAGTAGTTTTAATTAGTCTTCTTTCTTCTGTCTTCTGTAGTGGTAGTTTTGACTATTCTTCCTTCTTCTGTAGTTTTTCGCCGTGTATGCCTTCGTTTCTTCTGGTCTGGTTTCTTTGACGGGGTATATTAATTGCCTGCTTCTATCTTACCTGGGTAATTTTGTTATTATTAATTTTAGTCTTCTGGGTTTTTAAATTTGTATTATATTATATTATTTGCAGAATTTTTCTTTATTTAACCTTTCTTGTGAATATATTATTAAACAGTGCATTTTAATTAATTCTCATCTGGATATTCCATATATTAGAGCTTTATTAATGATCATTGAGTAATGCATTTTTGTGGATTATCTGTCACGCTACAGATTGCTCTCTTCCAGAAGTGATTAGTTCAGATCGTACTTAGTTTGTCTGAAGTAATTGCTTATGACATTATATTATAAATTATATTTCTTTACTTCCTTCACATTTCTAAAAATTTTTTCTCCCATATTTTTGAGCTTATCTATATTTCATTATTAACTGGATTCTTACTGATAGTAATAGTCATCTGAGGTTCGTTATTTTTTATTTTTCCATTTTCTTCTTAACTCGTTTCTTTATCCTTGGGATATTTATTCCCTAAAATTCCCTAATACGTTAGCTGGGGCAGTGTCCAGAGGGGCTCTGTAGGCATCTCACTCTGCTGGCCATACTACGTCATTTATTGATTACAGAGGTAAATCATCTTTGACCAATACATAATAATACTGCTGGACTTATCTCAGACAGTCATTAATAAAATTATATAAGAATAGTCCACCTTATGACTATATAAAAAAAAATTAAATATCTTTGGATATTTCACTTCGTATACGAACAGATCTATTTATATATCTATCTTAGTGAATCTCTATCTCAGTTATTTTTCTCAATGGTTAGCTCTGCTGGCATTTTATTTCTCCTTGTGATTGGAAGCTGGTATAATATAATCATCACTTATTATTCAGTGTAAAGTTTTTAATTCTCTGTCATTTTTGACTGTTATCACAATCTCCTTCTGGTCATTGGTAGCATATATTTTGTATTATATTTTTGTTCCTTTCTTAATTCTTGTGAATCGTTCCACTAGTATTATGTTTTTTCAATTACTCTCTTAATTGTCTTTCTAATAACTGACATTTATTGTATGATCATCTTTTTCATATGGATTTATTTATATATAGTTTTTCCTTTCTTTTTCAAAATTTTATTTTGCTCTTGCTTTTTATCCAAATGCACTCTTTATTATTAATGTCATATGTTTAATATCTCTGTTTATTTGACATAAAATTCTCATTAATTTCACTTCATAATAAGTTTATTCATTTAAATGGTATCAGTGGTTTGTATTGCCATTTCTTTATTCTGGAAAGTTTTTCAGAATTGGTCCCATATATAATTGTTTGTAATGTGTTATCCAAATTCTTTTTCTCCTTGTTCATTTCTAAAAGTTGTTTTTAAAATAAGGTAGTAAATTGTTTTTACTTGGGTTTTTGAATTTTGATGATTTAATTCAAAATTCATTTTCTCTTTGATTCATAAATTGTTTTCTAAATAATAGGTAGTAAGTAGTCATTACTTCATTTTTGAATTTTGAGATTTACTTACTTCTTCTATACCTTTCCTTACTCGTAATATTTTTTCATAAATATGGTTAACATATCATATTATTACCCTAAATATGGTATTAGCTCTCTTCTTTTCTTTATTTCAAATGTACTTCTTATAATTATTTTTCTTTTAAATACCCAGGTTGAAGATTTTTATTAGGTTGGACAATTGCTCATAATTTCTTTTTCTTTGACATAGTTTTTTGCCATTGCCGGTTATCATAACATCAGTCCCTTTTTGTGGAGGTGTATGGTATTAGACTTAACCGTAGTCTGTCACTTCATTTGCTCTCATTGTCCGGATGACCATAGTCTTCATCATCGTTCCGGTACTAGTGACATCTCTAGCCTTTGTCTTGTATTTCATTTTTCTAGCTGCTATTCCTTTGTTGGCTGCTAAGCTTATTCGGCTCCCTCTATCATAGTGTTTTATATACCAGTACGTCTCTGGTCCATCAATGATCAATGATACCATTGACAATCTACCATATATCTCCATCCCTGTTGTATTCCATTTACCTCTGATCACTTCCCCGTGGTAAACTACTGTCTGCTGGTAAACCATTTCTGAGATTACCATCAATCTATTTCCATAATTTCTGGAACTCACGATTTCTTCATTGTTGGTAATAGGGATATTATCATTATCAAATAAACCATGGTTCATCATTTCCATTTCTTCCCTTGTTTTCATTAATTTCTTTGGATGCCTTCTTTTCATTCGCTTTTGTTTCACTTCCATATCCTTAGTATTTTCTTTCTTCCCGTTCGTTTTCTTTTCAGGTAACACTATCACTGGCTCCATTGTTTTATTGTTTGGTATTTCCTTTCGTTCTGGTTTGCTGTTGTCCAGTGTCTTATCCAATTCTTCATCCAAGGATGTGACGTTTTTATCTATTTCACTCAAACCTTCCTTCAAGATTTGTCTGTATTCTTTTCTATCCGTTCTTTCCTCTTCCCTGTCTTCTTTCATTTCCTTATGCCATCGTCGGTTATCCTCCCTTATTTCTTCTCTTAACCGTTGGTAGTCCTCTCTTAACTCTTTCCTTAACTGTTGATGATCACTTTCGATTTTCTTATTGGTTTCTTCCATCTTTTCTTCCAAATTCTTCTTATTTTCTTCCATTTTCTTTTCCACCTTTTTACTGGTTTCCTCAATTCTCTTATTGGTCCTTTCTATTTTACGGCCCAATTCTTCCTTTGTTTCTTGGTTGTCCTTCTTCAATTCTTCCCTTAAAGATTGGTTATCATTCTTCAAATCTTCTAATCTTTTATTATTTTCTTCTGTAGTAGAATCCATTTTCTTACTTAATTCTTCCTTGGTTGCTTGGTTGTCCTTCTTCAATTCTTCTTTTAACGATTGGTTATCATTCTTCAACTCTTCTTTTGTTGCTTGGTTGTCCTTCTTCAAGTTTTCTTCCATCTTCTTGCTGTTTTCTTCCATCTTCTTGCTGTTTTCTTCCATCTTCTTATTTAAATCTTGACTCAACTTCTCACTGGTTGATTTGAATTCCCGGAGGATCATTTCCATCATTTTGTTCGTTGTACCTTCTTCTGTAGTCCTAGACTTATCCACTTCCTTGTCTTGGACATGTACGTCCCCTGTTTGAGTGGGTACTTCTGGTTGTTTCTCTGGTGGTGTTGGTTGTTTATGTTCCACCCGTCCTAATATTCTTTCCACGTCCTCCACTGGGGTCGCCTCCTTATCCTCCATATCGAGTTCTTTCTCGGCCTCCGCCGCTCTCTTCTTTGATGTGGCACGACGCATTATTTTCCCTGATTCCCTGGCTGGGTAACCGCTGCCAAGCTGAATTAGGAATTGGGTAAGTAATTACAGTAATTTCAACCCCTAATTACAGCCCTTTAGTTGGACGCCAATTTTGTAATATTACGGTGTGTTACTGTTCTATGGTGTTCTAAAATTCTGATGTAATCAAGCCCCACGTTGGGCGCCAATTTTGTAATATTAATGTAAATTACAAAATATACAAATATAAAAATATGTGTAGTTGTATGAGAATTGTACTCTCACTATTGTGTGTAGTAATATAGATGATGTCTTCTAGTCTTCATTCGGCTCTCTCTGCTGGTCTTCACTTTGGTAATATATAATTGTAATTGTAATGGTGTTCTGGTATAATATTACCCAGATTGACTTTTATGGTGCGTAGGTGTAGTAATGACGTTCCGCTCCGGGAGACGTCGATTTGGTAATGTTCCTAAATAATGCTGTTATCAAATGTTCTTGGTGTATGTTGTTGTTGTAGCAATTTGAAATGTGATATAATTTTATAATTCTGAAATAATTGTTTTCGAGGTGTTTATATTCTTAAAATTTAGTAATAAATTGAGATTATTGATTGTAATTATAAATAGTATGGTATGGTGTGTCTTCTAGTAATGATCTTCCCTTCGTTAAATTTATTAAAAAGACAATCCACTTTGAATTAGGCGCGAACAGCTCTCTTCTTCTTCCTCTTGAAAGGTTGTAATTCGCATATATTGCCTTTAAAGGTTGTCGAGTTTTCTTTATTAATTAATGGTTATATTCCTTTATTAAAGAAATCAAATTCAATTCACTAGATAACAAGCGTTTATTCAACAAAATAATGAATTTGCTTAATTGAAAACAATGTTATAATGCCGTATCGACTCACTCAGGTCCGGTCGATCTATGACTTTTATATTGGTATTATACACATATAGGTTCTTTTAACGGTTATTTATAAAAAAGCCAGAGAAGGTCAGGGTCAGAAAGTATAACACTTACAATGCTGAAAATGTATTAAAATTAAACAATAGAATGGTAATTAGTAATAATAAAAGTTTATATATAATTTTTATTCACCACAGTTCAGCAAACAGTCGACTGGTTGTGTTGATGAGATCAGTCAAAGTGGCCGTCTGGCGCATGCGTGGATTTCACCTTCTAACATTGACAAAGTACTTGTGGAATAAATATGTTCCTTCTGCGATTAAATCCTCTTCGTACTCGTTTAATCTCTTCTTGGGTATAGTTTAATGTCACTGGAGTAAGATGGAAAAGTCACTGGGTGTAAAAATGTTGTTAAATAAGTAGATCAATTGGTGTTTATGTGTGTCCGTTTAACCTCGAATATTCACTTGGTATTTGGTGTGATTCCAGTGTTATTTCGTTTAAATAGTGATATGTGATGCTGTTTATAGGTGTTATGTAGTTCATAGGGCAACTTCACCACTTCACAATGATTAGAATAGTTTAAAATTTAATTTTTACACAAAAACTGATTCCGAACTTTAGTTATACGTAATCGCCATTAAGGTTGGGTTTTATAAAATATTCACGTCAAGTGTGCTCTTCAATGTATAATAATGAACTGCGTGGATTTCCTTCGTCATCCGAAACGTCTTAGCCAATTTAATATTAAAAAGACATTGTTTAAAATTGCCATAACTTCCGACACACTTTAATTTCGTGCACTATGCTTATAAAGTAAATTCGTTATTACTTAACTGTTTGAAATATAAAATACATATTCGTTTTCACTATTCTATTCTACTTATTTTGATAGTAATTAAGTTAGTATTACAAAGTTTTATCTGAAAATTATTTCTTATAATTTTTTGGGAGGTAGGCCTAAAATTATACTTCCCTGTCTTCTATGTAAATAATAGCCATTTTAACTAATATAATTATTATTCTATGAAATCTGAAATTTGTATAATTATCAATTCTCACTTATTTTATTGCAATTTAGTATATTAATGATGGTTTTTTCATATAATTCAGTTGTATATGATTCCCCTTCTGATAAAGTTAGTGAACCTATTTCAGTTTCAAATGGTATTTCATTATACAAATAAATAATTTTACTCATAGAATGACCATATCTTTAGAAAGCCTTATTTACATAGTATTTAATATGTTGGGTGTATCTTGCCTAAATATTGTCAGTTTGACTGGTTTATAAGATTAGGTTTATTAATTATTCTGCATTTTAACTTTATTATATTGCCTAGATTTGAATTGTGGCTATTTGCAGAATGTTTTACTAATGTAATTATTTTATTTCCTTCTCTGACTTCTGACTCTGATATATTTGATTAAAATTAGTTCTCTGATCTGGCATAACAGTAATTATAAATTATACAATTAAAAATATAACACCCAGATATATAAAACTGGTGTTCTTAATAACATTGTTTTGGTATATCACCTAATAACATAATAAAAAGTATTTCTACAACATTGGAATGATATCTAATTTTAGATAATGCATTCCTAAATTAACATGAACAATAAAATAACAATTATAATACTAATATTTCTTATGACTAACCCTTACTTATCTAAATGCTATATTTAATTAGAACCCCACATTTGGATCCATATATAATTGTTAATACCTTCTACTACTCCATCATAAACAGTTAGTTCTGTAATTCCCCATTTTATAAGATTTATGCCCCCTCTTAAAGTATAACCCTGGCTATCTAAGTTATATTCCATTCTATGGAATGTTCATACAGTTTTAGTAGCTTTTTATTAGTAAAATTACTACTTCATTATCAAAGTAGGCACTGTTCACAAAACTTAAAGTTTGTTACTTTGTACTGCTACTCATGCACCTTTCTTAAAGTTTATTAGTTATAATTTGATCACTTACACCTTTCCATGGTAAATTATTACTATATTTACTAGTCTTTTTCTAGTTTTTAATATGAAATATTCAACCATGGGGGAACTGTGAAGATTTGTTTATGCACATTACACAATAACTTTTTGAATGCACTAATATTTACTACAGCTAACACTTTTAGTTTTTTGTCAGTTTTACAGTGATATGGTTTTTTAATGTGTTATACTTTCTTTTTTGGGCATTCATTGATTTTGGGGTTTTTTGGGGGTTCTTTCCCTATGGGGTTTTTGTTTTATATGGGTCGTCTTAATTATTCTTCTTTCTTCTTGAGTTTGGTTATTCTTCCTTCTTCTGTAGTTTTAGATTATCCTTCCTTCTTCCTTCTTCTGTAGTTCTTATTTTTATTCTTCTTCTTTCTTCTTTGAGTTTGGTTCTTCTTTATTCTTCCTTCTTCCTTCTTCAGTAGTAGTAGTTTTAATTAGTCTTCCTTCTTCTTTCTTCAGTAGATTTAGTTTGTTCTTCTTTCTTCAGTAATAGTAGTTTTAATTATTCTTCTTTCTTCTGTCTTCTGTATCTTTGATTGTTCTTCTTTCTTCAGTAATAGTAGTTTTAATTATTCTTCTTTCTTCTGTCTTCTGTATCTTTGATTGTTCTTCTTTCTTCAGTAATAGTAGTTTTAATTATTCTTCTTTCTTCTGTCTTCTGTATCTTTGATTGTTCTTCTTTCTTCAGTAATAGTAGTTTTAATTATTCTTCTTTCTTCTGTCTTCTGTATCTTTGATTGTTCTTCTTTCTTCATTCTTCAGTAGTAGTAGTTTTAACTAGTTCTTCTTTCTTCATTAGATTTAGTTTGTTCTTCTTTCTTCTTTGAGTTTTAATTGTTCTTCCTTCTTCTTTAGCTTTGATTGTTCTTCCTTCTTCAGTAATAGTAGTTTTAATTATTCTTCTTTCTTCTGTCTTCTGTATCTTTGATTGTTCTTCTTTCTTCATTCTTCAGTAGTAGTAGTTTTAATTAGTTCTTCTTTCTTCAGTAATAGTAGTTTTAATTATTCTTCTTTCTTCTGTCTTCTGTATCTTTGATTGTTCTTCTTTCTTCATTCTTCAGTAGTAGTAGTTTTAACTAGTTCTTCTTTCTTCATTAGATTTAGTTTGTTCTTCTTTCTTCTTTGAGTTTTAATTGTTCTTCCTTCTTCTTTAGCTTTGATTGTTCTTCCTTCTTCAGTAATAGTAGTTTTAATTATTCTTCTTTCTTCTGTCTTCTGTATCTTTGATTGTTCTTCTTTCTTCTTTAGCTTTGATCGTTCTTCTTTCTTCCTTCTTCAGTAGTAGTAGTTTTAATTAGTTCTTCTTTCTTCATTCTTCAGTAATAGTAGTTTTAATTAGTTCTTCTTTCTTCAGTAATAGTAGTTTTAATTATTCTTCTTTCTTCTGTCTTCTGTATCTTTGATCGTTCTTCTGTCTTCATTCTTCAGTAGTAGTAGTTTTAATTAGTCTTCTTTCTTCTGTCTTCTGTAGTGGTAGTTTTGACTATTCTTCCTTCTTCTGTAGTTTTTCGCCGTGTATGCCTTCGTTTCTTCTGGTCTGGTTTCTTTGACGGGGTATATTAATTGCCTGCTTCTATCTTACCTGGGTAATTTTGTTATTATTAATTTTAGTCTTCTGGGTTTTTAAATTTGTATTATATTATATTATTTGCAGAATTTTTCTTTATTTAACCTTTCTTGTGAATATATTATTAAACAGTGCATTTTAATTAATTCTCATCTGGATATTCCATATATTAGAGCTTTATTAATGATCATTGAGTAATGCATTTGTGTGGATTATCTGTCACGCTACAATATACATGTATAGAAAAGCATGGAATAGAATTTTAAAATGTGAAAGAGACAGAATAATAATTTGTCGTACGCAATTTCCAGGTAAAAAGTTTATGATGGAGTAAGAATTTAATTAAGAAGTTTCTAAGTAGACGGAATTTAGTAAGACAACTTAACCAAGTAAATTTAATAAAATTAAGGGGAAACTATTTCTGTAACACTGTTTTACAACGTAAAGGACCGTAGTATCTAAGGAATTTTATTGGTTGATAAATGTCAAACAATGACAGTGACAGAACCCGCTTACTTAGATGTTTTGCTTTCGTCGAGTCTCTTGTAACAGGAAAACGGAGCAACTAATATTGTTTGGGTTCAATCTTAACGCTTCACTTGATTCCACTTCTCGTTCACTTGACAAATTACTTAGAAAATAAAGTTTCCTTATTTAGTGAGTAACAATTATTTTTTCACAAACAAGTTTGCGACGTTTCAAAATTGAACCCATTTGTCTCTCACTAAGAAATTTGTAAGAAATATGTTTAATAACTGCCAACCTGAGTGATTCATTAGATACATAAAACTATATTTGGAAACGGGAATTGAAAAACGAATAAAATAAATTGATACCTTATCCGAAGTTTTACTTGTCAATGATTAATAAACTAGTAATATTTTCCAGTGTGTGTTGCGTTTCCAGTATCACAAAATAACATGTTACTACAGTTCAATATGAGATTAGTGCTGATTAATCCAAATTTTTTATGTGTTAAGGCACAATAATGAAGCGTAACAGAAGTTGAGCACATCACTATAATTAAAACCATATACGTCATGGTAGTGCAGTAATATCAAATTAAATACCACATATTGCTGCTATGGTAGACTTACTGACAGGCACATAATATTAACAATACTTTAATATCTAGAATGTGATGCTATTTATATTAGTCAATGTGGCCGTGCTTTGAAACATCGAACATGAGCAAGCGATTTTAAATAATACAGCCATTACAGGTTTCACATATCATTGCTTAAAACACAACCACTTTTTAGAAACATAACACGGGAATCGCATGGTTTTCAAATAAGATGTACTTAGTCAGTTTGGGTTAAAAAATATTTTTATTTATGACAATACATAGTGTATGTTGGGAATTTCATTGTTCATTTATGTTTTGAAGATCACGTCGCTCAGATGTTGGCCATTTATGTTTATGCATGATTGTAGCCGGTCCCAAAAACTCCGAGTAGCGTTAATTAACATCTGACGTGGAATACGAACGATTTCCTCTTGGATTGTCGTCTTCAGATCTTCATGGCAGCGTGGCTTGTTAACATACACTCGGGACTTGAGATATCCCCACAAAAAGAAGTTACATAAGCTTAGATCGGGGGAGCGAGGAGGCCAGCGGAAATTGCCATATCTGGAGATATGGTGGCCTGAAAACTGATCCCGTAAGACAGCCATTGAATTACGAGCTGTGTGTGCAGTTGCACCATTCTGTTGAAACCATACTCTCCCCATTGCCCATCTGCGACGTCGAAGTTCTGGGAAGAAGAAGGTTTGGAGCATCGTAATGTAGCGCTCTAAATTAACAGTCACAGTAATGTTGTTTTCCTCAAAAAAGTACGGGCCAATAATGCCCTTCTCCCCAACTGCACACCATACTGTTACTTTTGGGCTGTGAAGAGGGGACTCATGTAACATCTGAGGATTTTCATTACACCAATATCTACAGTTTTGTTTGTTAACGAACTCATTTAAATGAAAATGGGCTTCATCACTCATGAGAAAATTCATGTTTTCATTATTGACCATGATTTCAAGCATGGTTTCACAAAAGACACGGCGCTGTTCATAATCACCTACACTAAGTTGCTGACATACCTGAATTTTGTATGGGTGATAATGAAGATCTTTGTGCAGAATCCTTCGCACTGTTGACTCGTTAATCCCTAAACTCGCAGCACGCTTGCGAACCGACCGTTTAGGGCTCTGTATCGCAGACGACCTAACTCGCTCGATGTTTTCGGGCGTACGGGCTGTGTTGACAGGGCCAGGTGGTTTTTTCTTCATTACGGAGCCAGTTGTGTTAAAGTTTTCAAACCATCTCAAAATGGTGTTGCGGTCTGGAACAGGTCGGCGGACCGGAATATTAAAAAGGGTGCGAAAGTCACGTTGTGTCTGCGTCACTGACTCATTGTTTACGAAAAACCGCCGGAGAGCGAACGTACGATGCTCCACGTTCCACGACATGGCGGCAACTAAACTTCCCACTCTAACGAACAAATCAAGGCCAACCCACACTCATTGATGCCAACCGATCGGCCGTACTACCCAACACAAAAACATGCGGTTCCCTGTACTACTACGTAACATAGAAAACGGTAAAAAACTAATTTATTAAAAATCAGTTAAAAGTAACAAAAGTGTAACAAATGAGCAGACAGAATTCATTGTATTTCCTTTGTTAAAAGCTGTTTTTTAGTTTTGTTAAATTTAGAATTTATTTTCTAATTATACTTAGTTTTAACAGTCACTTGACCTTCCCTGTACTGTCTTCTCCGCTCTCTCCACCATACAAACCCTACACACATGTCCATATACACACCCTTAACACATATTCACCCTCCCACACATTATGTGTATTTAGTTGTTTTTAGCAGGTCTTTGAGAATAACCTAATAGGCTGAAACAGTTGTCGGAGGTTAAGAATAAATTGTGAAACTACCTAGTATTTGCGTTATTAAAACCTTTGTAGTAATGTGTTTCACCAAGTGCCCAACACCAAGTTTTAAATCAACATCAATAAAAAACATTGTTTAAATCGGTTTGTTAAATTGGTTGAACTCGTTCAGATTAAGGAGAAATTAGATTAAATAAATTAAGCATAATTATTTACAGGTAAATAAATATTTGTTCGCCGGTTTTCTGATTTTAATTAAATAAACTTAAATAATTTTTAAAAAGGTTTAAATATGTGTATTAAAGCATATCATACTTGTGACATTATGTTTCCAATTAAGTGTATATAGTGAAATCATTACATTTTCAAATGTAATGTTATGACGAATCACTCATTTCTATAAAATGGTAGGTCACACAAAATACAGATTACAGCTATCAGATACAGCTATTAAAGCCATCAATAAAACTTAAATAAATATTTTTATGTGAATAATTTCTTAATGATCACCTATGTATATAGGCGTAAGTGTGGTCACGGAAAAATTATAATTTATACGGTACCGTAAATTTCTAAACCAATTCTACATTTTTATATTAGGTATACTAAAAATCAAGGTTAATCCCTATCTATAGAATAGAAGATTGAATTAGTCATTATGTTGGCGAGATAAAGTATACTCTGAAACAGACTATGAGATTACTATTGTAAATCACTGGATCATGTTACATAAACATCTGAAATCAGTGGTGGTACTAAATAAGTGGTGATATTTGATCACTCACTGTGTACACAGTTTCCACAATTAAATTATTGAATTTAAAGGTACATTACATTTGGACTTTTTTACTTTATGAGGGTCCTTTTAATACATTAGGAAGAATTTCAGTAATGGGAGAATGCATTCATTTAAGAAATGTCAAGCGCAGGAATAAATAAGCAATTTATCTTCATTACTTCCTATTATAAACTGACGTTGTTATATTGCTGTGTAATAAAGTTAAGCACATTTATCATAAAGGGAACTGTTGTCCCGAAAAAAAGAAATATGTTTTCTTAATGTTATATTTAGTATTTATTTATATAAGTCTCTAAAGCGTATTATGTGAGACAATTTTAATTTTTCATAATAGAAAATTGTTTTGTGTTGCAAAATATGGTAATAAGTGTAAAATACTGTATTCCTTAATTGAAAGCAGAGATAAACTTTGAAAATATTTAAGTTGAATAACAATGTTAAAATAATTCTGTCCATCACGTAATCACTGAACGAATCCTGCTTGAAAGGCGAGTGTTGTATTTTATCTTACGGTAACTGAATAAATACAAATAATAGGAATGTTTCACAGTGAACGTGCATGGAAATTTCATAGTCACTAGTGAAAACTAACATCAAGACATGTTTCTTGTTTACTGTACGATGATAGTAGGTCGAGAACGAGATCTGAATATAACCGAGTTACAAACAGAGAAATATCTGCATGACTTCATAATCCAAGCACTTAATGATTAGGGGCGAGCAATTTAGCATGTCAAACACTGTTGCTGAAAATTGAATTTAACGTAGACTTTTCTTATTTATCCTGTTTAATGATGCAATGCTAAACTATAAGACAAACGGTAACTGCATGCAGAGATTTTTTTTATGAAAATAGAAGCAAGTTGCATTTACTAACAGCTTTCTTCATTAAACCATCATAAACACGGTGGAACAATATGTGCGCGTAAGCTATTACAGCCGATGTTTACACGCACAATAACTTCGCACAAAATATAACAACCATTCTATTATTGAACAAGTCCGTCATCGGTATGGACGTAAAGGTCTGGATGTATTTGTAGACAATCTAGACCACGAACAAATTGCCTGGAAAATTTTGATGGTAAAATAATGTTTAATTATTGAAATTGCTTAGTTAAATCTTAACATTTTTCATAACAAACAAGGCATCAAAAACTTTTAAATAGCCATAAACTGATAACCGAACCGTTACTTTTATCGATTGAACAAGCAGACATGAAACCTGTTAAAATCTAAATATGTTAACAAATAAAAATTAAGTAATTATTTGAATTAATTTTTATATTCCTGGGATACAAATATTCGTTACATATGATTTTAATTTTGCAATTACAAATTTTGTGTTACATACAACTGAACATTGTTTTTCGTACTCACTGCGAGTTACGTTTTTTTAGTATGCCTACTTCACATTTTGAAGGAAGGAAATAAATCTTTTACTCTCATCTATTTCACCTTAATACGTACAGATCCTTTTAAAAACCCTTCGTAGGACTTCAATTTGGACATTTAAGAACTCATGTTTACTAGTATTTCCTAGTAGTTTGTTTTTCAGTTTCCTCCCAGACATTACAAAATTGAACAGTGCGGTCACTTGACAAAAATTCAGAATATCTTCAGTATTTAATCCAAATCGTGGTTAGTGGTAAAGTTACCCAAGTCCACTTAGGTTAATTTACGGAAAACTGAAACTAAAGACTTTTAAGCTCATTTATAAATTATAAAATTATTAAACTAATTTTCACGGTTGATTTTTATTTTTAAAAATTTTTATTGATGACGTAGTTTCTGAAAAATGAAATGGAAAATAGAAATTAATAAAATAAGTAAAATGTGTTTTTTGTAAGATTATTGGACTTGGATAGTTTTACCACTAGTCCTTCAAAATATCTGTACGAGCATCGCAATAATTTATTTGATAAGAGTCGTATATAGCATTTTAAACATCTGAACTTATCTCTGATTTCATAATGATGTCAGGTACAATTAAAAAAAAACGTTAACATACATGCTACATTTTTGCGTAAATTTTAAAAATTTTTCTGTCCTTTTACATATTTTTTATTATGTTATGTGTTGACTTTTCTGAATTATATATTCCGCTATACCTTTCCCCTTCATTATTTTTGTTTACTTACATTTGAGGATTCCATAGAAATATTTACATGAAAATATTTTACGTTTTATAAAATCGTTATAAGATTTAAAATTATAAGAATGGCAGAGAATTTTGTGTTTCTCATTAACCTAAATTTTTGGATACTGTTTCCTGTTGTTGAAGTTAGTCTTAACGACTTGTTAACGACTTGACATGTTAAATAATTCCATACAACAACCTTAATCCAGTATTTAAACAACTTTATAATTCATCATTTATATACCTATAATTTTAAGTCAGCATAACTGTGAAATGTAATTAAATGTATAATCAAGACCTAGTCATACACTATTTCAAAATTACTGAATGCTAGAGCTACATAGCGTAAATTTCTCCATGTTAAGTATCTTCTTATCTTTCTGCAAATACAACTGTTTCAAGTGCTCAGAACTCAATACACATCGATCCAGATTAAGGCATGTTATTTTTTAACTTGTCCCATGTTATTATAAATAGAATCAAAATATATTTATCAGATTTGAAAATGTTCTATTTTTGTAACAAAATTTAACATTATCAGAAGTTACATAATATTTTGCTAATCTAATGTGAGAGGCAATTACGTTTTCAAAAACGTCTCAAATATGAAACGACAGATAACGTATGTTTTAGATACTCATTTACAAGTTCATAATCATTGATCTTATGAGTCCACTTTTATGCTCACTTTACTGCGTCACTTTCGTTAATTGAGATTATTTTGTAACTAAAAATAAATCAAGTTGTATGCTGAAGCCTGTATTGTATGCTGAAGCCTGTATTGTATGCGGTAGCATGGGTATGGATCAAGTAAAAAGGAATTTCTTCGCCAACAAATCTGTTAATATCAACCAGGTAACGAAATATCTGATGAGGAAACAAAAAGGGGAGTACTACTTTCTTAGTATTACTGTGTGAAGCTACTGCGAAAGACTTGTAAGCTATTATAATGTAAATTTATATTAAATTTAACGAAATAGTCGACCCGCCTCTTGTTAAATAAATAAACACACACGCGCACGCATAATATCACACATGCGAAAGCTTAAAATTTTAGAGAATTCAGATGCATAATTTTTTATGATATTACATTTGTTTTAAATTTTCTTGCGTAAGATTTACTTATAAATATAAAGAAGGGAAACAATATGTAAAACAAACATTATTTTTGCTTTTATAACTAACTTTCATTATGGTTAATTTGGCTTCATCTTTCTACTTAACGTACGATTAATAAATAACTCATGAAAAATATCTTGATGTCTTTTTTCGTCCAAAATGGATACGGTTTGTTATTAACGCATTACGCTACGGGGAAACGTTATTATCTACACAATGTTGGCAGTTGTTTGTATAATGAGTATGAGATCGACATAAAATACCAACTGATCTTAAACACCAATGACACGTGTTCAATAGAAATAAATTGCTCTTGATTGCGGTGACTGATTTTGTTAGTAGAATGACAAATATAATGAACTATAATGTTATTGGATATTTATTGATGCTAAGTGGACAAGAAATTTAACAACCCCGGTAAACATTATATTCATTTCTTGTATTGATTCTTAGTTATTTACGTTCAGGATTACACTATACCATTTTTAATATATTTCGTTGATATGTCAATTAAGGTTCCGTTACAGATCTAAACTAAATATAATAGAGTTTTAATATATTTTAATAATATCTAGCTCATCATAGATTTGTTAGTAGCTATCAACAATACTCTTGATTTTGTAACATACTTGTAATGAACATATGCATTATTGCGAAGCGTATGTGCGACCATGTCATAGGCTTACGTGAAATTGAAATCTGTAAGTAGATGGCAACTCAGAAGTTCATATATATTTGATGTTTGAAATAACAAAATATAATTTTAACTTAATTGTAAATATTACTAAAACATTTGTGTTTAATATTGTTATACACTTCCCTGAGCTGCAGAATTCGCTCACTACTTTGAACGAGGTACATTGATTATTAAATAAATTTCGATATTAGAACATTTTTTAATTATGGAAAAAGTACAAAATTCCCAAATTCCCGATTACTCTACTATCTCTTTAGTAACACAACAATTGCAGGCCACACAAACATACAATGAACACTAAACATTTGAAACTTTTGGATTTAGGTTACAGTTCCTATTGGTCTGTTACCCTGCTAGATTTTCACAAATATTTTCAACTTTTTGATCGACTTTCTAGTAAGCCCTGATATCCACAAATTTTTAAATCTTAAAAACTGAACACTGTATTCGGTTTGTGGTTAAATTTACCCTTAATTTGATACATCACATGTGAATTTGCGATATTTCACAATTGTGCCCCCCTCATATTTTAGCCTCCCACCCGCTTATTTGTGGTGGGATCAATCTCAAAAACAATAGGATTCTGTAAGGTAACGCATGGCACGGTAGTTAGATTTTACGAACTTGGTTGTTGTGTTCAAAAGTTGTAGTGAGACAGGTTACCCAAATAGATAGGTAAACAGTCATAAATACCAATCGGGCGAGTTTAAACTGAGAACGCACTTTGTTCGTTCAATAAAAAATAGTATGGTTAAATTTACACATCATTAACATCATGTTACGTCACGTGTTAACGTTAATCTTTATTACTTTCACGTATGATTCTGTCGATCATTACGAAACTGATTGGTTAGATTTCATATTAAAATTGAATATGTTGGTTATAACTAATTAAAACTTAATTGTTATTTGTAAATGTAAGAGACTCTGAGTAAATTAAAGTATGCTAATGTACAATACAGAACAATGTAGGCCAGTGTTTAGTGAAGACAGTTTACACGTGCAACATTTCTACTTTTCTTTGTTGAATCAAATGAAGCCAACTACAACGGAGTTCATTATTAAACAGGATTCTGACTTTAATTTAGAACGTTTAATAATACATTCCACCTACCTAATTATGTATCGACTTTATCTTTTCAATTAACTTTATCTTTGTTTCAGATGTTCAAATGATTGTTCATATTTATTGATTTAGCGGTCCCCTTAGCGTCTACTGATAAAGCCCATAACAACGAATACAGCTATTGTGTTCTTAGACGTAGTAATTTAATGATCAATGATCTCATAAGATTAATTTTAATGAAACCTTATGCGAATTACATAAAATATACCCTCTGTGGAAAAGTATGTTGAGAACAGCTTACTTTTGTGCAGGGTGAAGATGAAAAGTTGCATGAAGGCATCTATCAGTGTGAGTAGGTTTTCTGTACTCCCGATGACTCATGTAACTCATTGTAAGATGGATGAATCGTTGAACAAAACATTTTTACGTGGTCTATATTGGAAGAAGACTTTAAAAACATAATGTACACCGGCAAGGGAAGGTTAAGTAAGAATATAATTATATTTACAGTACTATGTATATTATTAAATATAGTTTCTTCTACAAGTAGTTGTATTATGTTTTAACGTTTGAATTCACCTAATTTGTTTCAGTAAACTGAAGCGATAAAACATAATACAATTACTTGCAGAAGAA
The DNA here is from genome assembly GCA_034769895.1 of Magicicada septendecula. Taxonomy (NCBI): domain Eukaryota; kingdom Metazoa; phylum Arthropoda; class Insecta; order Hemiptera; family Cicadidae; genus Magicicada; species Magicicada septendecula. Next base: position 308,882,539 of record CM068367.1, on the reverse strand, counting down.
ACTATATTTAATAATATACATAATATTATATAATTAGTGCAAGAAACTTTCGAGTTACATATATAGAACATTTACAGTACACTACCAAATTTTAAAGTCTTCTATACTATTAAATATTCAACAAAATTTCATTCCAGTTTCTTGCTTGATTGATCTAGTTTAAACCATAGAGCGTACCTAGAGCGTCATTGTATGACTTTATGGCTGACGTGAACAAATTTGTTTAAATACACCTAAGCCTACACCGCTATTTATTTTCAGATGTAATGCTAAAATTGTATAAGCTTTTTCGTTATCCCACATACAAGAAAGATTTATTTCTACGGCTAATAACTTCATAAGACAGCGCAATATTTATTTACTTTACATCGCAGTGCTACAATCAGACAAAGCTGGTGGTTTCAGGTGGTAAAATTGAAGCTGGCTACTTATTCAAGTTTGATATTTAGTGTTATTCTAGTTGTTAGTCCTTACGAATATGCGACATTTGTTTGGAAATTATTATACGATTCTGACTATTATCACAGACAAAGCAAGTGCAAATTCAAAACCGTGCTCGTAACGTTTTTTTTATAACAAGGCAGTAAGTTTGGAAAAATAGGTTCCAGAAGACACAACAGTAAACCGGCATTATTATAACGGCATTTTGTCAAAGCTGAGACAAATAGTCAGAAAAAGCGACCAGAACTATGGAAAAATGATGTCATTCTACATCAGAACAATGCGTTCGTTCACTCAGCAGTTTCTGTGAAGCAGTTTTTGGCCGACAAACGCATTGCTACATAGTAACTTCCTCCATATTCGCCAGATTTGGCACCATGGGCTTTATTATTTTTCCTAAAGTCAAACCATGTCATTCAAATACGGTTCATAAAAAATAAAATTTAGTAAATTTCATGTAGTGTAAAAAAATTTTTTTTTAATTCTGTAAATATTTTATGATATATTTTGTCAAAAACGTAATATAAAAGAATTATTTATCTATGGAGAAGACGGTGTTAATAAACATTATAACACAATGAAGGATAATTAAATTATCCCTTGCTTTGAGTTGAAATGCAATCATAAATGTGTTCCGTCTTAATGAAGAACGAAACATTAAATTCAAACAACAGCATTACCGCTCAGTTGAGTGTATGTAAACTGTGAGGTTGTATCGTCTTGCAGATTAAAATTGAATTTCCTCCAAGTCTACAAGAAATTAAAAGGAAGTACATTTTTAAACATTACAATGGAGCAAGTATGGTTAACATGTTCCATAACTGTTTTAATTTTCTATCTCATATGCACACTGTCGTGTCGGAGTACAGGCTACTTGCATTTTATATTTTTTCTATACGGGATATTTAAATGCATAAAAATGATTTAGATAAAACACAACAAAATACTGCTTTTTTAAAGAGAAACGCCCCTTTCTCAGCAAATTCACGACACTTGCGTATTATGGTGAATCCGTTTCCTTAGTGCATCATTGATTACTCTATTATTAATATTATCACATAGGCCTATCAATTAAATTGTTTGGTAGTTAACGATATTGCTAACAGGGTATCTTGATTTCATTAGGCTAAAGTAAACACGATTATAAAAACATTTAACTCAATTAAGTGTTATAATTTATTGTATTCGCATAAGTATAAAGATAAAATTTATTAATAAATTGACTAAAAATTAAATGAGTTTCCCTTATGACATAAACCTGTTGTGTCATTAGTCTGAAGGTATACTATCTCTCGTAACAGCGACACAATTTCTTATTTTTATTGTTAGCTGCAATTAATAATGAGTATTTGCGATGATGGCCATAATTCTCTGTGCACAGGCCATAGTCAGAGAAGATGCACAGGATAGTGAATAATATTTTACCCACCTTTAAAATTGTGTCGGTTCGATTACTCAGCTAGTGCCTTCGAACACCTGCCTTTTTTATAAATACGAGTGGACGAAAATTGAAGATTTTCTAAAAATTGCTACTTTAAATATAAGTTGCACATTTATCAGTGACGTCACATTTTAATTAAATCATGCCACCCTAATACGTATGCGAGCACATGTCATTCGTAAACTCACTGTCAAGTAATTCCATTTATACTTGTCAGAATATTGCCAACCAAATACGCATCAACAAAATCTGGAGACAACTAAATCTTAGGTTACAGAGAGCTACAACTAGTATAACATTTGATAGTTACTGAGTATTTTCTGTACATAAGAATTTTTTTCATTTTTCGTCAGACAAGTGCTGTCGTCAGCGCTCTCCGGTAACAGAACACCCTCTTACCACTCGCACACAATTTTCTAATTATTATTTACTTAATATGTAACTGAGTTATTATGAATTGTGAACTTACTTCATAATGAGATTATCGATGTTATTTTTATAAAACGTAAGCAACTTCAATCGTATCTTTAAAATAAATTTGAAAAAAGTATCTTCTTTTTAAACATATCAGTGTTTGAATCTAATATTTTTATACGTATATCCATGTTCATATCTTTCGTCACAGAAAAATCAAATATAAACGGAAGAACAACGTTTATATTTTAATATTAATATTGTTACGACGGTCTACTTGATCGTCGTATGGTACAGTGGAGATCAAAATACAAGACACCAATTAAGTCAATAATCACCAGCTTTAATTGTCACAATTAAACAGTTTGCAATCAACAAGATAGTCTCTTACAACAAATCAAATAAAAATTGTTCACAAGCAATAAAATGTCAACTAATATAAAACACAATTGTATTGTAATTGTCACGCGCGATTATAAAACGCATAACACTTCGCCACAATACTTTGAACCGCACTGTGTAAATCGTCACTTAAACGAACTGGTACTCGCCGACAATAACTAGCAACTCAAACTGACTGAGCGTCGCTGAGTACTTGTATTTATACCCCGCCTAAATACCAGAAATTCCATACTGTGCATCAAGAATGCTACTAGAAAACACCAGAACATAATTAGTCGCGGGCTTGCACTCAGTAAGCGCGGACCGGTCAGTCCGGAACAATCACGCAACGCATGTTGAGAATCACGTACGCATACAAAATTACACCCGGATTCCACTGGATCGTTCAAGAAACTCGTAGGTTGTTCTGTAATGTCGTAAAAATATCTTTAACACAAAAAATTTTATGTTTCTTGATTTTTAATTTAATATTTTTAATTTGAAACAGCATTCAGCAATTAAGACTATTTTATAAATTTTGTTGTACCTGTATGTGAACAGAATAATTAGTATTCTATTCTGCATTGTTTACTACCGAATAATTAATTACATTTTAAGCTGAGTTAATTATCACGTTGTTCTAGCTTCCATGTCTCACGCAGTTTGATACCGCAGGGTAGTTTTCAACTGTACCACATTTACTATATCGTAACAAGTAGATTTATCGCAACCGTTAAGTTCCAGCAAACGGTGGATGTCATAAGCAGCTACCGAGCTTACAACATTAATTGTAGCCTTAGAGTTCCGAGTTACGCCAAACTGCTCTCTAATATTGTGGGTTTGTACTATTCTGTTTACAAAAGCGGTATTATTATTGTTGTTATTTTTATTATTATATAAAACGTACTATAAAAATAATTACATTTTCTGTTAACTCTAGACTTTATTTGTTGACTGTCACAAATCGTTATTATTTTTTCTTCCGCCAACTTTTATGTTAGATAAAGTTAAGCATATATAGTTTCTTCAGAAATGTATAGTTTTATATCTTATTTCTGTTTGACGTAGATTTATATTGTTATTCTCATTACTGTTACACTATAATATTTAGGGCAGTGATTCCCAAACTCTTCAGTCCGCGGACCCCCTCAACAAATTAAAAAATTCACTGACCCCGGCTGACGTCTGAAATAAAACAAACAGTAAATATGTTATAAGCTCTTATATTTTAATTAAAATGTATTAAAATCGAAATTCTTTTAACTTACAACATTAGAATATTAATAATATAAAACATAGTTTTTGTTGTGAACAATGAAGCTGCTCTTGAACAATTAGCTCTGCAATATTGGGTTTAATGTCAGACATTTTCAATATTAAGTCACTCTAATATTAACTTTATTTCTTAACTTTGATTTCAAGCACGTGAGTTGGAAGAATGCGGTTTTATCCAAATAAATAGAGAGAAACATACTTAAATAGTTCAAAGCTTTTTTGCGAGTTCAGGATAGTCAGTCATTACATATAACCAGAAGTCAGCTAGCTGTAATTGTGAAAACTGTAATTTGAATGAACTGTCAGATGAAAGTTTCTTCCAATGAATATTCTTCTTGTAGTGGAAGAGAGAGTTTAGTTGAGAGCCCATCAGCAAATGGATTCTTTATCCACATGTCACTATGATCCGTCACGGGAAAGTATTCCCCTAGCTGCAAATGCAGTTGCTCCAAATAAGACTTAATGCCGTTGAGGATCTCTTTTGGAACATTTTTTCCTGAAATCTGGACAAAATCTGCCACGGAAGGGAGTTGTTCGAAGATTTTAGAGTCTACTCACTGAATCCACAGCTTCAAACTTTTATTATACCTCGGTTTTATCTCGAACCTGGAAAATAGTGATGCTAGATCCCTGCAGCCTTAAAGAGAGTCCATTCTGATGTATGAAGATATTACCAAGATATGATATCTTCAAAATCCAGTTAAAGTCATAGAACTTGTCTTTGAGGTCGAAGTAGGAATCACATAAAAAGAGCTCTACTTCATCCCTCAGTTCAAATAATCTGTTCCAATACTCTTCCACGCGAAAGCAATCGTACTTCACAGTAGATCAACAAATGTTTGTGGCCACTCCCCATTTCTTCACATATTATAAAGGAAGAACGTTTTGCTCAGATACAGTGCATATACAAGAGATACGTGGAGTAAAACAGCCCGATCAGTTCTGCGTTGATGTGGGGCTCTAGTCAGTTAGATTGACAAACAGATCTGCTACACGATATGATTTAAGACATTATTAAAGCCTTTATTTTGAAATTACTTTTACAATTACAATTAGTTTAAGCCAAAAAATATAGTGCAATCTTCTACTAACTGTTTTAAGATTGTAAAGTTTAGATTTTAGAGCATACAAAATCGGAGAAAATTACGGTATATTCTATTTTCTATTAAAACTGTCCGCGGACACCATGAAACATTGTCGCGAACCCTACTTTGGGAACCATTGATTTAGGGGTTCAACGATCTATAGTTTGGCCTAGTAAATTTTACGTAGACCTATCTTGTTTTCACTGGTACAAGTTTCTCGTTAATTTCGGCATACTCCTGATGTTTGTTGTTTTGCCAAATTGCCGTTACCGTATTTTACAAAATTTAACAAGTTTTATACCTTAAATTCTATTTCTGCGTTATTCTAGAGCATGGAATGTGACTGCATGGAAGAGAAGAGAACGTAGTACACCAACTACCATCTCTACGCGTGAATAATCATCTATTTCTGTATATAAAAGGTTATAATTAAATTCTATGCCTTTTTCCAGCTACACACTTAGAGTTATATTTGAAAGAATCTACAGAAAACGTCAATGGTTAGGACATAATGGTTTCTAAAGAAATACTGTTTTGACATTCGGAGTGACTAAGTTTATATATTTCGTTAACGTTGTAATGCGCAATGTGTCTTTTTTTTTAATGGTGCTCAACAACCCGCCTCACCAGATATAAATACCAAATCTCGTTCAATATTTCTATTTAACAGAAATTTAAAATCACTCTATTCTGATGAAAAGTGGATGCATTGAACAATGTGAATACCTCTGTGTATACGTATTCTACTTTACTAGAAACAGTAATATTAGTAATACTAATACTACTACTACTACTAATAATAATATAATAATAATAATAATAATAATAATAATAATATTTTAAAAATAATTATACTTCCTTTTATTTAAGAGTGTTATTTTTTTTTCAGGAGATTCCGAATATTTATTTTTTGCTTAAAACTGTGAGTAGTTTCTATGGTGTACAAATTAAACATGAGTATTGCATGTCTTTGTCATTTAAACCTGTTGGTTTAAAATTCCAATCCGAACTTCTTAATTTTTAATACTTCCTGTTTCCAAAATACTAGTGTTAAAATCTGTTTTAATCATGTAGGTCTGTGTATTTTCTTATTCATTGTAAAGATCACATTAATTAGTTTAAAGTTAAGTGACAGTAAGACTTTATTGTGGCTGAAGTAACATCGTTTAATTTTGTACTATATCAATTTAATATTTAAATAAATCCAATAATGTGATTTTTTCTTATTAACCGTGTGTATTTACTTTGTTGAGATACTTTTAATTATTATAGTACAAATAAAAACATTTTAACAAATGGTCCATTGATATGAACTGGTTGCTATGAATGCAAACACATCATGTTTCTAAATGCAAAGGTTTTGTAAAATATATAAAAAACCTTTATATAAATAATTGATAATTATTATATAATATATAAAATATATAAATAATTTATATATATATCAATTAATATCGTGAAATGTTTCTAAATATACCAATTACCAAAGTAAGAAAAATTGTATATTTATATATTTTGTTTTACTACATGTAACAACTAAGCTTAGTAAAACAAATTAACTCTTAAAATTAGGAAAAATTAGCTTATAAAATCAATTGTTCTAAACTATGAGAAAATATGTTTATAACTTTGAGCTTAAAAAGTGTCAACTTTCTTGCGAACTGATCTGAACAGTCTATCAGCTTTAAACTATAAATATTTCTTAAAAAACAATTTGTAAAGAACCAATTAAAGTTATACTGAAATTGTTTTGTTCTAATTTAAAATTATTTAAAATAAAAGAAAGAGCAAAAGTATCCAAACCGAATTAAATAATAATTTGATTTAATCACTTTACCTATTTGTTTATATATTTACGTTTATCAAACTAAACTCTTTACCTTCTTAGGTACCGTTTATTACACGTTTTTGTACATTTCAAGCATAATTATTATTTTTTTCGGTGAAGGGTTTGTGAGGATTGGTCAAAAATATAACACAAATTTTAACTTATTGTCGAGGTTTCGACAATGTTTATTGTCATCATCAGAGCAATTGTTTGCTGACGCCAAACACACAACTGTGAGTTGTGTGTTTTGGCGTCAACTTACAGTTGTGTGTTTGGCGTCAGCAACAATTCCTGATGATGACAATAAACATTGTCGAAACGTCGACACAAATAGTTAAAATTTGTGTTATATTTCTGACCGATCCTCACAAACCCACCACCAAAAATTTCATTGATCGACTTTCACTACGAATTTAAGAACCTAATAAATTATTATTATTTGCATCTTACACAGAAATACGTTTGCTGTCTTTTCTTAACACCTGCAGTTTCGTCATGCAGCCAGTTTTTACTCACCACACACTCTACCATATCGTGTTGAACACATTCATATAAATTGGAGAACAAGGTAGTCACATTTTATGAATATTAATTACTACACTTTCACATGTGTAACTTATATATATATATATATAAAACGGATCTTTACAGCTGTCGCCGTTTCTCCGTCCCCAACTTCCATTGTAACCTATCGTAGCATGTAAGTTCTTCTAAATTTCTTGCAACCATTGCTTCCGCTACGTCATCTCGCCAACTCCTCCGTGGACGTCCTCTTTTCTTCCTCACCAGTGGTATCCATTCCAGTATTTTGCGGGACCATCTGTCATCTTCCAATCTCTTCACATGCCCAAACCAAGTCAATTGTCTCCTTTCTATTTCATCTATTATTTTCCTGTCAATATTCATCTCGGCTCTAATAGTCTCATTTCTAACCCTGTCTAATTGTGATCTTCTACAACTCCTCCTGAAGAAGTCCATTTCCGCTGCCATCAGTTGTTTCTTATTTACGTTTGGAACGTTCCAAACGTCTGCTCCATAAAGGATTACACTCCGCACCATGCTATTATATATATGTTTCTTTGTATTTCTGGTTATACTTGTTTCCAATAGAAGCGAATTCAGCGTTCTTATAACGGTTCGCCTCATGTTAACACGTTCTTGAATTTCATCTTTGCTGCTTCCCTGTTTGTTGAAAATAACGCCTAAGTGTTTACTTTTTTCAACACCTCTTATCCTGTCCACATCCAATTTTAAGTCCTTATCTTCTTCGTTGCCCACTATCAGGTACTCATATTTTGCCATGTTCATCGTCATACCAGCTGCGTCATATTCCTCTTTTAACTTTCTGACCATATACTCGAGGTCTTCGACATCCTCGCTACCACAATCTGGTAATCGGGAAAATATAGAGTGAACAGATTGTCATCTCCTACTCTCAGCCCCATGCTTTTACACTTCTTTGCGCATCTTACTAGAGATCTGTCTAAGTATATTTTAAAGAGGGTAGAGGACAAGCAGCATCCTTGTCTTACGCCTTTTGTAGTTTCGAATGGGAGATTGAGTTTGTTTTCCAGTTTGACCCTGGTGATATTTTGTTGATAGTATCTTCTGGTGGCTGCAATCAAATTTGCATTTATGTTCAAATGCTTCATCTCCTTCCATAACTGTGAGATTGGGACGCTATAGTATGCCTTTTCTAAATCTATTAAAGCTATATGCGTTTCTCTATTATGCTGTACTCTCTTTTCAACTGCTATTTTGATTGTAAAGATGTTGTCTACCGTGGATCGCCCCGCTCAAAAACCTGATTGTTCTTCGGGCTGCTTGGTCTTGATGTCTTCTTCAATTAAGTTTTTCAAAATCCTTGAATATATTCTCCCGATGGTCAGGATCACAGCAATTCCTCTGTAATTTCTAGGCTCCAACTTTGAACCCTTGTTATGGACTGGTGAGATATACGATCTTCGCCACTCCACTGGCACTTCTTCTCCATTTAGGCATCTTTCGAATAATTTTCTGAGCATTTCAAACAGCTTGGGGGGGCCATATCTAACTAATTCTGGGTTTATTCCTCCCGGACCTGGGGATTTCCTCAATTTTATACCTTTTATTGCCTCTTGAACGTCTTCAGTACTTAGTGCAATTTCTCCAGATACTTTTATTTCGTGGTCATTAGGAATGAATTTATTCCTTGTTTCAACCAATAGCTCCATAAAGTGTTGCATCCATTTTGTTTTAAGTATGTTGTTCAAAAATGTCTGTGTTCGGTTTGTAGTTTTAATGGCTTTAATTGTCTTCCAAGCTTCTGAGCTTTGTATACCTCCCAGCTGATTATCTATGCATTCACATTTTCTCCCAAGCATTATTTTTCTTCTTCACTACTTGTTGTTTAACTTCTCTATTCATTCTTTTATATTCTTCTTTAGTCTCTTCATCTTTAGTTTGTAGTAGTTTCAAATATGTTTCCTTTTTCTTTTTGATTTTCTCTTCTATTTAACTATCCCACTATCCCGGGTTTATTTGATTTCCGATCCTGTCTTCCCAGGGCTTCCTCAGCCGCTTCTCTAATACATTTCTTTATATGCTCGTATTTTTCTAAAGTGGATCTGGTTGCTGTCATTAACTTTTGTTCTGATCTCCACGAATACAGCATTCTTGTACTATCGTGCTGAAAGCTTTTCAAATTATATTTTGCGTCTTCAATTTTCGGGCCAACATTTTCTGCTCTTTCTACATGAGCTCCTATGAAGAGAATATACAGTTTAGCAACGACCAATCTGTGATCTGACCCACATTCAGCTCCCCTGTGCACTCTCACATTCCGCACTCTCAAACCAGATCTTTGTCTCAATATTACATAATCTATTATAGATCTTAGACCTCTTGTGTTCTGGTACTACTTATACTTATGGATGTCTTTGTGAGCATAGAAGGTATTCATTATTTTCAATTCATATTGTTCACATAAATCGATTAATCTCCCACCATTGTTATTAACTGTCTCTTCTCCGTGTGTGCCAACTACTTTACTGTTTCTTTGTTTTCCGACTCTTGCATTAAGATCTGCTGCAAGGATTATTTCATGACTGTTTGGAATGTCCTCTATGATTTCTCTCAGAGCTTCTTCAAAATTGTCTTTGGTTTGAACTGTGGCGTCCTCAGTTAAAGCATATATGCCAATTATTGTAATAATAATTACAATAAGCTCCCTCCTAGCTGAATTGTCATTTTCAAAAACCTTTCATTAATGGGCTCCCATGATTTTACCCGATTCCGGTATTTTTTATGAATAAATATGGATACTCCTGCATGAGCTCTTTGATCTTTCTTTACACCCGAAAAGAAGTGTATGTATTCTTTTAGATTTTCATTCCCATTTCCTTTTTTCTTCGTTTCCGAGAGGACAATAATGTCTATTTTCCGTTTCAGGCATTCTTGTAGTATTTCTTTCTGTTTATTTCTGATTCCTTGAATATTCCATATAGCCAAACTCAAAGTCCATTTCCGTTGCTGTGTTCGTCTACCAAAATCCCTGTCCACCATCCGAGGCTGGTTTTTGTTGGGTTTGTTAGCATCTTATGGCTTTTACAAGTGTAGGTTGCTAGCAACGACTCAACCCCCATCCTGGAGGGCCAGGGTTTGATTTCAGAGTGTCCTTCTCTTAGGTAGGTTGCCTTCTCTGCGGCTGAGGAGCCCTACCTACCCCGCCTGTTGGTCCGCGGGAGGTATTTTATTTCCATCCTACCCGCCGATCTAGCAAGAACCAGATCGGTTAGGGCATTCCCCTATCCGCCACCTGGGACGGGCCCTTTAGGGGTTACAGGCTCCCCCGAGGGACATGTGAAACTTACTTTGTTTATTTTCCTCGTACGCGTTTCAGCGTGATGTTCACATGTGAAAGTGTAGCAATTAATATTCATTAAGTGCTGTGACTGAAGAGGATGAACATTCAAAATCACATTTTATGTTTTAAATTTTTTCACTGTTTTATTCGAGGTAAACTAAAGTGGGCTTCTCCAAATAAATTAGCAACTTTACGCCCTGTAATTCCAACTCGATCAGGATTAACCCTCAGATACTTTTCAATTTCCATCGTGAACTAAGTAGGAGAGGCTTGAAAAAGGCAACACCATGAAGCTGCTGGAGCTTAGCTCTCTTAAAGCTGGACAGATATGTAGCTTTTTCGTGTGAAAGATGACTGAGCTCTAAATTGTTGATGCATTTACTTGTACACCACTGCGAAGTGTATAAGTAACTTTAACAGACAAAACGTTAGGAGTAGTATGACAAAATTTAACTAATTTATTTAGTAACATGAAAATTTAAAATTTATTTCAGTGGTAACATGAAAATTTATAATTTATTTCAGTGGTAACAAGAAAATTTTACTTGTAATTTTAAATTTCAGTGAATTTTTCTGTATTTTTAATTCACTGAATTTTTTACAATCAGTAAAAATCATGTATCATGCAAATCTCAAATCATGTATTAACTGGTTGTAAAGTTATCTTGAAGTAAAGTATTGCTGTATTTTCAGAATCCAAGTGTTATTTTGACACAGTATTACATGGTATTACATAATATTATTAATAATAATAGTAATTTTTTTATTATTTTTTTATAGAGGGGTAAAAATGAATTATGCACCGTCAGAGGAGGACGTCGTTCCTCTTGTGTTAAGGACTCTCACCTACTAAAAAACCCACCTCTAATTCAGGCACGAAACCACTTAACGTATTACTTCAGGATGGAGCCTATTGCGACCTTATCGGGCTCCTTCTAGTTGTTTCTCATCTTCTACTGCCCGTTGGGTGCAAGTTGGGCCTGTTGTTTTTTTTAGTAGGACCCACTACGCTCTCGGGGGTGAACTCTCCTAGCTCCATTTCCAGTACCATCCTCTGTCTTGCGAATCTGCAGCACTTAAAAATGTCTGCGAGGCATCTTTATGGGAAGAGTATCCGTATTGGCATTCTGGGCTTTACATTTTCCTCATTCTATGGAAGTAGGCATTAAAATTGCTATGGTCACTGAGCAACTGGGTCAGATGGTAGTTGACCTCACCTTGTTGGCGGTCGATCCATTCGTTCAAGTTTGGTATAAGCCTTGCGGTCCATCTTCCTCTATCCTCTCTATCCCAACAATCTAGCCAGTGCCGGAGAATGAGTTCCCTGGCTTCATGCTTTGCGGCATCCCTTCCAATTTCCTCTCTTATTTTGAATAAATGCTTCCGCTCTAGAGCCAACAGGTCTATGGGAATCACTTCTGCTATCACCAGGACTACCACTATTACTCCCGCTGGCTCTGGCTTTGTCCGGTAAGAGGATGCTACTCTGAGGGGTCCTTTTCCCTGCATCGATGCCATACGTTTTCTGTACTTCTCCATACGTTTTAGTGCATCGGCCAAGATTTCGCAACTGTACAGAAAGATAGATTCTGTGACCACCATCAACAATCGCCTCTTGCTTGCAGTGGGGCCTCCTACGTTGGCCATAAGTCTACTGAGCTTGGTTGTAACGTTAGCCGCCTTAACAGCTGCATACTTTATTTGCTTCCAATAGGACAGCTTTGAGTCTTCTCACCCCTAGGTATTTCACAGAATTCTTTTTTAAATACTGTCTCAGCTCCCACTTGCAGCGGTATGATAGTGGGAACCCGTCGCCGGGTGAGCAGTACTATTTTGGTCTTATCGGTGGCTAGATCCAGGCCGTGTTCTTCAAGCCAGGAGCCCACTCGCCTCATTACCTGATTCACGCTTCCTTGTGCATCCTCGGCGTTTTGTGCAACAATCACTACCGCAATATCATCTGCATAGCCTATGAGGAAAGTGTCTGGAGGCGTCTCCATCCGTAAAATTCTGTCGTAGGATACGTTCCAAAGGTCAGGGACCAAATTGAGCCATGGGCAGCCCCGGCGGTGATCTTCTTCCTACGAGATCCGTATAAAGTTATTTATCATAAATAAGTTCCCTGTAACTCAGATAGCATTCTATTATCCGCAGGAGATACTGTGGGATCAGGAACAAGTGTTCCAGAGCCCTAAGGAGAAATTTTAAACTTTCAGAATAAATGTTTTTTTTTATGTCAGTCATTGTTTTGTTGAAGGAAATGTAAAACTACTATATAAAATACAGTACAGACTGAACTGTTTATACTTTACCGGGAATTGTATATTGGATAGAGTTGCAGTGGCTACAGTTCGGTAAATGTCCTTGAAGCAACCAATCAGATAACAGACGTTTTCAATGCGGGATGTGAAAAAACAACCTAGTTTGCTTTCCGCAGAGGATCAGCTATATTCTCCGGTATGCGACGTGCTATCTGCTTCGGTATCCACGGTGGCATATAAATACATGGGTTTGTTTTCACACTTAGTAATCTGTGTGAGTATTGTATGCTAGTATTCCGCGCTATGCACGTACCCTTAGAATCTATATTCTTCACTACTTTTATGCAAAAATTTAACTCGACATGTTCTGGTTCATACGCAGTATTCCTTGCGTTATAAGGTTTCCGCTCTTATATCAAAATGCACCAAGAAGCAACTGGTTTTAGCTTATGTTTATGTAGTACATGTGTCACGTCGTACCACGTAGTGTATGCTTACATTCACGACTTCTCAGAGCACTTAATTAAGCGGAAATATATGTTAAACACGCGTATGATAAATACGAAAAATTGAACACCATATGCCGAGAGTAGTCTTTCCAGTTTTACACTATTCCAGCTACAGACTTGCTAAATTTGCAAGTCGGTACATTTATTTTGTTTCATGAAATTTCCATAGGAAGCTACGTGTCCCCGATTGGAGGTAACTATAGGCTATTTTCTTTACACCACTTTGACTTCAGAGAAACTCACGTCCTTATAACAGACAGCAGATCTGCCATAAGAGTGAAATTCATTAGAAGACAATAGCAGAGAGAGAATAGAGGGGGAGAGAGAAAGAAAAGATTGATAAATAAATATATAGGATAGATAGAGAGAAGAGAGAGAGAGAGAGAGAGAGAGAGAGAGAGAGAGAGAGAGAGAGAGAGAGAGAGAGAGAGAGAGAGAGAGAGAGAGAGAGAGAGAGAGAGAGAGATGTGTTTGGAAAGGGAGAAAGTGGCAGAAGAATGAAAAGTGGAAAAGACAGCGGTGGAGGGATAGATAGTGATAGGAAAAGAGAAAAGAGAGAGTCATAGAGACACAGACAGAAAGCCTGACAATCGGGCGGTACACAGGAGACTCTAGTCCCGTATTATGTGTTAAGAAATCCTTATTGGATTGTTGAGCAACAAAAAATAGAAATTTTTACAGTGAAACTTTTGCATAATGTAATCAGTATGAATAAATAGTAGTTTCAGTTATTAATCAGAATGATCGTTTGTGTATATGCGTGCGACTGAAAGTAGGTAACAACTGTATACCTAAGTGTCATTAAATAAATGTTCACTCATGTCTGTGTGTACACGATTAATTATTATGTGTAGTCGGTAGCCTAATTCTTTTAGTTTTACAACGTACATATATTTCATCTTCCCCAGCGTCTTAATTAATTTTAAATTGTTCAACAAATAATGTCAGTGTTCTATTTTAATTATAATATATTGTTAGCTACTGGCGTTAGTAACGTGCTACTTAGTGCTTATTCAGTGCGTCGTTGTGTTCAGCGAGGTCAGAAGTTTATTAAATTTATAACCGTCCAGCACTAACTTTTTATGGTTTCGTTCTAATTAAATCGTCAAATTGGCAAATCGAATATTTTATGTTAACGCGATAAGGCAGATAACTCCTGTACAACGGAGAGTAATGACGTCACTTACCGTGTTCCAACCAAGTGTTCACCACTACAGTACTGTATATAAGCCGTCAGAGAGAATGCAACGTTACAATATCGCTATACACCGACACTGTTGAGATACACAAGGTATGTATCACTTAACTCAAGTCGTTGACACTGTTTCTGTAACGGATCTTTCACAGAGACTAAGTTCATTGATCTCGTCAGGCTAATAAACAATTGATTTATTTTTTCATAATATTACAAAAAATCTTGGAAAAGTAAAATAATCACTTCTATGATTATTAGTAATTACTGGTAAAGCATTCGATGTGTAGTTATTGATTTTAAAGTGAAAAAATTTTCTTTTTTCTTGATTTTACAGTTTCCTATTAGGCTATACAGTTTTCTAGTGTTTTGTAATTCCATTTTGTCTGAGAAAGACGATTTAAGATATTGCAAAAGTAAAAATAACTCCTACTGTTTTTTTTTACGTGAATTGCATTCAAATGTATTTTTAGCACTTTATAAACTAGGAATACAGATTCATATAGTAATAGTATATAAACCTGATGTTTGTATAGAAGTAACAGATTTTAATGAGCGCTAGGTATATTTTTATAGGCCTACTTGTACACGCGCAGAACTAAATGATCAACATTAAATTATGTGTTAGACTAAATGTATAAATTATAACTTTAAGGCTCCGTGATCATCATTACATAGCAGTCGCAAATAACAAATTTAAATTTCCCTGTGTATCAAGTATAAAACTGTCAGAATTATTAAACTTCTTGACTTGTGTTAATGCATATTGTAACACAAAACACATTACGCTGAATAATAAAAAAATTTCTCTGTCTCTCTCTCTGTCTCTCTCTCTCCCTACACACACACACACACACACACACACACACACAAACGCGCGCGCGCGCGCGCATAAAGAATTTCGACGAAACCGAAACATTCGAAGCATGATAATGTTTTGTAAACAAAAGATTTCTAGACTGTGGGAAACCGAAATTGTGGAAGCGTTACATTTTTCGATGACGATTTTGTGGAATGACCCCCAGCCTAAAAACATTATCATGTTAAAACGGTTTTCGTAACGTTCAAAGACTGTTTGTTACATTCCCCAAAATTTGTGAGATTCGTAAATTATAGCTAGAAAACTTTTGTCAGCTGTAAGTATAAATGTATCTTGACAACAGCTGATTAATTTATCAATCAGCGAAATAAAAAAGGAACGGAAACGGGTGAAATAATAAAAAAATGAAGTAAATCAGAGATAGTTAATGTCTATTTTTTACATGGTAGCAATATTATTACTTTTGTTCTTACAGTCACCCGCCACAGCAATAATTTAACAATTTACAAAAACTTAAATGTTTTGACCACTAACAATCTGTGGTTGTCTGTACAGATGTTCATAATTTGCAATGTTAAGCAATTCTGTAAAGGCTAGCACCACCTAGTGTATTCCTTAAATTTCAGCGGTAGAGAATTTTTCTGTATATAGACAGACATGCAGATGAGTTGCTGCACTCGTGTGGTGAGGGGTGGTAGCGCCGTACACACGGTCTACTGGCGCGTCACTCAGGGAGACAAGACACGTAGAATTGTCAAGCACGGACGCTTCTTTAACTTTGGCAGCTCTAACCTGGCGCCGCCGGCGAACTTCACTGCCGTCAACCAAACGTTCAAAAACTTCTCCAAAGTCGGGCCTTTTTAGTTGTCTGTGCTAAGGTAACTGTTTAATTTTGTAAAGAAAATGTGTAGATAAGCAACATCTAAATAATATGTAAGTAGCTGTATAATGACACAAGGCTACAAGAAATCAATTCCTACTAACTACTACTACTATATATTAATAGCATAACTTTGACAATACTAATGATACAGAACATAGGTTCCATTAATAAAACTATAAATAGGATTCCACGTTCTCATGCAATCTATATAATAATTTACACAGCTGCTTGTTATAGTCAACACATCCAAAATATCAAGGACATTCCACAGAAAAGAAATAACAGTCTTCAAAAATATGTCGATGCCAAGTGTCTACATGATTACTGTAGCACGTGGTACAATGTTAATATGGTTTAAAAAAATTCTGTTACTTTGAACATGTCCGAAGTGGTGATATTATTGTTGTGATACGTGTTTGTCTATAATATAACATAATGGCAATATGGAAAAATTACCCTTGTAGCAATTGGTAACAAGCTATTGCAAAATAAATAACATGTGTATTCGAAACTAACAATGAAATGCAGATGTACGTGTACTCAGTTGTTGTATGAAGTAGGGTACACATATAACAAATTATGTAAGATATTTAAAATTTTAAACCTGTACTGGCCAAAAACGTCTCCCAACACTGGCTTAAAAATGGCTAAATAAAAAATGAAAATTCGGTACAGATATACAAGGATAGTATTGATAAGCATGACTGTAACCCATACGAGATGAAAAAAAAACGGAAATATGATGGGCACAATTTGTATTTTCTTTATATTTTGAGTTTGAGTAAATTGCCGGTGAATAAATTTGCATTAGGCCTATATGAAATACGGATATATAAGACCATTACTTTATGCTGATGTAGTAAGAATGATTGTCATTGTCAATAATAATTATAATTGTTATCAATAATCATCATCATAAAAAAATTGGCATCCTATTCAGTCTGCCTACTATTATTAGGTCAAGCGTTGTTTTATATTTCGGTGTCATTTTATGTGCTCTCTAATTGTATTGTCCGTTTTTGTGACAGTCCGTAACTTTTTGCATAGTTAATTGATTTACCCACTAATTATTCTTAATATGAAAATTATAAAGTAACCATTTGTTTCTAATACACATTACTTGTATGTAGGCTATCTCATATTACTTAATATGTACGTAGGCTATATCGTATGGGAAATCGCTTAATACTGATTTTATGTTTATTTGATCTATATAAAGTTTTAGTTTATCGTAATATAATTTGAATATTGCCTCATAATGACACGTTAACGTGTTTAGTCTGTTCCAGGAAAAGGACATTTGACTTCGTTACTTGCGATAGGAATGGTTTGGTTCATTGTCGCGGAGGAGCGTTTGATTCGACTGTGAACGAACAAAGGCAACACATGGCTCATAAATTATTGTACTTATCTTACCGTGTAGAGAAGTTCGCTAAGCTATCTTTGTTTTGTGAAGTTTTGTGAACTGCTTCATGAAGGATATCACTCATAACATTTTATTCATTACATGATTAAAGTGACTTATTTGTTGAAGTTCTATTGTATGCATTATTTGATGGATGAAATTCTATTACTCTATTCATTAAATGTTTAAATATACTTAAATAAAATGCTTTCTCATTCCATGTATATACATATATACATGTGTGTGTGTGCGTGTGTGTATGTGTGTGGACGCGTGTGAAAGACCTTCTATGAACGTCTTAATGCTACTGATAACAACACATACCTGCGATCAATAGCGTCATATCTGTCTGATGCCAACAATCGCCAATTTAGAGTTTTCTAAAACTATTGAATAACACTCTATTAAAAGAAAACCATGTTGGAAACAATATTGGAAGACCGAATTTTATTGAAAATCTTTGCTATACAATAATGACAATAGGGCAAAATAATACAACCCAGAACAGAATTAATGATGCGGTGATGAGAAAAAGAAATTTGATTCAGTTAGAATATGTTTTTTTTTTCTCTTAAATTTTTAAACCCAGGACAAAATCGTGTATTACTATATAAAATCGTGAAGGTCAAACGCTCAGAAACTTTAGCATTTTGTACTTGCAACAAGTGGTTTTCAGCTTGTAACTTTCAACGCGGTTACGTTACGTTTTAGGGAACAGCAGACTTCGTAATGTAGGCCTATAGTCACCTGAAAAAGCCATACGGCGGACATATTGAAATAGAGTTCATGAGTTTCGCGATAACACAGGAGCGAGCATTAAAACTTCTGTATACATACTTACCAGATTACAAGATTTTAATGTAAATTATTGTCAACATACTCACTTGGTGAGAAATACAATTCACTCGAAAGCTGTAACTTAGCGACAGAGGAAAAAAATAAATGTAGTTTCAAATAGACAAAAAACGATTTTCTTCACAGTGAAATATAGACCTATCATTATGGCTTTGTTTGAGTACTGGAGAAAAGGAGTAGACTATATGTTAAGTTGGTTGACTCTCTTGAGAGCTAGTCTGTTTATAACTGCAGTTACACACAAGTACCGTGTACAGTAAACAAATAATGTGAGCATTTCAATTAATCTACTTGTCAGACTAGTGTACTTTATTGTTAAACATGACTAACAAATAACTCTACTACTGGATTGGAAGAAATAAAACAATACGTAGAAACCGGTAATAGTAAACTATTTACATAAATTTTTATATAATTTTTAAAAAGTCTATTATAGACACTGAGTAATATATAGAGTAAAACGAGATGAAACTAAGAATTTATGTTTTAATATTTACAGCATCTGTAAATATAGTATAAATAATTATCTGATAATAGTGTATGAATACGTCAATTCAAATCCCTACTAAGAACTTTAATAAAATGTTTTTCAATTATAAAGTATATAATATGGAACACAGGTTGTTTGTACATATATTTCTGCATGCCTTCAGATCTTTTGACAGCTATAACAACGGCTGGTTAAACACCTGCCTCGTACAACTGCGTGGGCGATTTCATTAAACAGTGGTAGTGATCATTACTTTGTTATCCGTTTGTGACTGGGATTAGGTGCCGACAAAAAAAAGTTATTTTTGGGATACAGTGGTGATCTGTGTACATGAGTACAGTAAATGTCAAATTATGCTAATTGTGAGACAATTTATTATAAGAATTTTACAAGATTATAACTAATAACGTCAAAGTTGTGCCTAGAAATCAGTGAATGAAGTTGATACTTCATTTAAAAAATACTGTTAACAATAATGTTTAATATGTTGCTATCACAGATAACATGTAACAATGAAACTGAGATTTCAGGGATAGCATTTTTAATAAATATAAAATCGTGCAAAATAATTTAAAAATTACGAAATGAAGACATAAGGCAGAACAGATTGCCAAAGGCAGTAATACTACAAAGAATTATATGAAGAAATATGAGGAGGTCTAGAAAAGGTGGAAAGACTATTATTTTAAAACTCTGAAGACAAGACAGGCATTTTCCGTATTCTCTGAAGTTTGACAAAAATTAAAAAAAGGACAAGATAATATTATTACGTGTAATGCTTTAGTTAAATTTGTTCACCACAGGCGAGCGCGCGCTCACACACACATACACAATCGTGTATGAAGAATGCGGATAACAATTAATATTGGCGAGAGGATTACACTTCAACTAATCATGTACTACATATACAGATAATAGTCTATAAACAGATCAGTTCAAATCCCTACTAAGATTAGCGTTTACTGAGATAATTCTGAAACATGTGTTAAGTGCAAAAAACATAAACAAAGGAACAAATCACTAGATAACAGTCCGAAACTGTGTAGTAAGCATATAGTAACATCATTCTGTCAATAATAGTTTGATTTTTTTTTAGTATTTGTATATCTGCCTGTGATGTACATTTGACAAAATATTAATGATGAAGAATTATTGTGATGGCACATTTGCTGGCAGCATTTCAAACAGTTTTACTGACTACCTAAAATTATTCAGTTTTTATAATAGTCGTTGTCGTATTACATCATGTTTATTGTAACGACCAACAGACCAAGTTGGTCTAAAATTTATTTTATTTTTTTTCACTTCAGTCTTTGTGCAATAATCCTGATTTCTAGAAATTTAAGATGTCAGTGTTTGATAGACAGGCATTCTCTGAAGTTTGACAAAAAATAAAAAAAGGACAAGATAATATTATTACGTGTAATCCTTTAGTTAAATTTGTTCACCACACGCGAGCGCGCGCTCACACACACATATACAATCGTGTATGAAGAATGCGGATAACAATTAATATTGGCGAGAGGATTAGCTTTTATAACGTAAGATGATTAGAGGATATAACGTAAAAAAATCTTATCCATAATACTCGTACAAAGTGCAATAATATATTCGTGGCGGAATGTATGTTGAAGCACTACCATTATACGTTTTACAATCTAACAATACATTTTATGACAAACAGTAGCTGATAAGAGAGTTTGAGACAAACACGATTCCCTGGTCTCAGGCATACAACAATTTTATTACCTTCCATAATTGACCAGTTTTGTTGTAGAATTTTAGGTTACAATTAGTATTAAATCCACTCAGACCAATGTAACACAATTTATTGATAAATTTAATAGCATGTGTTCATTTTAAATTTGTTAATCATTTCCCTTATTAAATAATTTATATACATTTTTAAGATATTAAAAGGACTTTTAACTGATTGATGAAAATATTCATGGATTGCTAAAGCATATTATTTAATATGCTGGCAAAGTAAAAATTTAAATAGAAATTAAAGATAAAAAAGAACGTTGTAGTTAAAGATATAAAAGATCCAAAACCTAATATGGTCATCTAAACTATTTACAAAAACCAAATCAATGGAAATAAATTGTAAAATCTAATCAAAGGAAAGCACAGTTAAAATCAGAAAGAGTTTCTGAACTAAGGTAAAGATCTAAGTGTAAGTAAATTTAAACAAATAGGAATTATTGAAATTGTAATTTAATACGTAAGGCGTAAAAACGTATCTGGAAACTACAACAGAAGGAATATTTAATAACTGTTATAAAAAACACATCTATGCTGGTAAATAGGAAACACTACCAAAACTAAGTAGGAAGAGTAAAAATTAGAGGAAACATTAAGAAAAACAATTCAGAAACTAAAGTAGCTGAAGAAATAGGAGATGAACAAATGCTATAAGAAAAAACTTACGAACCTTTAAACACAACGAACAATGGAAATGCTAGTGGGAAAAATGATCCATAAATTCCTACTGAGAGTATTTCAACAGACTATCGATACTACAAAATCCGGACTAAAGAGGAAACTATCACCACAATAGCAATTCAGAGAATGGGAAAGCAACACACTGCTACAAGTACACACCCATTTGGAACCTTTATTAATTAAAATATACTCCAGGCTAACAGAGAATCGGCTAAGAAGTAAAACTCAAAAAAAGTAGAAGATGCATAACAGTCTTTTTCTCATGTAGACGAACACAAATCGCAACTATACACTCCATACTATAACACAAAACTACCAGATAAGAAGAAAGTTGTCTTGGCTTTTTCCAGCCTAAAAGCAGCGTTTAATTACGTCCCAAGAACATACATGTGGAATACTCCAAGAAAATTCCCATTTCCACCTACTATTAATAGTAATCAAGAACTAGAAAAAAGACATTAGAGGAAAAGTCATAATTAAGGGTCAAACGTTGAGAGAATTTTTAATGGAGAAATAGACACCCTGAATCTTCGGTGGTTTATTACATTATTGGAGAGTATAAGTGGAGAATACAGAAACAGAATAAGGGAATCACAACTGGAATGCGACATCCTACAACCAGTTTGTACATGAGATGAGATTTGAAACATGCAGATGACATAATGAGAGTAATAAACATAATTTTAATGCAGAAAAAATGTGGAGTAACAAGTTATAAAAAATTAATGAGTATAACCAACTGAAGAAGCAAAATAATTCACTTATAAGAGGCTTAGTAGATCAACATGTATGGTGCCTGGTTGCTAATTTAGAGATAACAGGCTACATTCCCAGGCCCACCATAAAAACATTGTAAATTTGTAAGCCCTCAGGTCGACTGTGCCTGTAGACATGAGTATCTGGGAAAACAGTCTGAAGGGATAATTTCTGTAATATTAATAGAATGCGGCTCACATAACGCAGCTTACTTCGGTGATATAAACTAATCTTTATTCTTATTATTATTTATTTTTAGCCAGCTTTTGACTACGTTATTCATTCTGTTAGCTGTTAGCCGTTTCCTTCCTTTGGATTTAACTTTTTCCCAGTATTCCTCCTTTCGATTTTGATGCGTATCCTTTCTTTCTTTAATCCACGTCTTGCTGGAAATTTTGGTGTGCTGTAAATTACTTCTTAAGAGGATTACGTTTCTGAATGTCTCTACGCTTCCTTTAGACCTTTTTCCACTTCGGTGAACCAGGTCCCCTGTGTTTTCTTGATTTTCGTACTAAGAAAGAAGAGAAAGATCCTGTTTGTCAACCTCTTAAGGTTCATTCCTGTCATGTGATGGTAGAATTGACTTCTTCTTTTCCCAATTGTGACTGTTATCTATGCCACAGCTGTGTATGTCATGGTTGTTCCGACTTCTAAGCTTTTTATTATGACTATTATTATTTTGATGATGATGATTATTATTATGATTATTATCGTTCATATTAATTCAATTTAATACCGATGACAGAACAACAAGAACAACAAGCAATAAGCGACAACAACGAAAAATTAGAAACGGTACCGTCTAATAATTAAACGGAAACGGCTACAGTGGTACGCACATTTAGTGTGATTGAAACCAGAAAGATATACTAAAGAAACTCTGAACTAAAAGTAAGCGGAGGAAAAACGGGTAGGCTCAAAATCCGATACGAAGATAATATGAGAGATCTGGCTAAAAGAGGAGGGAAGAAAATCATGGCAGAGGGGCAAATGGCAAAGCAGAGAAACATTTACAGGTGGGTAGCACCGTATAGGAAACGAGTAAAAGGAAGAAGTATTGGATTCTGTTTAAACTATAACCCGAAGACTAGACACAAACTATAATTGTTTATGTATATATATATATATATAAAACAAAATATTTTAGATATAGTAAAATAAAATATAATATACGAAGATCGATGGAATGAAAACATGATTTTTGAGAATCATTTTATTGGATCAATATCTGTAAAAATAAATGGAAACTATCCTCCTACATAGCTTTCTCTAGTATCTACATAGCTTTCTGTAGTATCGCACTGTCAGATTTTTATTTCCTTCTTCATAAAAATTTGTTGGATGGGTTCGTAGGCATTTGCGCATGAAATCTGCCATCTCTTTGTCACCTCTAAGGATTTTCGAGGGGTATAAGGAAATGAAAACCACATGTGGATATATCTGAACTCTAGGAGGATGACCAAAATAGTGAAGTTTTTCCAATTCTGCTTTACGTAGTAGCAAAAATTTGGGCCGATAATTATCATGACGAAGCAAGAAACTGTGGATCGGAATCTTGTGCCTTTTAGACCGATAGGCATCATGAACGTTGCCCGAGAATTCAGAACAGTTTGCAATACTTATTCTTACTTGTTCAATTAAAAACACGTGCAGAATTTTAAAAGACAGTTGCGAGAACCTTGACAGGAACAAACGTATTTTCACGTAACGTTGTTTCATGTTTTGCACGACACCTGAATACTCGACCTTAGTTTCACAAGTATAGTAGTGTACCCAAAATTTGCCGTGTGAGAGTGCCCACCACATGTGAAAATGTCATAAAAATTTAGCATCCTTCTGCTGCAAAGCAATCTAAAAGCCTCTGGAAAATTTCGTATCTTACAGCCTTGTGATTTTCGTTCAAAAGTTTTTGCACTCATCTTATATAGATTCCGCTTAGTAACTTTAACACACTTTTTTAATGATTGTTTGCAATGCTCCATAACTTACTGATGTTACTGCACTAATTTCACGAACAGTAATCATCAATCGTCGTGAATAATGTCTAGAACTTATTGCGTAATGCGTAAATACGGCCATAATTTTTTGCGTAAAATGTTCTATTGC
The DNA here is from genome assembly GCA_034769895.1 of Magicicada septendecula. Taxonomy (NCBI): domain Eukaryota; kingdom Metazoa; phylum Arthropoda; class Insecta; order Hemiptera; family Cicadidae; genus Magicicada; species Magicicada septendecula. Next base: position 308,858,108 of record CM068367.1, on the reverse strand, counting down.
GTAATGTTACTTCTGAGGCAACGTGCGTGAGTGAGGTTAGAAACTTCTTTCCACCTTCAAAGAAAACTTACTCTATTTGTAGGCTTACACTGGAGCCTTCGAAAAGTGTATCACTGCAGAAATATGCACGCAATCTGCGCAGAATTTCAGCTGGCTTAATACCGCATTAAAAAAACTTAATAACTATACTCTGTACAACGGACACAAGCACTTACTGTTCACTCATCATTGCAACAATAAAAAAACCATCTCAAAAACAAACGTGATTGCGCGGCATACGTCTACGCATTGCTACCCACTGGCCACTGTTACCCACATTAACAAGTGCTTAAATGTTGCCAGTTATAAAAGTCTAATTTATATTTGATAGACGCATTAATTAATTTAATTAATATATAATTAATTTTATAATTTAAGCAAATGTACGTATACTGTTACGACGGTCTCACTGATCGTCGTATGATAACAGTGTGAACAAATACAGACACCAATGAAGTCACTAATTACCAGCTTTAATTAATCACAATTAATAATTTGTAATTAAATCGTACAATAATATTCAAGTTAAATTTGTCAACATGCAATAATAATGTCAAGTAATAGAGTTCCACACTAATTATAACACACTAAACACTTTCCACTAATCTTCAATAATAACTGGATCCCCACTAAGGAAATCGCTCAACACAACTGACTGCAAAGCCAGCTGCGGTGACTTTAAAGGTAGCGCAAGTGTTCCATGATAAACTTTCCATAGTTACTACGGTGTGCCAGCTAATGCGTATTCCGATCGTGCTCTTGAACATGTGGAAGTACTTGAGTGCTACGTGTGTGGACGGCCTTGATACAGACGAGGTACGTTGGGCTAGTCGAAAAGCGTGTAGAGCGACACTCTCGCTTTTCGAGATGGTTACATCGTTACAATACGTTACGCATGTTGTCTGCATGCAGGCAAGTGTCGTTGTTAACTAAATAAACCAAATTCCATTGCTTAATAATATTAACTTACATTATTCCTTTACTATGATGATATATTGAATAACTGCTAAGGTCCAGTAAGCTGTAAAGTCCCGTATCCGATCACTGCTAATAAAATATCAGGTGGACTGCATTTAATAAATTTAATCGATTCGTGTAGTATCTAATGTTACAGATTAAACGTTTATTAGTTAATCGTGGCACCATTGTACTTTCTGGTGCCCTGTACTTTCTATGACGTAAGTGCAGAAACATCCAAGTTATAAAACTGCAAATAATGAAAGATTCAACGTTAAAAATATCGGATTTGTATTAAGGCAGCTCTGGGATAATTTAATATCAGGGATGGCTTCTTGTGTTTGTGAAGTTAACAATTTCAATAAGTAAATATCATTGTATATGTAGACTTGTAACAAAAAAAAAATCGTCTAATAGTTTCAAATATTTAGTTTATTTGAACACAAGCAAACGTTGAAAGCAAATTGTAACTAATAGTTGTCCGTTCTCTTCTCGTGTTTTCTGTTCTGTTAACTAAGCTTGTAATAAATGTTTATTGGTTCTCTTTTTCTGTTTACTTAATTAAAAATTATGATTTGATTAACACCTAACTATTCCATAAAACTGAATACCCGTGTATATCGATAATATAAATTTGTTTAAAGAATTGTACCCATTTACCATTGCAAAAGTAAACTACTGAAATCACTACTTCAACTAATTGGTAATAAATAAACATCAGATTTAAATACATGGGATTCACGTATATGAGTTGCTTTATATGAGCACCTAACGTATGCTTTAAAAACGTAGCCTATTAATATAAACATTTTGGATTTTAAAATAAATTTCAAAAAGATGTAGATAAAGTGATATTGCATAAAGCATTATTCGTTTCGTAGCGGCATAAATGCCTGAAACCATACGTACATACAGTGACCTGAATATGAGACAGTACTTACTTAACAAACGCTTCTAAACAATATAACTTTCCATATTTGATTTCTAACGTTACCTAATAACGTGTCTGAATAATGTTTGTGTATCAAGATGTTTGTTCATGTTTCTACACGGATCTATAAGTGCGAGTAAGGCTATTATTATTTACTTTCATAATAGGAAGAGAACAACATAAATAATTCTGTAATTTAGTACCTGGTAACGCTTTATCATTCAAATGTATATGTGATATATCTCCAACTAGCATTTGGTTGTTTGATCATTCCTATTCATTATATTCATCGGATAAATCGTTTTTGAATGTATAAATTTCTAGAACTGCTACCTTTACAAGTTGCTCAGTAAGTATAGGTAGCCTACACCCAACCCGATGGTCGATAAATTATGTTTTTGCCGAAAGTTACCATCCGTGTCAATTGAAGTAAAATGCATAACAATAAGACAACATAAAATAAAGGAAAGCAACGACTGAGACAAAAATTATACCAGAATTCGTAATTATAATTGTCAGAAAAGGCAAGAAAGTTTACTAAAATAAAGAACTCTTATTTATGGAACTATACTCTTATTTACTGAAATAAGGAAAGCTTATATTCGTAATTAAAACATGTACGTACAAAAGTTTATATAATTTTTATATTACAAATTATTTTACATACTCTAATTAGGTACATTTGTGTTGTTTATAAATAAATTATATACAAGTAACTCTTAAATTTACATAAATAAATACTTATAGTAATCCCTCTTCTGGCATACAAAAATGTGAGGAAGCTTATCACTATTGGTGGCAGACGTGTGTGAGTACCAAACAGACCAACTGTCTATGCAACATGAAAGACTAATCTGTAAACGGAGAAACAAATTACATTAGTTAGCTTAATGATCAGGCACCAGCTTACCTTACATTAGTTCTTCATTACATTAACACAATACGTTATATGAGGCACTAATATTACAGAAGTAATATATTTTCGTGTTTCTATTCGTTAATTTACTTTTATAAGTTTATATTTTAGCTCTAAAAAAATGTAAAATCTGGGTATACGCTATTAAAATTTCAAGTCGCTAAAAGCTGTTACATTAACATCAGCATATTCAAGAAAACAACTATGCAGATTATTATTTCATTACGATCTCAGGTGTACAAGCTTAAACACATCATGGTAAAAGAAATTATAGGCTACTAATATAATAACTATTTTTTATCTATATCAATTTACTTTCTTCATTTATTTAACTAGAAAATAAATATACGAATATATTCATATTGTTCCATGTGTAAACAAAGTACTTTAGAAGATGAAATAAATAAGACAAAAGTAATAAACCCAAAAATGTATTAACAACATTGCAGTTCTTATATTGTACTAAAATAATAAGTTGAAACTTTTCCACTTGTTACCTTTCAATTTACTTGTACATTCACATGATCATGATAATTAAAAACATGTCTTTATACTGCGACCGTGTTTATTGATTTTATTACATACAAACTCCCAACGTTTCGACTACTCTATGAAGTAGAAAAGTTACAATTTTCGATAATAAAATGTGCGAAATAAATGGTGTTATTACTCACCTTAACGACCACGACAAAAACTGGAACAAGGAAACTGGAATCCCTCACACTCCATAAGACGGATTTCATGGCAAGTAAGTGAGTTAAAATGTATATTTCAATATAAAAGTATAATATTAATTTTTTTTGTATCGGCCGTCTAAGGACCACATGTCAATTTCAATTCTTTGTTCTTTGTTTTTTTCTTTTTCTACAATATTCTTTCATCTTTTCACTGTGTCTCTTCTTCCTGTCTTCAGTCCACTTTGAACCTGCGTTTCTCTCTCTCCTACCCTGGACTCCTTCCATTTTTAACACTTTTCCCCGAAAAAAGTCTCTTTCAATTATTCCATAAATTTTAATTTTATTTTATATAGTTTTATTTTATATATTTTTCTAACTCATTGTCATTAGGTTTGTTTTAGCTCAACTATTTCGACGAAAAAAGTTGTAGATTCTAAAATTGATGACGATAGCGAATGTCTGTAGTAATAAAATTAATAATAATTTTTTGCTATCGAATCTTAGTCTTAAGGATAATATAAGCAGAATAATCCTCAAAAATTCATATCCTTTCTTTCACGTGAATGATCAGGTGTCAGGGATAACGTGTCAAAGTTACTCAAAAATTTATTCCCATAATGTTTGTAGATATAATCGTAAAAACAAAGAAATAAGGTTTTATTTGAACATTTCAATAAAATATTGAATTTGTACCGTAACACAAGATTACAATTCAGGACAACTACTATACTCTACACAGTAACCATCGCCTATTTAATTCACCTTATACTTCCTTATACACCTTATATTTCCTGTTATACTTCTATGAGAGGCTACCCATGTGGGGGTTAATAATTATTGAAATTGATTATTTAGATATTTACCTTCTCTAATTTTAAATCTAAACTTGACTTGTGCTGGCTAATTTGTAGTTAATCACAAAAGTAATCAAGAGGTTTGTTATCTAAAGTTATTTGATTAATGTTATCTATACTTAAAACTGTACAAATTACATTAGATAACTACAAAAATGACCAACTCTTCAATGTAAGAGCCAATGTCAAGTATAAATTAGGAAACAAGTGTCAAGGCGTATGATTGATCTCGCTGAGAAGGTCATTATCAGTATTTGTAGAATAATGACAAAATGTCTACTTTTCAAAACGATCCACTGTCCATGATAATGTAAACAAACTGACGTGGTAGTCATTTTGGGTGTTATTTCAGTTTTACAAATCTCCTTACGGGTGGTTCATTTTTGTTGCATCATTATCTTTAGCGACTTCTAAATATTTCATCATTCGTTCCGAGTATTGCCTCTTTCTGAGTGATAAGAATATTTACGTGTTCATACTAACATGATCAGTCTTGTATGAGCAGCTGTTCCGTGCGGTTTTACTGTCGAGTGTGGTAACTTAATATTATCGCTATCTTTCTTACTAAATAGACTTATACTTGTAAGTAATACTGCAACAAAAATATCAACAAAAGGTTTATCTGATTACTCGAAAAAATCCAAGCAGACGGCCAGGGGGCCGCGTGTGCGTCTGCTCGTCCATGTAGGACTGTGTGTCTGTCTAAGGGTTGTGGTTGTTTGTACCTGTTTATCTACAAAACATAAACACAAGGCCAGAAATTACTCATCTGGAAGTACACGCGTCTTTTAATTGATCTGTCTACTGTAATTATCGACAATAATGAATTATCAGCAACCAGGCCTGTCAACTAACATTGAACCTGTTCTTACGGTCCACTCAGGAACTACATTACCTCCAGTGTCGCAAAATGCCCCTCAATCCTATAACGTCAACAGCCTGGCAGAAATGTTAATGTTGATTTCACACAACACGGATCCCACAGCTGGTAGATGGTGAAAAAACGAAAAAGAAGTCGCCAATCTTTAGAAAACACATCTGAAACACACACTCAGCTTAATGACCACAACAGATTTACGGTGTTACCTATAGATGACCCTGATGAGGTCCAACCTACTCAAGTCTTGGCTCAGCCGAAAGTACCTAGACCTCCTCCTGTATACCTTCATGGTGTCGTCAAATACAATGAAAGGATCAATACCCTTACACAAATTTTGGAATCAGAACAGTACGGTACTAAATCATTCGATGACAATACGGTGAAAATCATCACTTTTCCACCTGATTCTTACAGAAAATTAATTACAGAACATTCATTCTAGCATCGGTGTACACTTTATTAAAGAAGCACTAAAAGAAAAAGGACACTCAGTCAGAAAGATAATCAACGTTCGACACAGAGTCAAGAAAACACCCCTCCCTCTCTTCTTTGTTGATCTTGAACCTGCAGCAAACAATAAACAAATATATAATCTAAGGTCTTTAGGTAACATACAGATTAGTGTAGAACCACCTCGGAGAAAAAACTTCATAAAACAGTGCAGTGGTTGTCAGTCATACGGTCACAGTAAGACGTACTGTAGAACACCTTTCCAGTGTGTCAAGTGCGGAGGTGAACACAACTCCGCAACTTGTTCCAAATCTAAGGATACACCAGCTACATGTGCGTTATGCGATGGTCCTCATACAGCTAATTATAAAGGCTGTAAAGTTTATCAAAATCTGCAGGCCAGAAAAAGCCCCGTACCTAACACCACACCTAGGAGAACCCCTTCAATGTTTAGGACTATGAACACGGAACAGAACATGAATACCCGTAACGTCTCTTCTCCTACTTACGCTCAAATTGCGGGACTACAGCGACACTCAGAATTCTCGCCCCCTTAAGACAGCAATCTCAAACAGACAGCAAATGAGGACATCACTCTTTCACACTTCCTGACAAAATTTGAGACTATGTTCAGTCAACTAATGCAGCAAAATAGCGTCATGCTTAATCTCCTTACAACACTTGTCAATAAACTTGCTAATTAATAATTAATAACAATTACAGGATTGGATTATGGAACGCCAATGGACTCTCTCAACGCAACCCTAGTTTTTCTTATTGACAACATGTTAGACGTAATGCTTATATCTGAGACACATTTCACAGACAGAAGCCATATTAGGATTCCAAGATTTACTGTTTATGATACCCAACATCCTGACGGTACAGCTCGTGGCGGAACCGCTCTGTTAATCCGAAACAATATAAAACATTATCTCTTCTCTAAAGTCAAAACTGCTCACCTACAGGCGACAAACGTTTTAATCAAACAAACATTTTGATCAAAGAGGCCCTCTAATTGTTTCTGCAGTCTACTGTCCTCCGAAACACAGAATCAATGAAACTGACTACAGCTCTTTCTTAGAACTCTTGGTGCAGGTTTTATGGTGGGAGGTGACTTTAATGCAAAACACCCGCAATGGGGTTCGAGATTAGCTAATCCAAGAGGTAGAATTTTATATAACGTCATTAGACAAGAATCCCTGTCCTTTCTGTCCACTGGTCAACCAACCTATTCGCCTTCTGATACAAATAAAATACCTGACCTCATTGACTTCTTTTTAATTCGAGGCTTGTCTCATAAATACTACAAAGTTGAATCTTGCCTTGATTTGTCCTCTGACCACACTCCAATTATTGCCACTATTAGCAATACTATAATTGAGTCAGAAAGTCTACCAACACTCACAAATCGCAATATTGACTGGAACTACTTTAGAGAGCTTATAAATGATAATATCTCGCTAGAACTTCCACTCCACACGCCTGCTGCATTGGATGCGGCTGTAAATTATCTCACCAGTACTTTTCAAAAATCAGCCTGGGAAGCTACACCTTGCAATACAGCGAAGAATAAGCACTTAAACCTTCCTCTGGTTGTCCGAAAGAAATTAGCTGATAAGCGTAGATTGCGACGAATTTGACAGCATACTCATCATCCGGATTATAAAAGAAAGTGGAATTCCGCGGCCAGAAAACTAAAACGATTGTTAGAAAATTTAAAGAAAGAAGGGATTCAGGATTACCTAGAAAATCAGTTACCTAATGAAAGTACTGATTATTCCTTGTGGAAGGCTACTAAACGATTAAAAAGGCCACTATTACAAATACCACCAATACATAAACCAGATGGTAGCTAGGCGCGAAGCAATAGGCTACACAGAAATTCCAGATTTTTTCTGAACATTTGGTCAACGAAGCCAGCAAGAACGTCTCTTTCGACGAAGAGGTACAAAGATATTTACACTTCCCGCTCCAACTGACTCTACCTATTAAGCCTTTTAATGTTAAGGAAATCAAGGAAATAATCCTGTATAATTTGAAAAGTAAAAAGGCTCCCGGCATTGATTTGCTATCGGGGAAAGTTCTAAAGGAGCTGCCTCACAAAGGCGTTGTACTAATAACATACATTTTCAACGCCATACTCAGACTTGAATACTTTCGTCTTCTCTGGAAATCGGCTGAAGTAATCATGGTCTTAAATCCTGGTAAAAACCCTCAAGACCCCTCTTCTTATCGACCCTACCGATACTTGGTAAGATCTTTGAGAAGCTGTTTGTAAAACGACTTATGCCAACAATTGTAGAAAACAACCTAATTCCGGATCACCAATTTGGCTTTCGAGAAAAGCACTCTACGGTAGATCAAATACACAGACTAACAAATGTTATCTCAATAAATCGTTGGAATCGAAGATGTTCTGCTCAGGTGTGTTTCTCGACGTTTCCCAGGCATTTGACAAAGTTGGAATCTTGGACTCTTATACAAAATAAAGTAAAATCTGCCACATAATTGTTACCGTATTCTACATTCCTACTTAGTGGGCAGAGTGTTTCAAGTCAAATACTCGGATGCTACTTCTCCTCTATTACCAGTGGGGTAAGGTGTTCCGCAGGGTATTGTCCTGGGTCCTCTGCTCTACCTCCTGTTCACCTTTGACTTACCGTCAGCAAGTGAAACCACTGCTGCTACCTACGCCGATGACACAGCAATCCTAGCGACACACTCCGACCCCTCAATAGCATCTCTTATACTACAAGAATCATTAAACAGCGTTCAGTTATGGCTTGATAAATGGCGCATAAAAATCAATTCATCCAAGTCAGTCCACGTTACCTTCAGCACACGTAAGGCAAACTGCCCTCCAGTAACAATTAACGGTCAACCAGTACCGCAAGATGTAAGTGCTAAGTACCTTGGGATGCATCTGGACAAGAGACTAACATGGAAAAAACATAACATCTAAGAAGGTTGAATTTAATCACAAGGTCAGAAACATCTACCGGCTGATAGGCAGAAAATCACGGTTAAATCTCGTCAACAAACTGTTGATCTATAAAGCAGTTCTTAAACCGGTATGGACTTATAGTATTCAACTTTGGGGTACTGCTACTACAAGTAATATTGAGATTATCCAGCGCTTTCAGTCCAAAACTTTAAGATCAATAGTCGACGCTCCATGGTTTTTCTCCAACAACTCTATACACCGCGACCTCAAAGATCCAACCTGAGAGAAGAAATCATGCGCCTATGCAGGACTCACATCTCCAAACCACCTGGCAATTAATTTGTTAGACAACAGTGAAGATATTTATAGACTAAAAAGGCACAAACTATTAGACTTACCATTCATGTTTAACTAATAATATATTCTCTGTACTTTCTGTATTGTACTGTCTGTGATATCTGTTCTGTATGTTTTTGTATTCGTGTCATTAATAAGTGTTAATATCAACCTGTATATGTGCCTTATGGACCCAGTGTTTAACATTTGAACTTATTGTGTCATGCCAGCAGGAAGTGGAAGTGATTTTTGTTCATTTGTTTACATGTTTTATCATTTAGTTTTGTATTTTGTGTACCTCTTTAATCTATTATCAAAAACAAGAAGAGCTGTCAATGGTCAGCTCTTCATAATCCTGTATGTGTGTTGTCAGCCAATTTGTTAAATGTTCGCTTAGTCAAACAGATTACAGATCTCCAATAAATTAAAAAAAAAAAAAAAAATACTAACATAAAGACCGCATCCTAGCTAAAACGTTTATAGTCACACAAAAAATATCACTTCAACTGTATTTATACATTTACTCGTAAAATTAATAATAACTGTATCTCTTAATACTCGTTCAGTGAACACATATTGTGTGTGTCTGATAAACGGATTACCATAGTAGTATTTATAGAGAAGTATACACCTATCATGTAAAGCTAATAACTTATTTAAAAATCGTTTCCAATTAAACACAAATAGGTCAGCAAAGGACTAAGACAGTGGTTAGATTAGTCAGAGTACATTGACATCATCTCACTGCTTCCATAAAATCAATCATGTAATATAAATGAAACAAATAACGTTAAAATTAAGAAGAACGGGTGACCTACAGTTAGTAGGTTTGAATTAAAATACATTTTATATGTGTTTAACACACGCGCGCGCGCGCGCGCGTACAACATGTAAGATTAAGCTCGAGTCATGACTAAATGTGCGCAATAAAACAACAACAACTACCACTACTACTACTATTTTATTACAATTCTTATCATCATATCACTGCTTCCATACCATAACATAAGTAATGTAATCTAAACCGAACAATGCCAAAGTTAAAAAGAATCCCTGACGTACAATCACTGTATTTTTTGAGTGCAATTGGTTCTTCTTCATCTTTTTCTTATTAATTATTTTCTATTTGTATCGGCTATCTGAGGACTACATGCCAATTTTAATTGTTTATTCTTTGTTCTTTTCTTTTTCTCGAATGTTCTTTCATCTTTTCACTATGTCTCTTCTTCCTGTCTTCAGTCCTATTTGAACCTGCGTTTTTTTCTCTCCTACACTGGACTCCTTCCATTTTTTACACTTTCGCTCGAAAAACTTCTCTTTCAATTACTTTTTCTGCGTTTATATTATTTGTTTCTTAATCCTTTTTGATTCATTAATCCAATTTGATGTTGACACCTTTCCCCACAGATATTTGAAGATCTGTTTTGTTAACCTATTGTCGTCTATTCTATATAAATGTCCAAAAAATTCTTCTTTTTCTTCTTCTTATTATTATTAATAATATTAATATGAGCACAAGAGGTAGGCAGATTGTTCGCCTCATTTCTATCCATGTGATTGCATGTTGTCGAATCTTTAATGTAAGACTTATTTGATCTCTGTGTGTCCGATTAACTTGATAGCGTGATAGTGAAATCTCTTACACTCTTCACCAAATGTGTTACGATGTGTTATAAAATGTTTTCGAACAGTCTCGTTTGCTTCACCAGTACCGAGATGAACATTAGTAAAAGACAGAACACTGACAGGTGTTGTTGAACACATTGGCATAACAACTAAAATAAATGTTGTCATTGTGAAACAAAATTTACTTTACAGCCTTCATTATTAAAGTCGCAGTCTTTTCGCCAAAATTACGGAAACTAGTGTTTCCTTACCTATTGTCACCCGTGCGAGTTCAAGAAGACAAATACGATTCGGTAAGCTCAAAATTTAAGCTTTTAACTGTTGCTAAGACTTACAGGTTTTAGTAAAATTTTACACCTAAAGTGAAGCTGGATATACGTACGTTATGTCGATAGGTAAAAGAAATTTTTCAGATAGAGAAAATCGTGACGAAAGAACAACAAATAGAAGTTGAAAGCTTTATACAAAGTATGTGGTCACTATAAAACAGCTTTTGTCAGATTGCTGAGAGAGATGATGAAACAAAATAACCATACATGCCGAACAAAGGAGTGATTGGAATCCAAACGTTCCCCAACCCAATGATTACAAAGTTTAATTGTATGGCAAAAAGGAAAGTGTAATTTGGAGTAGGTGATGTGTAGGCAGACCATCTTCTATTCACAGACACGTATGTGAAGGAGTATAAAGACAGACTTTCACACATATACACACACACATTGCGCGCGCTTGTGCGTGTGTGTGTCCTTTTTATTCAAAATATTTCTCGCTTCATCCATTGAGTTATACGTGACGTGGGCTAATTACCTAAAACTATATTTCTTAATATTATAATAATATTATTTATTCTCTTACGGCCTTTGCCTTAATAGGAAAAATTTAGTTTACCACTCACTCAGTTATCACTCATTGACTCAGTGCTGTAATTTATTACATTAAATCTAAATTTTAGAGGTAAATGTTTTGAAAAAATTTTGTCATCCTCAGTTAGTAAATATTTTTTGTTGGAAGTTGACGTTTCAAATAGCAGAACAGGTTTTTTGGGGATCTCCTTTTTTGTCTTAGATAGCTACGAACACTTAGGACAAATAAAAACTTTTCTGGACTTGAGAGTCTCACACAAATACATAGTCGTAGTCAGTATATTAGCACATAGTTAAAAATGTTTACTGTTCCAGAATTAAAACAGCAACAATGATCGACCTATATTCTTTCCCATTTAAGGCATAACTTTTAATTTATCTTGTTGTGCTATCCGAAAACGCGTTTACAATATGTCTACATTATAGAGATTGCATAATGGCTGTGTTGATAACTGCACGTTTGTTTTATGTGTGTACATAATTGCGTTGTTCCCCAGTTCTGCACTGCACCTACATCGGTTGCAAGTGTTTCAATAAAACCACTAACGCCTTGTAGCTGTGACTTTTATTGAACACTCGGTGCGATTCAATAAACAAATTTTTTCTGTATCCAAAAAATGCTCTAAAATCACAATTTTCAGATCCAAATTTAAAAACTACACACTTACGTAGTTGCAGCCCCTACCTCACAGACTTTATTTTACAACCATCGGGTTTTCTTTCTTAAGGTTCATTCACTTGAGTTGATGGTTCTTTCTTAAAATTTCTAAGTAGCAGCCAGTAAGCCAGTATTGTTAAGGTGAAGTGAGCGGTATGCTTCACAATATCCTCTCACTACAGTTCGTTTAATTCATTACTTTTGAGGCAGAAACACACCTTACATAATTTTAGTTGAAATTACGTAAGCTAAAAGAAATATTTTTTGTTAGAACACAATGTTTACTTAGCTAACATAGGACAAGAAATGTTACAAGTACCATTTAGATCTACAATATAATAGTAACGTGATAGGAGTGAAACCGACTCCAAGACGAACATCATCGCTTACCTCACACAGACCATCTCTAAACACTTTCCAATAGTAGGCATACGTTAGAATATCTACATACAAAAATGCTCTATAAGACAAAATCTAGAAATAAAATTTCTATAATCCTATGACATACAATATTTTATTAGGAATCTAGTGCCGGTGATAGATTAAATAATTTCCATACAAATGAACTTGGGATTAGAATTAGTCCTGTATTAGAAAATTAGAGCATGCATGACAAATTTATTATGCATATGCTTTACATTGTAAGCTATCTCGGAGGATACAATTTGATATTAAACGTACGGTTGATATAAGTATATGCTACGTCCGTTGAGATGAAAGACAATTATATAATGCTCTTGAAAACTCGAGATTGTCTCTCTACACGTTTCTCGACTAGCTCAGCGCATACCGAGCTGGCATGGCGGTCAAGGTCAGTCTTTGACCTAGTATCCAGATTGTTCCAGTAACTGTGTGCCGCCGGGAAAGTAGTAGATGTCTCTGGAACCACTGCGGTGTATATATAAGCGTCAGTGGCAAGCTTAGCAGGCAGTTACAGTTGGCGATTTATTCAAGTGGGGATCGAAGTATTGTGGCGAAGTGACCACTGTGTTAATTAGTGCGGAACTATAATAAGGTGACATTTACTATTGTGTGTAGGACAAATTAACTTGAATTATTGTATAAGAATGCCTTGCTTATCTTTAATTGTTTTTTGTGACTAAATAAAATTGGTAATCAGTGACTTCGTTCATGTCTGTTATTCCGTTCCTACTGAAATACACGACAGTCGGTGTGACCGTCGTCGTAACACTACAAACTATGCTTACTGCATCTGTATTTGTATTGCTCGATAATAATTCACACTTAAGTACTGTATTTATTTGTATTGTAATTTTCAAACATAATACTCATGTTAGGCAACACATAATTTAATAGTTAATTAAATTCGATTTTATAATGTTTTAATACAGTAATTATGATGCACTAATTACATCATACGCTATCACTTCTTTGGGCTTCATGACAAAAGCTATTACAGAAATTCCACTACTACTTCAATTACATAACGGGTTGTCGTTCTATAACGATAATATCACGAGAGAAAAATTCCATGTAACATAACATAAACAAAACTACTGTCGCCTAAATAAATTTTATTTAAAAACTAAAACCCTCGTTCTTCCACTTACACCGCCTTCAGTTATGGCTATTAAAGTTACGGCTAATTTTACACTACACTAAATTCTCCTTTATTCTCTTTAACCCCTTAATGTAGATTTGTTGTTACGGGTACAACACAACAAAATGTAAACTTGCTCTTTCCGAGTATAAAATCTTGTGGGCTCAACAAATTATTATAGTCCCACGTTTTATCTAACATTGTAATTAACCTTATCGTGTAGCATTCATAATAGGAGACACGACGGCGCTTCGGCTTTAAAACAAAACGTGAATTACTTTATATTACCACATGTTTGTGAATATTAAATACATGTTTATAAATAGACAAATATTTGTAAGTAAGCGTAAATAATAATAATGATAATAATAAAAAGCAATTTTACAGAAGGGCAGCGTCAGACTAATTATGATAATCTCAACACACACACACACACACGCGCGCGCGCGCGCGCGAACAAAACGACATCAGCAAGTATATCAAATACACTATTTTGCATGACCTAAAAAATAAGAAGGCGTAGCTCATTGACGCCGCTCGTCCAGCAAATCATAATATATTTAAAACTGGAAAGGAAAGATCATTAAATGTACTCTACTTGTCGACGAACATAAAGATTCGCAAATTACCGTGTGTTGAAATAATACCGCCTACAATTACAGCAACAAGTAACTGTAATGAATCTTGTAAAAAAACTTTCCGAATTAACCGTAGCCTACGCTCTTCACGAGCATCATCAGGAGCACTAGACTAGAGTTTACCATGTAGACTCTTTAACATTGAAGAAACTGTAATAATGGCTCAGAGACAAGAAAAAACAGTACCTTAGAAGGTAATATAGGAGCTTAGTCGACTTAGGAACTGAAAAAATGCACTATGATCCACCAGGATTCCCTACATTAGTACCCGTGATTGTCTGTAAAAATAAACATCGTAATAGCAGTAATACTTCCCGTGTCTGTAAGATGGTGAAATGTAACACAGTCCATGACAGTCGGTAATCAGTTATCAGTGTCTAGAGGACGGTTCACGACAGTCGGTAATCAGTTATCAGTGTCTAGAGAACGGTACTATCTGACCCCCCAGAGGTTAGATGTCTCTTAGAACAACACGCATGCAAGTGTATGTGGTAGGGTACGAATGAACCGTTGTGTTATCATTATTAAATTTTGTTTGTTAGTTTATTCTATCGATAACTCTATATGCGTCAATTGCTAGACTGTTAGTCTGGTGATCTTGCTTAAAGAAAGCAATTTCTTATCCATGGAAGTAAGTTTTTATAAATACTGAAAAAAATATCGGACTCTCGTAGCTGCGTATTAAGCATTTGCAAAATTACGTGACAAAGTTACTTTTTTGGTGTTTCCTATGTGTATAAAGTAATTTAATTCACATATAATGGAATTCACATATTGTTAATCTTCAGCAAAATAATTGTAGTTAGTTTTACGAATTTTAGATATCAAATACTTCAATTTTTTTTACTTTTACAAATTATATTGTACACATACAGATATGCTTATAGTTTTACATCTCAGTTATAGTTTCACATCTTCTATCACATCACGGCCGATAGATGTGAAATTTGTTTTAGTTGTCCAGGAAAAAAAGACTAATATTGTTACAGATACGCAAGATAAGATGCTTAGCATTACCGACCCTAGAAGGCAGCGGTACTGCTGTCTTATAACGAGGAGGAAGAGAGATTTTCCTACTTAGTATTAGTATTATTTTCCATTTGTTAGGCTGTAGCTTCAAAATAAAATGATTAACTTATTAATTGTAAGTACATTAAATATAACTTTGAGTATATGTGACCAAAAGTTCATATTTTTCAAAACTATTGCGACTATATATGTGACATTTTTCAAACAAAAGGTCTCTTTCTGTTTTAATTACCTCCCTTATAATGTAAAAAAAAAAAAGTATTCTCTTGAAACATATATCTCATTAAATTTACTATATTGTCACGCAATTACGGACGCTCTCGAAAAGTCGAGTGTCGTTCTACGCCCTTCTCCACTAGTCGAGCGTGCCTCTTCTTTGTGAATGTCGTCCTTTCACGTATCACTAGAGTACCCCTTCGAGACTGTTCGACAGCACTTGAAACACGCAAGTTAATCTGGCACACCAAAAGGATGGAGAGTTATTCTGGAACACCTGCGCTACTTATATAATCACCGTGGGCTGACTTTGTCAGTCAGTTACTGTGAACAGATGTTTCTTTGGTGCAGATCGAATCGTTGTTGAGGATTATTAAAAAGTAGTTATAATTAGTGTGGAACTTTAATAGTTGGCATTATTATTCCGTGACAAATTTAACCAAAAACTGTATGAGAGTGTCTTGTCTATTTCAAATTGTTATTTTTGACTCATTAAAGCTGGTTATTAGTGACTTCATTGGTGTCTGTAATTTTTTCCACTGTAGCATACGATGATTAGTGAGACCGTCGTAACAATTTTGTTAACCTTTATTCCGAGCTTGCTTTATGTTATTTATTAATTCATTTCTGTTCTCTTTGTTTTTACAGAATTTCACAAGTTGAATAACATAACTTGGCGAACAAACTACAATACAGTTACAGAGTGAAAATGTGAAATCCTTTACAGAATGCAGACGCTATGTTTATTTTAAATCCAGTAGCGTAGCAGCAAGGACCCTAATATATTTCACATTCAGACATAAATTAGTTATATCTTGAAATTAGAGTAAAGTGTTTTCGTAATACGAAATCATGAAAATGTGGAGGTACAGTAAGCGTTAGGTTTAGTTCATGTTTTACTTTAGTGTTGACAGGGGAGAAATTTACAACATTCCTCTGCTGTAAAGAAATTGTTAAATCTCGGAGGTACAGAAAACAGGTACACAATTTGTTACTGTGTTAATGTGTTCGGTGCAGTCTACGATAGCACGTGTAAAGACGGGAACACACACACACACACACACACACACACACACACACACACACACACACACACACACACACACACACACACACACACACACACACACACACACACACACACACACACACACACCTATACATACATACAGATAGAATAATAGAATATAACATAATGAATTCTACAGAACGAAAAAAACATGTCGTTTGTAGAAGTTCAAACATTTGCAAATATGACGTAATCACTTCTGTTTGTCAGCCTCTGTTCACTCTCTCTCTCTCCCTCCCCTTCCCCCCGTCTTTATACCTATTTATTTATCCCTTTCTCTATCTCTTTTCTTCATCTGCTTACCTCTTTATGGCTTTTCCTTGTCTCTGCCTATTACCTCTCATATGTTCATACACATATAGAAGAAGAGAACATGTAGTCCTATATATAAGAATAGGGTATGCGTAAGTTGTTTCCCTTGGTGAAGAAGAGGGGACATTAGTACTATTTTCAAGTTTTTCATCATTAGCTTCAAAATACTGTTATCTGTTCTCTTATACTTTATTTTAGTTCTAATTTTAGTTTTTAATAGTGTTCGTCTAAAATACTAATAATCTCACTTCTACTTCAAATATACACAAGTGTACGGATCATCGCCCACAATTTTGAAAATCACAAACGGAGATTAAAAATTATTCAGTTATCATATATTTCCTAGGGAAAAATATATAAAGAGAAAGAAGACAACTTATACATTTAAGAAAAAGATAAGCAGCAGAGAGGAACAGGTAACTCTAAGCATACAGAAAACTCAGAGCAGAAAAAAATCGTTATGAAGCTCTATAGAAACGGTTACGGATATATACCAAATAAGAGAGAAACAACAGACAATAGTGTCTGAAGTATAAGAGCTAGATTGAGGAATAAAAGAACCAATTAACGTATTGGTGAATAAAATACGATGCAGGCTAAAAAATTAATTAAAATATGTAAGTGGGAAATTATGGACAAAGAGAAAGGGATTTCTTAATGTCGGAATCCTAAAGTTTTGTAGATGCATTTACTGGATGTCTTATCATTTTCCCAACACGTGGTACATAGTCCATAACTATGTAACTCAGAGATGTGATAGGCCTATAGAATGATTGACTTAGTATCAGCGTAAGAAATCAACAAAAAATATCTGTGCTAACAGAGAGAGCACTTGTTTGGCTCTACTGCATAGAGTGTTGTATTTACGCATTTAATCTATAATTTATAATTATTATGTCAAAATTTGTAAAAATAAATGTATACTTTTTCTAAGATGTAGATAGTGTAAGACGTAGCAAACACTTACGATACAGGGGGCGGGTGTATAAGTAAAGTCTTAATTTTATAATAAAAATGTAAAATATAATCTTTTTTGTAGGTAACAACATTTTATAATTAATCTGTATTAAATAAAAACAAATTCACAGTAGCTGTTATAGTAAACAACAAAATACGGTTTAAATAACAATAAGGTTTTACATAACTTCATGTAATTATGGCATTCATAGAGTATCATCTCACAATGTCATTTGGATGCATCAGCTGTGTAGCACGCGAATTTATAGAATTCACTGTATCCCGCGCCTCGTATTTCTGAGTTAAAGCAGTTTGAATAAATAACGTTACAGATATAAGATGTGTTATTTAATGGCTTGATAAATGGTTTGGTGCAGAGGAAGTAACTGTTAATACAAGACCACAAATCAACTTAATCGCATTTCACGCATCACTGACTTAGTACATAAGCTGCATTAAGATGCAACTGCTACGGAGAACTGTTTCTATCATTTCATTCTGTTGACCTACTTTGTGTTGTATTTTACACCTGCTACAATTGTACCACGACTGTACTCGTGACGGCACAAAATTTATTAGGAGGTATTGTTAAATGTTATGAAATTTATGAGAATATTGTAGAATGAATTTATGTAAACACAGTATATAGAAATAACGCAAATATTGAAATATAAAACTTAATCATTCCATAATATAATTGGAATAATATTGCATAACTACTGCATTTTGTGGGTTTGGTGTGTATAGGTGTGGAAACATGGCTTACTATCTCGGAGCGACGTTGAGCGGGCAACGCAAAGTAAAAACGTGTGTTGCTAAATAAGTAGACAAAACATTTTACAATGCCACAGAATAAACGAGCACGTTTCAGTACCCTGAAAATTTCCAACAGGACAAGTTAGGTGCCTTCTAGTCTTAATAATATTTTATGTGACCTTAGAGTGCACATCGTAAACAGTGACAAGAGTTGTCATATAGCAATATATAGTTGTACTGCAATTACTGAAAAATCATACTGAGTACTAGTACTAGTAAACTTAATAATTGCTACTGCTTACACAAGCTGCTGAGTAATACATATTTTCAAGGAAGTAATATTGTACTTTAAAGGAATATTGTTTTCATTTAGAGTGAGTTCTGTTAAAATCATAAAATAAAACGACTCTTCTTATACCTTCTGGTATTCAGTTTAATTCTACCACACTAAATATATGTATATATATTAGTGTCTACGTAAAACAAAATCTGCTATATGTTAGAAAACAATATGCTGGAAAAAGGTCAACTTGATAGTAGCAAAACCTACGTACATTACATTAGGTACATTACATTAGGTACATTCACTACCTGTATAATTCAAAACGTCCCACTACACAATACCGATGTACAGATTAATCTAAGAGGAGTCTCTAGGGGGCAACTACATGAGCGTGGCAGTAGATAGAATCTCCATACAGCATGATTCATTTATCAATGTGAATTGGAATACAGAAGTTACGATCATCAACAAAGGTGGCTTGCATTTAACCTTTGTCACATATCACTTCGTAGTCTGGTGTAGTCCGGTATGATTAGCATGCAATATGTGCGTAAGAGCGTTGACATTTATTTGTAATATGATTTATAGCACCTTTCTCCATTTAATCTTTCAAGAATTACAATATATATTTGTACTACTAAAGTGTATTTACGTTGTTACATAAAAAATCATTGGTCTGTACAGGTTATGCTTTAATACGGGACAATACATAATGTCCCTGTAAGTTAAACAAACTCTTTCACTACCCTGTTTTAATGGAAACGTATGAAACGGTATTATTTCGTTACCGGTAATAAGGATAATCATTGGTGTAACCTGAAAAAGAACGTTAGCGGAAAGTGCCTAATGAATGCTGTAACAAATGTGTACGATAATGAAGCTTAGTCTGAAATGGTTTTCTAACAACTTTGCTCTAAGCTGTTAACTGATCTAGGCTGATACTATCATTAGTTGTTAAAAACTTTCGTACCCACCATTAAACATCTTGCTACGGAAGTGTGTCATTAAGATAAGATGAAGTGTCTTGTATATTAAAGTTACATGATAGGGCAAGGAAGGAATATTGTTTAATTTTTATCTGGAATAAGCATCCTTTTCTTAATGTCGGTGTTATTGTTTTAGTTTAGCATTTGTAATTACCTTCGTTGCACATATTCATGTCTCACCGCGTTTTATGATATGAAATAAATTCAATATTTTTTTTAGTTTTAATAAATGAAGTATTTGCTATTCTCCTCCGAAATATTGGATTTCCGATATAACTGCTGTAATTTACTAAACATTCATATAAGACACTAAAAAAATATTTTTATAAAACTTGTTTTTTATTATTAATTAAAATAATAAGATCAGAACATTCAGCAGCCTTACATGAAATATTCCAATTAACCATTTAATATCTGAGATTTAATTCTAACTCACAAAAAATTTCAAAATTTATTTACTGTTATTTTTAACACATTTATTGATGTTAAACCATATTTACAATCAAGAAAAGAATATCAAATTAATTGTTACATTTGGTCTCGCTCTAAGAATGACACTTGTAATTTAATAAGTTAATATATTAACACTATATGAATGCATAAAGACTGTAGTAATGTACTTATCAATAACTGTTACCAATTTATTACATCTATACTTTTTACTTTGTATGGCAAAATGAAATTTTTATAAAAAAACATGATTAAAGATATGGATCCCTTGTAAATAAAATTATAACATCTTTAATACTTTCCTGTAAAAAATACACACACTTTTGCAACTACAATATACCAGAATATCTTCTTTGACGTATTTATGTATTACCGCTTACGTCTGCTCCACATTTACAGTTGTTCGCATTTACGGAAGTAAATGCTCTAGGCTTAAGTATTTTGTAAAGTAAAGCATTTCTACTGTCTCAGATATGATTTCTATCAGGTCTACCCCCTCATGAAATTTCTTGAGTACTGTGTTTATAAAGGATCAGTGTTGCCACATGCTCATTCCCAATAATTAATGATCAACCCACGCTGTATTCAACAGAATTTATGTGATTTGTGTATGAATGCAACCATTATTTAGGATTGTTGCTTCTTTTTATTTATTAACAGAACTCTTCTTTACGTACAGTACTTTTCTTGCCTTCTTTAGTTTTTATTTCACTTATAATTTAATGGTTTGAAGCTTTTTCACCTAATAAAACTTTACTTCCAGAAAACTCAGAAGTCTTTGTCTGTTACCATTTTTCTTTTCTTCTTTCCATTTATACTCATGTGCCATTCACATCGTGCCCCTGAACATTCATAATCTACTTACTCTGTAAACCAATTTTAACAAGAGCTCTCTTGCGAACGTTGTGCCTTTCATTTTTGATTTGTTAATATAATTTTTCAGACTGGCCTCATGTTTTTTTCTTCCCATAAAATGAAATGTCTATAATTTGTTTTTACTTTTATGATAAATGACGTTGCCAAAGGTACTTATAATGATAGTTAAGAGACCTAGACTTTTCAGATAATTTTATTTTCGGCGGGACGTCGTAAAAACACACACGCAATGCGCAATATGAACTTAGGATATTATTAATCCTAAGTTCATAATATAAACAAGGAATACAGTCTTATGAAGAAAATATAAAATGGAATAAACAAATACAGATAGCTACAATGTATCACGTATACATATAATATAGGTAAAATCATCAACTCCAAAATTATTATTAATTTACCATTCGTAAATCCTAACTTCTACTGTGTCATTCTCAATATTATGTGTCGATATTCTGTCTTTTAGTTATAATTTTCGTGGAAGTGAAATGTCGGGCTATATAACAGTTTCTGTTTTTGAAAACATCTCAAATACACGATGAATTGTTTTGTTTTTCTCTTACTACACAATGAAATTTATCTCTAGACTTCCAATTCATTTATTAAATTTATTTAGATACCTGTACATTTATTTGCTTTTAGTTTTCCCACCATAATTACACACACATTTATGTAAATTATCTGTGAACCTGTGGTGTGTATAAAAATTGACGTTTAATGTTACTGGTTATTCCAATAGAAAAATGTTTTAGTATTAGTATTAGATGCTTCATTGTTAATTGTGAATGCATCTTGTAAATGTTTTGTGTGACATTATACAACTGAATGGAGACAAAACACCAAGGTCTGTTGTAATGTTGCAACGTACAAGGTCTGGGTATAGCATAAGTAATTATTGCATTTTTTACCATTAAATGGCGGAAGAGAACACCGTTTTGAAAAAAGTTTGTTGTCATCAGTCTGTACAGTAGAAGCCACGCTAGACAATACGGTTAATAGAACAAGGCGTTAATTTTCATAAGGTTTAAAGGGTTTTTATTTTCCTATTACTTCTTTTCTTTCGAACTCTACCAACGGGTTTACAGTTTATACTGAAATAAGAATTTCTCAATTTTTGGTATTATGGACAAAGGGAGATAAAACATCTGCAGAAATATCATAAGAGAAGCTCACATCCTAAAAGTATTAGACCAGTTTTACAAATATATATTAGCAATCAACTTAATTTTTATAGCAGCAAAGGCTATTAATATTGATATAATTGTTAGATAGGTTTAAAGCACATAAACTATGATCAGTTTTAATGAATGTTAGCTAAGTGCATACATGATTCCTGGCATGCCGCCGTGCGCAAGAGTGTTCCAGACGTTTACAGATCATTCTACGCGACAGAATTACGTAACGCTCTGGACTGTTCTAGATCACGCGAGATGCCGATGCCCCTTCCAGACGTTTACACGACTACTTGAAGAGCATCCAGGCTCCCTATCTGACTATAGTGCAGGGCGGCGGAGGTACAAATACTGGATTTCGAAGCGGCCCAGTTTGTACCAGACGATATTCAAGTGCGGATCGAAGTACTTGTCGCGGCTTCGAGGTTAGTGTTAATTATTATTATGAATCTGTAATAAAGTGTCATTTATTATTATGGTTGAACAAATTTAACTTGAATTATTGTGTAAGAGTACATTGTTGATTTAGATCTTATGTTTGTGTCTAATTAAAGTTTATAATTTTTTTGTTTGTGTCAGTCATTCTGTTTCCACTGTGCAACTCGACTGTCGGTGTGACTAGTGACGATGTATTATCTCGACTACGTTTTAGCACAAATCTGAATATGGTATTCTATGTTATTTTAAACCAAATGAATGAATGCTCGTAAAAAATAATGAGATACATTTTATAACCATCTAAGGATTATAGGCGTATTAGGCTACAAGAAAAGAAAGCTGCTACAGATTTGTATGCAAGTTAAAAGAATTCATCTTTATATTTAAAAATAGTAAATGTACTAGAAAAGTTATTGTAGGCCTAATAGTAAATGTAATAAGAATAGCAAAGTTCGAGAAAAATCATCTGTATTTCGATGTTGTTAAATTTGTCTCACTATTTTATATTACTATAAAAAACATCTTCATCAAACAGAAACGTCTTCATCAATTACAGTATCAATAATCTTCATCAAAACATCACTACTACTTACATCTTTACTGATCAGCATTAACACAAAAACAACTTTATAATAATTTATACTATTTTTGTTTGCTGTAATCCAGATGGTAATTTTTATACCTTTTATTAAAAAATGATAATATTCCTACAGGAATTAATTTCTGTAACATCACTTACAATATTTCTAAAGGCTGACCATTTGCATTTGGAAAAAATATATATACCTATATAATGGACACCGGCCTCATATACTTCAGAATATCAGGCCAACCAATTTTCAACAATTTGTGTTAACAAAGTACTTCTTGAAAAGTTCTGAAAGTAGCCTACTATTTTCCCACTTAAAGGTTTTTGAATCCTTCTAGCAACATATTTTTTAGTGGTATTTTTAAAACGAAAGTCATAAAAATCAACTATGATAAATCTTTACATTGAACGTGTGTAATATTATAAATTATTTAAAGAATATCATCATAATCATTTGGGCAAAGCAATGGCTGCTTTGTAACTATTTTCAGGAAGTCCAAAACCCTTATTCTTTGTCATGTGGGAATACCCGAATACTGGAAAAACTACTCATAAGTTGTCAGATCAATGTATAAAACCTATTTATAATTTATTGAAACAACCTCTAAAAGTGTGGTATATAACAATAAATGTTCACTAGATTAAGAAATAACAAATATTTAAAATATATTTTACCATCTATAAGTGCAGGACACACTTATAACATTTTTTAACAGGTCACTAACATACACTAAATATCATATACAGTTTGGCACAATGTATATAATTATAGGTTGTATTCTTACCTATAATATACCTAGTATTGTTATAATATATAATTACAGTTTGATAAAGTGAGGCTATAATTTTAGGAGAGAGGATGTCTTAACACTGAATGTGAATTTAAAATCTAAGCACTCATTTCTCGGGAAGAATTAACTCTAGATTTATACAATAACTATTACGAAATTCCGTTGATGAAAGGTGAAATAACTTATGCTTTCAGTAGAGCCATGAAAATAACAAGTTGTATTTTCAATGGATGCATATCGAAAACTCACACGTGTAATTTTTGTTTTCATGGAAGTTAATTCTTTTTTGCATCGGAATTCAGAAGTGTATGAAAACCACGTGGTGTTCGATAGCCAATATAATTTCCAATATGTGTATTTATCATAATTTCTATTCACTTGGAATAAACTAGTTATTTGTTAATACTTTGCTAATAAATCAGCTTACGTTAATACTTTATTAACATTTATAGTTGTATCTAAAATGATAGAGATTATTATATTATTCTGTAGCGTAAACAGTCACTTACCTGATTCAGGAATATACTTATAGAAAAACAGTCATTTATAGACCTGCTTAATATTCTGTTTATTCGATGTTCGGAGCCGGCATTAATTATAGTTCCATATATCTTTGAATGAGTTTTTGAACCATAGGTTTAAAACAGGGAAATAGTCTACGCTCGAATCACGCTCTCCACTCCAGAAGGAAGAAAATTGACAGTTTAGCTAGTACCTCAAAAACGCAATTTATAATCGTTGAGTATAGAATTGTTTTTAATAAAATTCCGACATTGTCCTTTTGTTGATATAACACCCAACAAAAATAGTATAGTAAAAGGATAAATGAACGTCCACAATTATAAACAAAATATTTTATATTTCACAGTTATCTATTTTTGTTATATATTGTTTGTTATATATTATATATTTTTTATTATTTTTATTATATGTATTGTTATATAGATTACAACCACTAACACAACTTTTTTAATTAAAGTTATCTATTTTAAATTTAGGAAAATATTTAGGTATATAAATTTACTGAACACATATGTGCGTTTGATATGTGAGATGGCTAATGTGCGTAGTTTTTTACATTTATATAAACATTTTATAAGACTTTACCTAGGGGTGTTAATATTTTGTTATTAACATCGTTTATATAGAATTCTTGAATATTAATAGACCAGTAACTTTGTTGACAGCGACCTGAGTAACGCATATAGACCTAAATACTCTTAAAGAAAAGTAGCAAGCAGAATACTTCATTAAGAAACAAACAATTTATAAAGAAATTTTTCTTTAAACTTATGTAGACGCAAAATTAGTTTTTAAGGACTTTTTCTTAGCCAGTGTTAATAACTTTTTGTGAGAAAAGTAATTACGCAGTAGGTTGTAATCCCCTTGTAGAGTCATTAACTTAGGGCGAAATTTCCCTGGGTATAATTATTAGTTTAGTTTAATCTCAAGAAAACATCTTTCTCTTACCGCGGTTGACAACAAAATTATAGTTTCGTATAAATCTTTATCATGATAGTGAGTACTCATTATAAAAAGATACTACACCCAAACCTCCAAAAGCTTCTAATGTTATTTCATTTACTACAAATTACAGTTACATCACAAACTTTATTGTATATTATTATTAAAAGATTAATAATCATTCTTAGATTGCATGTAATTAAATAATTAAACTATTGTGGTATCCACACTTCCAATAGTTGATATTCTTATTGATGGAAATGTATATTTTGTATGCATATTAATTGCATAAATGTTCGGTGTGCAGATCGAATAGTAGAAACACGTATCCTGTATCGGTATCGTTTATTTGTGTTTTATGTCGTGATCTTTTCAGGTTTCTGAGGTCAGTCTAGCATGTTGTGAATCAGCTTTTGAGGATATCTATTGTGGTGCAACCCTAGGTCATGGGGGTGAGTGATATGTACTTTGTAGTACGTTTTTTTGTAACATGAATTACGTTACTTTCAGTGCGGTAGCTTACACTGAACCTGCACTGCGTGGGGTGGGCATTTAATACCGGTAGTAACTGATCTTTGCCTACCATGGATAGCTTATCTCCGGTGTAACCGGTCTTTGCTCACCATGGATAGCTTATCTCCAAATTCGCGGCTCGGTACTGCTACCGGTATTAGACCGGTTGCTACAGCATCACGAACCATCAATGTTTTAATTACGGCAACAAACAACATATATTGACCAGATGTATATAAACGGACTCAGCTCTTCACTAGAGTACAATCAATTAAACACTTCTGAACCCTTTTGTTCTCATGTGGTTAAGTAATTCCTTAGATAAGACCAACTATCACATTTCCATTAACAGAGGAGACAAAAATTAAGGAACATTTAACATTCGTAGCCTCTTTGATCGGACCGGAGAGTATTATAAATGATTTATAACTTTCAAATCAGATGATACTCATGTACTTGAACAAAAAAAAAGATACTTGGCCGATAACTTTATGACCAACATTGATGTGTAAGTGTAAACAAAAAATCTTTGTTCGGTAAGAAGTTGGTGAATTCTTTGAACGGTGAGCGGCAATCCCTAATGAAAGAAATCTTCTCTTTCTCTAGGATTATGAGGTCAAGAGACTGAAGGTAATTTTTGCTGAGCTAAGTGCTACAGTATCTCCCAGGAAAGAAAATAAGCTAGCCAAAAAAGTGGCTAGGAAACATCAAAACCAAAACCAAGGCGGCTATTATTAAGAACTCTCTTCCACTTAGTGCAACGGCTCCGCCTTCTTCGTCTGGTACCTCTTTTGCCAAGAGGCAAAGGTGGTAAGGTGGTAAGGGTAAAAATAGCTTCTGACGGTGAAAATAAATCTTACGCTACAGTAAAGCTAGAAGAACAGAAGATCAATACAAAAATGAATATGTGAAGTTGAATTACGATTTGACTCAACCTTATTCAATAACTAATGCGTAATAAATTGTTAATGTGCAGAATCCAGCAAACTTAAATGTGTTACCCCATTTGCAATTACATTATTTCTCACAAGAACTACCAACGCTTCATAAATAGAGAATACTTATATATAGACGTTTCATTGATCGAGTTTGCATTTTTATTGGTAATTCCTGTATCAGCACTTACTCTTAATGTTTCCCTTGTCTGTTCAACCTAGCAGAACCCACATCAGCTAAAGACAAATATTATTTTTTTTAAATAATCGTTTTTTTCTTTATACTTTTAAAACGATTTTTCTCAGAAATAAGAAATTTTCTTCCTCAGTTTAAACAGTCTAAAAAGACAGAGGACAAATTTTCTCTGTTTGTTTTATTACACTCAGCGAACCGAAGCTTAGCTTAGATCTTGTATTCCTGTAAACTTGAAAATAGAAAGTGAATCTCTCAGCTTTAGGTAATTCACCTTTTCAGTATGTGGTTAAAGGTGTATACATTTCTATTTACAGTACAGGTATTACATTATGTTAGGAAATTTTAATTACTTAATACATTATTTTATTACACGTCTTTGACGTACGAATTCAACTGCTCATTGTAATGAGTAGTCGGTGAAAGTAAAAGAATATATGCAAAAACAATTTAAGTTTTCATAAATAATTAGTTATAATTTAGTTACACATTATGTATAACTGCCCTGCATTGTTCAGATAGTTACGTAACTTTTTGTTATAAGTTACAAGCACTTTCACTTCGTTAGAAAACATTCTACGATTTTCTGTAACAAAATGCTTGAAATATTATTGATGGCATCCAATGAATATTTAAAATTTTTGTAATTTTTATGGTGTTTTTCTGAAAGACAAATATTTGTAGAATTATTGTTATATTACTCAATTAAATTGTAGCATAGGCCTAATACAATGGCTTTCAAAGTTCTCAGAGAGGCATTGGGAAAAAAGTTTCCTGCGTTCATAGGTTTTAAAAACTTTAACATAATTCATATTCCTCCAACCAATCTACAAAACAAACCCAATACCTTTGTGGCGTGATCTGCTGCTCAAAGTACATATATTGATAGTCTCCTGTTCCCATAAATACATTTTTATATTAAGATGATTTATGTTATGAAATCACACACTTCCATTAATATATCTACTAACAAACACTTTACATACAAACATAAGAAGTTGTCATTTCTAAAACTTTTCGGTTAAATTAATGATTTTAAGATAATTTATCCTAAAGATGTTTATTTGGTAACGAAGAAATTTTAAGTGATTTTATAAGAGCAAAGCACAAAAGTTAATTCACTTTAATTAATTCACTAAGCAAAATTATGTGTAGTATATATTATTGTGGAACAATCGTGTATGTGAAATGTAGTATATATATGTTTTGTTTCAAAGCTTACCAGCTAATGCAATCTATATTATATAGAAATTTTACTTACTAACATTGCTAAAAGCATGAATTCGTTTCAGGGTACTTTCACATATGCAAAGTGTGTTCGGGACAACTTGTTGGTTTGTATACGAAGTTGTCTGCCATGTGCTCCACAAACAAGAAACAGTACGTATGTACGTAGAGGTGTGTACGTACTCTAATTTGTTTGCCAGTAACAAAGTCACACTAATCAAGTCAGCAAACCAGAGTAAAGCAGACAACAACAGACGACAGACGTCCTTTACTGCACCTTTCTCCAGTATGCTCATGTTTAGTTGTTGATTAGCCTTTCAACATAGATTACTTTTAGTTTAGCCACGCTGAAATCGTAAAGTTTCAATTTTACATAGCACGCTAAGAAATCCGGTTGTAACGGTTAAGCTACAGGATAAATTGCAAGATATTGAAAACAATTTACAGAATGAAGGTAGAATTTGGTAGTCGATTATTATAATAATCATTTGTATGTAATATAAAGTTCCTATCTGAAGTACAACGTTGGTTTCAATATCCAATATACTCCCAGAAATTACAGTTTCTGTAATTGGTATATTGTTATATTAGTACTCGTTGGTATTGATATGGTACGTTCATATAAACGTATGCTTTTGTTAACGTTGAAGAATATCATTAAAATATTTGACGTAACACGTCAAACGTTAATTAATGAAGGGAGATTTGACAGTAAGTTAAGGGAAACAGAAGACGAAGACACATTAGTGTTGCGGCATTACGATTTACCTTCTCTCAGTATGGTAATAAAAAGAATAATATTTATATATGAAATATTATAAAGAAAATAATCAAAAAACGTCTAGGAAAGTGCGCAGATAAGTGTATATTTATTTACTGCTTGCAAACGTTTTCATTATAGATTCACAAAATAGGGCTAAGGAGGGATACAAAGATCAACCCTAAAATATTCTCCTAAATCTTGTTTTGGACTCCGTTGCTAGAAATAAATGACAGTGTGTAGTAGCAAATTGGATAGAAAGGTTTCGTCGGGTAAGTTTTAAGAAGATAGTTTGTTAATTTAATTACACAAAATCCACGACTTCCTAGACTACCATCCACGTCTGCATGCCATTTTGTTTTTTTGCCGGAAGTAAATTATTTCTTAGTAGTAATCATAAAATATAGCGGGTTGCAAAGCGAATACACGACAAACTTGAATCTAAGTTGATCAATACGGCGATTGATGGAAAAGTTCATCCAGGGGACAAAATTTAATTTAATATTTACTTTAGTTCACTTAAGTCTACATAATTTAAACTTTTAAATCAGTGCAAAGTTTCAGCTGATAATATCCGTAACTGTTAACTTACATCTAATAGTGTACCAGAAAGCAGTAAGATTCTGTCGCAGAACAACAAGCACAGTCCATGATTAAACGGCAGTAGTAGTGGTGTAATTAGGTACATGAAAATTACAGTTAACCATGAAACAAAAAACAGTTACTGCAACAAAGAAATAAAACAACAATTAGAAACTTAATTTACCGTTTACACCGTCAAGCTTAGGATGTAAACACAAACGCAAACACAAACAAATTGAAATCATAGAGCTTACAAGAGATGTTGGTTAACAGCTAGTACAGGAGATCACAGGGACACTATGTCAGTTTTCTCAGCGACATAGACTCATCATCAGCATCACCATCACAATATACAGAACGTATTACAATAATTGACGAAGGAGCACCAAGACTATCATAATCACCATGCAGTAGGACACTGGCAACTAAGGATCTACGTGGGAATCAGAACATAACATCGTCATCATCATCTAGGAGCTGCAGACGCTCACACACGCACAATAGGTTTTCAGAGGCAACACACCGATATGCAGGTGAAACATGAACAATTATTCTTTAAAGATAAAACTCACAAAGGAAAAAGTAAAACAAATAGTAGCCTACATAAATGTAACGAGTGAAAATATTCAAAGTAAAATACAATAAGTTGTAACGTTTATTTTTTTAAATATTTATAAAATTGTACAAGCAGTAAATAATAGCTAAAAATAATGTGTACTAGCAGTTATATTTGACAAAGACGTATGTGAGGGTATGTGAAGGGAAAGTTTGTAAGACTGTCCTTTTGGCATTGTAACCTACTGACAGCTTGATGTGTTACGGCTGTAAAGTTAATTGTTTGACAAAAGAGTGACACTTACTAGATGTATGTGAGACGTTGTATTTCGCATCAGGCAGCTGCTCTGAGTAAGAAAGGCATAACCCCCAATAAACCAATCTACCCTTTTTAAAAACTTTGACACAGACTGAAAGCAAAAAAGCCAGAGTGCAACTTGAAGATAAACAAATAATGCAGCAGATCGAACAATACCAGTATTGTATCTATGTCAAAGCGTAACAGAAATTGGACACTAGGAGACGGCCACGAGAGACAAAGAAATGTCGCCTGATTTACAAGGGGAAAGTGAAACTCACGAATTCTGGAGTGCTTGAATGAGATTCCTAGTAAATAGAGAAAACGGCTGTAGGAACAATCAGGACGAATGGTAGTTCGACAAGAGAATCACGTGTAAAGCAGAGATACTCGAAAACCAATGACGAATATACAATTTGTCACACTGGCTAAAGAACCAATAAGAGTATCCAAGCAGATGGAAGATTCAGCAGAGGTAGGCGGGAGGAGAGTTTACTTGGTAGATCTCAGAACAGAAAAACGGCAGTCTAGTACTCATCTACAAAGTAATCACCACGAGTCATCTTAACTCGGTAACAATGTTTAGTCATCGATTCATTACATAAGCGTGAACAACTACAAGCGTTCGACACAATTTCAGAAGTGCGCATATCTAGAGTCTTGAGAACGGTTACTTCAGTGCGAACATTCAATTTCTCAAAGTGAACAATGAAGTGAATACGACAAATCGTACGAAACTCGTTGTTATAATTCTCACTAAATTCTAAACTCATAGTAAGAGAGTTGAATAATTAATCGCGTTCGACAGACTATTAGTATAAAGTAATATCACGCGAAGTCAACATGTAAAACAGACTTTACAATTAATTAACTTCACCGTAATTTAAACAAAGTGTTGGAGAATACGGATACACAGTACAATACTAAGTGAAGACAAATTCAATTAACAGACATTCTACAATTACATATAATTCACAAGAAACTATAAACATTACAGCAGCTTTTATATATTACAGAACACATCAACAGAGAGACTCAGTGCATATTCTACAACAGAGACATTAGACATAAAATCAGCAATCTAAACAACTACTTTAAAAAACATTATACATGAACTTTACCAACATCAATTAAGGACACTCATATTCAACACAATACGAGTGCCGTGAAAAGTGAACCGTTCGAGAATTCTTCAATAATTAAACAGTGATCGTGAGGTGCAGTGACCGCGAAGGGATACGTAATCTACAACGACTACGGAGACCAGCAACTACTAAACACAGAGGACCACATGATGTCACCGAGAGTATGAACTACGAATAATCAACGCTCTCAAACTAATGGTACTTTAGAGTTAAGTCAATAAACTCAATTCATTCAAGTCAAAGAACTCACACTAATAATTAATTAACCTTGAGAACTGCCTCTCAGTGCTCTGCATTCGACTGAAGCGAAATAAAACGTCAATTAGTAAATTCCTAAAAAATCATATCTAAACAGTAATCTAAATTTGCCAAATACAATTGTAGATTATAATTTACAATTATAAGTGTTAGAAAATTATTAAATGTTAATTAATCGCGATTTCAGAGATACTCATGATACTCATTGTTAAGATAAAAGAAGTGATTCTACTTAAGGAATATCCATACAGAGTGTTATATTTGTAATTTGCTACAACTTAATTAATTAAATAAACATTAGACATAATATTGTTGTTGTGTGTTTGGCAAATGAATCCTTTATATCCACATCCTTGTAGATATGAGGTGGCGCCCGGGAAATTGAAACATTTTGGCAGTAAGTGATTTTTAATTATTAATTTATTACTTGTTTAACCACCCCAAGTAAGAATTCTTTATATTTGTCGCCCAACTCGAGTGGCAAAATCTAAATTTAGATTTGTCAAAAAGGCAGATGAATGAATTGAGTTAAATAAGTTAACTAAACTGAGAATTAGAAATAAAATAAAAGTATTAATAAATAGAGTAGACATTAAGAACATAGGACTAGTAATTGTTACTACAGTTGCTTAGTCACGGTTCGAATATATACGGTATATGTTGACGCGAAGTAAGGCACGCAAAATGGAAATAGAAACACCTTATACGACAATGGCCAGTGAAGAAGAAACACAAGCACCAAGGAGAGCTGAAGAGAGCGAAGAGATGGAGATACATAACCAAATGGGAGATCCTCAAGTCATAGCAATGATGGTGGAAGAAATCAGAACGGATATTGAAAATATAAGGGCAGAAGGACCACGCGCAGAAGTTGAGCAAGTAAGTGCGACAGTACCACAGACGGAGAAGGAACAAATAAGGGCAGAAGGACCACAGCCAAATAGTGAGCTGCAAATGCTATACGAATTGATGAAAGAAGATAACAAGAAATTACAGAATAAAATAGAAATAAGTCTGAATAAATTACAAGAAGACAATAAGAAGATACGAGAAGACATTCAAGATGTTAAAGTAAATCAGAAGAAATTAGAAGAAAAAGTTGAAATAAATCAGAATAAATTAGAAGTAGCTATTAAGGATATTACAGTAAAGCACACTAAGTTAAGAGAGGAGATAAAAAACGATATGAACACGTTGCATGACAAATTAGTTGGTGATATTCAAATAGTGAATAAAACATCGCGTGAAGAATTGAATAAGACTGAGCATAATTTTGGCGAGGTGGTACAGCAACAAAGTGAAAAATTTAAGTGTGAATACAAAAAACTACTAAAAACTTAAGTGAAAATTTAAATCGAATCAATCAGGAAGTGAGAAGAGAAATAAAAACAACGAAAGAGGTCGTCCGAGAAGAAGTCAGAAATATTTCTACCGTAAACAAAGAAGAAATGGAAGAACAATTAAGAAAATTAGCTGAAGAAAAGGGTCGACGCATCGACGAGATGAAAGAAGATCAAGAGCAATTAAAACGAAAATTAACAGAGTTGGAGTCAAGACCAATGGTAAACAACCAAAATACTATTGTGGCTAACCAAGAACAGTTAAAGGAGGTACGGTACAACGGACGAGACGCATACCCCATGGAATTTCTAAAAGAATTAAAAGAGGTTAAAGAAATATATTACCCCAGCGGAGGTATTAAGTGGATTAGCAGGCATCTAGAGGGTGAAGCAACAGTATGGTGGAGAATCGTACAATCCCAAATACATACGTTTGAACAATTCGAGGAGGCGTTTACCAAGAAATTCTGGAGTCAACAAATTCAAGAAAACATCCGGGACAGCTTGGAGTACGGATGTTATTATCCGAATGGTAAACTCACTATGGTGCAATACCTCGAGAATAAAATTCTACAGTGCAGACAACTGATCCCACCAATCTCGGCCCAGCATCTAATTCGCAAACTTGCACGCCACTATGGTAAGGAAATAGAAGTTACCATCATAGCTAGAGGCGTCCAACAAGTATATCAATTTGAAAGGTTATTAAATGAGTTTGCTACCATTCAACAACGAGAAATGAGAGGATCGTATCGGCAGCCACAACAGACAACGGTTGACAACGGTGGAAGACATATTAACAATGGCTATCATAAAACGAAGGGTATGAAAGTGGAGACTGAACACGAGGGTCACAGACCTGGGTGGCGCAATAAACAAACGTTTGGTACAGAGGATAGGGGAACAAAACAGCCCATTGTCAACACAGTAACAGTTGAGCGTCAACAACCTGGCCCTTCACAAGAATCACGTAGAAAAAACGACCAGCCAACCCACTGTCGCGGCAACAATACTTACCTAGTAGAAAAATAAATAACCAGTTAGACGTAGCATTAGATTGTATTGATATTCGTGAAGAATTGGATAAAATGGATGAAGAAGGAGAAACCACTAATTTCCCGTACAATAAATGTCCGGAAATAAAAATAAAATTAAATAATGTAGAAGTAACTGCACTAATTGATTCGGGGAGTCAATTAAACGGCATTGCCGAAACGTGGTTCAACCATAATAAAGATAAATTAGGTAGAATCGAGCTATTAAACTTATCGAATACCAATATAAAAGGTGCATTCGGACATAAATCAAAATTAATACGAAAACAAGTACTTTTAGAAGCTGAGATTGATAATTATAAATTTGACTTAGTATTTTTTATCATCCCTGGACTGAATAAAGACTGTATACTAGGAATAAAGATGTTGAAGGAAGGTGAGTGTACTATAGATTTCCAGCAAAATGTAATGCATATTAAAAATAGAAATTATAAGAAAAATGTAGAGGATCCTAATGAAATTGTACATATACATCAGATCGCTTTGGATAAAGAAACGGCCGATGAGGAATCTATTAACTTTCAAGAAGCTGTCGAAGAGTTAACTAATATAAATACAGAAACGAAGAAAAAAGTAACTAAAATATTAATGAAAAATAGAAATCTATTCCGAGAAGAACCAGGCCGAATTCATGGATATGAACATGAACTACGTATCACGGACAACACCCCCTTCTTCCAAAAGGGATGGCCTATACCAAAGCCTATCAAGACAAAGTCGAAGAGGAGGTCCAGAAAATGTTAAGATACGGAGTGATCGAGCGAGCGAGCAGCCAATATATCAATCCCATGGTGACAGTTATAAAAAAGGACCAGAGCGTAAGATTGTGTTTGGACGCCAGGAAGTTAAACAAGGTGATGATACCTGACTTCGAAGGGACACAACCAATCAACGAGCTCATTGCTAATTGCGGAGGAGTAAAATATATGTCATCGATCGATCTACGCTCCAGCTTCTGGCAGGTACCACTTAAGCGAGAATGCAGGGACTTCACCGGGTTTCTATATAAAGGAAAGACCTACCGCTTCACAGTCACACCGTTTGGATTAAAGACAAGTCTGGCCAGCCTGACGAGAGGATTGGATACTGTGTTGTCAAATGCAGTGAAGAAATTTACGATAATATATGTAGACGACTGCCTATGTCTATCTAACAGTCTGGAGGAACACCTCACACATTTAG
The DNA here is from genome assembly GCA_034769895.1 of Magicicada septendecula. NCBI lineage: Eukaryota > Metazoa > Arthropoda > Insecta > Hemiptera > Cicadidae > Magicicada > Magicicada septendecula. The sequence continues at coordinate 308,822,344 of CM068367.1, read as the reverse complement.
ATCTATTATTGACCAATTTATACGAAGCAAACATCACAGTGAACTTCAAAAAATCACAGTTTTTCCGTAGAGAAATTAATTATCTTGGTTACTGTTTATCAGTAGAAGGCCTTAGTCCTCTGCCAGACAAGGTAAAGGCAATCCAAAATTTTTCACGTCCAAGAAATCAAAAGCAACTAAAAGGGTTTTTAGGACTTACAAATTTTTATAACAGATTTACCAGTCGATATACTGAAACAACATCTTTATTAATACAATTGTTAAAGAAGGAGCGCAACTTCAAGTGGACGGAGCAGCACGACCGACAATTTAAATTAGTCAAAGAATTATTTATAGATACTGTAATTTTAAAACACCCAGATCTCAAGAAGCAATATTATTTACAAACGGATGCCAGCAACTACGCACTAGGAGGGCAATTGTTTCAATATGATGACGAAGGACGCATCGCCGTCGTAGCTTTTACTAGCAGAACTTTCAAAGGTGCTGAATTAAACTATCACACAACCGAGAAGGAACTGCTGAGTATCATACATTGTTTGAAGAAATTTCGGATATACTTATTAGGACATAGATTCACAATCATAACAGATAATAAAGCTCTCACATTCCTACACAAATGTCATCTATCAAATGCTAGAATTACCCGCTGGATACTGAGCATCCAAGAATACGATTTCGACATTGTGCATTGTAAAGGCAAAGAAAATATTGTAGCCGACATACTAAGCCGAAACCCAGAGGACGCTATGGACAGCAGTGATGTCAGTTTTAGTGAAGAGATGGAAATTAATCGTATTACCTTGAAATTGGATAAGAAAATAATGAAGGATATAAAAAATATTGAGAAATTGCAGCACCAAGATCCTAAATTGAACAAAATTATTTGTGAATTAGAAAGTAAGGAAGACTCTAAATTAAGTAATAAATATCAATATGTTAAAAAAATCCTATACCGACAAGACAAGAAGTCATGGAAAATATATGTACCGAATAACCTGAAAGAAAATTTAATTCAAGAATTACACGGTGTATACGGACACTGCGGCATACAAAAAACCGAAAGACTTTTTCGAGAGTACTTTACTGGAGACAGAATAAACAAAACGATACATCAAATCATTACTAAGTGCGATACATGTCAGCGATGTAAGGATCATCATAAGAATAATGTAGGAGAAACCATACCGATGCTGCCAAAGAAGAAAGGGGAGTTAATCAGTATGGACTACTATGGACTCCTAATTACATCGACTGGAGGTGTTAAATACATTCTTGTTATCATCGATAATTTCACAAAGTACGTCAAACTTTATGCGTTGAAAAGAGCTACAACTCGTGCTACCATAAATAGACTCAAACAATATATAGCGTCATGGGGAAAACCGTTATCAATTGTCACTGATAATGGGACCCAATTCACTACTAATATATGGACAAGGAGTTTACGAGAACTAGGAATTAAACCGAAGTTTTCCGCTATTCGGAACCCTTGTACAAATATAGCCGAGAGAACTAACAGACAACTAGGCAACTTATTTCGAGTATTTGTCAAAGAGAAACACTGAAATTGGGCCAAGTATATCCAAGCCATTGAAATTTGTTTAAATGAGACATACCATAGTACCATTGAGATGAGTCCAATCGAGGCCTACTTTGGAAAGAAACCAACCAGAGAGTGGACCAAATTTATTGACAGAAGTGTGATTTCAGAACCAACTACTTATAAGCCGGAAGACATTTATTTAAGGATTAAAGAAAAGAGAGAGCGACATGCAAATAAGATGAACCAAAGAGAACTAACAACATTCGCCATCGGCGACCTGGTATTAGTTAAAACATGTCCAATATCCGATGCAATGAATAAGATAATAGCGAAATTTTGCGACCAGTACGAAGGACCATATAGGGTTGCGAAGCAAATAAGTAAAGCTACTTATACGTTAGAATATTTGGACGAGAAGAAAGGAACAAGAGGAAATTTCAATGTCCGACAGCTAAAGCAATATATTACCTGACAAGAAGAGCAGTAAAAGGAAATAATGCGTTAGTAACGATCGGTTACGTGAGTAAGTAAATTGTAGCACTCATATAATAAATATGATATAATAAAGTTATGTATAATAATTGTAAAATTTTAAAGTAATAATCGAAGTAAGGTTATCAACTGACGATGTATATCAGAGTAAAGATTTATATTTTGTATATTATGTATAAGAATAAAAGTATATCTAAGAAAAACAAAACAAATACATTGAACAATGACTAACAATGAAAGTAATGATAAGAATTAAGTGATAATTAATATGATATTATGAATTTTGTTGTTGTTGTATGCATTTGCAAGTAAAACATTATTGACAAATGAAAAGTATATATAAGTGGATATTTAACTAATAGAAAGTAAGAAAGAACAGTAATAGTATCTAGGTGAATAATTATATGTAAACAGATGTACATAATGAATTAGATAGTTGTGAATTCTATATTATGATATGTTAGGAAGATAAGTGGTCTGAATGGATGGTAGTGCGTAGGATTGTAAACAATTGTATAGGTTAGAATAGCAAACAGGAAAAGTGAAACCGCTAGTAGGACCCTTTGCCAAGTAACAAGGTGTGAATGAGAGAGTGACAGGGGATGAATGGGAGAGGTCATAAATCTCAGCCCAGACACAAGGGTACACTGTAGACAGTTTCGAACGTAAACAAACCAAGTTGAACGTACTCGAACCAGTTAAAGGGATTACATCACTAGCAATAAATGTAACTCATTAGATATTTATACTTAATTAATTAAAATTTACATAATTAATTAAAATTTACATAATTAATTAAAAAAAGGGCACAAATTTAATTATTTGATTTTGTTACACGCCATCAATTAATAAAAATTTAAGGACAATGTAACGTTTATTTTTTAAAATTTTTTTTAAATTGTACAAGTAGTAAATAATAGCTAAAAATAATGTGTACTAGCAGTTATATTTGACAAAGACGTATGTGAGGGTATGTGAAGGGAAAGTTTGTAAGACTGTCCTTTTGGCATTGTAACCTACAGACAGCTTGATGTGTTACGGCTGTAAAGTTAATTGTTTGACAAAAGAGTGACACTTACTAGATGTATGTGAGACGTTGTATTTCGCATCAGGCAGCTGCTCTGAGTAAGAAAGGCATAACCCCCAATAAACCAATCTACCCTTTTTAAAAACTTTGACACAGACTGAAAGCAAAGAGTTTGTAAATTCGATACGGTACAACATTAGATGCCAGAACAATTGCAACGTAGAAATTTGACGAAATTCGTGATTACAAAGGAAGATTCGTTCCAGACTCAAAACAAAGCCAGAGTGCAACTTGAAGATAAACAATGGTGCAGCAGATCGAACAATACCAGTATTGTATCTATGTCAAAGCGTAACAGAAATTGGACACTAGGAGACGGCCACGAGAGACAAAGAAATGTCGCCTGATTTACAAGGGGAAAGTGAAACTCACGAATTCTGGAGTGCTTGAATGAGATTCCTAGTAAATAGAGAAAACGGCTGTAGGAACAATCAGGACGAATGGTAGTTCGACAAGAGAATCACGTGTAAAGCAGAGATACTCGAAAACCAATGACGAATATACAATTTGTCACACTGGCTAAAGAACCAATAAGAGTATCCAAGCAGATGGAAGATTCAGCAGAGGTAGGCGGGAGGAGAGTTTACTTGGTAGATCTCAGAACAGAAAAACGGCAGTCTAGTACTCATCTACAAAGTAATCACCACGAGTCATCTTAACTCGGTAACAATGTTTAGTCATCGATTCATTACATAAGCGTGAACAACTACAAGCGTTCGACACAATTTCAGAAGTGCGCATATCTAGAGTCTTGAGAACGGTTACTTCAGTGCGAACATTCAATTTCTCAAAGTGAACAATGAAGTGAATACGACAAATCGTACGAAACTCGTTGTTATAATTCTCACTAAATTCTAAACTCATAGTTAGAGAGTTGAACAGTTAATCGCGTTCGACAGACTATTAGTATAAAGTAATATCACGCGAAGTCAACATGTAAAACAGACTTTACAATTAATTAACTTCACCGTAATTTAAACAAAGTGTTGGAGAATACGGATACACAGTACAATACTAAGTGAAGACAAATTCAATTAACAGACATTCTACAATTACATATAATTCACAAGAAACTATAAACATTACAGCAGCTTTTATATAATACAGAACACATCAACAGAGAGACTCAGTGCATATTCTACAACAGAGATATTAGACATAAAATCAGCAATCTAAACAACTACTTTAAAAAACATTATACATGAACTTTACCAACATCAATTAAGGACACTCATATTCAACACAATACGAGTGCCGTGAAAAGTGAACCGTTCGAGAATTCTTCATTAATTAAACAGTGATCGTGAGGTGCAGTGACCGCGAAGGGATACGTAATCTACAACGACTACGGAGACCAGCAACTACTAAACACAGAGGACCACATGATGTCACCGAGAGTATGAACTACGAATACTCAACGCTTTCAAACTAATGGTACTTTAGAGTTAAGTCAATAAACTCAATTCATTCAAGTCAAAGAACTCACACTAATAATTAATTAACCTTGAGAACTGCCTCTCAGTGCTCTGCATTCGACTGAAGCGAAATAAAACGTCAATTAGTAAATTCTTAAAAAATCATATCTAAACAGTAATCTAAATTTGCCAAATACAATTGTAGATTATAATTTACAATTATAAGTGTTAGAAAATTATTAAATGTTAATTAATCGCTATTTCAGAGATACTCATTGTTAAGATAAAAGAAGTGATTCTACTTAAGGAATATCCATACAGAGTGTTATATTTGTAATTTGCTACAACTTAATTAATTAAATAAGCATTGGACATAATATTGTTGTTGTGTGTTTGGCAAATGAATCCTTTATATCCACATCCTTGTAGATATGAGGTGGCGCCCGGGAAATTGAAACATTTTGGCAGTAAGTGATTTTTAATTATTAATTTATTACTTGTTTAACCACCCCAAGTAAGAATTCTTTATAAAGTAATATTCATTTTCAGTTGTTACCAAAAATAATTTTTATATTTAATTAAAATGTGTGTGCAATAACTAGTATTTCTAAAATTATCGTAAATGTTATTTTTTATTAAAAATTCTTTAATTAAATTTTCATTTTTATGTTATAAATATTTAAACGGTATTTTTATATATAACTTATAATATTTAAATTAATTATTTGAATTCAATATTTACGTCAGTGTATATTCAAGTATTCAGGTAACTCAAACAGTGTCTTATATCTGTGTTCATATATGTGTTTTATTTTTGTTGTTTGGATATTATTTATATGTGATCTCTAATATGAATAATATGCCTAATGCTTGTAAAACACATTTAATACATATTTCTTTCCAACCTTTAAAGACGTAGATTAAAAATCTTTTAATATCTAATAATAAATTAGTATTTATTCCACCCCACAAAATCTTCCTCCTCTCTTCTTACAAAAAATATATTGGACAACTAAAAGGGACTTACTATAAGTAACAGAGAAGTCCCAGGACCTAGATAGTAGGTTATTTGATAGTTTATGTTGAGTTCTCTTCGGATACACAATATATAAATTGTAATGTTGCAATACCGGATGGCCCATAAGTCAGTTGGGACTAACAGTATGTAGACGCTCGATTGACTAGCATAGTAGTTACTTGACTTGACTGGAGCAGTAGTTCCCATAATTCAGTTGAGACTTGAGGTCATGAGGTTAGGTTGATATTGATGTGTATGCTGTTGTTAGCGCTTGTTTGTTGTTTGTTGTTCGTGTTGTTTGCGAGACAATGATTAGAAAACTATCTACAGAGCAGCGTGTTTTTGTACTGCAGATGTGGTGGAAACAGGACCATAAGTACAGTGATGTTGTTGAGTTATTTGCGGAACGTTTTCCAAACATCCCACCTCCATCTAGAGAAGGTATCTGTAAACTGAATACGAGATTTGAACAGACTGGAATGGTAGCGGAACTTCCTCGATCAAGTAGGCCAAAAACAGTTACAACAGAAGAGAATTTTAATATCAGTGCGCAATGTTTTGTTGCAGTCACCAAAGATATTAACACGAAAAGCGTCTAATGAGTATGGAATGAACCTCGAACAAACCTGCAAAGGATGCAGAAAACGTTGAAGTTGAGACCATATAAGCCCACTTTACTCCAAGGCCTAAATGAAGATGATCCTCATAGGCGTACATAATTCTGTGAATGGTACGCAATATGACAAGAAGCCGATCCACAATTTTATAAAACCATTCTTTGGAGTGACGAGGCTACTTTTAAGCTGAATGGTACAGTGAATAGGCACAACGGTGTTTACTGGGATACTGCGAATCCACATGTGGTGATAGAGACTGAATTAAACGCTCCGGGAGTTACTGTTTGGTCAGGGATCTTTGCCGGTGAGATCATCGGACCCTACTTTTTTAATGGTACAGTCAATGCTGAAAGTTACTTACAAATGCTTCACGAAGTGTTGATGGAACTAGAAAACAGTCCACTTTTTGAACACCTGCAGCCAATTCGAGAAAAGTTAATATGGCAACAAGATGGGACACCCCCTCACTATGGACTGATTGTGAGAGACTTTTTGAATGCAATGTTCGATGAATGGAAAGGCAGACGGGGTCGTGTTGAATGGCCTCCACTTTCTCCTGATCTTACCCTGATGGACGTCTCGGTCTGGGGTATACTAAAAAAGCAGTGTACTCCGTGAAGATTCGTGATGTGGAACAATTGAAGGAAAGCATTCAATCTGAATTTGGACACCTACAGTCCCTGAATATTTCGGACATAATTTGTGCTTCAGTGCTTCGAAGATGTCAAATTTGCAGAGAAAAGGATGGAGGCCACTTTGAGCATTTCTTGTAGGTCATGAGAACTATGCTATTAACTATCTGTATGCGTTATCTGTACCTGTATCCCTGCTGCACCTCTACAATAAAAGTGCTATTTGCAAGTTTGCCAACTGACTTATGGCCCAACCTGTATATGTTACAACGTCTCACCATCGATCGTCGTGTTGTACAGTGGCAGCAGATAAACTGACACCAATGGAGTCACTAATTACAAACTTTAATTAGACACGAACAGCAGTTATAAATCAACAAAGCACACACGGTAATTCAAGTTAAATTTCTCCAACAACAAATGTTAGCTTATTACAATTTTGCACTAATTAACACAATAATTATTTCTGAGTAAACCGTAAGAATCACTAGGAAAATCGCCAAGGTGTGGCTGACTGAGCCGCCACTGGATTATTATACGTACTTGTATACCCTACTAATATTCCAAAATCTCCCATTTTCCTGGCTGGGTGCCGAGATAACTTGCTTAGTTACAGGGCCTAGAACAATGTGGAGACTAGGTCATAATCCGACCTTGAATGCAACGTCCCGTCTGCTACTGGTAAACTAGTTGAAGAATGTTTATAAATGCAATTTTGAATTATTTGTAGCGTTACGTAATTGCCTTTCGTAGCAGTATAGTACAACAAGGCAACCTAAAACTTTCTCTTCTTTCTTTTTTAACGTTTTTTATTGGCAAAACTCTTTTCAATCTATGAAACATTATATCTCTTACTTAAACATTTTCTGTAGATATAATTAAATTTTTGACCTAAATCTGAATATGAAAAGCAGATGTTTTACGGCAGCTGTGCTGTGTGTAGTGCAGTGGCATGTAATACGCGTTGATAGTTTGTCATGCATTCTTACATCTAATTTATATGCCTGAAGACGGTTGAAAACTTTTACAACCGAGACTCTGCTTTAATTTATTAAGTTACAATGATGGGCAGGTTCGCAAACGTTTCACGCTTTTACCACCCAACAATGCCTGTGTTCAATCACGTATTATCCTCTATGTGCCGGTTTCCTGTAGACTTCAGTGTCTATTCCTTAGAAGTTAAAATATCTAAGAGTGGGAGTACATTGTTTTCTCCTAAGTGAAAATTTATAACTGTAAATATATGCTTCCTTTTATACTGAGAAAATTATATTAGAAGACTTGTACCTAATACATACATACGTACATACATACCTGTAATAAGACTTGTCACCAAAGTACATAAGCCACAATGTACGTTATTATGACATAATTTATATTGATAGGTATCCGTTGATGTTCATGTTAACAACAGGTCTTCCTTTATCCGTTCTTTCGATCATAGCCTGTATAAATACGCCTGTACTTCACAAAGCACTCTTCCGACAATGCACTCTTTGTTACCTTGTATTACGCAAAGGGCTATTTAATTTTTTTTGTGAAGCTGTGTTTATATATATAAGGCTTTCTCAATTCGACGTCTGGCAACGGAGACCATTATTCTCTTCTTCACTTAATTTTTTTATCCCCCGTCAAGTGAAGTAAAAAATGTCTAGCTCTAGGTCAAGTTTTGTTTGTCAACGTGACCTTTCCTGAACTCGTGAACTTATTTAAATATTTAACGTAACTAAGTATTTACTCCCAAATAATATTTATGATTAGACTCTATCTTAATACGCTGTGTTAAATTGATTCAATGATATGTTTTAAATGAAAACATTGTCTAAAAATTGTATTTCTAACGTTCTGCCGGGTTCTGGGCACCTTTAGCTATCAAATAATTTACAACGCAACAATAATATTATAGTAGAACCACCTAGTTATCTTCCTACGTTACACAGTGGACCTTGATTGAGTAGAGATATCGGTGCTACGAAATGAACCTGCCAGTTTTACTTAAGTTATTAGCTGCGTGTCATTTTTACAGAAGCATTTTGTGTGATGTGTTAATTATTGTATTTAACAGTTTTAGTAGCTTTAGTTGTTGCTTACTATTCTGATAGCCTATGTATTAAAGTTTTGTTTGACACATTTGTTGTAGTGACTATTTGTTTGATGTTCAATTAATTAAACGTTTACAAGATAACTGTGCATGCGATCGTTACAGAAATATTTTAATGTGTCATCTGCGACTAGTATGTCTTTTAGCAAAATTATCCTTTCCATCGATGACTCATTAGTTATAGAATGAGTAAAACTGACAGCACAGTGACATACAACTTTGCCCGACTATCCAATATAAAGATTAAAGTGATAAGTAGCCACGATATCATTCATAAAATACTAAAATGCTAAAAAACTTAAATAAAAATTAGATCTTTATTCATAAACAAATTTAAGTTTTTATTTATAAACATGCACGTATGTAAAAAAAAAAATAACAGAAACTGCATTATGTCTAGGCCTAGGCTGTAACACACAAGCACAGAAACCTTGTTAAACAATATACCTTTAGACTACATGCGGCAAAATACCTTTCTAAAAACTGTGCACGGGTATGACGTTAAACGAAATTTAATTTCCATTTATATTAATTAGATCATTTGAGTCAACACGTCTAGGCGATAAAAGTTGTCGAATTGTTAGTACAAGGAACAGATTTATCAGAAATGTTTTTGATGAAAATTAACTACGTTAAAAAATATTGTACCATAACGAGACTGCCGTATTGTATACACGTGTCTGTAAAATAAGTAAAATTTTCTTTTTGTTGTATACTGAAGTAAAATAAAACAATTTTCCGCTTGTTTGTTTAGTGTAAGTTTAAACTATTGCAATTATTTAGAAAAGTAAGTAAACCTGAGATTATTTTCTATCAAAGTGTATTCTCTAAAATGGATTATTCACAAATGCGCATAAGTAGTTAGCAAAGAATTGAAATATGGTGTTTAAATTCTAAAATAATTAACAATAATTATTTACTAAAAATAATAAATATCGATTTACGATTGCTTATGAAATTACCACATTTTGATTCATACGCATATCGAATAAGCATTATGATTAGCTACGGCATAAACTTGACAAATCGAAAATAATCGTAAATAAACTAGTGAATGTCAACCAACAATAGTCAATATATTGCTTAGTCCATAAAATCAACAAAGATATTAGCAATCAAATCCCACTTATTATAGAAAACAATGTCACACACAGTCGAATGTACCTACTCCAGTCCCCACTTAATAACCTATGTGTGTGTAACCTATGTGTATATATAAAACTTATATACACATATAAATTTACTCATAAATAATAAAATTATTTTGTTACTTGTTATGGGATAAAAATAATTATCTAATTTTAGTCTATGTTTTTAACAAAACGTTATGTAAATATGAAAACAGAATTCTCCATGGGATTTGAAAAACCTTCGAATGAATGCACTGGAACGAGTACACATCAGGCATACAGTTCTACGGAGATTAGACATAATTAATTACTAAAACGTGACGGGTGTTTTTTTACTGTCAGATTAAAAATAAATTCAGTACACCTGCATGCGCTGATGACTTTTACTACGAAACAGTTTTAATTTGAAAGTTGATATCTATAATTGCAATAGGAAAAAGATTTCATCGCTAGCGTCGAACGTTAGTAAGACATAAATCTTGATACAAAAGGCAGATACTTACTGTTAAATGAATTTGTTGTAAAAATGCAGATGCTGCCTGCTAATAATCGAATTGCTGATGTAATTTATATTAGGTATGTAGTACCATCTCTCAGAAAAAAATAAAATGTTAGTTGTTTATTTACAACTTTAACAAATTGTATTTATTATAGGTCTAATTGGATTAACTTATACAACCAGCAGAATTCATTTTATTTTCTTATTTTTACTGCCGTTTCAATCCGTCACAGCGTTCCATTGTTTCAACATCCCAGAATAATATGTAAATCTGAGGCAAATTTATACTTAGACTGCTACAGACTTTCTTCAAGTCTAATATCTGCGTACATCTGATTTACGATGCAAAATTGTGAGGCATCAAGAGCATCAACAGAAATAAGGAAAGTTGATAATTTTGTCCAATGAATTGGGTTTTCTCATAATGTTGAACAATTAAGAAAGAGTTTTTAAGAATTTGTTATAATGGTAATAGTATTCGATAGAAGATAATATTTCAAAACAACTGTATTTATTATTTGATAATATTGTAAGAAAAATATTCTTAATACAAACAATAAACATTTTGAGTGGTAATATATTACAGCAAACTAATCATGCAAAATATTAAATCAGCAGCATTTGTTAAAAACGTTTGTGGAAATTTACCATCACAAACGTATTGCTACGACAGCACAGAACAATCTACGCGTTTATCGAATGTGCCAGAAAGATCTCGATGTAAGCGTGTGGTGTACGTGCTACTAGACGCATTTTGCGAGAATCTTCTCGACTGTGACGGGCTTCGCTCCGGCGCTCGGACTGTGTCAAGGCCGTAGTAATTACGTAGTTCACGAGAATAAGACGCAGTTTGGAAGCTTCTGGTGTGTGAGCGTGACTATAAATACATCGGGTAGCGGCCTTAGTTTTCAGTTCCATGCGAGATATTGGTTAGTGCGGTTCGAGAGTATTAGTGCGATATATTTCCAGAGCGGTTCGAGTTATTACTGTGTACGTTCAAGTAGTTATTATTGAAGTGTTGCGTTTTATAATCAGACGGTATAATTGTAATACAATTGAGTTTTAATATTTGTGGACATTTTATTACGTGTGTACAATTTTCATTTGATTTGTTGTAGAGACTGTGTTGTTAATTACGAACTATCCGTACTGTAACAATTAAAGGTGTGATTAGTGACTTAATTGGTGTCATGTACTTATTTTCTTTTCACTGTACCTACGACGATCGGGTAGATCGTCGTAACAGTGGTGTCAGAACTGGGATAGAACCGTTAACAGTGGATACTTTGTACATGACGAGTGTGATTCGTAATTAATCGGTAAACATGGATCCCAGTCAGATGATGGAAACTTTACAAACACTGCTGCGGCAGACACAGGAAGAAGCAGAAAGACGACAAAAGGAAGAGCGAAGACAGGAAAGAGAAGAGGCTGAAGAACGTCAGAAAGCACTAATGCTAGAAACAGAAGAAAGACAAAAAGATAAAACGGAAGCTCTCTTTGAAACTATGCAGAAACAGTTGCAAGAACATAGTACCGCAGAATTGGGTCTCCTACAAGGTGAGCTTAATAAACAAGTTACTAAAATATCGGAGGTACAAGAATCAATGACATTAAAATTAGCTGAAGTAGAAAAATCTGTCTCGAGTGTTGAAGAATCGATGTCTACAAAAATATCTGAAGTAAAAAAATCTGTCTTGACTGTGGAAGAAACTATGTCAACAAAAATATCTGCAGTAGAAGACTCGATTACAAATATAAAAGAGCAGATTAAAAATGAAGTCGAGCAGTGTCTGAAATTACAACCAAAACAACTTTGTGAACAGACTGTATCAATGATAAAGACAGAAAAAGACGCAGAAAATAAGTCAATAGAGAAAGTAACTGTCAGTAGGGACAGTTCATGTCAAAGCTCCAAACTTTGACGGAAGCAGTCACTGGGCAACGTACCTCCGCCAATTTGAAGCTGCTGCATGCGCAAATAATTGGACAGAGAAAGACCAGGCAGTCTCACTCGTTCTCGCATTAAAAGGACCCGCGGCAGAATTACTACAGAAAGTGCCACCTGACAGCCAGAACATCTATGCCGAGTTCATAAAAGCTCTAGAATTACAGTATGGTGATAAACATTTGCGAGATGTGTACTGCACCCAGTTGAGAGCAAGGCGACAGCATTCCGGGGAGAGTCTTCAAGAGTTTGAAGCAAGTATCGACAGACTAATTAGACTGGCCTATCCTGAAGCGCCAGAAGATTTTCGAACGCGTTTTGCGATGCAGACATTTACTGCCGGTGTCCGAGATAACGAACTACAGCAAGTGTTACGAATGGCAAGACACCAGAACAGTGCGGACGCCATGGTACATGCTTTGCAATTTGAGGCCGCCAAATCAGCGTCTGGTTGGACAAGTCATAAAGTGCGCGCGCTAAAAGATCGCGACGGCACAGAAGATGAGGAGGAAGAACAGGGAACAGAGACTCGACGGTCGGTGCCACAGAATAAAATAAGAAAGGATGGAAGACCGAAGTGTTATAGATGTGGGAAACCTGGACATCTACAACGAGACTGTTGGGTTAGAATTCAGTAGCAGGGAAACGTGCAGTAGTCGGTACAACGGGGCGTGTGCTGACTAACTGGAGGAACGAAGCCCCTAGACAATACGCAATTTCTACACTTCAGAAAAACAGCGGGAGCTTGGTAGTTACCGGATTTGTTCAAGAAAGGCCAACCTCGATTACAGTTGACACAGGCGCAACAGTTTCTATTGTGTGCCCCGACGTGGTGAAAGATCTCAAGCCAATCTGGTGCTCTTGCAGCTTGCTAACAGCTACTGGACGGCCTGTAAAAGTGTATGGAAAAGTGGAGATACACCTACGCCTCGGTAGACTTGAGTTTAATCATCAAGTACTTGTTGCAGACATTGTGGATGAAGCAATTCTTGGTGTGGACGTTATGAACGCATACGGATTTATAGTCGACTTCAAAAACAATGTCTTGAGAATCGGAGGCGAAGAGGTAATGCTATCAACAATGACGACAGCAGAAAAATCGATGGACGTCATAAACCAAGTGGCCGTAACTGTTCCGCCAAACTCCGAAAAGATCATCATGGTTAGAACTGCGGTAGATACTAGGGGCAATCAGTGCTCTATATTCGAACCACAGGTAGTCAGCACACCGGGCATACTAATTGCCAGAAGTTTAGTAAAACCTGACGAAACCAGAAACGTACCTATTAGAGTGGCGAATATTTTGGAACAAGCTATCACTTTACAAAGCAATACGCTCCTATGCAAATTGACTCCTGTGGCCTGGGTAGCCGGAATAACGCAACGAAGATCCAGTTGTTCGGATACTTCTAAATTACCAGAGGAACTGCAAGAATTATTGAACAGATCTTCTAACGACCTCTCAAGTGGTGAGGTAAAAAAACTCGGACTGTTTTTACACGAATTCAAAGATTGTTTTGCAGTTCGGGGACAGTCACTGGGAAGAACCTCTCTTGTGCAACATCGCATCAATACCGGGGACACAACACCGATACGCCAACCTCCTCGAAGGCCTCCATTATCTAAACAAGAGGAGATGTCTCGGTTAGTACAGGACATGTTGACAGAGGGAGTAATCGAACCTTCGTCAAGTGCTTGGTCTTCCCCTGTAGTGCTGGTAGCGAAGAAGGATGGTGGATTGCGTTTCTGCGTAGACTACCGGAGGTTAAATGACGTTACAAAGAAAGACTGCTATCCATTACCTCGCGTTGACGATACACTCGACACGTTGTCCGCAGCACAGTGGTTTTCCACATTGGACCTGAAGAGTGGATATTGGCAAGTGGGTCTTCATCAAGAAGACAAAGAAAAGACCGCTTTCTCGACCCCAAGTGGCTTATTCCAATTTAACGTCATGCCATTTGGAGTCTGTAATGCACCGGCAACATTTAAGAGATTGATGGACCTGATACTCCGAGGCCTGACGTGGAAAACTTGCCTTGTTTACTTAGACGATGTCATAGTGATCGGGAAGACTTTCGAAGATCATTTGGAAAGCCTAAAGGAAGTTCTAACTAGCATTCACGGTGCACAACTGAAGCTGAGCCCGAAGAAGTGTTCTCTATTCCAGAAGGAAGTACAGTATTTGGGCCATCTGGTTTCGGCAGTGGGCGTTAGCATGGATCCTAATTAAGTATACACCGTAAGAGACTGGCCAGTTCCGAAGAATAAACACGAAGTTCGGAGTTTCCTGGGGTTATGCTCATATTACCGACGTTTTGTGAAAGGCTTCTCTACTATTGCTAAACCACTACATGAGCTAACGGAATATAAAAGAAACTTCCAATGGTCGAGAGAGTGTGAACAAGCATTTAGAACTTTGAAGATTGCATTATGTTAGCAGCCAATTCTCGCTTTTCCAGCTTCCGAAGGGAAGTACATCGTAGACACAGACGCAAGCAATACTGGTCTAGGAGCAGTTTTGCTCAAGTGCAGAACGGTGAAGAACGAGTAATAGCGTATTACAGCAAGACGCTTTCTAAACCAGAGAGAAATTATTGTGTTACAAGAAGAGAGTTGTTGGCAATTGTCAGAGCTTTGGAGCATTTCCATAAATACCTCTAAGGGAGAGAGTTTTCACTACGTACTGACCATGCTGCACTTGTATGGCTCTTGAGATTTAAAAATCCGGAAGGACAGTTGGCAAGGTGGCTCGAACGTCTGCAAGAGTACAACTTCAAGGTACAACATCTGCGGGGGCGCCTGCACGGTAATGCAGAAGGCTTATCACGAAGACCATGCCCGGAAGACTGCCGACATTGCCACAGAAAGGAAGAACAAAACTCAAGCGAACATGTTCAAGCCATCACTGTAGATTTCCTGGCTGATGGCTGGACAACACAAGACTGTCGAC
The DNA here is from genome assembly GCA_034769895.1 of Magicicada septendecula. Classification (NCBI taxonomy): domain Eukaryota; kingdom Metazoa; phylum Arthropoda; class Insecta; order Hemiptera; family Cicadidae; genus Magicicada; species Magicicada septendecula. The sequence goes on along the minus strand of CM068367.1, from coordinate 308,806,906 downwards.
AAGAACAGATGACTGATGAAGACATTGGACCGATCTTGACAGCAAAAGAGGAAGGTCGCCGCCCGGATTGGCAAGATATCTGCCATGGTTCCGAAGTGCTGAAGGGCTACTGGGCACAATGGGAATCTCTCACCTTAGAAAACGGATTGCTGAAAAGGGCTTGGGAAAGTGCAGATGGACGAGACGTGGTCACGCAGTTGATAGTTCCCCGAAGTAAAGTGCAGTCTGTTTTGAAGGAGTTGCATGATGGAACATCTGGAGGCCATCTTGGCGTTAACAAAACCCTTGACAAAATACGGAAGCGATTCTATTGGCTTCATCTTCGCCACAACGTAGAGGAATGGGTTCGGACGTGTGAAATATGTGCTCCAAGCAAGGGCTCACAAACCAGAAGCAGGGGAAAAATGAGACAGTATAACGTTGGACAACCTTTCGAGAGAATTGCCGTAGACATTGCTGGACCATTCCCAGTTACTGACGATGGAAACCGGTACATCATGGTTGTAGGTGACTACTTTACTAAGTGGGTGGAAGCCTACGCAATTCCAAATCAGGAGGTTACCACTGTGGCAAAGCAGTTAGTTCACAACTTCTGTTGCCGTTATGGAGCCCCTATGGAAATCCATACGGATCAAGGGAGAAATTTCGAATCAGGAGTGTTTAAAGAATTATGCCGTCTACTCGGAATTCGAAAGACCAGGACAACGCCTCTGCATTCTCAGTCGGAAGGGATGGTTGAGAGATTCAACAGGACACTTGAGCAGCATCTTTCGAAAGTTGTTGACGAGAACAAAATAGACTGGGACCAACGTATACCACTATTCCTTATGGCGTATAGGACATCAGTACATGACACAACCGGCATGACTCCAGCAAAATTGGTGTTTGGGCGGGAGATTCGTCTTCCTGGGGACTTGATGTTTGGATCACCTGAGACTCAGTCCCAAGACCAAAGAAAAACCAACTGCGAGAAATGTATCGCTTGGTAAGAGGACGGCTGAAGATTGCCAGTGATAAAATTAAAACTCGGTATGACATTCGCAGCAATAGTGTGGGTTTCCAAGAAGGAGATCAGGTCTGGTTATTCAATTCGAAGCGCCGTCGTGGTCGCTCACCTAAGCTTCAGTCTAACTGGGAAGGACCCTACACTGTAAAAAAAAGGATTAACGATATTGTTTATCGGATTCAACAGGAAGGACAGCAAAAGTTCAAGGTCGTCCACCTAGTACGCCTGGCTAAATACAAATTTAGAGACGCTTTGCCTGTTCGGGACGAACTGGCTTAAGGAGGGGACAATGCTACGACAGCACAGAACAATCTACGCGTTTATCGAATGTGCCAGAAATATCTCGATTTAAGCGTGTGGTGTACGTGCTACTAGATGCATTTTGCGAGAATCTTCTCGACTGTGCCGGGCTTCGCTCCGGCGCTCGGACTGTGTCAAGGCCGTAGTAATTACGTAGTTCACGAGAGATAAGACGCAGTTTGGAAGCTTCTGGTGTGTGAGCGTGACTATAAATACATCGAGTAGCGGCCTTAGTTTTCAGTTCCATGCGAGATATTGGTTAGTGCGGTTCGAGAGTATTAGTGCGATATATTTCCAGAGCGGTTCGAGTTATTACTGTGTACGTTCAAGTAGTTATTATTGAAGTGTTGCGTTTTATAATCAGACGGTATAATTGTAATATAATTGAGTTTTAATATTTGTGGACATTTTATTACGTGTGTACAATTTTCATTTGATTTGTTGTAGAGACTGTGTTGTTAATTACGAACTATTTTTACTGTAACAATTAAAGGTGTGATTAGTGACTTAATTGGTGTCTTGTACTTATTTTGTTTCCACTGTACCTACGACGATCGAGTAGGCCGTCGTAACAGTATCTTCTGACGTTAAGGCGCTACAGATATTAAATAGCTTCCTTTAAGTTTCTCCAGTGACAGGCTTAATGAAGGCTGTCAACTTGTCATGGAGTATTATGACAAGATTTGAAGTTCTGTTACGGTCGCACGGACCGTCCTGTTTAAAGCAGTCGAATAAAATAATTAGTCACAACAATAATCATTTATTACAACTTTAGTTATAGTTTTAATAAACAAAACAACAATAAACACTCTATACAACAACTATACTACTCTTCAAGTTTACGAATTGTTCAATACAGGCTAACGTAACAAACAATAAATATCACCTGATCAATCCTGTGAACAATAAATAATCTAAGTATCTAATTACAGATTCTGCACACAATAATTCACATTAATTGTTTTAAAACAAACCGCTGACTATAAAATCACAATACGCAGCTCATATTGCAACTCATCTGCCGAAAAACGTCTCTTTTATACAGAATGCCTATGACGTAGTATGTGGCCAGATTGACGTGGGTGAGTATAGAATAATCGACCACAATCCTGAACGCGCTTCTGGAAAGGTCAAAAACATGTAACAGCATTGCGTAATTCTGCCGCTCACTTATCGCGTACAAAGCGTCACACATGTTATCTATATTCTTACAGGAATTGCAGTGCGCAAATTAACCTTTTTTCGTGATAGTTTTATTCAGTTTCAAAAGTTATTCTAATTGATTGCCTAATTTTGTATATACAGAGTGGGCAAAAATTAGTTACACAGTAATAGAGTTTTTGTTGTTTGTTCTTTACATGCTTTGTGAATGACGGCCAGGAAACTTAAGTAAAGAACATAGAAAGTGGTTTTCGCGTCAAAGTCAGAAACAGATTTGATGCAACAAGTCCAGTGGCTAATGCACCAAAATCAGGATGCTCTAGAACGTCTGTGACAGAGAAAAATGAGATGACAGTCGCTATGATATTAGTGAGCAGTCCAACGTGCGATTGCAGAACTATCCTTGATCATAAACTTAAACTTAATTTAAAGTCGTACCGACTGTTAGAAGTTGTTCAATAGTACGTCCCAGATCGGCGGTTGCAATTCTGTGAAATCATGCGTAACTAAATCTCTGACGGATATAATCTACTCGATAAGATCATCTGATCAGATGAGGCCTGTTTGACGTTGTAGGCCACATGAGTAGGCACAAATGTGTTTATTAGACAGATGAAAGGCCCCTTTTGACTATTGGATCCTAATTAACCCGTCAGGCGTCACTGTATGGAATCCATTTGCCAGTGAAAGTATTTTAGAACCAGTTTTCTTTGCTGGAATTGTTGACGGTAAGAATCGGCTAAACGTTTTGCGCTACGTGGCAATGTCAAAACACAGAATTAGGATTAACGTCTTTGAGTTGTACTTCCAGAAAAATGTGGAAACTCCTCATTAAGGACGGGTACTAAGAAACTTCTTATAAACGTCTTTCCACAGAACTGGATTAGACGATGAGCCTGCATTGACTGGCCATTGACTCGACCTTACACTAATTTTGGTTTTTCGGGTCGTAGTAAAAAAATAAGGTTTATGAAAGAAAGCCCAAAACAGTGAACGAAATTAAAGAGTTCATAACCGATTTATGGACACTGCTTCAGGCAGTAATTTGTGTCGAACCGCGTGCTAAAGGGTTTAGGATAGGTTGGATGCATGTTGTAACGTCGATGGAGAACGTTTCGATCACTTAAGAGATTAAACAGTGTTAAACAAGTAAGCAGCGAAGTAGGCATTTACTCACATCTAGTGCCAATATCTGGGAAGAACCATGAATTAAATACACATACAAGCAATTTAAGTATTATGAATAACAATAAAAACAAATGATTATATCCTTATTTGCTACCATTATCCAATAAAAAAATACTGCATACTGTGTACCAACATTTGGAGTACTCTTTACACACACACACACACACACACACACACACACAGACACACACACACACACACACACACACACACACACACACACACACACACACACACACACACACACACACACACACACGAATTATGTGTAGGTATATAGAAATAACTATATGAATACATTTTTCAGTGAAGGGTTTGTGAGGATGGGTCAAAAATATAACACAATTTTTAACTTATTTGTGTTGAGGTTTCGACAATGTTTATTGTCATCATCAGGACAATTGTTGTTGACGCCAACACACAACGCCATACACAAATAAGTTAAAAATTGTGTTATATTTTTGACCGATCCTCACAAACCCTTCACTGAAAAATTCATTGATTGACGGTCACTACGAATTTAAGGATATATATTATAAAAATATTCAAAGCTTGACTTGTATTACTCAGTACGTAACGTAAGCAAGCAGATTAATTTTAAAATTTCAAGACCAAATATTTTACATAGAACGACGAAACATAAATCGTATTTATCTATGAGAATGTGTGACAAAAAGAAATTATAATAAGTGGATGCAGTTGGAGAATTTTATAGCAGAGTACTGTAATTTGGAAAAAATGTTAAAGCGTGTATCGACACATAAAAACACAGGAACGGAGAAATGCCCAAGTTGTTATGGCTGAGACAAGTTGGATAAACTGTCTAGTAACCCCTGTGAGTCATTTATGTTCGTACGCGTTCAAGCTGTGTAGATAAACTGTTCATTTTTCTTGACTCTCACATGAATCACACCACAGATACTGAAAGCTATTTATTTCACAAGTACTCCATTACATGTCACGTTGTCTTGAAGCCTTAGTCTCGTACAAAAACACGGTGATACATGTATTTTACTTATTTTATGTTACCACAGAATAAGCTGAAAATTTTTCACCTCATGCGTTGCTTTTAAATTTGGTAATAGTTATTCTTGTGCAAGTATCATATTTTTTGCATAATATTCTTAAAGTTTTGCTACCGTTTTCTGTAAGTTATCGAATTATTGGTGTAAAAAGTTACATTATTGAATTTTATTCTGTCAAACAATTTTAGCACTCACATCACCATCAGGTCTAAACACTTGGAAATATATGATTTTATAACCTATACCTCCACCAATCACTTACTTATTGTTGATTTTGTAAATGACCCTACATTTTATCTATACTACGGATGTAAGGTTTATCTGTTCAGAGTTAAGTTCAGAAGATAAAATTCATTATAATAAAAAGAGGATAATCCAAAAATGGATTTTTCTCATGGTATAAGAGAAAAATGTAATTATCAAAAATATAAATTACGATGGTAATCCATGGTTTGGTGTCTAGAATTTGGCTTATGAAATTTGCCAGTTCTATAAATTAGCACCAAAAATTACAATAAGTACCTAAAGTAGTTAAATTATTTTTCGTCGATTATAATAAATTATAAATACCTGCGTTGTCGCTCGTCGGATCGAATCGAATGAAATCGTTCCACCATTTTACAATCAACTTATTATGCTTATCTACGTTTGCCGTTCTGTATTTTAAATAAATAAGAAGTTTAATTGAATTATTGTTAATGTTTTGGAGTAATTCTGTTACTACTGCTGCATAAAACACACAATTTCTTTATGTGCAGTATTCAGTAATTAGGATAATAAAAGGTATTCACTCTCATTGTTAAAAAGTATTTTTCGTTTTCTACAACTTTGAATTTAAAATCATTTTTTGTATATGGTTTTGTTAAAAATTTTACACAATATATTATTTGTCTCATAAGGTCTGTAGCCTATAATCTAGTTTACTGTACTTCAAGTTAGCAAAAAACAACTTATATCGTTATTCATTGAAACACGATCAACAGCGGTATCCGGATCGGCTGTTTACTGCATGCTCAGTCATGTTAAGTCGTTATACTACATGTTTTCTTTTTGTTTGCATAATACAGCTAATTTATGTGCATTGCCCCTTGCCCGGTTACCCTAACATTGGCTGTCGCCATCAGATCATAAAGGTCTGATGTTGGCTAGACCTTTATGATTTTGACTAGGCGATAAAGCTGTTCAGTACTTCTTGTTCCAGCCCACTCTTTGATGATGTCGAGACAAGTCATTTGTCTTCTCCCTCTACTCCAATGCCCACGAATTTCACCCCTTAGAAAAATTGCAAGACCTTGTATTTATCACCACGCAATATGTATCTGAAATAAGCAATCTTCCGGCATTTAGGACTAGTCACTAGTTTCTTTGCACTGTTTGATCTTCTCAAAACTTCTTCATTGATGACATGTTGAAACCACGAGATTTTTAACTTATTCTAAAGTCACTGTTCTACAGGTTCCAGTTGTTTAAATAAGGCCTGTTTTAGAGTCCAAAACCGTTTTCATATATAGAAGTGCGGACCATAACACTTTACTATTTACTGTCTGAGTTTTAAGTAGAGACCAACGGTGTAGAACAGTGACTTCATTCTCTTGAAAGTGGCTCGTATCATTTCAATACGGATTGTAATTTCCAGAGCAGAATCAAGATTACCTTTATACCAGCAGCCAAATTATTCAGTTTTGCTTATTCAGATTGGTTTGTGTTTGAGTTTTAAACACCTCTTCTACTTTCTGTTCTACTGAACATCATACATTTTTTTTCAAAAGTTTATGCCAAGATTCATCTCTTTGGCAACTGTACTGAATTTGTGTATAAAATAACTGAATAATCAACTTTAACAATTGCTATTTTGTTTTGTTGAAGGATTACAGCGTCCATATGATCTTCTGCATATCTTATGGTACTTATTGATTCTCCGTTAACCTATATTCCCACTGCTACATTTGATAGTTCTTTCTTATAAATAGGATCTTGTTAGAGGTTGAACAACAAAGGTGGTATCACACAACTTTTCCTGATTCCTCGATGGATTTCCACATGATGTGTTGTACTATCATCTACTTTCATAACATCCTTTTGTTTCCAATATAGGTTTTCAATAATTCTTATATCCTTCACAGCGATTTGATATTGATGGGTAATACCATATTTAGAAAACCATGTACCATAAATCTGAGTCATTATCGTGAGGCCTTCGATGCTTTCATAACTTCCAGATCAACTTACTGAGTGACAACACAACACTCGACAACCAACGTTACACGGAATTGTTGATGCGTTGTGCTTTGATAAGCCACAATGTAAACCACACAATAATTTGCTTTGCTTCTATTTGTTTTTATAGCCTTTGTGTTTGTGGATTCATTCAATATTAAGATGTTAGAACATAGAAATGGACATGTGTCTTTTTGTTACGGAAGAAATACAAGTTGCATGTATGATCATATAAGTGCATACATGTATAAAACTGATTTTTAAGTTAGTAGCTTTGTGCACTTATAAAGGTATCGGATACCGTTTCTGTATTACTGCATTTATACTTAATGGTGATTTGTTCGAGAGCGAGTCAAACTCAGATTCCTATATTCAATAACCGCAATTCAATAAGCGCAATAACCGTTATCTGACAATGCCTATTAGATCTGGCGCCTGCTGCGTGTTGTAACCACTCAAATAGCTTTGCTACGTCGAGCGGACAACTTGGTGATCTCAAACTGGAGGCAATCTTACATAAAACGTGAGAAAATTCGCCACTAGACCATTAGATAACATATTTCATTGTGTGTGTCCGTTTGTTCCGTGTCGATACCAGCAAACACACCCTACTGAGTCTGGAACGTTGAGTGCTCATACTTTACATTATGAGTTTACATTTAGTTGTTAAAAAGTTCTAATACATTATAGTTAAAAATAATTTTATTCAACCATTACAATTATAATGTCAGTCCTATGTCAATTTAAAGTATTTACTTAAGGACTCAAAAATGTAAAATGCGTTTTTCAGAAACAATGACTACCAATAACAATGAGATAACGATATCACTGCGACATGTAGTGTAATTAAGTTTAATTTGCCGCTCACATTTTACGGCAGACCGTTAGTATCTAATGTTTTCGCAACGGAGTGAAAAACTTTGTCATCCTTATACTCTACTGTACTTGTTTATTGCTAATGAAGAAAACTTTTGCAAAACATAAAAACTTTGTTAACTTTTTCCTGTCAAGTAACAACATAATCTTACTACACTACTACTAAAAAGGAACTGTTTACTACGTAAATTATAAGCACACAGTGTACTCAGTATTGTATACTGTTACGACGGTCTACTGATCGTCATATGGTTCAGTGGAAAACAAAATACAAGACACCAATTAAGTCACTAATCAGCAGCTTTAAATATTACAATTAAACAGTCTGTAATCAACAAGATAGTCTCTTATAACAAATCAAATAAAAATTGTTCACACGCAAATAAAATGTCAACTAATATAAAACACAATTTTATTACAATTGTCCCGCACAATTATAAAAAGACATAATACTTCCCCACAGTACTTCGAACGGGGCTAGTATAAATCGCAACTCAAACTGAAACTGAGCGTCGCTTAGTACTTGTATTTATACCCCGCCGAAAGTCCATAAACATCTATACTACGCATTAACGACGTTACTAAAAAACGCCAGAACGTAATTGGTTGCGGCCTTGCACACAGTACGCGCGGCCGCGCGACTTCTTCAAAGTCTAGCTGACGCGTTGAGAATCACGTACGCACACACATTATAGCTGGTTTCCACTGGAACATTCGAGAAACACGTAGATTGTTCTGTAATGTAACACTGCCCCCTCCTTAAGCATGTTTGCCCCGAACTGGCAAACCATCTCTGAAGTAATACTCGGCCAAAGCGATTTACATAGCAGATCTACTTGCGAAAGATAATTCTCCCGTTCTTCGAATTCAGTCTCTTGTGACCCGAACATCAAGTTCCCAGGAATATGCGTCTTCCGCTCAACCACTAGTTTTGCGGGAATCACTTACGTTGCGTCATGTACTGATGACCTATTCGCCATTAGCCGTGTCAAGTCTGATTGGTTCTCGTCAACAACCTCTTGCGTGACTTCATCTTCAGTAATGTTTTCCCCGGGTTTTTCAATTAACTCAGGAGCAAGCAAGAGTCTTGCCTCGACACCCATAGTAGGCTTTCCAATCACTTCTTTTGTCGTTACACTTATTTGTACTTCCTCTGCTAGTTCTTCCTCCATTTCCGCTTGAAATAGGGAGGGTTCCTCTTGACCTTTCCTGTTGACTTTTTCCTCTGCCAATGCCACTTGCTTAACCTAATGGTTGGTAGACCCTGTCGGTTTAGCCATGCAAAGATTTATCTTCTCTTGACCAACCCTCAGGACATTCTCTCTTAAGTCCACAATGAATCCGTAGGTATTCATAACGTCCGTGTCAAGAATCACTTCATCGACAATGTCTGCAACGAGCAACTTCAACTTCAACGAGGTGACTAAACTCGAGAAAACACAGACGTACACGTACGTCTATCTTTCCTAGCACGTTGACGGGGCTTCCAGTCACAGTCTGTATTGTACAAGAACTAATTAGAGGCTGGTGGTTGATGACTAAGTCAGGGCGCCCAATGGACACTGCTGCGCCAGTGTCAACTGTAAATGGTGTTGGTTTACCTTCCGCAAATCAATTAATGATCAAGTTTCCATTGGTCTTAAGCAGCGTGGAAATTGTGTGCTGTTCTGGGGATTTACTTCTCCAGTTGGTGCGATCACTCTCTTCTCTCGGTATTTTCTTCTCCCAACAGTCTACCTGTAGATAACCACGTTTCCCACAGTTGTATCACTTTGGTCTTCTGTCTTTTTCCCATCGTTCAAATCGTTGCGGCGTTTTTGAACTTCTAAATTGTGTGTCCGACAACATTGTTTTTCTGCGCCCATCGTAACGGCAATATGATACAGGGATCGTCTGACTACAATGTGATGGCATAAACCCATTTATACCCTGATTAACGAAAGAAAGTGACTGGCGGAGCGGCCGCGCGGCGACCGAGTTTGTAGTAAAAACATTCCACTTAATAACCTCGTGGAAACGTAAAATACAGGGCTAGGAATGTCTAATAAACTGTATTTTAATTATCAATTAAAGACGTTTTTAACAAACTTTTCTAATTTTTAAAATCTTTTTTCAATTAATTTATATTGAGAGTTAAATAAAAAAATACACGAATTTCAATTAAAAATTTAGGGTTTATCATTTTTATTACGTAAGAACTCAGAGGTTAAGCATCGGAAAAACATTTCTTGTAGACAAATCGTAGTCCGCCTTTTTTAGTACAATATATCAAAAATTGAGATTCCTACGATTAAAATTAACGACGTTATTAATTTTTTCCAAATGTACTGTTAACTCCGTTATTAATAATTTTTTTCATTGAGTTTTTTCATAGTAAGCATAACAAAATTGTATTCATCAATAAAAAGTGGTATGTAACCTTCAAAATTACGAAATATAACCGCAATCAGTTAATATAGGAAAATTAGAACTAACATCGCTCAACGGCGCGCCATCGAGTCAAGGTACAGTAACAGCCCAAAGAAAGTGGTGCATACGCTCGGTGTCTTGCCATTCGTAAAACTTGCTGTAGTTCGTTATCTCGGACACCGTCAGTAAATGTCTGCATCGCAAACCTCGTTTGAAAATCTTCTGGGGCTTCAGGATAGGCAAATCTAATTAGTCTATCGATACTTGCTTCAAACTCTTGAAGGCTCTTTCCGGAATGCTGTCGCCTTGCTCTCAAGTGAGTGCAGTACACATCTCGCAAATGTTTATCACCATACCGAAATTCTAGAGCTTTTATCAATTCGGCACAGGTGTTGTGGCTGTCAGGCGGCACTGTAGTAGCTCTGCGGCGGGTGCTTTTAAAGCGAAAACGAGTGAAACTGCCTTCTCTTTCTCCGTCCAATTATTTGCTCATGCAGCAGATTCAAATTGACGTAGATACGTCGCCCAGTGACTGCTTCCATCAAAGGTTGGAGCCTTGACATGAAGTGTCCCTACTGCAGGCAAAGTGACTTTTTCTATTGTCTTATTTTCTGTGTCTTTTTCTGTCTTTATAATTGGTACAGTCTGCTCAGAAATTTGTTTAGGTTGTTCTTAATAAACTGCTCTATTTGATTTTTAATTTGTTCTCTTTTGTTTGTAATTGAGTCTTCTACTGCAGATATTATAATTGACATGGATTCTTCCCTGACAGATATTTTTGTAGACATAGATTCTTCAAAAATCGAGACAGATTTTTCTACTTCAGCTATTTTTAATGTCTTTGATTCTTGTATCTCCGATATTTTAGTAAACTGTTTATTAAGCTCACCTCGTAGGAGACCCAACTTTGCAGTTGTTTGTTCTTGTGTTTGCTTTTGCTCCTGTATTAACTCTTGGATGTCTTCTGTTTTGCGCTTCACTTCCTCTGCTTGTTGTCCTTCCGACTGAAGCATCAGTGCTTTCTGTCGTTCTTCAGCTTTTCTCTTTCCTGCCTGCGTTTTTCATCCTGTCGTTTTTCTGCTTCTTCCCTTTCTTGTCTTCGTTCTCCTTTTTGTCGTCTTTTTGCTTCTTCCGCCTCCTGTCGGCGTGATTTCTCTGCTTCCTCTGCATCCTGTCGTTGTCGTTCCTCTGTCTGTAACAGCAGCGCCTGAAAATTTTCCATCATCTGACTGGCATCCATTGTTTACCGATTAATTACGAATTACACCAGTATTGTACAGCGTGTCCACTCTTTCCACTGTTAACGGTTCTGTCCCGTTTCTGACCCACTGTTACGACGGTTACGATCATCGTATGGTACAGTGGAAAACAAAATACAAGACACCAATTAAGTCACTAATCACCAGCTTTAATTATCACAATTAAACAGTTCGTAATCAACAAGGTAGTCTCTTGCAACAAATCAAATAAAAATTGTTCACCTGCACATAAAATGTCAACTAATATAAAATATAAAAAGACATAACACTTCGCCTTACTAGTATAAATCGCATCTCAAACTGAAACTGATCGTCGCTTAGTACTTGTATTTATACCCCGCCGAAAATCCAGAAACATCCATTCTACGCATTAAAAAAGTTACTAGAAAACACAGAACGTAATTGGTTGCGGCCTGGCACACAGTGCGCGCGGCCGCACGACTTCTGACACAGTCTAGCTATCGCTTTGAGAATCACGTACGCACACACATTATAGCCGGATTCCACTGGAACATTCGAGAAACACGTAGATTGTTCTGTAATGTCGTAACAATATTTTATCCTAAGGGAATGTTTAAAACTGAATATGAAAATCACTCACTAACTAATACTAATTACAACTTTACATTTAACTACAACGTGTTTCATTCATTAAGTTTAATGTTTTATTCATCTGTAATAACTATGGCTTTCGAACCGGGGTCGCCAACTTTCTGAGTCAGCGTTACGTATTTTGCAACACAAGTAGAATGGAAAAAAATAAAAACAGAAATACACTGTACGAGGAACAAATTTAAAAACGGAATGCGACAAAAAGACCAAGTGTTGAGACACAGACACCTCAACAGAGAGGGCAGAGGGGTTAGAATCGTTTCACGTAGACATAGAAACAAACAAGGTGTGTTATGTGTTCTTTTATATTACCACAACATGTGTATTTTATTTGTTAAGTATTTCTGCTTGAGTCTACGCTGATCGCATTTATTTGTTAATCTCTTTCACAACACTACAATACCGTTGGGGACATTGTCGGATTAGAACACCAAAACTTTAGCCACCATCAATAATATATACAAAAGTGTTGTTACTAAGCTATAGAAATAAAAACGACTACTATCTCAATAACATGTACTCTACTGTGGCGGAGATCACACTGTACCTCGGCGTCAGAGGCGTCATGCCAGATCCGGAGACCCCTTTCCGCACTCCTTTGTTTCTAAATACCATTGCTGCAAATCACGTAAGCTTTCCAGGGAAGGACAAGAAAAATCTCTGTTCTGTGTCCACTTGATACGTCAACGGACGAGAGGGTAACACACTTTGCCACTATGGTATGTAGAAACATATACTGTTGATACAAGACATAATGTTGCCCAGTGGGTGCCTCGTGGAGGTGGAGTTCTGTTACCAAGGCAAGCAGACGGCGGGTGGCTAACCCCCCGAACTCGAGTCAGGTAACTCGGGTCGCCCTTAATATGGGCCGGGGGTGAACCGGTATTCCGGGCTGACTGACATCGTGGTAAGGTGTCTGTTCGGCGAACGGGAACCGAGCGCTTGACGCTCGCTTTGTTCCGATTATCAGAGGCGCGTAGCCACTGGCCTATTTAGCGGCATTCAACCAGCCACGCGTCGACTAACACTAAGCGACACTCCCACACCAGAACAGGGGTACGCCACGTGGAGACAATGCTAGTAGGGTCCATTGCGCCACTGGGATGCTGGCTAAGAGCACTGAGCCAGGGATGGTTTCTTTGTCCACCAACTATACCAGGGAGGGCGGAATTCTGGCCCCCGTTCGCCGAACCGACACCTTACCACGGTGTCAGTCAGCCCGGAATACCGGTTCACCCCCGGCCCATAATAAGATGGTGTGTGTTAGGTAAATATAGCAGTTGTTGGAACTACGGGGTCCTTCACCTTGACCCCAGAAGGCTTAATCCCCGACTCTAACTTCGGGAGACTGTCTCAGCAACAGAAAAGAAAATGAAAGCCTCAACGGAATATGGAGAATGATCTTGGAACCACACCAACAAGACACAGCACCAGTAGAGATAGAGGAAGCCGGCAGCTAGCAGCAGTACACTCTGCAAACACAAACTCATCACAGGTTACTGCAGCAAAAGACAAGTACGTAAACACGCACAGCAAACAAGAGATACACTTATGAGGAAGACACCACGTCAGATATCGAAACAGAGAAGGATACGTCAACGAACGGGACGATAACGCACTTTGCCACTATGGCATGTAACAACATAAACTGTTGATAGAAGGCATAACGTTGCCCAGTGGGTGTCTCGTGGAGGTGGAGTTCCGTTACTAAGACAAGCAAACGGCTCCAGTCAGGTACTCAGGTCGCGCTACCGAGCGCTGGACGCGCGCTTTGTTCCGATTATCAGCGAGAGGTAGCCCTTGTTGCATCTGGCGGCGTCTCAGTGTCAGCTAGTGTAACTGTTACGTGTAAAACCCAGTGAAATAAAAAGCTGATCAATGACTTGCGAATTAAAGTGAAATTTTCGTAGTTAAATAAAGTGTTTTTTGTTTATGGTGTTGTAAAAGAACTGCATGTTTGCAAGTGAACAATGTTAATGTTATTAATAATAAATTGTCGATGATGATGTGCTGATCACACTAAGAAGCAGGTGTTGCTAAAATGAGACATATTGTCTATGACACGGCATAAAGGGTTATGAAGGACAAAAATATGCAAATGAGTGAATTTGTGAGCAACGGTTAATATCGCGACACATTAGTCACGATGAACTCTTATCACGTATTATTGCTCTTAATTTAAAAAAATTGCCTACTACAATGAATGTAACCAATCTTTATTCCGTATCTGAGGAAATTATTTAATGAAACCAAACTTAACTACTACTCTGTACTAAATGCATAGAGAAAATTGTGGAGGACAGAGTACACAAAGCAAATCTGTGTCACCACCTGTAATCATACAGATTTAATGAATACATGGCGTTACTGTGGTGCTGAGTTCCGTTGTTTCCCATTCCTTATTCACACTGCTTGCATCCGCTCTGCGTAACAGCTAGTAAAGAATATACACACTCTAACATTAAAAAAAAAGAAAACACCATAGTAAATAAATTATTCTGTTGGTAGAATATATCAACAGGGTTTTAACAAAGTCGGCCAAAAGTAATTTCTTGTTACTTAAACATGAGGTAAACTATCGTACGATTTGTCTAGTTTTAAAGCTAATTATTTACTGAAATAGTTTGAAGTTTACGATGCCAGAAAACAACGATGAATCATACGCGACTGTTTTATCTTACAATTATCTTACAACGTTTTGCATTTCTTGCCTGTAGTTTACATTGGATTCTACTTTCGGAGTCAAAATACTTATACAACTACGAATAATGAGAAACATACCAAGCGCGCTTGTATATTTGTTTGGAAATCTGTATTTTACCTTCATAAATCTTTCATCACCCACTAATATTGAATCCAAATTATGATATACTTCCCAAAATGAGTTCATTATTTCAAGATTTTGACATTTTATTTGTAGGAACACTTGTAACTGATAATACGTTTTTCGTCGAATTAATAAATTAACTTCACAATGCTTAATGAAACTTAATATAGACTATAGAACTTTCACTTGTGAAACTTACTTCACAAGTAAGTTTACTTACAAGTGAGTTTACTAGTTTACTAAGTGAGTTACAAGTAAGTTTACTAACAACCTTAATGGAAATGTATATTTATTTTTTAGAAACATTTTAATCCATATAACATTTTAAAATGGGTTATTATCTGAATGTAAAGCTATCACACCTGCTTTACTACAATTGAAGGAAATATTATAATATTGTTAGAAGATGTTTTGATTACGTATAGTAGGTCCTTTCTGCCAAATCAAGTTGAATTTTTCTGAACGACAAACATGTGTATTGTATGCTGATAATGACTTCTCTTCCTTCTTTTTCCATTTTTATTTTGGGTATGTAAATGTCTATTCGTTTTCAAAAACTACTGTATTTGAAAACACGTTTGATAAATTATATGAAGAGATGTCGATATTAACTTTCGTACTGTTGTGATACTTGGAAACTAACTTTCGTTTCTTTGTCACACGTATTACATCTCCATCGCACGTGTGCAGTTAATAAAACTTTGTAAAGGTTTTCCATAGTATAGCATATAATAAACGAAAAACATATTTGTTTCTTGAAATATCGTTGATTGCTCTCAGAGTGCATATTAAAATTTGTTGTTTCCTTTATTGACGAAGTCGTCTCCTCACACATATTGAGTAAAATTGTTTGCTACATTGATCTGTGTTATTTAATGCACACACTTATATGCACTTTGTCTGCCCTTCGCAAAAAAGGAAGTTCATTCGATATATCAAATATACACATATACCTGAATTGTAACGGAATTTGTTTGTGCAGTTCATTATGTTACATTTTCTAATGTTGCCTTCTGGTTAATTCGAGGAAGGCACGGATATGTCTATCTGGGTACCGCCAGCCTCTGACATGGTGACTCCTTGTGGTGCTAATTCTGTTGCAATTTCCTTTTCAGTAAGTCACGGCACACTATCACTTCCCTTTGTAGTGTTCACTGTAGTATGGGGACTCACTCACCTCACCTCAACGTCTTTGTTGCTGGCCTTGTTCATCGTAGTTATTTTTATTTCGCCCCTTGTTGGTTGGTTAGTGTCTTTGAACAATAGACCACCAGCCGTTTTTATAATGTCCGTGACAACCGGTCCATCCCAACCTACTAGAGCTTTTTCAGTTAAAAAGGGACTCAGTTTCGGGAAGTCCCATTCTTTTCTCTTTACAATTAAGTATTTTTGGACCGCAATCGTACTGAGTGACTGTACCAAAAACCTGTTAACATTATATTATCACATTAAATATTTTACAAACCAGACATATAACGTTTTATTTATTGGTTTTTTAATCCTGTGATACCCTGAGGGCGGCAAAGGAACCGATAGCAAGTCGCCAGACTCCCCACACCGTTTCTGGAAAATCAAGTTGAATTTCTATACAAAGAATTAAGCGTACTGAAATACCGTAAGGTAAGCACTTGAGTCGCTAGCTCTCGCTCTGTAGACATCCTTAAACTACTCACTGTTTATATAACAGTATGAAAACCAAATTGTCCTTTTTAAAGTACAGTATATAATATTAATTATTATAAAAATATGATTTACACTACTAGTGAAAGTGTTATAAAATTTTAAAACCTAAAACATTAATTAAAATATGAAAAAGACGCTACAGAATTGTATATTTCTTTTACTTTAAAGAGTAAATCCAGTTGCTGAACAGAATCTAGTGCCTTAATTACAAGACCTATGTTTGGCGTAATGTATAATGGCCTTTTACTGATTTTTATTAATTGCCTCCGTGTACAAAAACAATGCTCAATCTTTGTATTAAAAAACGTTTGTTTTCATATACAAATATTTTAAAGACAGAAATTGATATGCTGTTTAACAACACAACTGTTGTTAGTTTGCCTTCAAAACAAGACACTTAGGCCTAGTTATTTTACACCCACCTACCACTATATATAACATTACGAACATTAGGAATAATATTATTATTTTATACTATTACTTGAACATTGATATTAAAGGCTCGTACTTGGAAACTAAATTGAAAAATGACGAACTTTCGTTTTTTGTCTTATTATGTTTTTGGGCTCGGCAAGTAAGGCCTTTAGCCCAACGGCGTCTACCGTCAACAACTTTTAGGTTAGTTTATTATTTTTATTGATTTATTTATTTCAATTCAATCTAGCATTGAATCCAACGTAAATAAATCCGGTTAATGCACTGGAAATTAGTTAGCGAAGTAGTTTTCAACTTCGGTTAATTTATTTTTAAATTGTTGTTCTTCCGTCGTCTTGACGAAATGGTGACGTAGGTTCCTCACTGAAAGCATAAATATTTTGCAAGAACAATCACTTACTTGTGGTGAGTCTTGCCGATCTTGCAGGGTCGATGTAGCACTCTAATCTGTAGGTTGACTTACCGTATTTAAATTCACCGCTGCGTATCGAGCTATCCAATGAGAGTCGTCACCTGTTCTGAAATCTATTCTATGAAATGAACTAACTAACTCCGTGGTTTGTTCCTATAAAATAATAATTTATTCAGTTTAATATGCTCTTCAATGATCTAATTATTCCAATTCAAATTGAATAACATGAGTTGCTTGTTTTATAAAAATTTGTCTCAGGGTGGTAAAACTGATTTACAATCTCAGTGTATGGCTAAATGATTTTTGGTTAAAATTATTTAATCCACATGTGTGTGTGTGTGTGTGTGTGTGGGTTCTTTTAGCTGGCAGAATACCAAATTATTGAATAGAACTTTTACTCTACCGTTATTAGGCAGTTTGAAAATGATTGCAGTTCGATCATCACTTAATAATTAACATTTAAAATTATAACCATGCCTGCTTTGGACATTTCAGGTTAACAAAATTATTAAACTCAATTGACAATAAATGATTTAAAGAACGTTTGTTAACGTTAAAGTAACTCTTGATAAAACATTTAAAAATTGAACAATAAAATAATATGTTGAAACAGTGTTATTGAATGGAACATCTGAATCATTATTGGACTCTACTAAAAGGTAATTGTATAGTTGCAAGTATTCATGTAGCTTGACAACCTTAAGTTCTTGTCCATAGTAAATATAAACATTTAAATAGTTACAGTAGTAGACTCTTCCTAAATTACAAAACATAAATAACATTGAAAGTTTTCATTAACTTTCGTTAATTGTTCATCCAGTTGTCAATTCTCAATCATTTATGAATTATGGTTGGTTTGACCTATGTTTAATAAACGACAACTTTAATTAGGTGTGATTATGTCACACTAAGTATTCATACATAATAATTGATTGATTCTTTGAAAAATTCTTAACAAAAGAATATTCAAAATAAGTTGAGGATTGCCTTTAATACTGTTGAATGAATAGTATTGATAATACACTTTAACCTATATGCTTTATTTACACGCATTATTGGAATGCGGTTCAATTATATCGTTTCTCAAATTCTTAATTAAATATGAAAAATCACTGTACTCCCTTCAAATTTTAAATTAAATCCCGGAATTGCTCTGGATTATACACTGAGCAATCCTTATTACGCACTGTTACACTTAAAACACCTTCGATACTAAAGTATTTATGTTAGCACAAATTGAGGTTAGGTTGCCTTGTTTACAACGGTGACGCGCACAAATCATATGCACAGCTGTTTCTTTACGCTGACGATTAGCCGTCTGCCTTCCTCTGAAGTTGATTATAAAGTGTCGGGAACACGCATCTCATTCTGCCGTTCCGTCTTGTGACCGTTGAAAATTTTGCTAATTTCTTGGATCTGATTGTTTGACGACCGTTAATTTGATGCACATACCCCCCTCTCGTATTATTTTAATTGTTGTTTTTAGCGTGGGGTGTTTGGTGTGGAGATTTTAAACATTTGCTCGATTTGACACAAATATCTTATACTTTTAATAACTTTTTTATTACAGCATAAATTTGAAATCTAAGCATATCACTGTATTGGTAACACTCGGCTCTTTATTTTGAGTCCACTCATGGTGCGCTTTGGTCCATTATTAAGGGAGTTAATGTCTGAGATTATCACATTTCACTATTCACTATTAATTGTATTTATTCTTAGATTAAAACTATTCAATGGCACTCATTCCTACTTGTGGGCATGCCTTCCAAGTCCTCTCATACTTCTTACTTACTTGTTACTTAAATCTACTGACAAAACATATTGCTTATGTTAACATTGCCTTAGCCTATGTGTCTGTTACTTGTATTTACATATTATTTTTAATCAAAGGTATTTGGGTACCTTCCGTATGACCCCAGTTGTAAACAATAAATGGTTTCAACTACTGTGAGTCTTTGTTAGTGGGAATTTATTGTTATTCATTGGTACTTCTGTTATTAATGTGAGCTGTATATTGCACTATGAGGTGCACATTTATTTACATTCTTATTTGGTATTCTTTTGTCCTTTCATATTATCATTTAGTTAGAATAGTTTAACAATAGTAGTATCTTGATAATGAGTCTAGTGTTTTTAATACATTTGCCTGTTCCTTAGCGTATAGTATTGGAGAACAGTAATTACACCTGGTGTCATATGACAGGTGTCGTTAATTATTCTTATTATACATTATTTCCTTGCTTATAATACTCTTATACTATTACAATGGTGGTATTATATCTTACTTGTGGTATGGGTATTAGTCTGTTACTTCTATTTGGCATTAACATGTGGTTTTGTTTAGGTTTCATATAGTGAATCTCATTTTGGCTGGTTTTGGTTCACTTCATTTACTTAAATTCTTATATAAAACTCATTTTTGGTATCTTATATTGGTATGTGTAGAAAGCTTATTAATTCTACTTGGTTTAAGGTACAAAACATTTTAGTTTGGGTAGGTTTTCCCTACTAATAAATATGAACTTAGGTGAACAGTACCTTAGTACCTTATTGTATCTTAGGTTATGTGGTTTCCTTATTTGTAGCAACAATGCATGTGTTAATTTGATAAAAATTTACATTTTTTTAACATTATTTTTTCAAGTCTAGTTTTATTAATGATAACTGGTAATTTATTAGTCATTTCTTTTTCTTATCTTACATGATTGTTTGATTATTTGACTAACATTTGTTATTATTATGAGACAATTTTAATACTCCTTTACATTACATTTATGCTGTGCATAACATGTCATTATGCTTGTATTTACAGCTTCTTTTAAATTAACAGTATTGTTATTTCCAATCTTTTTATAATATAGGATGTCCTACTCATTTACAATATCATCAGTTGTATGCTGGTCATCTCATTTAGCCAGTTGTTGTCTATCTCTTCAATCTGAAAGTTCTCCAGTTATTGTTCATACGGGTAAGATGTTAGTCTATAGTTGACTGGCTCTTGGAATCTATATTTTATGCCATGGTTATTAGGTGTCTTTCTCGTAGTATGTTTCTTCATTGTTTTCATTTGTTTCTTACTGACCGAAAACTATTGGGTTGTTGGTTCCTGTGTTACAATCATTGTTTGTTGCATCTTCTTTCTTCTTATAATGTTATTACATTTTTAGTTACCATTATTTTTATTAACACTTGTGTTGTGAGTTTATTCTTGGTGATGAGTTGCTCATGTAGTTTCATTCTTGGCAATTTAGATTAAACACTTGGTGTGCCTCTTTGACTCAATTATTCTGACATGTGCTAATATTTTGGGTTACTGAAATCTTGGGCTCATATGTCTCGTTACAATATTAGGTGACTCAACGAAAGTGGAAAATCGTACACATTAAGACATAAAACGACATTTTCAAAGCTTGTACAGTACTCTTGCTGTCCTTAGGAAGGTCAGAGTTCTGTCTATCGCTAACTGTTTGTTTCCGAGGTTTTCTTTCAGGTCATCGTTTACTTTGTGTCTTTGCCTGAGCACTACGGTCTTTGATGATGTGTTTCACTGTAAGTTTACAGCTTCTTTGTTACCTTCGATACCAAACAGACCTGGACACCAAACAAAAGTCGCTTCGGCGGTACATGTATTAAAGTTGAACGGCACTTTACACTTGTTTTTATATTCATTATTTGAATCGGTTTTTTTTAAACGGGCGTAAGTCCAAGAAAGTAAACTTTCGGAAAACTAAAAAACACTGTTTAAATCAAAATATTTCACTTAAAATATTTTTAAAAAAATGTCAACATGTAAAGAAATTCAATTTACAACAGGATTCAAAATTTTACACTTGTATCTTTATCCATAATTTAGTTACATAGCTCTAAAAATGTGAAAATATCGCCCTTTTAAAAAAAATCAAGTTGCAAGGAGATAAAAAAACCATTAAATTTCAAGTAAAAACTGTTATTTTTATTGTAAGACAATGTTTACAATTTACTAAAAAGATAGTAAAATTACTTAAATGAGTTTAAAAGAGGAAAAAAAATCAAAGATGTAGATTTGAGGCCATATTTCTGATTTATGGGTCATCGTTGGTTTCTTCAACCTCGAAATCGCTGGTAATCTCTTCAGATCTGCCATCAGTTGGCCAGTCACAAATTTCTTCGAAAAATCCCCGATGCTCGTCTGGAATGTAGGCTCTCAGTTTTTTAATATCTTCCATCTTTGCAGTTTTTATTGGCACTCGACCTTGGTAAGCCTTAACCGAAGGTGGGGAGAGAGTATCTGCTTTTGTCTTAGCCAGTAAAAAGTTGTGATGAATAATACCATTTATTGTAGGGTAGGCTTTAACACATCCTTTTAACTTAGATTCATAAAAGAACATAAAGAGAGTACTAATCTGAAAGTACATTTTATCCTTCTTATCTGTGTTTTTTCCTTTTGTTTCTTGTGATATACACGATTTTTTGTAAAACCTTTTTTGCCATTTATTGAAATCTAAAACTATGTGAGATGATGTAACATCATGAACAGTGAACTTATTAAACCGTGATGAGTTTTGCAAAATTATGTCAGTTATTTCATGAACATCAAAAATGCGGTCATGTTTCTTTAAAGCCTTAGATATTATTCCGAAATCCCTGTCACACGGGAGGAAACTGTGGCCGCGAACAGGGAAATACTGAGTGACCTTCTGGAAACGACCTGAATCTGTCAGGTATAAGCAGAACCTTGACAACGCTTGGTTTTTGTTTTGGCCTGAACAGTTATCACTGAACAGACGAAGCTCAGTGTATTGGCTTGGTACTGATTTTAGGTATTCATTAAGAAAAGAGCAAACCTCATTAGGGCCTTTTCGTGCTACACCCTCGTGGTACAAGAATAATGTTGTGTCGTTACTCTTAAGATTGTGTATTCCAAAGCAATTAACTGACAACTGTCTCATGTAGTATAATTCCTGAACAGGAATTTTAGGAATAGATACAGTTTTCATGTAATCAAATGCTAACGACAAAATATGTTTTTCATCTTTACCTTCTTGTGACTGTTCGTGCTGCAGTGCTGAGTAAAACTTTTTACTTCTTGATTTATGTACCATAAGCTCTGCAACTGCCGCTCGTTTAGCTACATTATTTAAAGTAGGACTCTTAATTTTCACATTAAGCTCCTCACACTTACTACATACATCAACTTGCGGGCGGCCAAATGGATAATTGAAATTGTCTCTATAATATTGCCAATAAAATGATTTGCTTACTATAGGCCTAACGTCAGGGTGTTTTTGCATGTACAACTTCCACATCGTTTTAATATTTAGATCAGGTGATAAATAGTAGCTTTTCTTACCCTTGTAATGAGTTTCTTTCAAAGGGAAAGACTTTATGTGCTCATCCACAAGTCTGTGGATTTCAGCAGGCAAACTATTACTTACATTCTTGCCTCTCTTATCTTCAGGGGTTTGACCGATAAGTTTGAGATGTCTGATACGTCTTACCCTTTTCTCACTTATAGCAAATACTGATAAAAATGCATTAAAACATATCTTCATTCTCTTGGTACCCACAAGAACATTATAATAAAATGAGGCACTTTTCTGCTCTGTATTCATCACATTATCCCTTGGCCGTCTACGTTGCACGTTCACGACGTCAATAAGTCCCTGGAGAAACAAATCCTGTTCATTTTTCGAAAGAATATTGTAGAATCTGTTGAAAATATCCAGACAATTTTCCTCACCAATTTCTTGTAAGCAATTTTCTTTGCATCTGAAACAAACCCAGAAACTCTTAGTGTTAACTTATAGGCTATAAACTTAAACTGAAGACAGCAAAACGTTTTATTAGCTGTTGTAAAGAATACTGTCTTGGCTGCAAACTTTGATCATTGTACTAGGCCTAATAAATTTAATAAAACACTGGTGGGATTACAATAAAAAATTAAGAGGTTATGTATACTGGCAAATAAACATTAGCGACACATGAAGTATATTTTGTTAATGAGTAATTTTAATAAGGTTTGGAAATGTTTAAATCTAAATAAGTAACTAAGATTTATCTTACCTGCAAGAGAATTCAGGTTTTTTTGCTGGAACTTCCTGGCCTCTGTGATTGACATAGGGCTGCCCACTGAGTCGGGCATTTTTTACTATATTTACTTTGTAACATTGGGGGTTTTGGCCCTTTCTTTTTCTTGGGCTCCCAATTACGATATTTTCATCCATTAGCCTGTCACCTACAACTACTAAACTATTAAAACTGTAAAGTAAGCCTACAAAGACTGTACAAGGATGTTTAGTAACCTTCACTACAATATTTTGGAGGTTATAATAACAATAGACAAAAATGAGCAGTAACAGCTGACTGCAGATTTTTTTTTAACAGGCGAAAGTCCAGAAATCAAACAACAGAATCCATAGAGGAAGTGGACTTACGCCTTTTTAAAAAAAACTCTTTTGGACTTGCGCCCTTTTAAAATAAACCAAAAAATTAAAATGCTGATTTGACCCATTTCCACTCGTGATAAAATCGCCCTTTTAACAAAAATCGATGTATTCTGATGTTTAGACTACAAAACCACCAAAACCTGAAAATCGAAAAAAATGGACTTACGCCCGTTTAAAAAAAACCGATTCATTTAATGTCAAACAAAAACTTTTGACAAGAATATAATTTTTATTAAAAATATATTTTTATACAGCATCTGTTCTTTTAAACATTTATCATTATCATCATTCAATTTAAAGTTTAAGAAGTCAAATAAATAAAAATAATATACTATTTTTCTAACAGACAATATTAGGTGTACAGAAAACAAGCTACATTAAAAAAAAATGTAAATTCAGTAAAAATTTGTTTCTTATGTATTTTGATTTCAACCAAATTGTTTAAAAATTGCGGTGACCAGAAAGTTTATTGTATTTTGAAAATTATTGTCCTACGTTGCCTTTAAAACGTCACCTACTGATAAGTTAGCATGAAGAAACGCTGTCTAAGATAAGTAGAAATTAATAAAAAATAATAAAATTGATTGAGGATTGCACAAATAATTTATGTTAATGCTTGTGTTGAAAACTTCAAGTGTTTTTACCTATGAGTACATATTTAGCTG
This sequence comes from Magicicada septendecula, assembly GCA_034769895.1. Taxonomy (NCBI): domain Eukaryota; kingdom Metazoa; phylum Arthropoda; class Insecta; order Hemiptera; family Cicadidae; genus Magicicada; species Magicicada septendecula. The sequence continues at coordinate 308,782,403 of CM068367.1, read as the reverse complement.
TACGAATCAAATAATACAATTTTGTAGCCCATTTCTACTCTGAAATTTTGGAATGAGCGCTTGGTAACCGTATATTTTATAGTTTGGTAATATACTTTAAATTATACATTTTAGTAATTAATATATGATACGATAATTAAACTTAAGAAAATATTCTGTCATTTGGAATTTTAGTTTTGCATTAAATTTAAACAAGGCTGTAAAATTAAATACGCAAGTCTTTTTATGACATGAGAATTACTAGGTTTTAAGCCATAAGAGTATTTTTTAAAATGGGTTAAAGTAACACGTACAATAAATACAAAGCTCTTTCAATAAACATAAAAATGAAGGTTTTAAATATTTTACAGTCCATAAAAATTAATTAAAAGCCAAAATTTATTTAAATAAAAAACTCAGAGTATTTGTTACACATAGGGTAATTTAGTTAGTGGTTTGACTGTTAAAGCGACGCAATGAGAAAAATAAAGTAATTGAAAATATAGTGAGAAATACGCTTCTTGAATCAAATCATTGCACTGTTATAGAGCTTAATATTTAGTTCATTGTATTTATGAATTGTAGGTATTACTTATTAGTTTATTGTTTCCTCAAAATTTTGTTCCATTAAAATCAAATTAGTGTAGTATTACCCAGGGTTGTTTTAGTAAGTAGAGTGTTTATTTTTCTTTACAGTTGAAAGCAAACTGCAGTCACATGTTGTCTATTTATTTCCAAATAGCATTATTATATTTTGAATAGTATACATTTATTATCTAAAATTCATGAACTTATTCGTAATAATTACAATTAAAAAATAATGATATGAATTTCGATAATATTAATATATTTATATAGCGATTAATTAATACCGGATAGGTTAAATTTATATTACATATATATTGTTTCATAATTTCAGTAAAATTTCCTGGAACAATAGATTTAATTTGGAGATGTAATTTATAAAATAAATATATGCCTACTCATACGGGCTCTGTGTTAATTTAAAAGCTAATTTGCAATGGTCAAAAATATGTATTTTTTAAAAATTAAAGCTAGAATAATAAATAGTTTACTGTTTTAATGAGTCCAGTTTTCAGAGATTTTTCCGTGTTTAAATTTTTAAAGCGTAATACGCTCCCGTTTGCACAGATGTGTAAAATTTATACTGTTCTTATTGCACTACACAGGCTCTCCCACGTTTAATTCACATTAAACTGGTTTTCATGATGTGTTCTTTTGATTAAGTGTCATTGTCCTAGATGATGTCTAAAAAGGAATTAGCTTTTTGATTTTCAAACTTTGAATTAAACCAGACAAATCAGATCTCCGATGAATATTGGGTCATTTATAATTAAATGTGTTCTATTTCAGTATACATATATTATGATTTATATTTATTTTTAATGTGTCACACCATTTGTTGTCTACGGGGTACCCCGAAATTTGAAGCAGGCAAGGCATAGTTGACTGTGAGCTTATGAATAAATTATCTCCAGCCCTACTGGAAATTTAATTATTACAGATGAACTAAATTATTTGTGATATATTTTTATACTCTAAAATTCTTATTGATTTATTGTGCTGTATGATGTATGTATAGCATAGCTCTTGCATAATCTACCTGCTAGAAGTGCTGAAGATAGAAATGCAGCGTCAGGATCGTATTCTGCAAAGAAAGTTGGCAAATTAGTCTATAAGCAGGAATGCCGTACGTGCTAGACCTACATGCCACAATTATGAGTTGTTTATCTATAACCACTGATAGGAAAGATCTGAGTATCCGATTGACAATTTATACAACTCTAAAAGACGGACCCAAGCAATAGACGTGGCTGGATGTGAGGAAGCGGAGATGACACGAACTGACTCTTTTTGAACAACTGTTGTACGATGCTGAAGTCGGCGGATGGTTGACGCTGAACGAAGCCTCTCTTTATTGCTTTTAGAAATAGCGGTCCAATGAACACGTATTATCAACAATATTGGTTATAAAACTGAACTAGTTTCTACCGTAAATTTAGATAATAATTTAATTGTAATTAATGTTTAGAAGAAACGGATGATAAACATATCATTTTACGTTCTATGTCAAGAAGACTAGCATTATGCATATAAGAGACAAATCAAATGTCCTGGAATTTTAAAACATTTCTTAAACTGTTTTATGATCAAATAGATACAATTAATATTTTATTACAGTAATTAATAAATCACAGCTGTACAGCCCAGAAGGCATTTACTAAACCCATAACTTTAATTGCTTTGAAAATAGAGTTAAACAGTTTTAGAAAATCAGTTATGGGTTTATGACTTTATATACAACTGTTATTCCAATATATAAAAATTTTAATTACTCTTCATAATTTACGCTAAAGAAGTTGGTTTTAGGAAGTCTCACTTTTATGGAAAAATATTTTGGTTTTTACTTCACAAAGAAAAATATTTGGGAATACAAAAATGCAATCAATGCAAATGCAATGAAAGTGTTAATGGACACCATGCAAAGTAACTGTAACGCTTGAAGATGATTCCTGTGATGGTTACAAACATTTCTCGTAAACTTGGTCGTAAGCTGACACACTGGATTGCTTATATCACTTTTATGTCTCGTGTGGTGTCATGTGGTGTTAGAAGTGAAATACGACAGTGTGACTGTGAATGTTTTATGTACAGGCGTACAGCTGCAAACACTGCATCAGTACGATCTTGTAGAAAAAGAAACAATATTATTTAGACTGTAATTTTTTGGTTACTTTTTAGTTTTTTTTGTATTTTAGTATCTTTTTGGTCATTTATGACGCTTTTTATTGTACAACGTATGGTTTTCAGTGTGCTCAAAACAATTTGTGCTTACTGTAGTTTTGTTTACTCTCATACGTTTACTATTTCTTTCATGAATTTGCTAACTGCTATAATTTTTTATTGTTCGACTAAGCTTTTCGTCGAAAAACTTAAAAACGTTGTTTAAGACCTGAAGATGTCAGTAATGACGAAAAGCTTAGTCGAACAATAAAAAATTATAGCAGTTAGCAAATTCATAAAAGAAATAGTAAGGATGGCTGCTAATTTAAACAATACGAAGAATCTCATACGTTTAGTTGAAATACTTTTTATAACCCATAAATATGTAATAAAATAATATACTATTTGATAAACGGTTAACGGTAAACGTAAAATAAAATCGCCAAATAAAATTTGAAATAATTTAGACTTTACTTATAAAACTTACATTAGACTAAATGGTTTGCATTAAATCCAGCTGTTACGTGTTGTAGCTATAGCGTGCTTTCACGTGTTACCCGGGTTGTGAATTTGTATTTTACTAACACCAAGGTAACGATTTCACGAACGTAGATACGAATAATGCTCTGCAGGTTACCTGAACGTATTTTATTTGGTGTACTGGTGAGACATAAACCAGAGACATTAACTTTCTCTTAATATTCAAATTTTAATGTTTTAATATTCTATCCAGAAGTGTAATTTTAACATAAATTCAAGTTGTTATTGTATCTTTAAAACTATTAATTACACGTACGCAAAATGTATTTAACATACAAAGTATTTGATGTTTGAATATTTTTAAACTTATTATGACGTGAAACAATAATATAATGCTCTTTACTCTAATCTCGTTCCATCAGAATAACAGTAAACACGGTAGATGATGAACATGTCTCTATTATTAATAAAAGTTCCTATTTGCCTTTAAACCTACACATTTAACGAGCCATTAGAATATAGTATAACACAACTAGCATATTGTTACGATGGTCTACTTGATCGTCATATGGTAGTGGAAACAAAATACGAGACCCAATCAAGCCACTATCACCAGCTTTAATTTTTACAGTTAAACAGTTCGTAATTAACAACACCATCTCCTGTAGCAAATCAATAAAAATTGTTCACATACAATAAAATGTCACTAATATTAAACACAATTGTATTACAATTATACCGTCCGATTATAAAACACAACACTTAACTAATAACCACTTGAACGCGCACAGTAATATCGCCCGATATTTATAACTCTCGAACCGCACTGTAAATATGTGGCTGCTATACTAAACTGAACGTCGCTGAATGCTTGTATTTATACCCCGCCGAAGATCCAGAAACATCCATTAACTATGCATCAGCTCTATACTAGGACGCAATTGATTGGGGCCTTGCCATAGTGCGCGTGGCTGGCGACGTCTAGAAAAATCTCGCAGCGCATGTACACACACAACATTACAGCCGGATTCCTCTGGAACATTCGACAAACACGTAGATTGTTCTCTGATGTCCTAACAATATTTACTATTTCATGTTATGAAAAAGTCGTTGGCTGAGAAATAAAGTCAAATGTTGTTTATGTACACTTGATTATGACTTAGGCTACTCTTTGACTGAGTGATTTAAACATGTACTACCGTCACTACAGAGGTCTTGTTTAATAATTGTGAGTAATGTCAGTTGGCATTGTGTTCTTAGTAAAATGGTTGTAGTGAATTAATTTTTTCAGACTGTAGATTTTAGAGAAGTTATTTATTGATGTGGTAGATGGAGTGGTAGTTTAAGACGTTTGTTGTAAGATTTTAAACATTTGAAACTGCATAATGTAAAAACGATTTAATTATAAACCAGATAATCGTTCTGTGTTAATCGGTCTAGATGAGATGTTAAAGGTGGGCTTGTGTCAAATAATGTAAATTAGCGAATGCTGTTGTAAGTGGCGTTGAATTATTACTTAAATAAATATAATAACGGAGTAAATCACTTATTGGTGGATGCGAATGTAATATCACATAATAAATTTTCCCTGTCAACGTTTGTAGCCCACATTATATTGTTATTAATACAACTATGTTTTATAAAACTGGCGACAATTATGTGTTCTGAGAACTGGATAAATTTTCTAGTAAATATTAACACAAAAGGTTACACATATTTCGTAACTTACTTTGATGTAATACTTTTGTATAATACTTTGACGTAGAGTATAATTAACGTCAATTACATAGGAAAAAGTTAACTGAGAAAAATATAATTAAAGCAATGAGACTTTTTAAGTCTCATCTGCATTCTCTGTCTGAGTACAGATGTTTTCCTGATGTTAACCAGGATAAAAGTAAAGTGAAATATCGGTGATAAAGTTGTTTGCTGACAGACAATTAACTAAAAAGACAAACTTTGTATATAAATAACTAAAGTCTTAGGTAAATTGCTATAGAAAAAACGATTATGGCATAGAGAGATAAAGTGCCATTTTAAGCGACTATGGTGTTTGTTTAAAACAAAAAAATTCTTTTGATCCCCCGGTGTAATAGATAGACTAATTAAAGCCCCTTTTATCTGATGTTACACTTACAAAAATGTTACACTGATAAATTTACTTATTATTCCATTTATATGTACAGTGTTATATACTTTGAGATATACCTTCTGTTAAACACAAATCTAAGTGTCCCAATAATAGAAATACAACAAAAAAACTTTAATAAGAAATCTCAAGAACTTACGATATTATTAAACAAATCTATTTTATTTAAAATTATGTCTATATAATAAATGGAAACATATTTTTTGTTTACAATTTGTTACACATCATTGTTTGTCATAAAAGTTCCTACGCTCTATTAAAGTATACATTATGATTCAACTGCAAGGTAGCTGTTATCATATTATCTTGTTTTTAGTTTTACCCTCTTATCTATACACTGCATCAGTCGTTAACTGCATCCTTAGCGCAGCTGCGTGCCTACTCACAACTAGGTTATCACAAGCGCACTGGTAATCCGTAAGCATATTACAGAGCCCTTAATCGTTAAGGCATTGTTTACGAGGGATTATGCTTTACAAATAGCAAACACAAAGGAAGTTGGGGGGGGGATTCATGTATATCGATTAGCACATAGAAGAGCTTTAACTACAGACATACTATATACAACTATGTACAAGTCCCTAAACTCGTATAAGACAGTGGCATGTAAAGTTACCATGTAGCCCTGCATGTTACTATTTTGCTCTTAACAGACTTGAAAGTAGTCTGGTAAGGAAACCAGACTTCTAATACCAGAATTGTAAACTTCTTAATATTAGAATAAGAAGACAGTACCAATGGTATCAAAATCGTCAATGAGTAACTTATAAACGGTATTGGAATTATGAATGATTGGCAGTGTGATGAAGGTCAGAACTTTTAATGAATGTCTGAGTACAACATATAATGTATAATCGTTTTAGTAGTATGGCACTAAATAACAGTAGACTAGGGGGAAGGACGTTTCTCAGAAGAGGAAAGTAAGAAAGACAGACAGGGAAGCAGCAATCGCAGAAGTAACAACATAAATCATTTTTCTTGAAGAAGAATTAATTGAAATAAAAGCTGGCTCTGGCTATACAATACACGAGGTAACTAAATCTGGCAGGTAGGTTCTTAAACGCTTCATCAGTCTAAAGTATTTCTATCATGGTGTCAACAGGAATAACACCGTAGAGATTCGCAGAATAACATTGATAAAAGAACGTAAGCTTTCACGGCTTGTGTTTACATTACCAAAATTTCCAGGCTATTAGGCAGTGGTCTAGACTGTCTATGTTTACCTACAGACGTTTCTTCAGTATCAACGACGGACATCTTTAGTAATGCGGAAACACAGATCATAATAGTTTTTGTTTTTATTCGTTTGCCGACGTTTCTGATGTGTGTTCCCGTGCCACTGAAGATGTCCGTCGTTGGTACGGACGAAACGCCTTTAGGTAACAATAGACTATCTAGACCACGATCGAACAGCCCTAAACATTGTGATATTATAAAGTTGGATTATTCTTGAGGGAAAAATTAATTTAGATTAATGAAACAGGTGTAAAACGTACAATGAATCTATATGCTGCTAAATTAATACAAGCTTAATAGCCATTCAACTTCAACCATGGAGTAAAAACGGGAATGACTACTGAGGGAAATTAATTTTAAAAAGTTGTTTACTTTTAGTTGCCATAAACGTTTTACGTATAAATAGTTATTCTTTTACAAGAAAACTATTTCTCTACAGCTACAATATTTTAATTTATTTAAATAATCGTCGTGACCTTAGGCTTAATGGTATGGTAATTACCATTCGCTGTAAACATGAGCATGGAAACAAAGTAGTATTGACTTTTGTAGGCCAATGTGACCTCTTTGTACGGTATTGTAACATGACATAATCAGTGCCCTGCCCTAATTAACAAAAATAGTCATTTTTCAATAGAGGTCAGAATATGTCACTTTACAGAGTCCACCAATTAAATAAAAAGCCTTTTTCTGTGTCAGACAATGTAGAAACAAATGAAAGGTACAATACAAAAGTATTGTCAGTAAATATCTGGTAATTTATAATTAATAAATGTAAGAAAAAAACTGTGCTAGTATAAGAGAGTGGGGAGCAAGGTAGTTAGTTATTTGGACAGAAAAGACTGAAACAATAACAATCCCTTCAATTACCCCTAGTGTAAACAAATAAATTAAATAAACCAAAACTATTGTGACACAAACTGTGTAAAAAATGTAATAAGTGTCCGTGCAGTGGGGACAAGATAAACTTATATTATTTTTTGTTATCATTAGGATTAAAAATGAACTAAAATAAAATGGTATCATTTTTTGGAAGTGTTGTGTAAAGCCTAGACAGTATATTGGTGTTTATGTTTAAATATCAAGGCTTATAGATAAATGTTGTAGATTGTATTAGGCCTACAGGCTAGATAAACACTTAAGTTAAAAACAAACAATTCTAGAAATAATCAGTTAATAGTGATTCATAGAACTGAAGAATCTTATCAAAGTTATTTTAAATATTTTATAATGATTTGTGAATGTTTGGAGTTAAAATTGGCCATGAAGGCAATACCTTAGGGTAAAAATGTTAAAATATTTTGTTAGTTATTGTTATGGTACACCCAGGGTTCAAAATAGATAAATTAAATAACAATCTATGTAAATGAGAAAAAATGCTAAAGAAATGAAGCTTAGGGCCTAGGCCAATAATACAATGTAAAGAAAATAATGTCAGAAATGAGTAGATCAACCATTCAAAGTAAACAAAATCAAAAAAGGAATAAATCCGTAGGATAAAAACACTTGATGTAATAGTAATAGTATTTATTAGATAAATTTAGGCAAATGATATAATCATTGTAACAGAAAAATAGGTCCAAAATTCAGAACTTTTGTAAAGGGGAAATGTTATCTATTATAATAACAAATTTATATCAATTAGGTATCAAATTGCATGTCATATAAGAAGAAAAAACATTATGTAACTTAAATTTAATAGGACTTAAAGTTTAAAAGGGAGTATTTTTTTATACAAGTGTAAGAATATATTATATCAGTGACACCAGTTAAGTGACCTGCAGTTAACTATTTTAACCAATCGGAGGCCAGAGATTCTTGGGCTAGACCGTTGATGAAGGAAGAAGAATTATTATTCCATTATTGACTATCAGAGAGTGTAGATGAGCAAGTAATACCAAGAAAAATTCGGAAGTGGAATCAACATATTGAGTGGTAAAACTAATTGACCGATGTCTAAAAAATGAGAAAGTAAAACGATAAAAGAAGAGGATATATTAAATACTTAAACACACGACGAAAATAAAAATAAGAAGAAAATACGATCAACCAAATTGAACGAAAAGTCTGAGTACCTACATTGGTAAGATTCGTCCAATCCATATAGTCACGATCACTACACAACAGATAGTTAAACTCAACAGGCACTATTGTACCAAACACAAGTGCTAACTAAAGAAAAAACTAAATATAATACAGTGAAAACACTACAAAATTTATTTACTGTAAAAACAAGTGAACAAAACATTAATTCGTAGCGTCTGTAAACTATACGGACGGCCATTTTGATTGCCGACTGCCTTGTGTAATGAGACAAATTATTCGCGCTGTTGTCCGGGGAACAAACTGTTCCCGTATTAATTTTAATTTAATTTATAATTTATTGTAATGTATAGTACCTTTTCTTTGCATTTCTGACTTTTTTAACAGCTTCAAAGAATCCAAACCCTGAGATATACAAAAAAAGTAAAGTTATTAACAATGTTAAAAAATATATAAAGAAATTCTAGAACCGAAACGAGCACAAGAGTCGATACGACTCAAACATAGTTCGACATAAATGTCGATAAATATTATAAAGCAGTTAGAACAAATAATAAAAATAAACACGTTTTATTGGGAAATTAATTCGTCTTGTTATTTGTAGAATAAGCTTTATTTTCAGGAAATTTATAGCTAATAGTGAGGAGTGTGGATATACGGACTACACAAAGTGCACACACGGCGAAGAGAGACATAACCTACAACGAAACCGGCTGCGTCGGAGTCGACGGGCAACGTAAACAATTACCTGATATATTTCAAGAGAGGTGCCCAGTCATACTCTCTCTCTCTCTCTCTCTCTCTCTCTCTCTCTCTCTCTCTCTCTCTCTCGACAGTGGAAACCGTAGAAAAAAACGACCACCGCTAATTCTCAAATCACTTTCAATTCAAATAACAACCAACGATTGATAAAAAATAAAAAAACTTAAAAAATACAGTCAACTCGAGACTAAAGATTATTCATTAGTTACGTCCCAAACGGGAGAATTCGTGATACGTAACAGTATCTCTCATTGATTCTAAATGCATAATTTTCAAAATTGATTTCTCTAAGCAATTACAATGAATCATATTATTCTTTAAATTATTGTGTTCAGTTGGCAATTCGTTAATTTCAGTGCAAGTATTCCACAAAATTTGAGTGTGAGAATGTAGTTCAAAATCAGTTTAAGCTTTCTTTCAGTGTAAAGTGTCCATACACGATAGCCTACTGCAAGACTTTTAAAGGGATTTTACATACTGCAAGGGATTTTAAAAAGGGACAGAAGAGCTTAAACCTTGGCCATAAACTAGGCTAAAAGTACCAGTAGATAAATGTAGACTTTTCTTTTGTCGAACAGAGGAAAAAAGAGTGACATTAGTAGGCCTACGTACCTCTGATTTTAGCGATTTAAATATTATAGCCGTTAATATAAAAATTGAACTAAGAAATATTAAAGATAATGAAACATAAATTGAAATTTCTGTTTGTCAGTTTCACTAATTTAATTAAAGTGCCCTCCTTAGAAACCGATTGATGTCATTAACATTGTTGCAAATCACTTTAATAATCACCCACTGTATTAAAACAACATTTAAAATACTAAGCTTTTTGTAATTTGAATATTACTCTTTCTAACACAGATTCCACCGAACTTCCTCATTCGAAACCCCCCGCCGCTGTACATACACACTGTACACTGCAAGAACATAAATTATTCTTCATAACTTTTATTAGAGTACGAAAATGATTCATAGTAGAATTTTGTTAATTTATTAAGTGGTAATGTTACTTTATATAACATTTAATTATATAAAACAAAAACGAAGCACTGGATTCATTCTCTGTACGAAGCGTTAAAAGAACGTTAACTGTTATTACTAGTGGTTGAATACTGATTGAAACTAAAAACCATTCAAAATTCGGGAAGTGAGACGGATAGATCCATATAATCCGTGAACGCTCCACGAGTCAAAGCATGCCATGGGTACTGCTCTGAGATAGAGCATGTACTGCAAATGTGATTTGCAAGTCGGAAAAGATGGAATGTCAGCTGCCCATCCTCAAAAACAAAACACGTTCCACACTGAGAATTTAATTAAATTTTTTCGAACTCTGAAAACTGAATTTTTTTCTATATTTGAAAAAGTTAACTTTGTCAGCGAACATTTTATTACTGAAAAGTATTTTTAATATACTATGAATTCCAAATGAGTATAATAACAGCTTTCACTAGAGTTACGTAAAATGATTATTAATTATTTAAAACTAATATCTACGCATATATGTTATACATAGATTCCATATTCAGAAGAGCAAGAAAACAATATTTTTTAATTATGTTAGCTGTCTCATCAAAGTCATTCACGGTCTTAATAAGACGGTCGATAAAAAGAAAGCGTTGGTGGATGAGGAACATTTTATTACAGAATAATGTACACCAGGGAAAGACCTATCACTCAAAGAACCAACAAATTGTCTCGGTCTAGGATGGATTCAAGGATGAAACACAGCAGAAGAACGGATAATGAGAAAATAGAAGAAATCAAATATTGTTAAAAATGAAACGTAATGGAACGTATATTGGTAAAATTATAAGTTCATAGAACTTCAACGACCAAGAAGTTGTAATAAAATTAAAAAAAAAAAGTATAAGTAAAATCTGTTCCGTCTCTGCATTGAAGAAGTAAGCCAATGGAATATTCTAGAGTAGTAATTCAAAATAATCATACATAGTGATAAGAAAAATTAGCAACTGTAGGAGTAGTCAACAGAGAAAATAACGAAATCGATCAATGTCATTATATATTGCAACGGTTCAAATTTAATTATAACTAATAAGGATATGGTGAGTGTGTAAAATTTACAAACACGTCTATTATGGAGGAGATGAAAAATTATTTATTATACACAAGAATACGTATAGTGTTTAAGATGTATATTGTATTACAAATTGTCATGCATTTATATTTTAAATAATAGTTTATATTGTTCGATAATATATCGGTTTTACTTGCTTGATGCTACGTCTTCCGTACGTGCAATCCTCCTCTTGCTATCGGCGCTCCCGTCCTGGTGTCCTCTTCTTCAGCGTCACTCCTTCCTGGCGTCCTCCTCGTCATGGCGTCGTCTTCTACAGCGGGTTGATCCAGCGGCGATATCTCGAACAGTCTCGTTGGTGTTTAAGTCTAACTGTTAACATCAATTGGACTCTTCACAAATAATTGTTAAACTCACAATGATTATTGTTTTCACTCGAACCGTTTATTATTAATTAATATGTTAGATTTTATCAATCTCAGGGTATATAAGGGTATTATTTGAATGCGGTGTATTAGTCTTACACGTTCCAAGAAATCTTGAAGTGTCTTTAATTCTCTATGCGGATATCTTAAACTAACACGAAAAATCACTATAATATACTATAATTTTATTTAAATAATTAACCCACTCGGTTCTATACGCTGAACTTCGTAAAGAATACCACGGTTTATTTTAAGTTAGATTTTGCTATGGTCGCACGAGAAAAACTCTCTAACGCCGAGCACAACTTCACCTTGCAGATGCTACAGACGAACTTTGTTGATCTTACCTCTACAGAGAATGAATGTTACTGAATTTGGTGTATTCTGATTGGTTAAACCCAAATCACATGATTGATGCTTTCAACAGATATAAAGTTTTCCAGGAAAAGTTTGTATAAATATGCACTAGCTTGCATTGAAATTATCTATAATTTTTATTACCCTATTACTGATAATCATTCAAATTGAGTTTTTCCCTACTTAAAAAACCATATTTCTAAAATAGCTATGAACCTCATAGTATACACAAATTAAAGGTATTTACATAAATAATCTATTGTCAAATTTTCACACCGATCGGTTAATTACCACGGAAACTATAGCGATCACAAGTTATCACACCCGCACACGCGCACAAATTCACTCAAAAAATACATGACAATAAAGAACACCTTTTTATGAAGAATTTGGTATACCCTACATGCTTATCCATTTTTAAATACAATCTTACGGCTAAAAGACAAAGTAATACCTAAAATCACTTTAAACATGAAAATGCTCGTCATGCATGTGCTCTGATACAAAAAACATAGCTTATCATCCTGTGTTCCGTTGCAATATGTATATCAGAATGAAGTGTACTGACGAAGATGAAAGCACAAAACGTACTCAATAACATGTCTGTGTATGTTCCTGACGATAATTAAACTTATACACGAAATAACGATATGGACAAACTGATACACTGATTAAGTAAATAGGAACCAGTAATTATTAGGGGCACTTTTAACCCACGTGTATGTGTTGACAGAATCTCAAAACTTAAATAGCAACTTAATGACGAAAGTAAAAATAGTAATGAAGAATTAGATAAGTTCTGTACATAAAATGAACTTATAATTAATTATATACTATTTGACCAAAAACCGCAACAAATGTATACGTGGAAAATACGTGAACGCAAACTAGTTTTTCACAGGGAAATACGTGAACGCACACCCAAACAATGGACGTACCAAGTATAACATCAGCTAAGGAACACAAGAATATAGGACGATTAATGAGTCACAAAGGACCACTTGGTCAAATTCTTGGGGAAGATATGAAAAAGACGAGGAAAAAGTAATTTATACGTGTACCTAATTGTTTTAATTAATTATATTAGTTCTATGTGTCAGCTTCAACAAACTTTTTGAATTAGCTTATAAAATCACTAAAAAACTGTATCAAAGCATAAACTCAAGTCTAAGTCAAATCTGGCTATTTCTAGCATCGTCTAAACAATACGAATTTTTCTTGTATCTTCACGTTTACTATACATAACTCTGGTCCGTAATTATCTGCAGTAAGCACACGCTGGAAAAGTATAAAAATAGAAGGTGGGAAAGTATCATAAACTTGCAATATTTCTGTAAATTAAAACATTTACGTATTGTTGTAGAAAGTTTTAGCAAAAATTGTATTCAACATTGTAAAGTTCTACATAAAATATTTAAATTTTAATCTTAACGCAGAAAAAGCGTAAGCGACTGTTTGCGAGTGCATTAAAGTTTTTGAATAATCTAACTCCACTATCAATATTCTAAGTTACACGAACTCCTTGAAAGCTTTTTAACTTGGAAACATTTTTGCTACTCTAAATACGTTTCTTCTAGTTTGCGGAGAAGTTAGTTTTCCTTTGAGTCTATACGTGGTCTGTTAGCTTTCGTAATCGTTTTGGAAATTGTTTTACTCTTTTCAAGTGTCATCCATATCGTAGTTTTGAATAGTTGTTTCTTTTATTTACTGAGAACATAATTTTAAAAATTCTTAATATATTTTAGACATCAACGTCTGTTAAACTAGGTCATTAGACCGCAGAAATTAAATCACCTTAAATTACAAAGGTAAGGATTTTTGTGAGTAAGTAAGTAACTAGGGTGAAATTTTTGGGCTAAAATAATTACATTAAAATTCGATGATCTGTAGTCTCTGAAATGTCAGTTTATAAATATCACTTTGTTTATGTTATATGTAAATTACATGAAAGTGCTCGTTACAACGGAAACCCGCAGTTATCATTAAGTTAATTAATCTCTGTGGTTTCAGGTAAACAGCATTCTGTCTGCAAATTTACATATATTTTAAAGCTAATACTAAAATTTATTGAGGGAGTGAGGGATTCGTTCAACAAATTGCAGAGAATATAAAACTACTTAAATTTTGATAGTCTGTTTTAGCCTTATAAAGGAGTGGGCTATATTTCCAGGATCAAATGTAGTTCAATAGGCTTTCTACAGTATATAGAAAACTGAATCATAAAAAACCTGAAGCTTATTTTAAATCGTAATATTCATTTAATTTGGGACATAGGAAGTCTTGTTAAACTTACACTTGTGCCATAAATGACTCATAAAAAAGTAACATAATATTTTTAATGAATTATATGTACATCATAATAAAAATTTTCCCTTACGCCAACTGTACTTGTGACTGACAAGCTTATGACTGGAGAATTTGACGTCAACATAAACCACACGTCAGAAACAATTACATTTAGTTTAATTTTCATAGTCCTAAAAGCGTTAACTTAATATACTCATTAATGTAAACATATTTAAATAGGTAATTAATAAGACAGCTTTGTGCGAAAATTGTATCGTGGATAAAAGACATTTGTGTTTACGAACTACAAATATCCACAAAAAATAACCAATGAAGTACAACAGGATAAAGGAACACAATGTATTACTTTTGTGAATAAATCACTGTTCTTTTAATGAGAGAAATTTAGGTTCATTTTTGGTAAGTAATAAAGAAAACGTGACAAACAGGAGAGAAGTGGTGCGTATTAATTCAGTCACCATCGTTGTGACACACTTTACCTTGGGCAGGGAGGGAGTTAAAAAAAAGTCGTCTCTCTTGAAACACATGCGCGCGCACATGCGCAAGTAACGACACACATAAACACAAAACACAAATATGGCGTTTAATTACAAAAAACGGTCAGTAATTATTTTATACTATTTGAAAATCTATCTTTATTTTATAGGCTTTGAAATTATCTATTTGAAACGATTTTTAATTCTTACCGTGTAATAACGAGGTAAGTATTTTGGATTGTTACGACCCGTTGAATATATTTTCATTATTACCATAGGTAAGTGTTACTAATTATGGTACGCGACGTTAATGAGTACTGTTTAGTTTATTTAATGTTTACACTAAAGCATTCCGAGCCTAGCTCTAGTAAGAACGCGGGATCTTCTTACTTCTGCTCATTGCGTATAATGAATTGATTGATTTATTATAATTATCATTTAATCATTAAATTAGTAAGTAAAAATTATATTTAGATGAGTAAAAACAAAAATGATATCAATCATCAATCACGCTTAAATCTCTTGGCAATTACGTACAACGTTACAGGTATTCGTTCTTGGGTCTGCTTGGAATATTAGACTTTGCCAATATTTTCTAGTCACATTAAACTATAATACACTATCTGGTACAAAAGTGTATTCAGATTCAGTGCCATAAGATTGTATACTATGTAGGCCTACTTACTATTGTCACGTTTGCATCAGTACATACGTCAAATTATGTCCACTGGCAAATGAATGATTCATTTATTTTTCAGTATTTCTGTTTAATAAATTCAAGGATTCACAGATACGCAAGTACAATCACTTATGAGTGCGAAAAGCTTTGATATTGTGTTAAGTCTATTACAGACGGCTAAGTCTTAGAATGTATAATTCCATTCTAGTTTCTTGTCTTGATAATATTCGCGGACGGATTCCTGAAATCATGTCGACAGTTTACTGGTACATTTAAAACAATCAATTAACATTGAGTATGGAAGTTGAGTAATAAGTGAATACTTAACATTTTTTATAAGTGTTGTGATACATTTCCATAAATATTGATTTCATGAACTTGTTTAAGCTGAGGCTCTTGTCTGAAGTATGCGTACACACTTTATGTTGGTTTACACTTATTTGATTGGCTATATTTTAAAATAGGTTTTTCATTTATAGAATTAAAAATAAATAAATACGTTCAGTATCTAGAGTTTTACAATGAATTAAGTCACTGAAGATTGTGGCTATGTCTATGCTGTCTGAAGGGGAAAAGTAATTTTAGTTTTTTTTTATGGTGACGTGTTTGTTGGACTTGTTGTTTCTCAATTATATTTTTACATGGTTGTATAAACTCACATATAAAGCGTGTAAGGATGAGTTGTTCGTTTAATTTAAACAAATGTGTTGTATTTTATTGTTTTTACTAAAAAAATATTTTTAGATTTTAATGTTAGAATCGCCGGATGGAGACTTGTTGCGATCAATATTTATAAAATCAAGATATACTTGGATAAAACTTAAAAATTAATAAAGAAGAAGCAAAGCAAGGAAAAAGAGGGAGTAGGAGAGAGAGAGAGAGAAAGAGAGGGGGGGAGAGAATGAGATTCGGAGAGAAAAAGTGTAATAAGAACCAACGTAATCAATTTTCAGAGACTTTGGATTGTTGTTTAAAAATTTACTTGTATTTGTAGTATTTGCCAGGCTAAAGATATACTTAAAAATTTTAATCACTAGTAGAAATGTATAAATTTTATTAGCTCTTCATTGTTAAACTGTATTGTTTAGGGGTTCGATAATAAGCTAGAATTAAACGTTAAACTAAACAACTATGCTCACTTGACCTTACCTAAGGAAGGTGTTTCTACCTGTCTTTCAGCCTGCTTTTGAGTTAAATTAAATTTATAAACGGTCTTACAAGTTAGGTCACTTAAAACTTCATAAGTACGTGCCAAGTATACTTTCAATCATCATCAGTACAATAATGTTCTATCTCTTGTTTGCTGAGCGCAGAACAGGGTCAGGCTAGTTCAGTTTACTGCCTTACTGAATTAACTACCCAGTTACAACAAAAAGCAATCAGCCTGTCTTTACTTTTCCTATTAAACTATTTTATTACTTCAGTAATTTACAGACCTGTATACTGTGAATAAGATAATAACCGATGTAATTTGATATTTTTTATTTTTGTAAGATCTATATTGTTTTTATTACTTTATATTATATAGATTAAAAATTTGCTTTACACTGTAATGAAACATTTTTTTATAGTTAAATTATTTAAGAATTTATTGAGAAACTGCATTTTGGATTGGAAACAAAGAAATATTTTTTGTTAAATGTTCAAGGAATGTTGTACTAACTATTAAATAATCTCATACAATAACGGGAAGAAGATAAACATAGATTATAACTTGTGTTTTTATCACTTTAACGACCGACTGACCAAAAAAGTCATACGTTGGTTGTCGATTGACTAGCTACGATTTAATTCTAACGTATGAGGTACACTCACTTTCTTCTATTTTATTTACATACTAATTATGCCACTGAAGTAATATTTAAAGAAGCAAAAAACGTATGTAGTTATTTAATTAAATATCATATTTTAAGTTTGTAAACACAATGCAAAGCAATTACTATTACTTTATAAACAGTAGTGTTAGGGTCTTAGTTATTAAAAATATCTGTGTGCGTAGCTACTACCTCTAATATTTGGGTATCCTGGCAACCAAACGATATATATCTTGTGGGTTTATTTTGTAATACGAAGGTTGTGCGGTTTCAGGCACTTATTGGCAATTTAAGCGTCTGGCGGGCAGTTCAAGTGTCTCTTGGTGTTTTGTCTTCTGCTCGCCTCACACTGTAACGCAAGCTGTAGTCTGCGCTACATTTCTACGCAGCAAGCACGCTGCGGATAAATAACGCATGAAATTGAGCAAAAACGAAATCCAAATCAAATATGTATTTGAGAAGTGACAAAATTAAATTATAGTTTTGTTCTTGAAAACCAGGTTACGAAACAGAGAGAATAAAAAATTAATCTTTCTGCGAGGACAATAAGGACCGTTATTTTAAAACAGTGGAAGAGGTAACTAAACGCCTTAGAAATCGAAGGTCACCGTTTCTATTAAAAGTTCTCTAAATCAGTGTGTTTCTATTTACATTAGTTCTCCTGTGTTGTATGAACACCCAATACCCACTTTAATAAAACAAACAATAATACATGTTACTGAGTCGAATTAATTTAGTATTGCGCAATCTACAATTAGATTGTAATTGCTTGAATAAACAATTAGCAAAGAAGACTAAATGTCAGCATAGACATCTAATTAATCGAAGCGTTTCTGGAATGTGCGATCGAGTACTCGTTTTCCTAGAAGGTACATGACTATAGTATCTCTTTGTTTTAACACGACTCAACAGTTCGTGACACGACGCAATTGTTATTTTTGGTGAACAGACGTAAAAATAAGTTAAACGTAGCAATAGGAACGGATATATAGATATCCCGATATATACGGATATACGCTGTCCATGACCCTATTTATTTCTTTGCTTACAGTATTCGGGTATAGTATATACAATTGTAAATATATATATATATATATATATATATATATACAATTAAATGTCCCTATATATTCGTTACAATTGTGAACCTATTATACTACACATGTACAATACTCAGAGACGTATATTGTGTTGACGTACACGTTCTACATTCTTACTGAATCTATCCTAATTAAAATAAGCCTTCTTATTATTACAGTAACAAGATACACTTAATAAGTGTTCATGTGTACAGCTCACTCACAGTTACCGCCACGTAACAAGAGAGGTGTTTCAACGTTATAATAACGTCTGTATTCACATTGGTAAAGTATTGAAACAGCGTCAATTGTTCAGTGTATTGTGCAAGTTAAATTGTATCAACACTGATATTATTTGTAATCAACAGCACAAATCAAATGCACAAATTTTCAAAAAAAAGTATATTTTTTAATAAAACGTTTAAAACTTTTCTTTTTTAAATGATTTTGATTGTAACTCATAACGTAAAAGCACCTATAAATGTGGTAGATTGTGTACATGGCAACTACATACATTACGTATAATGTAATATAATTCACATGAGCATAATTCTTCATGAAAATACGTCAGTGACTAACAAATGTGACGCAACTTTACAACGGAGTAGTAAAATGGCGACTCAAATATAAAAGCATATCAAATTAAAGACTGCGCTCATGATATGTACAACTCTTAGGCTACACGTTATCATTTTGACTCATATCGTCAAAACCGAATTCGGAATATAAATTAATTAAAATTAACATTTATTTTAGTAAGTGCAGTTTACTGATGCACACAAAGAAAGAAATTTTTTAAATTAAACAAAAATTTATTTGTTAATATGATGGATGGATAAATATTTCAAGGCTTTATTTTGAGTGTTTCTATGTATGCTAATTACACGTGGTTGTGGTTGTGTGTGAACACTTGGCGCATAAGAATATAAATTTATTTATATTTATAAATTATTTATAATTTATAAGTTTATACTTATTCATATTAATTTATTTATAAATGTGTGTAATAAATAATTACTAAAAATAGAGGTTGATAGATGTTAGTAATTAATCATTTAAGAGTAAAGGTATGTCAATCATTCAAATTCTTTTCATCACTACAAGAAGTTACCGATATCAAGAAATTTTATTTGACAAATGTTACTATAAAATTGTAACAAATGTTACTATAAAATTGTACTTAATAGAATATTTACTTTTAATGAAGAATGTTGTGTTAGTGGTTGTAATCAAAAACAGAATTATCACTGTTGCACACCACTATAGATAAATTATTCCGATTAGCGCTTTCAAGCTTCTCAGCTCAACGTCAGATCGGAAAGCGCTAATCGGAATAATTTATCTATAGTGGTGTGCAACAGTGATAATTCTGTTTGAGAATATTTACTGTCATGAAATTGTAATGATACGAGTTATAATTTAACAAATGTATGTAACACTGACAAATTCAACCCATGAAAATACGATTTTTATAGTATTGTGAATAAAGACATTCAAGTGATAACGGCACTAATTGTTAAAAATAAAGAACTAGAACAAGGAAGATGAAGGCATACACTCATACACCCCCCCACACACACACAGTGAAAGGGAACGATGGAGATAAACAGAGAGAGCGCGCGCGAGAGAAATTTATAGAACGAGTGAGTACACTATGTATTTATTTTTATATTTTTACGTCCAAACTAATTGTACTAACTTTGAGTCTATCATAAAAGGAGGGATTTTTAAAACATGGATGCTAATCTGCACACGTAAGTTCTCTAAAACAAATTAAGATATTTTATACTGCACGGTTTATGCTGACAAGACTTAATTCCTGATAATTTACCTCGCAGGAAGTTCAAAAATGAACTTTGATTAACTTTTTTGTGAGAATGTATGGGAAAATATAATCAACGTCCTTATTATCTTGTGCAACAAAGAGAGGACTTTCTTTATATAAAGTAATAGACACGATAATATTTCTTTACTCACATAGTTAATCCAATAGCCATCAATTCCTCTTCTTCAGTACCTTAACTGTTTCTTTTAAGAAATGCATTACTTATCATTGATCTAATATTTCGCCGGTTCCTTAAGATCTTGTTTTTTAGCTCGAAATATTTTTATTTACATCTTTTATTAATTCATGTTTTATTTATTCCCTTTTTACTTTCGCCTTATTTTTCTACATTGTATTTGTTCATATAGATTCTATAAATTTGGTTAGGTTTTGAAGATTTAGTAATCGGTTTATGTGAAAACTACTGTCTCTAATTCTCAGATTCACTCGTTGCCTATTCAGAATTTTAGGCTATATGTGTAAAACAAGGAAGAAACGATAAATAATCTTTTTTGTAAATGCTTTAGAGGACGTACAATACTAAAATCCTAAATAAACTGGTAATATTTAAAAATATAGTAAAATATAATTCTACCTTGTTATATAATATTTTTTTTACCGGAAGTATACGTAAAACAGGTACTCCATTCTATAACATAATTCCAGACAATAACAAACGAACGTAGCCCGTTGTATAGTGGAAAATCAGAAAATAAACTTGGGGAAGTGAAAGCGAACTTGTAATAAAGGTACAATTACGGTTTAAATACATGCTGAATGAAAGACGTTGATTGTGAAGTATAAAACGCTGGATAAAGCACTTCATTATTGTCTAGGAAGAATTTAATTTTGAAATTACATAATATAAGTAAAGCTAGAATGTTTCTTGACAAAGGAAAGAAGACATAACACTTTTATCGTAATTACTAACTTCATCGGTGTCAGCAATATTGAATTAGCGCCATAGCGTTAACGTTTTCTGTTACAGCTGAAATTAAATGTGCACGTAAAGGAATTTCATAACCTAGGAAGGATAAAACGTTTAAGTTATTTAAGAAGTCACAGTCAAACAAAGTTATATTATGTATATTGAGAAATTAATGTGCAATGACAAGTACCTTATAATGTTACGTGGTTATTGACCTTTGTACGATACAAATAAACCGATACTAGTAACAATACAAAATCATAAATTGTATTAAACACTGCCATGCTCCGTCATAAAATAACAAAATCGAGCTTCGTTCTATCCAAATTAATACGTCATAGTTAATTGAGCTTTACGTTACAGAATCATCTCGATATTCTTACAAACTTTTGTAAGTTTGAATGTTACATGTAGCTTATTATGCATCAAATTGAAAGTTCAAACACAGAACATTTTTAATATGTAGCGTTACTAGTATTTCGAATCGTTTCTTTGCCGACGTGACACTACTATCTCTGTCACTCTGTTCATCCTGATCTGGAAAGCTATTCTTCAGGAATATTCGCTGCCTGTCTGAGTCGACAACAGATTTTCGGTGACTCTGGTATACTTCAGTTCATCACTGAACCCCTTCTCGGAGTTTTGGAAGTCGACTGTAACGATCTTTTCCTTCAGAGAATAAAGCTCGATCTTCTTTTTCAGTGTCCACACCCTTAAATGAATGTGTAATGATCTGTTTTCAGATTCCCACTGGTTATCTTTTGTGGTTTCCTTATTTACCAATTCATTTCGCAAATTTTGGTTTCCTATTTTTAAAAGTAATTATTTTACGTAACTACAGAAAATTGTGTTGAAAAGAATATTCTAAGTACCTATTTTATAAATTGTTTAATATTAAATGCATAAAAATGTTACATTGTTTTTAGACAATTTCGTGAGAAGAAAAGTGGACGGTACTGGTAATGGAGGAAGCATATGAAATGCGAGTTGTCCATAATGAAATTGAATTGAAGTGAATCTTATTGACTTTACAAGACACAAGGTACAAGACACTTGGTAAACCACATAAGACTTTGAGATATCACCAATTTGCTACAAGAACAGATCGCAAGCGCGTGGATTCATTACTAAACTAGATGTCATCATCCCTTCTTATGAAAGTATTGAGGAAGCTTTCGGCAGAAAATATTAGGCGTATAGACATATAAAGATTCTCAATCATACACTTTTAAAAATATATATAAGTTTTACCCATGATAAAAAATATTTGTTTGAAATAATTATCAAGTAGGTTCTTTTCAGACATGTTAAGATATAAAAGTGCACAGTGCAGAATATCCCTCATCCTATTGTCTTGTATACGTGAGAGAGCACCAACAGGTGTCGGCGTGACATTTCATCATTAGCTGTCAGAGACGTCTAATTATTACATAATGATTACGTACAAGACTTATGAGCATGCACAGGTATTCCATAATTAAATTCACGTAGATACATTACTTTCAGTCGTGAACACACACACACACACTCGTACCTAACAATGCTATACATTTGTTAAAATGTATACGGTTCTTTTGCTTGATCTTTAACATACGGTTATAGACGTGAAGTAGCGTAAACTTTAATAATTTACTTCTTCAGTTTCAAGAATTATCATGGAGGTCTGTCATAATTATTCGATATTCTGACACAAAATTCAAACCATTAATATTCATTAAAAAACTTAATGACTTCAATTTATTAGGTAAATTGAAATTTGTTAATACATTTTGTGCTGTAACTTTATATTTTAATAAATAATAATATTTAAATAATATCTGTATTCCACGGCTAATCTAAAATTATTGAAACAGGATTGTAAAATATTATTATTTATGATTTTATACTCATGTTCTCTGGTATCCAAGTCACGATTCAATACAGATTAAAATTAATTTACCTTTTTTTTCATCCGTCGTGTGACTTCTTATTGTATTTAATTAAATGAGCATGTGAAACGGCGAGTTGTCGGAGTATTGTATTCTTGTGTAGATGCAAACCGTAAATAAAATTAAAAATTTATATTCAGAAGAGGTTAAGAACATCTGTGATGATAGAATTCTCTAAGTCTCTCTAAAACAGGAGATGATAAGCGATAGCTAAAAAAATAATTTACAGGAACGGATATGTTAAGTCAGGACCGGGTACTTCAAAATAACATATAGTTATTTTGTATATCCTGAGATTCCGGAAAAAGAATGAGAGTCGTTAGAGTGTGCGATGTACAAACTAACTATTATAGCCGAAACACCGTAGGGAACTTAGTAAAAACCACAACGGTAAT
Source organism: Magicicada septendecula (assembly GCA_034769895.1). Taxonomy (NCBI): domain Eukaryota; kingdom Metazoa; phylum Arthropoda; class Insecta; order Hemiptera; family Cicadidae; genus Magicicada; species Magicicada septendecula. The sequence continues at coordinate 308,758,758 of CM068367.1, read as the reverse complement.
TGACGATTCAGCAAAAAACTGGAATATACCGGTTCTGTAATAGCGAGAAGCCAAATGTCTTGTGTAACAAATGAAACTGTATGAACTCTTCGCATTCCTATCTTTGAACACATAAAGAACCTTTGTAGATGAGGATGGTATAAACAGCATGGGGTCTACAATAGTAGATGTAGTAGTAGTAGTAGTAGTAGTAGTAGTAGTAGCAGCAGCAGATACTATACTTTATGACGTATAGGAAACTAACTAAATAAATAACTAACAGCTAACAAACAAAATATTTTTTTCATATTTCTGACACAAAAATACGAAGAGACTTATTCGTATAGCCTTAATCGTTCAACAGTACTAAGATGAACGCATGATTAATTTCTGGTGCTGACATTACTTTATAATGATGAATGATATTTCTACTTCTACGTCATAGTAAATAACATTCATTTGGTTTCTTTTTCGAATCACATTAGAATCAAATACGTTTAGCAGTGCATTTTCCCTTGACAGTGCCATAACAGTAGCTTTACATTTCCTTGAGCGTCCTTTGAAAGTATCAGCAACCATGAATTGAGCTTACAACTAGAAGCTGTTGCTTTTTCTTAAAACATTATGCAAATTAAATTATTACCAGTAAATAAAAGGCAAGATCATAAACATACACTAAATATACGGTATATTAAAATATATTATGTGTGTGTGTGTGTGTGTGTGTGAGTGTGTGTAAAACATACTAAATATATTTGTAAGAATAATATATGTAGTAACAACTTTATTTTAGTACAATTTTAAAGCGTTTTAGATTTTTAGCTTTCCATCGTACATATTTGTAAGAGGATTAGAATAACAGATGGTTATGAAAAACATAACTGGTATTATAAAACAAATCAAATGATTTTATTTGATTTTCATTCTTAGTTTGTATGAAACATTTAAAGATTGTCAGTAAAAAATAGTGTAATATTTTAGTAAAATTCCAAATTATTTTACAACGTAATGTAACTGTAAATAATAATGTGTTCGAATACTTTCATAGTTATCAAAAAATAACATTTAATTGTTGAGACATGTGATGTTATAAAATTGAATATCTTTACCAGAAAGAAAACAGTCAAAACCCAGTTTCTACCTTTGATTCTGTATTAAGTAAAAATTATGAATTATCATATTTTACTTCTAGAAAAATATACCTTACTTATTTTCATCTTCGAATACCTGTAATGCTATTTAAAATTCTGCCTTGTTGTTTGAAAAGTAGAGTTGACAAATATCTTTCACCCTTCTTAACACAATATTGGGTTTTTACTCATTATTTGAGACGAGAGGAGATTAATTGTCACTGAGAGGAAATTACAGCTATGAATTTACCAATTCATTTAAATCTCAACAGTCCCTGTAACATCACAATTTTAATCTCTCAGTCTCTTCCGTCACGTTTCCTGTTATCTAGCTCTACCTTCTAATATTTTTTACTGCTAATAAAAATAACAGTTTTTTAACATTACACCATCTTGACATTTAACTCACATTACTCACCATGTGCGATGTAATCTTCCTTCCCACGTAACATTATGAAATTGTTCGCCAACATTTATTTTCCCCTATTCTTATGACTATCCTACTTGTTGTTATTCCTTATTCAACTATGACGTTGCGTTTGTTAATCCTGCACACACACACACACACACACACACATATATATATGCTACGGTACGGATTATTATTATCTAATAGGATATAGTGTGTGTGAAGAAATTACAAACAAGTCTGTATTGGAGGTAATGAAGAATTATTTATTGCACATAAGAAATGATAGTTTATATGATGTACAGTAATTTACATAATTGTCATGCATTTTATATTTTGAATAAAGTTTATATAGTTTGATTTTAGATCGATTTTACTTGTTAGATGATATCCGTAACACTTGGTGAGACGTCCTCCTGCGTCCTCTTAGTTGGCGGATTGCTCCAGCGGCGATTACTCTGCGGGTATCGCTGACGATTCCGTCGAACTGCTAACACCAAATAGATTTCACACACCAATTGTCACTCTCACAAATATTAGCGTTTTCGCTCGCAAAAAGTTATTATTAATTTTAGAATGTTACTGCTTATTCAATCTCAGGGTTATGTGAGTAATTATTTAAAAGCGGTGTATTGAGCTTACACCTTCCGGCAAAGCTTGAAGTGTTCAATAACTCCCTATGAGGATATTTTGCACTAACGCGAAAAGCACTTTATATAATAGTAATAATTATACTGGGGTAGTTAACCAGCTTGGTTATTTCCGAAAAGCTCGCAAAGAGTTCCATGTTTTATTGTATTGTTTAGATTTTTATACGTCCATACGAGAAAAACTCTCGTAGACGGACACACGTTTACAAGGCGGATGCTATCGACAAACTGTGCCGATGCGTGCCCCACAGAGTACGAATATTAATGAAATTAGTGGTTTCTGATTGGACAATCAGCAGTCACATGCTTGATGGAAACAAAAGGTAGTTGGGTTACATGAAAATCTTTGTATAAATTAGCAAGAGCTTGCATAGATTTTACCTATAACTTTTATTACCCTCTCATAGATAAGTGCGAAAAGTTGAGTTTTTTTTATTAAAAATAAAACGCATTTAACACGTAATTTAGGACAACAGAGTATATAGAAAATGTATCTATTTCCGTAATTGATTCACAGTTAAAGTTTCAAGTCGATGGGTTAATTTACACGGGAGATATAGCGAAAAGGTTTATCACACGCACACACTCGCACAAATTCATACATAAAGTACATTACATGAAAGCACAAAATTGTATAAAGAGTTTGGTATAACCTACGTCCTTATCCAACACTAAATTCAAAACTTACAGCTAATTGACAGAAAATTGAATAAATCCATTTTAAACATGTTAATGTTCGTCATCCATGCTCAGCATCCTGTGGTTTGTTGCAGTGTGCAATTTCTATAGGCTAAATAATGTCTTGTTTCAGGAAAGTGTGTTAACTTTTTTCTGAGTGACCGCTTTTAACTATCGATATAGTTTCTAACGGCTGTTATCTCTTAATGGTGGTTTTACTAACATCCGTTTGGACCCGGTTTCTAAATGCCCGTTTAAGCGACTGTTCTATAATAATTGTGAATTGCTTCTGACTGGTGCAAATATCATCATCATCGTCACCACTTCATGGATTAGGCCGTAGACCTAGGGTGATAATACAAGGCAACCACGGGTAGACGGCTTGCGCTTCAAGTGTTCACACCGTCTCCTTCTGTGGTCTTCTTTAATCTTCTGGTGAAATGATACACCATTTAATTCGCGATTTATATCCTCGATGCTTTTCCGATCCAGGAGAGAACAACCTTGCGTCCCTCTTAGAAATTTCATTTTAGTTGGCTGAATCCTCTGTACATCCCTTTTACCAAGACCCCATGTCTCACTAGCATACAGGAATGTGTGGACAGTCACAGTTTTGTAAAATTTCATTCACCTACAAAAAACCCACCACTTGTAAAAAAAAATTGTTTACATGGAAAACAATATTTTTTTTCTTCCTAACATAAATGAAATATCCTTCTTCCAATAACAATCAAAACAATAACATAATAAATCCAAAATCAAAATAAATAAATAAACTTCTTTCAAAACAACATTCCTCAAATGTCACTTTGACAGCAATAATATAAACATATACACGTGGTTGAATTTGACCTATATTCTCAAACACAAATAAGCTTATCAACACTTCTGACGTCATTCTGATAATTGACATGTATACACAGTTCCATACAAAACATTTATCCTGACATTGTTAGCAATTATTCTGTATTTTACATATTTTTCACATAATTCTTTTAAAACATTCATACCACCTATACCCTGGCATGTTAGGTACAACTATCTTTGACATAATACTTTCTTAAGGATGATGCATGGAATTTCCCTATCATCCGGTTAGTATTAGGGTTTGTGACAATGTATGTGTTTTTAGCCACTTGCTCGGATAAAATATATGGACCATTGTACAATCTAAAGAATTTGGCTGCGGGGTTATCCTCCCTGTGACCTACATTCAAAGCCCGCACAGGAGTACCCTCTCGCCAGTTTTGAAAGTTACCAGCTTCTGACACATTTCTTAATGCGTCTCCTGGCTTCTATTCGCTTCATCTCATTTTGAATAGGCAAATTCTGCGTTGCAATCCTCCTGATGGACCCATTCCAGGCACGCTTGGGCATTTCTCCGGTTTGCAACTCGTTAGGCGTAAATCATGTCGTGTCATTGTCATTCCCGTTGATGGACGCCTCGAAAAACTCGAGATAATCCGGCCACCTACTTTGGTTGGTGGTATACGATATAAGTATAAGTCCGAAACAGTCGACCTAACTCCCTGTTGACCCTTTCGGCGAGGTTGCCTTGCGGTCTCCGGATCGCTGTCAACACCGTCTGGATATTGTGCTTTTCCAATTCGGACTGCCACTTCCTATTGGTGAATTGTTTACCCTGGTCAGATAGAATTTTTTTCACATGAACATATTTTGGGATGTATTTATTTAATATTACATTTAATACTGCCGTCGTGGTGGGTCGTCCAATTGCATACAAACTTACGTGTTTAGAGAACGCATCCGTGCATACTACCAGATTCTTCATACCCCTCGATGCACGTGGTAGCGGACCTAAAAAATCAATACACAATTGATCGTTTTTGTTTTTAGTAATGATATTCCCCATTTCCACATAGGTATGTTGATGTGGGTACTTCGCTGTTTGGCATGTGTGACAGGTACGCAAAATAGATTTAACCTTCCTAGCCATATTCAACCATACAAAGTCTTCACGCATAGCTAAATAGCATTTATACGCTCCCGCGTGAGCAAGACTCTCATGGCACGCCCAAGTTAAATCTTCCACAAGTTCATCCGGTACCATAATTTTCCACTGCCCGTCAATGATCTTATACAGCACATTCTTGTCGATCTTATATTTCGGGTTGTCTTGAGTTCTTACCTCCTCACTAATTTTTTTTTTTAACTTTGCATCCCGCTGCTGTTCCACATTTATATATTTTAATCTATTTTTTAACTCATTAGATAATGCATATTTAATGGCCAGAATTTGAACTTCATTCCTGGTTTAGGAGTACTGTTCTTCAATGTTGGGGGGATATCTACTCAAAGTATCAGCTATTTTGTTCTCACTGGTTTTACAATACTTTATACTAAAATCGTATTGTTGGATCGCCATGATCCAACGCGATATGCGCGCATTGGCCAGTTTACATTTTAGCATAAAAGATAACACCTGACTGTTTGATAAAATTTCAAAGTGTTGACCGACAAGGTAATATCTAAATTTACTTATACAATAAACAATCGCGAGAATTTCCTTGTCTGATGTAGTTTCTTTCAGCCCCATGTAATGACCTACGTACGTGGGCAATGACCTTATGTTCACGCTTGTTGTTTCGTTGATATAACTCTCCGCAGATCGCGTAGTCCGACGCATCGCAATTTAGAACATACGTCCCTTCTTTTTTAGGGTGGAATACATGTAAGTCCTTGTTGTATAATTCCTTGGTAGCGTTGAATGCTGCCTCATGTCGCTCTTCCCATCTCCACTTGGTGTTTTTTCTTAACAGTTCCAGAAGCGGTTCTATGGTCTTAGAATACTCCAGTGAGAAGCGACGAAAATATCCGGTCAATCCTAGGAACGCCCTGATATCTTTTGCTTTCTTTGGATTTGGAAATTCCGTAATTGCCTGGATTTTCTCCGGATCGGTACTCACCCCATCCGCCGAAATAATATGCCCCAGGAATTTTATTTTTGATTTTCCAAACTCACATTTGTCTAAGTGAAGCGCAAGGTTAGCATCTCTTAACTTACTAAAGACAATATCCAGGTGATGCAAATGCTCCTCGAACGATTTCGATATAATGAGTATGTCGTCCACAAACACACTTACAAAATCATCTACTTCCGGTCCTAGTGCCAATTCTAGACATTTAACCATAGGGGCACCCCAACCATAGGCTGGGGGACCATAGGCTGGTCACCAACCTGAAAGTCACTACCTTAAACTGATAACATTTGTTTTTGTATAAGAACGCTGTGAATTGTCCGCACTCTTTGGCCAATGGGATCTGCCAAAACCCACTTTTTAGGTCCAGACGCGACATGTATTTGACCCCTTGACTCTTTACAAATAAATTTTCAGCGTTGGGAGCACAGTCGTAGCATTTTTGTGACACACGTTCACAAGGCGGATGCTATCGACGAACTGTGCGTGCCCCACAGAGTACGAATATTAATGAAATTAGTGGTTTCTGATTGGTCAATCAGCAGTCACATGGTTGATGGAAACAAAAGATACTTGGGTTACATGAAAATCTTTGTATAAATTAGCAAGAGCTTGCATAGATTTTATCTATAATTTTTATTACTCTTTCATAGATAAGAGCGAAAAGTTGAGTTTTCTTTATTAAAAAACCACATTTAACACGTAATTTAGGACAACAGAGTATATAGAAAATGTACCTATTTCCCTAATTAATTCACTGTTAAAGTTTCAAGTCGATGGGTTAATTTACACGGGAGATATAGCGAAAAGGTTTATCATACGCGCACACGCGTACATGCGCACAAATTCACACATAAAGTACATGACATAAAAACACAAAATTGTATAAAGAGTTTGGTATAAACTACGTCCTTATCCAACACTAAATACAAAACTTACAGCCAATTGACAAAAAATTGAATAAACCCATTATAAACATGTTAATGTTCGTCATCATCCTGTGTTTTGTTGCAATATGTATATATATATATATATGTTTGTGATGTTTTCAAATTTGTTTCTTCTGCAAGTAGATAAATTTGTTTTGTTGCAATATGTATATATATATATATATATATATATATTTGTGATGTTTTCAAATTTGTTTCTACTGCAAGAAACATCGAGTTACTTATATAGAAAATATATATATATATATATATATATATATATTTATAGACAGACAGACAGACAGAGAGAGAGAGAGAGAGAGAGAGAGAGAGAGAGAGAGAGCAAAAGATGCTGAAGCCAGATGTTACATACAATTCTTATATACTTTTCTGTTTCATTTCAACATAAGTAAAAATCTGATTTTCCTGCAATCTATTCTTTAAATGATCACTAAAATTTAACAGTATACATGCTTTGAATTTTTTAGTTACTAAATTAGTATCTGACAATTATGTTATCTAATATATTTATCTGAACTTTATAGATACTCTTTACAAAGAGTTATTAGACTACAATTTACAATGAACAGGAAATAAAAGTACAGAAACCTGAGCCTCAAGAATGATCAAGAATTAAATAACCATGATAAAAGTCAGAAATAATAACTACAAAAGTCTATTTATACACAATACAATCACACATAAAAGTTATAATAAGGTAACTCTTTAACACGACAATATTAACTTTGCCACCAGTTAGTGCAAGACTGCTAGTCGCTTTACTCTCGACGATGCATTTTGGTGTAGCCACCATCTTCAGGTTTTAAGCGATAACTTATTAATTCTACAACCACGTATGCCCTCACACACAATCTTATGACCTCACCTATACGTTTACATTTGTTCGGAATCGACTGCCCCCCTACTGCGTTACTCACTTACTTAACCAGTAAATAATTTTACTTCAATTAAACTACAGTTGGAAGTAAAATGTGGAGCACACAAGCTGATGTTGTGTTCACAGCGAAGCGCTCAAAGTGATAAAATTAAAATTTACAGTGTTATTAGTAACCAAAGTAATTAAATTGGAAGTAATTTTTAACTATATTAATTAATGACTCGTTAATATATTATGACTTGGTGAAACATATTATTACAAAGGCTTTTTACTTCCATATTCCTTAAGGAATGGAAGTATGGTGATGGCAAAAAAAATCGTGTTCGAGATTATTGCAGATTCTGATTCTACTACACTCAAAACATGAAAAAAAGTCGTTTTCCGAAAAGTGTCTGTGTGTCTGTCTGTGTGTCTGTCTGTCTGTGTGTCTGTCTGTCTGTGTGTCTGTCTGTCTGTCTGTCTGTAGATTTTTTTTCTATGGCAAACGATAACTGCCGCAAATTCAAACAGAATCAAATAATTTTTTGCATACAGCCCGGTTTTGCAGAGTTCTCGCGACCTATTGTTTTTGGTGAAGATCGGTTGAGGGAAAGGGGTAGTTTACCTGCAACGGTTTTTTTTTAGCAAGGGTAATTTTGTTTGTTTGGCAAACGATAACAGCCGCAAATTCAAACAGAATCAAATAATGTTTCGCATACAGCCCTGAATTGTAGAGTTCTCAAGACCTATTGTTTTTGGTGAAGATCGGTTAAGGGAAAGGGGTAGTTTACCTGTAACGTTTTATGTTTTAACAAGGGTATTTCCTATGGCAAACGATAACAGCCGCAAATTCAAACAGAATGAAAAGATTATTTGCATACAGCCCTAAATTGTAGAGTTCTCAATAAATTTTGTTTTTGGTGAAGATCGGTTAAGGGAAAGGGGTAGTTTACCAACAACGTTTTTTTAACAAGGGTATTTTCTATGGCAAACGATAACAGCCGCAAATTCAAACAGAATCAAATAATTTTCTGCATACAGCCCTGATTTGTAGAGTACTCAAGACCTATTGTTTTTGGTGAAGATCGGTTGAGGGAAAGGGGTAGTTTACCAGCAACGTTTTTTATCATGCGTATTTTCTATGGCAAACGACAACTGCCGCAAATTCAAACAGAATCAAATAATGTTTTGCATACAGCCCTGATTTGTAGAGTACTCGCGACCTATTGTTTTTGGTGAAGATCGGTTGAGGGGAAGGGGTAGTTTACCTGCAACGGTTTTTTTTATCAAGGGAATTTTTTTTTTTTTTGGCAAACGATAACAGCCGCAAATTCAAACAGAATCAAATAATGTTTCGCATACAGCCCTGAATTGTAGATTTGTCAAGACCTATTGTTTTTGGTGAAGATCGGTTGAGGGAAAGGGGTAGTTTACCTGCAACGTTTTTTTAACAAGGGTATTTTCTATGGCAAACGATAACAGCCGCAAATTCAAACAGAATCAAATAATGTTTTGCATACAGTCCTGATTTGTAGAGTACTCAAGACCTGTTGTTTTTGGTGAAGATCGGTTAAGGGGAAGGGGTAGTTTACCAGCAACGTTTTTTTATCAAGCGTATTTTCTATGGCAAACGATAACAGCCGCAAATTCAAACAGAATCAAATAATTTTTTGCATACGTCCCTGAATTGTAGAGGTCTCAACGACTTTCGATTTTGGTGAAGATCGGTTAAGGGGAAGGGGTAGTTTACCTGCAACCTTATACGTTTTAACAAGAGTAAAGTACTTGTAAATTTATTTAAACTTTTTGAAACAATGGTAATTGTTAAAAATAAAATAATTTTGTTGCCAGGCAATAAAATTATAATTTTTTCATTTTAATGTAATATAATATTTTTCATTTAATACAGCAATAAAAAGGCAGGTAAGACACAGCCTGGCTGTTTGGCTGAAAATGATTTTAAATATAAATCTTAGAATATGGAAGTCATGTATGGTTCTCCATACCGATATTTACTTCCATGTTCCTTAAGGAAATGGAAGTACGGTAATGGCAAAAAAAAATCGTGTTCGAGATTATTGCAGATTCTGATTGTACTACACTCAAAACATGAAAAAAAGTCATTTTTCGAAAAGTGTCTGTGTGTCTGTCTGTCTGTCTGTCTATCTGTGTGTCAGTCTGTGTGTGTGCTGTAAATTTTTTTTATGGCAAACGATAACAGCCGCAAATTCAAACAGAATCAAATAATTTTTTGCATACAGCCCTTATTTGTAGAGTACTCAGGACTTATTGTTTTTAGTGAAGATCGGATAAGGGAAAGGGGTAGTTTACCAGCAACGTTTTATGTTTTAACAAGGGTATTTCCTATGGCAAACGATAACAGCCGCACATTCAAACAGAAATAAATATTTTTCTGCATACAGCCCTGAATTGTAGAGTTCTCAGGCCCTATTGTTCTTGGTGAAGATCGGTTAAGGGAAAGGGGTAGCTTACCTGCAACGTTTTATGTTTTAAAAGAGTATTTGATATGGCAAACGATAACAGCCGCAAATACAAACAGAATCAAATAATTATTTGCATACAGCCCTGATTTGTAGAGTAGTCAAGACCTATTGTTTTTGGTGAAGATCGGTTAAGGGGAAGGGTAGTTTACATGCAACGTTTTTTTTATCAAGGGTAATTTTTTTTGGCAAACGATAACTGCCGTAAATTCAAAGAGAATCAAATCATACAGCCCTGAAATGTAGAGTTCTCAAGATCTATTGATTTTGGTGAAGATCGGTTAAGGGAAAGGGGTAGTTTACCAGCAACGTTTTATGTTTTAACAAGGGTATTTTCTATGGCAAACAATAAGAGCCGCAAATTCAAACAGAATCAAATAATTTTTTGCATGCAGCCCTGAATTGTAGAGTACTCAAGACCTGTTGTGTTTGGTGAAGATCGGTTAAGGGCAAGGGGTAGTTCACCAGCAACTTTTTTTTTATCAAGGGTAATTTTTTCTTGTCAAACGATAACAGCCGCAAATTCAAACAGAATCATATAATATTTTGCATACAGCCCTGAATAGTAGAGTTGTTAAGACCTGTTGGTGTTGGTGAAGGTCGGTTAAGGGAAAGGGGTAGTTTACCAGCAACATTTTATGTTTTAACAAAGGTAATTTTTTCTATGACGAACGATAACTGCCGTAAATTCTAACAGAATCAACTACTTTTTTGCATACCTTTCTGAATTATAAAGTGTTCAAGGTCTGTTGATTTTGTTGAAGATCGGTGAGGGGAAAGGGGTAGTTTACTAGCAAAGTTTTACGTTTTAACAAGGGTAATTATTTCTATGACGAACGATAACTGCCGTAAATTCTAACAGAATCAACTACTTTTTTGCATACCTTTCTGAATTATAAAGTGTTCAAGGTCTGTTGATTTTGTTGAAGATCGGTTAGGGGAAAGGAGTAGTTTACTAGCAAAGTTTTATGTTTTAACAAGGGTAATTTGTTTTATCACGAACGATAACTGCCGTAAATTCAAAGAGAATCATATACTTTTTTACATGCTGTCCTGAATTGTAAAGACGTGAGGGTCTGTTGATTTTCGCGAAGGTCGGGTAAGGGAAAGGAGTAGTTTACCTGCCACTTTTCATGTTTTAACCAGAGTAATTGTTTATATGACGAACGATAACTGCCGCACAGTAAATCAGAATCAAATAATGTTTTGCATGCATCCCTAAATTATTGCGATCTCAATGTCTGTCGATTTTGGTGAAGATAGGTTAAGGGAAAGGGGTAGTTTACCTGCAACGTTTTATGTTGTAACAAGAGAAATGTTATCATGACGAACGATAACTGACGCGCATTCAAACAGAATCAAATATTTTTTTGCATGCATCCCTGAATTTTAGAGGACTGAAGGCTTGCTGATTTTGGTGAAGATCGGTTAAGAGGAAGGGGTAGTTTACCAGCAACGTTTTATGTTTTAACAAGAGTAAAGTACTTAATTTTGATAAATAAAGTATCCTGATAAGAAGCTCATAATAATCCACTGTAGAAACGTAGATGAAATATCTATAAATTAAAGGCTAGTTGAATGGGTGGGGGTAATTTTCTATTAATGAAAATTATAGTTGAAAGGGAGGGGAGAATTTTGTATATGTGTACTACGTTATCGGCAACAAAGAAGTATTTTTTTGTTAAAACCCCTTCCCGGGCTGTGTAGCAGTAGTCCAATGTTTTCAGCAAAACCAGACGTTTCGGCAGTGTCATCCACTGCCATCATCAGTGAAAATCGAGTGCGAAAACGTGAGGTGGTGACCACAGTACTGTGGTTAAGGTTGAAGCAATAAGTAGAAAGAAGTCGTTTCTAAGGAAATATTTCATTTCGAATATGATTTTAAATATAAATCTTAGAACATGGAAGTCATGTATGGTTCTCCATACCGATATTTAAAATATATAAACACTTGGTACGCTTCACAGTTTTTTGTTTACCTGCGACAGCTGTTTCGACTTCTTAAGCCATTAACTATGCGATAGTTAATACGACAAACATTAATTTCACAACAGATGAAATGGATTTATTAAACAAAGGACTGAAACATAATTTGAATAACAATACAACTAACGACAAAAATCACAATAGACACATACGTGACATAATCATAGACGCAGAAACAGCTGTACAAAACACGCACTTTAACGACCAGGACCCGATACATCACGACATAATACGAAAGCTCCAACACACACATATATAACCAAAAAGACACAACAATGAAATAAAAACACTTAACAATGTAAAACAAAAGTTACTTGAACACAACATAACAATCCTAAAAGCTGACAAAGGTAACATAAGCGTCATAATGGACAAACATCAATTAAACACTAAAATCGAAAATTTCTTCAACGAAAATAATATAACGGAAATAAATAAAGACCCCACACTAAAATTTCATAGACAGATTAACAAATTTATAAATAACACAAAACATATAATCAAACCAGAAAGCGCCAAATACCTTAAACAAATAAGACCTAACCCCCCTAAACTAAATGCATTACCAAAAATACATAAACCTAACATTCCCATCAGACCATTATTAAACAACACACAGGCTCCCTCCCACAAAATCGCAAAACACCTAGACAAAATAATCAGAGAAAACATTATTCTCAGTAACAACACATCTATCAAAAACAACATCGACCTAGTCAGGAAAACTGAACACATCCATATCCCACACAACTCAACTCTAGTATCTTTTGATATAACCAATCTATACACTAATGTCCCCATCAAAGAAACCATCCAAACACTAGAACAACTAATCAGACAAAACAACACACCTGAAACACACATACATGAGATCATCACACTTACCAAAATAATAACTGAGCAAAATTACTTTACATACAATAACAAGATATACACACAAACAGAAGGTCTCCCGATGGGATCCCCCATATCAGGAATACTAGCAGAAATATACGTATATACACAACATAGAACAGAACCACATAATAAACAACAACAAATACACCAACAAAATTATATACTGGCACAGGTATGTAGATGATATATTACTTTTATTCAAAGGCAACACAAGACAAGTTGAAAACTTCCACAAATACATAAACACTATACACCACAAATTAAAATTTACACTGGAAATTGAACAAAACAATAGTATAAATTTTCTAGACCTAACAATTAACAAAACTAACAATACACACACGTACAAAATATACAGGAAACCAACCACAACTGACATGGTTATACACAACACATCAAACCACCCAACACAACATAAACATGCGGCCTTCAACCATATGCTCCATAGACTAACTAAAATACCCTTAAATAAACAAGATTACACCGACGAACTCAACACAATAAAATACATAGCAATCAAAACGGTTACAACCCCAATTTAATAAACACACTACACAAACGCATCAAAAACAAAAACAACAAAACACAAAATACCATCAACACACAGCACAATAAATACATCACACTCACATGCCACAACTCCTACACACACAAAATCGCCAACACATTCAGAAAACACAAATACAAAATAGCATACAGAACAACCAATACCATAAAAAAACACATCAATAATACAAACACAGACATAGACAAATGTAACAAAACAGGTGTTTACAAATTAAATTGTAATGACTGCAATTGTTTCTACATAGGCCAGACGGGAAGATCTTTTTCATCCCGTTACTCTGAACACTTAAAAGCTTTAACCAACAACAATATACACTCCGCGTTTGCCACACACATACACACAGAAAACCACAGTTACACCAACATAGACACTAATCTTGAAATTTTACATTACCCAAAGGTCGAAAACTCAACACAACTGAACAATACGAAATATATAAACACCACACAACACAACCAAACAACATACTTAACGATCAATTACAATATAAATCACATACACTTTTTGACACAATTATACAAAAAACAAACATTAATTTGAATCCCCGCGCCAATCCCCTTCCACCACGCACCACCCCCCACATACCTACCATAGAACAACCGTTACTAAATACTGGCAGTCTGTCTCTAAGCTGAAGAAGGCGAATACGACGCCGAAACGCGTTCGACGAGAAGAAAAAACAGTAAGCTCACAAGTAAAAGTTTCATTTTTAGGTAAAGTATATCGGCCTTAGGTATCTAGTTTTATCTGTTGAAGGAAATCAAAGGTATAATAGCAAGATGAATGTAAAAAGAAGTGGTACGTAGATGCTGGGGAAACGATATTTAATGAAAAAATAATAAAGGTGTCAAAAAAGCAGAAGTGTGACTAAAAATGTGATTTCAACACTATAAAATCTGAAATTTGGACTGACACCTAAATGGAAGCCAAAAACGAACGTGAAATACAACCTTCATAGTGACGTTACTTCTATATTCAATAACAGACAGTAATGACATCACATATAATATTTCTTGGAAAAGAATTGCTTTGTGTGTTGATATCTAAAAATTACTGAGGCATTCGTTCAGACAGCAATAATGTAACGCCTTTCTAAGGTAGGCACTTAAGCGCACGTGTGATTTTCCTGATACATTATGCAAAGTATTCAGTCGTTCAAACAGCAGGCAACAGACGATCATCTCAATTGGCACGTGTTCCCTGTAACAAACAAAACACCAATTACCGACATAGACAAATGGTTTGATCCAAATCCAATAATGAACTACAAGTCAGTTAGCGTCAGAATAAATAAATCTAATTATGTTGTTGCATAAGTATTAAACCTGTATAGTTTTACTTTCAATCATAATAATAATTTATACAATAATTAACCCAATGTATCAGGCGGTATTCCTATATAGTGGTCACGTAAGTAGATAAAAAATTTGCAAATAAAAAAAAATATTAAATTTTTCTTATCACGTGTTCTTTACAAAAGAAAAGCAAAACGCAAAGAAACTAATGACTGACTTTATATTTTCCTAACTCATGATGCGTTACTACTGTCACTATTTGCTAACAGGTACGATAATAACAATTTCACATAAAACAGGTATGTCTTCTTGATCAGTGCGACCGAGTTTGTTGAAGAGAATAAATGCAGTCTCACAAACAGTAGTAGATAAAATTACTATGTACATAGGTCTATGTATGAATACGTTATAGTGCAATAAGTAGTAGCTTACTATCAAACTACTACGAATAATCGTATCTAATCAGGATTAGAATTATGAAGAAAATTATAAATGCCTTAATTTATTTTAATTATAATATCTCATAGCAATTTCTGTCTAGGTAGTGATGAATATCGCCGTTTTCTTTCATTGTGAGTTTATCTCCCATTACAATTTATACTGTAATGAGGATAGCGATATTTCGTTATGGAGTCAGTTTGACATAAATAATTAATTTCAGCCGCAATAAAACAATCGAAACGTTTATTTCTCAATTTTTATCAAAAATAAAAATCAACAAAATAATTTTCCTTATAAATACAATTATCTGTTACTATGTGGTCACAACGACTGGGCGTTCTGCAGTAGGAGAACGTTACAAGACCACAGTAAAACTAACTTATTTATTATAAAAGTGCTCCGTTAAAATGTTACACAAAATTGTGTACGCCTGTTAACATATTTCACTATTGAGTTATATTTTGGGTAAAGAAAAGATGTAGGAAAAATTAGAAAAAATAACCACTTCAATGAACTTATTATATTGACACTGTATAGTAATGCTAATGTTTACATTTGATGAGGAATTCACATTCAATGGCCAGAAACACTACCTCCCACGCCGTTAAAGAAGGTATAACGTCATGGTAATTAGCAAACCTAGTAACTCATTTTTTGATCAGAAATTAGTTATTAATACCAACTTGTTAAGCAAAAATTCCTCTTTTCAACGAAGCAACCCTTGTATCTGTAAAAAATCGTACAATCACACATAAAAGTTATAATACGGTAACTCTTTAACACGACGATATTAACTTTGCCACCAGTTAGTGCAAGACTGCTAGTCGCTTTACTCTCGACGATGCATTTTGGTGTAGCCACCATCTTCAGGTTTTAAGCGATAACTTATTAATTCTACAACCACGTATGCCCTCACACACAATCTTATGACCTCACCTATACGTTTACATTTGTTCGGAATCGACTGCCCCCCTACTGCGTTACTCACTTACTTAACCAGTAAATAATTTTACTTCAATTAAACTACAGTTGGAAGTAAAATGTGGAGCACACAAGCTGATGTTGTGTTCACAGCGAAGCGCTCAAAGTGATAAAATTAAAATTTACAGTGTTATTAGTAACCAAAGTAATTAAATTGGAAGTAATTTTTAACTATATTAATTAATGACTCGTTAATATATTATGACTTGGTGAAACATATTGTTACAAAGGCTTTTTTACTTCCATGTTCCTTAAGGAAATGGAAGTACGGGGATGGCAAAAAAAATCGTGTTCGAGATTATTGCAGATTCTGATTGTACTACACTCAAAACATGAAAAAAAGTCATTTTTCGAAAAGTGTCTGTGTGTCTGTCTGTCTGTCTATCTGTGTGTCAGTCTGTGTGTGTGTCTGTAAATTTTTTTTATGGCAAACGATAACAGCCGCAAATTCAAACAGAATCAAATCAACCCAAGGGAAGCAACCCTTGTATCTGTAAAAAATCGTATAGACCCTTTATTTGTTGTTTTGGAAACCTCGTAACTCCTGTATTTTATTTTTTGAATTGGCAAACCTGGTAACTCTCAGTTGTATCATTATTATTGCAGGCCTAAATTGAATCTCTTTGTTTTTCATAGCCTGTTGTTTATTATTATTACTATTGATTGTAGACAAATAGATTTTGTTAAATAAATATTAATAAATAATTACAAATAGTTGATAATATATAATATAAACAATAACATTTACAACTCAAGTTGTTTTTTTCCATGGAGTTACGATATTTTCTTGCTTTCATGTGTTAGGTTAGATATGGAGTTAAGAAGTTTTACATAGTAGGACTAAACGTTATTAATTAAATCGTAATCAGACTGCTTTAAAATAAGACCACTCAATAAAAATAGTGTTCCTCTTATTTATTTTATTTATATGTATTTATTCTATAATACCCCCTAGTCCTACCCCAAAAATAAATCAAATTACGTTTGTACTCAGAAATAAAACGGCTATCATAGGCTTAGGTCTATCTAATAGTTTTTGATGTTTGGAGATGCCTGGTTGAAATTATTTTTATTATTCACCAGTAACTAAAAATGTGAATTGATATTTACAGACTGTCAAGAAGAAGAAAAATTATCTAAATGGCTTTAGAATAGAAAATTAGGCCGGAAACATTTGTTGTAAACGTTGATGACGGAGAATTGAAATATGACGTAAGGAAAGAAGAGAGAAACCACACTGTGCATGTGACAGAAAAGAGACGCGTTTGGTACAATGTTCATCATTAACTGAAACAGACAGGAAAAGTAACTTCAATCAATTTAGGAGTTTTGAGTGGGATGCATAAACAAAAATAATATATATGTTAAACAACTTCTTATTAAAAAAGTCGTTATTAAGAGGACTAGATACAGAAAAGGAGACACATAAAGCAGAAGAGCGTACTCATCTCAGTATTATCTAAAAAAAACGCAAATCTACTATACGAGTATGTAAAACCATGTATTTAATCAGTTTAGCAATTAGTGACTGGACAGAACTACGCTGAAAACAGTATCACTGAACAAGAAAGAAATTCAGAGAGGAGAGGGAGGAATTAGTGTCTAATTCAAAAACTGAGAAAGTCAATGGAACTGAAAAAGATGGAAGAATTTCTTAGGAAAGCACAAAATGTAGAATCCCACTATTGTAGAAAGAACAATAATACAAGACATGTAATACTGACACGATTCTGTTACTACTTTTTTTTTTTATTCACTACAAAACTAAAGTGGAAAGGTTTTTCTATACTTATGCTTGCTTAATTTATGATAGTAGTTGGTCAAAAAAATTAATAGTTTAGTCAAAAAGTTACTGAATGTTTAGTAACTAAATTCTCATTATAAAGACTGTATTTTATCTAGTCATGGCATCTATATAGTATTTGTTCTTCAAAGCTTGAAGAAAGATTTGTTTTATTTCATCTGTTCCTATATGTTGTCACCGATAGTAAACAGTGTAAATTAAAGCATAGGATGTGGTGTATAATAAAATATGTTAATTCCATACTTCTATAGGCGTTCTATTTTATTTATTAGTTGAGTTCCATTGTTTCAAATTTTATAATGTTACATAGTAACTTGTGCGGAGTACGACTAGTATAATCTACAAGTCCTACTACGTTAATAATACTTATATGGATCTGCGAAAAATAGAATAATTTTCTTTTACAGGTTTGGGAAAAAATCAACTGCAATGAGAAATGAGTGAAAATGTCTCGTTAATTTTTTATTACACGTGTTACGCAAATGTAACATTAGGTTTGTTAATTTAGCCAACTTTTAATTAATTTTAGTGTTGCTGGATATCTTGTTGTACAGTAAAAAAATACGTTATATTGTCAGTACACCACATCTAATTTGATGCTACTGAACTGTTACGGATTAAAATTTTAGCCTTTTTATCAATTATATAAAACGAACGTTCTCTGAAGGGAAAAAATTCGCCCTCAAAAAGGATTTTAATTTAATCACTTTTAATAAATAATATTTTTTTTTAATTGGGAATACTCGTACAAAACCGTTTGGATATCACTGGACTGTACACGGTTTTGTTATTAATTAGTTACAACATTAAATGGATCGTTCTTTACAGTCTAATCGATAACTGAAACTCCCTTCCTTCCTGTTTCAACATTCAGTAAATTAACTATTTTTTCATCAAAGCTTCTTTATGTAAGCAGCTCTAGATTTATATTTAATAAATGCGTTCTGTTTTTTTGCACATTTAAGCCTGCTTGATTCTAAAATAAACATTCGAGATATTATCTCCTTTTTTTTGAGTTAACACACAAAACTTTAGGTACACATTATTTACTATGTTTAACTTTTATTATTATCATGAATGTGATATTAATTTAGTTATCATGTTATTTATATAATAATAATAATAATTATTATTATTATTATTTTTATGATTTAAGTTTAATAAATATTTTATTATCCTACTACTATCAGAACAACAACAACAACAACAACAACAACAACAACAACAACAACAACAACAACTACTACTACTACTACTACTACTACTACTACTACTACTACTACTACTACTACTACTACTACTACTACAACTGCTGCTGCTGCTGTTGCTGCTGCTGCTGCTGCTGCTGCTGCTGCTGCTACTACTACTACTACTACTACTACTACTACTACTACTACTACTACTACTACTACTACTACTACTACTACTACTAATAATAATAATAATAATAATAATAACAATAATAATAATGATATAATAATAATAACAGCAGCAGCAGTAGTAGTAGTATTGGTATTAGTAGTAGTAGTAGTAGTAGTAGTAGTAATAGTAGTAATAATTATATAGTTAAACTGTTGTAGTAGGCCGAAACAAGTCAATCAAGTGGTATAGGGGAGAGTCGGCTAGCCCCGGACTGCGTGTAGCCCCAGACAGTACTATAATATGAGATTCTACACTAGATAGCAGCACTATTCTACTCTGTACTCGTTGCTTATTTACATGAAGGTCAACAGCCTGTAGTTGGCGGGAGTCATTCAGTCTGTGTCACCTGTTACTGTATCTGTGTATTTTCACTGCATTTTCTAATATTTGTCGCCTCGTATAACCTTCTCTGGTGAGTTCAATTTTTGTATTATTTAATGTACTCGTTTAACTACATATTAGGTATGTTTACTAACAAAACGGGTTTAAAAGGGTGTATGTTCTAAACCTGTTAACATTTTTTACAATTAAGAACAGTTGGTTAGTATGTTTACTAACAAACGGGTTCAAAAGGGTGTACGTTCTAAAACTGTTAAAATTTTTCACAATTAAGAACAGTTGGTTGGCATTATAGCATAGTGTTAGTCAGGTAGCACATAACATAATTCATTCTTAAATTGAACAATATAAGACGTATTTAGCAGGTACGTTGTTCAAAATGAGAACACGTCTCAGACTAAAGAAGCAAACAAACAGAGAGGCGCTTGGACTGAGAGGAATATAAAAATGGCAATGGATCATGTGTTTTCAGGTACTTTAAGTGTTAGAGAAGCATCTTATGATTTGATGTGCCAAAAAACACACTTCATGATCGTACAGCGTCTATAAAATGTGAGAAGAATGTTGATATATCACCTCGATTAGACAGAAACAAAAGAAAAATTGAGGGGAAATCCTAAGGTTTTCCAGCTGCCAATTAACAGCCCTCTCAAAATAAAATTATAACAGTGAAACCTACAATAAGCCTAAGCATGTAGCATAACAAATAAAATAATAAGCCTACAGCTGCTAGAAGAAAGTTTGCCTATTAATCTGGATCTCGGACGTAACTTTAATAAAGTAGGTCAAGTGACTAAACTGTCGCCAGTTTCTAGAGGCAATCAGGAAATATTAAAAAAAGAAAAATACACACAAAAAATAGTAAATTATTAACATTCACGCATGTAAACAGTACATAGAGAACTGGAAAAGGAAGCCTGCATTACAAAAAATATCGAAAATTTAAAAGAATTATTCTAAAGTTCTGAATTTTGAAGGGGAACATTCGACTAGGGCTACAACAGAATCTGCTTCTAAAACGTCGTCTCTAGTCCAGAGGACGTCAACTAATACAGGAGCTACGGCTAAATTTTCTTGCTTGTTTTGTGGAGAAACGTTTGAGGAAGAGTAGATTCAGTGTGAGGACTGCAAAATATGTGCTCACATTGAGTGCGCTGGAAAAGAATCATACGAACTAAATTTTACTTGTAAAATTTGTTACTAACGAAAAAATAATTAGCCTCATTTATTGCAATGTGCTTTAATATGGTCTTAATACTAAATGTTACAGTGTTACAGTTGTATGCATACTGTATATTTTTTGTGATTTATTTTTCTAATAATTTACTTTTATTAAGGTGTCCGGTGCTACCCGCCACAATTTACGAGTGTAAAGTGTAGATGTAACTAGAATTTTTTAAAACAAATTCTTACTATTTTTATGTCATTTTGTATGTAACATTTTTAAAAGATATAA
Source organism: Magicicada septendecula (assembly GCA_034769895.1). Classification (NCBI taxonomy): domain Eukaryota; kingdom Metazoa; phylum Arthropoda; class Insecta; order Hemiptera; family Cicadidae; genus Magicicada; species Magicicada septendecula. The sequence goes on along the minus strand of CM068367.1, from coordinate 308,737,477 downwards.
TAAAGAAATTTATAAATGTTTATGTTAATTTACTTTACCTTTGTTTGAGAAATTTTACAAAATGCTCAACTGTTTGGTTTTAGACGACTCTCCGCTATATTTCAGTTTATCTCGTGTAAAGACGCTGACAACTAAATTAAATATTGAAAGAAACTACAACATTACTTAATATATCAGAAAACAATAACGTCAATTCGTTGTGGCTACAGTCATCCAACTCAGTATAATTAAATACTTTCATTTCTAGGCTACTTTATTAAATTAGGTAGCAAATTTATGCACTGCATGAAGTATCTGGGACAAAGTTGAAAAGCATCTTATAATTGTAACGGTATATTTTTTGTAGCTGCATTTAATTTTGTAATTCGTAAACAGTCGCTAGTCGTTTTAATAACAAGAATAATATATTCATTTTTTAAATCTACAATGATTTTTACGAACAACGATTACAGGCATAGGTAGGCCTATATAGGCACTCCAATTTAATTTCTTACTGATGTTGAATTTGTAACATAATATTCGTCTGTCCCTGCTTCACTATATACATGATGCTAACAATCGTAAGGTCATCTAAGATTTACGCTTAGAAGTACCATTAATGGTTTTAGGTAAGCGTTATGAGCTCATATAACAAGCAGCTCCGTTCTATATAGGTCATTGGTTTCATTGAAATTTTAAGTAATGGAATGGTGCTAGACTATGCTAGACCAAACGATGTTGTTTTAAAGTGTAGTGCGATGACACCGATGATAAAATTTCATTTTACTCTGTCTGTAATTTGTAAATGGTAGAGTCGAATATGTCAGTCGAGTGTGAATAGAGGTAGTGAACCTGACAGTCTAACTACACACACACACACTTTGGCATGAAGTTTTAAAATTTTCTTTGTGTACACGTATTATTTGGTTGCTATATCATTCTAAAACTAAGGAAACCATTACTCTCCGACTTACGTTAGAACTGTGTAAACTTGTATGTGTAAAATGGCAGGTAGAGTGAATTGCAAGTCATTTATTGGACATGGATGTACTGTACACTATTTGCTATATAGTTGCGTAGGAAGTGTTACAGTTAGCGTTGTATATTTTCCAATTACAACGTAACAATGGAAAGTTAAAAAGTGTTTCTAACTTGTATACGACGGATATGATCCATGTATAGTGTTGCCTTATACTTTTTGTTTACCTTTCCTGTATGATGAAAGCTCCCCCTCCCCTTCACCAACACACACTACGATACATTAAGCTTTAAAAGAAATTGTAGTTAAGCTTTTACACACGTGAGAAAGTAGTATTTGTACTGTCATGACCAGTTTTAGTAGTCATTCTATGTAGACAGCTGTGTTGTATGCATGTTGCAGTAATTGGATGTTCAATGCGATTTAATAACGCTGTATTGCTCAGTTATATCACTGTCAATTGTACAGCTTTGGTGTTTGATGTCAATTTGTTTTGCAAAACAATAGTAGTAGTTGTACTCCATAGTGAATTTCAATTCCACAAAACTAAAGAAATAATAATTAAAAACAACTATTATATTAACGACTCGGAACACAAAGATTTTTATAAGTAAAAACATAAAGTTTTACCTTACAACCTGAACCGGTTTTCACCTTTAAAAGGATTCTTCAGAGGCTCAGGTTGTAAGGTAAAACTTTATGTTTTTACTTATAAAAAACTTGGTGTTCCGAGTCGTTAATATAATAGTTGTATTTAGTTAAGTAACGGACACGTCATGGACAACGAAATCCAAGAAATAATAATTATTGTGGATGGAGTATATTGTATCACAACCATACATCGTGTCATTTAAAAAAGTTAAATTACTAAAAATTGCTCGTCATAGTTACGCCACTTGAAAAGCAAAATATAGGAAATTAACTGGCCAAAGTTTAAAAGAGAATATGCGAGTGAGAGGCTATTTGGTTAAACCGATACAAGCAGGGAACGCGTACTGCACTGTTATTAAATCGCAGTTTTCGAATATTCAGACAACTTTTGGACATATACTAGAAAGTAAAATCAGTTTTAAGGTACTTTGCTTACATATTTTACAAACACATTATTTATGCAAGTATTATTGTAGTTATACGGAATTAAATTGTAACTTATTTAAGTTGATTTCTGATGGAACACATCAACCCGGTTCGACAGGTTTGGTGTCTATTACTAAATGGCAAGGAGACAATGTTGGTATCTGTGCAACGAAGGATGGAAGTCATAAAAAGGTTTTAGTAAATCTCTCGGAAAGATTTGAATTCAAAAGGATCTTTCTCGTTCATTTCTTTCATTATCAACACTTAACAGCGACTTTTATTTCTCCTTTATCATTCCATGGTGTACCACATTTTATTTTGTTTATCTCATCACTGTCTTCTTATGTACGCTCTAGTAAGGCATAAAATTGTTTAAAAACAAGTTTTTAATATTCTGTGTATCCGGTGACGAATCATTTTACCAAAATCTTATTATTCCAGACTGATACGTGTTCTCATTGCCACTACTTGTAGACACTCGTGTTCTCATTGCCTACTCGTTTGCGTATAGTTGTTAACCTGTGTGTCAACTTCCCATCTGATTGCACCAAACCTTCTAACTTGTAGGACTAGCATCCTACGTTCGTCCACCGTCCGGCGCTGGTCCATACCCAGTGTATGTAGAACAGACGTCCCACCTACGCAATCCTATTGGAGGTTTAATTTAAAGTGTTCTACAACACGAAGAATTAATTTACTTTTCCCTGGAATGGTCTACGGAACAACGTGCATCTTTAAAGTCCATTTTCGGTTGAAGCAAATTATATTTTACTATACGTTCGTTAAATATTACACTTATTAGAATGTCAATGTTTTAAAAAATTAATATTTATTCGGTAACAGAGTTATTTTAACTAATTTGTTTTTATTAGTGATAACAGTGTACCTTCAAAATGTTTCTACCACATGCATAGAATATTGTATTGTATTTGACACACAAAGGACACCATTTACCGCTCACTAAAACTTACACTGACCATCACAAGTATCTCAATACAACTTTTAACTCCAAGTTTTTCTGAGTAATAACTATGCAATGTTAGTCATTGAATATACGGTGGCTGGACTTTAGACAAATAAAGTTGGTTTATATCACATCAGTGGTGTGGTATGTCTATTACATTTTAACACGCATGCAAGCATACACAATCGTATTTTATGTGAGGCACAGATACGTTGACGACATCATAATTCTATTCAAGGAAAACAAAAGACAATGCGAACAGCTACTAACTCTCATAAACAAAATACACAAAAAATAACCTTCACTGCTGAATACGAGAACAACAATAGCATAAACTTCCTAGACCTCTCCATCACCAAATTTGAACATAGACACAAATTTAATATATACAGAAAACCCACTACAACTGACACACTAATACACAACTCCTCTAATCACCCAATACAACACAAACGAGCTGCCTGCAGAACTATGATACACAGACTAAACAACATCCCACTTGACGAAAAAGAATACAAAGACGAACTAAACACGATAAAATGTCTAGCAGAATCCAACGGATACAACAGAACAATAGTCAATAAACTCCTGCACAAGACACAAAACAAACAACAAACAAAGACAGAGAACAACAAATTCATAACACTAATATACATCAATAACCACACTAAAAAAATTAGTCCACAAAATTTTGAAAAAAGCAGGATACAGAATCACATACGAAACTACAAACAACACAGAACTTACACTATCAAAACACACTCAAAAAGAACAAAACAAATTTGATCTACTTGGTGTTTACAAACTTTATTGCTCAGATTGCAACAAATTCTGCATAGGCCAGACAGAACGTTGCTCAGAGATACATTGAACACACAAAGGCACTACACTCCACTACCGAATCCACCTTTGCAAACCACCTCATTAAAGCAAACCACACATACACAAACAGCAAAGCAACATGTATATTCTACACGTACACACAAAAGGCCGAAAACTAGACTCTCTTGAACAATTAGAAATATAAAAACACACAAAAGCACATAAAAAGGATATCCTAAACGAACAGACAATTCAAATCGCACATGTTATTCGACCGTATCACATCCACACACACAACATCGATCATTCAAAAGACGGCGCCGTCGCCAAGAACAAGACGGACAGCGCTCCCAGTAGCAGCCTCTAACGAAGCTTATAATGAGCGAAAACTTGTTGAGGCTATAAGGTAAAAATTTTACTTTTTTTCCAATATAACACTTTTTGTTCAGAGTCGGTTATGTTATACTAATAATTATGAAATAATACTAAAATGTGTTGTATAATGTAAACATACATTGTACAAAAGGACTGCAGAGTAATCTGTGCTTAGCTATACTGTTTGTGTATACATATGAAAAAAGCAATATTTCATTTTATAATTTAAATAATAAAAGAGCTACTGTAAGCGTTTGTTTGCATATTAAAAGCAGAAAACGCTTGCAAATTCCTGACATATTTTTGTTGGGCAGAGAGGCGTTACACACATATGTTAACTGACTTGCGCGGTGTTACCGGAGAACAGAAGCCAAAGCATACGTAAACGACTAAACTATGAATAGCCGCAGCGCTAGTTGAATATTTATGAGTTACGATAATAACACACTCGTTGAACGAGATCTTCGAACTTTAATTACACGAGCTATTAAATGTGAGCATTACTAGATTACTCTAAACACCTTGTGAATTTGTATTCCAACACTTTTCACTAATATGCATGATTGTCATCTGATAGGCCTATATGGAGTAAACTTTGTTCGAGAGGTACAAGAGTCATTAACGCAAACAGTTATTATAATCGACACGTACTAATTAATACAGTTATTTATTTTTTAAATAATATGCTTTTTTAATTTGCTGAGTATTTATTTGTTTAAATGGATTGTAAATAACAGAGAAAAATTTGAATCTACTTATAATTTAGTATAATTACACTAATTACCATTCAATCTACACTACTCTAGTGAACCAAAATTGTATCAAATTGTGATATTGTTGTTTATCCATTAAGTTATTTCTATACACAATATTATACATACGTAAGAGTATAAATATCAAGTATGCACTGTGAATAAAATGAAGGCTTGAAACTATATAAGTAAGTTTAATGTAAACTTACATGGTAGCCATTAAGGCTAGCCATTTGTAAAATTAATGAAAAGACGGGTGAGTACGAATAACTCAATACTGAAGTAACACAGACAGAAGAAACTCGTGAAGTCTGTTAAAGGTTAACATGAACTACAAATTACGTGGAAAAAATGCTGGACAGCCAGTAGAAAGACGATTTTCTGGATGGCCGAATAGGTGGGGCGTGGAACAGGGTGTGAATAAAAGACAACGTTCTGAAAACATTAGGACTACATTAACAAGTATACCTAAAACAAATAACAGTTCTGTCAATGTCTACTTTGTCAACCTCTACTTTAAACAAACTGTATTGTCGGTAATACTTTATATAATATTAAATCTCTCCCACACAGACATACTTTAACCACTCTTTGCACTAGTCCAATTACTCCCTGGTGATTTATTTCTACAGAACATCCGACGTCATTGCACCACAAGGTCAAAAAATCATATGTCTCTCTAGCAAAAAATTCCCGCCTTAGTTTGTTTACTCTAATCAGGCTCTAGTTTGTGGCTCTAGTTTACTCTAATTTGTGGGCTCTAATCAGGCAAACGTTTTGTTCATCGCATGTCTTCCGCCTAATAAAATGTCTTGCCACTACCATTTGTATTAATTTTGTAAACTATAATTTCTGTTCTAATTTTGTGCTGTAAAGGTTTGTTTATTATGCTTCCCTTCCTTGCGCGGTAAATATCTACTCGGGTAAAAGTTAAGTAAAAGTAAAAGTAAAAGTAAAAGTAAAAGTAAAAGTAAAAGCATAGTATAAAAACTCAATGCATTAAAGTTCTACTGCTTCATGTTTATGTTTCTCATTTCAGAAAGTACACACAAAATAAAATCATTCTTGTTAACGCTGCGGTTGGAGAAAGTAAGTGTATGTCTATATTAATTGTACAAGTACACCTCTCCTGTTCCTACAGGTTAGGATACTTGTGAACGTATCTCACATGTGAAGACGCACATCTCCATGTTGTGTGCGATGGTCTTTTTTCAAAATTGAAAGTTATGCCTGGTTTTCGTCTAGGATGACAAGTCTTACGTGTTTACAAAATAATTTTGTTTCACTTTTCACAACACCTACGTATAATGAGAAGGTTTGGTTATTCAAGATGATTAAATGTACGAGGGGAAGTTAAAAAGTCAGCTGCACTTGCCAATATCTTTTTTATAACAGAGATATTTTGAAGAAAGTTGTTGGTAACCCTGGTAAACGTCCGTTTCCATCAGCTGTAGTAATGTTTCTAACTTAGTAGAAACGTTTAGTCCATTGTTAGCCGCTAAACATGCCAAGCTGTCTGTAGACAAGAAGATGAAATCGTAATGAAATTTATCGCCAGTTAAGGTAACATTTCAGCCAGGCTATTGTAAAATGGTACGATTCCTTCGAAAATGGTTGCACGGACATCGAGGATGATTACCAGCAGGGAAGGAATGATATTTCGCATGGAAGTGTGCACTATATCATGTCTGAGTATCTGCAATAGGAAACATTTTGCTGTAGTTATTCGGGGTGCGTCAAGAAGAAACTCCTTATAAATTTGAGTGAGAGGAATAGAAACATCCTCCTTAGAGTCCTGAACTTGTGCAGTATGATTTACAAGTGTTTGGTGTTCTGAAAAAGGATCTTGCAAAGCAGCGATATCAGAATGAAGAGGAAGTCTAAAATGCAGCACGGAAATGTTTATAGGATATCGGACGGGACATTTTCAGCAATGGCATTGAAAAATGCAGTGGCGGCTCGTGACCAAAAATCTGGTGGTGCACAAAAAGATTAAGCCTCAGGCAAGAACAACCTTATTATCCCGAGCACGGGAGAAGTCAGTTGGGATGGAGCCAACGAGGTGAGAGCGCAGCGTTGTCAAGTGTATAGTAGTAGTCTTCATAGAAAGCTCCAATTATTTAACTACCGGTAAATAAATAACTAATAAAATATATATAATATTATTATAAAGTATATCTTTTATAATAATAAATAAAGTATTTATACTTTATATAAATAAAGTATAATAAAGTAATAAATAAATATAATTATAAATAAATAATGTAATAAATAAAGTATATTATAATACTTTATAATAAATATATATCTATTCTATTTTTCGCTCATCTATTATCACAGTGTTATTAAAGACAGTAATGACATTTTTAATTTAAAATAATTAATAAGTAATGTATAAAACGTTTATAAAATTATTCTTTCTTATTGTAATCTAATCTGATGTAAAGATGTTTATACTGAAAAACAATTTAATTTTTAAATTGGTTTTATTATGTCACAATTGTTAACAGAATAGTGATATTTTATTCTACATTAAAGAAATACTTATATTCTAATTTGTAAAAGAGCGGACATAGTATTTTATACTATTGTATTTTTATGCCAAGATATCTTTGAGTTATTCTTATTGTAGCTGTTTATTAACGTGAACATTACTTTGTAACAATTTATTTTATTATTTTGATTTATTAAATTTAAATTACAAAAGAATTGTCATGTTATTAATGAAATTAAGTTAGACATGTTATATTACACTTTAGCAACACGCCGACAATTTGGGTATGTGCTTTGCTACAGATTGTGCTGATATAGAATGCAGTGAGCCAAAATTCTCTTATCGACACATTATATGTAATTAATTGAATAAAATATTATAAATTTAAGTTAAATATTATAAATATAAATTATTAGTTTTTGACAACATGACATTGAAGTGAATCTACCTTAAATTGCTGTTAGTGTGTCGGGAATATCTGCATCGTCATCGAGTGGGGTGGCTAGCGCTTCTGACGCACTGTCGTCGTTGTCACACTCAGTATCTGAATAATTGCTGTCCATATCACTATCATCTACCAGATTGATCACTATTTTATCAAGGTTATCCGCCCTTGCACATTCTTTGTCAACATCATCTTCTTGTAGTTTTTCGGCATGTTTAATGCGCGATTACTAGTCCTCTTTGGTCACTCGGCCAAGTGCTTCACGGACAACCGTTTCGACATCAGACAACTTAACTGTCTTGTTATTTTCAGCAACGTCCCTCTTAACCTTTGCCCAAATCAGCTCGATCGGGTTATACTGGCAGTGATATGGTGGAAGTCTAACCACTGAATGACCCATTAAACTGGCAATCACATCCAGTTCGTAAGTTTTTTCTTTGTTCTTAATGGCTTCACCTTTTCTAAGAATTCCACCTTAGTTTCATTATGACTAAAAGCAATACACTTTTCGGTAAGCCTTTTCTGAATATCTTCTTTTTTCCAGTTAGTGGCTGGTATTTTTTCTGCCAGCACCGGGTGATAAGGGGCATTGTTCATTACCATTACGGAACCTTCCTATAGTAGGTTGAGGAATGAGATGAACCATTCTTTGAAAAACTGAGCATTCATCTCGTCATGATAGTCCTGGCTGTTAGTCTTCTATTGGAAAACCCATTCACAGTCTTTCATAAATCCCTCATTCGAGCCAACGTGGCATATTATAAGCCGTCTTCCCTTACCGAGGGGCACTTTAACGCCAAATAATTCGTTGTTATCTTGCCAACCGTATTTCAGTCTATGATGTTCGTTGACTCATGTTTCGTCCAAATAATAAACAGGGCGTTTATCTTCCGACTGCCTTACCTGGTGCATTGTCCTTAAAAATCTTAAGCGTGATACCACGATGTCACTTCTCTCCATTAAAAATTTCCTTCCGTCTTTCATTTTACGATATTTGAAACCAATTTTTTTTAACAGTCTACGAGTCGACCAAACTGAACCCTTATAGCCCAAACTGTTTCTTAAATCTGTAGTTATTTTTTCTGCTGTTGGAAATTCTTCCTTATCATAATACGAAAATATTGTTCTCCGTACAACGTCCTCATCAAATTTGTCCATTTCAGTCATTTCACATTTTCTTTTTCTTTTTTTTCCAGGAGTTGAAAATGTTTTATTAGATGGATCTTCATTCACTGTTGTATTAGCCTCCTTGCAAACTCCGTTTACTGTCTTTTCACTGATATTGCAGGCTAAACTACACAATTCTGCACATTGATTAAAGTTAGCCGTTTCTCTAAACTGCGGATTCGAAAGCTTTTTAAGAAAATTGTATACATTCCAAACAATGTTCCTCTCACCACTATGCAGGGTTTTTCCTTTTTTTCCTGTACTTCTAAAAGTATTGGCGTTAACACCTGTAACTTCCATGATTACACAAGGTAAAACACTTTTAAACACTTAAAACTTCACTTCAAAATCGGATAGCACTTGTCACAAACTGAACAGTTCGAACGCTACCACTCAACTGAATCATAACAAGGAAAAAAACGTTGGTACAGGATGTGTTCAGTCAAGTCACCTTTTCCAGGAATAGTCTAAAAATAGTAGGCGATCAGTGTGGCAACACCGCTCCGCACTGATTTGTTTGTTCAAGGTTGCGCGCTCAGTAGGCTCCGCCCTCAACGGACTTTAGCCGTGCTCTTGATTGTAGGTTTTTATTTAAATATTGTTAGACGTAATTAATGGGGAATATATAATTCAAATAATTAAACGTTCAAGTCACTATCGTAACGTAAGAGTCTGCGTAACCCCACCGATCCGGACGCATTCATGTAAACTTTAACTGACAACTGACAAACGAACCTATACTGTAATGTCGGCAGAGTGTATATACTCGCTATATGCTACCTATGCCCGCTTCGCTTGCTCATCTGCTCTCTCATTCGCTCTGATGCTTAGCTGTGGCATACTCCTCAACCTACTCAAGGTAGTCACGTGACACCTCACTACTTTGCGTGAGGTAGCACGGAAACTGTTATCTACAAACCCAAGCGACCTCACTCTGATTGTATTCGGAGCGGGCGGTGGCAGTATAAAAAGGGAATCGCGACATTTTAAAAACATTAGTTGTACGAATGTAAATTGAGTATATTTGCGATTATAGAAAAAAAATAATTTGTATGTTTTTTATATCTCAGAATTTATGGCGGTAGTGAACTAGCTGCCTCCTACAGATACCGCCCCTGGAAAAATAGCACAGTAGAAAGTAGATATTCAATTTTATTTTAAAGTAAATAATAGATAGATCCGATTTTACTGTTAAATCGAATCTGCAAAGACTCTGGATTACAAGTATCTACACTTAAGACCAAGATAATGGCTTATCGTGGAACTGACCCGTAAGCGTAATAATTGTTATAGGCCTAGATGGTATTGCCCCGGAACAAGTCAGCGATTTTGAATATCTGGGCTAAGTGTGTCTTATAATACAAGCAACATCGTTGTGAATAAGTTGCATAAGTTCAACCCTATGTGTGGGACCATCAGGCGAACTCTTAAGTCAGCAAGTAAAGAAACACGCCTAAAATTCTACAAGGTGATGGCCCTTTTCACACTTCATTGTGGTTCTGCGAATTGGAATTTAATGAAAGGCTAGGCCAATCGTATCCAAGCGGCTGAAATGAGATTTCTCAGGCACGTGGCAGGGTATACTCTCCATGATCACAGAATAAACACAGATATATGGCAGGAGGTGAATATTATGAGTATACTCGACAGGATTGCCCAGTTTCGGCTGAATTGGTGGGAACATCTTTGACGAATGAATGACTGCCGCATCCCCAAACAACTATAAAACTGTAAGCTGAAGGGACGGAGAGGTGTGGGACGTCCGAGGAAGCGCTGTAGTGATTAGCTCTAGATTCTTTGACTGTTTGAGACCGGAGCAATCCATCCTTGGTTTAATCCTTGAATATGGTGACGATAGTTATGAAATAAATAATACGCCTTGAATGTTCATATATATTCCATATGTTGATTCTGTTTATGCTAGTGCAACTGTCTTTTTTCTGCGTCTCGTTCCAAAATAGTATCTACTCACATTGTCAGTTCGTCCCGTTACCTTATGACTTATACGAAGGCTGCATCAACATTAAACCAAGTTATTTTTATTCGCTTCTTATCATAATATTTGCTTTCTTATCCTTTGTAAACACTCACACTCGCTCATGTGTTTGTGTGAGAGTGTGTGAGTTTATTGGATTAATTCACCCATCTAATTATTCACACAAGCACATAGGTAACATACGTATAATTTTTATATGTGTGATAATCAAAATAATGTACTTACTGTATATACCGTTTATATGGCAAATGATTTCCTGCGTACAACGCATTCATAAACATTTTGCGTATTATGTTCATATAATTAATTAAACACAGATATATTTGTTAATTTTGAATTTAATTTTATCAAATGGTTTTTTAATATTTTTAAAATTATTTATACAATTTATATGTATATATATATATATATATATAAATTATCTAATATCTCTACTCTTATAATCATGTAAATGCTATTTATGGAATTATATGATCCATCTAAAGTTGTATCCGATTTATCTACGTAAGTACCATCTTGTACAGCCTACGTTAAAAACAAATTTGTTAATTTATTTTGCAGGATCCATTCTCTGGAGCAAATTGTGTTTGACGGGAATACTTGTTAGTTTATGAAGTTGTGTGCCTCGTGCTTAACGAACAAGAAACACGTAACACAGTGAGTGTTCTCCAGTTTGTTTTGCAGTCACATGTTTAAACTAATCAAGTCACCGAACCGTGAAGATCTTGCGGCAAGCAGAAGTTCGTTACCGACTCCCTTACGTGAAGTACCGGTATCTCTTTACTCTCTCAAGGTATTCAAAATTCACAGACATTTAACAGTATCATGGTTTAATCAATGTATAAAAATGTGTAGGAAAACATAAAAAGACAAGTGTCAACTTAACACAATGTATTACTAACTGAATTTTTACCTGTTTACCGGAGCTTCTGTTGATGGATATTATTGATAATTTCTATAATTTCCAGTATTACGTTCACGTAAGTAAATAAAAATATATGGAAACATTCATTGGTACATTAAGCAAACACTCAATTTCGGTGTGTAACCACGTTCTCATATTCATGCAGTGGTTTGAACGTTTAATTAAGATTCTTTACGAGGGATGAATTTTTTCCTTTCTGCATTGGTATCATTGTTGTGCACTATAACTGTATTTGTAGGAGGGTCGTGCTTGTAATACAACTTACAACTTTTAGAATAAACTCTTTGTTTGTTTATATAACTGACTCTCTCAGGACGATGTAAACCTATGATGTTAGTTGTGAGTAGCCACAAAGAAGAACGAATTTAAATGACTGTTGTTAGATCATACACATATTATAAGTTATGTTAAAATTAAAACTTGTAAGTAAACATTTAACAGTCGTTAATAATGTGAATTCGGTCTTCACCGGATATGAAAACAGAATAAAAACAGTGGATACGATTATGTCTCCTTAATAAAGAGGACAAATAATAATGGGTATTTAAATTTCCACAGTTAGCTCTAGAGAAATTATTTTAGAAAAATACCATTATCGTCTCGTGAGCGATTATCTTATCTCTTTAGCAGAAACTAATTAATTTTTCTAAGTCATACGAGCTATACTTGTCTAGAAAGTAGAAACTTGTAACACAGTAATTGAGAAGGCCACAAAAACACCACACCTAATAGCTTATTATTATCACTAGACGAGTGCACGACAACCTTCAAACATACAGGCACATTAAACACCTGCACATGGTAATGCACATTATATACACGCATCGTTGTTAATTCACATTTATGTGCAATAAAACACACACTCTAATCGGTCTCCCGCGATTGACTTGTACGTTTAGTATGTGATTCTTTTAGGTCGAATCTGTAGCGTTTAGTACGTTAAAGTGTAAGGGTCGATTAACAATCTTGTCTGGCGTATCAATTTATACAGCGAAGGAAATTTGCATGTCGCATCAATTCCCACAGTTCAATTACTTCAATTAATTTGTAATTTAAAAATGTTAAAATAGAGAAGGGAAGCGTAGAAAACAAATAAGTGGCGAGAGACGGGGAAAAAAGAAAGGGCGAATTGAGGAAAGTACCAATAGATTGAAGGGGAGAGCCAAACGATTTTAACATTTGTTATGTTCGCGTGTACGTTGAAAGAAACTATATTCTGTGTAAAACATGCCACATTGTACTGTTCCTTTCGTTTTGACTTATGTTTACGATCTGTAAAATGCAGAGTAAAACTTTTCTTAGAAAAATAATTTAATTCCTTAGTATTTGCGTTTATTATATACTTATAGTGTAACTATTAATAACCGTTGAATCGTTGTTTTGTTGGTCAAATGTTCGGTTTCGTATCCCTGTAATGTGCACATCATTTAATACACATGGCTGTTTATTTACTTTCTATATTTTCATGATTTACGGGCACCAGAATGTCTAAGTAATGATAATGTTAATTGATTAACACTGTTAAATTATGTTACACAAAATATTTCTGACATTGTATTGCTTGCGCATACGGAAATGTTTTTTATACTGGAAAATGTTTTGGACAAACTTCATTTCGTTTAACGTCAAGTTTAAAGTATGAAAATGTTTACTGACTTGTGTCAATGTAATAATCAATATGCCATTCCATTGTACTTTGTGGAACTTGCTTTCTGCGAAAACAATAGGGCATTATTTAAACGATAATTGAGAGTTAGGCCACTACATCAAATAACATTGTTATAAATTCAAAAGGACTTTGCAAGTATAAGTGTACACAAAACTCTGATAAACAAATTAAACTTCATGATGAGTTTCTTTATTTTGATCTTTTCTTATAGCGTCAACTTGCTACGTCTTTTGTGAACAGCACGGTTCTTTTAATGTAACAAGCAAATCGTATTTTGTAGACGCGTCTGAAGGGTCAACAACTCATTCCTGGATAAAACTAAAATCTTAACATTAACAGAACATTCCTAAATTTAGTCGTTTTGATTACTGCTAATAGACGTTAAAGCGTTCATGAAGAGGGCAATGCTACGGTTACTACAACCTACAAAAATGTTTTGTTTAAAAGCCGTTTACACAAGATGTAATAATAACACTTTAAGATGATTTTTAACTATAAATACATGAACGGAATGCACAATACATATTATGATTATTTTAAATAAAATTTTGGCTACTACTTGCACAGATATAACTTTGGTTAGAGGAGTAAAAACGGTTCTCCAACATTATTTATACGACAAAAAGTAAACAGAAGTCAGAAAAATCCTTCATAAAATTTAGTACTCATTTGATATGTAATTACATCATTACAAAAATTACGTCTTTATTACAAGTTTTCCTTATGTTTAAAAAAAGATTGTCTTTAAATTAAAGGTATGACTATGTTTATTGCAGTTCAAGGAACGTAGGCCTAATATATTCTTCGTATTTTCATTCAGATTTGTCATTAGTACTTTGAACTTCAGTTATCCACTGTGGCCCTCTTCTTACTTCTTAACACATAGTTTAGTAAACACTATTAGTTTCATTTAATTAAATAAATAAGACTGGGGATGGAGAAAGTAAACAAGGGTAGAACTTGAAGAAATAAACGGTACTTACAAATGTTACGTTACATGTCAGTCCACAAAAACTTAAAGGAAAGCAATTACAACACTTAGCAAACCATTAGGAGAACGTTTGAAGCAATTTGAATATACGGCGTATATACGTACATAAATATATACTTGACATTTAATATACTCCCAAACCTATTGCTTCTAAAGGATTGTGATAAAACTAATTTGACATTCCAGACTATATATATATCTCAATTAATATTTCGCGTACAACGATAACTTCAGCACTTAATCGTAAACCAACATATCTGTGTGTATATCTCTGTGAATATGTAACCGTGAGAACACGAAATCAGCTAATGCCCAAATTACCTAGTAGAACTAGTTTTAGGAGAAGACCTTCCTTAATACAAGTATTAAGTAGTCAATGCTTGAGTTAACTATATTTGTTAGATTTTTCTAACTTTTACAATGTATTTTGTAGTTATAACCCCTTATGTCACTACTAGTGAAAACTAGTAGTAACTAAAATTTCCTTTAATAGAGGAGAAATAGAAGAAAAAAGAAAAAATAACAATTATAAAATTTATTTATGAGAAATGCATGTTTTTAATTTGTTAAGTGTCCGGTCCGAGTGGACCAAAAAATGTTAAGTAAGAAGAGTGATCCAAAACTGTTTTGTTGAAGAATGTTGAGTGTGAAATTTTGTACTTATAGTTGATTCGCCAGGATGCAGAAATGATGAAGCGAGTGGACTGTAGTTAATTCATTTATTTGATGTTCAAAAATACATTAGAAATTGTTAAACAGTTAGAAGTTGATTTGAATGTTAGATTGGCTAATAAGCATAATGTGGATACAATTCGTATCAAATTTATCTGATGCAAGGGCCTAATGGGCCATATGAAGTGTGGCCTAAGGCCTACATTAAAGGTCGTAAAGAATACGACATGCGCTAATACGCGGCACTAGAATACTTGAGTTCAAGTATTTTAAATGACAGTAAGGCTGCGTGCGAGCCGAACGCTGCTGACGAGCGTCTGAGACGTACCGGTACTGTGCAGAGCACCGACATGAATGATCAGATTACCGTAAAAATTAAAGCGCAGATTAGCCAACCTATAAAGTAAAATTATCGCGCTACTGTACATAAGGCTGCCCGTCAAAATCAATAGATTTTGTACTACATTTTAATAAATTATTATACATTTTGGTAACTTAGTTTATAATATACAGTGTTCTTAATAATGAAAGTTAATTTCAAGGCTGAATTGAACCTTGAGTTATAATATTAGATAACAGTTGTACGTTAATGGTTTAGCGATAAGCATGAATAAACATAAGCGTTTGTAAGCCAAGGTTGGCGAACAAACTAATTTCATGCATGAATAAAAATGTATGCGTCGGCAAAGTATTGCCGTCATATATTGTATGTGTACAATATCGAACGTTATGAAACATGAAAAATACTTAATTAGACAATGCTTAATAATGTATGATCGGAAGCTCATCACATGATGGCCCGATAGCTTGTAACCCTATGCAAGTTATAGATGGTTACCGTGAAATAGTTGAGGCCAGTAGACCTGTACAGAGTATTGTTTACATGAACAAAATTGCCACAAATTACATGTTTAAGCGTAAATTTAGCATGGCGTCATGTATTGACCAAGTCATTCTATTCCTGAAGTTTCAGGAACTTACAATATGTTGTTGTGTGAGAACAAGCTATTGATAGCTGACTGAATGCAAGCGCATATATGATGACATGTATGTCATAATTTAACCAGAAATAATAATTGTGCAATGCTTAATCACAAAATACAAATACAATATAACAATACAATATAAAATCTAGGCGTGGCATGGTTACACACAGTAGACGCAAAAACGATACGTTTTACAAAAATACAAGTTATACAATAAATAAACAACAATTTAGTTAATTACAATATGAATACATATATTGAACGATCGTAAAAAAATGTAAGTTCAGAGAATAACACAATTTTTACACAACAGTAAGTAAGACATGAGGCATAAATCAAGTGTTGCATATACGAAAATACAAATAATAATGAAAGCCTTGCATATTAACTAAAATAACACTTGCTTGAGTAAAACAAACAGTTGCTGACTCAAAAATATACAATTAAGCTTATGCTAAAAACAAAAGTGCTTATAACTAACAAGTCTTCTTGAACATTTGATTTATGTGTCTTTAGAAATTATACAAAGGAAAATAAATCCCCTTTTTTTTATTGTTCGTCCCTAGTAGGGACCAAACATAATTTATGGATTGGTCTGCGCAGAACACCTGTAGGTGTGCGAATGTCTACGACTCGAATTAAGTTATCTGGGCCGGGAAATGTGGCGGTAATTACACCAAATTTCCAGGCTAATGGAGGTAGATTATCCTCAATAAGTAAAAATAGGTCCCCAATGGAAACATTATCCTTAGCGAATTTCCATTTGTGACGCTGTTGTAACTGGTGCAAATAGTCGCGAGACCACGCCTTCCAAATGCCTTGGACAAAACTTCTGTAGAAGTTGCCAACGCCCAAGACGAGAGATAGGAATATGAGATAAGTCTGGGTCCGGTATCGCCGTTAATGGTGCGCAAATCAAAAAATGGCCAGGTGTGAGTGGCACCGGATCATTTACATCCGAAGAGATGGCAAATAAAGGTCGAGAGTTCAGACATGCCTCTATCTGAGACGGAAAACATCGAGGTGGAAAACATACGTCGCTAATCGTGTTGCTGAAATTCAGCGTCTTACGCAAACCTATACTTGGCATCACACCAATTCTAGACACAATCCTGCTGATATTACCTCCAGGGGGTGTCTCCCTGATGTTTTGCGCGATTGTTCGCTTTGGTGGCACGATCCCACTTGTTTGTCTCAATCTTCAGAGTCCAATCCTTTTCCACCCTTTTTACCTTCTAATCCGTCGTCTTCTGAAGTCACCGCGGAAGAGAAACTTACCCGCGGTAGCGGACATCTTTCTCTAATGTCTACCCCGGCTATCGACCTTTCTAAGGACTTTTCCTCGTTGCATCGTCTAACGCGCGTATACGCTTACTGTTTTCGGTTCATCAAAAATATTAGACTCTCCAATGCTGACAAATTTACGGGCGATCTTACCCCTGTCGAAATTCATCATGCTCTCAATTTCTTCATAAAACAATCTCAGTCGATCCACTTCGCAGCCGAAATTAATTGTCTTCGTAACGGATCTTCTGTTTCCATTAGGAGTAAGTTGGCTTCTCTCGACCCGTTTCTTGATGATTCTGGAGTGATACGCGTAGGCGGGCGATTACAGCAGTCGCAATTACCTTACGACGCTAAACATCCTATTGTCTTACATCCATCGGCGCATATTACTCGCCTCATCATTGAACGCGAACACATTCGTCTACTTCACGCTGGTGCTCAACTCGTGCATCACTCACTGCGTCAACGTTTGTGGATTGTTAATGCCAGGATAATCATTCGCTCCATCTTTGACAAATGTGTCAAGTGTCTCAGGTTTAGTGCCAAACAGCAGGTTCAGAGGCTTGGTATTTTACCATCTCCTACAGTCACTCCATCACGGCCGTTTCTATTCTGCGCGGTTGATTATGGTGGTCCCTTCATGATTCGTCATGGCGGGCAGAAATCCAGAACTCTCTCTAAGGCCTACGTGTCTTTGTTTATTTGCTTAGCAACCAGGGCCATTCACTTGGAATTGGTTTCCGACCTTACAGCCAGTGCGTTTTTAGCTGCCTTACGTCGTTTTATGGCCCGCAGGGGCATACCCAGTCAGTTATACTCTGATAATGGCACAAACTTTAGGAAGGCCCGCAATATTTTACATGATCTCTACAACCTTTGGCATAATAAGGATGCCATCTCATCGCTCAAGTCACTCACGTCCTCTCAGGGGATCTCATGGTCATTTATTCCGCCCTCGTCACCTCATTTCGGTAGCCTTTGGGAGAGCGGCATAAAGAGTTTGAAGTGCTCAGAAGCTCAGAAGTGTTTAAAAGAGACCGAATCAAAAGATAGGAAACTGTAAAAACGATAAAGGGAATTGTAAGGAATAATAACTATAACACCAACATAGTGGATAAAGTTATGAAAAGGGTTAACATAAAAAAAGCTAAAATAGAACCAGAACAAAAGAATTATGCAGGGTCATTGACATACATAGGTTCACATAAAATATTTTAATAAATACGGAGTAGATATAGCTATTAAAAAAATGTAAAACGGTATTTGATAAGGTAAGGAATAAAAATATAGAAAAAATCCCAGTATTACAGAAAAGCGGAATTTATAAATTAAAATATAAAGACTGAAACAAACTGTACCTAGGTGAGACAGGACGAAAATTCGTATGCAGATTGTCTGACCACAAACGTGGAGAAGGTAACAGAACAACGAATTCGTTATATGCAAGACATTTCATAGAAGACAACCATGATACTTCTGTGATATTCATAGAATACGTTTGTTAATCCTTTGGAAGACTGCGAAATTGTAAAAGTAGTAAATAACACAGTTGAAAGGAAGTTTAGGGAGGAGTTAGAAATATTGAAAGAAAGAGGAAAAGGGTTAGACAATTTAATTAATACGAAAATTAAATTTGATATTGGAGAAAGAAATATTTTATAACATAATTAAGAAGTAAATGATAGAGGACAGATAGATAAGATTAAGAATTAAATTGCATAGGACTAATTGGATGTTTTAAAATAAGGGTGTGTGACTGGCCCACATGTGTGGATGAGAAAGACGGTTAGGTTTAAAAGGAATGTACACACACACACACACACACACACAACACTGAAACACAAGGAATTTGATAGAAAAATATGTAACTGTCCAGATGGTGAGACAGGGCCAAAGGGTGGGGAAGGGACATTTGAATTATAGCTTGTTGTGTGTGAGCATGGTGGGATGGAATGGGGTGAAGGGTTTGTTTTCAGGTTATTTGTTAATTTCCGATCTGACGATGAGCTGCGAAGCTTGAAAGCGCTAATCGGAATAATTTTTGTATAGTGGTGTGCAACAGTGATAATTCTGCTTGTGATTTTAACCACTAACACAACTTTCTTCATTAAAAAACAAGGTAGTTAGTTTGCCTTTCGACTGCTATCGGAAAATTTGTTAACAACCATTCAATACTGAACATCCCACAACCGGAGAGACAATAATTTTATTGGCTCAGATTGAAGTTGTCTATGCACGTAAAATGTGCCGCAGATTTCCTTCATTCAAAAATGTACTCTCCGGTTGGATAGCAGTCATTCACGCCGGCAACATTAAAGATACCAGTCAACAGGACCCGAAACTGTAACTAATTTCAACGGCATTAAATTATCACTGCCACTGTTAACACATCAGGTCTGCAGCCCGAATAGAAGTAATAGTCAAACTGACAATGGACACTATCTTTCATCTTTCCTCCAATCCGTACACACTCCTTTGTATTTTCTCAACACTTTCTTCTATGGGTCTGTAGCCATGTGCTGACTCTTATTAAAAATCCGCCACAAGTTCTTTCACCAGAACCAGTTACAGTTCTACCAGCTCTACACACCACATTATTATATTATTAAGGAGATGACCTAATGTTAAATATTTTTCATGGAAGGCTGTCTCCGTCGCAGCAATCTCGTTGACTGTCAGAAACTAAGGCAAAAGTTTCATCAGGTTTAATACACAAACCTCTAAGGTTTTATAACAATATGCTAATCTGTTTGTTACTCTTTGCTTCTTGTCTCATGTAAAACTTCCTCCTGGTTCATGATCCTCAAAATTTTCCTTAAGAAAATGTTCAGGTTTCAACCTCCCATACCACGGCAGTAACAGAGCATTCTTAGGCCTTAGTTAGGGGGCAGCAACAGGATCATATTTATCTTCAGCTATAGCCACATGAATGAACTGTATCCCTCAGGTCTAGTTACATCTTTGATTACATATTACATATGTTAGTTGCCTTTTTATCCGAAGGTTCAATGGTTTCGGCTTCCATTAATCGACCAACGTTGTCACAAATAAAGCGCGCTTTCTTGTCTCACCAATTAAGTGCAAACGACTCATTGCATTCTCCAATATTACCTTCTAGGCTGTCAATCGTGTCCACTTTTTTTTCTATTGCTAGAGTTAGATATTTTCCACTCACCAGGAGTCCCATCTTTTTCACTATCTAGCTCGCCGCCACGTTCCAATGATAGATCAACAGTGGCCTCTACCAAATTCACAGGGGACACATTTATGTCAGCAGCTTTCTTACTTTCTGGCTTAGCTCCAACTTTGCCCTTGTTCTTCATTGCAGGTTTCCTCTTGACTATTACCACTGTATATCTGAGGCACATACATCTAAACATCTTCTTGTTTCGTTTTTTCAATTATCGTAACAATTTTAATCCTACATTTTGTATTATTATATTTTAAATTCTCAGTACCGGCAGTATCTTCGTCTATGCCATTTATGAGTCTATTAACTTCATGTTTCAGATATTTTATTAAATCTAAGAGTCTGCGGTATTACTGAAACTTTTTCCCTGAAATTGTAAATCGCTACAAGTTAAATCTTCTAGTGATCCTGAAGATTCGTTGTCATTTGACTTGACACGACTTGAAGATATTGAGGTGTTACCATTTTTAGGTAATGTTACGCAGCAGTTACATAGGTAACTACTCACTCAATTAGTGACATCAGTTCCATATTCAACAGCTCTATATTTACACAACTTGGATGAAATACTTCCTTACCTGATTCATTATACGGGAACCTCGTCTGCTATCCACAGAAACCATTACCACAAACTCTGCATTGATGTTTATTGGAGCCATCTTGTTAAGGAATAAAAACTTAAAACTAACCTCATCTAAATTTTAAAAACATTCATAAAATGCCTAAAGGAATAAAACAAAAACCAGTCGCGTGTGTTTTCCACTAGGAGTAAAAGTAAGAGAAACAGATCGACTTTAGGCTAGTGGAGCAGAAAGAGAACGCTTACCTGATCAGCTTCAGATCACGAAAGTTTGACCGCACGACGTACCTCTAAAGGAAAAGATTTTGAAAGAGCTTACCAACGTGGAAGAGATATAAATATCCGATTATGGGAATAGTCTCCCGGAAAAAGAAGCCAACCAGTTAACTCGAGTGGTTTAAACTCTAGTCCTTTCCCCAGCCCTCACTGGACAAGTGTCCGCTTCGAATTAGAGGTAGGACGCTCCTGCTTGTAGATGGAAAAGTGGTAAAATAAGCGCATAACTTATTAATAAGAACCAGAATATAAGAAAGAACAAATCCTACTACATGGAAGGGGCAAAGGCTAAGAAGCGGTCCTTGTAATAATAATTAGGATAATAATATACCAGCAAAATAATAACAGTGCTTTAAAATTAATGCCTTATAAACAAACAAACAAAAATCATAATTTTTCTTCCTAATCCCTATGAAGCAAAGATTAATTGGAAATCTATTTATTTTTTGTAAGTAAAAGAAATATTCTTCATCTCAAATTTCTGTATCATGTTATTACAATCGTGTTTAAATACTCGGTCTTTAAGACTGACCTGAGAGATAAAATACGAAAAGGACTAGGAAACCAAATTGAAATGTATTTGAAAAGGTACACAGTTATGCACCTGAGGGTATTATTAATAATTACATTATCATCTGGTAGAATCGGACATTTTCTATTTTCTGTGTTTACCATGACAGCGACATTAGGCATTAGGAAAGTCTGTGAAAGAGTTGAAATAATCAATTAGAAATCAGATTTCTGTAGTTTGCACATGCAGTAGTTGCGTATACATTCTTTATTTGTAAGGTATTAATTCTCCACTTATACTGCTTAGAAACATGAAGCAAAAAGACAGGGAAACTTATAAACTAGACGAATTAAAACTGATTACATTAAACTATTGTAAAGAATACTTTACCAACATCATGTTGGACGAAACGTATGGTTCTATTTATATACATTTTGGATCATGGCCTAACTGCCCAAGAAATTCTGACAGTATAAACACCGGCCTTAAAAGCTTCCGTTTCCTTATCAATAGGTATTTTTGTCTATTTTAAAACAAGTCTACGAGTCTACTCTAAACGGAATACTGGCCAAATATAGTCTATTAAGTATTGTATATGTAGACCTAATATTAGAATAAACTCTATTTAGAAGTGGAAACGAATAGGCAGAAACTATGTTCACTAAAACTCAGTGAAGATAAAATTTAAGGAGGCATATTTACATAAAAGCCGTGCTTAAGAAAACTAAGAAGAAATATTTTAATTGTCACTGACAGTTTGACTAATTTAAAAAAAAAAATTAATAGGTTATCAAACATTGGTATGTTTGGTTTCTACTAAAGAGCTGAATTCATACAGCAAACATTTACTCCCTGTCACACTAAAGGAAATGTAATACTAAAACACTCTACCCTAACATTTCGTTAATTTCGTATTAACCAAAGCATCTACTTTATTTTTAAACTTGCAAATTAATTTAAGCATGTATACAGAAAATGCAGTTGCTTAGACTGCTTGCTACTTTTGCTTCTGCTATACAGAATCCAGATAAACATAATATCTTTTTAGTTTATAACAGTGCAATTATTTCGTTCAAAAATGATTTTGCTTACCAATAAAGCATTCGTATGTTTTTCTGTGTACATGTATGAGTTTCTGTTAAAATTATAAAATAATTCCAAGAAATCTGAAAAGGATTATAAAAATAAATTTCCATATTGTGGTTTCGTCGGCAATGAAAAAACTTCGTATCTAAAAAGTATTTGTTATAAAAGAGCGTCTGCGTGTAATTTAAAATTTAACTTTCTGAATGAGGGTTGTACGCTACGCACAGTTTATAGCGTTATCACTTGAATTGTTTCCATACATCCGATTCAGTGCAATAAACTACATTTGCATATGTTTTGCAACATATGTAATACGATGCACACATTCTGTATCCGTATCCAAATGTGTACTTGTATTAACATCTACGGTTGTAAATGTAGCACTGTTTCCCTTCCCCGGCCGTATTCATTTAGATTTTATATCTCGCTCAATTTTACTATTGTTTATACACAGTAAATTTTATTCACGAGGTATCAAAGTTTACTGTATATTTATACACAGTTATTTATTCCGGATTTCCTCGCAACATATATTCGCATTCAAATTAGTTTTAGGTTTGTATTTGTGTTTATGTTTGCATTTACATGTACATTTGTAGGCTTACATATATTAATTTATTACAAAATAAAATTTTTTTTAACAATAACAAGAAAATTAAAAGAAACCTAAAGTAATTTTGACAATTATATAGTATTGGTTCACACTTAGATATTGCTTTTGTTACATTTAAATAAAATTGAATTCGTTAAATTGGTGCACTTACTAAGAGACCTGAGTGTACAAAATGCCAAATACGTCACATTTTCAACAATAATTCAAGGTTTCTGTAGTCTCTTTCGTGAGGAACTTTGGAGATTTACAATGTCAATACAATTCCAACAATTTACGATGCCATTTATTCTGTAGATGAGTTACTAATTTTCGCTATGTATATCCTACGTATAACACACCGTTTTGTAGGGTGGAAGGTGAATTACTCACCCCATGGCAGAAGAAATATGGGAAGACATTTGAGTTAGAATACACTACGGTAAGCCCTAGTGTTTGATGCTTACCGCTAAGGAAACGTCTCAGGCTGATTTGGAGCAATGGTAGAGAGAGAGGGGACGCACGCCAGTGCGGGCCGGAATCGGAGAAAGTGGGGGCACCTAGTAGTGTGTGTGTGTATGTGTGTGTGTGTGTGAGAGAGAGAGAGAGAGAGAGAGAGAGAGAGAGAGAGAGAGAGAGAGAGAGAGAGAGAGAGAGAGAGAGTGAGAGTGAGTGAGTGAGTGTAGTGTGGACAGCCTAATGGGTGTCGGATGATGTTGATGAGAATACCAAAATAAAGACAATTATAAACAGCCATGACGGGGTCGAGTTGCGCAGAACGCTAAAGTTGGAGGGGGAATGTCAATGCGGCGTCAAGGAGTAGGCGGGGAACACAGAGGAAAGGGCATATTATAGGTTGAAAAGAGAGGAAAAATTGAGGAGTTACGAGATCAAGATCGTTACGAGGTGGAGTTTGTTGTGGTGTGTTTATTAAGTGTTTCTGTGTCTGCGTGTATTCCTAGGATGAGACTCATCGGCAATAGTCAGAAGACAGTTGGGAGGATGGTCGTGTGTGTTCCGGGTATTTGTGTTGATTGAGACTGCAATGGATTTTATTGAAGCACGTTTCTTTGTGGTTTGGGAAGATTTCCAGTTTAATTTATAAAGGAAAGAATCTAAGGTGGGAAAGAGTTTATTCAGGACATACAGAGCGGTGTTACAGGTTTTGATTTTGGAAGGTCTGTTGTAATGCAGTCGAATGGCTCGCCGTTAAGTAATTCTGTATGGTTTAAGGCGGGCAGGGTCAGCAGTTAGCAGAATGAGGTGTGCGTAGGTCATGATGGGGCGAAGACAAGCAGTGTACATGCGGCTGAGAGTCACGCTGGAGCAACGGTCATTGTTGCTAAAAACCCGCAGTGTTCGGATTCGTTTGCGGGCTAGGTCTATGGATTGTTTGATATGTGGTCGCCAGGTTAGTTTGGAGTCAAGAGTGACGTGTAGATATTTGCAGACACACTTCGGGGTTACTGTAGGTTACTGTAACGGGGACTGGAGAAGTGAAAGAAATTATGTATGTTATGTCCTGTAAAGTTTAAGACACAATTTTGGGTTTTGTTCGCGTTTATGGAGATCCTCCAGATATTGCAGTATTAATGAAAGGTTGTAAAACAATTGCAGTCTTGAAAGGACCTCCAGTAAACTCTATCGGAGACCCATTATGCCGTATCATCGGCATACTGGGCAAGACCCGCTGAGGGATTGGGCAAAGTCGGAGGGTGGAAGGATGTCCTTGGTGAAGACAATATTGAGTAACGGGCTAATGGCGGAGCACTGCGGGACACCAGAATAAAGTTGGATTGGTGCAGAGACAAAGCTGGTGGACTCGGACTTCTGCTGTTGAGTCCATCTACGAACTGGGAAAGCCATTTTATTATGGTAGGGTGGGAAGTGACATTCCAGGATCTTGAAACGGAGACCATTATGCCAGTCGGAGTCGAAAGCTTTGGGGATGTCGAGTAGAGCTAAAGTAGTAGGATGTTTTTACGCAGAGTTGTCTTGGATGGCGCTTATCTCCCTGACCAATTGGTCGTATATGTTGTATCTAGGGCGAAACCCGCCCTGAGTACTGGGTATGACGTTGTGTGCTTGCAGATGGGGATGAATCCTGGCGAATAAGATATTTTATGAAAGCCTGGAGATCGCAGGGGTGAACGAGATGGGGCGGTAGTTAGAAGGTAGCCTGGCGGATTTGAGAGGTTTGGGAAACATCAGGACGTGGGCATATATCCAAGTCCGCGGGACGAATACGAGTTGGAAAGTGCCTGTATAGAGGGTAGCTAAGAGTTTCCAATGCGAAATCAGAAAGGGCCTTTAACGTTCTGTTGGGTATTCAGACAGGCCCTTGGGCGGTGTTGCCGCATTTTGAGAGTTTTATTTCGATGTCATTGACGGTGATGGATTTCTCCAGCGAATGGTCGTAGTCACCAGTCACTTCATCATAAGGAGTAAAGAGGTCAGCATGTGTGGTGAGAAATAGGTGTCAATGGTACTTTCAGTGGCGTCGTCGAAGTCAGGGGTGTCTGGATGGCTGTGGACCGATTGGAGTGTATCTCGAAAGGCGGCGGCCTTCTTGCAATACGATAACACCGTATTGTTTGTCGCGATAAGCACTGAGTGCCTCTTGCGGTATTGTATCGGTCTCCAAAACGAAAATTGTGGGCGTTAAGATCGTCTATTAGGATTAAACGGGTGTATGTGGTGGCCAGATGATGAAGGAAATTGATGTCGAGGTGGAGAATAATAGGTGACGATGTAGAAGGGAGACGAATTTATGAAACTGAGGTGGACCAGAAGTTTAAACTTACACTGTCTATATACGCGAGCATTAGCTAAAGAAGAGCAGTCGATAAACTACTACTCAGTACTACACATGAAATTACGTATATAAGACATGAATTAGAGATAGAGGGTGTGTGTATGTGTGCTTTAGAGTTATCTGATTGCAGAAGGAATAGACTATTGGTGATTACAAATTCGTGGAGAGTGTTCGAATTGTTAACTTGTAGAAGTTCTTTAATACAAGGTTACAACTTACAGCCTGGTACTAATACTCTTCATTATATTCATAACATTACGAAATAATAAATTACATCTGATGTTTCTTATTTTGTCTCACTAACTTTGCACCTGACGAACCTTTCAGATATTAATTCTATATCTCCAGAAGTTTCTATATTTCTTTATATAGAACCTTCTAAAGATCCAGATTAAATCTGTTACTATTCAATATCTATCCTTGATAAATGGCGGATGCTGATTTGTTTTTTACTTATTAGGGTGTTATTTTTGTGACAGTGTATAAGCGTATATTGTTAGCTTTTGTTATACTATTTCGAGTGCACAAACAAGAGGGTGAATGTGCCTCTGATTATCTCTCACGTGTAAGGAACTTCCAGGAATTGAGCGCTCTCTACTTAGTAGGAACGAAATTCACTAGTTTCGTCAAATATTTTTTATAACTCTCAAAAAAATATCAATACTGTGGATAATGATTTAAAATAACGATTTTGTACAGAAGTTTGCGATTATCACAAACATATAATTTCACCATTACTTTGAGAAGAATTTATGCTTTTATCTTCTGTAATAATACGTTGTTGGTAGGATGACATGTGTAGTAGAGTAGCCCTCATAATATTTTTTCAAGGTCAGTAACTTCGGTATAATAATATTTAATATATAGAGTACACATTAAGTAATAACTTTTACACACAAGCAACTAGTACTAGAGGTTAAGAAAAAAACGGACTTAATACAGAAAACATATTTTACTAGAATATTTTTGAATAGCGTAGTTTTAATCACATACAAACTAAATGTTTGTACATGATTGTATACAAGTGAATTGTTTTTTATCTATAAATGTCACGGATCGTGTTTGGTCTTTCTTGTAAATACGTTTACATTCTACTACTCATTTATAATATTATAAAGATCGTTTAACGTTATTTGTACTGCCAAAAAAACTGAAATTTACTGTAGAAGGATTATTACTGTTTTAGGAAACATTAAGGTCATCCTCTATGTATTATAAACGATACGGTAGTCCATACACGATAGTCTTATCTACAAAGGATTTTTATTTTCAACATAATACGAAACCTACAGCACCACGGACTAGTATAGAGTAACGCATAGTTAATTCTGGTGCTATTTATGTCTACTACGATAGTACAAATAGTAGTCTGCGTTACTGTTTAAAATTTAAAATCGCACGTAGCCATCACTTATTCTGTCCACGTTTCAGCTAAACCATAAGTCATTAGTCTTCATTCAATGAATTCCAAAACAATAGAAATAAAAGGTAACATAGACATTATTAGATCGTTTGAGTAGCAGTCAGATAATGACAGGTATTACTTACTCTTTCATAATCCAGTTGATTAGGAAATGTGTAGAAGAACGTCATCAAATAACATAAAACGATTACAGATAAAGAAACCTTTGAGCTACGTTTTTCTACTCACATTACTGTCTTCTTTGTGGACACAGTTTGTACAGCAGTATAAAACAAAAGTATGTGTCAGGACTGTTACTGTTACACAATATTGCAGAAGTATTAAGTACAATAACACAAATGTACATAGTTATTTACTTCAAGTTAGGAATTACAAATTTAGAAATTTGTAGCCAGAAAATTACGAATTTTTTTTTTTTAACTGTTTAACATAACCACTTGCATAGGGCTGTCTACTTCTCCCCGTAGAATTGTTTTGATGTTTACTTTTGATGTTTAAATAAGTTATGGTATACGCCACATGATAAGGGATTACACAAGCAAACGTATGCATTACCGCAAGTTTGATGTAAACATAGTACCCTGAATTTGTTTGTTTACATTGCCATTACGTGTCCGTAAGTTGTTACTGTAATATGTTGAACTTTGTACTGAAGGCTCAAGAAAATGTAAGTGTACATTATTTATTGAATGTAATGTCTATTTACTGTAGGTTGCCTTGTGTTCATCTTGGTACTTCATTAGCTTAATCTGAGATTTTTGTACACATTTATTTCCTATAATTGAATTTGAAATAACCACAAGATGACTGACTTTATTTTGTAAGTCAATTGGTTTTAACGTCAAAAAAATGTTTGTATTATTTGACTGAGTTAAATTTATTTAGTAGTTGACTTTAATTCCAAACATCTGGACATTCAGCTCTCTCCATACGTTCGCCATTAACGATCCAGGTAACCTTGTCATCGACCCAATGATCTAAAACAGGGATATAGTCCCCTATATTGTTATATTGTTGCATTCTACTCACCAAGAAAATGGATTTTTAAATCCAGAGATCTCTGCTGTGTAGGACCATCTTCCGACCCTCTTCATAACCGTTTGGGCAAAGACCTCCTCAAAATCTCTCGTTTCTGCTGTTATAATAGTCAACTGGTTTGATTTGCACAACAAACTATGCCGGGAGTGTCCAAAGGTCTCAGTGGCTCAATCGTCGTGACAACTTAAGTGACTGTTGCAACCTTCTTCAAACAAGCTGTTATGGAACGACTTATTTATTTTTCACTGGAAAATAAAAGAAATTTGCCCTTCCTCCGAAAGCTCTATGCACACACCAACTTATTACCAGATTTTGTCAGAAATTATTTAACAATTTTTATTTATTTTTTAGCTAATAGTGTGTTTATAGAATACTATTACTATTATTAGCAGATAAGGAATAACCAACTCTGTTCAAGCCCCTACATATTCTATACAGGAGATTTAATCGTAGCAATTAAACTGTTTCTGATAGAGTGAATATCTGTGACTGTAAGGTATTTTCTTCTTTGCAGTTACCATTACTATCACATGTGCGTATATATTATGTTACCTCAGTGGCTCAGTTTTTTCTGCAACATAGTTCTACTTATCTAATTAAATTCAGTTAATAATTAATTTCTGTTTTACTGTTTTTGAATGTATGAAATATATTTGGCAACAAAGGAAACATGAGTATGTGAAACATAAGTCATATTCCTTTTATGGCTTATTATCCAGCCAATAAATTTTGCAACTTATGTAAAAAATACAGGAGCTCCACTTTCGGACATTCGACATTCTTACGTTTTTAGCTCTTTGGGGCATTAACAATTATGCCATTTATGTAATTTGCGTACTACAGCTTCGGATTAA
Organism: Magicicada septendecula; assembly: GCA_034769895.1. Classification (NCBI taxonomy): domain Eukaryota; kingdom Metazoa; phylum Arthropoda; class Insecta; order Hemiptera; family Cicadidae; genus Magicicada; species Magicicada septendecula. Next base: position 308,707,535 of record CM068367.1, on the reverse strand, counting down.
CACTGACAGAAGAGCGAGGTAAGTGAATCAACGAGTTCACAATTCCACATATTTGTTGTTATTCCATACAATCAACTTTCAGGCAATTCATGCAGGTACGTTGAGAACGCTTTGTGTACGAAAGTTTCTGTATTTTTGTAAGCAGTGAAATAATTCGAAAAATACAGTACCTTGCTAACAACATTTTAACAAAACAATGTATTCGCGAGCGTGTACACTTATCTTTTAAAGAAACATGTATACACTTTTAGAACGAGCATATTTTAGTTTTTTTAAATAGATCTTACACGTACATTTATGAATCAGAAATATCATTAACAATATTGCGATGTAATAATAACCTTCTATTGACGACTTTTGTTACTTTTGCGAACTGCTAATACATGTTAAATGGAAGTAGGCTAATTTGTACGCGTCGTAGCATCAATTTCTTGTTACTTATATTCCTATTTATGAAATAAGTTTTGATTTTTAAAATATGATACACTGAATGTTTAATACAACATGAGATATATTAATATAAAATTTAATATATTGTATTGAAATACATAAAATTATCTATATAATATCTAGGCCTATATTTACACAGAATCATAGAAGAACAAAGAAAAACGTAAAAAGTATGATAAATAGGCAGAGAGACAAATTGAAACCACAAGCGTTACATTTGGGACAACGCGAACAGACCAATATTTCTCCAAAGGAAGAAACTAACGTCACGTGAACGCTGATTTATAGTCCTAATAACCGTCAGAGACGGCACCAGAACAACACGTGTCAGGTCATACACGTTTTTTATAGAAAAACTAAAAGAAACTATAATAACTGAGTCCATTCTAGACAGAAATTCCGCACAACTTATTTCTATCCCTTTTACTTTTCTTGTTGTGTGTGTGTCTCCCTCTTTCAACTATAGAATATAGTTGGCTATTCCCTCGTTCTGGCTATTCTGCCAGTCTACCTGCCTGGCTGTCTGTCTGTCTGTCTATCTGTCTGTCCGTTGCTGTCTATCTGTATGTCTCTCTCTCTATCTTTCTCTCAAGCACATAAGAAAACGTCGTATCTATCAAACATCAATATTGTACACTTACTTTCCCACGTAGTTTTCTCTCTTCCATTTTCGGGAAAAACAAAATTCAAAAAACTTTCACAAATTCGTATAGTCACTGCAAGCGAATACACACACGTTTGAACGTGTACGGGTGAGTGCACACACGCCGTCATTTAACTTAATATTTGTTTGAGGCATTTTTGTCGTTTCTCTGAGACTCGTATAGTACAAAACTTGTACCGTTTGATCTCTTTATCATGTAAATTTAGTTCGTGATGTACTTTACCAATAACGTTTTATTCGTACGATGTTGTCTGTCAGTACCACCTTGTTGATGAGCATTGTTTCTTTTTAATCCGAGATACTCTGTGTTTGCCTTTGCGTTGTTTTAGGCTTTTGCGTCAGGTTATGCGAACAAAGTAATAGACAAGTATTTGTTTACTCCAATTTTTAATTCGTAGAACGGACTTAGTAAAAATATGTAGTGGTAATTTAAAATTTGTGTTATAGTTATTAGTCTATTACGTAGTGAAAAAATATAAAAACTATATGCCTATAAAGATATAAAATTTTGTGACCAATATTTTAGAGAAATTTATGATCGCGTATTAAAATTGTATGAGTTCAAGTACATTGAGATACTTCCTACTGGAACGTGTAATTGCAGTATACTATAGCACAATTCTGACTATAGAACTGGTTGTAGCAATGCAACCGCTAGTAGGCCTATTACTTGTAGTTATGAAGCACTCTATAGTTTAATCTTTCTTGCTGTAACAAACAAATTCTTCTGTATCAACACACATTATTTTTCATAAAGAAATATATAAAGTCTAAAAGCTTCCAGCGGTAGGTGAGTTAACAAATAATATGTTAATTATTACATTTCTAGTAAATTCATAATGTTTTCAAAATATCTTAAACTCTTAAACAGAAGACGCGAGTGAACATTTTACTTTTAGTGTTTTAGTTCACGTGCTTTGCTATGTACTTATACATTTTAACTTATATATTATACTTATAAACATTTTAAATGTTACAAAATTTTTTCAGTAATTCAGTAGAATAGAATTAAAATATTTTAATTACAGCAAATTATAGGTATAGTTATAGGTAACCGTCTTTATCTTGTACGAGATTAATGAGTGCTTGCTGTTGTAGTGCTCAAATAAAGTGTGAATAGGTGAACAGATGACCAACCTGTAGACAAGTATTGGTACGGAAGAGTATCACTTCCAGTCGTATGGTCGAGTGAAAATCTGTTAGTCATCGTGCTTGTTAAGTATCATTCTGCATTAGAGTACCTAGTACCATTTACCGGAATTAAGCTTGAAATTCTGTTACTTCCTACCCTACTCTAAATACTATAATATGCGACGTAGGAGTGCAAATAAAAGTTTTGTCCTTACAGGAAACTAAGAAGATACAGAATTACGATGAAGATATAGAATTAATGTATGAACAGATTGAAGAGTTGCTCAAGATAATAAAGAAGGACGATAATGTAGTTATAATGGGCGACTTTAATGCATCTATTGGTGCTAACAGTAGTCAAAAATGTGCCGGGAAGTTTGGTTTGGGGAACATCAATGCACGAGGGGAAAGGTTACTTGAGTTTTGTGAGCAGTATGAGATTATCGTCACAAACACATGTTTTGAAGTCCCAAAAGATGACGATACACTTGGAAAGCACCGGGGGATGTTAGGAGGCATCAGATCGATTATATTCTAGTCAGACAAAGATATAAGAACCAAGTCAAATCTAGTCATTCATATCCTGGTATGGATATAGATAGTGACCATATTCCCGTTATGGCCAAGTGCAATATTAAATTTAGGAAAATCAGGAAATCTAAACAAAAGAACTGGTGCTTAGAAAAACTGACAGTGACAAAATAGTAAAAGAATTGGCAGAGGAGACAGACATGTTGATGGAAGGAAGGCCAAGTTGGGAGGAAGTAAGAGATGGAATAATTGCAACAGCACAGCGTGTTCTAGGGAAGAGAAAGTTAGAACCACGAAAACCGTGGATGACACAGGAAATGTTGGATCGAATAAGAAGGCGTAATAAGCTGAGAAATAAGGATTATCAGGAGTACAAGAGAATAAAAAATCAGATTACCTCTATGTGTCGCATTGAAAAAGAAAATTGGATGAAACAACTAAGTCTTGAAATAGAAGATGATTTCAGTAGAGGAAAATGTGATAAGGCATATTTAAGGATAAAATCGTTACAGTTGAAGCATAAGACTCGAAGTAATGTTGTTAAGGATAAAAATGGTAAAATACTTTTCGAAAATGATAAGGTCAGCGAGCGTTAGAAGGAGTATATAGAGGAACTATATGATGGGGAAGCTGTGGTAGTTATGCAGGAGTTTCTAGAAAATGAGAATGCTGTAGATACAGATATGGTAGGACCGCCAATTAGCAGGGTGGAATTTGATTATGCTCTTAAAGGTCTGAGTATGAAAAAAGCGACAGGGCCTGACAGTCTACCAGCGGAGCTTTTGAAAAATGTAGGGGAGAGAACGAAAGACCAGCTATTTCGAATAATTACTGGGTGCTATGAAGAGGGAGTATTGCCAGTTGATTTCATTAAAAGTAGAACAATCACAATACCAAAGAAAGGTAAAGTAGACGACTGTGCTAATTATAGAACGATAGCCTTAATATCTCATGCTGCTAAGATTTTGCTGAACATAGTGAAGAACAGACTGGAAGGAAAGATTGATCACACTTTGGGGGAGGATCAGTTTGGATTTAAAGCAGGTAGAGGAACCGGAGAAGCAATCTTGGCTCTGCGGCAGATCTTGGAGAGGAGAATTGAAGTGAATAGGAAAACCTATTTAGTATTTGTGGATCTCGAGAAGGCGTTCGACAATGTTGATTGGAAGCTGTTGTTTCAAATTATGAGGAAGTCAGGACTTGACTGGAAAGTTAGAAGAGTAATCTTCAATATTTATAGGTTGCAAAGTACTGAAATAGACATAAATGGATTTAAAAAGGAAGCAATAATAAGAAGAGGGGTAAGACAAGGTTGCCCACTGTCACCGTACTTGTTTAATTTGTTTATAGAAGATGTTGTAACTCAGATGAAAAGGAGTTCTAGGGGAATTAAAATAAATGGGGAACAGATACACAGTATTCGCTTCGCAGATGATATTGACTGATGGCTGATTCAGAAAAGGATATGACCCGAATGTTAGGTACGTTTAACAAAATTTTTCACGCTTTGAGATTGAGGATAAATGTTAAGAAAACTAAAATAATGGTTGTAAGTAAAAAAAGAGAAGACATTAAATCAACCATTATGTTGAACAACACAATATTGGAACCCGTTACTGAATTTTGTTACCTGGGTAGCATAGTTACAAGTGGGAATAAGTGTCTGGCAGAGATTAAGAGGAGAGTAGCTCTGGCAAAACAAGTATTCCAGAGCAAAAGGAACTTATTAACAAGCAGCCATATTAGTATTGAAACAAGAAAAAAGTTTGTTAAGGTATTTGTATGGAGTGTTTTAACTTACGGGTGTGAATCGTGGACCTTAGGGAAGGTGGAGAGTGACAGACTTCAGGCAATGGAGATGTGGATTTGGCGGAGAATGACAAAAACTAGTTGGACAGATAGGAAGACGAATGAACAGATCTTAGAGGAAATAAATGAGAATAGAACACTGCTTAGGAGTATAGAGGTGAGGAAGATTAAGTTGATAGGGCATGTGATCAGACACAGTGCTTTTTTAACTAACATCTTTGAGGGCAAATTAGTGGGGAAGAAACCCAAAGGAAGACTAAGAACTGCATACTTCCGCAGCACAATGAGTGTCGTGAATAGTGGGTCCTATGAAGAAATGAAGTACATCGCAAGGGATAGAATGACGTGGCTACAGCGACAAGGCATTGCCTTTAGGAGTTAATAATAATAGGAAACTAAGGATCACTTCAAAAGGAAATATTTAAAGATTTGATGGCGAAAGTTAAACATTATGACTTGGGGAAGATAAAGTTCTATTTTTCAAATCAAACGGTACGGAGACTGTCTTAAAGCACAACTATAGAAAAGTTTAAGTAATGTACAATATAAAATAATGTAATATATGTCATCAGAAAAATTAAATTACGAAAGTCTCGATTACCCTGATACTTTTTGTTTAGTAAAGTAACAAAGTTTGTAAGTTTGTATTCACCTGGCTACTAATCTAGAGGTCCCGGGTTCGATTCCCGGGCCCGCACCATAAAATCAAGGTGCGTTTTTCAGCCCCAGGTCGACTCAGCCTCTTAAAAGTGAGTACCTGGCATAACATCCTGGGGATAATAATGGGCGGCTGAAGCGTAGTGCTGGCCACACTGCCTCCTTTGTGTGCCGTACGGCTCGCATAAGGCAGCCTACCCTGCCTGACTCCTAAGCTCCTTCGGTTGTACACATGGGAGCCATTATTATTATTAAATTTGTATTACCCAAGCTATTACAAACTTGTATAGTTCATGAGCTACAGAACTCGCTCACTTTTTAACAAAGTGAAAAATTTGTTACTGGAAAATTTTGAGATTTTTCAATTATCAGAAAAATTACGAAAATCCCGATTACTCTGATACTTTTTGTCGAGTAAAGTAACAATTGTGGAGCGATCATACAATAAACGTTAACAATTACAAACAATATAGTCTGACCCCCGACTGCATTTTTACAATTTTCGCAAATTTTTGAACCCATTTTGTGTTCTGGGGTCATAAAATTTAAATTTTCAAGAGTGTAAAACTGTACACTATAATCAGATTTTGGTTAAAATTCTCTTTAATTTGACACTCTACATGAACTTCTGCAACTTTGTAAAAATTTAGACCCCTTACAATACCCCCTCCCCACCGCCTTTTTTGGGGATCAATTTAAAAAACTGTAGGGTTCTGTCGGGTAAAAGAATGGACACGCATGCAAAGTTTTACGAATATCGGTTAATACGTTCAAAAGTTATGGTAGTTATCGGCCAAGTGCATTTGACTGTTATCTGGCTTGTGCCCCGGTTCGGACTGGTTCTACATCGCATCCACTCAGCTACAAGATAAGGTAAATATGCAAACAAGTAGCGATGGACTTTATCAGCAACATATTCAGACTCCGTACAATCCAAACTTCTATGTAAGTAGCCAGAACTATAACCCTAGTTATGAGCATCAACAACAAAATACTCATCTTAGAGGTAATTCGCAACCTCACTTTCAGTCACAAATGCAGCAGCTATATCAATAACTAGTTGTCCTTTCTCAAATATGCCGGCACCTAATGTCTGCAATCAACTCCCGAACCAAATGTCATCGCAAATATTAACGAACACTAATACCAATATGGCCCAAGCAATACCTCCATTCAGCTGTCCTACCAACATCACACAGAACTCCCAAGAGGACATAGATTATGATTCATTAAGTGAAGACTTATCCTACTCTGAACCTAATGAAACTGAAACTGCAAATGAATCTTGCGTACATAATGTACCTTGGCAGCAAGTTTAACGCCCCTCTAAAAAAAGGAAACGATCTGCTACAGCAACTAAAAGCATTTACTTACCTCAAACAGCAAATAGATTCGATCCCTTGTCCAACATAGATACGTCTCTTAATCATGACGATTCTGGCAACTCAAATAACGTTAATAAAAACAATCAACCGAAAACACCAAAGCCTCCGCCAACCTATATATATACGGTGTTACGAACTATAAAGCAATGACAGACTTTCTATAGCATCGGCTGCAGAAGACGAAACATACCACACCAAAGCTCTCTCAAACAACACAGTTAAAATTCACCCCCACACCGTTGACACTTACAGAAAATTAATTAGACTACTCTGTGAAAAAAATATAGTCCATCACACCTACCAGCTGAAACATGAGAGAGCCTACCGTGTTGTCATAAGAGATCTTCACTATTCAGTACCACTAGAAGAAATTAAAGACGAGCTAGCTAAATATGGCCACAAAATTCGGAATATCATAAACGCGAGACACAGGAAATCCAAGGACCCACTGCCTCTATTTTTTGTAGACCTCGAGCCCCAAGATAACAATAAGGAAATATATAAATTGGAATATCTACAAAATACAAAAATTAAAGTTGAACCGCCAAGAGTCAAAAAGGCAATAATCCAATGCAAGCGATGCCAGGAATATGGCCACTCCAAAACTTACTACAGAAAATCATTTATCTGCGTAAAGTGTGGAAAATCTCATGACACTAAAACGTGCAAGAAACCTAGGGATACCCCTGCTACCTGTGCACTATGTGATGGCAGTCACCCAGCCAATTATAAAGGGTGTTCTGTCTATCAAGACCTGATAAGATCTAAACTTAGGAGCAATCCACAACTGCTAAGTAGTGCTACTCCACAGACACAATCTAATGTGATTCAGAATTCTCCATCCCCTCTACCACCACCGCGAAATACAACTTTTACATATGCTCAAATCACGGGCGGAAGTAGAAAGACACAAGTGACTAGCAACAGCCACGCAAACCCCACTAACAGGGAAGTAATGGACCAACTGGCAATTTTCCTAAGTGAGTTCAAAACTATGTTCGCTCAACTCATTAATCAAAACAGCATTATCCTCAACATGTTATCTACAGTCATAAATAGAATACCTCAGCAATGACCCCGGCACTAAGAATAGCTGTCTGGAATTCGAATGGGCTTTCCGGCCGCATACAAGAAATTATCCTCTTCCTGAATATCAATAAAATGACATCCTCCTAATTTCAGAAACCCACTCAACGGATCGAACAGTCTTCAAAATACCTTATTATAACATATTCTATGCTAACCACCCTGACGGTTCAGCTCACGCAGGTTCAGCTGTCATCATACGAAACACTCTTCATCATTATGTAATGGAGTCACATGTCACTGCAAAAATCCAAAGTGCAATCATTAAAGTTCTCGCCCTTCCATGGCCCTTGACCTTAGCAGCTACATAAGCCCACCACGCCATTCCATATCAACAGACGAATATCTAGAGTTTTTCGCCACCCTGGGACCACACTTTCTTGTAGCGGGGGACTGGAATGCGAAGCATACTGCCTGGGGCTCAAGGCTTATCACACCAAAGGGTCGAAATCTACTGGAAGCTATACATCATCTTCATCTCAGCTACTTATCAACAGGAGAACCTACGTACTGGCCCACAGACTTAAATAAAATTCCAGATCTTCTTGATTTTGCGATAACAAAAGGAATCTCGCACTTATATACAAAAATCGAACCAAATCTCGACTTAAGCTCTGATCATAGCACCATTATAATTACATTAAGCACTAATGTAATCTGGAGGGAACCTCCACCTGTTTTATGCACTAAGCAGACTAACTGGGATTTATTTTAACACATTATCAATGAGAATATCAACTCTAACTTTCGCATTGCGGATTCCAGAGACATTGAAGAAGCCGTTCAATACTTTACTAAACTACTACAGGATGCTGCATGGCAAGCTACACCAGAAAGAAGAAAAGTTTTACCTGATTATCATAATATACCTCTGCACATCAAACAACTTATTCAAGAAAAACGACAAGCTCGCGGTAAGTGGCAACGAACGAGAAACCCCCAGTATAAAACAATTCTCAATAGGCTCACCCATAGAATTCGCGCAGCTATGCAAGAGGCCCGAAACGCATCGTTTGAGCACTACGTAACATGTTTAACACCCCATGATCATTCAATATGGAAGGCGACAAAAAAAATCAAACGCCCGGTAATCCCAGTATCCCCCATTCGTAAACCTCACGGCAGTTGGGCTCGAGCAAATGAAGATAAGGTGAATGTGTTCGCAGATCACCTTTCCCAGGTTTTCACCCCAACCTCATCAGCAATTGATGACTCAGAAATTCTAACTTTCCTTGATGCTCCCTGCCAATTATCTCCTCCAATCAAAGCGTTTGCCTTCTCTGAAGTTCTCAGGGAGATAAAACATTCCAAGACACATAAAGCCCCCGGGTACGATTTAATAGTTGGAGAAGTTCTAAAACATCTTCCCAAAAAGCGTTAGTACTACCTACAACTATTTACAATAGTATGCTCAGACTGTGCTACTTTCCAATCCAATGGAAATTTTCCCAAATTATCATGGTCGCAAAATCTGGCAAACCCCCTACTGACCCTATATCTTACAGACCAATAGCCTTCTTCCACTCTTGTCAAAAATATTTGAACGACTTCTCCTGACCAGACTAAAACAAATAGTGCCCTTTAAGTACCTGATCCCTGAACACCAATTTGGGTTCAGAGAAAGACATTCTACAGTGCAGCAATGCCACAGAATAGTGAACAAAATTAGGGATAGCCTGGAAAAGAAGACGATTTGCGCAGCTGTCTTCCTGGATATTCAGCAGGCTTTTGATAAAGTGTGGCATGAGGGCCTTCTTACAAGCTGAAGAAACAACTTACTGATCAACTATATTTACTGTTGAAATCATATGTGCAAGATAGACACTTCCAAATCAGAATCGAAGACACTGTGTCAGTAATCTCTCCTATAAAGTCGGGAGTGTCTCAGGGCAGCGTTCTGGGGCCATACTTATATCTTATATTTACTGCCGACCTACCTGTGACAGACTACACTACCACCGCCACCTTCGCTGATGATACCGCTATCCTCGCAGTAGATCCCAACCCGGAACGAGCCTCTGAGAAACTGCAAAGCCATCTTTACCTCCTGCAAGATTGGTTCCAGCGGTGGAGGATCCGAGTTAATTCTGCAAAATCCACTCAAATAACCTTCACCATGAAACGTAGCTCTTGTCCACAAGTCACCATAAACGATGCCCCCATACCTATAAAATCAGAAGTTAAATACCTGGGGCTGCATTTGGACGACAAATTAACATGGAAAGCCCACATTCAGGCTAAGAAACAACAACTCAACTTAAAAGCTAGGCAAATGTACTGGCTCATAGGTAGAAAATCTCAGCTATCTCTCGCAAACAAAGTCATCATATATAAAGCTGTGCTCAGACCAATCTGGACTTACGGTATGGAATTGTGGGGCTGCTCTAAACCTTCCAACACAAAGATTGTGCTGACAGTTCAGTCAAAAATCTTGCGTTGCATAACGAATGCTCCCTGGTTCATCTCTAATTATACTCTTCACAAAGACCTCAACATTCCATACATTTCTGATGTCATCAAGATGCACGCCGCTAAGTACAGGAACCGCAACATAGGACACAGCAATAACCTGATCAAAGAGCTCCTCAATCCATCACTGGATGTAAGAAGGCTGAAGAGACAGTGGCCAGATGACCTGACCCGGTGAACGTGGTAATCATCGCTGGATGGTTCCCACCTCAAGTGACGACGTATACATCACTTTTACTTATTACTCTGTAAAATGAGTAGATTGTAAAACTGCATTATAATAAATAAAAAAAAAAGTTATGGTGAGTCGTACCTTAAATACATACAGATACATAGATATACAGACAGACAAATGCCAAATGGTCAAGTTAAAACTGAGAACTGCCGTCGTTCGTTCAACTATACAATGTTTATGAGTATATTTGTGACTATGTCCTCGTACAGGATAGAATAATTTTCTATCTAGAAATATTCCTAATCGATGAAACATACATTATCAGATATCTTCTATGAACAAGGTATTTTCCTAGTTACGGAAAACAAACGTATTGTCTAAATAGTTGACAGATGTATAGTATTTGTCGTATTTCAGATAGCATTTTCCGTCTGGGCTGTTGGTGTCAAATTATAGATCAATATGACCTACTCGTCAGTTTTGTCGGCTGATCAATATCCAAGTAAACTTAGTCGTTCAACTAATTTATTTCCAAGTTAACTGTTGAAACAAGTCAAAACGACTGTCACAGTAAGCTCCGGCATGAAGAAGAGCCAGCGAGTATTCACTATTTCTACATTCCTACCAACTGTAATTCGTGCAATTCTATTGAACAGCTCGAGTAACAACCTCATGTAAATTAGTCGTAAGTTTTGATTATACAAAATTTTAACCTTGCTAAAAAATAAAATTAAATTTATAGCTCTAAATTTTATAGAAACATACTCTATTATACAATTATATAAACAAGATTTATCTCACGTACTTTGTTTGCAAATAATATGTTAAACTATAATGTTGATGCTGTTCTTTAAAATTTTTAACCATACCGTATTATACATTTCGCCTATTTCATTACAGAGAAGGTTAATGATAAAAAAGCAATACATCACTATCTCAACAATAATAGACATTTTGGTATAACCTACTCACTTGACAAGTATGAAATACGTCGGTATGACACACCTGTCAAACCTACGCACCTTGATATTTTACGTACTTGGGTATTACACACACACACACACACACACACACACACACACACACACACACACACACACACACACACACACACACACACACACACACACACACACACACACACACACACACACACACACACACACACACACACACAGAGGTTTCATTTGGCGTAATTATGTTTGTAACTGTGTATAAACTGATTTTCCCTTCATTAAATTTACACAGACTTATCCTGAAAAATGTATGAAGCCTATGAATGTAACCTACTTTATATTCTCCTTAAAACTACTTATTTATTAAGTCTATTGAGTTCACATAGATATATAGTAACGTTCTAAGCAAACAAGCAGTTTGGTACCTTGGAGTATCGCGTTTAAAAAAAAAAAAACCAGTGTTTTGCGCTTTACAGTGTCTGCAGTACACGTAACTTTGTAAATATTCAGTTTAAATCACTTTCCATCAACCACTAGCTCATTTCACTAACATGTAACAGCATGACAAGCACCCTGTGACACGTTATTGTTATGGAAATTACGTTACTTCTTGTCAGCTACACGTGCGTCCCAAATACAATTAACGTAGGCTACGACACGGGAAATTTACTCTTTGCTTCCAAAGCAGTACAGTCTAATTGGATTGTTAGAATGCAAACTGTGTGTTTCAGCCCGTTACATTGTAAGGTGGCTCAATCCATTCCAAACAAATACATGAATTTATAAAATTTGTTAAAATTCTTGTTTACATTTATGTTATTAAATAAAACTAATGTGTAATAGTTCAGTCTGTAGTTTTAGGATTTTCTACAGACATGGACATCCTATGTAGTGACACTAGTATGTTGACAAATACGTTGAGTAACGCCCGTAATTACAAATCAGTTTACTTATTATAATAATGAATCTGTTAACTATACTGTTTCTGGCAAAAATAAATGTACAAGTTTATGTCGAAACGCAATAATTAAATATTACACCGATTATTGCTGAAAAAATATTTTCTTTTTTTCTTTCTTACATTTCATTTCTTTTCTCGTTAGTTGAACAAGTTTATGTTTATGATAATTGGGGGCAGAATCAGGGGTTAAGAACAACACGTGATACACACGCTGCGTAACTTTCCGATACACACCTTTAAGAAGACGCAGTGTTGGCCCCTTGGGAGGAGCGGGAACACATCGGAAGCCTAATTGTAGAGCTGTTTCTGTAAGCATTACCAAAAAATTGGGGCAGACCACGTGCAGAAAATACTTGTTAAGAGAGGAATATTAAAAGTAAGGTACGTCATATATATCATAAATGACGAGTGATAATCACTAAAACTAGTTTATGGTTTTATTTTTTACTATAAAAAACGTATGTATAATATACCCTTTAGAAACTGAAAAAAATGTAAAAAGCACTTGTTTATTTGCTTTTATTTTATAAACCGTAATTATATAATGGAAATTTTGTTAAAAACGTAACTTTTAGTTTCTTCAATCTGTTGATCTTCAAGTGAAGGTATTTTTTCATACGTGTATTTGGAGTTTAATGACCAAACCGTCTTCAACGTCACTTGACCGTTTATTATAATTAGTTTTGATGTATTCTCAGCCTTATGATACTTACAATTTTTTAGCAGAAATTACTTACGACATAAGCATGCATTATGAATGGGTCAAAAATATTAATCGTTAGCAAGCTCAAATTACTGCTGTGCCTGCGTCTTATACAATCTAGAGTGAATGAAAATAAGGTCAACAAGGTTGGTACAAACATAAAACAATATGATGGCACTTACGCACATGGTTGACTAACTAGTTGGTTATTGACGACCAAGAAATTAAAAGGAACCTTCTAGGCGACCAAAGAGTAGACGACTAATGGGAGCAGCTTGTTTCTTACAATGTGTTCGCATTGTGGTAGTAACAGACACTAGATATCACCCCGTTAACGTCTCCCGTTATAGAAAAATTTTACTTAATTAAATATTCATTGTCTAATAAAAATATTTTTTTATTATAAAAAAATATGTGTATAACTATTTGACATTTCTAAAGCGATTGTTCTTAGTGACAGCGCAAGGAGAGTTTAGCGATAAGCCATTTTCCGGCAACACACAAGAACAACACATGGACATCATTTGTACAAAACATCATTAAGCGTTTATAACTCTACCTTTGTTTCTATATTACAGAATTAATGGGTTTCACTTGGAATCTGATTTCTTTAGAGAATTTAAGTTGTCTCAGGCTATGTCCATTTTAATCAAAGTTATATCAACATTAAAATTCAATCCTTTTCTAGAGATTCATTTTTGTTGGTTCAAAGTTCCTTAATCTCCATACTCTGACATTCTGCTCTATTTAATTTACAAAAGCTTAGTCATTACTCAAACATATTCTTCTCTGAACACTTGATATTTCAAAAGTTATTACCTGCTTTTATAAACTGATATCGTGACTTCGTGTGCTCGTTGTAGATTTTAAAATGAGCGTGAGCTCATTAAGAGACATATAAGAATTCTAACAGTTAAAGGGTGAAAGACATGTAAATGCCCTGTTTTTAAATAAATATTGGGCTACAGTATAAGAATAGAAGGTTTTTTGATAGAAAACGGAATCACCTACTGATGCAGGGTTACTGATTTAAGGAAAACCTAGGTTCACTGAAAAGTCTGTGGAACTACTTGTCTCAGTATAATCTCACAGGTAAAACTGTAAATAATTCTGTGACGTTTTGGGCGGTTGAGTGAATGATAGGGCGAAGCCCAGAAATTCGCTCTTGTCTTTCTGTGTCAAAGGAACTTTTTTCGCCATGCATGTAAAGTGGCTTACAACAATGCGGGCTGTGTACAAAATAGGAAGTGATCTTCGAATTCAAATTGTAATATATTGCACTATTCTAATACAGCTCCCATCTTTAGGAAGTGATGTCTTTACCTACATATTTAAAACAATAAACTCCTTAAAGAAATATATTTCACGTATTTAAATTCTGATAACTCACTATTACAATGTGGATTATTATCAGTACTTTATCACCTACTGATATGCTTTCTTTAAGTGCCTACACATAATTAAAACGTTTCTATTTTAACTTAAGTTTAATGACTTGCAAGTTTCTAACTCAAAACATGTGTTTAATAAGTAGGCATTTGAAGAACTTGGATAAAGATTTGAGCCAATCTAGCCAAAAATGAGCTTAAGCCAATTACACCGATTACTGAATTTGATGAATTCTGTCCAAACAACATACAAGGTACGATACATACTCTTGGTGTCTTGAGTCTGTGCTGACACGTACATACTGTAGGCTGTAGAGCAAATCAAGTTAAACATGATTTCAGTGGCAGAGCTGACAGCTCGTCGCGTGTATGTCTTAATGGAAAGTGAATTGTGAACTTGAACTAACTGTATTACCATTGTCTGGTGTCTTCACGAGTAGGTAATTACAATATAATATGGTTGGAGCACAGACGACTATGTTGAATGAACAGTATTAGTCGCATTATAATTGCAAATTTTATATAGAATACAACACCCCTTAGCGTTCGTAAATCTGATTATAGGAAATTTTACTATACACTTTCAAATTACAAAAATAATTTCTTCGTCTAGGCTTATGATAATAATTTATGAGCAAATATTTATTAACGAAAAACTACATACCTTTGTGTTCTGTATTAATTTTAAAAGAAAAGACACCGTATACGCCATGAAATCCGAAACAGATAACACTTTATGAACACACACACACACACACACACACACACACACACACACACACACACACACACACACACACACACACACACACACACACACACACACACACACAATCTAAACCCTACGTTCTTGTAGCCTTTTAAAGTGAACTGAACATTAATTTGTTTCTTGTGCAAGTATTATCTTTCTTATGCTGTCTAAGCACGTTATATGGAATCAGTATCTTATCTGTATTATATTATGTATCAGGAAATAATATTTTACTTTTAATCAAATGTATCAAAATATATTAAGAAACAAGCGACGTGTTATTATATGCTTAATACGGTTTGTTAAAACAATTTATCCATTAGAAATTAATTGTTATTTATCTATAATACAACTTTCCTTTCAAACTGATTTTGCATCTACTTGGACTTGACCCAAGAACTTTAATCTTGAATTTTTGTAGGTCTTTTACATCGATATTCTCATACAATACAATAGTATTTCTTCTAGTGTGTTTTATTCAGTGTTTTCAATAAAGAATTTGGTCCTGACTCCTGTTAATATTCTTGTAAAGAGAACTACTATGATACACACACACACACACACACACACAATCACACACTCATCTGGACAAGAAAATTGTATACAGTGATCACGAAAAGTCGACAGATGCAGTACGTGAAAGCTTTACACGTTTCTCGGCTAGCCGAGCAGTTGCAATGTCTGTGTGAAGGTCAAGCAGAAAAAGTACCCTCTAGAATGTTCGAGTATTTGTACTAAGCAAAAGAACGGAAAATTATTCAGAAACATCTGGAGGACTTACACAAGCAACAGCGGCTGGATTAGAAGTTAGTTACACCTGGCGAGATTGTTGAGAGCGGATCAATTGATTTGGAACAAGATTATTGTGTTACAATTAGTCCGGAACTCCTAAGAGTTGACATCATTATTGCCTGTGGACAAATGTAAGTTGAATTAATGTATGAGAGTACCTTGTAGATTTTGAAGTTGTTATTTCTGACTAATTAAACTGGTAATTAGTCACTTAATTGGTGTTTATATTTTGTTTCCACTGGACCATAAGATAATCCTTGAGATCGTCGTCAAAATATTATTTCTTACTCATTAAATTTGTTAGTGATAAGAAATAAACTTTTGTAACATTTATGGTTCTATACATTTATTAAAAACGGGCCTTAATGATGAGTCGCTGATCAAGTGTATAATGCGACAGTAATCGAAATGATTTGGACATATGTTCAAAATGGAACAGTAGAGGCAATCAAAAACTCTCGGTTACAGGTTTCAGGACGAAGAAGATGAAGAACAAGAAAAACGTGGAATAATGTAATGTTGTCGTTAGATGTACGTTCCTATCCTGGAACGAAGTTAAGAAAACGACATAAGATAAGAAGTAAATAATGGATAAAATTTGGTGACAACACGTTACGCAATCTTTCATATTTTTACTTCCATGTTCCTTAAGGACATGGAAGTATGGTGATGGCAAAAAAAATCGTGTTCGAGATTATTGCAGATTCTGATTGTACTACACTCAAAACATGAAAAAAGTCGTTTTTCGAAAAGTGTCTGTGTGTGTGTCTGTCTGTGTGTCTGTGTGTCTGTCTGTAGATTTTTTACTTCCATATTCCTTAAGGAATGGAAGTATGGTGATGGCAAAAAAAATCGTGTTCGAGATTATTGCAGATTCTGATTCTACTACACTCAAAACATGAAAAAAAGTCGTTTTCCGAAAAGTGTCTGTGTGTCTATCTGTCTGTCTGTCTGTCTGTGTGTCTATCTGTCTGTAGATTTTTTTTCTATGGCAAACGATAACGGCCGCAAATTCAAACAGAATCATATAATTTTTTGCATACAGCCCTGATTTGCAGAGTACTCGCGACTTATTGTTTTTGGTGAAGATCGGTTGAGGGAAATGGGTAGTTTACCTGCAACGGTTTTTTTTTAGCAAGGGTAATTTTGTTTGTTTGGCAAACGATAACAGCCGCAAATTCAAACAGAATCAAATAATGTTTCGCATACAACCCTGAATTGTAGAGTTCTCAAGATCTGTTGATTTTGGTGAAGATCGGTTAAGGGAAAGGGGTAGTTTACCTGTAACGTTTTATGTTTTAACAAGGGTATTACCTATGGCAAACGATAACAGCCGCAAATTCAAACAGAATCAAAAGATTATTTGCATACACCCCTAAATTGTAGAGTTCTCAAGACCTATTGTTTTTGGTGAAGTTCGGTTGAGGTAAAGGGGTAGTTTACCTGCAACGTTTTTTTAACAAGGGTATTTTCTATGGCAAACGATAACAGCCGCAAATTCAAACAGAATCAAATAATGTTTTGCATACAGCCCTGGTTTGTAGAGTACTCAAGACCTATTGTTTTTGGTGAAGATCGGTTAAGGGAAAGGGGTAGTTTACCTGTAACGTTTTATGTTTTAACAAGGGTATTTCCTATGGCAAACGGTAACAGTCGCAAATTCACACAGAATCAAAAGATTATTTGCATACAGCCCTAAATTGTAGAGTTCTCAAGACCTATTGTTTTTGGTGAAGTTCGGTTGAGGGAAAGGGGTAGTTTACCAGCAACGTTTTTTTAACAAGGGTATTTTCTATGGCAAACGATAACAGCCGTAAATTCAACCAGAATCAAATAAGGTTTTGCATACAGCCCTGATTTGTAGAGTACTCAAGACCTATTGTTTTTGGTGAAGATCGGTTGAGGGGAAGGGGTAGTTTACCTGCAACGTTTTTTTATCAAGCGTATTTTCTATGGCAAACGATAACAGCCGCAAATTGAAACAGAATCAAATAATTTGTTGCATACGTCCCTGAATTGAAGAGGTCTCAATGGCTTTCGATTTTGGTGAAGATCGATTAAGGGGAAGGGGTAGTTTACCTGCAACCTTTTACGTTTTAACAAGAGTAAAGTACTTGAAAATTTATTTAAACTTTTTGAAACAATGGTAATTGTTAAAAATAAAATCATTTTGTTGCCAGGCAATAAAATTATAATTTTTTCATTTTAATGTAATATAATATTTTTCATTTAATACAGCAATAAAAAGGCAGGTAAGACACAGCCTGGCTGTTTGGCTGAAAATGATTTTAAATATAAATCTTAGAATATGGAAGTCATGTATGGTTCTCCATACCGATATTTTTCTATGGCAAACGATAACAGCCGCAAATTCAAACAGAATCAAATAATTTTTTGCATACAGCCCTGATCTGTAGAGTACTCAAGACCTATAGTTTTTTGGTGAAGATCGGTTATGGGAAAGGGGTAGTTTACCTGCAACGTTTTTTGTTTTAACAAGGGTATTTTCTGTGGCAAACGATAACAGCCGCAAATTCAAACAGAATCAAATGATTATTTGCATATAGGCCTGAATTGTAGAGTTCTCAAGGCTTTTTGTTTTTGGTGAAGATCGGTTATGGCGAAGGGGTAGTTTACCAGCAACATTTTATGTTTTAACAAGGGTATTGCCTATGGCAAACGATAACAGCCGCAAATTCAAACAGAATCAAATAAGTTTTTGCATACAGCCCTGATTTGTAGAGTACTCGCGACCTATTGTTTTTGGTGAAGATCGGTTGAGGGAAAGGGGTAGTTTACCTGCAACGGTTTTTTTTATCAAGGGAAATTTTTTTTGTTTGGCAAACGATAACAGCCGCAAATTCAAACAGAATCAAATAATGTTTCGCATACAGCCCTAAGGTTTAGAGTTCTCAAGATCTGTCGATTTTGGTAAAGATCGGTTAAGGGAAAGGGGTAGTTTACCAGCAACGTTTTATGTTTTAACAAGGGTATTTTCTATGGCAAACGATAACAGCCGCAAATTCAAACAGAATCAAATACGTTTTTGCATACAGCCCTGATTTCTTGAGTACTAAAGACCTATTGTTTTTGGTGAAGATCGTTTAAGGGGAAGGGGTAGTTTACCTGCCACATTTTTTGTTTTATCAAGGGTATTTTGTATGGCAAACGATAACAGCCGCAAATTCAAATAAAATCACATAATATTTTGCATATAGCCCTGAATTATAGAGTTCTCAAGATCTATTGTTTTTGGTGAAGATCGGTTAAGGGAAAGGGGTAGTTTACTGGCAACGGTTTTTTATCAAGGGTAATTTTTACTTCCATATTCCTTAAGGAATGGAAGTATGGTGATGGCAAAAAAAATCGTTTTCGAGATTATTGCAGATTCTGATTCTACTACACTCAAAACATGAAAAAAGTCGTTTTCCGAAAAGTGTCTGTGTGTCTGTCTGTCTGTCTGTCTGTCTGTCTGTGTGTGTGTCTGTCTGTAGATTTTTTTTCTATGGCAAACGATAACTGCCGCAAATTCAAACAGAATCAAATAATTTTTTGCATACAGCCCTGATTTGCAGAGTACTCGCGGCCTATTGTATTGGTGAAGATCGGTTGAGGGAAAGGGGTAGTTTACCAGCAACGGTTTTTTTTTACCAAGGGTAATTTTGTTTGTTTGGCAAACGATAACAGCCGCAAATTCAAACAGAATCAAATAATGTTTCGCATACAGCCCTGACTTGTAGAGTGCTCAAGATCTGCTGATTTTGGTGAAGATCGGTTAAGGGAAAGGGGTAGTTTACCTGTAACGTTTTATGTTTTAACAAGGGTATTTCCTATGGCAAACGATAACAGCCGCAAATTCAAACAGAATCAAAAGATTATTTGCATACAGCCCTAAATTGTAGAGTTCTCAAGACCTATTGTTTTTGGTGATGTTCGGTTGAGGGAAAGGGGTAGTTTACCAGCAACGTTTTTTTTTTAGGGTATTTTCTATGGCAAACGATAACAGCCGCAAATTCAAACAGAATCAAATAATGTTTTGCATACAGCCCTGATTTGTAGAGTACTCGAGACCTATTGTTTTTGGTGAAGATCGGTTAAGGGAAAGGGGTAGTTTACCTGTAACGTTTTATGTTTTAACAAGGGTATTTCCTATGGCAAACGATAACAGCCGCAAATTCAAACAGAATCAATAGATTATTTGCATACAGCCCTAAATTGTAGAGTTCTCAAGACCTATTGTTTTTGGTGAAGATCGGTTGACGGAAAGGGGTAGTTTACCGGGCAACGTTTTTTTTTAAGGGTATTTTTTATGGCAAACGATAACAGCCGCAAATTCAAACAGAATCAAATAATGTTTTGCATACAGCCGTGATTTGTAGAGTACTCAAGACCTATTGTTTTTGGTGAAGATCGGTTAAGGGGAAGGGGTAGTTTACCAGCAACGTTTTTTTATCAAGCGTATTTTCTATGGCAAACGATAACAGCCGCAAATTCAAACAGAATCAAATAATGTTTTGCATACGTCCCTGAATTGTAGAGGTCTCAATGACTTTCGATTTTGGTGAAGATCAGTTAAGGGGAAGGGGTAGTTTACCTGCAACCTTTTACGTTTTAACAAGAGTAAAGTACTTGAAAATTTATTTAAACTTTTTGAAACAATGGTAATTGTTAAAAATAAAATAATTTTGTTGCCAGGCAATACAATTATAATTTTTTCATTTTAATGTAATATAATATTTTTCATTTAATACAGCAATAAAAAGGCAGGTAGGACAGCCTGGCTGTTTGGGTGAAAATGATTTTAAATATAAATCTTAGAATATGGAAGTCATGTATGGTTCTCCATACCGATATTTACTTCCATATTCCTTAAGGAATGGAAGTATGGTGATGGCAAAAAAAATCGTGTTCGAGATTATTGCAGATTCTGATTCTACTACACTCAAAACATGAAAAAAAGTCGTTTTCCGAAAAGTGTCTGTGTGTGTGTCTGTCTGTGTGTCTGTGTGTCTGTGTGTCTGTCTGTCTGTAGATTTTTTTTTATGGCAAACGATAACTGCCGCAAATTCAAACAGAATCAAATAATTTTTTGCATACAGCCCTGATTTGCAGAGTACTCGCGACCTATTGTTTTTGGTGAAGATCGGTTGAGGGAAAGGGGTAGTTTACCTTCAACGTTTTTTTAACAAGGGTATTTTATATGGCAAACGATAACAGCCGCAAATTCAAACAGAATCAAATAATGTTTTGCATACAGCCCTGATTTGCAGAGTACTCGCGACCTATTGTTTTTGGTGAAGATCGGTTGAGGGAAAGGGGTAGTTTACCTTCAACGTTTTTTTAACAAGGGTATTTCATATGGCAAATGATAACAGCCGCAAATTCAAACAGAATCAAATAATGTTTTGCATACAGCTCTGATTTGTAGAGTTCTCAAGACCTATTGTTTTTGGTGAAGATCGGTTAAGGGAAAGGGGTAGTTTACCTGTAACGTTTTATGTTTTAACAAGGGTATTTCCTATGGCAAACGATAACAGCCGCAAATTCAAACAGAATCAAAAGATTATTTGCATACAGCCCTAAATTGTAGAGTTCTCAAGACCTGTTGTTTTTGGTGAAGATCGGTTAAGGGAAAGGGGTAGTTTACCTGCAACGTTTTTTTAACAAGGGTATTTTCTATGGCAAACGATAACAGCCGCAAATTCAAACAGAATCAAATAATGTTTTGCATACAGCCCTGGTTTGTAGAGTACTCAAGACCTATTGTTTTTGGTGAAGATCGGTTAAGGGGAAGGGGTAGTTTACCAGCAACGTTTTTTTATCAAGCGTGTTTTCTATGGCAAACGATAACAGCCGCAAATTCAAACAGAATCAAATAATTTTTTGCATACGTCCCTGAATTGTAGAGGTCTCAATGACTTTCGATTTTGGTGAAGATCGGTTAAGGGGAAGGGGTAGTTTACCTGCAACCTTTTACGTTTTAACAAGAGTAAAGTACTTGAAAATTTATTTAAACTTTTTGAAACAATGGTAATTGTTCAAAATAAAATAATTTTGTTGCCAGGCAATACAATTATAATTTTTTCATTTTAATGTAATATAATATTTTTCATTTAATACAGCAATAAAAAGGCAGGTAGGACAGCCTGGCTGTTTGGGTGAAAATGATTTTAAATATAAATCTTAGAATATGGAAGTCATGTTTGGTTCTCCATACCGATATTTACTTCCATATTCCTTAAGGAATGGAAGTATGGTGATGGCAAAAAAAATCGTGTTCGAGATTATTGCAGATTCTGATTCTACTACACTCAAAACATGAAAAAAAGTCGTTTTCCGAAAAGTGTCTGTGTGTGTGTCTGTCTGTGTGTCTGTCTGTGTGTCTGTAGATTTTTTTTCTATGGCAAACGATAACTGCCGCAAATTCAAACAGAATCAAATAATTTTTTGCAAACAGCCCTGATTTGCCGAGGACTCGCGACCTATTGTTTTTGGTGAAGTTCGGTTGAGGGAAAGGGGTAGTTTACCTGCAACGTTTTTTTAACAAGGGTATTTTCTATGGCAAACGATAACAGCCGCAAATTCAAACAGAATCAAATAATGTTTAGCATACAGCCCTGATTTGTAGACTGCTCAAGAGCTTTTGTTTTTGGTGAAGATCGGTTAAGGGAAAGGGGTAGTTTACCTGTAACGTTTTATGTTTTAACAAGGGTATTTCCTATGGCAAACGATAACAGCCGCAAATTCAAACAGAATCAAAAGATTATTTGCATACAGCCCTAAATTGTAGAGTTCTCAAGACCTATTGTTTTTGGTGAAGTTCGGTTGAGCGAAAGGGGTAGTTTACCTGCAACGTTTTTTTAACAAGGGTATTTTCTATGGCAAACGATAACAGCCGCAAATTCAAACAGAATCAAATAATGTTTTGCATACAGTCCTGATTTGTAGAGTACTCAAGACCTATTTTTTGTTGGTGAAGATCGGTTAAGGGAAAGGGGTAGTTTACCTGTAACGTTTTATGTTTTAACAAGGGTATTTCTTATGGCAAACGATAACAGCCGCAAATTCAAACAGAATCAAAAATTATTTGCATACAGCCCTAAATTGTAGAGTTCTCAAGACCTTTTGTTTTTGGTGAAGATCGGTTAAGGGAAAGGGGTAGTTTACCTGCAACGTTTTTTTAACAAGGGTATTTTCTATGGCAAACGATAACAGCCGCAAATTCAAACAGAATCATATAATGTTTTGCATACAGCCCTGATTTGTAGAGTACTCAAGACCTATTGTTTTTGGTGAAGATCGGTTAAGGGGAAGGGGTAGTTTATGTGCAACGTTTTTTATCAAGCGTATTTTCTATGGCAAACGATAACAGCCGCAAATTCAAACAGAATCAAATAATTTTTTGCATACTTTCCTGAATTGTAGAGGTCTCAATGACTTTCGATTTTGGTGAAGATCGGTTAAGGGAAAGGGGTAGTTTACCTGCAACCTTTTACGTTTTAACAAGAGTAAAGTACTTGAAAATTTATTTAAACTTTTTGAAACAATGGTAATTGTTTAAAATAAAATAATTTTGTTGCCAGGCAATAAAATTATAATTTTTTCATTTAATGTAATATAATATTTTTCATTTAATACAGCAATAAAAAGGCAGGTAAGACACAGCCTGGCTGTTTGGCTGAAAATGATTTTAAATATAAATCTTAGAATATGGAAGTCATGTATGGTTCTCCATACCGATATTTTTCTATGGTAAACGGTAACAGTTGAATTCAAACAGAATCAAATGATGTTTTGCATACAGCCCTGTATTGTAGAGTTATCAATACCTATTGGTGTTGGTGAAGATCGGTTAAGGGAAAGGGGTAGTTTACCAGCAACGTTTTATGTTTTAAAAGGGTATTTTTTATGGCAAACGATAAGAGCCGCAAATTCAAACAGAATCAAATACGTTTTTGCATACATCCCTGTTTTGTTGAGTGCTAAAGACCTATTGTTTTTGGTGAAGATCAGTTAAGCGAGAGGGGTAGTTTACCAGACAAGTTTTTTGTTTTATCAAGGGTATTTTCTATGGCAAACGATAACAGCCGCAAATTCAAACAGAATCCTATAATATTTTGCATACCACCCTGAAATGTAGAGTTCTCAGGACCTGTTGGTTTTGGTGAAGATCGGTTAAGGGAATAGGGTTGTTTACCAGCAACATTTTATGTTTTATCAAGGGTAATTTTTTTTGACGAACGATAACTGCCGTACAATAAAACAGAATCAACTACTCTTCTGCATACCTTTTTGAATTACACGGAACTCAAGGTCTGTTGGTTTTGTTGAAGATCGGTTAAGGGAAAGGGGTAGTTTACCTGTAACGTTTTATGTTTTAACTAGGGTATTTTTTCTATGACGAACGATAACTGCCTTAAATTCAAAGAGAATCAACTAATGTTTTGCATACAGCCCTGAATTGTAGAGTTCTCAAGACCTATAGTTATTGGTGAAGATCGGTTAATGGAATAGGGTAGTTTACCAGCAACGTGTTATGTTTTATCAAGAGTGTTTTCTATGGCAAACGATAACAGCCGCAATTTCAAACAGAATCAAATGATGTTTTGCATACAGCCCTGTATTATAGAGTTCTCAATACCTATTGGTGCTGGTGAAGATCGGTTAAGGGAAAGGGGTAGTTTACCAGCAACATTTTATGTTTTAACAAGGGTAATTTTTTATATGACGAACGATAACTGCCGTAAATTCAAACAGAATCAACTAGGTTTTTGCATACCTTTTTGAACTAAAGAGAACTCAAGGTCTGTTGATTTTGTTGAAGATCAGTTAAGGGAAGGGGTAGTTTATCAGCAACGTTTTATGTTTTAAAAAGGGTAATTTTTATTATGACGAACGATAACTGCCGAAAATTCAATGAGATCAAATAATTTTTTGCACCCTTTCCTCAGTTGCAGAGAGCTCAAGGTCTATTGATTTTGGTGAAGATCGGTTAAGGGAAAGGGGTAGTTTACCAGCAACATTTTATGTTGTAACAAGAGAAATGTTTCCATGACGAACGATAACTGCCGCACATTCAAACAGAATCAAATATATTTTTGCATGCTTCCCTGAATTGTAGAGGACGGAAGGTCTGTTGATTTTGGAGAAGATCGGTTAAGAGAAAGGGGTAGTTTACCTGAAACATTTTATGATTTAACAAGAGTAAAGTACTTAATTTTTATAAATAAATTATCCTGAAAAAAGCTCATAGTAATCCACTGTAGAAACGTAGATGAAATATCTATAAATGAAGAATTTAGGTGAACGGGTTGGGGGTAATTTTCTATTATTAAAAATTATAGTTGAAGGTGTAGTGGAGAATTTTTATATGTGTACTACGTTATCGGCAACAAAGAAGTAGTTTTTTGTTAAAATTGCTTCCCGGGCTCTTTAGCCGTAGTCCAATGTTTTCTGCAAAACCAGACTTTTCGGCAGTGCCATCGACTGCCATCATCGGTGAAAATCGAGTGCGAAAACGTGAGGTGGTATACGTTAGTGACCACAGTACTGTGGTTAATGCTGAAGCAATAAGTAGAAAGACGTAGTTTCTATGGAAATATTTCATTTCGAATATGATTTTAAATATAAATCTTAGAACATGGAAGTCATGTATGGTTCTCCATACCGATATTTGTATCATTCATTGTTGGTAGTACTGTTCATTGTTGATACTGTCACCATCGTTCTTTGTAGGCATTGTAGGTTTAAACTGTCGTTTAAATTTCATAGTTTAACTATAAAATCTTAACAGCTGTGTGTTAGCATTAAGAATTTTATTATTATTATTATTATTATTATTATTATTATTACAATCAGAAACTTTTATTAAATTTCTTTCAGTTTTAGTGTTAAACGTGTCCTTTTTTTTAGCATATGTTATTCCTTTCCTGTAATTAATTCTTCCAATTCAACTCAAGACTTACAATAATAATACGTTAACAAAACTTTTGTAATCGACATGCACTGTTTTTGTAGTGTCTTTACGCGGTAAAATATATTATTAGACGAAATACGTTGTCCATGTGCCAGTTAGAGTTTTGATGATATCTTTGGAAGGAGAGAGAAAAGTATGAATGCGCTTAGTGTGTATATACTAATTGGGGGATCGTGGTATACCTCAAATGTTGTTGACCACTGTATTATGTGATTGAATTTGTTAGGAAGCATAAGTTTATTTACTGGGGAGTTGGCTTGAGTAGTAGGAAAGCATCTGCATAATCGTTAAATAAACTCAGATACTAGTGTATAAAGCTGTGATTTACAGCTCCGGATGTAGAGTCGTAAATATGATGGGCAGTTTAGTGACTAATGCCAAGTGATTTATTTCCTGTTTAATCACTAGAAACTGTTAACAAAGACGTACAGATAGATGTATAGCACAAATTTTGTTCTCTATACAGCCACTGCATTTAGAGGTAACATTTTGCATTGCATTAGTTGCAGTTAAGGCACATGCTTCTTGATTTTACATATTTTAAATATTTTGTTAATATAGATCACGATCTCCCGTTTTCTTAACTGGAAATGATTGAACGAATTAGACAGTGTGGTACGCGTCGATTGAACATAAGATAACGAGGAAGAAAAAGCAACTACTGCATTTGTTGGTGATATTCTTCAATGGAAATTGATAACTCGAACAGTTAAAAAATTGGAACGTTCAATGCTTAAATTAGAAAAAAGAACCAATAAATTTTTAAATCGTATTCAGTAAGAGAATATCTACGGTGGTCATTTGTAGTCATACTCTTTAGGGCACGATAAAATAAAAAAGACCCATCATCGGACCCCGGAACTCTAAAATATTCGATTTCTTGGGTTATAGTAAATTGTTCTGTGCATAGATATGTGTTAAAACGAAAGCTGAAAATGCTTAGCATAAACTTAGGTGGTCTTAAAAAGTTTCTACAAAGAAAAATAATGTATAAAACTACACAAAACTATTTCCATGTCTATGGTGTTAAACGGGAATGAGACAGGGATGCTCAGATCAGCTGATATTGTAATTACAATACCGGAATAAGTTCTGCGTTTAATGGGTTTCTACATTAATTTACAGCAAACATATCTTTTCAATGAGGAAGAGATGAAATGATACAGTGTGGCTATGAATTCAGATTAAATGGAGTGGTTGAAAACAGAATGAAAATGGCAGAGTTCTGAAAAGATTGTGGTTAATAGTTTAAGAAATAATGATATCTGACAGAAAGTAGATCAAAAGGTTTGATCAATTACTTTATTTATACTAGTTTATAATTTAAGATATTTTGTGAAATGATGGTTGCAGAGGTTATGTTCAAAGATTACGTAAACAATTGAGTAAACATTTGGTTACCGCATCTAGGCGTTTTACACACGTGTGTGGTTGGTTGTCGCTAAACGCAGCATACTTCCCTTTACATAGAACTTATCAACAGGTAGTTACCGTACGTCTTATCGTTAGCATTGCGTCATTAAACATGATGAATTGCGGACTGTACGTTTAGGGTAAATTTTCAATCTTTAGAGCTCTACTGCGTGAAATGTTAAATCGCTCGTTCATAATCAGTAAAAGACGCGCGCTTTATTCATAATATCGTGCGTATATTCATACCCTATTTACCTCGTTCAAATTTAGTCGTTTAAATCACAGACCTCGTTAAACAATTGTCATATATTTAATTTAAATTTAACATTGTATAATGATACACAATACAACATGTGTGACGTATTTTTAAGTTACGTCAAAAATAAATTCATAACTAAATATATAGAGATGGATTCTATATAGAGATGGCATAGTCTACATTTAGAGATGACAGAGACTTTATGATTAGTTTTACATTTTTTGGTTGCCAAAAATATAAAATTCATCTTCACTTAACCTAGTCCTCCATGATTTATTAGACATAATTTACCACTACGGATGCAATAGCCAATTTAGAATCTTTTAAGTATCACATTGAGTAACGTGGCTTTCAGACTAAAGAACAATTCAACCTATAAGACAAATTAAAAAATTTCATAGATGAGTTTGTCTTGTAAGATAGTAAAATAGGCTACTAAACTATATTAAAATTTTGCAGAACATTATAACTTTTTGTTTATACAAGTTTCATAGAACGGGGTAAATGGAGTACGTGAATATAGGCCTTCTACACATGTATTTGAGTACATGTTTCTCAGAAAGATGATGTGTGCTTTCATATTCCTCTATATTCAGTAACAATATTTACACATACTGCAACAAATAAAAGCTACCAATATTCTTAATTTTAAGTATTCTAAAATTTCTAAATATTCTAGAAATTGGGTGTAATATTCTAATGTTCATTAGATAGTTTCTTAGACTGTGAGAAGTATAGACATGATAAAAAAGGTGTACATAGTTCACATCGAGAAAGCTCCCACTGCGATTAGTGCCCTAAGTATACTTCAACATTACAGTAATATCACGTTTTGTATACTATAGCAGTATATATTTTTTTGTAATTCATCTCTCCTCCAGTTTTAAAATATATTTAAATATATAAGTTAAAAATTTGTAGCGACGCAGCGATATCACATTGATGAAGAACTTCAGAATGCAGCGCTATAATTGGACGGGAATTTTTCAGAACGGCATAAAAATTTTCTTGTCACTCTGTGATAAATGTTTAAATCAACTTGACAGTTTTGTTTAAAAGTTGATCTTTAATTTTTGTTTTCTGATATATGAATTCTTCATATTGTTGTTTTATGCTAGTGCAACTAACTTTATGTCTGTACTACGTATTAGTTAAATTAGAGTAAACAGATATTTTATACCAGGACACATTCACAAAGCGTAAGAGGAATTGTAAAAAACAGTGGACGACTCTAAAGGTAGGAGTGTCTTAAATGCTTTACTTCAGTATCTCCTTGCAAACAGGAAGTGCAGATTTTCTTCCAAAAGCTAAACTTATTCATCGAGTGACTTCAATTGCGTGCTGTGTGTGGCAATTGCGAATCCGCTTACTTTTGTAATAAATTTCCGAGTAATATTTAGAGGACTAATGTTATATTGTGCGTGCGTGTTTGTGCATGCGCCCGCACGCGAACTTTTAGAATAAATTATTATTTTTGTTAACTGATGATTCTGCTGTAAATACCATGTATTTATGGAATTTAGAATTATAGTTTAAGGACACACAAACTTACATACACGCCACATTTATGTATACAACAAATGTTTTTGAATATAGCTAGATTTATTACAATTTTTCTGCTTTTACAGTTCACTAATATTACTTCGTATTTATAAAATAATTTAATAAAATTTATAAAGTTATTTGAGGATTAACATAGTTTAATTTATAGGGACACACAGTTCAAATAAGTTTCTGAATACACAATTTGGTATCATTTACAGCATACGAAATTTGTGTATTTAGTTAACCGTTTGCATGTATGAAACCCTATACTGTATTATTGAAATGTTACTTGATATTACACTACAAATGAATTCCTGGAAGATCTGATGTATGGTTTGTATAAAAGTCCACTTTTTCAGTCCGTCTCACGCACGCACAAGTGAACACATAAGCTGCGTGCATTTACGTTGTACACTTACGGTAAATAAAAGATATAAAAGTAGCTAATAGGGAGTGCTTCCTTGATTACTGTAATCCATATGTATATTGTCCACTAATAGAGTTTTGTTACTGTTACATACTAATGCTAATTAAGCATAATTTTTTATTGTGATAATGTCAATGCTGGGTTGATTTTGGTTAATGGTGGGTTAATATGTTTCAGCTTATGGTATCGTTATTCAGTTAATACTAATTTTTAATTTGAATTAATAATCTTAGTAAGGTTCTGGTAAAGTGTGAACCAAACGTTGACCATCTGATAGCAATAATTTTTACTTGTATATTTTCTAGTTTACAAAATAATATCATTATACCTCTTTGACTATCATACCGGATATCAATTTCATCTTTTAAAATAATATACATGGCAAACATCATAAATGTAAATTAGATTAGTCTGTTTGTTTATATTGATGACTATATTTTATCATTCATAACTCTAGTTATATAAATGAAAATAAAGTACGGTGTGTCAGTTTTGATGGGACACACACCAAAAGTGAGAAATTTGATATCGAGTGAGTGGGGAGTAAACTGATTCAACGTGTAAAATGTTGCTCCTATGTACTTGGAATATTGAGATTTTGCTATAAAGAATTCAGATTTAAATAAGATTAACGGATTTAAATGAGACGAGGCCATAGTAGTGTCTCTATGTATTTTATTATAAGAAATCGAGACGAAGCCATAGTAGTGTCAGTACGTATTTTATTATAAGAAATCGACATTTACATTAAACATTAATAAAATCATGGCACACGTCGTACTATTTTTAGCGGACATACATATACAAACAATATTGTTACGTAATGCAGAAAAATGTTATGTCATTACGGAACGTTCTGGTACATTGGAGAACGATCCCTCAGCTGTAATGCATACGTGACACTTGACATGTGAGGCAGTATTACGTAACGCGGCAGGTCTCGTGCGTTTGATGCTGTCGTTCTGGAAGCATCTCAATTAGCCCAGCGGTGCGTGTTTTTGCGAAGGTCGCGCTAAAGTGTCCTCTAGAATTTTCGATGGCTTGTTAAGGACGCATGTTATGGAACACGGTAGACTATATTTTTCCCATACCCGCTGCTTAGTTTTCAGTTTTGTCGGGCGATTACAGGTGATTACCGGGCGATATTACTATGTGCGTTCAAGTTGTTATTAGTGAAGTGATGTAAAGTTACTGTATAAAGCATGAATTAATCAAGTATTATATACGATCACAAATAATAAAAATAAATTATAAATAGTAGTAATAAGTATAAGTAATTATAAGAAAATTGTAATATACATATAAGGGAGTAATGTGTAAGATAACATTGAATAGGGAGAGTCCCAATGCGCCGCGACACATTGGCGGCAGCTAAAGTAAAATTACAATCTACATCCGTACCCGACATGTCATAAACGCATAAAATGCTTTGTATGTGCGAAACAGCAAAAAAAGCACAAATCCCGTTAGAAAGGCAGGGCAGTGTCCTCCAAAAGACAATAGTCTACACCCCGACATAAAGTGTGAAAGTTATAAATTAGCGTAGTTTTTAACAAGCTAGCGGCCACTCAGTAGAGAAATGCGCCCGCAGCCAGTCACCCAATAAAATAAGCGTCAGTACAGAGCGCGTGAGAATAGCGGTGTATGACTGGGTATATTCAAATGTACCGGGGGAAATTTCAAAATATGACCAATGGAAGTGTAATCAGCTATGACGGAAGAGAGGGTATCTTCAAGCAAACTATAAAAAGAGAAGAATGTTAAAAAATCGGGGAAGTCTAAAGTTAAATTTTGACATAGACACGGGGAACCTATGTCACTCCGTAGAATAACTTAACCAATGTAATTATAACGGCAACGTTACGCCAAACTTGTAAATAATGTATAGATTGTTATGATAAAGAGTAGTAAGGGAATAAGTAACATCGTGAAATGAAGAATATATATAGATCAGTGCGCGGAAGTACGAAACAAGAAAGTATTATTTGTTATGTGCGCGTAAGTACGAAGCAAGAAGCATAGTTATACATATGTGCGCGACGATAGTTATAAACGCGAACGTGTGGTGCAAAAAGCAAAGCAAAGTAATAAATCAAATGTGTCTATTCGTGTAGTGAAGAGTAGTTCAGATCCTAAGCAATGTAATTTATGTGTTATGACATGTAAGGAAGGATACTAAGTAGATGTGTAAATATAGTTAAGTTTGTATAACGAAACGTAATAAATGAAATAAGATATAGTAATAATTGGAATCAAGTAAGAGGCTAAATAACTTACAAATGTTAGCATATTAAATAAATTCATATTGATTGATGAAATATTATGATGTGCATTAAACATGGTATCGATTAAATATTTATGTCGTATGAGTAAGTGTAATATTGCAAATCAGTAATTCAAGTTATCTTATCAGTAATTGTAATCCTGAAGTTTAGTAATTCAATTAAATTTTGTGTTGTAATTAATCGTAAGTTTGGTGCTCAATAAGTCAATTGATGTCATATAAAGAAATTGTAATGTGGAGAATCAGAAATTCAGTTTACATGTCTGTAATATGAATGGTTCAATATATAATATTATTAGAATCTGAACGAGAAAGAGTCATTATTTAATAAACCCTGAGTTACTCTTCTCTGGCGCCCAACAGTAATTATTGATTTGACATGATAATGAGCGGATATACTTAGTTATCATACACAATAACATTCTAACATTCGTAAAATTAAGAAAATTTATAATTAGCAACAACGGGGAGCTAAATATAACACAAAGAAAAAAGGAGTGTAATAGAGTTTAATAATCGGGCGGGATAATTGTAATACAGTTGTGTTTAATATTACTGGACATTTTATTTGAGTGAACAATTTCTATTTGATTTGTTGTAAGAGACTGTGTTGTTAATTACGAAATGTTTAACTGTGAAAATTAAAGCTGGTAATTAGTGACTTAATTGGTGTCTTGTATTTTGTTTTCTGACTTCCGAGTATTTTGTATTTTGTATTCCGAGTAAAACTAAGAATCTAAAGAAGCAATTTAAACATAATTAATGCGGTCCAAGTCACTGTATGATAACAAACACTGTATGATAACTGTTTGATGTATCGGCCAAACGGGTAGACCTTTTATCAAACGATTCCGTGAACACACACCACACAGCCACATTAACAGGGGTGATTTTTCCCTAGATAATATTAAATCTAATTATACACGGCATCTAGTTTCAAGCAATCATTCATATACCAATTTCAACGCTAACCTTATACCTCTACATTATTGTAGTAAGGGCCGTTACATGGATGCACTCGAAGAATTGACGGAAATTATAAGGTAAATTATATAAAGAAGCAAGTTTTATTATAGCTGATAGTAGCTACTAGTTTTGATTCGGTGGTGTCACTGAGAATAAAAAAAATATATAAATATACGTCATTTTATATTAACGAAATACATATAGGAGCCATTGTGTTATTGCTTTGTGTTCTAGCATCTACCAACTTATGGTTATAAATGTAAAAGTGTAATTGTACACCCGTATTTTGTTATATTGATTTGAAAAATATTTGAAGATTTTTGTATTCAGATTAAGTTCTACAATCAAAATGAAATCCATTTCTGGGGTTTCATATTTAAGTTAGTCAGTTATTGGTTTACACACACACACACACACACACACACACACACACACACACACACACACACACACACACACCACACACACACACACACACACACACCTCTATTGATTGCACACATAAATATGCATATATAAAGAAACTGCATTAAAAAAGTAACTTACGTTGAATAAGAAATAGGTTTTGCAATTCTTACGGTCGTTAGAGAATTTAGTAATTTACAGTTCCTTATAAAACGTAAGGAATTGATATATTTCTAAAATCATTTAGTGACATGATTTGCTCAAGATTTATGTTCGTGTACTGAACAGTATTCACTCTAGTGCCTGAATAAATGGCGCATGCATAGAAAACAGGTTCATTATGGATCACAGCATATGACATGTTTGTTTGAGCAACAATGTGTACAACCCGGACGTGAGTACATTACTCCACTTTCTGCATCAAAGGGTTATGGATATAGAGCGACAGGGAAACAATATGTAGGACGTAACGACAGTAATGACATTAAAATTTTTAACTGTACTATGTTACGTTTTTAACTGAAGAGAAATACATTAGTCAAATATCGAGCAGTTACTTTTTTAAAACTGCAAGTAACTTAACGAAATACATACGTTTCACGTTTACGTAAGTTAAATACGTTTCAGACTTATAGTAGATTTTATTGTTAAATTATTTTAACGTTGATTTCACTTAGGACTGTAGTACGCTTAAAACTGAAATAAACATACGGAAAAATTGTTTAAGTCACTTGTATTAACTGTACTTTAACTGCGGTTTTTAGCCTGTAATAATGTTACCTGTTATAACATCTTCTCCTGTGTTATAACTTAGGGAACCCGCAATAATTGGGTCTGCCAATTATTCAGGCTGCCTTACTTGTGACGAGCTGAAAATTAATCAGAACAACAAACAATAAATATACAAGGATTCAGGGAAGGGGAGACTGTTGATTTATGGACTCAGTATAGTAGGTACTCCTGATAACATCTCTTTATTACATATTGTATTATTTTCTCTACTTAAAATTCTCGACACATATGCTTCAATAGCTTACAGTTTACATGATGATTATATTTTATTCTTTACAAGGCCCCTCAAAATAAGATGTATATGAATTTAATTAATTCTCCGGATCCGGGATTTCCTCTAATACGTTAAGAATGGTTACCTCGCCATATAAAGCTTTAAAATTTTGCCATTTGAAGAATGGTCTTTATTAATCTTTTAAACAATAAGGCTTTACAGTTTAGAGATATAACTCTTTTACTAGAAATAAGTATACAAGTTGTAAGTATACAATTACTGTCAGTACTTAAAATGTCTTAATGTGGTTAAATTAATTGTCTTTTGTTGAATATAATATTTAGTATTTCTTAAGCACGGTAGGCTTGCCTCCGTGTCACCTTTTTTGATGTCTTCCAGCTCTGCGTTATTCCAGTCGTAGGTCCTCGGTTGTAGCATGTTTGAAGTAGGTCAGGTATCTCTCATTATCTTCGTATCCGGGGATGGTGTAGTCCTGAAGTCTTTTACATCATGGTGGTTCCTGGTTCTCTGCTCTTGGCTAATGGTTAGTAATAGCTCGTTGATCTGAATGATTACACAAAGTTTCATTCACCTGTATCCACTTCACATGATTGTTTGATTGTAGCACTTCACTTCATGGTATTACCACAGTTTTAATTACATAAGTATTATATTTTAAGAATTTTGAAGAGATGTCACCGGCGCTAAATTTTAGTTATTCATTCTCACTCGTTTACACCATATTTATATGAGTCGCGGTATAACTACATTAACGCAACACATTGTTTAATAGTATAAAGTATGCCTCTGTGTCTTAACTGACGGATTAATTACATTTTGTAATAAACTATTTTTAACGTTGCACATATCGGCAGTACACAGCTTACTGTTTGACCGCTCCATAGCAAGTGGGCGAAAATAGTTCGGGGTGAGAGTAGTAATCTCGCGACAGTTCAACTCAACATAAAAATAGTTCCAAGTTTCTTTTTTTATTTAAAGGACTAAAATTAGATTAAATAATTAAGTAGAGAGATTCTTAGTTACAATTGCTATCAAAGTACATTATAGTGATCTAGGTTAATTATTTAAATAATAACAAATTTACAATTATTTTTAGTTAGTTAAGGGGTCGGAAAACAAGTTGATTCTGGTTAGCGCCTGTTTCTGCAGGATTAATTAACAAGCTTTACCCTTTCTGTACAATCGTATTCCATTTAATTTATTATTATTAGACAATTATTTAAATATTATTATTATTTAATGCTAGCAGTAAGATTTGGTATAAAATGTGAGATTTTATTAAAAACTCAAAATTTCTCGGCCTATACATTATCAACTTAATTAATTAATTTATTTTTATTAATAAAATCGTCACACTGTAATTATTTCAAACCTTAAAGAACTATGTTTACATTGAAGGCAGACATTCACATCTGCTATGAAGGTAATTCAAACAGCTAGGGTAGATAATAAAGTTAAACAACTAGAAACGTAACTGGGACAAACTCGTTTGTAATTTCTCCGCGCGGTTAAATGGCAATACCATTCCTACATTAACTTTTGCAAATGAGTACGAACTCGCAACATTCGTAATATTAACGTAGATCGTATTTCGTACTGACATTCTACACACAAACTCGAGAAAATTTGTATGTAACTCGTTGCTTGCTATTAAGAAAAAGTAACTTAATCAGTGCAATCAGCGCAATTTAATTTTTAATCTAAGTAAAATATTTTGTTTAATGTAAAAAATTCAATACTGTACTGATTACATCACAACATATTAAGTAATGTCACAATAAAGAAAACTGTTGTAAACATTACGGAGACGTCTGAACCGTTATAAACACCCTAAATATCAGTACACGAGTCAGTTATCACTAGTATTACCGTGTCTGTTCAACAAGGAAATGTTTTATACGGTTTCAGTAAAAAAAAAGATTTACCATTAATAGTAAATTTGATATTTTAAAAATAAATTATAATAGAATGTATGTATTGCATAGTATCATATATATAATCAATGGTATTGTATTATGATTCAATATGACACATTTGAATTGTAAATTATCAGAAGATATTCCCACAAATAAAGGTGTAAGACAAGGGTGCCCTATTTCACCGACATGCCCTTTTTAGTACCTACATGGGCGACATATTGCGGAAATGGACAGCTAAAGTTGACTCGGGAATATCGTTTCAGCGAAATATTCATGTTAATTCATTGCTTTATGTAGATGACAAGGTAATGATTCAGAGAACAAAAGACCAGTTACAGCGGGCGATATTTAAGTTCAATAGCATCATACAAAACTATGGGAAACAGATCTCTGCTACAAAATCTAAAATGATGGCATTTCAGGGCAGGTATCCTATAGGAACTAAGACAGTCGTGAATAATCAGATTTTGAATTACGATAGTCATTTTAATTACCTTATATGGAACTGATATTGCTTTGGATAGTAAGCTAACAAAATTTAGAAATATCTGTGGAACGATTCATAGGTACCTAAAAAATAAAACACGGAAGGATATCTAAATAAAATTTTATAAAACTCTGGCTGTCCCCACATTTCTGTATGCTAGTCAGACGTGAACTCTTAGTAAAAGGGACGTGCAGAGGATTCAGGCAGCCGAAATGAAATTTCTAAGAGGGACGCAAGGTCGTTCTCCCTTGGATCGGAAAAGAAACGAGGATATCAGACGCTATTTAAACATTGTATCATTGCACCAGAAGATTGAAGACTACGGAAGGATATGGTGTAAACACTTAAATCGCATGCTTGATATCCGCCTGCCTGTGGCTGCCTTGGGTTATTACTCTACTGGGAAGAGAGATGTCGGTAGACCGAGGACGAGATGGGTTCCGAAGCAGGTCTGAGGCCTAGTTCTTGGTGTGGTGATAATTATGAAGCATTCTTATCTCTAACGTCCTCTCATTTTCAGTATTTTCTAATATGCACATTTACAAACGGTTAACTATCCGGTAAAATGTAAATACATATCATCCTATGTAATATATATAATTATATTGGCGTAACAAATACTCTCATGTAACAACTTGCATAACAATAAAAATATTTCACCTCTGTTGTATATATTATTACTACGTTTTTCTCTGTAGTATAATGAGGTCATCACCGAAGTAACAAGGGTCACTGATGTACAAGTAACAATGAAATGAATTCACCAAGTACTCTGAACCGGTATATTTGCGAGACTTAATGTGACATGATTGTCTGATGTTATAGTTAAATCTTTTTTGGCGCTAACGATATTAACACTTATATTCATTTGCCGCTAGATTCAGTGTTTCACCAATTGACAAAACACAATATTGTTACGAGAAATTCAGTATTTCAGAAAAAGTTAATTAATCATCAGTATTTCAATAACCGTCGACTTCAATTATGTGCATTCGTATAACTTAATTAAAATTTGCATTGTCATGCTACATTATTACATGCTGTTAATAGCTTTACATTATTTGTAACTTCACGAATTTTCCGTTTTGCCTCAAATTTCTAACTTTCTATGAGAAAAATCTGTTTTTTTTTATCTTCGTTTTACCAGAATTTGTAATACATGTTTATGAAACCTTCTGTTATTATTTATAATGCTGTTCTAATTGACATAAAATATTTTAAGACTACTTATTTTAATACGAATTACATAGACATTCAATAATCAGTAAAAATGCTAAATATGTAAAGACGTGAAGCTTTTCGGTCTTATATACATACTTCATAGTCCTGCAGTTGAAGTGTATAGGTTTGTATTTGGGATACATTAAAACATTAAGCTGAATTCAAAGAGTTTAATTAAATTTCATATTACTGAGCATAGTTTAACAACTGTATGTTAATGTGGAACATTGAGTATACAGTTTCTGTAGTAAAAAAGAAAGTAAAAAATTACTAGGTGACCTGTGAACAGTATTATTTCGTATGTACAATTATGTCGCTTTGGTTTAATACCGTCACAGCCTGCCCACAAAGATTTGCCCTCATCTGTAGTTAATTAGACGAAGCTTTAAAGTCCGTCGGTAATTTAGTGGTTTAATTTGTATGATTATTTACTGCAGATTATGCAGTAGATATTAACTAAGTAATCTGCAGAATAGTAATTATTTGCCATTTTATACTAACAGAGGACAGATCAAAACCCTTCTAAACATTATTCAGAATGATCGATATTTGTTATTGTTTGTTTCAAATAATTTAAATTTAATAACTGTAGGATCTCTCAATATATTTATTAATCAAGGTGTTAAACAAGGATGCAGTATATCACTTATTACCTTTAACAATCATATCAACGATCTAGTAAAGAAATGGAAAACAACTAGTGAACCCTAGTATTAAGATATCACGAGACAGACATTTGAACCTGCTGTTGTTTGCTGGCGACTTGTTTGTAATTAATTGCTTGTAATTGCTTGAAAGTCGAACCTGGTTTACAAAAATTGATTTTAATGTTCATCAGATTTGCAAACAAACAATACTACAGAAACAAAGGTAATGGCATTTAAAGGCAAGGGGTCAATTAGAACAAAAGTAATAATTAATAATCAAATTATGGGAACAGGTGAGCCATTTCCGCTATTTGGGAAATGATATTGATTATGATAAAAATTTCCGTATACTGTCATATTGGTGTTAGACAAGTTCCAGACTATATATAACACAGTCAATCGTATTTTTAGAAACAATGTACTTCGAGAGACAAAAGTAAAGTTTTACAAATTGAAAGCGGTCTATGTCCATGTCGATGAATAATTGTGAATTATGAACGAAAACCATGGAATAATTGAGTACAACACAAGTCTCTGAAATGGCGTTCCTAAGAGGAGTTAAACCTGTTCTAAACTTGATCGTATGAAGAATGAGGCGATAAGAAAAGAATTACAAGTTTTCAATTGGCAGTTTTCAAGTAATCGAATTTTGTTTTGGTTGAATTCTAGAATTGAGAAATTTTCTTAAAATTCTGGCATCTACCATACTAGCTATAAGTCATGCCCGTCTTGTATATTTTACTCTTAGTACAAAAACATTTCACACAGATAAAATATTTTACAGTTATATTTTATCTTCCATCCTCTGTGGTGCTGACAGTATACTGGATATAGGCCTACTGTATTTAGGGTATTTTGGTACATTAGTTATCAAAGAAATTTCACTTTAGGTTTTTTGTTACAACGGACTCTTTTCAATTAAAGACATAAAAACCCACACAAAAAGCAACGTATTTATGTGCAACTGAAACATGTTAATCAGTAAACTGGTACTATCCACAGAGTAGTCTTCCTGAGGTTCGTGCATGTGCGCGCGAGCGTGGGTGGTCCATCCTTGTCACTAACAGACATTACTGACCCGCCAAACACATGACGGACACCTGATAACGATCTGATTCAAAGAGCGACAATAGTTTACCGGACTTGGGTATCAATAGCCTGGAGTTCAATTTTTTTCCAAGATTGATATAACAGTTCCTATCGTAACCCGGATTGCCAAACAAGGCTGTACATCACTTTTAAACAAAAAACCTTGGCGTTTTATTGGTCCGAAATAAATTTTTACGTCTCGCTGATTTTTATCGTCTGTAGAACGCTCACGACAAATCCAACGTTGTTCTACATTTTATTCGAGTGACTGTATTGTGGATAACAATTTTGCTCTTCATCCAGGTATTTCTGTTACTTCGTAAATATTCAGTTATCAGAATAATAAAAAAATAATAATTACTCTGTCAACGTATACATAAGCGAACCGCGAGTCCACGGGCGCGTAACCTCGTGCACAATCCGTCCGATATACTTCGTGTTCACGTGGCGTCAACCTGTTTTGCTAATTCCTCCAAAAATGTATACTTCTCTGGGCATTGCCTCTACCAGTCAGTACAGGTTTCAACCACACGAACGATTACAGTGCACATATGAATTTCACGCTTTATGACGTCATATCTGGTGGAAAAAACTTTTCCATCTTATGGATGTTATAAATGTACATATGCATGTTTCATACACATCGTATTCATGAAACTTCCACTGGTGCAATATAATACGGAGTACAAAATATTTGTAAACAAAATATTTGTGTGTTTGATATTCTTCATATTGTTACGCCATTGCGTTAAGGTTTGACGCAGATATTGCATTGATATTAGGTGCCTCGCTCTCGCGGTTTCTATAGATGCATCACTCTTCCGAATCGTTGCTGTATTATTCTCCCGATTACGGAAATACTAAGAGGAAAGATAGGCCGGAGTAGGCATTTTGGTTTTGAGTGTTTGCAAAGTATACCAGTAGAATGAGTTCTAACAATTCAGTATTTAATCAGTGTGATATTTGCCAATGCGATTTTATGGAAGTTACAAGTGCCAGTTTCTTACTTGTGTACGATTTACTAAAATTATTTAAAGAGCTGGCTGGAATTTATTGTTCATGTAGTACATACTGGGCAACTGTGTAACTAGACGTAGTGTAATTTTTATTAGTATGTAGTTTAGTGTAATTTGTTAGTAGCGGTTTCTCTGGCATTCAGAAATTTTTTTCCATTGCTTAATGATTACATGCTATCATCGTAGCTATACTTATTGTGTATACTGAAAAGACCAACGAACTATGTACATATTTACAAACCTAGGTTAAGTAACTTATTGAGATTACCTTTGGTGATTTCGGTATTTATTTATTTTCCTTTCCATTAATTTATGTGGGTCTCTTCCTATGCAATTAATCTTTTTGTTTCTCTAAGGAAGAGATGGTCATAGTATTATTTTCTTGTTGTTATTGTTGGCTTTTGACACCAAAAATGTTCTGATAAGAGTAGTTAAAATTCATTTAACAGATAACTCTTTAATAATTTTTTTTAAATATCCTGTCACATTTTTATGTAAACATATAGAAAATTATTCCACATTATATGCCATTCTGCTATCAATTTTAATATAACCATTTTAACTATCCATCTTCCGTTGTCTCTAACGTAAAGGCTAATATTGTTTTGGCAATATCGCGTTATCTAGCGCAGACTGGAATTAACTCAGACCCACATTATGCTATGAATTATATGTCAGCGACATGCATCACCAAACAATAGAGATCGATAATTCAATCTGAGCCCGCGTGAAACATAGCATTCACAACACAATCCAATCACACAGCGTATTGTCTATAGACAATACAATGTTGAAGGTAACCAACCAGTCCGCACTCTTGCAAGAGAACATTGATAATAGGCTACATCCAACTTGTTAACTTTTCGTTTTCTATCTTGACTGAGCTTTCAGAATAAATTCATAGCGCTGTAAAAATTACATTACTGTAGCAACTAGATATGCAAAGAAACAACATTTTATGTGTCTTTACACAGCGTCTTTTCTTTACTGTATGAACTTTATTTCTCTGAAGCTAAGCAACTTGAACCCAATAACTGTTCAGTAGCTAAAAAATCTGTTATAAATTACCGTAAATCAATTCAGTAAACTTCAGTATTCCTTAATGAAAATTTATAGCTGATTTCAGTAAACGAGGATTATGATAATAACATTTTCTAGAAGAAACAAAATAATCTTAATTCTTACAAAAGGTGTCAAGTTTTCAATAATGGCAAAGGAAATAATTTTATGCGTTTCTTTGATGACAAACTTAAACAGGGGCAAAAATAAGAAATTATTTTTCAGCAAAATTAATATTTGGTTTCAATGTTTTTAAAAATGAAAATCCCACATATCCCTTAATTATTATTGTATAAATAATATTGAAGTGTATTTTCGTGCTTAACTGACATAATGTCATTTATTTTAAAATAACAGATTTTTCTTATATTTAAAAAAGATTTAACAACTGAATGTATAGTTTCTTAAGCTATGTTATT
Organism: Magicicada septendecula; assembly: GCA_034769895.1. Lineage (NCBI taxonomy): Eukaryota > Metazoa > Arthropoda > Insecta > Hemiptera > Cicadidae > Magicicada > Magicicada septendecula. The sequence continues at coordinate 308,665,468 of CM068367.1, read as the reverse complement.
CAACTAAATATAAAAATGTAAATAAATTTGTTCTGCACGGTTTATAGAATAGAGAATAATATGGTTATGTGTTGTGTACTAAGTGAATTTAGTACTGTTGTAAGATCTAAGGCACCTAAAGTTTCAAAAAAATCTATATGTTATATAAGGCTATTTTTCGTATAATACTGCAAAAACCATTTGAGAAAAATTCAAAATTTTCACGTAACATACTCAGTAAAATTCATCGTGTGCAATATGCCGGTACCGCCTTAAAAAAATTATATTATAAAATGAACAGACTGCAGTTGAGATGCTGATACCTACTCATAGGCTTAGTTTTACTGCAGACTCCAGGACAAACCTCCTTAACCTCAGTGGTACATACGGGTGTTTATGTAATGCCATTTACCCCTTGCACGCATGAGCAATATGATTATGAACAACCCCAGCTGTTGAAACTAGGTTCAGCTTATATTAGTCAGTGAGCGTTGCACGAGCGGAAAAGGATTTTTTTAAGATAGCGTCGAACTGGCTCCCTATCCACTAACAAATTAAAATATTATTTAATGTCGTAATTATTAAACATTTTGGTGTAACGGCTAAGAAGGAAATAACATTTAAATAGTATAAGGGAGATATACAATCTAAATTTAAAAGCGTCTTGTATATTGTACGTAATTTTATATATATGTAAATACATAAAATTACTTATTCGATAATAAATATACAAATGTTCTACTAAGTACATTTTCATATTACGTTTTCTATTTGCATAAAAAATATATATGTCGTTTAACTTAAAAGAGGGAAACAAATTAGTCACACTTTTATGCTGAACAGTGTTCACAGTGTTCTTGAAAGTGACGCATTTCTTTCAAGAGAATAGTTAGTAAAAAAATTTGTCTGTTTCATTCAATTGTAAAACTGTTATTAATATACACGACAGACACGTATAGTTAAAATTTATATTATTATAGTAATATCAAAAGACAAAACGTGGTATGAAAAACTTCCATGACAAAGAACGTTGCATTCTAGGTTGTGTGAAATAATCTTTAGCGTGATAAACATTGCGTATATTGTAGTAATAAACATTTTTTAAATCGTACCGCATGGTATAGTGACAACGCAAGTTGAAAGAGAATAATCTGAACAAATAACGCTTAAAAGTGAGGTGCAACATGATGCAGACAGCTATGTTTCACATTGATAGTCTCTATTGTATAATGTGTGAGGGGCAGGTTTTGTTGTGGTCGGCGTGTTGGCGTGATGAGTTGCAATAAATCTGGATACAAAACTAGTAAAGCGCAAAATCTGACCCATACGTTTGTGTGGCTAACATACGCTTACAGGGAGTTACAAATGTGGTGGCAGAATATCGACTTTCAATGATTTATTTACTCAGTATTGGTGATGAACAATAACCAATAAGAAAACAGTTGAATACAATCATCTATACACATAGATAATCTACACGTGACATGTGACCACAAACATTCAGCAAACAGCACGTGTACAATAAAAGTTAGGTAGGTATTTGCAAGGTAGTTTTAATCTGCATTTATAGTTTGTCGGTTAAACTACTCTGATTTACTGTGGTATGCGTCTACTCTGATTCACTGGAATTTCAGCGACTGACGTTTTTAAGCTTTAAGTATTAGAGACAGGCTTTACCAATATTATTCATTTTACCATTTTATTATTACCAATGATCACACTGTCTCGCTTCAATCATGCCATTAACAGCTTACTGAAGTCAGCATGGAAGAAATTGTTAATTATTACCACTCGCTTCCATCTTACTTATTGATTACAATGCATGAGCGCAGAAGAGTCACATTGCAGTCTACCTTCAAAATTAATACAATTTCAAAAGTTATATAATTGCATCATTTTTAGTTTGCTTTAGTTGTAATACTTCAGACCCTTAGTTAAATTATAACATCGTTTTAATACTGGTCAGTGTTATTCGCTAATGAGAAGTGTCGAAAGAAGACGATTGTATTGAAATTTAAGTAAAGAATTAATTGTCAATGTTAAATTATTAATCAAGTTCCTTTGTTATGATTCTGTACTAGTTACTACATCTTCCATACTGACAACTCATTGCTCTGTGCAGTGAAAGTCCTGATTGTTAATTATTATATACACTGTTTTCATTAATAACATCATGTAATGTAAAACTCATTAAGTTTGAAAATTAAATTTCCTGTTTGGTAGTTACAATATTTTGATCTGCCATTACCACAACTAAACATGCTTTCGAAATATCTAATTTAATTTTTGTAGCCAGCCCAAAGTCACACAAAGAAACCACTTCCCTTTATTATTAGCAAGAGTTTAACAATAATATTCCTCGCGGTGGACAGAGTACATGGTGCCTTAATGTAACAACGGTCCTCTTACAATAAGGAAAACAAGTTGGCGATTGTGAGTTGTAAAATTAATTATTGTTAAAATTAAATAAGTGAAGATCAAATAAAAAGGTGTGTATATTCTGTACATAATTTATACTAAATCTAGAAGCTAACTATGAAAAACATTTTGTATCGACTTTCTAATTTGTTAAGGCAATTTGTAAGTTGTGGCAATGTTAAATTGTCCTATTCCTGTTGGACAGCGATGTAAAGGAAGATCTAGGAAGCTTTGGTAACGTGTATGTATTCCTTTTGGATCGTTCACTTTACTGCTTTGAATTTTACTTTTAAGGTCATTCTGCAGCAACAAATTTAGAACATTACTTAAGGTTATAACAAAAATGTGCAACACGATACAGAAGCTTCACACGATATCAGTCAGTTGAAAGAAGGGATTAATTTGGTCCGGAAATATTTTACAAAAATGGAATTAAAGAGTAGAGTGTAAAATAAAAATGGGTAAGAGTTCGTTATGATTTCTTATTTTATTGTAACATTTATTCTGTTATCAATTATTAGTTACTTCAGCAAGCATATAGTAATAATTTTACAACAGTTCTCTGTAGTAAATATTTAAGTTACAAATAATTTTTGCTTAGTCAGTTCTCACATGTGCATCTATACGCCCATCCTTAACGGTAAAAGAGATGTGTTACAATTTAAAATAGAGGCGTCAGCTAACCAATTAATTTTTAAAGCACAGTCTAAACAATAGTACAAACCGATAGTCTTCTTCAACCTAAAAATAATTGAATGATAAGTAACATGAACTTATTCTATCCATTGATAGAGCCACTCCATCAAATTAGTCACATTCTAGAGTTTTGGCTATAGTTATAAACTTTTTATAATTTTCGCAAAACACTTTCTAATCAGAAGTTTAATTAAGAAAGTTGTGTTAGTGGTTACAATCACAAACAGAATTATCACTGTTGCACACCACTATAGACAAATTATTCCGATTAGCGCTTTAATTAGCTTCTCAGCTCATCGTCAGATTGGAAATTTCCTATTCGTCGCATAGAGTTATTAGAATAAGTTTAAATTCATACTTGCTCAAATCATAACGAGACCGCATCAAAATCTCGCGTTCTGGTACATGGCGACTTGAAATGTGCGCATGAGTTTAGACCTGACAGATATGAATTTTATTTTACGTTTCTATTTTATATTTATAATTTGTTGAAGTTGAACAAAATATGTAGAATTTGCGTTCTGTTTAAGTAGTAGGATACTTAGTTATACGCTGACTTCTTTAGAGCTGATATAATCATTATTTTTCGGTTATAATCGCAAAAATTCTGAGACAATCCTATTGCTTTATTCAGAGAAGCATCATTTCTTTATTTTCTGTGTTGTATAGTGTTACGTGAATTACGATTTGGCATAAAAACCTGGCTTTTTTTATTCATCTGATTAAAATTGTATGAGGCTTTTTAACTGGGATATCCGAAACATAGCGTAAAAGATGAAATCCTTGTGGATAACGTAGGTATAAGTGAAGTTTTACCCAAATAAAGGGAGTCTTGGAAATTTTGTCGTCAAGTGAAGAGACATTCAGGTAACTTATTCAATTCCACCAAAAGTCTTTATGTCTATGACACTACAAATTAACTACAAACAATAATGGCGTCCGCGGAAATATTGTTTTAGAGCAAATAAGTATCTAATCTTGTGCTGATCAAGTTATGACAGAGATGTTAAAAAGATGTTGGAAATGGTTAGACTGTACTTTCTCGGTTTTAATTGACATGTTTACACGAAACACTGTAAATGAAATTTTTATTAAAGCTAGCACGTTTTCCTTGAAAATTAATTATAAGAAATTCGTTTCCAAAAAAATCTAATTTATAAGAGGAAATTTTCTGACGTGCTCAATTAATTATTTTTTAATTCTACAATTTATATTTTATTATGTTAATAATAACATTTTTCCCATATCTCTTTAATTTTTCAAATAATTACGGACAAAGAGAGATAGACTACTCATCTTAATAGGATGCCAAATGGTAGGGGCATAAAGAAGTTTGGCAATACAACCCTGATAGACAACGAAGTACAGGAAGACCTAGACAGGGTTGATAAAGTTTATGAAGTGTCCTTTGGGACCGGAACAGTCGATTCGCATAGTCCCTGATAGAGTAAGAAGATGATGATTATGGTATATACCCAATAGTCGGAACATACATTTGAATGCCTCTTTATGGATAATGGGTAGGCTACATGCGATTCATCTTGGTATATTCGTATATTCTGTTTTCACAGCCACACTTTAAACAGTAACAGAAGTAGGTTTCTTGGCTATAATGAATAGTAATTTTTGTATTATTGTTTATGTCTCATACTTTTATTACTTTCTGTTAAGCAAGTTATTCCACCTACTTCAAGTTTTGTAGACAATTCAAATAATATTCATTATCTCTCAACGCTATGGTTCAGCGGAATTATCGGAGTGTTAAAACGCCATGCGATTGATAACTAACATGAGATAAATGCAACTGTATACATTCATAATTCTGATAAATAACGGAGATGGAATTTGGGTCTATAAAATGAATACACTGAATTGCTTTTGAGTGTTTTTTATATAGACATATCATTTATTAAAGATACAATGTTTAGTTCATGTACTAGTTATGCAATAAACAATATAATTGTATAGATACAGTGGAAATATATGTACGCGTACATCGTACTAGAGACGAGAATTAAATTAAGCAACTAACATCATAAAAAATGTTTATTTAAGAATAAGAAAATTAATATAATATAACTGTGTTCCTAAACGTTTATCATTTAACTGTTACAATCATTACTCATCTAGTATTGTAATGTAAAGATCTCTTACTTCTGCCTTATTTGATATTCCAAATTTAATTCTATTTATCGCAACAGAGCTAATAATAGAGTCCATAATTAAAACTGAGAATTGTAAACGCTCGCGCGCGCGTGTGTCTGTGCGTGCCTATTTGTCTGTTTCTCTGTGTGCACCAAACATAATATTACAGGGTAATTGGTACTACCTTGTAAGGTCGAGGGCGGTGTAGGTAATTTGATAAATGTAACAACGGAGCGCAGATAACTAGAAACGTCGGTTACCACGTTGTGCTGACTACGTACAAAGGCTTTTTGAACTTTTTTCCTGGCTGTGTTAATGATACCAGTGGAACTGACAACACAAAAGCCGGCTTGCTGCTATATAGGCATATGCGTCACGTAGCGATTTTAACTATTTTATGACGGATTTCATCCTGTAGGGCATTCCAGAATTATCATAATTAAGGCTAATATTTATACTAGAAAGGGTGTTTATCGTTTTTCACATTTTCCTTTACTTAATATTATTAATTCTATGTCTGTCACGTTGTTTTTACTGTTGAATTCTTACGTATAATAATAATTGTGTTTAAAGTTGAACACGTCGGTATTATTTCTGTAAGATGAGTGTGACGCGCACCAAACAAAGAAACGATACACTGTATTCATTTGTGTATGTAAAAATAAGAAAATCAGTAAATTATTTACAAATGATTTGGAAAATTCATAGCTGCATTGGAATATTACATAATAAATAAACAGTTTTTATGGAGATATGTAAAAATAAAACATTTTGATCCCACAGAATTATGCTCTACTGTCCACCGCATAGGCACTAGGTTGAGTTTTAGAATTTAGATAGAGGATTTATGGCCTCTGAACAAGTTATTTTAGATTTATAATAAAATTATATTGTCTGCTTTTCGCGTAATTTTAGTGTAAGTTAATACTTAATGCACTAAGACTGTGATTAGAGTAGAATACTGTCAAATGGAAAATTACGTTAGGTGCTGGTTAAAAAATTAATCTACAGGAAAGAAGTTGATCACAAAGAAACTGTAAAAATATATGAGCCAATTCTGAGCCTTCATTAGGAAATTTTCACAATAAAATTAAACAAAATACTTGTGTGTCCAATGCATTTATTTCTTTTTTTTACGTTTAAATTTAAAACCTAAAAATGTTTTTTTTTAATTCCAGTTACGTGAAAATAAAATAAAATGCTTCTTTGTCTATTTTTATATATTTTCATGATTTTAGAAAATTTGTGCAACCAAAATTTGTTTTAATTTGATATTTTAGTCCAACATTTATTACCATAAGGTCTACTAAACTCCAGTCTCAATGTTTTTGTCCATTATTGCCTACAAGACAGTTACAACATCTCCGTGGGTTTTAAAACCCAATATTTATACAAAAACGATTCACTTACGTGGCACGCCCAAATTTTTCACTGTAAAAAAAAAGTCTCATGAAGCAAAACGTTTGGCTACCACTAAAGTATCCCAATAATAATACAAGAAAAATGAAAACAGGAAAAACACAGATAGAAAGAGAAAACGGAAGAGAAACAAAGTGGAATGAATAAATAGAGATCGGTTTATTAAATTCCGCTTCCTTCAGAATGATAAATTGCTCCTCCTGCTTCTCTGACCTTCTGCACCGCATAAATTCACTTTCAATAAAAGAGAAGAAATATTTCCGTAGAATTCCAAAACTTTATCACCTTTTCAGTTGGCTTATAGCGACGATAAATCTAAAGTATATGCTCAATATACTTTATATTGCACTGTAAGTATACTGCACTTGTAGAAATGAGGAATGACAATATTTCTATTTTTGTAATAGGTGACAGTGTAATTGTGGTTTTGCACGTTGCATATGTATACTGCTGAATAAAACGGCACCAACAGTAAAGCGTAAGCATTCATAAAATAGTTTAAATTTTATTTCTGCTATACATTACCTGTTATTTTAGTGTATATGAGTGTTTTTATATTTTATTTCGTATACTTTTTTAGAACTGAGTTATCATAAATGTGACAATTGAAGACATATGAAATGATGTATATAATGAAAACATACATGCACTGAAGTAACTCAATTCACGAAGACAAACACAAATCAATGCAAAACACACGTATATTTGTAATGACGTAACGAATTACTACGATTTCCGGTGGCGTCGGTTGACAACAGTCGACAGAAAATAAAGGGACGTTGTAACTTCCCAAAAACTCTAATTTTTTGTGGTTACAAAACGACCAAATTATTTTCTCTTCTTACCATTTTATTATAACAACTGGGCACATGGGCACACGAAATACCGCTTGTTTAGATTAGTACATAATTAATTATTTATAAATAAATTATTCATATATCACTGCAACTTTTACGTTGATGAAACAACTTACGCTATTTCTGGTACCTGGTTAGACCTATAGGCCTATGCAATATTCATTACTGTAATAATGTTTCATTAGCAGATTGCATTTCAGTTTGGGTAAATGTGACAGGAAAGGCGACGTTGTTTTACTGTTATTGTTTTGCAGCTGCAGACATTATACATATTTCTTCAAAAGTAAGAAATATTATTTTAAAATCGTGCTTTTAAACAAGATACATGTCTTGCCTTCAGAGGGTGTAAAATCTTGTCGTCTATGAAGCCTATTAAGTATACGTATAGCCTAGTAAATACGTAATCCGCTTCATGATAGGAAAATTATAAGAAATTTATAAATCAGCTACTAGTGTTAATTTTGCTACTTCGTTTAGTTTTTAAGGTTAACTTACGAGATACTGCCATGTTGATCAAAACGTTTTTGTGGTAGTTGAGATTACATCGCTTTTCTCAATTTTAAATGTGTAGTTAACCAATACGTTATTCTTTACGTCTAACAGTCTACCGAAATTGGCATAAAACAAGATGCAGTTAGCATAATTACAAATCAAATTCGGCAAGCTGTAACTTATTAAAAATTCTGTGTTCTTTAAATTAATAAATAACCAAAGTTAACATATTAGTAATAATATTATTATAATGTTAATAATAGATACATAGACAAATAGGTTGCTTTAAATTCCGTGTAATTTGAATAATCAGTTTCTTATTTCTTGACGTTAACGTTGTATTATCATATCTATCTTTATACATACTCTTCAGGAGCATGGTGTAAAGACGATCTAGTAACTGATATTAGATCCGTATTAGATACTTTGAATAAGACCGAATATTTTCTGAGTTGTATATACGCCTACAATGTTAAATGTTGGGAAGGAATTGTACAACAAAGTTTAAATACAGAGTTGGAAGTAAATGTAAACTCCAGTGCCACTAATTTACTTGAAGTCTGCTGAAGGAAATTAGTATTCCAACTGCCGACGGAATTTAAAGTTAAAGATCTTACGAGACGTTCTTAGAGAGGGCGTGTGAAACGTTGAATGCTAACCTTCCTGTATGCTAATAGTAACAACCTTGTTTTCTGTTGTACTGTGTGTGTAATAAAAACTGAAGATGTAATTGGAAGTTGCTTTCCTACAAACTTAAATCTTATAATTTTAATTAAATTCTATTACGTACTGTAAAACTACATTTCGTTGTGAAAAGTGTTAATGAGAATTCAAGTAGGGAGCGTTTCTTTATTTTAAGTTTGATAATTCCGGGCAACGATAAGGATCGGGCAAATTAATGATATAACAATCACATACAACTAAACTCAGACCGTTACGCTATTACTAGGCATACGACTCTTATAGTAACTGTTCTTCTAACTGTTAGAAGCACTGTACTAACTGTCTTGTGTGCATTTTAAAGAGTAGCTCATAGTCAGCCAAAAACTTAAAACGCTACAAAATACCTACAAAAACATTGTACGTAGATACCATAATTCATGACCTTTAGGCGACGTACAAAGCAATTTGTGAGGTGTAAGTTTACCATACGCATATATACATATACATACATACTAAGAAATTAAAGTTAGGCTACATATAATTTGTAGCGTGAAGATGACTGTGATAATGACAGTTTTAACTCTCTTCCTGATTGACGGAACATTCTTGAATATTAAGAAAAATATTCTTGAACACTCAAAAAATTTATTTATGTTCACATAGGCCTACTGTCTACTATTACGTCAGTTTTACTTATGTGGTTCAGACTTAAACAAATGTAGTCATAAAATGAAGCGTATTAGAAAAATTTGTTTGAGCTAAGTTTAAATAGGCTAATGCTTTACAAAAAACAAAACTACCCTATCATATTAAAAATAAGTAGCCGTTCCTGACCATTTTTAGGTGGTGAGTGAACGGCAAAACAAATACATTCACAGTACGACCAAAAAAATTTATATGCATTGTGTATTGTACACGTTTTGAGACGAGGTGCGCAAACATTGATTGAACGTTTATTGAACAAACACTTATGTCAAAATATTTGAGCATTTAATACACGTCGTAGGCACCAGACATTCATTTACAAACAAACTAACGTTTTGGCTATTACACATCGCAAGTACTATCTTTTATTTCTGCTAACTAAATGATAACACATGCATTGCATTACAAACATTTGGCAACGTTGGCGCCTTTCTGTGGTTTCTATTGTATAGCAGTGGACGTTAAATCTCACGTGACGGAACTGACAGCGGATTACTAAAAACGGCTCAACATTACTGTGGGGCATTTTAAAATATTAAAGAAAGTCAGAAAGACTTCTCGTATTAAAATGACATTATTCCTTTCAATTTTTTTATTGTGTGTGTGTGTGTGTGTGTGTGTGTGCGTGTGTGTGTGTGTGTGTGTGTGTTTGCAACTAGAATTACAGTCTAACATTTTTGTTGACTACACGTAACTAATGTGTGCTGGCGTGTGGTGACTCCGTAACTCCGTAACTTCATTAGTATTACAATATATTAATAACTTTTATATTTCATGGACATTCAACTTTTGCTAACTTATAGTGTCTATGGAATTTGTGTCTTCTATACCACAGTTGTCCGTGATACGAATACTAACAGTTACCGATAAAAGAAGACGAAAAGAATACGCAGAATCGATAGAGTAAACAATGTTTAAAAAATTGACATCCAAGACAGAAAATCTGAAAAAAAACACAAAACAAAATGACTACTGAATAGTAAATGGTACTGTGGAAACATCAAGTAAATAAAATAATAAAATTTGAAAAAATAGTAAACAGAGAATGAAATCAAGAAATCTGGTAATGGCTATAGAGATACGTGGCCAATGTGTGACGGAGGAAGCCATATGTAGGTGAACAAGCGATATGAGAAGGGAATACGTATATAAGAACGAGGATCTTAAACAAAAACAGTGAGTGAAGATAGAGGAGCATTGTATAAAATAGGGAAAATAAAAAATGCTTTTATTAAAAGTTAGGATTAGAGAAGAATGTATATAAAATAGGAATTCTCGCGATGCACTCAAGTAAGTTGAATTGAAAGAATAAATAAGACAAAATATTGCTACTACAGGTCAGAAGAGAAATATTTACTAAATGAGTCATAATAAAAACACATTACTAGTTACTATCGAACAAAGATTAGAGGCAATAACAATAATAATTTACATAATTGAATAAGAAACCTTGTCACGATATATTAAAGCCACTTCAATCACTGTTGCTAATCACTAATACTGCAGATGAGAACCCGCAAGCTATTGCCTTTTACTCCTCAGCACATTGATGATGTTATCGCCCATGTACAAGAAAGCCATGTACTTAAAAGCACCAAATTATGTCTTACACAGTCTATGTAATAATGTATTTTTACAAACCTCCAGCAGCTAAAGAACAATTCTTATCTACTGTGCATAATCGTCTTTCAGGATAACTATTTTGCACAATATTACTTTTCTCTGTAGCGTTATACATATACAAAAAACGGTTAAATATATTGGACACATAATGTTATTGGGGAACTCAGAATTCTGAGTCCTAAGTACTGACGAACAAAATGTGGCCTACTCTATAAGTTGTCGCCACAAACACATAATTGTAATTTTTTTGAAGTTTTTCCTGCAGATTAAGACTCTAGTAAACACAAGTATACTGTACAGCATGGCTCTAGCAAAAATAAAAAAATGTAGGTAAATATTATGTAATTAAATTTAAATTGATTTTTAATTTAATTGAAAATAGTATTTAATTTTTAAATAATAATTTAATCATTTTTAAATATTTAATCAATATTACATAATTAAATATTATGTACATTCCTGAGAGATATTGGTGATGCAGATGTAATAAAAGTAACTTCAAATTGTTAACAATAAACTCACACTTAAATATGCAGTGAGCCCATTTAAATACATACGACATCAGAAAACATTCATTACGTTACATGTACCAGACAGTAAATTAAAATATTACGTGTTCGGATAACAAGGAATAAAGAACATGCAAATTTTAAACTTAATTTTTTGAGCTTTGCTCTGAATATGCAGAAACTTCTTTTTCATTAGCTTCTTTTGTTTTCTATATTAGCTGCACAATATAATTTCATAGGCACATATTTGTCTTTGGTCATTAATGATATCGTAAAGAACATTAAACACTTACGTGGTATGTCTAGAAACATTGAATCGTTACGATTTAAGAATAATATTAATTCCAATATTTACTTCTTAATTTTGAAACAGCTTAGAAAAGAATATCCATCACACCTCATCGCAAGGGCACAATATTGCTACGATAGCACAGAACAATCTACGCGTTTATCGAATGTGCCAGAAGGATCTCGATGTAACGCGTGTGGCGTACGTGCTACTATACGCATTTTGCGAGAATCTTCTCGACTGTGCCGGGCTTCGCTCGGGCGCTCGGCCTGTGTCAAGGCCTTAGTAATTACGTAGTTCACGAGAGATAAGACGCAGTTTGGAAGCTTCTGGTGTGTGAGCGTGACTATAAATACATGGGGTAACGGCCTTAGTTTTCAGTTCACTGCGAGATATTGGATAGTGCGGTTCGAGAGTATTAGTGCGATATATTTCCAGAGCGGTTCGAGTTATTACTGTGTACGTTCAAGTAGTTATTAGTGAAGTGTTGCGTTTCATAATCGGACGATATAATTGTAATACAATTGAGTTTTAATATTAGTGGACATTTTATTGCATGTGAACAATTTTCATTTGATTTGTTGTAGAGACTGTGTTGTTAATTACGAACTGTTTAACTGTAAAAAGTAAAGGTGTGATTAGTGACTTAATTGTTGTCTTGTACTTATTTTGTTTCCACTGTACCTACGACGATCGAGTAGACCGTCGTAACAATATCATTTTTTAAAATGAGAAAAGATTGTTTAATATCCTTGTCACATAAGTTAGTAAATTACATACACATAGACACAATGACGCGCGCCAAGACACGCGCACGCAATGAAACACAATCACAATTTTATAATGAAACACGCCACAGGTCTCGTCTAAAGCCTGCTCTACAGGACATAATGTATGACCACCGTCAGCCACGTTGGTGTGTTTAGGTGAAGTAACCGGTTTGGCTGAACGTTGCTGTTGGTTGAGGATAATGGGGGCTTTGTTGATTTCTATGGTGTGAATGGGTTTCACGGACATTTTCTGCATTTCAATAATTTCTTATTTCAAAATCGGGTCTGATTTTATATTGACTTGAATTTGTGCTGTTATTCATTTGTTTAAGATTTAAGTTAGTCCATTTTTTGGATATCCAAATGTTAATTATAACGTCTTTGTACAGTAAAATTGTGTCTGATTTTATATTGAATTGAATTTGTGCTAGTATTCATTTGTTTAGGATTTAAATTAGTGCATTTTTTTGGATATCCAAATGTTAATTATAGCGTCTTTGTAACGTATATATTTGATCAGTGTCATATGGTTAATGACTGGAAATTAAACAACGTAACTTCGCAAATTATGACATTCTTAAGAAAATATATCTTTATAGTCCTTTTAAAACAAGCTTTAAGCATAATACTTCTGAACCGTCTATTTACTTTTAGTTTATTGGGCCAGAGACTGATGAGCGTAGCGAAATCAGGCATAGGCCTCTATCCATGACTTGATGCAAAATTAGACCGCGAACTCCTCTGAAACTACTAACCGAATTTTATAGAATTTTGCATACATATCCGGACTGTATTGTATAGTGTACGCATGTAATTTTTACTTCTATAAATTATTTGGTTCAAAAGATATTACGATTTTTTAAAAATCTTAGCTTAAACGTGTGAGAGGAAGAGAGCTAGAGATATCGCCCGATAAGATAAGATTTTGCTGTATCACAAATGCCGGTGCGTGTGCGTGTGCGGTTTCCGCCGTCCGCGCTGGCCTGTTGGCGCCGTCGCCGATAAGATAAGATTTTGCTGTATACACTTTGTATTCATGTCTCACACGTGTTTAATTCAAACAGTAGTAGAGCATTGTTCTGTGGTGTAGCCAGATGTACGGATTGGACTTAAGTGTTGAACAAATGTCAATTTTTAGAAGATATTCTATTTAGTCGCTGATGCAACTGCAACTTTCTGTTACATATTGCAACGAATCACAGTTCAGGTAAATTTTAATCCAAATTCTAATTAATTATTATTCTTATAAATCCTTAAATTCGTAGTGACCCAATTTCTTAGGGAAGAAATAATTCAATTAGCACAAACAGAAAAGAAAGTATTGTAAAAATTTCCCTAAAGTAAACAACAATAATAATGCAGTAAACACTGAATTATATTGTAAACAAAAGTTGATTTTACATATGAATTGGCGTAATGAAGAAGACTTGAAAAGTACAGATGGAACATGGTTCATGGCTTATACCCGACAAAATTTTGGACAGTTTCACGAACAATTATACATGTATTTAATTACAGAAGAAACTGAAATTGATCAGGATAATAATAACGAATTTGATATTTTTGACGATAGAGACTGGATGGCTATTGCAGCACGAATGCCTAATGCACTACCAACTCACGTTAGTCTAGGTAATCGTGATATCGATTTACTTCATAATTGGAAAGCACCCTATTACAAATATACAGAGATAAAGAATAAAACCTGTTTCATCGAAAGGAATCGAGAAACATTTGGGAATCAGTATGATTCTCATGAATCATACAATGTTAATTTCAATGACCAACAAAATCAGATATTATCTTTCTTAGATTATCAGCTAAATGACTATGATGATTGCAATCAAAGACTTCCAATTATTCACGGAAAAGCTGGAACTGGTAAAAGCTGTGTAATTAATGAAATGGTTAGGAGAATTAATTCATATTTTGGCTGGATGCAACTCTTTTAATGGCTCCTACTAGTGTGGCAGCTAACAATATTGCTGGACAAACTATTCATTCAACTCTAAGAATAAATACTTCAAAGAAAAGGGGAGAAACTTTCAAAGATTTAGAAGGTGAATCCAAAATTGCTTTTGAAGAAGAATTAAAAGATGTGAGGTTCGTTATTATTGATGAAGCCAGTATATTGGGTTTGAATTTGTTTTTCAAAGTGGATATGCGACTCAAACAAGCAAAGCAGCGTCTTCAGCTGTTCCTGTTGGTGGCCTCTGCGTGTATTTAGTCGTTGATTGGTCCCAACTTCCACCGGTCTGTGACAGGAGTCTTTACAATTTTGGTAGTAATGCTCAGACCATTCAATCGAATCTTTTATATAAACAGTTCAAAAAAGTTTTCTTTTTAACGGAGATTATGAGACAGCAAGGTGACGATCAACAAAATTTCAGAGAGACTTTAAATACAGTCGCAAATGGAACAATCACTAAACAAGTTTATCAGCTCTTATCTAAAAGATTTTATAAACAATATAGGGGACAATTTCAAATTTCAAAGATAATGTCTGTATAATGTCAAAAAATGATGAAATCGAACGTTTTAATTATACAAAAACGTAGAAAGCAATAAACAGCCCGTGGCTCTAATCAACGCAATCCATAATTGCCAAGAAGCCTCTCTAGCAAAATTAGACAATGCTAATGGATTATTTGCTCAATTACGTTTATGTAAAGGTGCTCGAGTTATCCTTAGAAGAAAAATCTTTGGGCCACAAAAGGACTAGCCAACGGTTCAGTTGGGACACTAACTGATATTATTTATGACCCGGCAGTTGAATGCGAAAATTATAACGATCACTTCCCAATATGTATACTTTTATGTTTCGAAAAATACACAGGATCAGTTCTGTACGAGAATTCAATACTCATTGTACCATTAGTGGCATCATTCAAGAAAAATGAAATTTTTTGTACTCGCAAACAATTTCCGTTAATGTTAGCATATGGTGTTAGTATACATAGATCGCAAGGGATAACATTACATAAGGCAATTGTTAATTTAGGAGACAAAGAATTTCAGGTTTGATTAACGTATGTTGCTCTTTCAAGGGTGAAAACATTAGAAGGATTATTATTAAAATCAGCGTTTAATTTCGATAGACTTCTAAAAATTAATAGAAGTCCATCAATGGTTGTTCGTAGAGATGAGTTGCAAAGGTTGTGGAATATGTCTAATGATAATTAATGTATTGGAACAGTAGAAATGTATAAGGTACTGTGCATTGCACAAAGTAATTAAAATAGTTAATTAAGGTAAATAAATAATTCATATTGTTAGCAATAATAATTCAGCTTTCAATCTGAACTGGAAAAGGAACGACCAACTTTCATGTCGGGACAGGCTGATCACGCCACTCCGCTATGTCTGTGTGTACACGTGTATGTTACATGTGTGTGTGAGACCTGTCAATTCCTGAAAAGCGTCACCCTTAATGAATGCTATTAATTATATGAATTTATTTATTTTGTAAAGATTGTGTGCACAATATCACAAAACCAAATACGCCAAAGTCTGTATAAAAATAAGATACACATATGTATAAAAAATAGTGTAAAAAGAATGAAAAGTGCGATTATAGTAAAAATAAATATAAATAAAACTTATGTTAATTAAGATAAAGAAAAACGGTTTATACACAGTGAACACATAAAAATTACCGACAAGATGAATATCGGATAATGTGCAATAGACTTCGCATATCGCGAAGACAAGCGAATTAAGTGTGAAAAGAATCGTGTTTATAAAGGGACGCCAACGACAGACTCTGACATGCAGAATATTGTCGAAACATAATTTTTGCGGCCTAGGGTGTAAATACACGAGACGCGCTAACTTAATTCTCTTTCTCGTACAACTACCGTGGCAGCCGGAGGCTCTACCCAGAAACAACTCTTTCTCGATCAACCACAGCAGCAGCCGGAGGTTCTGCACGTCTACTCATCACTTTCGTGAGAACACCTGCCACCTGAGGCCATGACAGGAGACGAGGGAGCAGCCAAGTACATGTAATAGAATCCAGCATACGGGACGAGGCGACAGAGGAGGAGAGGATCCGAAGGACGAGGATCAAGGACTCCAGGAATACACGACTACAAAGGAGCATCCAGGATCAAGGACCTAGGACCGAAGAGGACACGCTGCCGATTTACCACGACAATAAGGTGAAAAACAACCATGTATTTGTAAAACAAAGACTCACATAAAGACAATATAATTAACGATGTAAAAAGAGAGACAATCTAATTCAAAGATGAATTAATAAAGTTTGAAAATGAAAATATTTATTTTTATAGTGGTTAGAGTAATGTTTTAAAATATGTTTTAAACTATAATTTTAAATCAGTAACTTAGTCATTGATATTTGGATTGATATAAAAGTAATTAGTTAATTTTTATTAGAAAACAAACCAATGCATATGCAGTATATTCAAAATAAATTAGATCTTTAGAAAGAAATTAGATAATCTAATAATTATCACACTAATAAGCAAGCTGAGAGCAATATTAGATAATTATAAATGTGTCTTATCGTATAAGATTGTATATTATGTCTATGTGTAATACGAGATTATCACTTATAAGTAATAATTAGATCTATGCTACGACTACACACACAAGCAAATAATAATGATATTTTACATCGCAACTAAATAAGAAATTTTTGATTAATAAATTTTTTAATGATTTTAAACCATATTACATTGCGTTATTATTATTACGATAACACCTGTCATAATTTTACAGCGTAAGTAATGTTGCAAAATAAATGGCTTACAAAAACGTGGGGCATCAACAATTATTTATTTTTATAGTACATTAAACTATAATGTAGTGTATCCAACAAAAAAATTGTGTATCATAAAAGTGTATATATTTTGTTCACTGTAAAAATATTGAAAAATAAATTAGTACGAATATCAAATGCTCCGCCCATTTGTGTCAGTGACACTCCTAGTTCACTTATATCTTAATTTGTTGTACTAGTGGTGTCGAGGCGATGTAATCTAATAGCAATTCCATAAATGTGCTGTGAGGAATGAGAAGCAACTGCAGTTCTACATTAACTATGTACACACTCGACGGAACCAACTACCATTCTGTTCATCTCCTGGTTTCCAACTGCACTTACTCACTCTCAGCAGACGACACTTACAAACTTTATGCAGTCTGCTTATTATACTGTAAAGTCTGTTCTGTGGTCCACGTTGCATAAAACACTTCATTTCAATCTGTCTAAGTACTCTTCCTGTTGGTTTAACGCCTTTGATAAGCGCAGAACCAACCAATATCACCCGTCGACACTATTCTCAACCCCGATTCATAATGATTTAGAGGAGAAAATAAATTGAACTGATATTACCTGCATATCCTATTTATGAAACTGTAAGTTGTTTATTATTATTAATTCGGGGTCAAAACGTCCTACGCCGTTGTCCAATGCCCAACCTCCATTGTTGTCTGTCGTTGCAGTTTTCATCGTTTAGTCCTCTATCGCTCATTGATCGTCTATGCCCTCTATCCAAGTCTTCTTGGGTCTTCCTTTCTGTCTGTGCTCTCTAGGTATCCATCTCATTGTGCTCTCTAGGTATCCATCTCATTGTTTCCTTTGGTAGTCGGTCTTGTTCCATTCTTTGTACCAGACAGTTGTTTTTCTTCAATGCAGTCGATGATTATCTTTTGTACGCCCATTTCTTCTTATCGTTTCTTTTCGTATTCGCTCTAGCATTGAAATTCTAGCAGCTCGTCTCAAAGCATCTATTTCTATAGCTTCTAACTTTCTTTTTACCTGTTCTTTTCTTCTCCATGTTTTGGTTCCGTACATCAACGTGCTTTTAATCATAGTATCGTATATTCTCTTCTTCTTTTCTTTTCCAATTTCTGTGTCCCATAGAATTCCATTCAATGATCTAATTACTTGTTTTGGTTTGTTTATTCTTGATTTTATTTCAGCATCATCTGTTCCGTCTTCATTAAAGTTTATTCCTAAGTAATTATAAAGTCGAGTTTCTGTATGAAAATTACTACACATTTAATAAAGATTTACTTTAATAAGATTGGCTATAAACTTGTCAGTAAATGAACTGAAATAGCGTAATTGTTTACATGACAGTTTACCAGTTTCTTTGACATTACCGTGTTATTACTTTGTATTAATAATATAAAATATTATTATAATATAAAACGTACCTAATACTTAAAATATATTTTACGAAATAAATAGTCTTATAAACCAAAATTGTCCACGTAAGTGATAAAATTGTTAATCGATAAGTGAATGCATGTCTTTCCGACTTTATTACGGACGCCTTAAGAGAACAGAACAAACTAGAAAGACAGACACAAACGCCTAGTGAACTACACAAAACAGACATAACGTTCAGAAAATTTACAAAAAAATTCAGAAGAAAAAGGGTTTTGCGGCTGGCAATAAGTTGCCGCCATCGCCTGCCAGTTACCTTTAAATAGTTACACTGAATATGGCTTCCAATGGAGGTGCCGAAACGTTTGTTCACTTAACAGCATTTGACCACGACCTAACAGCTCGGCAATGAGTCACATCTTTAACTGAGTTGACTCCGAACGTGTAAGCCTAAGACATCAGTTTATGCCAGAGAGATGTTTTGAAAAGAGAGTTCATAATGATATGCCGTGAGCAGTCTAATTATTAGAAACATCAAACTTAACAATTAATAAATTAATTTACCTTCAATACGTGTGGGCCTAAGACATCAGTTTATGCCAGAGAGATGTTTTGAAAAGAAAGGTCCTAATGATATGCCGTGAGCAGTCTAATTATTAGAAACATCAAACTTAACAATTAACAAATGAATTTACCTTCGATACGTGTGAGCCTAAGACATCAGTTTATGCCAGAGAGATCTTTTGAAAAGAAAGGTCCTAATGATATGCCGTGAGTAGTCTAATTAGGAGGAAAATCAAACTTAACAATTAATAATTAATTTACCTTCAATAATCCGCCTTGTGACTTCTTATAAATCTCTTCTATTACGCTTTCGGAGACTATGCTCCATCTTCAGATAGTAAAATAAAAATAAATCTATATCACTTATCTATATCTTATCTATATCTTACGAGATAGTTAAATAATAAAAAATCTCAATTTGCATATGAACTGTAGGGGAGACCGGGGATGGTTGGCGCACTTTTTACATTTGAATTTTTTATGAAAAAAATAATACGAGATATGGACAACAAAAATTGTAATAACATCTACTGATATCTTATGTACATCTGTATATTTTTATAGTTTTCTTGATAAAAAATAAATTAACTGCCCCTGCAATTGCGCCAACCTGCCCCAATATCGGGGCAGGTTGCCGCACACTGTTTATTTAGGAATATAAATAATTTACAATACTTTTTGAACAAACTGTTTAATTTTAGCATATACAATACGTTATACAAAACAAAATTTATGTTTTTAAATTTATTATCTGCGTTTGACATTAGTCTATAGGTTTTCCAGTCTGTAAATTCGAGATCTTAGAAACCTACGGCAGTATCTTAAAGTCTAAATTAAATTTATTACTAAAATTAATTAACTAAAAATGTTCGAAATAGATTAAGGAACTAAAATAGCCTACAGTATAGTAAAATGAGAAAAATATTAGATATAAATGACATGTAGGCAACTTATTATTCTTAGAACCTGTAATTTTAATTTTTGTTGGTAGATCTAAGGTAACCAGATTGTAGTTGAAGTAAAGTAATAGTTAAACTGAACAATCACAATCTAACGCTTAATATTAGATAGTGTAACATAAACAATTTGAAATGATTCTGTGTAAGTTCGAATCTCTCAGAAAAAGTTAACAATGTCTGTAATTTAACATTTTTGAAAACTTGTCAAAACCTACAATGTTGTAATGGCAAAAAGTTAATCAATTTTTTATTCTATGTCATCTATTGGATCTCAATTTGCACACTTAAAAAATATGGTCCTCCAGCATATTCTTCATGAGCTCACTTTATGGCATTCATATGACATAGTGCACTGTATCCACGGTTCACGGGGTTTGCTGCTCTTAAACAAAGACACGCAATAAAGACAAAAACTTCCTCATCATCACTTCCGTTTAGTCGGTGGAGTCTTTATAGTCTTTTTCATTTTCGATGCATTTTGTTCTACTTCAAGAGAATTTTTACTGGCGTATCAGTCAATATAGCTGTTACTCTTTTCTTTTTTCCTTTGTTACTTTGTTTTCTATCTCCTGCTTTTGGATAGGGGTGCATATGTTCAGGTGTGATGTTTTCTAAAAGTCTGTTAGGCGTAGTTGAAGGACCTGAAGTCGCAGAATCGAACGTCGGTGCATCAGGTGCTGTTGAAGGTCCTGGATTTCAGGATGAAATGTGAGTTGTGAGATTTTATTGCCGTTGAAAATGTTAGATCTTTAAAGACCAATGGATCAGGATCATCCGGAACTTCTAGAATTCCTTGTTCCACCGTAGAATTGTCCGTGACAGCGTTTTCAGAATTTGGATGGTTAGTTACGTAGGAGGATAAAAAATCACTCTCTTGAAAACCTCGGGGTTATATGGGTAAACACCAGTTCCCTTAAAACCACTGATGAAGTTCTTCGGATTAGTAGCAAGGGGCAGAGAGTCCTGAAAAATGGAAGGGATGTCGTAAATTGTCAATAGAGCAATAATAATTCTATTTACATATAGGCCTATAAAAAAAAATTGCATTCAAAAGTGTTTGATGGGGTAGGTTGGCGCACGATACACGCGCCAACCTGCCCCGCGTGGCATTCGCCAAACTGCCCCATCACTCGATTTTGTTGGTTAAGCCGTTCTGTAACGAACAACGGTGGCCAAATTAACTCAAACAACATGTCATTTTATAGTTTAAACAAGAGGAATCCGAATATTTATATGATTCTGTTGTTCAGTTGCCATTAAACTCTGGGAAAAATATTTAGTGAGAATGCAAAAATTTACTTACTTTGGTAAAAATCAAATAATGTAGCACAGCACAGGTATAACTGCCAAACTCAACCAAAACACACTCACTTTGCCTTAATGGCAAGACGATGAGGTCATATGACCGCCAGTACTACCAACCCCGTAGACAAAAATTACCGCTATTGTGCCAACCAACCCGTGCGCCAACCATCCCCGGTCTCCCCTACGCGATGTTGGGTGCGCACCCGTTCAAGTTCAATCTGCTACTGAGCGGTTGTTACTTTATCGTAGTCTTAGCGAGCAGACTCAAGGCGGTATCGTACAAGCGGTTGGATCCAAAGTTCAGTTGATAATTTAATACGAAATCGCGACTGCTTATGTTTGCCTATGCACCATAAATTTCAAACTTCTCCAAGGCATTCATGAAACGGCCCTTCTTACATACATGCAACGGTATTATGTAGGAATTGAAGTTTGTGTAATTATGATTGTGTGAAGTCAGATGTCGGGAGTAATTAGATTTGATGCTGTTGTCATTTCTTATTTTCTTGGGTATATGTTCCCGAAAACGTTTGAGGTAACCTCTTCCCGTCTGTCCAATATAGAAGCAATTGCAATCATTGCATACTAACATATATACCCGTTTTTTCTTCTATAGGTGTGTTTTTACGGTCTGAGAATGCTTAGTAACTTATTATTAGTTCTGAACGAAATAGTAAAACCATTATTATTCAATACAGAGGACAAAATCTTAGGCATAAAGCTTGTATAATTAATGGATATAAAACTTTTGTGTGTTACTGTTTTTTAGGGGTCTTAAGTTTTCTTTTTTCGTGTTTTTTCAGTAGTTTGTCAATGGTCAAACGGTTGCCTAGGTTACAATAATTTTACTATTTACATTAGGTTTCTGTCTTGCATGTATTCCATCACTGTGCACACTATTGTGAACATTTGTTTACCGTCAGTAGGTGCCAGCGGTTCTTGTCAGTTCAAATAGTGATTCGTGTTTCAATAGCTACAATGCATCCCCTACACTGTACATGAATATACTTCTCTTGACACGTACTACTGGTCCTGTAATTAAAACGATTGTATTGTACATAGAGAATGTTGTTTATTAAATCATGCCATCCCTGATAAAAACTCTTATCTTTAATTTGATTGAAAATTATGATAAATGTTTTTCTGCTACTGCGTGTGTTCACGATTGTAATAGTACTGTCTGAAACTAAATAACCTTTTTCATTTTTTAACCTAATTTTTGTTAGTAATTCTTAAAGACCAGGTTAAAATTGTTTAGTCCGTTTGTTCAATTACAATTCTGGTTTACTTATAATCCAAATAGACAAAGTATTTATAATCTGGTTTATTCACTAAAAATAAAACTTTATTCAACACTTTAAATTGAGAGGAATTAATGTAATTTTATATTAAAAATTGTTTTTTACTTTTATATGGTATTTTATTATAGTTTATATGCATAGTAAAATAGAAAAAAATTAGTGTCTAAAATTAAGTGACATGCAGTTACACATTTAATTTAATTCCATTTTTCTAATTTCGTATTATTAAGTAATCTTATTGTGCGTTATCCGTTTGATCAGGAATGGTTGTGACTTAATGCAACCGTGGGATGCTAATGAAACCACTTGATTTCTAAAGCGAGAATAATGGTAGAATTCTGTGTATAACCGGAGACTTGAAATTGCAATTATCACAAATTAATTTAACTTAAACCTTTATCGTTATATATATATATATATATATATATATATATATAATCTCGTTTATCCATCATTAGCTAAACATGCAAGTTCTGACCAGAGAAGTTCATCTTTTTGAGACCCCATATATAAAAGTTACGAGTAAGCTTAGACATTTTATTCTTACATATTCGTAATCAGCATAAAAAACCGTAAAAATATATATCCGTTTCAAGATAGTTTGTTGAAAAAAGTTGAATAATAATTACCCTGTTAACTTTATCGTTACAAACCACTCACACGTTTAAAAAAATGCATTATTATTTTATCACGGATATCGGTTTAGCTTTTAGTGATGAAAAATATGCACAGTGTTGCCACAAAATGTATATAAAGTCACGAAGGTCACAACGTTGCCAAGTCTACTGAACGTAAGCAATTCCTGCAGCTGCTGTGTCTCGGCTGTTTATTCCAGTCGCCTACGTTTAATTCCTGTATACGATCTTAGTTATTTTTAATTTCAGTACCGTAGTAAAAATAATCTTTGAAAGACGTAATCAACTATTTTTCAACGCTGTTATTAAAAAGTGGGTTAATCATTCAATGACAGAAAACATATAAGGTATAAAATGTTGTGATCACTTTATTCACACGTTCTTTTCTTGACACGTAAATAACTATATACTAAATAAAGATATAATAAGTATATCTTCATTGTACATTAGTATAATATGTAGTTAAAAAGTACAGTACAACCTGTCACATCTTGACCTGTGATATCCGGAACCTCCCATATCCGGACGTATCTCCAAACTAATTTTTGCAATTTTGGTTAGCGAATGGTTAGGGATGTAAAGATACTACTCTTGATGTTTTGGCTGATCACCCCTTTTTCTTCACTACACTTACGTCATTCTGCGATATTGTTCACTATTTTTGAATATTTAAGTTTTTACAATTGAAATACTTTATTTGGGGCAACTGAATCTGGGGCAGCGGCGTTAGGTCGACTCACTTTGGCTTCATGGCTTCCAAAAAACGTGTGCATTGTATGAAGCAGCCGAATCACAAACTTTTTCAAAAACTGATGTAGGCGTACTGTAAGTCAAACTTTTTAACCAATTTTACTTTTTGTATTTTAAAGAGTACAGTGTACAAATGCAAATGCTAAACCAATAGAAACGTCTAAAAAAACACGTTCTTCTTCTGTGTATCTTCTGTAATTGTTAATTATATTAATTGAGATTTTGGCTACTTATAGAGATTTAATTACTGAACACAATGCAGTTTTCAGAATTGCTGTATATTTATTGGTTTTGAAGTTATCGCAGGTTGAACTGCAAAAATGGATTGAATAAAACTTACTCATGCGGCCGCGTGTTTGACCACGAAGTTAGAGCGAGATAGTTGCTTATTATACCCTTTCTGTCTAGCGTACGGCGCAGCGCACAGTGTCCCTTTCAATACAGTATATTTAATGTATGTTTTAAATGTCAATAAATTTCAATGTAGATAATGTAGAATGTAGAAAATGTAGATAAAGAAAATGATTATGATATTGATTATAATTATAATAATTGGAAGCTTGTTTCAAATATATTATACTACATAGAAATGTTTATACACGCACTCATGCGCGCACGCGTGTGCACGTACGCGCACCCACCCACGCAGGCATATTATATATATATAAAATTTGTGATGTTTTCAATTTGTTTCTTCTGCAAGTAGTATAATTTCGTATATTCTTTTTAACACCTGACGCACGTTTCACTGAAAAATATCAGTATCATCTGAGGTTTCTAAGTAAATTAATAACAATCGAAATAATTCTATTAATATAAAATTAACGAAAAATAAAAAATTCCGACTTAATTTTACATCTTGTGCCATTTTGTCAATGTTATATGTGGACAGACTTGCTTACTTTTCTATTAAATGTAGAAATAGATTTTACCATTATTTTTTGCCGCAAACCATTTAATCTTGTTGTTTAATCCTTTTTCTATATGAATAGCTCATTACAATTATTGTTAATATTTCGTGTAAACAGCAGAGAGATGCTAAGTAGGACATTGTCTCAGGTAAGATTGCATGGTAAATCAAGACTCGCGCGTATTTCTTCCACCAGTCGGACGTCACGCGGCAAAAACAGCTGATCGCTAGGTTAGCGCGGGAAGCCGGAATGGCCCCCCCTGTGTTGTGTCTATTCAGCGCTAACACCACAAGATTTCTCATTCCCGTCAACATGAGTACCTACTCAAGGTCAAATAACATTCTTAATGTTGTAATGACAGACGTGTACGTTTACAAAACACTGTTTTGGTTGACACATATATACACATCTACGTCTGAACTCGCAACCTCTTATTTATCAGCTGGCCGGTTTTACGTTTCCACCAAACGTGTTCCAGAAAATCATATTAAAATAATATGAATATTTTATAGTAAAAACATAATAAAAATAATAATAATATACAATTTAAAAAGTTAATACACTACCTCTTGCTTATCCTAAGTTTTGTGCCGTATCACTTTTCCAAGGATTCATAAAATTGTTATCTCGAATGATACATGGACCTTGTAGAGCTCGTAATCCTAATGTTCCTTGCATGATTGATGGAATATGTACACATAATAACCGAGCAACATTTTACGTTAAACTATTGAAAATAACAATGGTTTTCCAAAGTACCGGAGACGAGATGACGGAATTGTTGAACTAAAAGGAATACCGTATATCATTTGATAATCGTGATTCGTTCAATACAATCGCTTCCTAATTCTACAGTACAATGCTCACATCAATATTGAAAACCGATAAATACATGTATAAATAGGCTTACCATACGTCCCGGTTTGACCGGGATTGTCCCGGTTTGACGACCTGATCCCGGGGTCCCGGCCAGTTTGTCAATTGTCCCGGTTTGAAAATTGACGAGAGTAGTTTCCGTCCGGGCGAAGACGTTGTGCAAGCTAAGCTCCCGATTTTTGGTTAAATCAATAGAAAAGAGAGTTTGAAAGATTAAAAGTAATTTTTCATGAATGGAAAATTCAAAAGCTGCAGTAGTCACTTTGCACGAGTATACACATTCAAATGACTTAGGGAGCACAAAAATCCTAATGTGTGCTACACTTGCTTTCCTTCGAAAAGATGTAGAATGTGGCTGGTAGTATATCCATGGTCAAGTTCCAGAGGAAGAGAAACTCGATTAATTCTTTAATTGTTTCGTAGAACAATAGCTAGACAATGATTAGTGCCACAGGAGTTACGCAACTGCTACTTCCGACGTCATACAATGAATAATACCGTACAAGCACGCATCAGAAACTAAACAGCCACGTTGGAAGACCACATCCAAGAATAAAAAACATTATCAAATGTTTATAATCTGAGGCAGAGAAATGTATTCAGAACACGATGTAACGATGGAGTGAAATTTTTACGCTATGAAAAGGACGAAAAAGTATACTGAATTGGATAAACTAAAAGATATGAAAAAGATTCTGAAGTTGGGATGTTTCTCAAGATCACGTCGTCCGTTCTACAAGTTGACTAATAAAAATAAATAAAAAATAACCTTCCTTTTTAATTTAGAGAGAGAGAGAGAGAGAGAGAGAGAGAGAGAGAGAGAGAGAGAGAGAGAGAGAGAGAGAGAGAGAGAGAGAGAGAGTGAGGGAGCGGCTATGCAAGTGTGTGTGTGTGTGTGTGAGTTTTATAAAAATTGTAACTTGGTAAACGTAGTTGGTAACAAAAAATACATTTAACGAATTATAAAAACATAAACACAATACAGGGTGGATGTACATACATCGTTGTTTGTGTGTTCGCAAGTGGGAGGTACTCTCACGTATCAAAAATTAATTACGTGTGTTATCTACTTGAGTGTTCGCAAGTGAAACGAGTTGCAAGTGCCACTGTTCGTAAGTGGGAGCACACCATCGTCGGCCGGATACGAAAAGCAGATTAATTTACCTGGTTTCTTCGAGACAAAAGCATCAACATGAATCAAAAAATTTAACTTGCAACCATTATTTTAGTAAAACGTAGATGATTGTGGGTATCATAGCTTAGGCTTTTAGAGCATAGGCTTGTACATTTATCTAGGATTTACATTATGTAGCTGATGATAGAAGTTCAAATGCGAGTTCCTGGTCCCTAAAAACATGGGTATCTCAGCTGGGAGAGTGAACTCCAAGACAAAATACTGATCCTTCAAATGTGTGCGTGTCGGGTAGGTATAGGCCTACTCTGGGCTCCTTAAAAAAGCTACTGCTAAAATAACAGTGATTTGTTCTAATTTTGTTTGCTACATAATAAGGTGACGCCGTATAACATTAAAATTTGGGTTTGGCAAAGATTATCAGAATTGGCACATTCAACAATTAAAAGTTTTGTACGAATGAGCAGAAAATAATGGTATTTAAAAGGAACTATAAAGACATATCTTATGGTCATAAACAAACCGTAGAAGAAATTACTATTGTAATCAGTATAGTCATATTTGGACAGGTGTAGAAAAATATGGAGAAGCCTGTACAGGTGTGTCGGTGCTGATGGGAACACACATAAAAACGTTTGTATGAGATTAAACGTATGTATCCAAGATAAATACCGTTTTATCTACAACAGGTGGCTTCGAAATATGAATTTGGGGATTTCCCTTTTATTTAGGGGGAATTGTTTTAAGGTAAATACAGTACAACCTGTCACATCCGGACCTGTGATATCCGGAACCTCCCATATCCGGACGTATCTCCAAACTAATTTTTGCAATTTTGGTTAGCGAAATGGTTAGGGATGTAAAGATACTACTCTTGATGTTTTGGCTGATCACGACTTATTCTTCACTACACTTACGTCATTCTACGATATGGTTCACTATTTTTGAATATTTAAGTTTTTACAATTGAAATACTTTATTTGGGGCAACTGAGTCTGGGGCAGCGGCGTTAGGTCGACTCACTTTGGCTTCATGGCTTCCAAAAAACGTGTCCATTGAAGAAGCAGCCGAATCACAAACTTTTTCAAAAACGGATGTAGGCGTACTGTAAGTAAAACTTTTTAACCAATTTTACTTTTTGTATTTTAAAGAGTACAGTGTACAAATGCAAATGCTAAACCAATAGAAACGTCTTAAAAAACACGTTCTTCTTCTGTGTATCTTCTGTAATTGTTAATTATATTAATTGAGATTTTGGCTACTTATAGAGATTTAATTACTGAACACAATGCAGTTTTCAGAATTGCTGTATATTTATTGGTTTTGAAGTTATCGCAGGTTGAACTGGAAAAATGAATCGACTAAAATTTACTCATCCGCCGCGTGTTTCACTGACGAAAGTAGAGCGAGATAGTTGCTATTATACCCTCTCTGTCTAGCGTACGGCGCAGCGCACAGTCTCCCTTTATGTACATAAATACGTAGGAAAAATAAGGAAAATATGTAGCTAAATATGTAATGTTTAAGAAATATGTAGTATTAAAATACTTTCACATCAACAATATAATTTACATTTTACGAGAACATAACAGTGCCCTCTTTGAAAGGTTTTGAAAATAATAGGTGCTTCATTTTAAACTTTTTAAAATCACTTTCAAAACATGCAAATATATTTTGAGCAAAGTCAATGTAATCCATAAAATACTAATCAAGTTCGGGGCTGACACTAATCACCAGTTAGATTACCACTTCTGTTACAGAAAATAAGTTAACCCTCAGAATACACAGTATCTGAAAGTTCAACTCTTTGTTGAAGAGTTTACAATAAGACAGCATGCATAAGAAATGAATTACTTTTCAATTGTTTATTGTACTTTAGAAAATTTATGAAAACCTATTTTAGAAAACAGTATTAAAAAAGAAACCTTGATATTATAAAATTAACAACAACAAAGTATTTTACCTATGGATTTCTGTAGTATAGGACATGAGTATAAAGTAAAAAATTGAGAATTATTAACTATTTAACAAAGTATTTTACTAGGAGAGTTGAAATTACTATAAAATTAAAGGTAGATTTTTGACTTGAAAATCTATATTGTATATATATATATATATATATATATAAAACTCTACTATAACTCTGCATAAGAATAAAGTGTCCATGTAAGTTTTTTTCCCACTGTTTAGTTGCACAATTAATTATTAAATACTTTTCTATATTGTCTGTTGACATGGACTGTCTTCGGTCTGAGAGTATGTTTTTATATATAGAAAAGGATCTCTCGACATCACATGTCGTCACCGGCGCATGTTTATATAGAGGAATCGTACTTGGAAGAATATTCTCAATCGATTCTACAGTTTCGCCGTTACATATGCGATAAATGGTATGTAAAGTTGAGTAACCAGGGTTTCTATTCAGCACAGCATTTAATTTAGTAGAAACTTTGTCACCGACTTCACCCTGCACAGCATTTAACTTGTTAACTGCTTCTTCAACTATTCCTATGGCCTCTTGGAGAGTCAGACCTGCAGTCTCCAGTTTCTTGATACAACTGAAATGCGTTTTGATGTACGAAACTGAACATATCACCTTAGAGTTGTTGAATGCAGACAAGGATTCGCTCGCTGACACTGCAGAATCGGGAGATAATGTTTCCACCACATACTTCACAGCTTCAAAGTTGTCACTGTAGAAATTTACGGCTTCGATCCAGGTTCCCCATCTTGTAATTACGGGTTCTGGAGGCAGAGGTGTGTCAGGTAGCCTTTGTTTGTAGCACTGGATACGGTAAGGAGCTTTCAAGAACACCTTTTTTGTTGCTGATATTAATGTATTTACTTCGGGGAAAAGGTCTCTGACAGTTTCAGCTACTCGATGCAATCCATGAGCCAGGCATGTAACATGTAGTAGTTTGGGGTAAAACACATTTAGAGAATTACCTGCTTTTAACATGTATGCTGCTGCATCTGTATACAACAGCAGTACCTTCTCTTCTTTAACACCATTTGGCCATAACAAACTTGGCAAAATACAGCTTTATCGTCAGTTGTAAAAGCACTGTCAATCTGTACCCATGATTTTAACTTAGATGACAAAGATGATGCGGTCGGTGCCATGATAAAACAAGGATATTTGTATTTAAAACTCTTAAGAACTTGCGTTGAACAATACCGCACACTATATTATTTAAGACGTCTTTTGTCCAACAAGGAGAATCCGCCAAGGCAAGAAAAAGCAAGCGCAGAAGTGTAGGCGAAAGACAAAACACTGACTTGACAATAACATCAACACACCACACTGCACACCAGATTGTTATTTACGTGTAGGCTTACACTCCGAGAGCGTCGATAATACTGGCGTCAAAAATCACATTGTGCCCTACAATAGCATAGAGTTATAAGGATATTTGTTTGTTTAGGTAGATGGAATCCGTTGCGAGAATTGCAAGATCTGCGAAGAGTATTTATTTACCGCGGACAGCACGTTCTTTCCCCATCGAGCCTGCTGAACGTGCGAACGAAACGTAAATAAGGAGTGCGGCCGCGCATACCATTCTCATTAACATCCCGTGCAAAATGCCTTACTTGTCGCTTGATCTCGTAAAAAATTTTACTTCTTGAAAGTAGAATCTATGTGTGCAATTGCAACAGATGCAATATTTTGCCTTTTCTTGTAATAAATTTAATTGGACCTGATTCTGATTAATTGCACATTTGCGCATCTAAGTAATGTTGTTATAGGCCTAACTATTTTTTGCCATTTCAATTTTCAAATTGAAGTAAAGTATAGTAAAATATGTAGAAATATGTAAGATGGAGTGAAATATGTAATATGAACAAAATATGTAAAAATATGTAAAATTAAACTAGCGGATAAGACACCTATTGGTATGATTCGCCGATATCTGGCTTTTCCGTGTAAATGTGCACTCAGCATTCAAATATGTAATTACATAAAAATCCGGGCCTTAATCATCACCTACACCTGCATAAATATGAATGTAGGGGCTACTCATTACAGTATTCACTTCCCCTTCCTTTGTATTTTGATTTGACAGCATTACAGGATGTTTACACTACCTTGTAAGCACGTATGTTTCCCCTTCTGTTTTGTCCAATATACAGTAGATTTGATAGAAATTTTAAATGAAGAAGGAAACTGCTACTTGGTAAATTAATATGTATTGTGCTTTTAAAAGGAAAAGAGAGATAGCTACCGTTTTTCTAATTCTATCAGTAGGATAGAAAACAGATATAATATAAAATGTATGAGACCCCATTAATATTAAGTATTTATCTCTAAATCACCAGTCGATTGTCTCAAAATAATGCGAAAAATTGCGAAAGAAACTACCGTGTAGTTATTTTTATCTCGCAAGGGTGTGTACGATGAACTATAGAAAAGAAACTTGTAGATAAATGTTTTTAAACAATGCCGTTTGGTTGCTAATCCCCGACCTTATAACTTTTTTATATACTTGCTTTTGTATAGAAAAGTCTTATGAAGTGAAAAGAAATTAGTAAAAGAGAATGGAAAATTCCAGGGTGAGGAAGAATATTTAACGTTACGAATTATAAAACGAAGGAGATATTACAGCTGCAATAAAGAGCAGGCAACGAATTATATCAAGGGCTCAAGAGAGAAGTAACGCAACGGAAGGCTGATTGGAATTCCTCAACTTAAATGTGAAGGAGGTATTGTATAATATTAATACTACCTGTAACTACCGCAGACCTTCCTTTGTCATAAACCGTCTCCTCACCATTCCCGATGGACCTCCTCCCAGAAACCCCCGCCAACGGAGAAATAGAAATAATTAAGTCTCTTCGTCATACTTACTACACCTGGCTTCCTTATTGATAACTTAACATCTTAAATTTTCCTATCTACCTATCCGGTCTTTATCCCTCTCCTTTGTGCCTCCCCGCCTTACCTTGACGCCTCTCTGACACCTCCCTCCAGCTTTGGCGTCCTGCGTTACTCGACCTCGTCTTGGCTGTCGTTTGACTTATACTTTTATTATGGCTCTACCATCACCCATTTGGCTCTGCACACTACGTAAACACACAAATACACATCCATACACTACACTCTATCCTGAATGCCTCCACCTACTTCGCCACCGGTCCGCGCTGCGCTGGCGTGCGACTCCTCTAAATCTCCAATCGGCGGAAGGGTGCTTGCCCCAGATCAGCCTGAGTCTTATCCTCTGAGACAAGTCTCAGACAACGCAAAAAAAGGTATAATATTATAGCCTACTGTCTACTATGACTGTGAGACGCGAATATGACAGCAGATACGCAAGAATGTAGGAGGCTACAGAAGAATAAAGGAACGGTCCAACTTCGGATATTATGGCTTAAGTAATCATATTAGAAAGGATTATTACAATTTATTTTATACACCACACAATATATGTGATCATTTTAATTTTTTATTTATCTATAAATTTTGAAACGAATTAAGACCTGTATTAACATCAACCGTTGTGTATATAATTCTTTTCACTCAGACTTTTCACAAAGTTTAGTGATATATTAAAACCATGTGTAAGATAATCAATTTTTGTGAAACCTATAATATACCCATTAAATAGTGTAGACTAGACAAGTATGATAGTAGCTTAATACAGTCTTTTTTCCGGGATGAAAGGGAAATTATAATATTGTGCGCTTAAGAATGAAACTTTTTTTGTTACTAGACCAACGTTTATGAAAATCTATTTGGCTTCATTTCTCAGATTGTAATAAAATTGGAATCAATTATAGCCTATATCAAATTAAAAATTTTTGCCAAAATTATTTGTTACTAACCAAGTTTACTTTATTTTCTTAACCGATGGATTTTTGCATATCAAATTCCGTTTATTAGACATCGATTTTTCAATATAAAATTGGTCTCTAGATTACTGATTTGCGTTAATGCGTCCAAGAAAAATAGTAGTTTGATAAACCTTATTACTAAGTTTTAATGTTTGTTTACATACGGTGTTTTCAAGAAACTGTAACAGTGTTAGAATAAATAGGCCTACTTAAAAATTTGATTACATACCTGCACCTAGTTTCGTATACAGAAGCAGTGTAAAAAGTATTTTGTAAAGCTTTCTTACAAAATTATAACATAACTGAAGCCCAAATGATGTTGAAGATTTTGCACGTTAAGTCATATGAAGTTTACTTAAGAACCTGTTACGTTCAGACTTCCTGAGATACAGTTATTGAGAAGAACAAGAGTAACAGAAAGAAAGAGAGACAGAGTGAGAGAGAGGTCAAAGTACATGATGTTTACTACAGTTGGCTACTTATAAGGAACTTGAAAATAATTAAACTTATTGTAATGTAGAAAGTTAACGAAACATGAACCAAAAGCGAGGATTATGTGCAGCAGACTCAAGAGTTTTATTAACAGGATCCAAACAGCCTTTGGTGAAACGATTATTACGTTATATAATTTATTCGCAATTAAGAAGTGGTACATTTTGAAGAAAGGAAAAAACCGAGGATGAGGAACTTATAAGTTGCTATTAAAATATGTAACTTACCTTTTGGATACCTAATTATTTTACAAGCAAGTTACGGAAACTATAAAAAAAAATTAATTCTTAATATATAAGCCTTCACGTATTATTTCAAAAAAATTAGATTACTGCTCACTGTGATATACGAAAAGCAAAAATAAAATTAATGTAACATTACAACTCTTCAACTCTGTAAGATATAAACTCTTCTGCTTCTGCAGGTTGTTATTTATATTATTGGTACTTGTAGAAATTTTTATTAATCAGAATCGTGAATAAATTTCCAACGGATGGGAGTCAACTTGAAACATGTTGCTTCGGTACTACTGTATACCAATAACTGCATAACTATATTCTTACAAATGATATTCGGTATGAATGAGAATAATTAAAAATTCGTAATTCTCTCTCCCCCGTCTCTCTTCTCCCCCTCACTCTTTCTCTGTCAATTTTCCCCATCTACCTCACTAATAGGGACAAACCTCACTACTACCTTTAATTAAACATGACTACCTCACTATTAATTTCCTTCTATTTTCATTAAGTTAGCACGGTAGGTCCTTCTGCGACTGCACCCAAAGCGCGCCTCTTTAAGTGTTTTTTGAAATGTTACACTGCTACAAACAGATTACTCAAGTTTGAATGTGTAGTTTATACGAACACAATGAATGATTAAACAAACACGCACAAACAAACAGTGAAGGATTGTGTGTAACACTGAAATTGTTGACAAGAAAAAGAAGAAACTGTACGAGTTGGCGCGCGTGCGTGTGCGCGCGCGAGAGAGAGAGAGTGAGTGAGTGAGTGAGAGGACTGAAAGAGAGAAACATGGGCAGAGGTAAAAAAAATCTGTCGCATTAAATTCACGCCAACAACATTCTTAATATCGTAATGACACAACAGTCTTTGTTTACAAAAATTACTACGGTTGTCACGACACAAACATACAGATCTAATGTGTGTTGGCAGGCTGACGCGTTCGTACTACCAATTCATTCGAAGGCTGTATTCACTCCTGTCTGTATTAAAATAATACAAATGTTGTTTTATAGTAATAATATAATAATAATAATAACAACTATCACGATTTGTAGGCTTAAGCATTCATAACATAAACAGTTTTCTAACGTTCCCTCCACTCAAAAGACTTCTACGAACTTTTTTTAACCTATTGATTTTACTCCATTTTTAATAATTCACCAATCCCTTCAGTTTATAACTTACTGCTTACATGTCGGAGTCATGTGATAGTATGAAACTTTTGTTGAGCAGAATTCAGTATGACGGATATTCGTGGCATACCTACGGAGATGTGAAAGTAACGTAGTTATACTTCGATTGCAGCTTGGATTCACTAAATTCTGTTGCCTTCTGTACGAGCGGGTAAATTCTATGCAGGAATGGGAAAATTATTATGTAAAAAAAAGCAGTGATCATTAAAGACAGAGGCACTGAGTGTAGGAGATCAGACCGTTGTAGGTCAAGTACTAGTAAAACCTGGAAAAGCTTATCGTTCACTACTACATATTAAGTAGGTTTAATGAAAATTATGTAAATGGAACGGATGTAATTTCGAAACTGTTAATTTCCTTCAAGTGTGTACTAAAGTAAAGAATGTTACAATTTATAAGTTGGTAATTACACCAGGTAATGCTAACAACCAGTAGCCTACTGATTCGAATGTGTGTGTGAAGAGGGCTTTTGAGTCGATAATAACGCTATTACCTACTTGACACAGAAATTCCCGTGTCACCTGCATTTTGTATTATGCAAACGTTCGGAGGATGTAAATTTTTCAACAACATTGTTGGAGTGCCAACCTTTAGAATGAACCGTTGTGGCGGAATGCAAGATTGATTTAAAGAATTCAAAAATTCTTGGAGATAGTACACTATATTTTCAATATTAAATACGGTGTTAATAGATTCTTCGGACTTTTTATTATCCCCAGAAAATTTTTCCAAACTTGTATCATTATTTTCCTTCACAGATTCGATTCTTTGGGAATAACCACTTGTAATTTTTATCAAGTAAACACTTGACGTTTTGCACAGAATTTAGCAATTAATACAGTGTTGTACTATTTACTATGTCCCAGTTTTTCGTCAATTTCTGTGAAGCTATCGTCATTAGGAACACTACCGTCACCGAGGTGCAGTAAGTTTGTAGAAAAATCACCATCTCCTCCTCCTCCTAAATGGGCTCTCATATTGCTTTGCAAATTTAGTCTGAATAGCATTCCACATCGCCGAGGACTTTAAACACACTGAGACAATATCAGCGCGGGTTCCTCTTGCAGTTACCGGTAATCTCTAGCGAGAATCCTCTGAAATAACAAATGTTACGCTACCCACTAATTTGTTACAATTTCTTAAGTCTTGGAGAGTTTGATTGACCGTTTCTATACAGTCCACAAATCGCCTTCGTTTTACCGTTCATGATTAGTTTCCGTTTTGATCGCTCTTTCTTTTGTCATGCCTCCTCTTCAATACGAATTGCTTTTTTAATAGGAGTCAGTGAGAATACTTGACTTTTTCTTCTTGGCGCATTTCTATTTTATTTTTGCAGTCGCTTTCGGATAAGGGCGAATTTATTCTGGTGTCAATTGTGATAAGGTATTAGCAGATGTCTCGTTTATTTCCGACGTGGGAGGTCCGGCTACTGTGGTCTCTTGACAATCTTTTGTTGGTGTTAATCTTCCTTCATAATTACTTTTGTCTCCTATCTCTCTGTCAATTACAGGTGAACACAGAAACTCTTCGATACTGAATATATTTTCATTTAATGGCCAAATTCCAGTTGAACTAAAACCTGCTGTCAGTTAGATGGTGTAGCTGCCTTTGAAAGAGCATCTTTTGCTAGCCCAGGTATGTCATGGTTTTACCTGGGTTTATTGTCATCCAGCTCTCAGCGGCTGCACCGAAACAGGCCATATAAACACTTGTCTAATGGCTGAAGTCAGATTGTAACGGGTATGAGGTATAAACTGTTTCATAAATAGTAAAAAAAGAGAGGCTGTAATTTATCTTGATGGATGTGCTA
Source organism: Magicicada septendecula (assembly GCA_034769895.1). Lineage (NCBI taxonomy): Eukaryota > Metazoa > Arthropoda > Insecta > Hemiptera > Cicadidae > Magicicada > Magicicada septendecula. The sequence continues at coordinate 308,628,765 of CM068367.1, read as the reverse complement.
CTCCAATACAACCTGCTGGTCCATAAATAATCAAAGTGATATCTACATAACACTCTGTGGATATAACGATAAGTGGTGGTTTCCAGCTGCCATCTATGAAAATACCACTGGTTTTACCCTTTTCCAAAGGGGTAACCCTGCTGACTTGTTTATTTCCCTTCAAACTGACAACTTTGTTAGGACAGTGCACTGTCGTTATGCTGCCTGGTTTCCTTCACATTCCAAATATTGTGACAGTAAAAATGAAGGCGACTTATCACAGAATTCCAATATTGAAGAAAGTTTTATGTTATGTTTATTAAAACTAAATGCTATTGCAAAACTTGTTGCTTCAGCCTCTCTAAAAGACAACCTTGAATGTCGCTGCATGAAGCCAGTAAAACAATCTTTTACCGGCCCAGTTCACCAGAAAATCGACATTATTTGCAAACACGTATTCGGAGGCTAACATACGAATATTCTTAGGGTACAAACCATAATAACTAACAGAATAGTGCAGATCATAACACAGAAATCTGATTTTTCTTTTTGTTCTTTCCTAAATACAAGTTGTGGAAAACGCCGAGTCTTTGTAGGGTTTGTGAGCTACATCGCCCCAGAAAGTTTTTCACTTGTACGTTTGAACCAAATATGAAAAAAAAGAAAACAGAACAAAATGTTTTACTTACATTGTACCAACATACCACTTTCCTTCTGGTGAAATTGAAGGTACACCTTTAATTTTAAAATTAGTGGCTGAAGTGTAGTGCTGCTGGCCACTCTACCTTTAGTGCGTGTGTCGAACACTCACTTTAGGCAACCTATTCTACCTCCTAAATTTCCTAGGCGGCATAAAAAGGAGCCATTATTACTATTATCATTTTAAAAATTTTAGTTTTTTAGGATTTAATAAACACGTAATCTTCATTATAGGATCACAAGTAACTGACACATAATTAATTCTGAGATCTGTTAGGTTATGAATTAATTTTCTTTTAAAAGTTATAGAGAAACATAACTTGCCCTCATGTTGCCACATTGCTTTTGTATTAGTATGATTCAATTGTACACTTACCATGGATCCAACAAAGTACGTAGCTGTAAACACCCATAGCAAATTAGTGACAAAAAGGTTGCTTTACACGTTCTAAAATACAAAAGGGAACAAAGACTCATTTTACTGTACACTGCTATAATCAGACTGGAGGAGCATGTACAAGCTATAACAAAAACGTTATACAGTTGCAGAGGTGCTGCGACTAAGGGACACTTGAAGAAGTACAAAGTATCAACTTATGTCTCTCTGCTCTCCCCTATATGGAGAATAATTTGATAGGATTACAACCCATATAAAAAGGTAACTTCCTAAAGTATAGTAAACTCACTTAACAAACTATAGTTAAGGTAATAAAACCACAAGATGAAGAAAAAGGACACTATCAGAAGTGACAATGACCAATGCAGTATGCATAGGCCATAATAAAATGTTATTAACTATTAATGTTATAATAATATTAAGTATCATGTACATGTTGTGTTTATGTTAGTGTCTATACAGGAAAGTACAGAGCAACTCACCGTAGCTAATAATAGAAGAGTCAACGCAACTTCTTCAGAATCGAACTCATGAAATGGAACAAAAAACATTCTAAACTATTTAAACAAAATTAATAAACGATGTCAAAGAGTAAGTAAACCGATTTATTCATATCGGATTCAATAATAGATTGAATTGGGTAGAATAAATCAATAAACCAAAAATTAATAATAAAAACCAAAACGTTAAGAATAATAATAAAACAGACAATCTCGTCGTGCTAAAATGTTCATACACACTTTTTAAGAGAAAATTACTTAAAACTTCGAATCTAACAAGAAAAATATTGTGTCCAGTATTCATAATGCAAACCCTTAGATATCAAATATGAAATGAAAATATAAGTACCAAGTAAAATGTATATTCTATAGCCGGCAGAATAAGGGAAGGACAAATAAAATAGAGGCAGGATATCAAGAGAATGGAAAACATGGGACTACCTAAACAAGTAATAAGATACAGACCTCAGGGAAGACGAGATATAGGTAGGGCAAGGAAAAGAGATGCCTTCAGTGAAGGCAAAACAGGCTGTAATCCTATACCTTGACATGGAGAAGATTCCTAATACTTAATAGCACACTTAAGAACAAAATATTGGTATGGAGAATCACACACGACTTCCATGTTCTAAGATTTATATTTAAAATCATTTTCGAAATGAAATATTTCCATTGAAACTACTTCTTTCTACTTACTGCTGATTTGTTCACAACTTGTGTTCTAATTAAGCTAGAACAATGACATCGAGTTCATTTGAAAGCTCTTTTAAAGGGCTTTCATATGATATAAAACATAATTAGTTGAAAATATATATATTTTTTATAAACACATCATTATTGCATTTACTGAATTTTGAAAAACTGTATTTTTAAAATTCTCAAAAAAATATATGTGAAAGATATTGTTTTCCTCTACATATTCTGAAAGTTTCAACTTGGGATGAGCATGGGATCACTATCAAAAGTAATTTTATGTTTATCACGATTCTGTAAAACGTCATTCAGATCGGTGAATTATTATTATTTTTATTTTCCTACCCGTGACAATTTTTCAGAATCATAGTTGGATTTATTACTTGGCCTACAAAATTGTACTTTTCTTTCATACAAATAACTGTGTTTTAAAGCTTAGCACTAGCTAAATTAATAGCTCAAAATTAATAAATTGACCTACATATCTAAAATATATATCTTAATACAGTGATCCAGGTTTTCCGTGTACAAGCAAAAAAATCTCATTTTAAAGACTATATACAAAATGGTTGGTTGGTGTGACTATCTCCCATCTGTTTAGTATTTTGTCATCGGATAATATTCAGTCAGCTGTTGTCAACTGTTGTTGAAAGTGACCTGTACATTTTCTTTTGGTGTGACATAGCCTATAAAGTGAAAAAAATGTGATTAATTCTGAAATGTTGTGTTTTGAAATTAGCTTAAAGGTACTTTTGTATAATTCTCACAACAGTGTATAAGTTTATATGCCTACAACCAGTTAATATTGTAACGAGACATATGAGCCCAAATATTTCAGTAACCCAAAATATTAACACATGTCAATAATTGAGTGAAAGAGACAAACCAAGTGTTTCTTCTAAAAGGCCAAGCATGAAACTACATGAGCTACTCATCACCAAGGATAAACTCACAACAATAAGAGTTAATAAAACTAATGGTAACTAACAAGTGAAATAACATTATAAGAAAAAGAAGATGCACCGAACAATGGTTGTACCACAGGAACCAACAACCCAATAGTTTTCGGTCAGTAAGGAACCAATGAAGACAAGGAAGATACATACTACGAGAAAGACACCTAACAACCATGGCATAAAATATAGATTCCAAGAGCCAGTCAACTATAGAACATCTTACCCGTATATGCAATGACTGAACAACTTACAGATTGAAGAGATGGACAAGAACTGACTAACTGAGATGACCAATATTGTAACGCAACAGAAATGCTAGCACTCAAGTTACATAAAAACAAGGTTCACAGAATAATAAACAAGTCAATATTTAACCCCATGATAGAACAAAGATCTAATAATTATATTTATAATCATAGATAAAGGTAAATAAGGATGCAAGGTAATATTAACAAGAATAACCGAACCTGTAAGTTAGACAATAGTTGATGATATATGTTTAATGAAAAACAAACAAAAAATGAAACAATAATTTACTAATAGCAAATAAGAATTTTGAGTTAAGAGGTATTATTTTGTGACAACAAATGTTATGATAAAGTTTATGTTATGTTATACCAAATATGTGTTGAGTTAATGAAAGATAATGAAACAAGATGTATTATTCAATGACTGTTGTAGAATGAAGTGTGAAGCAGCTAATTAACGTTAATAGATTTGAATTTTCTTATATGCGATCCATAGGTCAAGATAAAATTGTTATTAGATATGGAAAAAATAATTGTTTATGTAAATGTTAATAGTTAAGATTTAATTATATGTATGAATTTATGTAAAAGGGGCTATAGATGTGTACCAGTTATAAACACAGGTAGATCTGTTTACAATAAAAGGCCTAACAGCCAAAACCACTATATAACCACTCATAACATAAAGGTTAGGTACATCAATTAATAATAATTAATGAATACGATTTGAAGAGCTAGAAAAAACATTAAATTAATAATGATATATAATAAAATTTATACAAATTATGATAATACCATAATGCCATGATATCGATTAATAACATTTAATATCGAAAGTGGATTAAATATAAAAAAAGGAAAAAAACCGGCTTATATCAAAAAACCAGCAGAATATGTGTAGAAAATAATAAACCAACTATCGGTAAAGTTACATTCCGATAGGATAGCAAATTGATAAGGAATAGACAAAAAATATATGAAATAAACACTATATTCAAAACATGTGGAAGGAAGAAGTCGTGTGTTGCTAGGGACGACAGAAGAAGAGGAAGTTGTTAATTTGACAATAATTGCTTTGATGATCTGAATGTGATGAGATTAAAAAACCCAAGAATTATCTATTTAATCGGAATATTTTAAATCATCAGACACGATTATAAAACACAAAATCCTAATGACAATGTTTATGACTATCACCAGTACAGTTTAATCCAAATAACACTACAGTATGAAATCACAATAGAGAATAAATAACTGGATTATACAAGGAAGAACTTGAACTGTCCCATATCCGAAGGGAATTGATGATATATTAAACCAAATAGAAAGAATTAACAGTATCACAATTAATAATATTCACTACACCAGAAGTTATAACCTTTCAAAAACACGGAACAACACTAATTGCTTCAACCAAGAGAAGAACGTATTTGGATCCTGGCGTTGCAGAAGAAGCATCAATCGGGCTGTAAACCAATCCAGAAAGCTGTAATTCCGAAGTGGACAGGAGAAGAATTCCATTCTATTAAATCGAAGAAAGAAAATCGTACGGCATAATTGTCCAGAACAGTAAATTTATCAATCAACCGCCTACACGATTGGCTTCGTTCTAGTCTGGTAAATTATTATTATATTAATCATACTAACTACACAACACTTTAAATTTGTAAATCTTGCATTCTTATCTATGTATTTTTAATCTTCCCCACAGTTACAAGAACCTTCACACCCTGAATTAAATTAATTACAAATTAAAACACACTATATAACTAAATTTAAATAAAGTATCAGAATAATCAACAATCGATTCATACAATCTATAGCTCAAGCATATGTTAATTAGAACATATATTATTCAATGTTAAAGAAGTAAACAAATAAAGAACCTTTATATATTGGCAAAATCTTGTTATTTGGAGTATGGTTTAATGAGCTAGGAATAAAAAAGTAACTGAATAAGTATAGAATAATTGGTTAACATAAACATTGAAATAACCTATAAGTTTCGTTGAGCCGATACTACAGCGCTTATAGCGGAATTATCTGACACCAAAGAGAGAGAGTAAAAATACAAAATTAGACAGAATTCTCTTCAAGGTATAATAGGGTTGAACGGAATTATAAAATAACTCATTAATTATTTAAGTTACAGGTACACAAACACTGATAGTTTTTAGAGAGCTAAGTTAATAATTAATTACTTACATCAATACATCCCACAACTCCAAATATCTCCGAGATTTACATAATTAAAATAATTCAAAACACATTGGCATAGGTGTATGTACAAATTGACAAACACAACAGTGGGGTTTTAAGGAGAGGAAACCCATTCCTGTACAATATACAACAGATAATATTATAAATGTATAGGACAAGATATGTTATAAAAGAATGAAAGTAACTAGACTGTTAACTGAATAGAAGCTGTGAATAAAAGCATAGTAACATGTTATGCATAGCACCCATGTAACATAAAGAAGTATTAAAATTGTCTCATAATAATAACAAATATTACTCAAATAGTCAAACAATCATGTAAGATAAGAAAAGGCAATAACTAAAGAGTTATTAGTTATCATTAATAAAACCAAACTTGAGAAAATAAGGTTAAAAGAATGTAAATTTGTATCAACCTAACATACACATTGTTGGTACAAATTTCACCTAAATTCACATCTATCAGTAGGAAAAGCCTACCTAAACCAAAATGTTTTGTGCCTTAAACCAAGAAGAACTGATAAGCTTTCTACAGGTACCAATATAAGATACCCAAAATGGATTTTAAATAAGAATTTAAGTAAATAAAGTGAACCAAAACCGACCAAAAGGGGATTCACTAAGTAAAACGTGAACAAAACCACTTTATAATACCAAATAGAAGTAAAAGGTTAATGTCTATACCACAAGTAAGGTGTAATGCCACTATTGTAATAGTATAAGAATATTATAAGAAAGGACATAATGTATTATAATCGTAATTAAGAACACCTGTCATGTGACACTAGGTGTAAGTAATGTTAGTCAATGATATACACTAAGGGACAGACCAGTGTACAAAAAACACTAAACCAATTATAAAGAGACTACTATGATTAAACTATTGTAACTAAATAATAGTAGAAAGAGATAAAAGAATACCAAATAAGAATGGAAATAAGTGTACACCTCATAGTGCAAAATAGAGGTCAGAGAGAGATAACTATATAAGAATACAGCAGTTCTATAAGGAGAAATTTACCTCCAAACTTATAAATTTTGCACAATCATCTGGCGATATAAGAGCTTCTACAACAATGGACTCTGTAACAAAGAAAGAATTTTAGCTAACAGAGAAAAATAATTATCATTGCCAGTATCAACAAAAGTGCAAATTACTAAATGAAATAATTGCAATTTTATGGGAAATAATGTTATTAAACTAATTATGTACTTTATTAAGAACTTTTGTTTTCCAGCAGCTTCCAAAACTCTTTATATAAAAAATAATATAAACAAACTTATTTAGAGCTTCTAACAATACTTATCTTAAAATTATCATATGATTATACTTTCCAAAGGAAGCCCCTGATTTGAAAGCATTGACACATAATACTACTAATTAAAAATGATTCCAACTACTATGTTACTAAATTTTCTCATTTAAAATGTAAATGGGACTGTTAATAACTTTATATTGTTGTCATTAACAAGACAAAACAATCATTAATGGCTATTTTATCACAAACTTCAAAATCTCCTATAAAGCTTGCTCAATGAAATAGGACATTCCTGATGCAGAAAATTAACTTTGCCATAACACAAATTAAATAGGCTAACACCCAAACAAAAAAATGCTTTGAAAACAAAACATTAATGAAATATGGTATGAATTAATTGTGCTACATTCAAAGCTGATTTTCTTAATTGATTTAAAGTACCTATACAAGTCTAGTTTGTCAAGTAAAGATAATTTAGGTAAACCTAACACTACATATGAAACAAACATTAAATCAAATATGCTAATGTTACAAAATTCACAAACAGAAAAAAAAATTTTAAATTATCTATAGGCTAAATTGCTTTGATTATATTACCTTCTCCACTTCATATGTTTTCCAAATCAATATCATCTGATGTCGATACTACTGATGGTGCAATAATAGTCATTTTTTCCCAGTCAATTCTGGAAAGTTCAGGAGGAACCTGAAAGATCATTACAAAACTCATACATAATTTTTCACTAAGTTAATAATTATAATAATATTAAGCTAATAATTAAGAGAATAATTTATTTTCTTAACCTAGCACAATATTTGTAGGTTAGCACTATGAATTTACAAAAAGTTAATGGATTTTGTGTAAATTTCTAAAAAAAATTAAATTTACAGCATAATCTAGTAGTTATTTTATAGTAATCTATTTTAATTTAAATGAACTCAAGTCAATATTGCTTGGTTACATCCCTGCACTGAAGATTCCTGAAAAAGATTTCTAATATAATCACACAAACTCGAAAAACAAAAACTGTTCAAATGATTAACATTGAATAATATAATCCTGATTATAACGGTATTATAACTAGCAAATACATTACGGATAATTCATCCATACTCCGTATCATTTAAATCTACTATTAAGTATAACACACCCCATAAAATTTAGAATATTAAGATACTAATTTTTTAAAATTTCATGTGATATTAGTTGAGTATCATTTAGGAGGTTAAACAATATAAATACAATTCTACACATTAAGTTACAGATTATAAATACAGATAATAAGAAATTAAATAAAAATAACACTATAGGCCTACATCAATTATCGGGTTTAAGAACCTGCTGCAGTAAGCAGTGATAATTTTAGTTTAGTGAGCTTTAATCAGACTTGCATGCAATAATAAATTTTACATAAGATAAAAGAACGATGCTTTCTTTAGTCACCAGCAAAACCTTTTCTGTCTGCAAGTTAATATTATAAAATTTAAAAACAGCACAATTTTATTAAAAAATTTAATCGAGATTAAAAAGCTTTTTAACTCAAAAATTAAAGAAGTCACAGTTCAAATTCTCTTTTCACTTTTTCTTTTACCTGACAAATGTTAGTCCTTAATTTTTAAAGCAGAGCTGTGTTAAAATAAAATTTTTATGTCAAATAAATTACAATTTAATGGACTCGATGTTATGAAAGTAACTATGTGTACAAAATATTACAACAGTTTCCTTCCGTATTACAGTAGCCATAGGCCTATATTATAAATTTTGTTATATTAGGTGTTAAAATTAACCTTAACTTATTAAGTCATATCTTATTTAATTAATTACGTTTCTCTGAAAAATCCTGAATTTGAAAGTATATTTAGAGTAATATAGTGGGACTGACGAATAAAATAAAATATGTTAACTAGTTAAATACGAGCAGAGTACAAATTAAATATATTATGGTAAGGCCTACCATCTTGTGTTAGGTAGGACCTCATTTTACGAATAAAATGACTTACAAATTGGATACATTACACAAATATAGGTAGGCCTATTTCATTTTTACAATTGAAAACGTACGCAGTCTAGCTAATATTTCTATAGGCTAATGGGTGTACTCAGTAGGAACTCAAGGCTTAGTACTTGTCTTCAGACATTTTATACTTCATATCAAAGCCATAGATTAAATTACTGGCAAAAAATTTAGGCAGAATTTACGAACAAAATTTAGCATAAATTTCAGGCCTAATCTACCACTCAAACTTACTTGATCAGACACTTGTGTGTGTCCTAAATCTTGTGAAATTCGATCGCATACATTTTCCGGAAACAGTCTTACATTTGTAAGAAAATTAAAATTATGTAATGTTCATACATGAATCACCATAAAAGTAATAAATGGAATTTTTTTAGAGTAGACAAAATAATTGTCAGACTTACAGGAGTATCTATAATAAAAAAAAAATATTTAATTATATTGCAGTCAGTGCCCTCACATGGACTTTTTTTAAAAATCAGTTAATTAATCTTAGTTTTAAGTTAACTAGAGTTTAAGGGGTGATTTTATACACCAAATATAAGGTAACATGAATAAATTAACACTGAACTTACTACGTTCCCAGTCAAATATGAAAGTAAAGTATGAAAGTATATGTAGACATGCACTATTGGTGTAAGTTCTGGAGCTAAAGATAATTCAACTGTGATACAGAACTTAGTCTATTATACTTAACACCCAGGCCTATAAACTTTTGATCTTTTTCTAAAAGTAATTAATTTTATTTCAGAGTTAGGTTAGGCTTACAGGCTAATCCGCAGTAAGTTTAGCTAAATCAGTTATATTATCATAGGCCAGACTTAATCTAAATAAAATTATTCTGTGTAAAGGTATCAGTAACTTGATATTTATACAGAATAAGCATTTAATACAGAATACATATTTCATTTAACTGGAGTCAGTTCCCTCACAGGGTCTTTTTCAAAAATGGGTTAATTAATTTTATATTTTTAGTTGATTAGAGTTAAGGGGTGCTTTTATACACTGAATATAAATAACAATTAAAACTATATGTACCTTTTTTTGCTGTACGTCTCCTAGGCCTACTTTCACAGTCATCTGAAAAGTAAAATATGACAATTGATGTAGACATGCAAGTATCTGGAGCTAGAGACAATTTACTGTGATAAAGAACTTAGCCTATTATACTTAACACCCAAGCCTACATAACACAAACAAATTTTGATTTTTTCCTTAAAGTATTTCATTTTATTTCAGAGTTAGGTTAGGCTTACAGGCTATTCCGCTGTAAGTTAATCGGCTAATGCCCTGCTAGTTTGCTAGTTTTGTTAACATAATTAATCTTTCAGCGAAATCAGTTCTATTATCACAGGAACTTTGCTGTTGTTAATAATACATCAGCACAAAACTAACTGGAAATTTATTCTAGTCCTAGGGTTATAGAATCAAAGTCTTATCTAAACACTGAACTATCCTTAACTGATAATTTCATGTTATGACATCCAACTTGCATACAATACAATAAATACTCATGTTCTTGTATACCACAAAGAATCTATGATTTCTATTCAAATATTATTATTCTGATATTTTCATTTTTCTGTTTTACCCTGCACTTTTCAAAGCAGGAATTACAATATTAAAGTTTTACAACAATGCATCTAATAAAATTATTCTGTGTAAAGGTTTAGTAACCTGATATTTATATCACTATTGTATTAACAACTCGGAACACTAAGTGTGTTTGATATTTATGTAGCATAAGGTGACGCGTATATGACAGGTTTTATTAATGCAGTAAAGGAACAAATCTAATTTAAATAGTCTTTGTATTATTTTGGAATTCAATTTTTTAAAGCAAATGATAATACCTTATGCACCTTTGTAAAGGTTTTTACTTATTGGGGATAAGTGAACTGAATTAAAACATCAAACAAATGATTTTTGTTTCACAATCAAAACAATACGCCTACTGTATTAAATTTATTATGGCAATTCTATTTACCCTAAAACACTACAATACAAAACTCCAGAATTTTTGTTTTTGTATAAATTGGCCCGCTAATAATGAAAAAATAAAATTGTATTAATTAAATTAGAATGCTAACTTGCTCAATTATTAAATTTTGGGCAGAACACAGTGCTATTAGGCATAGTTGGTTCTATAACAGATACGTGTTCGACAAAGTAATCTAGACATGAAACATAACCTAACGTATTTCTTTTATGAATTTTATGAAAAATGCTGAATTTGAAAGTATATTTAGAGTAATATAGCTGGACTGAAGAATTAAATAAAATTTGTAACTAGTTAAATACGAGCAGAGTTCAAATTAAATATATTATAGTAAGGCGTACCATCTTGTGTTAGGTAGGACCACATTTTACGAATAAAATGATTTACAAATTGGATACATTACACATATATAGGTAGGCTAGAGTAGACAAAATAATTGTCAGACTTACAGGAGTATCTATAATAAAGAAACTTTATTTAATTAAATTGCTTCAGTGCCTTACAGGGACTTTTTTTAAAAATTAGTTAATTACCCCTTGGGTAATTATGAAGATTCTCATCAATGCTGATATTGCGCTGATATATTTTTATTATATTCTTCTATGTTATATAAACACGAGAAAAATAATTTTAAACGGCGGTCGAACCTATTTACGGAGACAAAAAATTAAATTTTTACTCCCATAAGAACGCATGGCGTTAGCCTAGGTATATTGTATTAATTAAATTAGAATGCTAATTTGCTCCATTATTAAATTTTGGACAGAACACAGTGATATTATGTATAGTTGGGTCTATAACAACCGGTAGGCCTAGTGTACAACCCAAAGTAATCGAGACATTCATACATAACCTAACAGCTAATTTCCTACAAACAACGGACAACATACACTAAATAAATGATCATCTTACCTTTCATTATTATTCCTAGCGCCTCCAACATATTTTTACTTCGACTTGCAATCACAAACACTTCATACGAATTACAAAATTCTGTCCCACACACGTTAGCAAACTCAACGAATTACCGCACGAGACGACTAAACAGAATAAATTATGGCAGGTCCCAATATTTCGTTATACCAACTAAACAGAATAAAAACACACTTTCCTCTGTAGTGTCTGTCTTTTTTACACATGTTACAAATTTTATAGAATAATTATTACGAATGCCAATATGGCCGACTAACTACCCATATTTCATTATATACATTTGTATATATCGAACAGGTTGTCTGGCTTCAGCGTACAGCAAAAATACGATGTATAAAAATTTGTTTAAGTTTTTCGTACGCTGACACACCATAACTTGGGCAAAATAACTTCTTCACCTAAAGATGTACTTATACAAGTTCCTCAAATTTGTTTTAGATACCCTGGGTAAAAATTGGCGTGTGATGAAGAAATTATGCGGCGCTAAGTCTATATATATATATATATATATATATATATATATGTATATATATATATATGTATATATATATATAGATATAGCAGCCCATCAGTTTAACCAATACCCCATAGAAATTAGCTGTGATTGTAGAACATTTTTGATGCAGAATAATTCGCCATCAGATCGGTGTTCAACAATCGATGACGTTGAACTGATGCCCTAAATTGAAGAAAATATATACAAACGTTTATACAAGTAACAATTCACCCATCAATTCAAACTCGTTTTATACACTTTTACTCGTTATGTCTATGTATATATATAAACTTTGTATATATGAATCTACATAATTACACTCAGAATCTTGAGGGCTTATCTTAATATAAGTAAAAGTCATTGTATATATGTATGTTCCACATCTCCTCCTAAACCACTGGTCCGATTTCAACCAAACTTGGCACAAATATTTTACGCAACGAGAGAACCAACATAGGACAGGTGTTTTTATTCGATACGATCCTTTGGGGGGGGGGTCCTTTAGGGTCTAAAAAACTATTAGATCTGGTTACCATGGCAACCCAATAGAATACATTCTGGTTGCCATAGCATCGGTGGAGGCATCCCGCGTAGACTAGCCCGGGAGTCGTCCGACGGGCCTTCCCCGGAGTCCGTCCACGGAATCCGGGGAATCTTATGTCGGATATCGCGAAAAACGGCCGGGCCCGAGTTCCAGCGCCTCGCCCAGCATGTCGAAGGCTTTCCCGGCCTTCGGAGAAACTTCCGTACCCCGGGGAGGTCTCTGACCAAGTCCTAGCGCGGGAGTTCAACCTGCCGGATGCCGGACAATGCAGGCGGTGTCCCGGCATAGGTAGAAGCCTCCTGCAAAGGGAATTGCGCGCGAGTCGTCCGACGTACCTTCCCCGGAGTCCGTCCACGAAACCCGGGCAGTCTTAGGTCGGATCTCACGAAAAACGGCCGGTCCAGAGTTCCAGCACCTCGCCCGGTATGTCGACAGTTTTCCGGGCTTCAGAGATCCTTCAGTACCCCGGGGAGGTCTCAGACAATGTCCTAGCTCGGGAGTTCGACCGGCCTGGATGTTGGAAAAATCAGGCGGTGCCCCGGCATAGGTAGAAGCCTCCCGCGTAGGGAATAGCGCGGGAGTTGTCTGACGGGACTTTCCTGGAGTCCGTCCACGGAACTCGTGAAGTCTTAAGTCGGATCTCGCGAAAAACGGCCGGGCCAGAGTTGCAGCGCCTCGCCTAGCACGTCGACGGCTTTTCCTGGCTTCGGAGAACCTTTCGTACCCCGGGGAGGTATCTGACAGAGTCCTAGCGCGGAAGTTCGACCGGCCTGGATGCCGGAAAAAGCAGGCGGTGTCCCGGCATAGGTGAAAGCCTGCCGCGTAGGGAAAAGCGCGGGAGTCGTCCGACGGGCCTTCCCTGGAGTCCGTCCACGGAACCCGGGAAGTCCTAGGACGGATCTCGCGAAAAACCGCCGGGCCAGAGTTCCAGCGACTCGCCTGGCATGTCAAAGTCTTTTCCGGGCTTCGGAGAACCATCCGTACCAAGGGGAGGTCTCTGGCAATGTCCTAGCGCGGGAGATCGACCGGCCTGGATGCCGGAAAAAGCAGGCGGTGTCCCGGCATAGGTAGAAGCCTCCCGGGTAGGGAATAGTGCGGTAGTAGCCTTACGGCCCTTCCCCGGAGTCCGTCCACGGAACCCGGGTAGTCTTGGGTCGGACCTAAGTACGGTTCTTATAAATAAAGATATAGGTTATGATATCGAAGGTGGTGTATGCATCTTAAGAAACTTCTTAATAGTTCGTGAATTCAGAGTTTTTTCAGTTTGAATTTAAAAGTGGATATGTTAAGATAGAAGTAAGTTATAAGCGAGTATAAAAAACAATGTTTTGATAGCGAATGTATTCAGATCGTAGTGTTCAGACAATATAAATGCGCTTGCTTCAGTTTGAATTTAAAAATTGATAAGCTGACATCTATAGAGGTATTGTATTGTTAGAATAAGTTTAGGAGACACTAATTTTAACTAATACCTAATTTCACTATTAATACAATGAATTATAAAATGACAGTTAAGTACGCAGCGTATGCAAGTATTGTAGACATTTTATTGAAAACTAATTTAGCTGTTCGCCCTCTCCCAGAGTTAGAAATCGAGCAGGAGCATCACGCGCAACAGAATTCTTCTCCAGATATAAGAATAAAGTTTATGACATGTTCTTAAACAGGTGCGCTACAGAGTAGTCTATTCCTCCAGTGAGAATGTGAACGTAACAGTATAAGGAAGATTATACAGTATAGAAGTAATATAACGTTAGAACAAGAATAGGTGCCTATGAGCCTATGAATATATTATGAACCCGAGCAACGCTGGGTAAATCGGCTAGAATCTAGTAAATGCCACGATTTTTGTTTGTTTTCGCGTTGTCTTTACGCTAATTTTTTTTTAACATTCTATACATAGCCTATCTAATATTGCATACATGTAAAATATATATAACATGTTGTCAAAATTACTAAAATACGTTACTAAAAGTGATTACTGTAACACATACGGGAACAAGGGTCTTTTCAAGTATTTGTCTACAAACAACTCTCACAGCGTTCACGAGCCCGCCAAGCTCCCCCACCAACGTTCTCGCCAGTCCCTTCTCCTACAGGAGCGGTGTGAAGGAGGAGTGATGGGCACACCACTACACACTAGGAATGAGCATCGCCAGAAAACCATCGATGTTAACATCGTGAAGAGTACATCGATGTTAAAAAAACATCGGTATGAAAACATCGACGTTTTAAGATTTCAAACATCGATGTTTTTATGCCAATGTTGCAATTCAAATTAAAATCTATACTTTTTACATGTTTGTAATAGTACAAATAATTGGGGATGAATAATAAATAAAAATAATTAAAGAGAAGAATAATATACCCCGATACTTTACTCATTTACCTTATCAGAAGATTCTGAAAAACCAAATGCCCTTGGGTGACCACCACGTTTTGACAGGCGGAATGTGGAAACCTCAACACTGTACCCGAGAAAACAATTTAAATACTGTACATCTAACTTCCCCGTATCAGAATTTCCAGGGCCGTTGACAAACTCGTTGAGAATAGGTTAGGTAAAGGCGAGGTGACGTTAAAATAATTTAACTCACATTCATAATTAACTAAATCTGTTCATTATTATTTATTATTATAATGATTATAAAGTGTTTTGAACAAACATACATAAAACCACCCTTTAACAAAAACAGAAACCTCTTTACATCTATGTCAGGTTTGTTTACTCCTAGTGAAAGTTTAAATTAGTATTCCCAAAGACAGATAGGCCTATAAATTCTCTTATTTTCTTTTAAACAGTAAAAGCTTAATAAAATCACAGTGTAAAGTAACACTGTTAATACTTTTAGATTCAATTTATTTTTTATAACAAATTATACAGGTACAGTAAAACCTCTCTAGTCCGACCCCCCGGCTGGTCCGACCGCGGCTCAGGCACCGACTTGTCGATGACTCACCAGCTTGTTTACATACTTGTCAGTTGTTTTGCTGCCTCAGTGAGCCGGCATCAAGTGTCTAGTGCGCAGTGTTGCGCAGTGTTCCAGAAAGTACGAAATTTGGTGTAAATATTCCGAAATTTTTCCTAGTCTCGTTTCAGTGCTATGTCGCATTTCTAGAGTTTGTTTTTGCGTACGATATGACGTCAAATCTGGTCTTTCATTGCAACCGCAATTATAATTGCTTTCAATAAAAGTTTATAAGAGGTCTTGTCAAAAATTTTAGTTCCTTCCTCCTGTCACAAACAATAATTATGATAACCCATACACAATGATGTAATAAGCATTTTGCAATATCCACATATTGTATCATACTGCTATTCAAATAAGAGTGACTAATCGTTATAGTTTAGTCTCAAGCTGACAGAATCGCACTACATGACTGCACCTGAATAAACAGATATTGTAATGTCTAGCCTACACCAGGTCATAATAATAATAATAATAATACATTAATATTGTCTCTCCGGTTCTTTACGGATAGTTTACATCTGCTTGTTTTTTAACACACACACACACACATTTCGCGTACGAGGCTGTTATTACTGTTACTTCTTGTGCTTATTAAGTGGTCTAGAAATATGAAATAAAGAAAGGTGAGTGTTATTGTTTGTTCTCAACTGGCCACATGTTATAGTACACTTCCACTATTATCTTACTAACTTTTGGTGTTATAATTCACCACACAGTACACTATTATTAAATGTTTTTCAAAAAATGTATCACTCAAACTTTACAGTTGTATTAATAATTTACAAGGCATGAACAACACCATCAGAACTAAACACATATGTCTTAAAATCACACTCGCACTTCTAATCACTACAACACTCGATGTGAACTGATTACTACTAAAAGCCAGCTGCTGCTTACAAAAATCACTTATCTTCAAAAGTAGGTTCATTGCACAATGGTAGACAAAATTTTCCAAAAATATATATCAACTATACCATAACGAAGGCGAAGGCCAGTACACTGTTGGAGAGACAAACGCAGAGGAAAATGAAAACACATTTTCAGTTTAGAACAACTTCGACAAAAATAAAACCTAATACATTACATGTAGAAAGAATAATGGATTTTTTCAATAGATTTTACACACTTAACAGTTTGTATTAGGAACTAGATCCTGTCTTTATTTTTTCTGTAAGAAACTGATGGCTTGTTTCACTATAACTGTTTTCCATATTTTTTTTAATGTTTTGTAGCTCAGTGGTTTTCTGTATAAGCTACGGGAAAATTCATAGCATATGGCAGGATATATCACATGTAATAAAATATAAAGATGATATTTCAGCTTTAAAAAAAACAGTCATGTGATTTATTATGTAATGTGATGTTTGACCTGTACACCCAAGACAAATAAGTTAAAATCCATAGAGAACTAAGAATATTGATTTTCATATAATTTAATGCTATCTTGTGTTTTGCATATGGTTTTACTGTGGTTTAACTGTTAAGACCTGTAGAGATTTTTTTAAAGAAAATGTACACAGTAAAACCCCTATAGAGCTCCTTAACACACCATAAAAAAGAGCTTTATATGGTGGTCAAATTTCTACGGATGGGGGTGACACATTCTTAACAAGGATTGACACCAAGCATCTTTCTTCACAGTGTCAAGTGGAAAGGGGCTTTCAGCTCCTTTGACATTAAGTGATCAGAATATTTTAGGAATGTGACAACAATAAGCCAATGCGACCTAGATCCACTTCTGTTGCTGAAGGTCAGAGTGGCACTGGTTCACAGCAGAAAGAATACCCTATTATGACAAATTATTTTCGACGGCTACGTGCTATAGGAACCCTTTAAATTAAACATGAAAACTACTTTCAAATGAGCATGATACTTTAACCCAAACAAATTAGGTACCGGTATCTGTTGTTTTAACCAATTTGTAATTAACATTTTTTGACAGTCTAAAATAATCCAGACAGCAAGAACATAGGGCCTACAGTATATGTTATTAAATTATTCTTTAAATTTATTGGGTTTCTAGAACTGTTGTTTTTCCATATGCATTGTTTTGATTTTCAATCCCTGTCGTTGAGGTTTTACCGTATTTTCTAAAACCTTTCAGAAAACCGCTGTATTCTCATTCTCAGAACAGTAACCTATGTGTTGTTAGTAAAAATCATTAGTAAAAGTTGTGGTTAATTATGCATTTATTATGTATTAAATACTAGTCTACCGACTAATTAATACAGTACCATTTTTTATACAGAATCAGGCAAATTAAATTAACCTGTTTGAATCTGATAGCCTGATGAAATCAAACAAAGCAAATTTTATACAACAGGTATGTGTAAGACAAAATTTCAAAGACAACCAGATCAACTAATAGTGTGTGTGTGCGCGTGTCTGCCCGTACGGGGGGGGGGTGAGACAGTCTGTTTTACATCAGCAAAATAATTAAATTTCTTACATACAGTTTTACTTAAAAAGATAAGCATAATTATAATATTCTGAAAACCTAATTAATACAATATTACAATTTTAATTATTGATTGTATAATAACCCCCTTAATTATGTTTATAAATAATTGTAGGAGTATTCATCAGATGTATACTGGAATTGGTACAGGTAGCCAGGGGTGCCCATCCCCCCCAAGGCCTAATGCGCAAACCCCCCAAAAGTCTCAGCACCCCCACCACAATTGAAAAGTGCCCGCCGGTCTACAAGCTTACCACACGCACACATTTTACATTCACGATTTATTATTCACGTACCCTCTGACTCATTGACAGGATGTTGCTGCAGGCTGCCAGGGTCAGTTTTCCAAATTCGAAAACAAAATTTACTACTAGTTGTACTGGTAGAGACATTTATGCCGCCAGTTCGTTAAAACAATCATAAAGATATGCAATTGCTTTAGTTTTTTACTAATAGCTTAGTTTGTTGCACAAACATGGTAAAAATTTCCATCAATGTTGGATTTAAAATGTTATTCTTGAAAAAATCCCCCCCAAAAATTCTGAAAGTTATTATTACTGTATTGGAACTGAATACATTTGTCCATAAATTAGAGAATTATAACAGAATTACAAATACAGTATTAAAAACCCAAAATTGTGTTAAATCAATCAGTCATGTAACAGTGGTTATTATTTGTTATTTATATTGTTGTAAAATAATATTTAATGACTATATGGTCTACAGAGTATAGTATTTTGTATTGTAAAATTATTTAGACGTCTACATTTACACTCTTCCCCCTCTCACTCGCATGCTCTCTCACTCACTCTCTCCTTTACTATCTACCACTCCCTCTCACTCGCTGTCTCACGCAGTCTAAAACACATACATAAATCTCTGTCTCTCTCTCTCTCTCTCTCTCACACACACACAGCAAGATACACAGGCTAGCGCGCACACACACAGACAGACACACAAATACATATACGAGTACACTTACACACACCCGCACAGATTTCGTAATCTCCACAACACGCTCTCTCACACTCCCCCAGTCTCATTCTCTCTCTCTTTCTCTAAATTAAGGATTTTATTATTATTTGTATTTAGTATTTTTAATATTATTTAACAATTATATACATCACACTTAACTACAGAAATCACAGTTTCATTCACAAATTACAAGTGTGTGTGTGTGTGTGTGTGTGTGTGTGTGTGTGTGTGTGTGTGTGTGTGTGTGTGTGTGTGTGTGTGTGTGTGTGTGTGTGTGTGTGTGTGTGTGAGAGAGAGAGGGGGAGAGAGAGAGAGAGAGAGCGTGCACCTGTCAATGAGAAATAAAATAACTTATTTCCAAGAAATCTTAAAATTAATTAAGTATTTCAGGTCTACTGCTGTTTTTTAAAGGGACCTGATGAATATGGTCTTGTACATTTTTCAGAAGCCTGCAACTTTCACTTTGAAATTTTTTATTATGCATGTAATAGTGTCTTTGCACGTGCATCTTTAGCGAATAATCGTCTTTATTAAATCATGATTGCTCATTCGGTTGGGACGAACAAAGTTGATTAAATACAGCTGTAATTAAGAAAATGAAAATACGATTGTGAGACAGAAAGCTGAGCTGTAATGTTTATTTGGGGGTAAAGAAGTGAGATATTTTAGCGAAAATACAAAATCTGTATCCATATCCTCTGAATTTTGTATGTGTAGTAATTTGACAGAATTAATATGTCTCAACATTCATTTCAAATTTTGAAGCGCTTTCAAGAAGTTTGTAAACTATGTTAACAAAAACTATATTTTGTTATCAGTTATATATTATATTTATGAATATGGTTAAATACAGAGATCTATGGAAATATACACACAATGAAAAGCTACGACTAAACTATTTGTCATTTAGGTATTATGGTTACAAATTTAACTAAAATACTAACTACTAGCTCAGAACTTTTAATATTTATTTTATGATTGTCTGATCTACGGTTATGTTACTAATAACGTGTTAGTAAAATAGCAGAGTAGTTAGGTTTTTTAAATTTTATGATAATATAAGAATTGTCTCATATTAGAATTTAACTAAATAATAAATCTAATATCTTCAAATACACAGCAAGTTTATTTTCACCTGACGCAAGTTTCACAGAAATTATTCTGTTTCTTCAGAGGTTTGTTTGAATTGTAATTGAATGTTCAATTGTAAGCGAAACATTCAATTGCAATTCAAACAAACCTCTGATGATACAGAATAATTTCTGTTAAACGTGCGTCAGGTAAAAAATAAACCTACTTGTAGTGTATTTATTTGAAGATATTATATGGAAGACCTGCAGGAAACTCACCGAGTTACTTACAAAGTATTATTAATAAATGTATTCCGTTCTGGTAGTTCTGGTCGCTTACAAGTGCTATGATAATGTCTTAGTGGTATGACTTGTACAAATGTTTATAGGACCGCTAGCGAATTATATTACTACTACAGAGTTAGCAAACAGCCGATAGTCAGATATGCAGCCAAGTGTCCAATGAAGCATAGATTTAGATCGGCGCTTAGAGCACCCTACCCATGAAATACGTGGTTTGATTTTTTGTAGAATTTCTGTTGCTAACTGTAAGAAATTCCTAATACAGTCAACATAAAGCAGAGTACAAGTAGTGATGCTTACGCGTGATTTTACGTACTGTGAATTACGACAGATAATATTTGCTTTGATGCCTGTCATTCTTTTAACGGGAGAGTAATGAGTGGTACTGATCCCCTTTTACTATTTATCTCTGTAGGGCCTACTATCACTGAGAGCCGTCGCTCTTATTTATGCGAACTGGCAACTCGAAATCAAAGTGCCGGCCGCATTTGATTAAAGAAGTGGCGGCTCCTTGAATAAAGACGCCAAGTTTATATCAGCAGACACTGTAAAATTACGTTAATGTTTATTGAATTGGTATGTGCATTTGTTTGTTAGCATTGGCACACCATAATCAACGCTTAGCACTGTCTCCGTTTCAACATCAGTCTTTTTTCGATTTCCCAAGAAAATGTATAGATATTGTTGAGCTAAATTTATCTCTATGCTGCGTTGTATCTGTGGTCTCTTCATACTTTAAAACCTGCCCGATAAGAAATTTTTATTCCTCGTTTGTTTTGGCAAACAAGAACTATAATAAGCTTGTGTTGAAAAAAAAAACATGAAAGTGGTCTCGTCACGTTCCAGTGTTCAGTGTATTGTATTATGAGTGTCATAAGATTCAAGGTCAGTAGCCCCTGTTGTGTATCGCCTTACGTCACTCACGCGCATTACACTAAGAACACAAACAAAACGTCAGCACATTCTCGTACGATAGCCATACGCGCGCACACACACACACACCATGCCAAAACTCACTCATAGCAAAAGGACACTTGCACCTTGTTTACTGCTGACAGTCTACATGAATTTTTTTCTCATTGTCGTGCGGGTCTTTGCTTAGTTTGTGTGGTATAACCATTACGCTTAATTTTCTTAAAATTTTTCCAACGAATAAGAGCAAATATTTTAAAATATTCTGAACATTACTGATTAATAAGCGCATTGTGTTTTGCATATTTTTATTTATTATTTAACCTTGCATTAAATATAACAAAAGCTTATACTGTAAAGTACAAACGAAGAACGTATTTTAGTGGAAAGGGTGCAATTATTTAAAATTATTATTTAGTTAGAGTGTCAATGACAACTATATTTTTTAGATAGTTTTGCGTATAATGAAGTCTGTACAGTTTTTGAATAATATAATAACAATTGTGTTTTTGTCCCCGTTGTTTAATTATTACAACGCTAATACAGAAAAATATTCTCATGATTGAAAACTCAGTGGTACAACGACAGTAGCTTGCCGGAAATGTACACTTTAGTTTATATTCTTTAAGTTATATGCGATTTTCAGATGAAGAGCGTAAAATTTTGTAACTAACTGGTGGTTTGGTGGAGCAATAACGACAATTTATTGAGAATGTTTAAAGTTATTTCAATGAAATGAGACACAAATTTATTAAGAATTCCTTTTATTTAATATTTCAATAAACTCAGAAACGAACTTTATTCCCACCACTTTTGCGCTGTTAGTCGTCGGTGATAAAAGTAGCCTAGGTGGTTGCGTCGTTCTTTAAAAGTATTTCTGTGTATACGACGTTCTTTGTATATGCCGTATCACCATCTTGGCATAGATCGAGTCTACACTGCAGTAGGCCTACTCTGTCAAAATCCCCTGAAAGTAAACACAGCACAGCTCTGGTTAATCAGGTTGCAGTTGTCGTTTAACAGACACTCAATAAATCGGGTTTGAGTTTCTAAAAATACTATTTTATTTTATTTATAAACTTATTATTTGAAATTATTTGCATTATTTCCATCCAATTAATTTTGCCAAATATATGGTTAGCAACTGAATACTTCTTACATATAAATTTGCTGGGAATATTAAAAATATTTCCATCATGCTGTGTTTCCATCACAGGAAAAGTTCTGTTCCCCAATCGAAGTTTCCACTCCACAAATTGTAGTTCATTAGCACTGGCACACATATTTTATGTCAAATAGAGTATGGTTATAAAGGTCAAAGTTTTGTTTGTTTGTCCCGCCTTTTGGACTAACCTTAAGACCTCTCTGAAATCTCCACTAAAAGTGTCACTTTTCCATCCGCCTGAACTTTACTTTATAATGGATGTCTCGAAGTATACACCGAACTATACACTTCATTATGTTTCGAAGCAAATGATCCATACTGCTACTGCAGAGATAGTTGACATCTCATCAATTAGAATAACTGACTCTTCGTGTGGAAATGTAGCTTTTCCTGACATAGCCTTAATGGAGGAAACTGAAGAAGGCAACACTGGAACAAGAAGACCAAATAATTAATGGAGTATAACTCCTGCATGCAGCCAAGAATTGCGCAGATTTGCATGTCCATTTTGTTGCTAATGCTAAATGAGCCTGTTCCCTAACAATATTCAGAATATTTGCGAATACGTAGGACATGCTACATTCTGCTGCGGTTTCTAAGAAGAACAGCTTCTCAATTGTCTCGCCTGCTATGGCCCACATAATTTTATTTACAACTAATTTCTGTTTTTCATTTAATTTGCTATGTATATTAGCACCATGACTGGCCTCTTCATTCACATTGCATACAGGGTTAATAAGCATTGGATTATTTGGTATTGGCAGGCCGATGCTCCTGCACTCCAAACCATTAATTCTTAAAATGTAATCTATATCCTGCAATGCTGCATTTCCTTCAAGTGCCTGCGTATCGTCTACATTAGTGTTTTGATAATCGTTTACACTTGAAACAGTGATGTTGGTTTGTAGAAGTAGCACATTAATGAGAACAACTCTCGAAGTTGACACGACATGTACAGTATGTCCTCTGCATCATTTCCAGTGGCGGCGATAAGGCCCCCGCAGACCCCGCGGCGCGGGGGGGCCCCGACCCTCATGGGGGGCCCCAGTTGGCCCAGTCATGGGACATAACTTGTAACATGAAAAATAAGCGTAAACGAGTTGTAAAACGCTTCTTTGTTGAATTATCAGTTGACCATAGAATTGACGACCCAGTGAAATCATTTGAAGTAAAAGTTTTCAATGCAACACTAGATATTGTAATAGCTCAGCTACAAATGAGATTCGAAGGATTGCATTGCATTGATGATAGGTTTTCATTCCTGACGCCTCAGAATTTAGTAAACTTCTCACAAGAGGCAAAAGTAAGGCTCTGGTAAATGTGTATCCTGGTGACCTTTCCACATCACTGCCTGACCAAGTAATATCCTTCAAAGCTCTGATGGCCAAAGAAATTGTACACAAGAAAAGAATTCGAGAAATGATGAATTTACTGGTTGAAGAAAACAGCTGCCTTATGAGTTGCCTCCCAGACTTAACTACAGCTTTGCAGCTTTATTTAACCATACCTGTCACAACAGCTACAGCGGAAAGAAGCTTTTCAAAACTTAAATTAATTAAATTAAGTCATACTTAAGAAGTACCATGGCCCAAACTCGGTTGAGTGACTTGGCACTGTTAAGCATTGAGCATGTGAGATACAGAAAACTAATATCAACGAAGTGGTTGAAAAGTTCTTAGCTATTAAAAAGGAGACTAGGCTTAGGAAAACAGTGAACTTTGGTTGATCCTCATCTGTAAATATTGTACATTACTTGAGTTCGAGTGTTATTGAATTGGATTAGACTTAAGGAGAACTTGTATAGAGTATATTCAAGAATTTTACAAATTCAGTTACAAACTAATTTAAATGTTTGAAAAAAGCTAGAATGTTACTTTGATATTCGTTTTTAAATAATAAATTTTTACCACTCTGTGTGGGGTACTGTTTCATAGTCTGAATTAGATCTTTGACGTAAAAATAAATCATTCTTTTTATTTTGTTTTTTTTATAGTTTGTATAGAACTTTGTCTATTTAGCAACAATGAATTTTAAGAGTTTGTACACGTGTATAACGTCCTTTGCAAATTGCAAACGCTTTGTGATAGACGAGAAAGTATTCACAAACCATTGTTGTGAAACACACGTAAATAGAAACTCATTTGAGTGTTTTTCCCTATTACGTATACAAAATTTAACCATATTTATAGGGCCCCCTAATTAGTTTCGCGGGGGGCCCCCGTTTCGTTAGCGCCGCCACTGATTTCCTCCCAACATTTGTGCCAATCTGTGTCAATTTCAAGTAACCCACATGCAAGAGCCGCTCCTTTGTATGGCTATAAGTTGCGTATGTACTGCTGTAGATGCGTGGACATCCGAATGATGTTCCTCCTTTAATATGAAGTAGTAACATACGTATATAAAATCTGTTATGATCATTTGGTGCGACGGCGTACATTCTCCCTATCATTTTGCAACCAGCTCTATTTCGTGGAATCCACTTATTGTCAGTGAATCTGTAAAGTCCTGAAATGCCACTATACAGGAATTGACAAGCACAGGGATCGCATTGATTAAAATCAAACCATGATTTCATCAGTGTTGTGCGTTTTATTGCAGGTCCATTGATTGCATTCTCATCCCCTGCCGTAATACACATTATAATATCCATCTTCAAGCACAGCTAAGCGAACAATTGTATGTGACTGATCATGAATTTATTTTGAATGAAGGCACAGGATATCTGATGAGATCTAAAGTATGGCACATTCGCGTATGTTATAGTTACAACATATCCAGTTAATGATCGTCACTGACGCATCTTACGAATTGCATACATGTTGAGTCACATTATTTATACTATAGGCTTACCATAATTTTTTCTTCTCAAACCGGGACACTTGTAAAATAATTTGTCATGCAATTTTGAAAATATCAAGTCTTAATTATTACGTAATTTTAAGCTTTCTACGCCTTAATTACACAATTAGGCCAACTTGGGTACATATTACAGAATACTAAAAGTGCGTTCACGCGTTCACAATCACATAGAATTACAATTACAAAATAGATACATATTTTATTATATGAGGAACAAAACTACCTTACGTTCTTACTGCAAAAACCTAGTTATCAGCTGGTTGAAACCATTCATATTTGTTGTTACTGGTGTGGACCTTTTTTAGAAACGGTTTGTCATTCTTAATTTTGTCATAAAATTCACCACAGCTGAGTTCAATGTTTAATTTACATATCATTAGACCTTTCACTGTGGATTCCGCCATTTTACCTCTTTCTTCAGACTATATATTATTCATAATTGAAAATGCCCTTTCAACAGGAGCAGAAGAGCCTGGCAGGCAGAAAATGTACTCGACAACGCGGCTGAGATTTTCCACAGAAATATTTCGATTCTTGAAATGCCGGAACAGTTGAACCCATTTATCTTGACAGTTCAAGTTATTGGTTTTCCAGTTGTCACAGTTTGAAGACCAAAATGCTTTGGCAACCACCACTTCATCAAACAGTTCATCCATTATTATGGCTGGTTTTCCAAGTGTTTCGTTGATTTTTTCACCAGCTATCTCAATTTCGGGCCATGTAATGGCATTGTTGTTTACCCACGTAAATGATTCTCCTCCACCAAAACTATTTTCCCACAGCTCAATATAGGAGAAACATCGGTCATAAAAATCTGTAAACTCTCTTATTATATTAATAGAATTGATACCACAATCCTCATCCTCAAGTTTCTTCAATAGTTTCTTAGCTTCTTGTTGTACAAATTTATTGTCGCGCTTTTCTTGAAGATTGTGTTTCAGATTTTCCAGTTCAATCACAATATCGGTTGCACTAGCTGCAGTTTTCTCCATAGCCAAGACTGTTTTATTAAAGCTGTCTACGAACAAACCACAAATACATTTCTCCACTATCACTCTCAAAGAACTCTTTTATCATTTTCGGGCACTGTTCTTGGGATAAAAAGTAAGACTTAAGTCCTTCATACATGAGAAGTATCTCTCAATAGCTGGAAGCAGGGAAAGGAACCGGGTGGTACCATGTTGTAGAACGTTTTTGTACTCAATGTGTACAAAGTCGCAGAACTCTTTTAATTCAGTCACTCGCACAGTATAAATGTAGAAATATTTGTATATTTTTACTACAAGAGCTTTTACTTCAATAGGTAGCACATCTACTGCAGTTTGCAGGCAGTTGTGGACTATATGAGCACCACAACCAATACCCACAATATTTCTTGCCAATTCTTTCTTCAGTCGAACATAAACATTATTAACTTCTTTGCGTTTTACGCCTCCAAAATTTGTGTTGCAATTATCACCACAAAATCCAACGATTTTCTGTACTAAGTCATTTTTCTTTATAACTGACAATAATAGTTTGCCAATATCTCGGAAGTTTCACCAGGAACTGACTGAAATTCTAGAAGCTTAACTTTCACTCCTTGTTCTGGCACAAAGTACTGCACAATACAGGGGACAATCTTAATTGCTTTTCTGTTAGAAACATCGATTGTTAGTGTCACAAAATTTGATGTACTCAAATCGTCGTTGAGTTCTTTAACTGCCATTGGTGCAATCATGTTTATAATGATAGCCTCACATTTCGTTCGGGCGAGACCAAACTTAGGTTCAAAGAACTTAGATACTAATTTTGAAGAACAATCTGCAGTTTTGAAACTTAAATCGTGAGCAGTAGTGTGGAAAGCAAAAGTAGCTTCCTTAGCAGCAATTAAAAGATCTTTGTCGACGGGATCGGCACTTTTAAAAAATGACGAAATTGTTGAGGAACCAGCAATTGCAGTTAAACTAGCTTTATCCTTTGTACTTTTCAAATGTTCTTTCATGTCTGAACGCCCGCCGTGAGAAACTGAAAATTCAGACAAACAATGTTCACACTTTACTCTGTCCTCATAACCACGCACTTTTTTCAAAATGGATAATCTTGCTTTAAAGCATCAGTAAATGTGCTGTTCCTTTTCAGCATCTTGATGTTCTTGAAATGACACACTCTTGGAACTATTTATATCAGGCTTTAGACACAATCTAGCAGTGAGCGCTATCACGTTATGGTAATCACGGCATCAAGCTAACACTAAATACAACCAACAAAATGTTCGTTAGAATTCAAACGATGCCAGTCATGGTTGCCAACCGAATTTGTGGAAGTCTTTAACTGTTAAGTTACGGCCATGATGATGACAAATTATTAGGCTACATCTACATGTTGCCACAAAAAAGTCAAATTGGCAACACTGAGGCCAGCGGACCGTTCCATTTATTATGCGGTAATTCAATATTTTTTATATGGAATAACTTTTCAAACCGGGACAATTGACAAACTGGCCGGGACCCCGGGATCAGGTCGTCAAACCGGGACAATCCCGGTCAAACCGGTACGTATGGTAAACCTATTTATACATGTATTTATCGGTTTTCAATATTGATGTGAGCATTGTACTGTAGAATTAGGAAGCGATTGTAGAGAACGAATCACGATTATCAAATGATATATTCCTTTTAGTTCAACAATTCCGTCATCTCGTCTCCGGTACTTTGGAAAACCATTGTTATTTTCAATAGTTTAACGTAAAACGTTGCTCGGTTTTTATGTGTACATATTCCATCAATCATGCAAGGAACATTAGGATTACGAGCTTTACAAGATCCATGTATCATTCGAGATAACAATTTTATGAATCCTTGGAAAACTGACTGGGTCAGATATTTCTCCGCACAAAATTTAGGATAAGCATGAGGTAGGCCTAGTGTATTAATCACGTTTCAGGGATTCAATAATAAATATGTGTAGGATAACAACTGCTCACAATGAGTGATTTTTTAGTAAATCATTTTTATCACTAGTTGAGTTTACAACAAACACTCCAGAAACCTATCACGACGATCGGCAGATTTTTCATTTTCACCAAGTTAAGAAGTTATACCTGTCCATTTCGGATTGCAGGTCATGGTTAAAAACCTGTCCAGTTTTCCAGATTTGCGTACTGTACGGTCGCCATCAGATCCTGGTACCCAAGAGTCATTTTACGTAGTCTGCTCCTTCATGTTCGATAATCTCGGCCATGTAGTGTGTAAGGATTATTAGCCAGAAAGCTGCCAGGATTGTGAGTAACGAAGTTGAAACTCTTCGTTTTCATTACGAACCAATATGTATGTCATATTCTGTAATAAGTTAAGTGTCATGTTAAGTAAGAAGGTTTGTAATCTATAATGTGCTGATGACATAGTACTTCCAGATGCAAGCGAAGAAGAATTTCATTTATCCGCAGAATGAAAAGGCCAACAACGATGTAGTGTTAGATAATAAAGAAATATAAGACAAAGTAACGACTGTAGACAGATCAGATAATAAACTGCTAACCTACTCCGGACATGTAAGTTACAACAAATGAGCAGAGATTCCAAAAACACATGTTAGAGTAGAAACACAAGGAAGGAAGAATACCAGGCAGTCGAAGAAGTAGCAGCAGAGAGTATAGACTCGGAACTGAAAGGGGCCTTGAGACCATTGCGATAGGTGATTGGACATTGGACATCAGACAATAATGTCGTCTAATACGTATTTTATTTGTGTGCGTGCGTGTGTGTGTGTGTGTGTGTGTGAGAGAGAGAGAGAGAGAGAGAGAGAGAGAGAGTGAGAGTGAGAGTGAGTGTGTCTTAGGAGGAGGGGGAGAAAGGAACGTTGAAAAACTCTTACGTTATGAACGCTTAAGCTTACACATTGTTATTATTATTATTTTTATTTTTATTATGTTTTTACTACAAAATATTCATATTATTTTAATATGATTTTCTGGAACACGTTTGGTGGAAACGTAAAAACAGACAGCTGATAAATAAGAGGTTGCGAGTTCAGACGTAGATGTGTATATATGTGTCAGCCCAAACAGTATGTTTTGTAAACGTACACTTCTGTCTCATTAAAACATTAAGAATGTTATTTGACCTTGAGTAGGTACTCGTGTTGACGGGAATGAGAAATCTTGTCTCTGTGCTGGAGACCTGTGGTGTTAATGCTGAATATACACAACACATATCACTGTACATAGCAGTGGCTGACGTATATTAACCATTTCTGAGTTCGCGATACCACAACTCCGATTAAACTGTGCACAATGTTTGTAGAAAAGACGGACGTGTGTGACGTAGACGCCAGTTTGCAAAATGCATTATCCATTCCCGCCTCAGTCCGTAGGAAAGATTCATTCCCGCCAGAAATGTAATCACGTTTCGCGTTTATCTTGTCTCAGCCAAATAAACATTACTATGCGTTTACCGTGTTCCAGTGTCCTTCATATTTCATAAACACTTGAGAAATTTTATTGTTTCTTACAGAAGCAACCTTACAGGTGTCCGGCAGGTGTAAATGTACATAACCTCCTTGGCTCATTCTTTAATAAAAATAAAGGAAAGAAATAGAACAAATAAGGAGAGAGAGAGAGAGAGAGAGAGAGAGAGAGAGAGAGAGAGAGAGAGAGAGGGGGGGGGAGAGAGAGTTAGTGAGAGGGGGTGAGAGAGAGAGAGAGAGAGATAGAGAGAGAGAGAGAGTGAGAGAGCAAGAAAGTGAGACAGAGGTACACAGACAGAGAGGAGCTGTATACATTTTTACCATACTTCATTTAGTTTAGAAGTCACACGACATAATTTGTACAGAACATCAATTAAACGCGCGTCCAGAACATCGCAACCTCTATATAATGCGACACAATATGTAACGTTTGTACAGTTCACATAAGTTTCTTTTTGATTACTACATTATATTACTTTTTATAATATTTACTTGAGTACTTTATAATTTATAACAAATGTGTTTGATCGCGTTATAATAGTCTATTTAAGTACTAAGTAGGCCTGTAATGTGAGCGCCGATGTTGCTTGGTATAAGTCTATGTAGGCCGCATTAATTATGGCTACATGCAATTGTAATTTATTAAGTTTATTATTTTTAGTGTAGTTTTTTGTTTAACTTTATGTTGCTTTGGGATATTGTTTTGACGATGCGCTTTAGACCTACAATGAATTTGCATGTTTATTAGAACATTTTTATGTTAAACATTTTTTATTTTACTAAATTTTATAGTCTACATTTGTTACTAATAAATCTATACAAACTATCTACCAGTAATATTATAATATGTAATTTCTTAATTGTGACTTAACAAATTTTCTTAAGACTTTGCTGGACGTGTTTTCTTACAAAAATCTACACATTTGTATTTATTTATTAAGTACTGTACTTTGTTCACTGGATTGGCGGTCATTTTGCTCTTTTGTCCCCTTTTAATTGTAAAGGAGAGGCGGCCGACGATCTCCTTTCCCCGGGCGCCATAAAGCCTAGCTACGCCACTGATGATACATACAGGTATTTTAAAATTCATTTTTGAGTGTATCTTTTTTTGTGATGTATGCAAATAATGTACAGCATAGTGCTTTCTCATTTCTTTGGGCCTTCCCTATTTTTGTACTTCTCATATCAGAATTTTATATAATCCACATTGGCCCCAACTGACCCGGATAAGGGAGTTCTTGCAACGTATTTTAAGTGAGTTAGCTTCAGTTCAATTAACATCTGTAGATTATACACAGCACGAAATTAGTATGTATAAAGCTAACCATTTATACTAAAACCTAACACTCTTTTAATACACATTTAATAACTATTTAGGCGGTTCGCATGCACGACTCTGTCCACATTTTTTGGAAAATAAATAATTATTATCTTTGTAGCGATATCTCTATATGTTATATAAAAGAGGTATGAATAAAGCTGAGTTTGGTTAGTTTTCCGCATTCACGCCTGTTGCGACGTTTAACGGCGGTCCATAATGACTTGATCGATTGCGTATGTACCCCACACAGGATCTAAAAAATCCGGACCGCGACTGACCGTTCCGTACTACTACGGGATTATGGAGCACAGATTTAACGCGTAATAACGCTTTCAGTTTTGTAGCAGTACGGGGAGACAACGACCTTGTCAGCGCAAAACTTCGTGGTTGTATACTCACCACACAAGCAGACCCCGGGCTTTAAATGGGCTGACTGGGCAAATGCCCAGGGCGCCTGTTCCAAGGGGGCGCCAATGAACGAAAAACAATACGCGTTAAGACTAACACAGTAGACAGTTGAGTGTTATTGTTAAAATTCTAGGAATGAAGGAAAAAACGTTCGAATGCACGCCGGCACGCGCCAAGGAATATGTAATGAATAATATTATATTACGCATAGTTTCCTCTGTGTGTGTGTGTGTGTGTGTGTGTGTGTGTGTGTGTGTGTGTGTGTGTGTGTGTGTGTGTGATGTTTGCATTATAGCCTTTTGCTTATATGTTTGACGTATAGCCTTTTGATAAAGGATCAGCGGCGGATGTCGCCTCATATCGTTACTCAATATCAGTACATTGCAACTCTTACTGACAACAAACTTGTTTACACTACGATAAAAAAAAACAATTAATATAGTCGTTTCCTCTTTCATGTTTCCTGTCAGTATACGCTTTCAATGTTATCGCGTTCACTTCGTTGTGCAAAAAAATGTGTTCTCTTGGTAGTGAAAGTTACTAAGAGTAGTTATAATTATAGTTATAGTTATATAACTATAATTTCAGTTATTTCATCATAGATAAAAACTGTCAAACGTTTATCTTCATTATAGTTTGTTGTTTCCCTAGTGTAATCTTTATAAATCACACAGACGAATTTATCTTTTCGTCTAGGCTGATACGTCTGGCGTTGGAGACAAAGAAAATCACCTTCCATTTCAGATAAAGCTATATAGCCGCATGCTTTCGCCGCTTCCGCAAATGCGGAAAAGTTCTAGTTATTTGATAAACACAACAATGCAAACATTCCTAGTCGTCATTTGAAGGCAATCCCCGTATCTTTAGAGTAGGTCTAGTGTGCGTGAATGTGTTCAGAATTAAAATAGGGAGGGGACGGCACTCATAAATACTGCACAGGGCGGCAGAAGCGCTGGGGCCGGCCCTGATGCCAACCGATGTGATCGTGTTCGATGAACTGGATTGTACTTAGTATTTGTGTATGTTTTTGTTTACGTACAGTATAGTCGTATTTTTTTATTTGCCAGTAAAAATTAAAATCCGTTCATACACGACACACTATATTGCTATTAGCAGATTTGACAGTTTTCTTTGTTAATTACTTGTGTTATTAACTCCAGTACTACAGTGTAAACTCGACCAAACTTCGTTTGTGTTGTGTTTTGTGTTTGTATTTTAGTGTTTAATGGTTGGTGCTTAGATTTTTTGGTCTCGATAAAACACGAAATGAATAAAAAACAAAGTGGTGCTGAGAACAGGAAACGTGTTTTCAAAAGACAAAACGAGGAGGCACATTTTTTAAAAAAGGTTCCCAAAATTGGGTTATTTTTCACCCCTACAACTCAGCCGAGTACAAGTACAGCCACAGACACTGACTTTTTAGATGAAGACGAACCATCCATCATCCACCAATAAAAAACAAGTAGACCTAACCGATCATTCAAGTTACGACGAGGAAGACCTAAGCGACCATGATGCTGTAGGCTCAAATAAATCAATTACACCTTTGTTGAATAATACCGCAGATGCAGATGTTAATATCGAGCCTATTAGACCAGTAACTGATATCTTGAATGAACAACAGCCAGATTTATCTAAAAGCAGCTCCCAAACGCTAGGCCAACTACGTAAAACATTTATTCTACAAGATCCTGCTACTTGGAAAGTGGATTTATCTGCTGTTGTTGAGCATATTTTAGAAAATACTCCCGAACAAGACTTAAATACGGATTTTTGAGGCTCTGAGCGCATTTACAAAAATGAAGTAAAGCGCACTTTATCAACTAATTTGTTTAAAGGCACGCTCCTAAACGGGGAAACCTTCGTAAGAAAGTGGCTGTTGTACTCCCAGTCTACAGGAAAGCTATTTTGTGTTCCTTGTTGCTTATTTCAACAAAATATTAACAAAACACAATTTTCTTCTGGGTTTAACGATTGAAAACATGGCAGCGAGTTGATCAAACAACACGAGCAGTCGCCTAATCACAGATATAATATTCTTACTTACATAACAAGGCGAAAAAGCCCATCAAAATAAAAACTTTTCTATCAAATCAGTATGTAGAAGAAGTAACATACTGGCAAAATGTGTTATCAAGAATAGTTTCTGTTGTAAGATTTCTTTCATCACGAGGCTTGCCTTTTCAGGGAGGCAATGAACGTATTGAGTTTACCTCAAATGACCTTTATCTGGGATGTTTGGAATCGATTAGTGAATATGATCCTTTCCTTTCACAGCATCTTTCAAAATATGCTAATAAAGGTTCAGGTCATGTGTCTTACTTATCAGCCCATTCCCGTGACGAATTTATTCACATTATGGCAAGTTGTGTTCTAGAAACAATTTCACAAGAAGTAAAGGATGCCAAGTACTACTCTCTCATTGTCGATTCGACTCCAGACTGCTCTCACACGGATCAATTAGCAGTAGTGCTTCGATATGTATCTTTGATGGAAGCAGAACCTAAAGAACGTTTATTTAAGCTCCTACCACGTGTTCGTCATTCATCTGAACAACTAGAAGAAGCTTTATTGAAATGTCTGACAGAATTGGGCTTAGAAATTAAAAACTGCATGGGGCAAAGCTACGACAACGCATCTAATATGTCAGGCCCCTACAAAGGACTTCAAGCCAGGATTAAGGGGGACAATAAATTTGCAGACTATGTGCCATGTGCTGCACACTCGCTTAACCTTGTAGTTTCTACAGCTGCCAAGTGTTGTACAGAAGTACAGTAAACCCTCGATTTAACGGACCTCGATTTAACTGACTTCGGATTTAACGGACAGAAAAAAAAAAGGCTTTTGAAACGTATAATGTGCATAAACTGCAGACTCTCCTGTTCTGGCGATATTGCTTGGCTATCACAGCATTCTTTCGTTTCTTGTTTTGAAACACGCAAATTTTCTCATCTCCAATTGTATTTGATGGAACGGAGATAAGTATTCATTTAATTCTTCACGATCCCCGTCTTTGCGTTGTCGTTGACGCAGGCGTCGCACACGTTCAGTGGAAGACATCACGACGACTAACACTGAACAATATACACTGATATGCATCTTATTTCACTGTGACGAAATTTATTTATTACTAACATCACCTGGAGCGTTACATTTTTCGATGACGTTACACATTTTGCATCACGCATTTTGTGGAATGACCCCCAGCCTAAAAACATTATCATGTTAAAAAAAATTTTGAGACGAAAAAATCACGATTAAGTTTTTGAAGTCCATGGTTGTGATTTAAATTTGGTGGAGGTTCATAACCATAGCAACGCATTTTCACTCTTGAATATTCAGCTATATTCGTGATAATTCGTATGCACGCGCAGTTCACATTCGTACAGCGTCGCATCAGTTTATTCAGAGAACACAGCGTGTACACTACATGTGTTTCTATAGTACGAACCTTGCACGTGTTAAATAGAGAGTCTTAACGAGTTTATACCTGCGTTGTTGCGTGCGTGCGTTGTTGTTGTTGAGTTGTTGCGTTGTCCATTACTTTGTTAGTGAATTACAGCATAAGTATGTCTGGCGTTACGAAAAAACGTGTGAACTTGAGTATAAAGCAAAAGCTTGAACTAATAAGTAAACTTGAAGGTGGCACGTCTGTTGCACATGTTTGTGAAGTGTACGGTGTAAAGAAACAAACCGTTTCAGACATTCGAAAGAATAAAGATAAACTTATTCAGTTTTCGCTAAAGTACAGTGTTGACAGTTCGAAGAATGAGGGAGAAAGAAAACACATTAAATTAGCCAAACACAAACAATTAGAGGATGCTGTGTACAAGTGGTTTATTCAACAACGTTCTAGTGGCGTCGTTGTTCTTAGTTTGGAGTTGCGGGCTGCTGCTGATAAACTGGCGAAACATATTGGTATCCAATTTCAGGCGAGTGATGGGTGGCTTTGGCGTTTTCGTAAACGGCATGGCATCACAAATAGATCAACATGTGGTGAAGCGCTGAGTGCAGACACTGAACAAGTTGAGGCTTTTGGTCAACATATAAAGGAAACGATTGAATCTGAGGGTCTCATTTTGTCTCAGGTCTACAATGCTGATGAGACTGGTCTCTACTTTCGTGCTGTGCCTGAAAATACTCTGGCACACAAACATGAAACTAGCACACCAGGCCGTAAACTCAACAAGGAGCGGCTTTCTGCCCTACTGTGTGCGAATGCTGATGGTTTGCATCGACTTACTCCAGTCATAGTCGGAAACGCAAAGAAACCTCATGCGATAAAGAACAATGAACCAGTTGCCAGTCATTTATGAAAGTTCAAACAATGCTTGGTTTACCTTCAGTATTTTTTCAGACGGGTTTTTTAATCATTTTGTGCCAGAAGTGCGACGTTTTGAAGAAGAGACTATGAAAATTCCATCGCATGCAGTGAAAGCCGTCTTACTACTGGACAATGCACCGGCCCATCGCAACTCCAAGAAGTTAGTTAGCAACGACGGAAAAATAAAATGCGTCTTCCTCCCTCCGAACACCACTTCAATTTTACAGCCAATGGACCAAGGAGTCATTGTTGCCTGCAAAAGGCTGTACAAGAAGAAGTTTCTTGAAGAGGTGATGGTTGTCTTGGAGGACGAACAAGACCATGAAAACGACATGAGAGGAGCTAGAACGCTGCAAAATCTGGGTGCATACAACATCAAGGCCGCCATCTTTAATTTTGCTGTTGCATGGAAGGATATGAAGGAAACAACATTGGCTAATGGGTGGACACAGTTACTGAATGGGACTGCACTGGAGTACGATTTCAGAGGATTTGAAACATCCGATTTCTGTGAAACCGTGAAGAAGGCTGGTGAAGACGTAAACGAGAATGACATAGAACAGTGGCTAAACATGGACGAGGGTGATCCAGGCTACCAAATCCTGAGTCAGGAAGAGATCGCGGAATCTGTTCTACACGACGATCAAGAAGATGGAGATGATGACGATGAAGAAACATCTGTTACAGGAGGCCCTAAATTATCAGCGATAAGAAACAGCATGGACGAAATTATCGCGTACATTGGCGAGTTCAGATCCGGAAGTATGTGGTTATTATGACCATTTTAGACAGTTTAGATCTTTAATAATAAAGAAGCAAAAATC
Organism: Magicicada septendecula; assembly: GCA_034769895.1. NCBI lineage: Eukaryota > Metazoa > Arthropoda > Insecta > Hemiptera > Cicadidae > Magicicada > Magicicada septendecula. Next base: position 308,591,784 of record CM068367.1, on the reverse strand, counting down.
TAGTGGAAAACAACTGACTCTTGATGCTTTTATCCAGAATAAATAAAGGTGTGTAAATAACATTGTATTTGCATGATATTAATAGTACGTATTAAAATACAGATAAGCGATGTTGTCGCTGTTACAATAGAAAACCACACTTGCAGTTTACCCGTTATTTAGAAACATGTTACTCACACCCCCTCTACTCATCCTTTGTCTTGCCGCCTACGGAAGGGTCCGAGCACGCACACATGCGCAGGTAAGTACACTTTTCTTCCTATTCATTGTTCAGTTTGCTGTTAAAACGTGCGGTTGCAGTCATAAATCATAATGCCAGAGTTAACAACAGCCAGGCAAACTGCTGTTGCTTACGCAGTAAACAACTCATAGATACCAAAAGCGTTCGTCCCGCCAGAAGTCAGGTATAACTTCGAATTTCGTTAGTGCGCAAATGCAAGCCGCAGGCCAAATTAGCGACCATGTTATTAGGAGAAAAAGTGCGGCTTGTATTCGGAACAATACGGTATTTGCATGATATTAACAGTATTAAAATTTCAAGTGTTATAGGCCTATTTGATTTAAATATATTCTCAAAAAACAAAATTTGCGATTTAACGGACTTTCGATTTAACGGAAACCCCTCAGCCCCAATTAGTCCGTTAAATCGAGGGTTTACTGTATTAATATTTTTCCTTTTGTACAAGAACTTTACAACTTTCTCTCGGCATCTATGGGATGAGATGGGAGCTTTTGAAAACGCATCTTGAGAAAAACAAAACTCCAGTGGTCAAATCTTTGTCGGATAGCCGTTGGTCTGCAAGGGCGGAAGTAGTAAAAGCTCTAGTGAAAGGCTATAAAGAAATACAAAGTTGCCTTCAAGAAATATCTGAAGACCCAGGTGTTAAACCTGCTGTGAGGTTGGAAGCTCAAGGCATTGAATTAAAATTCCAAAATTTCCAAATCATTTTCTTATCACTTTTTTGGAATGATATTTTAGAATGTGTTGATAAATGTAACAATAACTTGAAAAAACACACGCTTGATCTTTTAGCAGGTTCCAAACAGCTACGAATCTTGGAAACGTTTATAAAAGATAAAAGGGAAGAGTTTAACACGTATGAAAAAACTGCTATAGACATTTTAGATTGCAAAACACCCACCTACAACAGGAATAGAAGACGGAAAATATTTGCAGATGAAACCCGTGGGGTTGAAAGCGATCTTGATGAAAGGACTGCATTTAGGGTTAACGTGTACAATACAATAATTGATTCCCTACTAGTAAACTTAGCAAGGAAGAGAGAATCGTATGATGCTTTGGTGGATCGATTTGAAACATTGACACTTCTGTTATCACAAACTTCAAATGAAGCGATAATAAAAGCAGCTACAAAGTTGACTCAGTTTTATGATGATGACATTAATGTAGATTTCCCAAATGAATGTTGCCACTTTAAAGCTTATATTGATTTGGAACAGATACAACGGATACCACAAATGTTTATGTTTACACGCATTAAACAGAACAACTTGGGTACCATCACATTTCCTAACTTGGAAATAGCCTTAAGGATCTTCCTCGCCTTACCAATCACGAACTGTACTGCTGAAAGAGGATTTTCTCTACTGACAAGAGTGAAGAAATCGAAAAGGTCTACCCTTTCAGACAGAAAGCTCAACTCTAGTATTAATGTGCTGTGAGAGAGACATCACCTTGAAAACAAATTTTACAGAAATCATTGATAGATTTGCTAAGCTGAAAGCTAGGAAAAAAACAATCATTTGACATTTTTTTGCTTCTAAAAAATCTTGAAGATGTGTTACTAGTATTTTGTGTTTTTTTTTCAACTATTGTAATTTTACATAATTAATTAAATGAAATAGATTTGCTAAACTGAATGCTAGGAAAAAATCTGTAACCTAACTTAAAAGTTTTGTATTTCTTAAATATTTTGAAGGTATATGACAGTTAGTTGTTTTGGGGTATTGAAATAATATGTATTTAATAGAATTAAATAAAACATTTTTAGTCATTAAAATTGGATAATTTTATTTTCTCCTTAAAATCTGGTGTGGGTGGTGGTGGGTGGGGGGCGTCTGAGTTAAGTCTTGCCCAGGGCGCCATTAACCTAAGCCCGGGCCCTGCACATAAGTGTAGGTAAAAAGTATAGTCCTAACTGTATCAAACAGTAATTTCGATTTTTGTGACCAAGTGCCCTTGCGCAATGCAATTTACGTGCGACAAACTTATTTTGTACACTGCCATCCATCTGTCAGAATTATCTCGTGTGTATATAACATCGTTGAATGACCGCGATCGCACTGCTAATTGTGATAACGAATGTGCTTATTTTGCAAAAATTCAATGGAACTGGGATCTGTTGGGAATATGGCGAATTAATGTTAACTACGACACTGTTACACTGGAATAGTTAAAAATAACTGAGGTTGTATAAGATTCTGCATATAATGTGTCGTATAACGTGTTACTTATGAAGCTGTTGAGACTTTCTGGTTTACATTTAGGCAGAGAGAGTGAGTGAGAGAGAAAGACAGACATCGTGTGATACGAAATACCGTTTATAGTACGATAGCCAAAACACAGGATGTTTACTGCAGGTGGCTTCTGAGAAAGTCCTTGAAAATAATGAACGAATAAGTCAGTGGTGGGGGGACCAAAGTGTATAAAATAATTATACAGCCCAATTCTACATCATTGACTCATCAATTCTTACACCTGAATACAGAGTAACAATTGGAGCGACCTGTTAAAGGTTTAGAATCTTCTGTTGCGCAATTGATGTGTATAACTGAAGAAAACTGTTGTGTTAGAATTGGAGGTTATTGTTATGAATGTATAAACAAAAAATGTGGTACTTTTCTTATGCGGTTTTTATCACTGAATCTGATGGTGGTAAAATAAAATGCCTCTGATAATTAGTACTTTTTATATAGTGGGGTCGAAAAAATTCAAGAATTGATGCCTCCTGTAACATGATGGTGAACTGATGGGAAGATACGTTTATATATATATATATATATATACATATATAGTTACATTACCAAAAGCCGCCCATTAAAAGGGAGGGAACACCTTATAATATAAAGAGAAAACATGCAGCTAAGAAGAGATACAATTATAATAAATAGCAAAATAAATGACATTAACTTAGACTAGACAATGACAATGACCACACCCAAGTGATTGGCAAAATGACCAAATCAATATAATCAAACTTATGATAAAAATGTCATAAAATTGATATTTTTTGAATAAATAATTGAACCTTGAATGTACAAACCACCAGCAGAAATGTTATAATTTTATGTATGTAAATGTAGACTAATGAAATCAAATGATAATAAATAAAGGTATAATAAATAAAATGTGATAGAGCTAGTATGATAATCACAACATTCATATTAAATTAAACCAAGATGCATAAAGTAGGTAGGGAGCGAGTTACAAAAAAAAAAAAAAAAAAAAAACAATAAGTGAACAACACTAGGTAAAGCAAAGTAACCCAAGTGCATGTGTAAAAAAGTATCAATAAAGAATGTTAATTTAAGTAAAAGGTGCGAAAGACAAGTGCTTAGCATAATAAACAAAATGTCAAAAAACATTAAGTAGGTGTACAGTAAGAGAAATTTGTTTTGAATAAGACAAAACACTAGTAAGTAAGATAGAATAAGGTATCATGTTCAAAAAATATAATAATAAGTAAATGTTATAATGAATGTTAGTATTAAAATACTAAGTTATTAAAGTTAAAGGGATAAACAAAATCTAAACAAATTATATGTTATCAAAAGGAAAGTAGACATCAAAAGATGGATACTCAATTATTGAAGTTGTGTTATAAAAAGAATAGTAGAAGGTAGAAGTAGTATAATAAAACTATGAAATTGTCATAACTGTTAAAAGAATCTTAAAAATAAGTTATGTTATGTTGAGTTGGGAAAATAATACTAAAAAGCAGTAATAATGTGTTGAAAGGATGAAGAAATCATAAAATATGCAATGTTAATTTCCTAAGTATAAGCTAGATGTAAAAGGCAATAATATGTCTGTAAGGAACTATACTCATCATAAACCAATGTATGTAAATTCATAATTATTGTAAAAGCAATAAGAACAAAGCAATAAGAACATAGGTACAAGAGCAAAATTAAATTATAATGAATTATAATAAATGGATGTTTATAATTACTAGTGGTCGCCCAGTGGTCGAAATTCGACCGTAATTCATTAAATTTTTAAGTTTGAACGTTATTGAGATTCTTTTGTCAAAGAGTATACCTCTATAATCATTGCATATAATTTTTTTGAATTTTGTTCTATTACGTCAGCTGCGAGCGTGTACAAATACGTCATTAGCGTGTGATGTTTGCCTTAATTCCCTGCAATACCTATGAAATTTAAAATTTAATGTTAGTAACAGTTGAAAAAAAAACACAATTACAGCTTGTATTCGTATTTATTTTTTGATATAATTCATTGTCAGTTTTAATTTGGTTATGTTATTATTGAATCAAATAAACGCTAATAAAAATGAGACTTGTCATTCATAGATGTATAAGATACATTGTTTTCAATTCCAGTGGATTACATTTCATTTTTGGTAAGGTACAAAATTCGAAAACAGTTTGAAGATTATCTGCTACAAAGCTTATATAATTTTTTAATTTTTTTTCTATGCATTAATTTTCGAGTTATTTGAAAAATATGAAAGATAGGAAAAATGAGGTTTAGCTTGGCTAAGCCATATTTAAAAAGCAATAACGCGTTTTTTGACATTTCCTTGGGTTTTTTTATTGCCATACTGACCAGGTTTCGCCAAGGCTACACAGTTATTTTGCCTATCTGTTTCGAATTATATAAAATTTAAATAAAAAATTAATACAAAATAAAAAATGAAATAAAAAATACGTGCCTCGTATTTTTTCATATATTTTTCATTAAATCAAAAAAACCGGGCGGTTAAAAAAATAAATGTTGTCCATTCAACTTAAAATAGTTTGAATGTGAATTTAATGATTCAGAACTTCTGTGTAAACGATGTTTTTTGTAAAAACTCTTTCATCATTTGCTAAATGCCCTTGGCCATTATATTCGGAAATATAAAATCTCAAACCATCGAATGATCGAACTCTACTTGCTGCGACGTACAATTGACCATGTGTAAAAACTGGCTGCCTCAATAAAATTCCAATTTTTTCGAATGTTTGTCCTTGAGACTTATTTATTGTCATCGCAAATGCAGGTATAATTGGAAATTGAGTTCTTTGAAAGTTAAATGGTAAAACAGTACCGGAATATGTTAAATTTATACGTGGAATCAAAATTCTCTTATTGCGTGCGGTTCCAGTTAAAACGTCGCAATCAATAGCATTACGATGCATACACTTGATGCGCATTCTTGTTCCATTGACTAATGCTTCCTTTGTATTTAAGTTTCTGATCAGTAAAACGATGCAATTAACTTTCAATACTAACTTATGTGGTGGCAAACCACTAATAGTCAAAGAATTCAAAAACTCTACTGGATAGTTATTGATTTCATTGTCATCATCACAAATTATTTTATCGTAGCTATGATATGTTTTCTGTTCACCTGGTATTCGATTAAGTATATCAGTATTAATAAAAGTACAATCATCATTTTTAGGTGCTAAAATAACTGACTTCAATGTGTTATCTGAGAGTATGTTTTCGGAAATATTTCCATACACTTCATTAATAATATTATTTTCATCTCCTATTAATTGCTGAGGTATTTCAATAATATTTTCACCAAACTGAGGGAATTGTGGGGCTTCATCATTACCAATTTTTTTCAAGAATTCGACAAATTCTGTTTCACTTGGTAAGGCTCTCATATTTTGAGTAAACTTTACTTTATGAAAGTAAACAAATTTATGCCAACTCGTGACACAACTTTCAATTAAAGTTGCACGTGATCCATGTGGGACAACTGGTAAGATTTGCCGAAAATCACCGCACAGAAGTATAGTTTTCACTCCAAATGGTTTATGTTTATCATTTTCATTGCATAGATCCTGCAATAATCTATGCAATGATTTTCAACACTTGCAGTGGGCACATAGAAACTTCATCAATAATTATCAATGATGTAACGTCCATAGCTACTATTTGCGGTAATATTCGCTGCAGAATTTTCCAAAATGGGTATAGGCAATTTAAACACATTGTGTAAAGTTCTACCTCCAAGTAATAGAGTTGAAGCTATGCCACTGAACGCTGTTGCAATGCAACTAAGATTAAGCGAATTTAATTTGTGAATGATTGCTGTTTGTGTGAATGTTTTTCCACAACCTGCATGAGCGGCAAAAAACATTAGATCCAGTATCATGGTGCAAAACGTCACGAATCACACGATCAATTAGATTAGATTACGCTGTTCAATATTTGCAGTTTCATAATGCTCAGAAAACAGAAACTCTTGTTCTATTGGATCAATAGCATTTGCTTCGTCTGTTCTCTGCGAATACGTGGGAACTGGTAAACCAAGTTCTTGACATGACAAATTATGAACATTGAAAATATCTTCAATTTCTAATAGAGCTGTGTTAAAGGATAATTCTTCGTTGTAATCTCTCAAAAAATCTTCACTAAGATATACTTTAAATTCATTCCATAACGCCAATGCATTGGCTGGCACATTTAATGCACAAATGTAACCAAATAAATTTCGCATTTGTTTAGGTGAATGTAATTCTTTTGCTTCATTTAAACATTCGCGCCATTCATTATCATTTGAAGCAATGCCGCGAGCATGGCACGCTTCAACAAAAGAAGTGTGTATAATTCCACTGTATGTTCTAACATCCTCAAATGATTTTGGACCACAGACGTGTAATAAAAGCAATCGTAAATGGAAAAGTTCGATGTCTTTTGGTGATACTACATATATGCGTGTAATGATTTTATCACCTCCACGCCTTCTCTTCTTCCATTTTTTTCGGGAATTTTCCCACACATAATGCAAAGGAATTTCAATATACTTATATTCATGCGCTGATGGATCTGATCGATTCAATTCAAAAAATGCTAATAATTTTGTTTGTCTTTCATTTTCAATTGCTTGACGTTCTTGCCCTTCTCGAAAGTAAACATTCTGTCTACGCGGTAAATGAATGTCAAGTCTAACGATGACATGTGATTGAAAATGCATTGGTGATTCATAGATGCGCCATACAGCTTCAGTTGATCCGACATAACGGCCATTTAAAAAATTTTTAACTTCATCAATTTGTATTTCTTGACCTGGTTCATTTCTCTCTGAACCTAATTCAACAGATGCACTGTCATAACCTTTATAGACGTATTTATAAATGTATTTACCACTTTTAACTGTAGTGCATACTTCATAATTTATAGGGCAATTAAATTTGGCAAGTAAATACGGATTGTATGGTACAACATAACGATTGTCGAGGCAACTACCGCGAACTTCAGCATTAATACCATTATCACGCCTTCTGTATAATGGATATCCATTTAATGATTCACATGTAAATTCATTAAATCGTTTTGGATAATCTTTTGTGCATTTTCCATCTCTCATACATTCAGAATTTGGATTAAGTACACCCCATGAACCATGCATCATGTGTTTTACAACATATTCATGTAATGTAGGATGTGTTTGAATGTTAGGAATCTCCGCAAATACAACTTTATCAATATCGGTTGCGTTAACAATTTTATCTTGCTCATTTAAAGAGAGTAAAATGTGAGCATGAGGCAATCCTCTCTTTTGAAACTCAATTGTATAAATGAGTGCTTCAACTTTACCGAAGATTTTTTTTAGTGTAAGGCCCTCAATTAATGCTTTCAGTTTGGACTTGAATACACGTACAACAATATCAGGTCGAAAATTAGCTGACTCACCTACACCAATATTGCTAACTATTTCAGGCCAACTTGGATTGCAAGTGATTGTAATAAACAACGAAGGCTTTCCGAAATGTTGTACAATTGACATTGCATCTAAATAATTCTGATACATATTTCTTGGAGATCCATTGAATGAAGATGTTAAAATTACTCTACGGCCAAAATTATTGGCATTGGGGTTCAATTCTAAATAATCTGTTAAATTGTTTTAAACTTCAGACCTAAGACTTGTTTGATTTTGTCGAATGAAATGTAACCTTGTGCCCTCTATTCTCACAAACATATCAACTATCCATTGCAGAAATAATATTTGTGAATGGTGCAACATGCTAAAATCTTCTCTAATTGCAAGTCGATAGGCTGCATACTGAAGCATGGTTAATTTATTTCTGGGCGCTCTTGAATTAGATGTAGTTGGTACATTATGAGAAATATTGATATGCCACCCAGTATCACCATTTGGAAAAAGTAATGGATACGCTAAAGGGTCCAATGATGAATCCAAAACAGAGATATTTTTAATGGTACCATTAACTTTTGAAAACGAAACCATATTTTGTTCAAAGGGTGGCTCACCATCAACTGTACTAAATATTACTGCTACATCAGTTTGAACTGCATCATTATAACGGCGTAGATCTAATTCACGATTTACTTTAATGAGCATACAAATTTCTTTATTTTGATTTTCAACTCTCTGACAATGATCTTTCATTGCAATGAATGACCGAACGAAAGGATTAATGCGTTCCAATTCAAGAGAGATTTCGCGCATTATATTGTTATTGCATGTTTGATTATAGTGTTCACGTAATCTATAATTGACAGCAGTGTCAACATTATAAAAATATAATTGCGCATAACATGGTGAGCGACCATATCCAGCAGTCATTGGACCTGATCTGTGATAAGAAACATCATGTATTTTAAGATGATACACTCCACGCGTAACTGTATCCGAAATTTTAGCTTCTGAGCTAACCACAGCAAATGATGAATTGCATTTACGAATGTTTTCAAAATAATTTTTTGACTTTCTTTTTATTGAAGGTTCATTTGAAGTAAGTCCATCATACAATGATTTAAAGTATTCATTTTGACTTAAGGCCGGTAATATTGCTTTACCCTTATGACAACATGAAGTGAGTGCAGTCCTTTCACCTAAAGTGACCTCAGATTCGAAATGTTTTGCATTGCAAAACCTGCATTGTAAATGCATTAATCCACAATCAAAAGTATTAAAATTTCTTGGAATGACATTCAGTGCGCATTTAAATGTATCCCTCAAAATAATTTTATCATTTTGTATACTATTTACACTATTTAAATTTGCATTTGGTCTATTATCATTTTGACTTTCACGCGAATATATATTCCTTCTTCTTTGTCTTTCACTCCGACCCGTCAATGTTCTATGTCGAGGCATAATGGAAGTAGGTGCAAATATCTGAATGTAAAAAAAAACATGTAACGAAATTACTGAAACTAAGATTAGACAGGGTTTAATTAAAAAATAATAAAATGTGCTCACTGTTTTGAAACCACCAATAATAATTAGGCGAGAGTAAGTGAATTCAAATTGCTGCTACAAAATTTTCCTTTTGCAACAGGCGTATATTAAGCAAGCTGTATTTCACTTTCAACTGCACATTAATATATAAAACACAGATATCTAGTACACATAATATAAAATAAACGCTTTTTTGCCTTGACATACACTCCACAGACTATTGAAAAAGGAACATTTGAAATCACAAAAAATTCACAGCTCATTCAGTCAATCTGTCAGTAATTATTTGTTGGCAACATTTTTAAATTCTTTGGCGACAATCTCTACTCTGTGGGACTGTTTGACCACAGACTTTTATGTGTTTGACATTGGCAGTATGAACGTAAACAAACGACAGACTATTATGTGTTTGACATTGGCAGTATGAACGTACACTAAAATCAAAAAATTATAATTTTATTGCCTGGCAACAAAATTATTTTATTTTTAACAATTACCATTGTTTGAAAAAGTTTAAATGAATTTTCAAGTGCAAATGAATGCTTTATTTAATTTAATTTAATGTATTTGTAACACATATTATATATAAATTTGAGCTTCCTGACTCCTTCTCCATATAAACTTTAACTATGCCAAATCTCACACTCCTCCGTGCGCGCAATATGCTTAAAAAGGGGTACAAAGTTTTCTCTTCACGTATTTATATATATATATATATATATATATATATATATATATATATTGTAACAAATCTTATGATGTTACTTATTGAATTATATTATGTTCAAAAGCTCCACTGTTGATGTGTCAATTTGTAATATTTTACTTTAGATGAGGTCTCCTGCAAATCAATGTTAATCTATTTATAAAGAATAATATTTATTATGTGGTTGATATTATTCGGTTCTTGATAATAGATCTGTATTAGATAGTTATTAAGTGTTTTACAAGAGAAAAACCCTCTATTCCAGTTATTATATTGAATAATTCAATATTTTTCTCCAACCCTAGTCTGTATATACTGTCGAAAGTGTAAAGAGAGGAGAGCGCAGAGAGCAAGTTAGTTCTCTATTCTCCCGTATTCACCAGCTGTCAACAAACGAGCGCTGTGGTTTGCGATTGACCAGTTATTATAGGTTAAGTCGTTCCGCTTGATGTGTTTCTCACGTTCCTTTCTCTGTAAATTACACCCTATTCGAAATACACTAATTATTCTACAAATAACAAGAAATCGTCAAATTCAAAAAGGATTCTTTATTTTATATATGTTTTAATTCCAACAGATGCTTCCTCTTGCTACTAATACACCATATCGATTACACAATACATAATCGATTTGTTATTGAATTCGGGTTTTAGATGTGTTAAAATTTAATTATAATTTTCAATTTGTTTTTTATCTCAGGCTACATGTAGTTCTTTCAACTATTAGTAAGGTCAGGCGATTCAATTTTAAGGTTACTAAGTATTACAATATTGTTATAAAATCTTTTTATATAAAATGAAATATAAGCAGGTTTTTTACCAACTTGGACCGGATAATTAGTATGGCAGTGTTTTGCTACGCCGAGACGAGAACAGAATGGTGATTCAGCTCTTGAATAATAACAGCCTCCAGCTTGTCAATAAAAGTTTGGTATTGATGTCCCAGAATGTAGTAGAAGTTTCAGTTATGGTCTTCGTTAATCTTCACGGTTCTGGTAGTTGCAGGTCCCAATGGAATTTGTGTAGTATTAAGACTTCGTTCGGTTGTGGAAAGTGAGGTTTAGTACGTTATTTCAAATTTATTCGTTTGTTTTTAATATATATTTTTAATTAATTTGGCATCCCTCGGCTATGGATCATCTTTATTTAATTATAGTTCATCTTCGTCATTACTCCTTTGCTGTTAGTAGGTTGAATGATTTATTTTTTTTAATTCATTTAACTTTAATGGTATGTCGAATTATATTTGCTGAGAGATAGATTCGGAAGTCACTACTCAGTCCTTTTTAATGGATTTCTGTTTATTATATTTGATTTATTTTAATTTGATTCATTTAGTTTGGTTTTCTTTCTTTTAAATTTGTATTAACTCAACTCTACCCATTCACATATAACAATTGAGTGTTGAAAATCAACAAGATATCTTGCATTCAGTCGTCCCTAACAACCATTTCTTCTTCTGTTATTGGATAATATTTGTTATCCTAGAGCCGTAATTAGGAAATATTCTTACACTTTTTTAATAAAATACTCCCTTATTAAAATTACATTAAATCACATAAAACTTTCACCTAATATGCACTATTAAACCATATACATTTTTCTACATTTTCTTCTTGATTGACTTATTTTAAAAGGTATTATTTTCCTTTTACAAAATACTGATTATAGGCCTATTTGTTTTATTACATGTGTTATAATTTTTGTTTTTAATTTAACCTTTCTGACCTGACCTACTGTACAATGAGTCACCGGCTTATGGCCAATTATTCTAATTTTATTTTATCTTGATTTCAATTTATTGTTATTTATTTTATTATTGAACCCTTCATCTGTTTATAACATAATTACAATGACTCCTTGACAATTTATTAACAATTATTGCCTTCCTGGCCAAGTTTACAAATATTATCTTACAATATCTTCATTAGTTATTCAAAGTAAATACACTTAACATGATACAATACATAATAAATACACTTGTATTTAATTACTTAAATACAAGTTTAACATGAATGAAATTAGTATCAATTACTTAATACTTTCTTAAAGCAATTGCTTCACACCTGCTACATACAAAACACAGAATAAATATCATGTAAACAAAATATCATGATAAAGCACAAAAACATGTACATCATTATAAAACATTAAATATCAATTAAACAGTCTACTCTTTTCAAACTTGTCTATAGTAATTTCATCTCATTAGACACTGTGTTTATTGTTTACATCTTCCACTGATCACTCCATATTTTATATTTATAGACATTTTTAATTATTTTATTACCTAGTAATCTTACTAGGTATTATTAATATATTTATTATGTGAGGTTTACCTTCCTGACCTTAATTATGGCATACATTGGGTATTGTTTTAATTCGATAGTAACAAAGTTTTTATGTAACGTTTGGGACCTTAACTTCGTTACGTTAAAATATATATAGATTGATACATTAATATATTGATTCATATTAATGTAAATTCAGAAGCTTTTACTTCTGAAATGGTACGAAATTATTGATAAGGAAATTAATCCCAAAAAATTGTTAATTTTTCTTATTCAGGCCCGGGACATTTTACCCTACCCACGTATATAAGTTTAAACATGACATCTATCTACATTTAAGCTGTACGCTTGAATGAATTTTAAATCAAATTACATCTAGTCGTTCACTGTGACTGGAAAGATTTGGCTAAAACTTTTTTTTTCAAAATAGTGCATGCAAATAGTGTATCGTATTGCAATGTAATGTGAGTATGCATTAGCGTACTTAAGAAACATACAGTCTCTAATACGTTCGGCTTCGTTAAAACACATTTCTTATTCATTACTTTGATTCTTGTAATAAATCGGTCAAGCTTTTAAAAACAGTTAGCGGGAGTAAAGAAATCAGGCTGGTGGTTAAAACGTATCGGACAAGCTAGTGATGTTTTTATTTACAGAGCAAGTCTCTGATCATAGTACTTATTGCCATCTTGAACGGTAGTAAGTGGTGACTTTCATTATAATAATGAAAACAAATTCATCTTTTGTAACGTTTCTCAATATTATGTCGTTATTATTCTATTAAACTGATGAATTTTTATTATACTACTCTAAAAGAGTATAAATTGTTACTGAATCTTCTACTAAAATATATTTCTGGAATGTTGTTCAGTGTTAACGCGAGCCAGTGCAACCAAGCGTCTGTTGTTAATGGAGTCAATTAATTTAACTCTAAATTAATGAAGTAAATTCTTCCTGCCTGCACCGAAAAACAAATCTTGTAACAGTAATAATAATGAATACCGGCAAAGGAATTGTGTAATTTTCAATTAACAGCTGATTCTGTAATTGGAAAAAAATTTGTTTTGATCGTAAGTAACATTTCTGTTGTCTTTACGGCCCATATAGGCCTAATTGTATGTCTTGTATTTTATATAGAATTCTACTTTTGCATTTTGTTAGTTCAGGCTATACATTATTAAGATCTGCCGTGGTAATTTCTAATGCAGTACTCTACGAAACAACTAGAATTTTATTGTTGGAAATGATTTTTTTTGCACACTGAAGAGATGAAGTTTTAATACAGGCTGTCTAACCAAGGAAAATTGGACCACAATCTTGGCAATCGGTAGATGTCACTTCTCACCTGTTTGTCACGTTTTCTTTATAATTTTCAAAGTAAACATAAATTTTTCTGATTACGAATTTTTAAATAAATATAATACATTAGTTTTCTTTAGTTTAATTTTGCTTTCCGTATGATTAGTAGACACAAATGTTTTTTGTTCTACGGTACAAAGAATAAAATTGTTTTACTAGTAATTTATTTAGTTTATACTTATATTATTTTAATTTATGTAATATATTAGGGCTGTCAGGACTACTTAGTTAAAGCAGAAATCAATTCCATTTTCGCTGTTAATGATCCGTGGATTTCGTTGACGTCACACATTCTCCAGTCGTAAGTCTTCACAAGTACAAACACGAAACATTTATTAGAATTTAAGCTTTCGTTTCGAATAAAATTTAAAGCAATCGATTTACACGATTTTTGGTAGTTATATTTTTTGAATTAAATTATGACTATAATTTAAATAAGCTTCAATTTTTAAGATTTTAGACTCTAATTTTATCCCGAAAATTTATCTTACTTCACTTGTAATATTCAAAGATCTGTTGCAAAGTAATCTGGTGTTTTATACCCCTTTAAAAAAGTTCCTCATGCATGCATTTATAATTATTTGAATTTATATACAGATCTATTTATAAAAGGTTAACATGCTGTTCATCTGGGCCTACTAGATTAACTAACTTAATAACCATTTATAGGATTCGTTATGACAAGTAATTGTTGTTTCACTAATACATAAATTGAATTAACTAAAGTCTACGAACTGACTTATTAGGCACCAGAAACCGCCAAACTTTTAACGTGACTTTTAAAACTTACAGTTTACATTGTTTACCTGTTTATTCAGATACAATCTTTTTCCTTTGTTCGGTAAAATACAATAGACTAAGTCCTTTTTCATACAGGATACTAACATTCTAACATTATAATTTGTAGTTAGGATTTATTGAGCATATTCTTTTCAGTAAAACGTCGACAAAATTATCAAAACGTTAAACTGGTTGTAACGCTTGAAAGAATTAAAAAGAAAGGAATTAACAATCTTTTTTAAATCAGCAGAACGGTTAACAGAACACGCAGCGTACTCAGAAGAAAACTGCTGCATTCTGAGCAAACTAAAAGTATCACACCTACACTACCAATAAATTTCCAAGTCAAACAACTTTTAAAGTGTTTAGTTTATCTTAGAATATCGATATGCGAGTCACATTATTCGAAAACTTAAATATATTCGCAAACAGTCTCTTACGTCCTTTCTATCGTAAGTTTAAAACTTTTAATACTTTTTTTTTGTAAATCTTTCACTATGCCGAACATCAGTTTGAATATGATTCCCTTTTTGTACCGAGAATGAAGCATAAGTTCACCATTTTTATTTGACAGCAGTATTCGAATACTCTCGATTTTAGGTTCCTTTGTTGATGTTTTAAAATATAAATGTGTAACTAGTGTTTGCTTCCTGCAGTTAATTACTGACCTGAAATAAAGGTAGCGAACATGGGAATGATACATGTATTGTATTAACTGTAACTTTTGCCAGTTGCCAAATTATACCTGGTTAAAATTGTAGACCTACCAGATTAGATCTTGAAAAAATGGATGATTGGAAAAGCATTTACTCAGCAGTCAGCTGAAGAGTATTAATTATTATGATTATATGACCGCTGAAGCGTATTTCTTTTTTCTTGCTTTGTTGAACTTCAGTCCGTTGATCTTTATCGACTTATTTCTATTTGTTATCGTGATTCGTCAATTTTACCTTATTCAATTGTCTCAGGCCTTACTAACTAGGAGCAACTTACTGCATGGTTTCCTTTCAGGCTGCTCCTTTGGACAGTTTTTTCTTACAAGTCCGGTCCATCCTAGGAAGTCTGTAGCTTACCACCACGAAATACAATTTCACTTAAAGTAATTCCGATTTTATATTTCTTAATAATATTAGGGATCCAGCTCCATACGCCATTATAGGATATTGACACAAAACTATATATACCTTACAATGGTGTTTGCGCTTTTAGTTTACAATGTTCAGTAATATTTCTTTCCGAAAATTTAATTCAACACTATAATAAAATTTTTCTGGCTTACAAGAAATCATTATTGACCGTTTTCTATTGTTTTACTGACTAGTAATATAAACCACAAGCCTTTTAATTTATCTGTTTGTGATCCCTCACAATGTTCATTTTTTTAAAAAGTCTTTGTTGTTTCTTTGAATCTTGCTAGAACTGTTGAACGTTACTGAAAACCCATTTTTTTGTATATTTCTACTGAGTATTTCTTATCAAAAGCCCTCATTATCTCCACTATATGTGAAGCCGACGAAAACCGTTTGGAAAACTCAAAGTATACATTGAAAGTGTTCATTTGAAATTCTCACCCTCACACCTTTGCACTTACTGTTAAATGTTTCACCGTTGACCTAAAATGTAACCTAGCATTAAACAAACTATTACGCGTAGGAGATTTGTTAAAATGTAACACACACATACACACACACACACACACACACACACACACACAATAACACCAATATAAAATACCAAAACCAACAGTAAGCCATAACAACCAACCAAAACACAAATACTCCACAAGATATAATATCAGGAAGGCTGAAGATGGAAACAATACGCTTCCCGAAACATGTACCAAATAAGGGAATAAACCATCTAAAAGTAAAGAATTTGTAAATATTAAATAAATTATATATATGTATTATAACATGACCAAATATTATTAATTTGGAGTTATATGTTGAGAGTATATTATATTGATGTTTGAATAAATTTTAATAGTCGAAACTCCACTCATATGTTATAGCGATCAAAATGATGCATTGTAAAAGACGCACACGCGGTTGTTACATAATTAACGCGCGGTATAATGCATACGACCACACCCAAACTTTCAATTGTTAATATTTCGGAAACCAGTAAATTCAGGCGAAATCCATTATAGCCAAAATGTTTGACGAAATATTAATTATGGGGTGTGCGAATTTTACGCAATATAATTAAATAATAACAGAGTTAATTAATTTTATGTGAATAGCTTCTGTAATAATTGAGCTACATTAAAGAGCTTTTAATATGTTATAACTTTAAGAATTTACAACAAATTGTATATTTTGGAATTCGCACAACTTGGTTTGCAACCAAGATAATTGCAATATAAAAATGTCACAGGAAACGACAATTCAGTTCCGTTGGTGTAGATTATTAATAATAATATAAATTCTCCATCTGTGGGTAACTAACTTCGTTCTCACGGACTAAGGTGATTCAAATTTTGTGTAGTAGGGAAAGTGTCAGCCAATCAAATCATTCGAAGAAATCCCAACCATCGCGGAGTTTTGTGGCTGATGAAACACTCTACTGCCAGTATTCAAGAAGAACAGACGTATAGCTTCGATCGTCTCAAAACCATAGTTTTGCGAAGACTCGTCTGAAGACTCTACGTGGTCAACACGCATAATTACGATCATCATAACACAGATCAACTGTAACGATTCGTAATTAGGGCGTCCAGTCAAGATACTCTTCATTTCAACAAACAAGCTTATTGTGCACTACAAGCTGTGGTCATAAGCACGCAAGAGATCTACAAGACTACAAGACATTACTTCAAGAATACGACAGAGAGGCCGTCTAAACCATTGTGAATCAGCTGACGAGCAGAACTACAACTCGAAACGACGCACACACACGCTGACGTGGAACGTGAATCGACGAGGGACGTGAAGCAGTTCTCGCAGAAAGCCACAGACGTAAAAACTTCAACAAATAGCAGGAGAGGAGAGTGTTGCTGATTTCCGAGTTCAACGCCGAAACCCAGGACGCTCAAGTAGATCACTATCTCTAGCCGATTGGACAAGGACAGCGAGGGACATCTGGAGCATCTCTACGATCCACATCAGAATCAGGAAAGTCAAAATCAAGTTATCTATTTTTCAACCGTCAATCTTTTTTAATTAAAATCATTGTAACATAAATCATTCAGGTGCCAGAAATCAAAGACTCTAGTTAAATAAAAATTATTCATGTGTGATAATCTGTATAGCCAGTATAAGTAAATAGTAAGCTTTAGTTAAGAATTAACAGTAGATAAAACAAAAAGCGCTTAACAAAGAATTAAATAATTTGCTCATACTGCAGTATACGAGAGTCAAATCACTAGTAAATAAAGGGACGTGAACTAGATTGTCACGCCTAGTTTATTTTGGAATATATTCAATTAACTTTAGAGTTTTGTTTCTATTTCATTTGAATCAAATTTTAAAGCCATTGAAATTAAATTAAATTAAAGTAAATTAATTAATTAAATTCTCCGTATGAATAAACTTTTTTAAAATAACGAGCTCAACATCTGAAAATTATCAACCATTAAGAAAACATTATTCAAGACTATTTATTGTTTAGTTCTTAAGAATATTTGATCATATAAACATTTTATTCTTGTGTGTCATTGGAGTAATAAACACCGTTTTATTACCCCATATTGTATTTTTTTATTGCTGTACTACGAAGCCTACCAACCTCACAAAACTCTTCACTTTTAAAATAACTTATTTAGTGTGCTGTTGTCATATATTTGAGTTTACATACTTGCGAAATCAAATCCAAAATCCACACGCCCTAGTCGGAAGAAAACCGTAAGATCGGACAGCAGGTAGGTGCTCATACATTCACACAACACAACAACACGTATTAAGTAGAGTTACAGTATATATATTACAACACTACAAATTTAATGTTTTATTTATGTAGTTGACGTGTGTTAAACCTTTATGTAAATTACCTCAAATTAAATTCGTGTGTGTGGAAGAATGAAGGTGGTAATCATAATAATAATAATTCAATTTAATTTGTTTATAAATCCATTCAATTTTTTATTGACAATTTCTCATTTGGTTAGCGTTTCAAAAACTTATTATTATTTTGACATGTTTATTTCGAGTAATCTGCAATCTCAGATTACACGTTATTTTCTTATTTATTTTGCGATTCCTAATTATTCGTATTTTTACGTACCCACTACGTAAACTTCGAAGTCTTATTTGACACAAAACCATATTATAACATCTTATTACTAATACATTATTATAAATTTTCTATACTGCTCTTAGCTAGCTCAATTATCTTACTGATTATCTACTCGTTTAATTCTATATATTACCTACTTATTTTTCTTCACTACTGCATATGCATTGCTTCATTATGTTACTTTAGTAACTTCGTATTCTTTCAAAATCAAATATCAATCATTTCAGGAAGTTATTAGTAAACGAATTTAAATATTTCTTTGAATATTACTTTAGCTTATTTGAATCTTACCTTAATTAATATACAAGGAAAATTACATTTACTCTCACTATTTACATTCTTATTAAATTAGAGTCTTTCTCTTATTATTTTCTACTTGTTTCATAAAATTAAATTGTCTTTCATTCAGTCTTTAGTTTAGATGAAAATATGGCTTTCTTTCACCTTATTGCGCAAGTGGTTCCTCAGCGTACACTCCTGCTACTGGTCCTGGGTCCTTTACTGGCGAATCCCTCGTAGACGTGTAGTCCCCCGTACTACGGTGGATTGAACGCTCGTACTCAGGATCATTGAATGCTCGTACTCAGGATCATTTGATGCTCGTACTCAGGATCATTTGATGCTCGTACTCAAGATCATTTGATGTTCTACTGTAGTGATTGTATGTTAGTAGATTCTTTGGCTGCCATGGTCGTCGATCACGTCTAGGCGTTTCAGTTGTTGGACATAGCTTCCGATCACATCCGTAGTCGAACAAAGAAATGTTGTAGTTCTTGTGCAGGGCCTCCGGCCGCTTTGATGGTCTGACGAGAAAGAGAATGAGTCTTTGGCACATTATCCGATATTCATTCGATCGGTAATTTTTTAGGCGTTCGTCATGCACAAACTGTTTTTCTTTATCTTAATTACTGTAATTACTAATAATTTTAAACTTTTTACACTAACACTTTTTGTTCGTTTTACACAATTTTTTATACATTTGTTCGTTATTTTTAATCACACATTCTGGTGTCTTTAGTTTTTCGTTAAAATGCACACAAGTTTTATAAATTAATTAAATACAAACAGTTTATATCGTTAAAGGAAGGGTGGCGTTTTTCATTAATGAACCAGTCGCACTCACGCACACCTTTTATGCGTCTACACACATGCGGAGAGCAGCTGGCTCTACTCCCTGTATCAACATGCAAGTCTGGCGTTTATATTACAGTTTAGATTGCAAGCTGACTTATTATATTTACCAAAATGCATTATTTATTTGTTTCAAATCACATATTTAAATTATCTTGTGCAATGCACAGTACCCAATATATTTGTACTGTTCCATTATTCCCCTTCTTAATAAAAAACAATGTAATAACTGGTATATTAAATTTTATTTTTTACATTAGACAACAGTATATTAAAAATTTTTTTATAAACACATTTATTTACATTAAGTCGGAAATAATAATGACTAGCTTACTATTTAATTTACCCTTATGCGTGGCGGGCTGAACAGTTATTCCCCTCCCAACGCTTGTTGAGTTGGTATGTTTCTAAACATCCGCTTCAAGTAGTGTTCGTCTTTAAATATCACAGTGGCCTAGTTATTTACTCGTAGAATTTTCGTAACGAGCTGGCGTAGTATTTGCCCACTTCTTTCAATTTTATGTCATCATAAACGATGAAAGTTTGTTGTCCGATTTGTCTCTGCAACGTATAGCGTCCATCGTATAATCTGAATTGGTCTTCAGCAAGATTTTCTCTACGACCTTAAATTTCTGCAACTTGTGAGTTCTATTGAGTCGTTCAATTCTTTCATTACCTTTCTTCCTAATTCTCCGTTTTGCATGCGCAATTGTTATGCTTACTGTGACTGGTAAGTTCTGATTATCAGGTTTCTGAACATACTTTCTCCAGAATCGGTTGGGTTGCCGATCCTCTTCAATCTCTATCGGTGTATAGCTCGTAGCTTCGCTGTAATTTTCGTTCATAGCTTTCTCAAAGAATTTTAAATATTCTGCCCATTTATTATGTTGTTTATGGCAGTAGATTCGTAAATATTTACCCAACTCTTTGTTCACTCTCTCGGCTAAATTTCCCTGTGGATGTCTGATGGATGTGAGTATGGGTTGTATTCTATTTTCTCTCAATCTTCTATGCCATACCTCACTCTGAAATTGCACTCCCTGATCGCTAAGAATTTTCTTCATTTTGGCACGTGTTGGAATATACTTTTGTAACAGAATTTTTATGACAGCTTTAGTGGTGGGTCTCATAATTGAATACAGATGAACTGCCTTGGAAAACACGTCTATACTGACTAGTATGTGTTTAACTCCCCGACTTGATCGTGGAAATGGGTTCCAAGAGTTTCCTGCCCTTAACTCCCCCTTTCGCTTCTTTCTGTATATTTTGCATTTCCACATAGGTATGAAGATTTGATTGTTTAGCAGTCTGGCAATAATAACATTTCTTTAATTCATTTTTTTAATTTTTCTCCACATGTTCACATGTTATAAATTTAAGGGATAAATAATAATATTAATGCCGATGCATGAGCTAAGCTTCCATGAGTTGGTTTGATTAGCTTATACAACATTTTATTTGTCAATAATCGTATCTTATATTGAGCTGATAGTTGAGATTGATTCATTAGATTTCTTATCGTCTTCTTGATTCTTCTTAATTTATTTTTTAGCACTCTTTTTTAATTCATTGCTAACTTCGAATTGAATAGGTAATCAACATACTTCATTTTTCATTATTGTAGATCTTCATCACATTCATCTGAAATATAGCGACTACTCCTTTATTCGTAGACTTCCTGCCTTACTCTCTTTTGGCTAAAATTCCTTGTAGTACACAAAAGTTTATTACATCATATCTCCGTAGAAATGGCAATTTTCTACATATTATAACGTGTCTATCAGGCTCGTTATAATGTTTATAACTGGAGAGTGTCTACTCACCCGTCCAGACGTTCGAATTCGTATTTTCTGCCTCAAACTGGCAACCCTTCTTGTTAAACCAAAAGTGCAAGGTTTATTGAATCATGAATAAATACTCAATTTTTAAAGAACGATTAAATGAAATCAAACATACAGTTCAATGTTTCAATTAGGGTTTTATTAACAGTTATTAATTTGTTTATCTTATTACAATTTCTTCCTAATTATACAGTTCAATTTTGCGCCGGCATGTTTAATTATTAGCGGTTGGCTATTCTGACCAGCCGCTGGATAGAAAGACTCGTGTGTTGGTGTTGATATTTTCCCTTAATTTTAAGGTCGATTGTCAAATGGACTAATAAAAGTACAAAATTTTACAAATACCATATAAATAAAATATAAATTGTGATACACATATAAATACAGTTGTAACCTATAGCTACTGGAATTAGCATTTGGAGGTTATCTGAGTTTATTGAATTTTTACGGTTAAAATATATTCACTTAAGAAATTAATGTTAGATTGAGATTATTCTTCAGTTTCAGGTGTTCATTTAATCAAAGAGAGTTTAGGTGTCTGTTAAAAAAGTGATACATTTTGTTGAAGGTGTATTTTCACTTATTGTTTTTTATTTCTTTTGTGTTACTGTTAAGGTCGTATTTTAAAATATACTTAGCAGTCCTCTGTCTCTTCTCTCCAGGTAGTATTTCTTACAGATACTGCTGGTTTTCCTTTTTTAGTTAATTTCGTTCTTCTGTTTTCTTAGGTATTTAATTTAGGTATTTATTTTTTCATCGTTCATCATTAGTTTTGAAGATTCCATCACTCATTTATAGGTTTTAGGTATTTTCTTCCTTCCAATAGTTCGTAGTTAGTCAGTTGGGATTCCTCAGCAATTCACCATGGATTATTTAATTTTTCTTGTGATTTTTGTTCATGTGAGTGTTATTATAATTTCTATATTTTAGTTTAGTATTTTCATCATTATCTTTTATCTATTATTTAATTATTTTCTTTAAACATTGCTGTTTTCTACATCTGCACTCATCAAGAGCCAATAATGGAAAGCATGAATTTATTTACTATTTACTATGGTTGCTAGTTTCCAAACACTAATTCCCATTGGGTGACATTTTACAACATTGTTATATATGGCTAATATTTTTCTATATTAATTACTAAAAATATTTAAATTATTATAACTCCTTTATACTAGCGGTAATACTAAATATAATAACACCATTAGTTTGCTTTTTGTTTACACATTAATTTGATATCTCATAAGACTAACTTCCTTCAAATCATAACCGATTCATACAATTACCATTTGGTTTTCTTTTGTAAATTAACTTTAAACTAATTATTTTTTATCCAGTTTTGTTTCCTACACTATTATTGTTATGGTTTTGTCTTAAATTTTACAAATTTCTGGTTACCAGTTATAGGCCTAATTGCCTAGAGTTCATAATTCACCTCACCTATACCCATTACAATTGATCCTGTCAATTTTTGTTAATTTTAAGTGCTTCTAATCATAATTACTATAATACCCTAAACTAAATTACAACATTTGATTACCTATAATCATCATATAACATAACATAATTCCTTAACAAACCTTTTAGGCCAATGCCAGTATCTAATGTTTTACATGTATTTTAATTGGCTCTGTTAAATGTAATACTAAACAAAATAACATTTGGGTTGATTAAAACCAAGACAAAACATAATAAAATGAACAGTAGGTGGGTACCAGTATTCCCTAATAATTTGACTTATAGAATACAGTGTCTCACTCCCTTTGCCTATTTTCAGCATAACAGATTAGGCTTTTACTATTACTTTTAATAGTTGTTAGTATAAATTTATAAACATAACTCATTAAAATAAAACAATGGACTCCTTACCATCCTTAAAATACTGAAAAACAGTTATCATTATTTTACTTCTAACAAACACTGTTATATTAAATATAAACCTTTTCTTATTTTATAAAAACTATGCCAATGTCTACACATAACTATCCCTTATAATTTATATAGTTTATTCATTATATTTGGGTCCTGTTATTACTTATTGGCTATTATCACCTGTTCTTTCTTTATTCCCGATTCTACTTTACTTTATTACATACTGTTTTTATGTAGTTCATCGATTAACACTGGGTCCTATCATGGTTTATTAGTTATTATCTCTTTCCTACTTCATTATCATTCTTTTAGTTCACTTTATCACATTGTATTTGTATTTCGTTATCTGAGGGTCCTATCAAGGTTCATTAATTATTATCACTCTTTTAGTTTATTTTATAAAATTGTCTATAGATAGTTTATTTATTAACACTATTTCTTTATATTATCATTATACTTGTTCTTATATTTAATTTTCCTTTTAAATTTTCTACTGTTTACATACTATTGATTTCCCTACTTAACTTTGTCCTTTTATATTTAATAATTTTTGTTGAAAATGGGGTATTTTTATCATGCTGTTAATTATATTTTCTTTTCCTATAATCACCTATAATCACCTTTTCCAATATATTGGGTCTTGTCATCGTCACTGTCTTTGTCTACGTCAAACTCAGTTAGTTGTGTTGTTTTATCATATCTATTTATTAATTTTTTATTATACAGCTTTTCTTCACTCATTGAAACTTCTAAACCTTGTGCTACCGTAGGTCATGTTACATAATTTACTTCTTATCATTAACATATTATTCACATATTATTTACATTTTATTAATAAGTAAAATTGTAATATTTTAAAAATAATTATTATTTACAATAGAGCGTTGAGTGTCCTATAATTCACCGTAGATTAGACTACACAGTGCATGGAGTCCGTCGACCAGACGTTAGGTATTGTTCCTTTGTAGCCTAGTCGCCGACCTATAACAATTTCCACTTCGCACCCCCATTGTGTTAACGTCTGTTTTCACTGTGTAACTCACCTGTTCATACGGTTAGAATTTTTTTCTTCGATGAGACGAAACGACTTCTCTCTTCGCCTGTCTCTCTCTCCTTTCTGCACGTTCAATTACTCTCTCGTGACGAATGCATTCCGTATTAGCAGTTTGCGTGAGGCCTATATAAACAATAGACCGTTTTTTTGTTCGTAGCCTTATAATAATCTCTGTTGTTTTCGTAATTATACTTACAATTATCGTCGTAATTAATGTTCGGTCGATAATTGCTATGCGTACCCTCGTCGCGTGTGATGTGCTTCAATCGTGTTACTTTTTTAATTATTTTACTACTGTGAGTGTAACCAGTCAATTGGATATTCTTGCCAACAAGGTACGATTGTTTATATTTAATTTTATAATCTTTTCTAGTACTAATTATTTCCTTAGAAGCATTACTATTAATTACTAACGATCCTTCTAGTTTATTTTCGACTTTAATAGCTTGTTTATCAAGTGCTGTGTTAACTATACTTCCACGTGTATTTATACGCGTATTAGTGTCGATATTCGTACCTACGAATTGTGTAGTATTATCTACGATATCTTGCTCTACTTTTGCTTTTCTTTCTTCTCTTAATTTTTCTGTTTGTTTTCTAAACAATTCTGTTAACTCTTCTATTTGTTTTCTACTTTTGTCTCTTAATGTTTCTGTTTGTTTGTCATCTACTTCGCCAACATGGCTTGCATCATAGCTTGAAGCGCCTCTTCCATCCTGAAATTTCCCGATATTGCCATGATGAATTATTTTTTATTTATTACATTATATTTTAATATAATTATTATTGGTGATAGCCGGTTATTCTACGCTTTATTTATTAGTAATTTTTTTACTATTATATTAGTATTACGATTACACTTCATTTACAAATTATTACCTGTTGAGCGCCAGTTGTGTTCTTATAATACACAACAATTTGAAAAAACACTTACGTACATTTACTATAATACTAAAGTTATTTCATACAATATATTTTTTCTTTAACACACTTTTCATTAGAGCATTCATTTAACTACAAAATTTTTTTTTTAAATCGTAATGATTGTGATCGAGCCCCAAGTTCTTGGGCGCCATTTACAACACTTACGATTTTAATGCTCTAATTCTATTCATTTAATGAGCGTGTAATCGTAATACATAATACTTCGACTTCATTGGTTTATAAATTAATTCAATTTGTTTTTTATTAACAATTACTCATTTGGTTAGCGTTTTAAAAACTTATTATTATTTTGACATTTTTATTTCGAGTAATCTGCAATCTCAGGTTACACGTTATTTTTTTATTTATTTTACGATTCTTAATTATTCGTATTTTTACGTACCCACTACGTAAAATTCGTAGTCTTATTTGACACAAAAACATATTATAACATCTTATTACTAATACATTATTATACATTTTCTATACTGCTCTTAGCTAGCTTAATTATCTTACTGATTATCTACTCGTTTAAGTCTTTATATTACTTATTTTTCTTTACTACTGCATATGTATTGCTTCATTATGTTACTTTAGTAACTTTATTCCTTCAAAATCAAATATCAATCTTTTCAGGAAGTTATTAGTAAACGAATTTAAATATTTCTTTGAATATTACTTTAGCTTATTTGAATCTTACCCTAATTAATATACAAGAAAATTACATTTACTCTCATTATTTACATTCTTATTAAATTAGAGTCTTTCTCTTATTATTTTCTACTTGTTTCATAAAATTAAATTGTCTTTTATTCAGTCTTTAGTTTAGATGAAAATATGGCTTTCTTTCACCTTACTAGTAGTGGTTCCTCAGCGTAAACTCCTGCTACTGGTCCTGGGTCCTTTACTGGCGAATCCCTCGTAGACATGTAGTCTCCCGTACTATGGTGGATTGAACGCTCGTACTCAGGATCATTGAATGCTCGTACTCAGGATCATTTGATGTTCCACTGTAGTGGTTGTATCTTAGTAGATTCTTTGGCTGCCATGGTCGTCGATCACGTTTAGGCGTTTCAGTTGTTGGACATAGCTTCCGATCACATCCGTAGTCGAACAAAGAAATGTTGTAGTTCTTGAGCAGGGCCTCCGGCCGCTTTGATGATCTGACGAGAAAGAGAATGATGTTTGCGCGTCCTCGTGTTTATACCCAGAGCGCCAAAATCATTTCTCGACAATATTCAGCATGTTTGAAAGTGTCGAGAGCGTCACTCTTAACCAACGCCTTATTGTTACACTGAATTTGCTCGTCTTCGCGAATTGCGACGTTTTTGGCACATTATCCGATATTCATTCGATCGGTAATTTTTTAGGCGTTCATCATGCACAAAACGTTTTCCTTTATCTTAATTACTCTAACTACTATTAATTTTTAACTTCTTACACTAACACTTTTTGTTCGTTTTACACAATTTTTTATACATTTGTTCATTATTTTAATCACACAGTTTGGTGTCTTTAGTTTTTCGCTAAGATGCACACAAGTCTTATAAATTAATTAAATACAAATAGTTTATATCGTTAAAGGAAGGGTGGCGTTTTTCATGAATGAACCAGTCGCACTCACACACACCTTTTACGCGTGTACACACGTGCAGAGTGCAGCTGGCTCTACTCCCTGTATAAACATGCAAGTCTGGCGTTTATATTACAGTTTAGATTGCAAGCTGACTTATTATATTTTCCAAAAGTATAATAATTTGGGGGTGCAAGAGACAAGGGAAGGTCAGGTGTCTTTAAAAACTAAATACAATCATGAATGTAAAATGTAAAATTATCTAAACTAAATATAATCTTAATGCAAAATATAAAATTATCTGAACTAAATATAATCTAAATGACAAATAATAAATAAATATATTTACCTTTTCCTGTCTCGTGACCACATGTATGAACGCAATGATATTATTTACGCGTTTCGATACTATGTATCGTCATCAGAATATATGTTAAAATATAATCACTCAAAGAGGTCGTTAAAATTTAAAACCTTAAAATCACAATATCGAAACCAAATAAGTATTTATACGAAGCGAGTGCGCACTCGACGAAAGCCGGCCGGACACATTGGCTTTCGTCGAGTGCGCACTCACTTCGTATAAATACTTATTTGGTTTCGATATTGTGATTTTAATGTTTTAAATTTTAACGACCTCTTTGAGTGATTATATTTTAACATATATTCTGATGACGATACATAGTATCGAAACGCGTAAATAATATCATTGCATTAATACATGTGGTCACGAGACAGGAAAAGGTAAATATATTTATTTATTATTTGTCATTATAAGTGACCTGGATGCCGACAGACATGTTATTCAAATAATCTAAATGTAATATAACTATTTAGTTAATATAACTATATAACAGCTTTTAATAAAGGGGATACACAAAATTCGGTTTGTTCATTTGTTAAATTTTTGTTATTTTCTATTACTTTTTTATTTTCTAGAATTTCTAACACATCCATTTTTTACCTTTTTGTATGTTTTGGAGTAGTGTTATGTTTTTTGTATCTATGAAGTGATTGTGTTGTAAGCAGTGATCTGCAAAACCTGTATTGGCTGTGTTGGTTAAACTTGCTTTCTTATGTTCAGAAATGCGATGTTTCAGAGCACCGCCACATTGTCCATATATATATACATATGTATATTGTAAAAAGACGAGTATGCGTCTATAATTTATGGTTTAAATATTATTAATATTACGTTGTCTCAGGGTTCTTTTACGGTTAATTGGGTCTTGCTCTCGGCTAATCGTGATTGTTCAATATCAAATTTTATTATTATTACTTTTACCGTTTAGTGACTTATTCCCCTCAATTCAACCTATTGTTGAATCCAGGATTGAATAACTCGGTACTTACTCTTTTTTCGTCGTATTAGCTATCTGTTTAAATAATTTAATTTTGTATATTATTTTTACTGTTAAAATTCTTTCACTCGACGTTCCGTTGACTCTTTGTAGATCAGCTGTCGTGAGGAGATCAGTTGTTTCTTCCTATACACTAACATACACAAACATAGATATGGTACACATAACAACTCATGTATAGTATTATTGTATAAGATTGTAAGTATGTTGATCTGAACGGTTGTAAACAAAACAAGGAATCATTCAATTTGAATAATTCGCATTCTTAGGAAGGTACCAACCGCCTCGTTTTTCTCCTCTAAGCTGTAATTTTACTGTTACAAATAAAGTCAACTCTTTCACTGGTAAAAAACAATAATGGCAATTTATTCAAATAACACACAGTGAAATTCAATACAATAAGGAGTTTTGTCCTTCTTTTTAGTTAACAATTAATACTTTTAAAGTAAACATGAACTCTAAAACAAATGATGAGCTCTAGTTGGCATGACTGCCTCTGGTTAGTAATACAATGTGTTTTGACAAATTTATAGGTTATGTAGGATTGTTCGACCTGAAAATTTAATAATGATGATAATAATAAAAATAGTAGGTTCTTTTAAACTGCAAAATACACTTTCTTGGAATAATAGCTACGGTTAGAGTTAATATAAAAATAAAAATTCAATGATTATTAATGAAAAAATATAAAATATGAACCATTGTTCATAGTTAGGCACATGCTTTATACATAGTTTAGTGCAACCTTATTTGGTTAGAAGTAGTGAATTATTTATTAATAATTAATAGTGATTGTTATAATCCAGTATCGTGTACTGCAATCATCTATGAACTTGGATACTCCCATTTCAGGTAAATGTAATTTATTTATTATAGTTATCGCACTCCGCCGAAAACTATTAATTGAATTTAATAACAAAATATTTATACTTCCATCTACTGATAGTATTAGAGTACATTTACTCTTCATTGATATCACAATGTCTTTGCTTATCCTAGATATTTACAGTATACAAATAGTTAAACTGTCATTTCTCAGAACGTTCAATTTCAACATTGTTCATTTGTATTTATTGGTTCCCTTCTATTAAGGATAGGGAATTGAATTGTTTCTATATTTCAATTTTAATCGCTTTTAGCGTTCAATTATTTTGCTTATAGACTAATCATGACATAATATTTGTAATTAGTAATACTTGCGTCTCTCGTCGGTTGAAGATTTACACTTTATTAATTATTGACACTTTTTTAATTAATTAAAATTTAATTAATTAATTATTTTAACTTTATCACAACACTGCACACACTCCTATGCGCATAAACTCCGATTAGATTACACTTGTAAATATACTGCACTGATTCTTCTGATAGATAACTTATGTCTCAATTTGAGGTTAACATGGTTGATGCTGTTTTGCTGTCAAACGCACGTTTTTCTGAGGCGTCGACTAGCGTGCAGTCCGCTTCGCTGTTGTTCAAAGACTGTCCCTGGCTCATGGGCTGGAATGATGAATTTCGGATTTTTTATGTGTTCTGATTGGTCAGTTTTTGCCAATTCGTTTATTTACGGTAGACTTCGTCAAAATAGACGCTATCATAAGCGTCAGTCTTTGGGGACAAGATTAACAAATTCTGGTTCACACGACTACGCGGAAGGGCTAAGCACAATGCAATTATTTTTAAAAGTCTAATATCTTTCTTATAATTGCACTGAGAATGTTGTGCTTACTCTCATTGTTCGTGTTTTTGAAAGACGATTAATTTGAGTCCCCTCATCATATATTTCTGATAAGGGTTATCAGACTTAGCACTTAGCATTTATGCTTGGTGTCCATTAAACCTTTAATTATTAACAATTCATGGTTTTTATGTTATTTTTTATAGTAATGTCTCACTCTTAAGCTACTGTACAAATTTCCCTTAAAACTATGTCCTATTATTAATACTATGTCCGTTTTCATAGCTTCACTCTTAAACTTATGGTCATACATTTTGGTTTGCTCATTACTCAGTAATAAGAGTATTTAATTAACTTTTAACATGTTGTAATTAAATCTCGATGGGTTGAGTCACTACTGACAGTGTTCTTTTTCCCTAAATTATTTGTTTAATGCCTTAATTATCACGTATGTATCAGGCTTGTTTTGCCTATATGGCTTTACTTGGTAGTATTGTCATACATTTTGGTTTTTCTTATATCTTATTAATAACAACATATAATTAAGTTCTAACATAGTATATTTATACCTAGGTGGGTTAAGTCACTACTGGCAGTGTTCTTTTCCCTATATTATTGGTTTAATGCCTTAATTATCACTTATGAATCAGGCTTGCTATGCCTATATGGCGTTACTTGGTAGTATGCTTAATATCATAGACATTTTAGATGTATTGTTCTCTGATTGATAACTGAACTAGTCACTAGGACCTTATAGTTATTGGGATGCAGTTCACTCTGCATTTGACTCTGTTATTAGCAAGGTTTGGTTGCTGTAAACTTTATTTGCAGCTAGTTGTGATAATGGTTGAGTTATAATTACGTTTATATAAACTATTTAAATGGTTATTTTGGTTACAATTGCTCATAGGAATAGTATTCTGTCCGACACCAAATCATTAATTGGGTTACTTGCTTTGTACAATGTGTTTATTACATAATTTTGGTTGCATAGTGTCACTTTGCCATTACAAGCATTTGGTCATACTTGTATTACTTAAATATAGCTTTTATATACTATTATACTATTAGCTATCGTGTACAAAACATTCCTTATATGCTCTATTTACTTCCTAGCTCATTACATTTTGGTCTAACATTGTTTTGGTTCATTTTTTATCAAGTTTTATTGAAAACTGGATGCCCAGATTAGGTTATGTCATAGGTTCAGTAAACATTGAAAAGTTGTTTATGGCTGTATATTTCTATCTTAAACTATTCGACTGGTTTTCATTTCATGTTTGTACATTGGTTATTGGTTATCAATAGTTCATATTTAGTTTACTACAGTATTATCTTATTTGTTGTTAATTAGTGGGTTTGTATGTACATCATTTCCACTGTACAATTGGTCATTCACTATTTTGGTTGCATATTCCTCTGTTTATTCTATAACTACACATCATTTAGCTATCATAACCTCATCTTGTCCTTATTCAGTTTGCTTGTGACTCTTTATTTACCATAGTTAATACTTATTTACAATAATGTGTTTCACATAAAAAATAAATGTGTTCATTAAATGAGTTGTTGTCAATGTTGACTTTGCCATACAGCTTAGGGATTCATATCATATAATTAACTAACATTTCTTCCTTCTTCTTAATACAGATATTCTTTCAAGGTTTATGTTAGTTTGTTTTACTTCAATTTTCTTCCCTTATTCTTCTGGTGTTTGCTCTGGTGATCTTCCTTCTTCTTTCTTCTTTCTTCACTGATCTCCTCCTCACTATTGTTCATTTTATACATGATGTGGTTTTCACTTGTCTTCTTCACGCTGGTTCTTCCTTCTTCTTTCTTGAAGTTGTCCTTGTTGTGTTCTTCTTCCTGACTCTTCTTTCTTCTTTTGTTCTCTTGTCCTCCTCACTGATTTTTCTTTCTTCTTTGGTTGTGTGGTGTCCTTCTCACTGATCTATTGGGTATAGTATGTCGGTCGTCTCGTCTTTATTCTTCTTTTCTTCTTTCTTGGTGCATTTACTAGTGAATTCCTTTCAATGATGCTTCACTTATTCTAACTTATGGTACTTTTCTTTAGTATACTTGGTGGTATTCTAGACCTTTTAATGTATTTTTTCTAGTGGTGGCCTTCAAATTAATTTTCAGTACTTAGGTGGATGTGGTGACATATGTACTGTTACAATATATTGTAATGTGACAGAATGAGAAAGGTCCTAATAAGGGAATAGGCCTAATATAAAATTATGTATATATATATATTTTCTATATAAGTAACTCGATGTTTCTTGCAGTAATTATATAATTTGTGATGTTTTCAATTTTTTTCTTCTGCAAGTAGATAATATTGTATATTCTTTTTAACACCTTAAAAGATACTTATTTTCTTTTTAGGTGTTAAAAAGAAAATACGAAATTACACTACTTGCAGAAGAAACAAATTGAAAACATCACAAAAAAATATATATATAGTAAAACAATTCACCTAAATTTATTAAACTGACAAGGAAGGTAAAGAACCCCTATAATGTAAGAAAGAAGTACACTGCAATGTCCTATAAGGTAAAATGTATCTTAATTAATAATTAAACGAAAGAAAAAAAAAATAAATAAATGACTGTTTATAATGGTAATGATTAAATGTGACCAAGACATCTAGTATCTAAGTGCAAAATAATTGAGAAGTGTAAGTTGCTAATTACACTGATAGGACAATGATTGTTAATGGCAATTTATTGTGAACAAGAAATGTGATAATAACAAAAAAAAAACTAAGTGTAAGCACCCAGAATAAAATACATAAGATGTAAAGTGACATGTTACACTGATATTCGATACACAAGGACTAACCATTGGCTAAAAGAACTTAATACCTAAAGAATATCAGAGTAATAACAATGGTTGAAACTAATCATGTTTTTATGTTAATAGAATACCTTCAGATTTTAATATTAATATTAATATTTCCCTGTTTTATTGTGAAGGTGGACGAAAGGGAAAACTATCATTTGTATTGATACAAAAAATGTGAAAACTAGTTTGTAGTAATAAGAGTTAGATGTTAAGCAGTTATTGAAAAAAGCTAGTTTTGTTATTTAATGTTGATTAGAGTTTTGAACATGAGGATATCTCTTTATGTTAATCTGCTTGTTTCAAGTTAATGTTTTTATATTTTTTATTAGAAGTAATTCTAATAATCAGTAAGTAATGGACAATTAAATCTTATATAATCATAATAAGAATGTACTAAACCAACAGGCCATATAGCAAATTTAAATAGGAAACGTACTAAAGAAATGTCAAACAGTAGGCCAATGTTAACATAACAATTCTTGTAAACCTAACTAGTAAACCATCAAATCATAGTAAAGTAGTAAGAGATGGTAAAATTACTAAGTTAGGCCTTATTTAAATAGTAGCAACAACATTTTAATAAATTAATGAAATTGTAATATGATTTTTGAAATGACAAACCACAAATAATGATCTATAAAATAGAATTTTGTAAAATGCTAAATTATATATTAGGGCACTCACATATGTCATGTGAGGTATCAAAACGTTTGTCCTTTTATCAGGAAAATCACTATGTAAACTAAATTAAGACTAATTAAGTATTAAATAGGGAGTAATTTCAATTATAAAATGTAAAAACTATGTATTTTAAATAATCAGTGTCACATGACCTCTTAACCCGACGGTCTTGACCAATGAGAATGTTTGTAATTTTTGGTCAAGCCAGTCGAATGAAAAAGAAAATTTCTATTCTCTATTGTTAGACACGAAAGCATTCGGAACATCTCCATGCAGCTCTAGTCCAAAAAGTGGAAGGAAGAATCAGATCCAATTTGAAGAAAAGTGATTTCTTATTATACATAGAGTCAAATGAGAAGAAAGAAATAATAATGATAATATAAAATGATAATAAAACGAAGAACAAGTAAAAATTATTTTAAAAGTGAATAATTCTTTTCAACTAAAAGAACTGGTGAGAGTTAACCTATTATACTATCATTCTTAAAACTACACGACACCAGGATTAGCTGAAATAACACTTTTTCACCAGAACACTAGAAAAAAAAAACTAATTTAACCACAGTGAACATTCTGTGTGATTTATTTTATTTGTAAAAACTTGTCTTAACGTAATTGAGAATTAATTCCACTAATTGTGTTTGACAACAAGCCGCCATCTTGCCAGTGCTACTAGTGCATGCCGGTATAGCCATTATTCCTTGTGTTGGCAAAACAAACCGAACAATTATTTTTGTTATATTTTATTAATATTAAGTTTAGTCTTTATTAGTAAATAAGAATTATCTAATTTTTTTTTAATGTACTGTACTTCTTGTGGACATTTTCGAACTTTTTAGTAGCAGCCCAAAGAACCAAAAGATTAATATAATAACTGAAGGTAAGTTTGGAATCGAACTGAGAATAAGAGTGGATACGGGCATTTTACAACTTCTACCTCAGAATCGTTAAGGTTGTATTTCATGGAAATAAATGATAATAATAATTATTCCCAATTTATGTAAATTGTACTTTATTTAGAGAATAAAATAAAATTAAAGGATTTTGTTCAAATAAAAGAAGAGTTTTGTTCATTCTCGACGACTTAAATAACTTCATCACACATAATAGATTACGAAGCCAGATAACCTCCAAATAGACAACTCGATACCACAACCGAATGCAATTAACAAGAAGCCTAGTTCCGCTACGCAAATGAGTTTAATAAATTTTACATAAACCATTAAACAAATGATAATTATTTTCTTTTATAAATAAAAAATAAAGAAAGCGGAATTAAAGGGTATTACGGTACTGTACTACTACGGTTTTATTAAAATCAGCACATCGACGTGAGGCCTAACTCACCAACTCTTCAAGACGTTTATCAGTATAACTAAATCATTACACAACAGAGTAAATAGAATAAAAATAGCACAAAATCAAATCATACAGGGAACTGAATAATTAAACAACTAAATAGACTCAAATAAGGAAGAAACCTAATATCAAATTCAATTCACATAACGTTACAGATACAACGTCATCCACAGAGGCGTTGAAGAAACATTAAACGATTAAACAATAAAAATAAAAAAGATAATCAAAAAATATTTATTGAAAAACAAAACGTTATAGAATGGCGATTCCAACGTGAGGTTTATTATATTTCAACGTCATAAACTTTACAAGTCAACGTTAAGAAAATAAATTCAAATAAATAATAAATATTCATTAAAAAGTAGAACGTTTAAATATATATGTGTGTGTGTGTGTGTGTGTGTGTGTGTGTGTGTTTGTGTGTGTGTTAGAAACGCATTATGAATAAAATTGTATGTAACCCATTAAAACATATGTCAAGTGTTACTTCCATGTAATATATTGTTCTAGTGTGATTGGATATGCTGTATGAATGTTTTTCTGAGTGTTTCCAGCGTTTAATGTTTTAAAAATTGTGTTTTGTTTTGTATCTCTCTGTATTTATTCATGTTTATTTGTTTCGCGTTTTATGCTTCTATATGTGTAGGTTTTCCTAAATATACATTATAGTGCTTTTGTGTGGTATACATTTTATTAGTTTCACTTTGTTGTAGTCTGTGAATACATGACCTGTATTTATTGGGTGTGAACTAAGATTGGTTTATAAACTTTGGTTCGTTGTATCCATTTGGATGTTCAAAGTATCGCTTTTATAATTGTTTATTGTCTGAAAACAATTTGTAAAACATATGTAAAATTTGTTGAAGTCTTTGCATTCTATTTTGTAAATCTAGTCTTTAATGTACTATCCTTATTTTATGAGCTACTTAGCATAAGTATATTATTCAGTTTATTTTCTTGGAGATGTATGTAGATTCGAAATACACATGGAACAACTTTATACACCATATTCAATCACATTAAAACAAAGAAACTCCAATCAACAAAACCAGTCAACAGTAATCAACAACAGCAACCTACCTATTCATCAGACAGAAAACCGACATGGCTGACGATGCAAATATGTCCAACAAAGGAAAAAATTTATTGTATAGTAGTATGTCATTAAGTAAATGAGAATGAAGGAAAGGACTTTATCAGCAGTTGTTAACACACACAAAGAGAAACAGTTGATTTTAATTAAAATTTACTATCATTTGTATTATATTTTATAAAAAGAAAATGATAGTGTGAAACCCAAAACTGTCCCAGAACACTGTAATACAGGTAAATATATTTTATCACTTTTATCACACTGTAGTAAAAATACAAATAGGCCTATACTATACTCTCCTACAAAATATATTAGCTTTTAATATCCATTATTAACAAGAATAATATGAGTACACACACACACACACACACACACACCATTGTGACAAGCATTACATTAAATATTTAGTAAAGAATGATATTTAATTTTAGCAAATCTTTGACGAATGTGTGAATGATTGTAAGCTTATTGTCAGTAAGTTAAGGACTTGGATTTAACAAAGTATTATGACACTATTGACATAGACTACAGTGTTTTGTATGAGAAAAACATAGTATTAACATGCGTATAAGTAGAACAGTAATATTCTACCCATTCTACCCATCTAATCGAGAGCAGTAATATTCTACCCATTCATGAGCACGCTACTAAGTAATTTTTTATGTGTAGAATGGTAAAGAGCGGCATAGATGAATAATCTAAATCCTAAAAACATCGAGTATTAGTCAATTTAATTGTTGGTTTGAATTGATACAAAATAATTTCTAATTTATGACACGTTGTAACGAATGCTCTCGACTACCGGAAGATAAAAAATAATTTCTAATTTATGACACGTTGTAACAAATGCTCTCGACTACCGGAAGATAGAATTTTAGTACATGGTCTGCATGTTCTGAGAGGATGTTTTGAGAAATTTTTGTTTCTACGTAATTAAGAATTCACATTTTCTATCAGACTGCAGTGATTTAGAGTTCATAATGGTCAATCAGATTGCGGTATTCATTTTTCTGCAATGTGACATGACATCATCATTAGACCGTACATGTCACATTAAACATGGTAAATCAAGCTTAATGGGACATCGAATACATTTTCAATTGAGACGTTGATTATGAAGGTTGTGAGGCCGTGATATAACTTCATTCAAATCGTCACCTAATATTCTAAGGTTTATAGATCAACGCTACAGTGAGAGATCATTCACAGTGGTTGGCTGGGTAATACACCGAAGATAGAGGATCGGGCATTCCATATTATTTCGGAGCGACAGGAACGTAAGAGAACAGCAGACGTTCGAGATAGTGATCGTAGTGCATCACCTTGCGTCATCAACTGTAGGACAATGAAGAGCTATTTATTCCAGTTACATTTTATAAAAGAACGTTTAAAGGTATTTTATAAACTTTGAAAGACACTATTTGACGAGCGAAGCGAGTTCTCAGTTTTAATTTGACCGTTTTGTATTTGTCTACCTGTCTGTCTATTTGTCTATTTGTCTATCTCGCTGTTTGAGGTATGTCTCACGACAAATTTTGAATGCATCAACCGATTTTCGTAAAACTTGGTATGCATGTCCACACTTCTACCCCAAAAAGCCCTGTTGTTTTTTCAATTAGCCACCTTAAAAACTAGGGAGACGGAAGGCAAAAGTAATGGAACAAAATATTGATAAAATTGCTTCATGAGGAATATAAAATTACAGGAAAGTTTAGCTAAAACCTAAATTTAGTGTAAAGTATTGGAAGTTTCTAAATTTTTGGACACTATGGCCCCAAAATGTTGGTCAAAATTTTAACAAAATCACTGATTCCATGTAGGCCATCCAATAAAGAATTTTAGTTAAAATCTGAATATACTGTAAAGGTTTAGAAACTTTAAAGTTTTTTGGCACCTGGGTCCATAGAAAAGAATAAAAAATTTAAAAATTGTAAAAATTAATCCAGCTGTCAGACTGAGGGTAATTGTAACACAATCTTTGGAATTTGAGTGTTGATTGTACGATGTGTGAACTACAATTGTTATTTTACTAAAAATATAGTAGTTTAATTTATATATTTGTAATTTATATGATAATGGAAAAACCCCTAATATCGAATATTATTTAATAATGTAAATAGTCTACTGTTATAATCTAATGATATGATTTGTCTATTTAGATTAAAATAGAGATCGAGTCCTGCAGGTCGCGGAGCTTACTAATATTAGAGTATTAAGAATCTAGTTTTAAATTTACGTCTTGTAAAAAGAGTAAAGTTCAAGTTTTCTTTTTTCTATTTGATAAAAAGTAAAATTTAATTTTAAGTAAATTAAAATTTATTAATTTAATTTTTATGTATGATTTATCGAACTAACAACTGGATGAACTTTAAACATTAACTAATATTCAGAATTCCAAGTTTCTCAAAATTCAACTTAAAATCATAGTAAAAATTAATTCGTGGTAAGTTTATGAAAATTTGTGTATTACATTAATACAATGTATAATATTTGTGTTATTTTGTATAATATAATATTTGGCACGATAAATAAATGTATTAATCACTCCTTCTAATAATATTTTCAATTTTTATATACCTCAACCTATAGTTTTCCAGCATAAGCCTATATGTACGAGTATATAAACATAGGGCATTCATAGATATTTATTGTTTGTGATTTTTAGCTGTCTGCTATGCGAGTCGCGAACAACGTTTAACTCCACGTTTAATGTCCGTTCTTATGCAAGAGGCACGAGTTCCTGTTGTATATTGTGTCGGAAATATTTCATGGACACACGGATACTGTGACAGGC
The DNA here is from genome assembly GCA_034769895.1 of Magicicada septendecula. NCBI lineage: Eukaryota > Metazoa > Arthropoda > Insecta > Hemiptera > Cicadidae > Magicicada > Magicicada septendecula. The sequence goes on along the minus strand of CM068367.1, from coordinate 308,552,795 downwards.
TCTATGAAGTTAAATATAGTTTCTGGTAATCAGCTTCTGACATGTTTATGAGTATATTCATATTTATTAAAACTTGACAGAATATTTCGCACATTATAAACGTAATAATTGTGAAGTAGTTTTTTCAGGACAAGAATTTTGTTTTCATTACAAATGAAATAACCCTGAAACTATCTTGTACTATTATTTGCGGAAACACCTAATATATTCTATGTATTATAGACCCTTATTACTGAAAAACATATTATGGAAATTGCCCAGATATGAATACAAATTACTGGCGACGGGGCAACTCAAATTCGGAGTTCGTAAAAATGATCAACTCTTAGGTTATTAAGAGTCAACTCAAACCAAATTTCCCATGGCATGTGCACAACAACTGACAGAAAACGTTTTATGGCTGTCTGGAAACACTTGCCTTTGTCCACGTGTAAGTGAAATTTGGTTGTGACAAACTGTATGTTCTCGCAGGCATGTCTCCGCCTTGCTGTATACTTATTTGCAACGATTTAGAGAAAAGGAAGAGTGAAGGTTCTAAATGACTTTAGAGTTTTAACTCTAGAGGATTTATGTGAAAAGTCAATATATAAAATGCCAAATATGTAACACCGTGCACATCGGTCATATTGCAACTGCAATACTTCAGACTAATTCCCGAACATCAACATTTTGGAAGTCTAGAGGATTTAGTTGGAGTGACGTGGATTTGGGTGGAGTGGAGTGTTGGAGTGGATTTAGTCATCGGTGTCTTGAAGCTCAGTCCGTTTACTTAACAACCACTGAGACACTGCTTCTGTCCGTCTCCCCCCCCCCAAACGATCGCTGTTGGCTTCACCACACCTATGAAAATTGAAAACACGGTTTGCTCAAGGTGCAGAGGATCAACGGGTAATGTACTAAAGTACTAAATACCAGAAATACCGTTTCAGTTTAATAGTACAGTAAGATTAAAAACACATCGCAATTTTTGACATTGTATTTGATACTACAGTACACGCCAGTTGTGTTTAATTTTCGTGAGCAGTATAAATATTTAGTATATAGTACAGAGTCTGACTGTTAAAGTAACGTGAGTGAGTGGCAAATTAGTGCTTTCTAATCTAATTCTGCGGTAGTAATCCCGTGATCTTTTGGTTGCAAACGAATGTGGTTTTGTTTTTTAAGCTGGTGCCAGACAAATCATATGTTTTCAAAGGAGAAACTGTCATAGGGTGACATTAAGTAGGGACAGAGTCACAATGCTTGTTGTTGCAAATTCTGATTGCTCCAAAAAACTGTCACCAGTCGTAATGGCAAAGTCAGCTAAACCACCACGATGCTTTAAAATCTTGCCATGTGTTCAAGCACGTGCAGTGTACATTTCTGCATCGTAATTTACATTGCCATCTCCTGGTAGCGTTCGATCTCTAAGTGGAACTGATGGAAAAGATAATTTCCTTTTCTAATAGTAAAGTGGCGTGTTCCAACTTTGCTTCGTTAACGTATATTCTCCATACCTTTAGCTGAGGTAGAATGCTGTTAAAATGAACTTACAAATTGTAGAAGTAAGCTGCAGTGGAGTCAAGTTTGAAAGCAAGAATTGTAGTGTCAACGAGAATTGTAACAATAATTGTGTCTCAGGCTAAACAAAATTGAATTACACAGGGGCTACAGTGCTAGACGTAGATCAGGGTTCTGTACCATTCCAGTGCCAATAGGTTGTATAAAATGCTTATGAAATCTAGAATTTCCGAATCTGGAAACAAAATTGCTAATGTCCTTTGAAAAATCATCTAAAGTAATGGAAGTTAATTTAAACAGTACGCATGAAAACAACTAAATTTGAAAGTATTTAAAATAGCGGGGGTGAGTTTTTATATTATAACACAAAAGAATGAGTTTTGCATAGCTGTACACACACGTGGTCACGAGTATGTATATCCTGCATAAATAAAACATGACGCAGTCCCTGATAACTGGGACGCAATGCACCAGTAAATTATATATTATTCTATGCTTAATTAAACAAATTCACTTTTTGTATTGTGGCAAATTGAATTTTAAATTAACACGCAATTTGAAATTAAATTTTAATTTAACGTGATGAATACGCACAGTTATTTTCCACCATAATTTATTCTGTTTTTCAAGATAATTAGATTTATATTATCAAATAATATTAATATTATAATTTTGTAGATTACGTAAGTTGGATACTGCTTGTCCGATTTTAATGAGATAACCAGGTAAACAAATGAATATTAACAAAACTCATATCATATTTTTATAATTAATACCATAATAATGAATTTCAATAAATGTTGATTACTAAACCGCAGTACTCAAAATAAAATACATATATGTATTGGGAATTTGGAATGTGATTACGACATACTTTCATCGGCAAAATAAGTCAGAACCGCCTGAGTTACTGGAGAAAATACGTGTAACATTAAACAAAATTTCACTTAATCTAAGAAAGTTTAGTAAAAACAATCCACTTTGTGTTACTCAGAACTCACAATAACAATGAATTAAACACATATTGCCTTCAGCAATAACATCTTTTGGCCAATATATTTTCTTAAACCAAGGCGTAGTTAACCTGTGTATCCTGTATACATGCTAAGCAAAAAGACAATTTATTGAAATTATAATGTGCTCAGTTTTCAGTGAATACAATGATTTAAACAAGGAGAAAGGTTATAATGAGTCATTTAATTTTATCAGTTTAAAGAACAGGATATTTTTTTCATCTACCCTTCCAAATTTTGCGCGTATGTAAAAATGTTGAGTATACAGTTACACTTATTTACGTTGTCCATGTATTTGTTGTAGTTATAATTCTTTACAGCATATGAACACATATAGGGTTAATGCTTTGAATAATTGGTAATAATTTTAGAGCAAAACGAGTGGCAGAGACTTGTACCATCACTTTTTGGAAACATATGTTTTCAATGTAGAGCTCATTTTCCGCATTTACAAAGTAACAAACAGCAAAACATTTTGGAGATATCCAACCAAATTGACGGTGCTGAGTGTTTTCCATAAATTTGCATACAAACAGTGTAACTGAAAGTAGGAGGACACAAAACCTGTTCATACCAAAATTTATTCATCCAGATTTGCATAAACGCGTATACAAATCTCTTCTCGAAAATATTGTTTTTTAAAAAATTATCGTTTAAATTAAAACTGAGGGACGCGCTTGCTAATACCTCTAATGTCAAATAGAGCATTGGTTTCACAATTACAATTGTTTGTTATTAGTCAATTGAGAGATATTTTTTCATTACTGCTTGTTATTTCTTAATTAAATTATTGTTATTATTTTTTGTATTATTATTTTTTGTAAAGGCGCTAGCGTTTTTAAATGATATTAATGCCAATATGTCTAGTAGTACAGAACTGAATTTCAACAAACTTATTGTTTATAATCTCAAAACCGTCTTTATAATTTTGAGAAGAATTATATATTTTAGAAGAATGAAACTCTAGTAACTAGAGATTTATTTAAGTTACAAGGTAATTATAAGTCTAATTGGAAATAATTTACAAATAACACTGTAGTAAACATTTTAGTTGTTATATAGAAAATATTAAAAATTTACTACACTCAAAGTATATTAGGAATGATCCATTTATGAATCCAATTTATTTAATCAGTAAGAACAGCTGTTGTATTATTCGCATATCTGATTGTTTACTATAATTGCTACAGCAAATAAAAGTGGAATTTTGCTTATCTTTGAAGCCTGTAAAATACGTTCCAAGTACGTTACAGTACCAACTAGTTCTAACTGAAATTGGCAACAATTACTTTTTAGTGCTTCAAGATGAAATTAGCCCATTATTGGAAAGCGTGCAGAAATTCAAGGTACAATGTAACAGTAAAGAAACTATCTTTTTTATCTACATGAAAATAAGCTTCATATACGAGTAGTACACTGTTTTATAAATATTCTGTTATTCAGGGCTAGTGTAAATTACAGTAATGATCAACAATAAAATCAGTGGGTTCCATGAATGCTACAACAAAGATCCTTTTCTGAATCGCCCTACAGAATCATAAACTAATTTGCGTATATTAGCTCTATACAAGCTCTGTATGCTTTATACAAAGTTAGCAATATTTTATAGTAAGTCACGAATGTGTGTCTTAATTCAGTAATTCATAGTTACTAAACATACTCACATAGGCTACAGTATGCCGATAAATACGTCGGTACAGTTGCAACTTCTAAACCGCATTGTTTAACTGAACCCAATCCTATCAGTGGGTAGATCGTATATATTTACACATGTTATCAAAATTACACATTATCTACAAGAACAAGTTTAGCTTTGGTAGACCTCTTATGTCCCACCGTTTCCATCATTATGCGTATCCTACGCATATTGTTCTGACAACCTATTACTATTTATTTAGTGAAAATATTTATTTACAGTATTAAATATATTTTACAATACCTGTTAAATAGGTATTTCAGTAAACTAGAATTACGAATAGAACCAGAAATTCAAACACAGAGGTAGCGAGCCACACCAATGACCACCCTCCCAGGTATTGGACGTCGACGGCCAATATTGATTCTGTGGAGAAGTAAACTTACTCTTTTATTATTAAAATACAGTTGTTGGGAATTAAGTATATTTAAAAATGATTCTCAGAGAAGAATTTAAACGTACATAAAGGAGTTGTGCTGAAATGGATTTTATTACTGTTTACTTTATAAATTACTTTATACTTTCATATTTATAATTAATGGCGCAAGTTTTAACGTTTCTAACAAACTCATGTATAGTTTAAGCTAGCTTTTTACAATAATAAATAACTTATGTTGATCTTCAACAGTATTTTCATATTGTTAAGCAAACAACTAGCAGTTAAACAAGGTTATTATAATAATAAACTTACAATATTATATAAAGCGCTAAAAGTAATAATGTTCTGACTATCTGCACTATATAATAATAAGTAAACAATAGTACATTCAATTACTTACAGTTTTCAGTACGTGGAATCCTTCAAGCATTTCAAGGAAACTTCATATCATACAACGTAGTTAACCATATACGTATTGTGATTTAATACAATATCATATTGCCTACAAGAGTCTTAAACGGTAACGGATTTTACGTAACATTATTTAATAAAATAACATGCAAATTTGATAAAGTACATAATACTGTATCGCATGCGTCACACTGTCAACTCTTATACATGAATACTACAGAGAATACGTTATGACAACGAATCACAGCTAAGACAGTAGCGTATGCTGTCTGTTTTGATTTGAAAAGTAAGACGCTAAGATTGTAATGCTTTTGTACTGCACACTGTACATGGCAAAAACGTTCAAAATAAATTAATAAGTAAATAGTAAACAAAGCAAACATAGAAATATCTTAGTTGAGTAAACACAATGAATGTTACTTGTGGATATGTCGTAGTTGATTTGTTACCTTATTGTCTATCTATTTATGAGGCTCTAGTAGTTACAGCTACCTAAGTAGACTTTAAGAATAAATAGTTCTTTTTTCTTGTCTAGTCAGTAATGGAATACAAACCAAGTTGTTTGAATACAAAACTCTTCATATCATCAAAGAATAAAGTAATAAATATTCAAAATAAAAGAGAATTACTTCCATCTGCGATGACGTTCTTTAATCAACCAAACATCTCAGAACACATTTCAGAGATAAACAAATTCAAACATATTCCAATATGTTTATTCCTGCTTTCAGACGACGCTTAAAAACAAAATGTTGTTTCTAAAATATGTAAAAAGTCGAAGAACTTTGGTTGTATTCTCTATTTGAATTGTCCAGTTAGTGCTAGGTATTTTACACATTTTGTTTTAGTAAATACAATGTATACCATCACTCTGATTACAGATCAGACGCAAAAAAATCAGTGTGTATTCTGCAAAAAGATTGCCAAATGTATACGATATGAAAGTAAAAATGGCAGTATGATTTAAATGAATTCAAACTGTCCTAAATTTTCTTCCTGTTCTTTCTCCTTTGAAAGAAGATATGTGAGGCAAACACCCAATTAAATTTACAATTTATTTTCATACTGTTTCTATTTCTTGAATATCATTATGCTGAGTATGCCAACAGACAATATTTGTTATCGTCTTTACCCATGCATTAATTTCGTGTGGGGTACGTACAAATTCCATGGCTTTTTTCGACATACTGATTTATACTATCTAGCGTACATCACATGCACACACGCTCACACACACACACACACACACACACACACACACACACACACACACACACACGTACAAAGTATAAATGTTAAAAATACCGTATACAGTTTTGTATATTTATGTGTATATGAATGTAGGCTATATAAATGTTTAAACGAGTATGCAATAGGGTATTCATTTTATGTAATTATGTGCAGCACTAAAGTATACATTTACGTAATATTATAACGTTGTTCATTATAAACTCCGTGACGTCTAAGCACACGTTATATTTGCTACCCTTCGTCTACCAACATAATTGTTACATTAGGTTTATATTTCAAAGCTGCCAGTGGTATTCGGTTATTTATCATGTGGTCCGAATATTGGTACCATCTCTTTTTCTTGCCTTTAATGTTTTCGCACAAAGATCCGATTTTTAGTTCTTACCTAATGTGTTTCATTCCCCTTTTCTCCCAAGAAATAATATCACTCTGTCCTTCTTCTGAAAAGCCTTCAACAAACAGAACGCCCTTGAACACGCTGTTCAACAATTTTGAATGCGAGCGGGCTGCAGCAAACAAAAGTCAGTGACTCACAGTGCGAGAATTAGAAGAAAATCTAGGGATTCCGCGGAGTTGTGATTCGAAATTTTGAAGGAAGTCTTGGAATGAAACGTGTGGCAGCAGAATTCGTGCCACGACTGCTGTCACAAGACGAACACATTTACCAGGCGAAGTTGCACAAAATTAGCTCGACACTAGCCCAGATTTTATCAAAAAGGTCATAATTGGAAATGAGTCATAACTTTTGGCTATGGCCACGTAACGACACCCCAATTTTTTTAATGGAATATGCCTGGGTCACCAGGTTTGAAGAGTTCACAGCAAAGTCAGAGGACGGTGAAGGACATCTTAACGGTGTTTTGTGTGTGTTGTGCAACATGCGTTTGCGCCTCCAGGTCAGAGAACCAATACAAATTACCATATCGCAGTGTTTCATCGGTTGATAGTTGCATTACGACGATAACAGCCTTAGTTGGAGGCTAGTGGTAACTTCATCATGACGCTCCGCCAGCTCATTCTTCGACGACTTGTACAAGGTTTTTTTGAGGAAACATTGCAACACGTCCGTCGCCGGCCTCGTACAGCCCAGGCTTAGCTCCCTGCGACTTTTGGCTTTCCCAAAGCTAAAACAACTTTTGAAAAGAACCAGATTTTAGTCCATATACGAAATTAAGGAAATTGCGACATGGCAGCAGATGGCGATCACAAACAGGACTTCGCAGATTGTTTCGAAAAATGCAAGAGGCTCTGGAATAAGCGTGTAAGATCTGCTTTGACGGGGACTGAGATGAGATTTTATTATCTGCATTATTTACGGTTCAATGAAAACTGGTTGTATACTTTTCAGATCTACTTTTCATTTCCAGTTAATTCCACTAGCTAAAATTGATAAAATTTAAAATCATCAAGGTTAAATTATTTAAATTTATTTAAGTATTTTACATTATATTTGTTAGGATTTTCATTGTAACGGCGAACAATAGTGACGATATCGTATATATTTATCTACCTAAATTTACAAGTTCTTGCTATAGCTTAGTTTAGGTGTAACTAACATTAAATTTATTAGATAAAGTAACTGAATATCCGTTTTTGTATTCAAGAAGCAGATAGCTTTATCTAATTTATTTGTCGGTTACCCTTTTATTGTTAGAATGAATATGTACTTTTATTACCTATTCAACTGTGTTACGTAGTAGATGATTACTACGTAATCTTTCGAAATTAGAAGAGAGTATTTAATTTAAAATGGAAGTAGGAAACAATGAAATAAATTTCCTAGATTTAAACATAGAATAACAAAAAAGAAAATAAAATAAAATTTGACATTTATAGGAAAATCACATATACGGATGTTATAATACCAAATGATTTATATCATCCAATACAATATAAAATGGCAGCGATAAATAATTTCTGTCATAGAATAAACAGTTGTATAGAAGATGAGGAAACAGAAAGAGAGAAATAGAAAGAATAAAAATAATTGTAGAAAACAACAAGTATAATACGAATGTAGTAGATAAAATATTTAATAATATAAAATGAAGAGAAGAAACAAAAAATTAGAATAGTAAAGAAAAGAAGGAGTATAAGGGATCTATATCTTATATAGGTTATAACACAAGAAAGATACAAAAATGTTTTAGAAAATATAATATAGAGGTAACGGTTAAAAAATCGAAAACCGTGTTTGTAATAATAAAAACTACAAATTTTGAAGAAGAAGACATATTGAAGAAAAGTGGAGTATATATGCTCAGTTGTGGGGAATGTGAAAAAGTGTATCTGGGCGAAACGAGTCGTCAATTTTACCAGAGATTTAAAGAACATAGGAGGGGTAAAAGAGAGTTAACGACGAATTCATTATACGCTAGGCATTTTACAGAAGAAGGACATAAATTCATATACCCAGTCGTAAATTATAAGACAATAAAAGTGATGAGTAAAGAAAGAGAAAGGAAATTAAAGGAAGAAGTTGAAATCTTAAAAATTAGAAATAAAGATGAAAACGACTAATGAATATAAAAACCACATTTGAAAATGAAGAAATATTTAGCAGCTTATTAGACAACAAAAAAGAGTAAGTTAACGTAAATTGTAACGGCTACAAAATTGGTAATGTAAGACAACCCACTATGGGTGGAGCTAAGTAAGACGTTACATCGTCAGGGGGCGGGGCTAGATAGGTCCGTTAAAACGGTATATAAGAAGTGAAAGGTTTCATATTTCTCTGTTGGTAAATGACCTGAACATGGCTTGACTGCCGAAAGCGCTCGTCAATACCAAAGACAACATAGTGGTTTGTACAAAATTACTAGTAGAAATATTTGAGACCACTAACACTCCAATATAACAATAAAGTACTTTTATAGTTTTTATGTTACTAATCGCACTCAATTCCAGTTGCATTAAACTTGCCATGTACTAAAACAGATCTTCAATAATAAATCATCTCTAGTCAATAATATGTGCATAGGTGTTTCAGATTATATTTTAGGTTTACGGCCATAATGTTACAAATGTAACTATTATGGATATCGTGTGTTGGACGATGTAATTGAACGGTCTCGATTTTAGTATTCACAGTGTTGCTAATAAATTTAGTTTAACGTTATTAAATTGTTTGTATCTCGTCGATCTATAAAATAGTATCCCTAACCATGTGTATTTCAATCTGAATTATTTAACCGAATTATTGTGGAATACTTTGTTATCTACAGAGCAATATGTAAATGTGGTTTACATAAATTTTACAAATATTCATATAATGTAGTTGAATGAACATCAAGTTGTTAAGTACATTAAAACTATAATGCAGGAGCTGTTAGTGAGTTACAGAGTTATCAGACTGAAGCTGTACTGAAAGTGACAATGGGCACCAATTTTCATTGTCCTTATTCACAAACAGTTGATTCTTGTTACTTCCGTACATTTTCTAATAAACCGTCTCATTATAACACATAATAAACCAACCCGTTCAGTGAAAAACTGCAAGTGAAGTTACAACAGTTGACTCTTGCTTTCTGATAAATAAGTTTAATAAAAAAGCGAACTTCTAATTAATTTGTATTTTTCCTTAAGAGAAGAGACATATTTCTTTCTATACTCTAATATATTAAGATGAAGTGAATTTATAAACCCAAAGGCTGTAACAAAACAGAGAGGAACAAATCAAATTAATGTGTAATTTACTTTGTGCCTGAACAAAATACAACAGGCAGGCTTATTACTAAGGGGCTTATAACTACGGCTATAACTTTTCAATTTTTCTTTTCTTTCTCACATTCTATGTTCTTTAAATGTTTCCTTAAAAGCAGTGTCAAAAGACTAACCATTACTTGCTTTCTGTAATCTTAAAAATAAACAATTTAAGGATTTAATTTACTAATAGTATCAGATATTACTGTAACCCACTGAGACAACTTTAAAACGGAAACTGTGCTCTTCCGTTACTGATACGTAAAACGTCACGAAAATCCTGCCACATCCTTCCACATAAACTTGCATCCTTCTAGATTATTCCTTCCACTCTTTCACTTTGAGACTAGAATCAATGGCTGTTTTAATCAAATCTGTGGTAGTATGATACTGCTGTAAATCGGATTGTCCCTTGAAGCTCAATTTAAACAATCAGCACACAACTTACTGGTGCTTCTACTCTGCGTGTACACTGACGTTAGTGACTGTGGCCTGTGCGTTTTATTTCTTTTTCTACGATGCTTCCTAGTTGTATTACAGTGTTCTATATTGCTATGAGTTTGTAATTGGCGTTACTATCTAGATCATTTCATTTTCAGTAAAACGTAATAGCAGTTATTAACTGTAAAAGGACAAAGTCTCTTCAGTCGTATTTATTTGTTTGAAATGTTATTGTACTGAATTGGTAATCACTTGGCTTAGGCCTATGGGAAGAAATATGAAGCGATCAGGACACTTAATATTAGAGAATCGCGTAAGATCATCTAGTTTTTATTTTTTTAGGAACTACATATTTTAAGGTCGAATGCGCTTGACCAAATATTAGAAAATCATTTGGAATTTGGATTAACATCGTTAGATTCAGTTGGTCAGGAAACTGATTCATGTTTTATATAACTTTTTGTTACTTATCAAATACATTTCCAAAAGCCACGAAAAAATTTTCAAAATTTTCTGTGAGGAAGATTACAATATGAATTAAATTTAATAAGGTTTTCTTAAATATTCATGAAGCATGAGAGCGTAATGTGCATAATGTGTATATAAGAAACATAATTTCCATATACAGTAGTAGAATTACTCACAAGTACTCACAAGTAGTAAAATTGTAAGTACTCTGCGGGGTAATGACTGATATTAATTTTATTTAATATAAAATTTTATATTAAGAACCTCTGAAGAAGCATTTTAAAGGTGAAAACCGGTTCAGGTTGTAAGGTAAAACTTTATGTTTTTACTTATAAAAAACTTTGTGTTCCGAGTCGTTAATGTAATAGTTGTATTTGATATTAATTTGTTAGGAAATACTATTTAATACAGTAGTATAAGTGACATAAAATTCGTTTCCTGGAACTTGGTGTTACAAATACAGTACAGAAAAACGAAGACTGACTTTATCTGCAAGCTCAAACGTCTCCTTGTAATGGCTTGAAATGTAACAATTACAATATAAACAACATAATACTTTCCCATAATAAAGGATTTGTACAAAAATCGGTTGCGATAAGAGCTAATCGGACCTATAAAAGATTGTTTTTTGTTGAATTAAATATATAAAACCATCTGGATATTACATCGAGTACTATTTTTCGAAATATGTATGATAGTTACACAGACAAGACGTACACAGTTCTGATAGGCTGCCAGCGAAGAACAGAATACAATTACAAAGCATATTGATTTAAGTCGCAGATGTTAACAGGATACAATCGCAAGTTATATTATATTCGATTCCTACAGTTATTAATATTAAATATTTTAAAAAGAAATTTGTTTTTAAAGGTTATTAATTGTTTTTGTATTAATGAAAAACAAACTAGAGATGAAAGATTTTCCTATCCAATTATATATTTTGAAAACAATTCTTTGAAACTCTCTCTAGTCTCATTGATTGTCTATACGACAGTAAAAATTATTGAAACGTTTTATAATCTATCAGAAGCGCGAAATCCGTGGTACAATTGTTCAGTTAATAAGTGATATCACCATAAAACACAGCGACTGCTGTTACTTTAATTAAGTTCAGTGGCGTTATCTCATTTATTAAATAAAGAATATTTTATAGGAGTACCATATTAGCATTTTAGCAGCATGGTCCATTTTAACAGAATGGTTAACTTTTACATCCAGCACCAATTCGTGTAACGTTGATCTTACATGCCATCCAAGTGATAACCCAGTTGAGTTAATTTTGAAACTATGGAAGCACGGAACGTCACACATAATAGCGCGTACAATATAGTACGTATTGTATGCCTCATGCTACTAGCCAACAACTTATTGTACTATACCGACTTAATATTAGTAGTAGTAGTAGTAGTAGTAATAGTAGTAGTAGTAGTAGTAGTAGTAGTAATAGTAGTAGTAGTAGTAGTAGTAGTAGTAGTAGTAGTAGTAGTAGTAGTAGTAGTAGTAGTAGTAGTAGTAGTATATCTTGTTGTTGTTGTTGTAACTTTCAGAAGTAGGCTATTCATATATAACAAAAATAGGTAAATCTTACATTCACAGTGAAAGTAATATGTACGAGGAAATGAGCCTTATCTACAAAAATCAACCACTGGTAAATAACTGTGGTGGGAGGGTATAGTGTGTGTATATAAGTAGTTGTAATCTGGTACAAACTAATGGTTTGATCTGAAGATTGTCTATGTACTTGTAAGAGTGAAACACATTAATATGATCTTCCTTTACACCGTCAATTCGAGCACTTAGAGAAAGCAGCAACAAGCACTTCAAGAAGATTATGTAAAAATTTGCAATAGAAAAGTTTGAACCAAACTTCTAATATTTACGATAAAAATCTAAGATGTAAACTTTTGGGGTTATTCTGTAATCTGTAATCGTAAAATACGTAAAGTCTCACCATGTTTTTACACGGTAAAATCTATATAAATAGATTTCAGTATCTGTGGCGTGATTTATGTGAGAGTCAAGAAAAATGAACAGTTTATCTACACAGCTTGAACGCGTACGAACATAAATGACTCACAAGGGTGACTAGACAGTTTATCAAACTTGTCTGAAACGTAACAACTTGGTTGTTCCTCCGTTCCTTTGGGCTTATAAGTCTATGCATGCTTTAAAACGTTTTCCAAATTACAATACCTTTCTATTAACATTTTCATAATCTTTCTATTTATTATGTCTTTATCCTCACAAAAAAATAATTTTTTTAATGTCATGTCATTCATATTTTAAAAGTTGATACCTCTTTTCTCTGTTGTGTATGTAATACGTATATATGTGTGTATGTATTATGTATTATTTACAAGTAACAAAAATCACATTTTGAGTATTTCATTAGGCAGTCTAAAACCGATGAGAAATATCAAATAAAAAGAATTTGAAAATACATTCATTAGAAAAAAGGTTGTAGTGCTGATGAAATTGAACAAGAATATAAATATACAATTTAACCATGCGAAAAGAAAACAGTGTAATTTAGTACAGAGTCTCGATGCGTTCACAATGAAATATTACATTTAAAATATGTAAGATACTTATAACTCGGGCTTCCGGGTTGTACCGTGTTGTATGGTGGAATATACTTTTAAACGAGCTTAATCACGAACAAACAATGCCTAACGCAAATATTTACATTTCTCTTTTTCATTAACACCTTCTTTTCATATAAATATACTATAACAAAATATTGTGCCTTACAAATTGTTGTTTATTAGTAGTACAGTAATATGTGGATGTTGTGATATCATGTGTACTAAGGATTTTAATTTGGTTTTAAATGACGATTCCTAACATTACTTTTATATTTCATATTTTACATTATATTACTTGTGTGTGTTTACACTATGCATTACATTAATGTATTACATTATGCATTGTGTGTGTTTGTGTGTGTGTGTACACAGGATGGAACGTATAAGATGTCCTCACTATACATACTCGAATTTATGCGTCAGTATAAGAAAAACGTTCCTATTAACCTTAGGCAGAAAAAGTCTCACTTTCCTCCGTCTCTCCGCCATTTTGTGCTTTTAAAGAAAACTTTATATCTAAAGAGACGATAAAAGTTAGGGTGGGACGAAAAATATTTTTTTTTTTTTTTTAGATTCGCTATACCGCGGAAAACGTGCCCCTAGGACACATAAAAAAAAAAAAAAAAATATCAGTTAATATCTTTTGGTCTCGCATTACCCCGAAATCATAAAAACTGGTAAATTTTAACAATTTTTCGTACTTAAAAAATGAAACATTTTCTATGTAGCCTAAGTCAAATGGTAGGCCTACAGCTAAGTAAAGAATAGTAAAGGGAAGATAAAAGATAAATAAATTGAAAAAGCGTAGATATTTCAACTTTTATTGGTTGCGCATTGCACCTGAAAAACACATTTTTACATTAAAATTGCAAATTTTACACTTTGACATAAAATAGTTAATGATAACTGTTACGAGCTATGGCATTATGTCAATAGCTTTTTACTCATTCTTTTTGGTACTAGCTATTTTAAAATCCGATTTGTGCGAAAAACGTGTCATGATGGATCGTGAAACAACCGTCGTTCTGATGAACCCATCTCTGGACTTGGCAACAACGATTTTTTGTAACGCTTCTGTCACCACCTTCACACACCGCTCCACTGCTTGTGTATGATATGGAAACTTGTCAAAATTCCATTCAGCTACTCTTCCCGATTTTATTACAGATGAATCTCCACATACGATTAAAGCAGTACTATCTACATAGCGTAGGCTACAAGCCATTGAAAATGTTGACTATGAACAGATACGGGAATTTTGTTTACTTTTCTACACGAAATTGCAATTTATCCCCACTTATTTAGTCCCTGATATATTCTCTGATGAAGAAGTCTGACATGAAATGGAATTATTAATGTCCATGATAATCATTACTGGGGAGGAAAACCCCCATCACACAAGTGTTTTTAAATTCGTTAGAAGTTATTAATTCTAATTTCGCCAAAAACCAAGCCCTTACTTTGTTATAAACTACTATTAGTGAGACAGTTTTAAAAAGTAGCTAATAACTTTAAATACATTTTTCTTATACTGAAGGAACCGTAGTCCTAATTATGAAATTAGGAATATTTTGTAATTCACTAACTTCCATTAATGTAAACATATGTGCCAAACTTCATTAAGATATCTCTGTTACCTCTTGGTATATAAAGTTTTCTTTAAAAAGTACAAAATGGCGGCCAGACTGAAAATAAATTTTCCGGACCTTTGTTATACGAACTTTTTTATTTTACTGACACAAAAAATTCAAATCTGTGTAGTGAGGACACCTTTTACGTTACACCCTGGAGTGTATGCGCGCGCGCGTGCGTGTGTGTAATCCTATAGTATATAGTATAAATTTTATATTACTTTTAACGTCCCGTATTTTCTTAAGAGTACAATATTTTACACGTTTACAATTCACAATTATTATTTTAGATAATTGCTTTTCCTACAATACAAATATTTCGTCGTTGCTTAGTTACATGATATTTTATATTGATGTCTAACGCCGCTTATTCATTAAATAATATAAACACACTTCCAATTATACGTAAAGTGAAGCTTTTTTTGGTAATTAACGTCATGTTATTTTCATACATAGAAGTGAGTGATACTGATCACGTAACTGTTAACACGTAAGTATTTACATAATAAGTAAAACGCTAATAAACTGTACAATAATGTGTAGTTCTTCAATGATAAAATTCACTCCATGTAGCAGTAAATCGACGTCGCTGTTCGGGAGAAATACAATTCGCACGCCTTCATTGCGCTGAATAGGCATTTCCACACACAAACCCGGCAACAGTGTTGCCCATATAGCCAATAATGTAAATTAAATGTGGGACGGCCATTATAGATCAAACCGTCAAAAGTTCAATAGATGCTATTCTGAAAGGACTTTCACCGGGTCTTAAGCATTCCATTCAGAGGGATTCAAGACCGTTATTGTACATGGAGGAAGAAAAGACGGGTTTGTAGAAGGTTCATTCATGTCGTTACTGGCTAAGAAAACCAGCGCTGATTAGCAGGAAGAAACGGAAGGTGATATATTTTAAAAGTTGTTTATGTAGCAATTAATACCCAATATTTCATAAAACAGCGTAATCGTATTTGACAATGCCAAATATAAACGTCTTTTTGCCGAACCACTTCCCGTTTTGTCATGGATCAAAGCTAATATACTGTTTTGGATGTTCATCACTTCTTAGTTCACAGAACTTAATAATTAATAGCTTTTATGGTACTTTCACTGTAAACTGTACTCATATGTCCGTTTCGGAGTGTTGTGCTCCTTCGTTAGTAAGTGTGGATACAGAATGTGCAAACTGTCGGTAATTTTATGTATAACGGTTTTTAGTTAACATGTGTGTGGGTGGAGGTGGAGGGGATTGGCGCAGGAGTTTGAATTGTTGTATGTGTTGTTTATTACTGTGTCAAATAGTGTGTTTGATTTAAATTGTAAATGGTCATTGAGTATGTTGTTGGGTTGTGTTTGTATATTTCAAATTATTCTGTGGTGTTGAGTTTACGACTTTTGGGTAGGAAGTGTAAAATTTCGCGGTTGTTTTTTATATTGGTGTAACTGTGGTTTTCTGTCTGGATATGTGTGGTAAATGTGGATTTTAAGTTATTATTAGTGAGTGCTTTGGAGAGTTCATAAAATCTGGATGAAAAAATCTTCCTGTCTGGCTTATGTAGAATTTATTGCAATCGTTGTATTCTAATTTATAGACTCCTGTTTTGTTGTATATGTCAGTGTTTTTGTTTGTGTCGTTGAGGTATCTTTTGATGGTGTTGTTGGTTCTGTATGCTATTTTGCAGGTATATTTTCTGAATGTGTTGGCAATTCTGTGTGTGTTAGAGTTGTAGTGTGTGAGTGTGATGTGTTTGTATTGTTGTGTGTTGTTATTATTTTGTGGTTTGTTGTTTTTGTTTTGGATCTGCCTATGTAATTTGTTTATTAAACCTTGGTTGTACCCATTTTGTAGGGCTTTTATGGTGTTAAGTTCATCTTTATAGTCTTGTTTATTCATTGGTATTTTAGTGAGTCTTTGTAGCATGTGGTTGAAGGCAGCACGTTTGTGTTGTGTTGTGGATGACCACGTCAGTTGTGGTTGGTTTTCTGTAGAATTTATATGTGTGTGTGTTGTTTGTTTTGGTGATAGTTAGGTCTAGAAAGTTTATACAGTTGTCTTTTTCTATTTCTATGGTAAATTTGAGTTTGGGGTGTATCGTGTTGCTGTATTTGTGGAATGTTTCTACTTGTCTTTTATTACCTCTGAATAATACTATTATGTCAATATATGATTTTGTTGGTACATTTGTTGTTATGTATGAGATGTTCTTGTTCTATAAATATTTCTGCTAGTATGCTCGATATGGGGGAGCCCATAGGGAGCCCATCTGTTTGAGTGTATATCTTGTTATTGTATGTGAAGTAATTTTGATCTGTGATTATTTTAGTGAGTCTGGTGATTTCTTGTATGTGTGTTTCAGGTGTTATTTTGTCTGAGTAGGTGTTCTAGGGTTTGGATGGTTGCTTTGACAGGAACATTGGTGTATAGATTCGTGATGTCAAATGATGCTAATGTTGAGTTGTGTGGTATGTGGATGTGTTCTAGTTTTTTGACTAGATCTATGTTGTTTTTGACAGATGTGTTGTTGGTTAAATTTATGTGTTTTCTGATAAGTTTATCAAGATGTCTGGCGATTTTGTGAGAGGGTGCTTGTGTGTTGTTTATCAATGGTCTAATGGGTATATTGGGTTTGTGTATTTTAGGTAATGAGTTTAGTTTTGGGGGGTTAGGTTTAATTTGTTTTAAATATTTTATGTTGTCTGTTTGAATTATGTATTTTGCATTATTTATGAATTTGTTAATTTGTTTTTGGTATTTTATTGTGGGGTCCTTTGTTAATTGTGTTATATTGTTTTCGGAAAAGAATATTGTTCTTGTTTGATCTTGATGACTGTTATGTTTCCTTTGTCTGCTTTTACTATAGTTAGGTTATGTTCATTTAGTTTTTGTTGTATATTTTTCAGCGTTTTAGTTTCGTTATTTTGTTGTATATGTTGTTTTTTTATGTGTTTTAATCTTCGTTTTATGTCATGGCGTAAGATTTCTTGGTCGTTGTTGTGTGTGTTTTGTACGGCTGTTTCTGTGTCAATGATTACGTCGATTTCATTTGTTACTATCGTACGTACTTTTACTTTTAGTATCGTTGTTGTTGTTTGAGTTATTGTGTTTTAAATTGTGTTTGAGGCCTTTGTTTAATAAATTTATTTCTTCTTTGTTGAATATTATGATGTCTGCTGTGTTAACTGTACGTGTGTGGAATTTGTGTGTCGGCGTGGGGATTGGTTCTAAGTCGCGTGTTATAATGTTTGATAATTTTTTGTTATGTCTGTCTTTTATTATGGTTTTGAGTTTGTCAATTATGTTTTGTGTGTGCTGTATTATGTTTTCGAGTTCAATGTGGTGTAACATTCGTGTTAGTTTTACGTGCAAATTATATGCTTTTTGTTAAGTATGTTTTTCTTGTGGTATAGATTGTTTATTATATTACGTAAATATGTTTTAAGCTCTTTGTTTTGTTAATTGTGATGCGTGTGTGTTTTATTTTATTGTAATGTTTGCATGTGGTGGTATAAAGTTATGTTTTGGCAGGATTTGTTGTAGGCTATTGGAAGGGAAGTTCGGAGCACACCACTCCGAAACGGACGTATGAGTAAATACAACAAGTAAGTTTACAGTGAAAGTACCATAAAAAACTAATAATCATAAAAGATAATGTTTAATCCTGGTTAAAACGTAAGAACGCAGACTATTCAAAAAGAAATGTTTATGTTTTTGTAGACACAGTGAGGGATAAATATAAATTAAAACTGTGTGCCCCCTGTCTCCTTATCACTATGAGCCTAATCCAACTGAAATGGTATAGAGTCAAGTAAAATGGTACATTGGATGTATATTTTTCAATAATATCAACCCAAAATGTAATTAAAGAAGCTTTAGTAAAAGTTTATGTGCAAACAGTGGGTAAACTACTGTCGCCACATCGAAGAGGAAGAAAAAAATGTGGAAAATCGATGAGCTTCAAGATCTTATACAGCCGGTCGTCGCTTCATTAGGCAACGATTCGTCGAATTGCTCACCGTCTCAGAGCTCTGACGACGATGATTCTCACAATTAAGAAAAAACAATCCCTTGCCTGGATGCGGGAACATGATTAGCGTGCGTATTTGTGAATAATCGGAAATTCTTGTAATATTGTTTTTCGCGCAAACAGACTGCACTTAACCTGTTAGCACAGTAAATAAAGTAATTATTGATTTATAATTTTTTATGTGCATTACTAAAGGAGTCAGATTAATTAAATTTTGGTTCCCGCCAATTTTTTATTTGGATCGACAAATAGACAGAGAGGAAATATTTTTTATGCATTGAATGGCACAGACAACGCCCGAGTTTTATTTACTGACAACTACCGCTCATTGCTTCGTACGTATGTATTCAAACATTGCTGCATGCACGTAATATGAGAGAGAGAGAGAGAGAGAGAGAGAGAGAGAGAGAGAGAAGAGAGAGAGAGAGAGAGAGAGAGAGAGAGAGAGAGAGAGAGAGAGAGAGAGAGAATACTGTGATGGTGAGAGGGGGGTATATGTGAGGAGCGTGCAGTGTCTCGACCACAACACACAAATGGTGTTACGTTTACCAACACTGTAGTCTATAAGCTCATAAGCTCAGTCCTTTTTTTCTAAGGCTTGCATACACACACAATCCATAGTAAATAGTTATAGGTGAAGAACAAAACAGTTAGAAAGAAATTGCGAAGGATAAAAACACTTATAAAACTGTTAATAAAAAATATAACTTATTATAAAAAATATTGTACGTTATTAGGCAACAGTCTATGTGTTTCTCGGCTATTCCAACGGAGCCCGATTATAATGTGTGTGTGTACGTACATACTGGTGCTACTTTGAGATGAAGGACAATTTACGTGACACTTGCTACGCGTCCGTAGCGGAAACTGATCCAGATTTCGCCGGTCCGCGCACACTGTGTTCAAGGCGGCAAGCAATTACTCTCTAGTGTTTTCTAGTAGCGTTTTTGATGCGTAGTATGGATTATTCTGGATCTCAGCGGGGTATAAATACAAGCACCCAGCGACGCTTAGTTCAATTTTGTGGCGATTTATTCCAGTGCGGTTCGAAGTATTGTGGCGAAGTGTTATGTGTTTTATAATTGTACGGGACTCTGTTAGTTGACATTTTTATTGCATGTGAACAATTTTTATTTGATTTGCTGTAAGAGACTATCTTGTTGATTACAAACTGTTTAATTGTGATAATTAAAGCTGATGATTAGTGATTAAATTGGTGTCTTGTATTTTGTTTTCCACTGTACTATGCGACGATCAAGGAGACCGTCGTAACAATATAACAAGAATTTGGTAGGCGAAATATTAGATAAAATGAAAGGAAGAAGCAGAGACATAACGAAGGAAATTAAGTATTGTATAGTATCTATACACGTATCTATATACGTATCATACACGGGATACGATACTAATAAATTAAAGAACGCTTTCAAGTAGGTTTTTAAATAAGGTTTTTAAAAGCAATATTGAAGTAGCGGTTTAAAAATTGGAACCGTATTGGACATGATTTAAAATACGTGCTTTGAGGAGAACTAACTTATTGAAAAAGAGTGGCGTGTATATGCTTGTGTGTGGGAGTGTGCCTGGGAGGTTGTAACATTCTTTAATATTCTTTTAAAGAACATTCTAAAAGGGTGAAGGTGAAATAATCACGACCTCGTTACACGCAAGAAGAACAAAGTAGAAGAGGATTACAAAGTAGTAAGCCCGATGGAATCCTATAAGAAAATATAAGTCATAGTCAAAGAAAGGAAGAGAAAGTTACGAAAAAAGTAGAAATATTAAAAATGAGGAAGAATGAGGAAAAAGGAGGAAAATAAAAAATATTAATGAATATGCAAACGTCGTCCAAAAGTCAAGAAATATTTCACGGACTATTTCAAAAGAAAAATATTTGATTACAAGGAAGGGACATTAGAGTGAATAAACTTTACAGAAGAAAGAGCCATTAGGACACAACCTACCAAGGTTGTAGCTCATTACAAAAGCAGCGTATCGTTCACAGTACAACGTGACCGCCACTCGCGAAAAAATTTTCCTTGTAAATACACAATATCCTTCGTTAAATATTGTATTATTCTGTGTCAATGACACATATAAATATAAGGAAGTTCATATTTTTCTGTTGGTTTTAACCTGAATCGTATCAGAAGTGTTAGGCGTCGTTATAACGCTTTTAGAGTGGCTTTTTATCAGAAACTATACAGTTTGAATAATCAAGCTACTAAAATTGTATTGGTATAAATAACGTCGAAGAAGTTTTAAACAGTAAAGAAACAAACAAACGAAAAATAATAATTTGCGTGTTGCAATTTTTGAAGTTTTATTTACAAATTAGAGGCCCGTTTAAAATTTTTTAATAGCACTCGACAAGTTGACAACTAGTTAAGCCTGTCATTGAAAAAATTCGAAATAAAATATTTATCTGTTTAGACTGATTTGCTATCTCTGATAATTGCTATCTTCAGAAGTTAAATTTGTAAGCGTAAATAATTGTCACAAATATAAACCAATAGATACAGCTGTTTTAGTATTTTGTTTAATTACTTGGTTGTAATTTGTTATTAATCAAAATAAATACGACTATTCGTAGCTATAAAATGATATTTATTATAATGTTATGAAATATTAAATGCAATTGTTATTAAATGTTATATTCTAAGAAATATTATTACAATGATGATACATTCTTTAAAACTCTCCTCAGTTCTCCAGAAGCATGAAAAAAAAACACGTTGGATATAATCATCGTATTGGCATTTTTCATCAGTCACAATCTCAAAAACGAACTTGATGCAAGCAGACATCAGTCACTGTAAACTAGGACATCTATGGCAGTTTGTGTATCTACTTGTCTGAAATTTAGGGAATGGGAAATTGCGACTGAAAAAGTTTAACGGAATTAACAAAATGTAGTGGATTCTATCGGAGGTAGAAGTTAGATTATAAACTAAAATTGTAGTTGATAAACCACTAAATTCGTAAAGGTGATAAACAAGAAACTGACGTGTGTTTTTGTTTATTGTCTGAGACGGTACCTTGTAGCCTATCTAATAAAAACTACTTCGGTAATTCGACTATTACTAGGCTATGGCAGCATAACTTACAGTAAATATATTTAACAGTAAGTATCTGCCTTTGTTCAAGTTTTAAAATGTCTTGCTGACGTTCTACGCTTAGGAAGTAAATCTTTTCAATATTACAATCGATTACAGACCTCAACTTTCAAATTAAAAGCGTTTCTTAGTAAAAGCCGCCAACGCTTACTGATGTACTACATTTATTTTGCTGCCGACAGTAAAAGGACACCCATCACCTTTCAGTAATTAATTGCGTCTAATCTCGCTTAAGGTAGTACCGTAAACTGTGTGCTTGACGTGAATTCATTCCAATGCGTTTATTCCAAGATTTTTCAAATTCTTTTGAGATTTCACTTTTCATAATTTGCATATATTTTTATTAAAAATATAGTTTCTTCCTAGTTTACAATCCTTACAGAAAAAATAAACATTTTAACAATGTTTTGTTACTTAATATAAAATTTGTCTTCGTAGTATTGAAACAAATATAAAAATTTGTCTGCTTAGTGTGCTATATCAGATATAAAGAACACAATGAAAACCAATTTCAAGTATTCACACAAACGATACAAATTGCAAAAAAAAACACTCAAACAAAGCAAAAAATTCCTATTCCATAGAAAAGAGTAGCTAAAAATCTGAATTTTTTCTGTGGCAGCTGAGAACCTCTTAGTTGCCCATAGGCAATATGAATTCCCAATGGAAAAGCAATTGGTTTGGATTTTCGATATGTATCTTATGAAATGATACCTGTTTATGATATAACGACACAGGTTTTTAATGTCTACAAATCAAAGTGGTTTGACAACCTAAAGTTCACATTTCAAATATAATTTTCTTCATTGTTTTTTGTTGACAAGAGGGTAGTTTGTGTAACGTACTTTTAAATTTTCTTGTCACTACATAAATTTTGTAGTTGATATATTCAGAATTTTATTATACATTGTGAGCTTTAATAAGGATTTTCATTTTCATTTTATCTTTTAAGTTTGACCTGTCGATTAAGCGATCTTTGCACAGCAGGTAACAAATTTAATACCGTTCAATATAATGATATAATGATAGACATCTAGGTTAGACATCGTCAACACACTGACGTTCATCTAATTACTTGTCTTATATGGGTTTGTCTATCAATTTCAGATGACTTGTTATTACTTTTACTAAAGCAGTAACTACAAAAAACTACGTATTACACTTAAAAAGAACATTTTTAGATAATTCTTCCCGTAGCTTATGTAGCACAAATATTAGTTATTAACTGTGAAATACGCAAATTTATAGAATATAAAATAAGAAACATGTAACATTATATCGGAAATACGTTAGAGAAAGACAATTGTATTTATTGTGTTTTGTACTCAGACCAAAATAAGTTATCAATGCTAGAATCTAATATCTATGGGGCAGGTTGCTAAGCTATGGTGTTTGTCCCCGTGTGCATTCCGTCAAAAATCGACTTGTATAGCGTAACGTATCATGTCGTTATGAACTTATTGCTTTGGTATAATTTTAATTCATGAAAGAAGAAAAAATACATAGTTACTCTATGAAAATAATTTTAAAAACTGTACTTTGAAATTTAATCGTGTTTATCGTGTGTTAAAGTCATTTAACAAGTTAAAAATAATAAAATATTAGAAGAGGTAAGAAACGAGCACTTCACAGTCAAATGAATTATATGTACGTTTATATGACCACTACAGGTCTTAGTACTCCCTACCACTACGAGATAGCTCCTCTTGCCTTACTGTATAAAAATTTAACAGAGCTGCTGCAAAGTGCTCCTACTACCGGTAGCCCCGGCGTCCCCTAATTCTCTTGTAAAGAAGATCACATAAAGATACAGAATTAGAATGATGTTGCAATAAACAGAAGTAGATAAATACTCTGTAGCCACGATTATTTGGTAAGAAGTAACACTGTTCGTTTCTATATCAAATAAGAGACACAGACAGGAACAGAAACAATATAATCCTTAGAGTACTTACTTAACATATACGCACTTTGTAACCAATAAAATTGCAAGAAAATAATTTTATATAAATAATCGTAAAAATATCGGTTTCTATGTGCAAAACTTTGTCAGAACTTTTTATCGGCGTGTTGGCCTCTATGTATACAAGAAGGAAAGATAGGAGTGAAAGGTAACAATTTTATATTATTCCCTCGGCATCATGTGCTAACTTTCTTTGTAAAAGTAAGTTTTTATTCATCATTTAGTTTCTTTTAAAAAGAAGCTATCGAGACAAAATGGAGTTGTAAATTCAAAGTCACTGTAATACGCGTGTTTAGCCGTTAAATCAGCCCCATCATACCACAGAAGTAACATAAGTAGCTTTCACGACCTGTACCTATTTGTACCCACACAGGTAAATAAATACCAGTACAACAATGTTTTACATAAATTCAAAAAATGCTTTTCATGAAGATGAAAAATAAATCAGGTGTTAAAGTTGTACTGCATGTGAAATGAAATTGCCTTATAGGCTATATTACTAAAAGTATTTTTCCATTTAGTCAACTTTCTGATTCGTTCATAAGAAAGAAATGAAAAGTTAAAATAAGTCAGAAATAGTAAACTAAGAGACGGTTAGTTCTAACTGATGAATATTATAACGTTGCAGAAATCAGATCATATATGGTATCCATAAGTATTAGAGAAATGATAACAGATAAGATAATTTAATGTATAATAATGAAAAAATATAAAATAGAGTTAAGAAAGAAGAAAGAAGAATTATACATAAGAACAATGATTAAAAGAATAAACTAGACTGACAAAAAAATGACTTTGACCCAACCCCAGAGATTGGACAGATAAAGACAATAAGAGGAGAAAAGATTCACAGAGATTAAGAAGACAAATCAATGATAAGAGACACAAATGAGTAAAGAAAATATATAATTAACCATGAATAAAGCAATAATAAAGAAAGTACACTAACCATAAAAAATAAGTAAGACAATTATTATTAAATAAAGTATGTTGTTAAGAACCTTATAATCATAAGAAAGTAAGGCACAAAATGTTAAGAATAGTTATAAATGTATATCTAAAAGATCATTGAAACCAAGAGTGAGAGATAGGTAGGGAGTGATAGCAATAAACAGTGAAGTGATGAGAATATTAAAATAAACAACTTATAATATTAAGGAAAAAGAATAGTAACTAAGTGTAACAAACCAAAACCATAATCAAATGATGAATAGGCAATTAAGTTAATTGTATTAGCCTGTAAGAAACAGAGTAATTGTGGGTGTAAGGAATAGAAAAACATATTATGTCAGTAAAAGAATCACTAGAATGATTATATTTATAGAATAGACCGTGTCGATTCAATACTCACCAAAATTGTTATTTTGTTAATTGAAAGAAAATTAATTTGTTTGTTTAGTGTAAAGGAGTATAAAACAAGAAAGCCTGACTTTACAGTAATATGTTTGTATTTTTTATGTAAGTAATGAAGGTATAAAGAGAGGAGTAGTAGGACCATTTTAAGTAATGACATGCAATATAATAATTATATTTAATGAGAAGAAATATGGCTGAACCATATACAGACCATTAAGTTATTTCTATGTTATGTTTAGTTAATAGATTTAAGAGTTAAAGAGGTGTGTGAGGAATGGGAGTAGGAATAAAACTAGTAATGACATAAACTTAACAAGCAACAAATTAATAACTATAATATAAATAGAAAGCAAAATATCAGATAAGAAATAATTTTGTAAAAGTATAATAACACTAATAGATTGTAAAACAGTTTCAAAGTAATTCAAAAGCCAATAAGTGCGAAAGGAAAATAAGCAGACCATATATGCTTATTAAATAATGTTTAAATACAGCAAAATAAGAAATTATAAGATGTTACAGTTTAGGCCTATAAATGACTTAGCTGTCTACCTTCAGAAAACCAATTGTAAACAACTGAAAATTGTATTTGAATAATAAGACCAAGTAAATTATGTAATTACTATCAACTAACAATAATAACATGTCAGCATTGTGATAAACAGTATAAATAAGTAAAATATGTACTAACATAGTATTATCAATGTTGTCCAAAAACAATAATATATGGCCTAGACCAGCCTTGTGAGATGTCAAATTGATCTTTGAAAGAAAATAGGGACATCTATGTTAATATTTCAAGCATTGGAAATATCCCTAAGGAAAAATGGCCAGTATAAAATATTTATCCATTTTGAACAGAAAACCAGGATTTATAACAATAGTTGCAAATGTACTTAACCAATCAGAGTCAAGCTGGTTACCATAACAACAGATAGTTATTATAATTTTGACCTGACCGTTATGTAACAAGAGTTCCATTATTAACTATCCAGAGGTACAGAAACTATATTGATGCGGACATTTTAAAGGAAAATAACGAAGAAAATCAAAAAGAAATGAAAGTAAATTGAAGACCAGAAGTAAACAATAGTTCCAGTAACACAAGATTCCAATAAACGAAATTTCAAAATTAATAATTAACTACAAAATTGAATAAAAGAAACAGACGCCAGAAGGAGGCCGCATCCCTATCTTTGAAAATAAACGAAAGTACTAACCCAATAGTGAAGACACCTCGACGATCCATAACACTAACAACATGGTTTTATTAAGTATGAAATAAATTATAAATAATTACGAACTAAAACTAATTAACTTTTTTCACAATATATAACTCTCACTCTAAACTTTGAACACCAATTTCTTTCAAGGATTAATGAATCATATTTAATAACACTGTATGTAAATGTAAGATAACCTTTGTCCGAAACTGATAAAGCTGACACACACTTTTGAACAACAGAGTTGAATTTTCATGTAAACCTTTTTAGTATTTAAGTACCACAATTGTAAGGTGGTGTACTTTATTTGACATCTTGTTTTAAACCTTTTTCGTACTCAAAAGAACTCATTGGCAAATTAACTTGTGTAAATAAATACACATGTCAGCCATAGCGGCATCCTACGACTGAGGCGCTGCCACCTTTTGTTATCCACTGAGTGAAAACTAATTTGTGGACGAGGCTAAACTTTATCATAATAACATTTATTGTAGTACAATTATCAAAAATTAATGAATTATCGAATCAAATAAATAAGTACGAATTTTTACTAGCTCTCCTGTGTTTATTTAAATTGTATTATGTATGTTATGTGCTTTAGCGGAGAATAGAATTCTTTGCTCAAATATTATGTTGGCAACACGTCCACAGACAAGCGAAAGTCCAGTTCCCGCCAGTCAGCGAGGTAATTCTAATTATTTTTCACCGTACAGGAGACAATCTAACTGTGAACCTTTTATTTGTTTTATGAAAAACAATTTGGGGCCTTTCGGGAATTAAAAATACAAAATAGGACAGGTAAGGACTTCGGTACTGGTTATTCGTACGTTCGCGACGGACGCAGTCTGCGTGAGGTACGTGTAAGAGCGACGACGACTTGGTAAGACTTTGAGAGAATAAACAAAATACATTTTCCACTTTTACAATTAGGCGGACGACGTCTGGTAACAATATTTATGTGTAAGTTTATACGAGTAGGCCTATATAAGTTTATGCATACCCGTTAGTCAATGAGAATTAGACTAAGTTCATTCTATGACTTGTGTTGTTCTTGTATTTAACTGGGTTTCCAGTGTTAATTATAGTAGCATACTTTAAGTGCTGGTGTTAAATAATAACCTTGGTTACTGTTTGGTGACACCAACTACATTTATTTATAAATGCTACCAGTTTAATAAGAATTTGCCGTGACTACACATCATACTTATCCATGCGGCGTATTGTGTAAAAATGTGATACATTTTATTACAATTATTAAATAACAGTGGCAATCGTTAATCGACATTTAGTATTTTTAGCAACTGATAATGTTAATTATTTTCGAAATTGAGAACGGTGTTTCATTTCTTCACTGCTTACTTAGGCCTATATGCATTTATGAGTTATCCGTTTTAAAGGCTACAATTTGATAGGAAAATATCTTCGTCTCTTGTTTTCCTGAAAAACTGCAGAAGGTTACGTTAAATAAACAAGTGAGAAAGTGTTTTTTGTTTACTGGATTCTACAGCAATAAAGAAAATCATGATTCTTTGAACAGACACTTGTAGACCTATACAGTGCGGTTGATGGAACAGAAAAGGACAAACCAGTAGTGAGCTAGTTGTCACAACAGTTGCCGATATCTACGTACCTATTACTGTTTTTCTAATATCGTATAGATAGTCATCTTGCAAACAGTGGAACAAGTAACTGAACATCAGAAAATCGATACTTATAACTTAAATAAAAGTTTTAATAAACAAAAAAGCTGGTATATAATAATTTTCTAAGTTTACAGTTTGTCCAATACACACAATCGTCTCAAACAAAATGTTGCTCAACTAACACTGTTGCACACAGTGCTGCTAACGCACCGATTCACTAACCCAAAGTGGCAGCCCGCTTTGAAAACACTGTTATTTATACTCAGCCAAGGTCCATTGGTTTGCGTAGTAAGATTATGAGATGATTCAACGATCATGTTGCTGTTGCGTGGAGAATAATTTAATTAAGAAAGTTGTGTTAGTGTTTATAATCACAAACTGAATTATTACAGTTGCACACCACTATAGAAAAATGATTCCGATTAGCGCTTTCAAG
Source organism: Magicicada septendecula (assembly GCA_034769895.1). NCBI lineage: Eukaryota > Metazoa > Arthropoda > Insecta > Hemiptera > Cicadidae > Magicicada > Magicicada septendecula. Next base: position 308,523,959 of record CM068367.1, on the reverse strand, counting down.
CTTCTCAGCTCATCGTCAGATCCAATTATTAAAATTGGAGAGTAATTTATCAGCTAAAGGTGGCGAGAATATACGAAACTGTGACATTTAGCCAATAGCGAAACTTGCAAACTTCGCAGGCTGACTACGAAATAACATGGCTACTAAGAAACGTGACTTTTTATAGCGGTAAGAATATAAATTTTGTCAATGATATTTCCAAATTAAAAGATATCGGTAAAACAATTTTATACAGAGAATAATGAATGGAGTTTATTCATAAACATTCGTTAAGATTGAATACTTTGTTGCTAATTCAAATGCCAGATTCCAAATAGTAATCGACGCATTGTTTAAGTGTTCGATTGTTTAATAAGTTCACGAATTCAGCAAACGTCACGGGTCTGTGATGACAGAGAGACCTTGTCTTACACCTAGAATTATTTTTGCTTCATTTGACAGAGCAGGAAGCAATTTAGGTGAAGAAGAGCAGAACGATATCCGTTGCCAGACGTAATACTCAAGAAGCCTTTTAAGACTAAACTCAATTGCAGCAAAACTTAAATGAAATATTTTGAGAATTACGAGGTAATAAACAATTTATTGTCAGAAAAACGAACAAAAGAAAGAGCTGTTTTTATCATAACTACTAACGAATATTATGAACGATACCACACATTTTAGACACCAGTCCCCCACACATACTGACTACCGGGTGTGTGAATATTTATTGTCAAAAATCTTACAACTACCATTAAAAGTAAAGTACATAAAAAGTTACGTAAATTTGAACTTATTTCACTTCATTTCATTTTAATACAAAGCTGATTCAACAGTAACCACATAATCTAACTTACTTGTGGGCTAGCAGAATAGAAAAAAAATAATTGTTTAGGCTGATTGTAAGCTGATTAAGCTCTAAGTATATAAACTTTTTACATACTTATTGACTACTATAAGTACTGTCTCCTCAGTTTGATTCCAATTATTCCTGTAGAGAAAACGTCGAATATTGCAAGGTACTTGTAGTAGTGTACGTAAGATTGTGTACTTAACTGGCAGAATTGACTTGCCAGTCAGATTCATTATAGAATTACTCTCATTTTGTGTAAATTCTATAACATTTTAGTACGGAGAACAATTTTATGCCCACGGAAAACATTCATCTATAGGTTCTCTCTCACCTACGTTAACTAATGTTTGGATGAAGTGTTTTGAAAATACAGTGTTTAGCATGAATCGAAACATTTAAATATTAATTATGTGAAAGAAAAAAATTCTGGCTTAGTAAGTTAGTAAGTTAGTAACACTTCTGTTATTTACAGTTACAAAGAGGCTTATATAATTTCAACAGTAGAAAAGATATTATTAATTTTAAGTGGACGTACAAGAAAACAACCCGCTACTACTCTTGGACATATTGGTATCCCGCGTTAAGGACGGAATTAACATTATGGTATAGGAGAACCCACACATACTGGTCCTACATACCTTTACTAAAATTCCTGCTAGCTGAAATTAGCACGGCTTAGCTATCAGCCAACCTGAAGGAGTGTTTTAATATGTTCTTGTTGAAAATGTCACTCAAGTTTGCAGTACTTGTCTCATCGCAGTGTGCGCTGACGGACTGCTAACTCTTAACTGCTATTTGCAAGCCTCTACCTCTCCCAAGTCAAAAGTTGATGGAAATATTACACAATATCATAAGTTAATATATTCAATATCTACATCATTCCTTGCTGCGTAACGGCTAAGGACCGAATATTCATGTAATTTTATCTGTTATGTTAAAAAAACTTTTTTTGCCGAGAAACATATATCTAGAACTCAGAAAAGCATAATATTACGATGTGCTGAAACAATAATAATTATTGAAATATTAAAGGTACTGTCTACTTTTTTATAATATTAGTCGATAGCCCCAAGACACTATCGGAGTAAATAAGCCGGATTAGCACCTACCATGGCAAGGATAGGTACCAACGAAGCGCCCTATTTGTCCACTCCCAATAGGCGTGCATAAAACTCCTAAAATTTATACGGCTTCCACCATACCCTGACTGCTGGAGTAGTGGGCTCCCTGCTTTCTTTGAACGTACCAGCGAGACTCTGACGTTCTCGCCTTCAGAAGGCATACTGACTAGTTACAAGTCGTTCTCAAAACGCCCACTCCAATTGCCGACTTCCTGCAGTTGCTTCTGATTGAGATAGACGCCTTACTCCAACCAGGGCGTTGTTCCTCTCCCCCGCTACGGTCGTCGTTGTGTTGTCGGTTTTCTTTGCGTCCGCTGTTCCGACGAAACCAATCTTCTGTTCCGGGCAATACCAATCTCATTCTCTTATTTGAACTACTAGGATGGATGTAGCTTTTCTTTAGGACATTACTTGTCCTAAACGTGCCGTAGCTCAGAGCAGCAGCCAAGCGCCCCTTCAGCCTTGTACTACTGATATTCACTCACGGAGTGGAAAAGGTAGCCGGCTTTTATACATACAGTACTGAACCACAAATGTAAACTCAGACCACAAACTGGACTGTAAGCTACTCGGGACGACACGTTTTTTCATGCGGAAGATGCGTATGGTCCTGTCTCTCCAGAAGCCCAGTGATAAAACCCATTTTATCCGAAATATGTAACATAGCCTACATAAAATTTTATCAACAAGAAACACAGCTGTAGAGACAAAAAGAAAGGATATTTTAATAATTAAATTACTTAATTCTATTTCATGTAAGGGTAATTAAATTTGTTTTAGATATAGCATGTAATAAACGTTATCACTTAATTGCAATTTACAGCAATTGAAAAAGAATTAAGAATTCTGGGACATTTGGGTTTGGCATCTTTATATAATACTCACGCACTATCATAATAAACAATTCTACGAACCTACAAATTTGTTATTAACTACGGTAAGAGAACGATGTTTTCTTGAGATAAAAGTAAATAATAATTCTACCCTGGAAATTACGCCTAAAGTTAATGACTCTAGGAAAGGTTTACAACCTACTCCCTAATTACTTTTCTCAAATAAATATTAAAACTGGCTGAGGAACGTTCTAAAAACTAATTATGCATCTATATAAGTCAAGAGAAATAATTTCTTAGAAAATTATTTGTTTTAGAATAAAAAAATTCTTCTTTCTTCTTGTCATCCTGAATTGTTATATGCAATTACGCACGTTGCTGACGCCGACGTCATTGCTTTGTTAATATTCAAAAATGCAACGTATTATATATTTTAATGGACATAGAATTTAGTGCCATTTTATTCGATATAACTCTAGAAGCAAATATCCTTTAATGTACTAGAGTTACAGCCCAACTTTGACACACTATAATTGCTGGTTATGTTACTTTTAATAAGAAAACAAACACATACAGACACTTTCATTATCTCCCTACCTGGCTCTCCCTCTCTCTCCCTCCCCCCTGTCTCCCATTCTATCTCTCTCTCTCTCTCTCTCTCTATCTCTATCTGGCTCTCTCTACCTGGATCTAATACACTATGTACATACACTGACATACCTAATAATTTCTTTGTCATACTTCTTATGCTATCCAATGTTCCCGGCGTCGTTTGAACGCATAAACCATTGATAACGTTAATGTATTTGTGCTTTTTATTACACCAGGTAATATAGTAAGTGTCTACATAACAAAACTCAAGTTAATAAAAATCAGGTTGATTAAGATAAATTCGTTACGTTCGTTAGTGAATATCCGCCACAGGCACAATGCTGAGAGAAATCATGCTGAATCGTGCAGACATATTGTTGAACGTAAATAATAAGCTTGTGTATATGTAACAAATGTTTACATCGTTACCACCTATTCTGCAGTATGTATTAAGCGTAGTTTTATATACCATCTAACAACGTAAAATAATTGCTCAAAAATATCTCTATGAACTAGTAAAAGCAGATCCACTCGCGCAAGCACAATAAGCAGAACACATGCTCCACACACGCACACACTACAACTAAACGCCCTTTCCTTTCTTTCTAGAGTTTACGTTATTTTATAGGTTACTGAAACGTTTTAATAATAGAGGTTCGTTTTTATTGTGTGTATCTATAAGCCAGGTAGGAAAGACAGGTGCACCTCTGAATTTTTCTGTTTCCATCTGATGCAAACGTTTTGGGCAGTTAGCAGAGTGAGAGAGAGGTGATGAGAATTGTGTGCTTGTGAGAATTTTAAAAACCTCAAAATTAGATAGGTGTATACATTTTTCTTTTAATTTCAAATTAGTAAGTTTTTACTTAGCTTCCATAATATAAAGATTATATATATATATATATATATATATATAATTAATATTAAATGAATATGAATGTAATATTTATGAATAAATACATTATTACAATACCTAAAGATGTATACAGTGTTACATATTAATGTGTGAAATGATATTCCTTTCTTATAGTAGGTCGAGGCGTCTACATCATCATGATCTTTCAAGAATTAAATATCGTTTGTTCTGGTACCAAGCAGATAGTCCAGAGCCGACACTTCCTTGGACGTCTCACACCTCTCCGCTTAATAATTCAATACTGTTTGTTCTGGTACCAAGCAGATAGTCCAGAGCCAACACTTCCTTGGAGGTCTCACACCTCTCCGCTTAATATTTCAATATTGTTTGTTCTGGTATCAAGCAGATAGTCTAGAGCCGACACTTCCTTGGACTTCTCACACCTCTCCGTTGTTTAACTCTAGTAATTCAATAGTTGTTTGCGGATGCCGCAGTCATCCATTCGACTAAGATGTTCCAAAAATTTTAGACGATATTGGGCAATTATGTTGCGTATACTCATAAAATTCAATTCCTGCATTTCTTCTGCGATCTTACCCTGCGAGTATACCTGGTAAATTTTATTTCCTGGGATGTCGCAATACAATTGGCATGTCGTTAAAGACCAATTCTTAGACCCAATGAAAAGTCTTAATGAGGGCCCATCACCTTGTCACGTTTCTTTACCGTTCATTTTAAAGTTATCCTGATGGACCCGTATATATATTTAAGCTCGTGTAGTTTATTCACCACATTATTGTTTGTAATACAAGATTTATTGTTTGTAATCCGAAATCCTTACAGGTTCGGTGTAATGTGTGTACACCATTTCTTTGTCATTGTTACCCACAGCTTATACCTTTTCAGTCTATCAAATGCCTTCGCAAAGTCGATGTATATCTTTTATATGTAGCACACATATATGGGCAGTTTATATTATCTGTCCTTTTCAATGACCTGGGCTACTGTAAAGATGAAGTATAAACATTATCATCCCTCCCTGAAACTATGCTGCTCCTCCTAGGTGGTGTCCGTTATTGCACTCAATGGTTTTGCTAGATAGGTGTATACAATTTTAGATACCCCTGGTAAGTTATTACAGCCATTACAATCTCCTTTCTTAAATACGAAGACTGCCTTTGTTATTCGCCAGTCTTCGGGAATATGACCTGTGGCCCAGCCCTAATTCATAATGTTTAATAAAGTTCATGGAGCGAATAATCCTGTGCATTAATCGAAGTTCCGGTGCATTTAATCCTGCATTATATTACCCTATACTTGATTTACATTATTACTGATGAGTGTCTGTTGTCCACAAAGTGACTTAGCCGAGTCTGATACAAGTATCGCATACTATCACTTGGGAGTAGATATAGGCAATTTTTAAAAGTTTGTGTGGGACACTATCACTCTATAGGTAGCACCTTACCATTTACCAGAAATACTAAGTGATGTGAGGAGCCTTTGATATGAGGAGAAAATTGCCAGACTCAACGTCAAGTCCTCTAAAAATCTTTGTATTCTTCACTAAACTCCATAGTTTTATAATCAATTATGTAGTGAGACCCTCTGGCACACCAAGATATTTATGTTATATCTTTGTGAAGAAACAATGTATAATTTTACCAAATTCGACAATTTTAGAATAACTAACAAATTGTCAGTGCACAAAGAGGTACGCTACATAAATATGCCTAAACATATAAATTAGTATGATATTATTTTCTTGTCTATGGTTCACTGCACATCAATATACCTATTTGTAATAGCACCAAATATACTTTTAAAGTTTTTTTTTCAATTATAATTAAATCTTAGATATTAAATCCCTAATTCCCGTATTTCATGTAAGCCTGCTGAGTGTATCGACCTTATTATTTCATTTTATAGTAACACGATTTGTACAAGGTAAAACAAGGTACAAGAAATTAATAATAATTGAATATATCGCAGCAGTTATTTTTTGAATAATCATTGAACAGGTTAGCACAATAATAGTTTATTTACTGAGAAAAAAAGAATTTGAACGTTACCGCGTGTCCTAAAGAGCGGTGGGACTTGAACATAAACCCCTACTAAACTAAAATGGTTAATAACACCGACAGTAAGATGTCTACTCGAGATAAAAGTTAAACCAATATTTCTTCCTTGACCTGTCATGTAACTTAATGAGACAAAATTTTTTGTCTTATGTTAATTGCAACTTTAGCAGGAAAATGTCTAACGCTGGATGGGAAAGTTGTTAACAACTAATTACGGTATCATACTATATTAGATCGGTTAACAGGATAAAGTAGTTAAAAAACTGTTTCTTATTATTTAATTGAAACTCCGGTTATTGCACACATTTGTTACAGTGTTTAACTTATCCTAAGGTATTATCAGCAGTCAAATGATACAATAATGCCGTTGTATGCGTTTTCATTAAAATATGGAAGAGGCAATCTGTTTATTCTATTGGACATTATCCATTGTCCATTATCCAAAGGGATAGCATATATCAAGGGCTTGTACGTGCCTATATAAGTACACTTTATTACTATAAATATATAACGCAATTTTGAACTATAAAGTAGAAACCACGATAGATAATATTAAAAATAATTAATTATAATTAAATACGAATATGTTTAACGTTAACAAAATCAGTGCATCGGATTACAAAACGATACTTGAGAAAGTTAAATACGCTGCAAGCCGCCTTTGCCGACAATCATGAATTCTGTGTTACAACCCTGTTGTACGGAAATTCTACTTAGTGCCATATATATCTAGTGTAGACCGCTTGGTAATCTGTAGATAGATATTGTGTAGTGAAGTGTTTTAAATTATACTCACTTTAAATATCCTCAAGTTTTGCTCATATCGATTTGAATTTTATTCTATCATACTGCTACGAATCCATGCCACATTTTTAATTAGATCTTTAGCGAGGTCACATTTAGTTGAACAACAGTGGATGAAAAATTGTTTTCTTTACGCTCATTTAGAAAACACGACAGTGTCAACAATTTCCCTCCAAAATACAAAATTACTTCCTTCGCATCATTTGTTACGCACCATTTTATAGAATCATTAAAAATCATTATTTTGTACTAACTGCAACACAACTCTACAGCTATATGACACCTCTTGTCACAGTTTATGCTGTATACTGCAGCTAAGATCACATATAACATGATTTCACATAAGACTAGACGGTAATAGATTTCTCTTGATAATTTTTGTAAGTTCGAACGTAGTAGAATATGTTTGTTAATTCTTTGATATTTTGAAATATTTGGTGTATCTATGTAGATAAATACGTACCCTGTTATTCGATGATTCCGACAAAATAACACGCTTCATGTATTAAAAGCAGAAACAAACCTACATTCCAAGTGGATATTTTATCTGAACTAACATTCATCTTTGTGTCGTCATGTATTTGCTGTAAGCCTTTGGTGCCTCATATCGTATGTGCAGCGAGTCCTCGCTTTACGTTGCCCATTTAACGTCGGTATTAGTCACATACCTGTACGCATCAGTCTCCGTTATGAATTAACATGGTTTCGTTGCAACGTCGCCAACGTTCTAACTCTACAATAAATATTCAGGCTGTGACAGATGTTTTGTACAGATCGTACAAGCTGTGCAAAAAAGTAACAAGAATGTACCCTACGTATTCATGTAACTCGCAGGTGGAGCATATTGACTCTAAAAATGTCCACCATTTTGTTCGATTTTGAGCTCTTAAATTCACTTCTCCCCAAGTTTCCCCTGTAATTTAGTTCCGCGCCATGCCGTAGTAACCGTGGCACTGTTCTGCGCAATGTACGCATAGTTCTCGGCCGCCTCTTCCGTCTGTGGGTCAAAGTTAAGTTTCCTTCTCTCTATGTTGGATTTATCTTTTCTCAAACTGAGTCTGTTTTGTTCTGTTTGCGGGTCTTTATCTTTGAATACTTCTTTGTTCGGATCATGGCAATAGTTGTTCGTTACAAATCAAATATATTCAGTGGTTCTTCAATTACTTTCTCAAACGTATACTCCTGAATGTCCAGAGCATCTTAGCTGTTGTAGTAGAGGATTTTTACGTTTTAGAGGCGTACAGTAATGTTACGGACCAAACGTTAGTGTTAACAAATTTGTTAATACATGTCGACTATATTACATACAGCTGAAAACGCGTTTTGATTTTGCTGATTAGTTGGATTATAAGTATGTTCTTCTGTGTCTCCTAGACTTGTATGATACGCTCCAAATAAGAAAACCTGTTTACGTTTTCAGCTGGTTAATTATGTACTAATAATTACATATTATATGTAATTAATATGTAAAATTAAGATTTTCTGTGTAGATTTTCATTGTTTTTGACTTTTACACATTTTACCTGAAGACCCATTAGTACAGCTCGTACTAAACAACGACAAACGTTTGTCTCTACGTCTGCCAGGATATGGCGTAAAAGTACTAGTACTACCTGGATTGCGCAAACAATTTGTATAGTCTAAATCGTGTACTGTCCAGGCTGTATGAAGCTGATTAAAGTCTGAATCTGTTGGGATTCAATCAAGCGTAATGATAAATACCAGTTGAGGAAGTTGACAGCGATGTAGGCCTACGTATGCTCCACGAAAGATAAGTAGGTTCTTGCTGATTTTGCCTCTGGCCAGCATCCTGCAGTTCGATTCATCTTATAATATTTTCATCGTATTAATTATTTTAGAGAAAAACATCCATAAGATTTATGAATGCTTACATAAGTTTATGAATAAATATGCCTCATAAAAGGTAATGTTTGATTTGTGTATTTAGTATTATATTATGTTAAAATGTTCTGTGTCTTGATTGAGCATATCGTTTACGTATTTCTATAAAACGGCTGAGAAAGCTGAATTAATTCTACCAAACTTACCTAAATTTTCTCATTTTATGCGGTCTTATTCGTTCTAAACTCTTACTTATTTTTTAACCGACTAGGTAATTTGCATAATTAATTGCATTCGCCACACCCAAATATGTTGTCCCTTGTTCAATTTGTTTTGTGGAGATAGTTCTAGGCGAAAAGCAATTCTTAGCATTTTATTTTAATGATCAGTGACAATTTCCATTTAATTTTAATGATCAAACAGAGCCTGAAATACAGCCATAATTAAATTTATTGAAAGCTTAAATTGATATAGGCTTAATACGTCATCTCACACATCTCGAGTTAAGTATAAATTAAGCAAAACTGTTGTGTACATTTTTGTTTAAAATAGCTACATGAAGACACAGAAGGAATTAATAACAGAGCGATAATTTGTGTGGAGTTAATGTAAGCCTGAAAGATAGGCCGGCATGCTATTGCCGTCGGGATTCTTATTATTGTAATTTTTATCATGAATACTTTTTTATAGGTTAGTGAAATATTTCTTTATAGGTAACGTGTCAGCTGTACAAGATTTTCCTACGTAAGATTTTGGGAAGTTTTTTTAGATTATACACGTAGCTTTTGTATCGAGCAATGTAAAAATTGGTGTTATTTTTACTTAAATCAATTTCACAACGTTACCATTACTTTCGTATTATTTAACAAGTATCTTCTATTAACTTTTGAAACCGTTTCGAGTATAGTGTATGTGGAAAATTTTAACAGGTGTATAGTAGTTTAACAGTACCAAAACTAGGTCAAAAGTATCGAATGGTATAAACAATTCTCCGTTGCAGTTGTATCTTAGTGGATTTTGTGATTAAGTTGATTTGTGGTCTTGTACTGTAACTGCATAAACCTATTTAATAAGTCATTTATTAATACATCTTATATCTGTGACTTTAATTATTCGAAATGTTCTGTAGAGCATGGATATAATAATTAAATAAATTCGCCATGTACATAGTTGATAAATAAAAACGGGAACGTGAAATAAGGTTATCTATATTCAGTAACTACTTATACATATACAACATTATATCTTACCGCCTATACGATTCTAATTTTATAAGCTCCGTTCTTTCTTTATCTGTTTTTCTGCACCTTATAAGTAACACCTTTTAACTGAAAACGGTTTAGTCGTTGTGTCTGGTACACAAAGTTTATAAGCGATGTCCCTTAGACTTGTAGACGTTTAAAGTAGAATTGAGTTTGTGAATATTTCAAACACAATTAAGGACAGAAGACTAAGTTAAGACTAAAATAGAGTAGAATTGAGTTTGTGAATATTTCAAACACAATTAAAGACAAAATGCTAAGTTAAGACTAAAATAGGGAATAAGTTGTCAGAGAAAGGAGAATTTAAAAGATGAAATCTAAAATATTACTAACGTTTTCTGTAGTTCACGAAAGGAGTGTAATGTGTAATTTCCCAAATGACTTTATATATAAATAGAAAGGCAAATAGAGGAGAGAAAAGGAAGAATCATAAAGGGATAGAGAAAGAGAGATAGGGCGTGAGAGAGTGAAGGGGCAGAAACAGACAGATATACAGAGGAAATCGTGTCACGTCGGTAAGTGTCTCTGTAATTCTACGAAATAAGGACTGAATTGGACCAATCTGTTTTACATTTTGTATACTTGGATGTTTCTATTCCGTTACTCTGTCGGTATGTGTACATAGATGTGTGTGTTCACGTTTTTGCAAGTGCTACCGTGGATTATAACCAACACATTTACACAGGAGCAAATTACGTCACTGCTTCCTGAACCTCCAAGATTTAACAATTGCTTTACTGCAGGCAAACGTTATAAATTGCTCTGCTGTCGGCACTAAAGGAAAACGTGAACTAGAGCAAGTGATTACTATACATTCACTTTTGCATGTTTTTGTATTAAGCATACAGTTTTTCCTCCAATTTCAAGTTGTAACTTTATTCTGAATGTGAAATATATCAGCTTCTTATAATAAATATAGCACCTGCATTCTGTAAACGTTCTTATATTTTTACACAATAAATATACTGTAGTTTGTTGTGCCAGGTTATGCTATTCCGTATTACTGTACATACAGAGAGAATAAAAGTAGAGTAATAAGTAACGGAAACCAAGCTAAAAGTATCGATTATACAAGCTAGTAAATTTTATGATGAATCACAATGCATTTTCCAGGGTCTAGGTCGATTTAGCTTTTTAAATTAACATTAATGGTGTCATAAGAATGCTGCAATATAGTGCTGATTATGTTATGTTCCAAGTTGCCAGGATACCTTTGGTAAGCCATTACTATTACACATATTTTTTTTGTAAAGGGGAACCCATTATATGCATCGATCACTTAGTTGTTTTCTGTCCGTTAGTACCGGACTCCTATCGGCTAAAACCCCCTTCGACTACACACCTAAAATTCCAGGTACCGCCTCTTATAGACATTATTTCACAGTTTTTTTCAAGGCATGCTACGAAGATGTATGTAAGTTATTCGTTTATTGTTCCACTTTCTCGCCAGCAGTTGGGGCAAAATCTTATCAACACTTTATATACTAAAAACAATATTAACTTCCTGTTGATAGTGTTTTGTAGAAAGTGGTAGCAAATTATATGGCGGGAACATAAACATATTTAGGCTTACAATTAATTTTCCTCGTTCAGACTATATCTTACATTAGATTAAAGCAGCTGTTTATATTGTATCAGTTATAACTTATATGCTTCTGTATTCTCTAGTGCTTTGTTATCTCAGTGGAGTCGAAACTATAAAAATGTACAGTTTATAGGAGCGTGGAAGATATCCTATGGGGGAAGGAGTTGCCCCAGTGTACACTTAACAGGAATTTATTTCTGCCGTCGGGCTTTAAATATTGTTATGCGTGCTGCTGTGTAAAGCATCTCATGTGACGGTAAGAAATATTCCCACAACTCGTTACCCCATTCAGTGGTTGTCACAAAACCTTTAACCACTGCTACCAATAACTAGGAAACGTCGGTTAATCATCCATCATCCTTTGTGTACGAAGTTTTGTTTTTTATGAATTATCAATATTTCTTATAAAAGGATACTGATGCTGATGCTTGCAATAGCAGGTTAAATCATATTTTTGTAGTTTCATATGTACAAAAAAATTTATTTTATTAAGAGCATATGTCACAATTTTATACACACTACACATACAAATTAGGTTACTGACTCAAGTTGGCAAGCCCTATTTTACTAAGCTCCTTAGGACATAACCAGAATAATAGACGGAATGAAGAATCTAATTTCACAACGTTAAGTAGAAGGTAAAAGGAGTAGATTTGAGGTGTGGAGAGACGTAAAGAAACTATAGTAATTTCTTAGTATAGTAATTTCTTTCGGTAAAACTACCGAGGAAGGATATATAGCTTCTTCGGTGCTTACAATAAATTTAATCAATTACAACTGATTGTGGGTTACCGCTTCCCCTCTACTCTCTCCTCCGATCCGACGTTGCCTCATGACAGCCAATTCGACCTTTCCTGGTCTGGTAAACATGCTTTGACTCGTTGTGAGCCAGCTAATCTTGCTTTCCAAACCGAAAGTTTCAGAGAGGTTCCCTCGTTTTAGGCGTTGCAAATCGCTGCGTCCAGGACTTGCAGAACCGTCCATCCTTTCGCAAGAAATAAAAACGATAATCTCATTGAGCAAGATCGGTACTCGGAAAAACAGAGTGACAGACAGTCATTGGATTCCTTCGGATACTGGAACCAATGGGGCATGTCAAGCTGCTGTCCTCAAACTGTAACTGTAACTGACAATTCGAAGGATTTCTGCTTATTAGTTCTGTACAGTATCAAAATAGAAAATTGTTGATGCGATTGATATTATTGTTTTGTCTGTTTTATATCCCCAAATACTTTGTTACACACGAAGAATACGAAAAACGTCGTACATTAATTTGTTTGGTAGTGAATTATTAAATATTTTCCATAGGTGTTCGTGGTACTTCATTGTTACTTTACCATGGTGTTCGAATGCTTGTACACCTGAGTAGTATGAGAAGAGAATAAAATAATTTGAAGAGTTAATGTTTTAAGTACTGATTTTAATATAATCGCTCACAGTGACTTATAAGTCTAATGATTTGCTTACTGTTACACATAGCATACAGTTTTTGGTTTGATTGATATATAAATTTGTATCACTTGAAACAGTTAATTAACAATCAGAAACACGAGAAACATTACCAGCACGTCTGTAATGTTAATACCTTACATGTTGTATTTTACAGGACTAATGAAGAGCTTATATGAAGTACCCTGATGCCTGTTCATTAAGCTAACTAATGAAACATGTTTCTCCGTTTGCAGATTTGTAACATGTGTAGCCTGGAAAGCTGCTCCATTTGGTTCTCTCACATGTGTGTCCTTAACAATGACAAGCTCGTTTGTACTATTGTGTGATTGCCCAGAGGGATAAATATACGAGTAAGTACTGATTTGCTTAAATTTAAGAGTTACTCGTAAGTAACTTACTCTACTCGTAGAACATAACATTCGCATAGATTATGTGCATAGTTAAATAAAATTGTTATGTTTTAATTAGACTTCTTTATTCATGTAAACGTTGGAATCTGTCCATGAAAAGAGACGACGAATTCCGGTGTAATCTTTGTAGGATATGTTATTTTTCTTTTGTTTGTTTGTTCGATGTATTAATTATTGAACGGCTACAAAGTACAGTGAGTATGAAAAGTCATGATCAGTTAAATGTAACGTAATGATTTTACTCAACTGGGGAAGTTTGTTACAAAATTAAGAGAATAATGAAACGACAGAGGTCAATACTTCAACAGAATATTTGAATTCCATGTATCTAACAGGAATATTGATTCAACTAATTACTTAATTATTATTTGTCTAACAGGAATATTGATTCAACTAATTACTTAATTATTATTTGTTAACGTATTTAAATTGCAAAACGTTTTACACCTGCTTGTTAAATCACTAGTTCGATTATAATTTGCTGACTAATAACAAATAATAATAATAATACTTTGTCTCTTGTTTGTTATGAATAATATTAAGATTCAACTATGTAATCTCAATACGGTAATATTTTACTACGCATTTGTGATTGTTTTACGGCCGTTATTAAATACAACTTGTTTCTGTTGTTATAAAAAAATCTCAACATGTATTTAGCTCTTGTGTTATGGTTAGGGTTATCATTGCATTATTAAGCAGGATAAGTAAAAGAACTCTACGTCAATTTCAATGTTCAGTTCAACAGAGCAACTTGAAAGGTGGAATTGCTCGTTCATAATCATTACGCGGCGTGTGTTTGATTTATGAACTCATGCGGATATTTCTGTTTTTATTACTCGCTTTTAGACTAGTAGCTTTACTTTTCAGATCATATTCTACATTTCCTGTCATCAAAATATAAATAAGAAACTTGTTTTCATATTAGTTCATCAGTGACTTTGCAGTTTTAGTGCATATTCATTACATATACCATTTTGTGTTGGTATATATTTAACTGCATCACCAGACTATTTCCTGTTCATAAAAACACAAATTTGATTTAGAAGTTATGGTTTTGCATGCCGTATTGTTAAAATACCAAAGGCTTATAAGGTAATGTTTAAAAATAAATCTTAACGGAGTACATTCTTAAATTTTACATAAAGAAAAATGCAACAATTTAATTAAGAATACTCAAAACGTTTTATCAAATTCATGTTACACGATGTAGGACAAAACGTATAGCGTCGTGTGTTACTTTTAATCTATGGTGTATCTGTATTTTATTTCTAACATATTATTGTCAGCTGAATTAACAGTTCTACTAACATTTAAAAACGATATTGTGACGTAACATCAATGGTTTTTTTAGGAAAAATATTATTATTAATTCTGTTAATAGAAAACTATAATTTTTAGTTGTCTTGTGCTACACTAGGAAAGATAATTTTTGTTATGTTTGTATGAAAACATGATATAGAAACACGTACCAAATACGTAAAACACTAACAGACACACAATTTTACTTTTACTTCATAAAAATTAGTATTACGAGCTGGTAATTGTAAAAATATTCTCAATTAGCTGACATTCTCTCAGTTGACAATATCATGCCGTCTCAAGTAATTAAGTAAAACGAGTAAACTAGAAATTGACAACAGATCAGTTTACGTTATTAGACCATTTATTTTCAACAGTTTCTGTTAAGTCGTTATTAGGTAAAAGTGATTTTAAATACTTTACAGCTCTGGTAATAGAAAATTAGTCTTCTAGAAAGGAAAAGAATAGCCTATTGTCCTATGTAGCTTGCGGTTGTTGGTAAGTGGTTTCATAATATTTTTTCTCAACAAGCAAGAAAGAAGGGTTACAGTGTATCACAAACGTTTTGGTATGTTACAAATAAAACTATCTTCCATCTTCAAGAATATTAAAATTTACATCAGTAAGTAATTCTGTAAAAATATTAATACACACTGTGTTCTAGAACTCACTTACTCAGATGAATGGTGTTTACTTGGTGTGGTTCTCGAGTCTTACTGGTCTGAAACTCTTCCTATAGTTTCGCTGTTGACCTTTCCATATTTTAACGAATCCTGTTAATAATGTTAAGCTGTTGAAGATATATAGGTGTAGTATTACAAAATGTTAAAAAAAAATTTTGTGGCTGGTTGAAGAAATAAAAAATTGTGTTTAAAAAAAATTATAATTAAAAAAAATTCCTCTTTATCGTTTAATTAATTAAAATCAATTAATTAATTAAGTTTCGTAAAGTTTTGAAATGTGTCTCACTTCTCTATGAAATTTTATTAATGTTCTTGTATTTTTTAATAACTTCCAACCACTTATAATATTGTCTCCAGGGACAATCGATATTTGTTTACTTTTTTGTTTTGGAGGTTATCTTCCTTCAATTGTGGTAAAATTCTGGTCGTTTATTATTAAAATTATATTAATTGTAGTTTGTTATATTTAAGAAAGAAAGAACTATTTTGAGGTGAAAGGTATAAATGTTTTATTGAATAATTGATTAATAGACTCTTGTCGATTATAAATCGATTCTCAGGGTATCGAACAGTTACAAGTTTTTGATATATAAAATTCAATAAGGTTCTTTAAACAGCTAGTTATGGTTAAAGTCAGAGAAATCGGGCCAATATTAAAAAAGTATAACGTTACAACAAGTAATTACTAATCCTAAGTACATACATTGAATAGAAATTGTAATAAAATAATTTGTTGTCGAACCGTACAGCTGATGGAAACTAGGAGGCGTTGCTCTTGGGTGATGACGATAAACTGATAAACTGCAAATGGCTGCCGTGAAGTTGGTCAAAATGTCCTTCGTATATGCGACGTTCCAAATAAGAGATTTTCTTGTAGTATTCACGTCCTGCTGTCAGCAAATGTTCCTTCGGATGTTGTATAGTGTCTTGAGTGAAGTTTCTGTGTTGTATTTTGTATATCGGTGTATGTATAAGTTAGTTCACTTTATTGTCATTCGACACTAATTTACGGTTATGGTGTATACTGTTTTCTGGTGTGTAATAGTGGTATTCGGTACAGTTAGGTGCTGTTCAGTGTTATTTAGTCTTTAGTAATTGTTTCTGTCACCATGTAGACGTTCCAAAATAGTTTTACTCGCCACTCGCGATTTTCAAAAAACGTGTCGTTCACTGACTCGCCATTACCGTACTTTTAGTTAGGTTAACTTGGTTGTATTACGCTCGTCAAGTGCTCCGTACAAATTCCAATAATCAACTCTCTATTTCCTCCACTTTCGACTAAATTCTTAGCCAATACAATATTATTCTTTACATTGTTCAAATATAATTTTGCATCCTGTGCATGTTTTCAATTACATTATATAACTGCCTAAACTTTGGTTATTAATCAATTTTATTTGCTAGATGTAACTTAATTTAATCCTTCAGTTCATTCGGCGTATTTTAATATTGAATAATGCCGTTTTATTATGTTTTTTTTTGTCTAAAATTGGTAATTTTACTTTCATTTTGTATTTGGTAAAAGTTCAAAATTAACTTCCTGTCATTATGCAAATTCTGTCATTTTTAAGTTATATTTATTATTAATAATCTCATATTGTATTAAAAGGTTATATTCCCTTATTTTCTTGTAATTATTTGAATGGGTTAATTTTTAAAATATTATTTTGGAATATATGACTCCCCTCTCCAAATTTTTAACTTCTGTCATTTCCATTTTTATTTATAATTCTGGTTATAATTTTGTAAAATCTTTCTAAGTGGTATCTGTAATTATATGGCTTCATCTCTGGTTTATTTTATCTAAATCCCTTTAGTTTAAATGCATTTAAGTGAGTAATTTCTCTGTTTTGATGAAGTTTGGTTTTCATTCTTTTGCCTAGATTTTTTAACAAGTTTTTACTTACAAAATTTTTATACAAACAATAAATACTGTGTTATACCCTCTCTGATTTTTAAAACATGGTATTATAAACTAAACATTTTTTAAATTAAACAGAACAATAATTAGTATTGGTTTCAATACAATAAACAGTTAAATAAATAAGAAATATTTTCAAAGATGGTTGTCTTCAACATTCAGACATTTTTTACAATCAACACTTATTACTAACATAGAAATATTATTTACAACGGAGGTTTTTTCCCAACTAACATCTTTTTTACCTATTACTATAAATACAAGTAATAAATATATTTACAGTTATGATGTTAGTTGTTCCAAACTTAAATAAATATCCTTATACCTAATACATTTTTTAAATCCTTATCCTATATTCATGAAACCTTATAACTATATTCTTATCTGTTACCTCTTATATTAAGTTTGATTATGCAGTTTTTTAAACTGTCTTTTAAATATTGTATTGGGTAATTGTACCCTGTCACTGTATAATTAAATCTGTTTTTACTCATTCTATAAAACAAAAATGTCACTTCAAACAGAATTATAGCTTGTTATTATTAAATGTAACACATTTACATGGTACAAATTTTAAGTCACTGAAAGTTGTATGTTTCATTGTATACACAGTTTGTGGGTGCCACGAATGAAACATAAGGTTTATTTTTTATAATACCCAAACTAGCACTGGTTCACTTTACACTTTTTTTATGTTATTTCTAAATGGTTGTTTAGTCTTATTAACATCAATAAATTGGTTTGTGTGTTACAATGAATACTTGTTCCTTGGGTACTATATTATTGTTTCATCTTGGTTCACTGGCAACTCTTACTCTATACACTTTTCTCTCTTAATTGTATTGTACAGGTGGTTACTGTCCAAGACTATTTCGTTATACTTTTATTATTTGTGTTTTATTATTTATTTTGGGATATGGGGATATGAGTGTCTTTTATAAGAGCATTCCATCTTCCTCAGGATGCTGCCTTCTTCTTCTTTCTTCAAAGGTGTCTTCTTTTCTTCTGTCTTCTTGGGCTGGTATCTTCTCCATCTTCTTCTTGATGCCATCGGGTTTCTTGGGACTTCTTCATAAGTTTCTCGAAATACATCATCTTTATTGGTGGATCTTGCCTTATTCAGGGTTTCTTTTCCATTTGGTTACCCTCGTTGTGGGTTTAGTCATACTCTATTGTTTCTTTGTTTACTTCTTACCTTCCTGGGTTATAATTTAAAAACCTTGGGTTATTAGACTGGTTTTGGATGATTCATCACTAGTAACTTATGTTTATTTGAACTTATACTTTTTAAATAACAATGATTGTTCTGCACAGTTTGTATGAATTAATTCTTTATATTAAACTTAATGCTTTTTTCGGATTTAAATGTTATCATCTTATTATTCTAATGATCAATGCCATTCATTATTATGCATTTATCTGTCACGCTACAGATTTCTCTCCTCCAGAAGTAATTATTTGAGACATGTTTATGGATGAAATAATTTCTTATGATAATTTCATCATTTCTTATATTTCATTTTTCTCTCCATTTCTATATCGACATTTTATATTAGAGTTTAATTAATTTTATATGTATAGTTACTTATTTTACTATTGATCCTTTTCGGATAGTTAGTGCCTTCTGAGATATTATTATTATTGTAATACATTTTCTTTCTTTATAAACTTCGTGTTGCATCCTTGGGATATTAATTCCCTAACATTCCCTATCACGTGGGCTGGGGCAGTTCAGAGGGGCACTGTACGCTACACAATCTCTGCTGGCCATACACCACTTCTACAATTTGAGTCCAGAGGCACATTCATCTCTGCTCAAAAAACATAATGCTGCTGGAATTATCTTCAGTCAGTCATCGAATAAATAAATAAAAAGTAGTCTCATTTTCGACTAATAAAAATATCTTTGGATTCTTCACTTAGTAGTTTCTCAGATTATCTCACATTTTCTATCTTAATAAATCTTCATAATTATTAATATACTCATTATATATATATTTTTCTAAACTCTTAACTTGTCTGATATATTTATTTTAATTATGGGTGAAAACTTTTCTTAATAATTCTTGTTACTGGTCATAGTGTAACTCTTTTTCTTCTCCATCTGAATTCTCTTCATACCTCCTTCTGGTTACTTACAGTGTTAGCATGGTCGTTACATATAGTATTTTCTTATTCACTATTTGAATGGTTTTATTATATTATATTTAATTTTTAAATTTGTATCTTTATATTAGATATACAGGTTGTTATTTTGATCATTTTATTTAAACATTTTGTTCTTTCCTTTCTCTTAGAAAGTTATTAATCCGCCTTCGCATTCATTAACATTAATTCATTTATATTATATTTCATTTGGTATTTCTTCTCTTTGCATTTCATATAGGTCTTATTATTATCATTTGTTCAAAATCATCTTCTCCATATGTTTGGTATGAGTTGTTCTTCTTTGCTCTTAATTAACTGTTTTCATTATCGTTTCATAAGTAATTAGTCTCTTTGCTTCCAAATTTTTTCCTTCTCTTGCATATTACACTCTTTTTGTTTTTCTTCTCTACTCCTTCAAATGCTAGATATTCACATTTATTCTGGATTAAAGTTAATTCTCTTTTCTGAATTAATCATTTTATTTTCTTCTAAATTCAATTATAAATGGCACATATTTATTTTTAGAACTTTATTAGTTTTATGCAAAATTCAAACTCTTCTTTTTATTTAATGGCATAATATTTCTCATAAATCATTGTAATAAGTTAATCTTATCTTGTTTCAAAGTTTTGACGTTCTATCAACATTCAAATTCTGTTTGATTCATTTATTTACAGAATTGTTTCCTTTTAAAAATTGTTTATAGTAAGGTGATCTTACAATTATTTCTGAATGTTTTGGTATTTCTCTAAATTCAAATTCTTCTTAATTATTTACCATAAAGTTTTCTCACAAAATTAGTTATAGTAAGTTGGTCTTACTTCATTTTTAAATTTTTTGTATATTAACTTCAAAATTCCTTTCTTCTATTTTTCCATAAAGTTTCTTCTCAAATATTTGGTAGTAAGATGTGCTTACATTTGTTTTTAAATTTTGTTGGTTATATACAAAAAATTCTTCCTTTTAAATTGCCATAAAATTTCTTCTAAATCATAGGTAGTAAGATGTAATTACAATTATTTTAGAATTTATATGTTTTAAATTCCAAAATTCCTCCTTTTTAAATCTTCCAAAAAGTTTTTCTCATAAATCAGTGGTAGTAAGGTGTACTTACTTATTTTTAAATTTATTGGTTAATAAATTCTAAATTCTTTCTCTTTATTCAGCCAAAAAGTTGTTTCTCATAAATCATTGGTAGTAAGTTGTACTTACTTATTTTTAAATTTATTGGTTAATAAATTCAAAATTCTTTTCTATTTTAATTCTCCATAATGTTTTTTCTCAAAATATATAGTTGTAAGATGTACTTACTTATTTTAGAATTTACTTGTTAAATTCTAAATTCTTTCTCTTTATTCCATAACGTTTTTTCAAAATTATTAGGTTGTAAGATGTTCTTACATCATTTTAGAATTTATAGTTTTTAAATTCTAAATTCCAAACTCATTCTTCATAATACTTTTTCATAGATGCTTGATTTTACACACCTTTGATTCTTCCTGAAACGGTTTCCCTCAGTTCATAGGTATTGTTATGCTTGTCCTTTACCACCACATATGGTTCTGTATAAAGTAATAATAATTTTACTGTTATACCTTCTAAGGTGCTGGGCAGCTCTCGATTTTTTAGGAGAACTTTCTCACCCTCTTTGTATGTTATTATACGCCCTATTGCCTTTTGGTATTTGGCTTGCCGTTTTCCTTGGTCCTCAGCCACCTTGTTATAAAATCTCAATTGGTTGAATTTACGACCATTATTTGGTGGAAATTCAATGATTTGTTGAATTTCTCGGGGAGTTGGCTTCTCATACATGGCTGAGTATGGTGTAATTCCTATAGCTGGATGGTGGGCGTAATTTAGGAATGTCTCTGTTGCTGCTAAGTACTCCTGCCACTTTTTCTGTTGGTTGTGACAGTACGTGCGCAAGATCCTACCCACCTCTCTCAGTACTCTCTCAGCCGGATTACTACTTGGGTGGTAGACTGACGTCTTATAGGTTTTGATCCCAAGTGCTAATAATGTGTCTCGCCACCTCCTCCCCTTAAATTGCGTACCATGGTCGGTAATAATGGAAGATGGTCTACCGATCTCTGGCACATACAAATCGATGATCACCGCCAGAACCTTTGCTGTTGTTGCCCGATTAACCGGATATAGCTTTATATATTTGGTATAGTGGTCCATGATGATTATCAGGTATTTATACCTGTGTCGACCACCGCTACGGGGAAACGGCCCGCAGATATCCAAAAACACTTTTTCCAGTTTTGCATTTGAAGTAATCGGTATCATTATACCCTCTTTCTTGTTATTGTTCACCTTGACGCATTGGCAGATATTACAGGACTTGATGTAAGTTCTCACCTTTCGGTTGATATTCTTTATCTTGCAATTTTCCTCTAGAGTCTGTATCACTTTTAGCGCTCCCATGTGACCATATCTGACATGATAATCGATGATGACCTCTTTTTCAATTTGGTGTGGAATTATCACCTTCCATGTCTCTTCGTCCAATGCCGTTTTTATGAATAAGATCCCTTTATTTAGATGGTAATACTTGGAAACGGTATCATCATCGTCCTCCAATCGACTCATGATGTTTTTCAGTTTAAGATCAGACTGTTGGTGGATTCGAATATTTATTAATAGAGCTTGTAAATCGGCTCTGGTCTTAAAGATGTTATAAATTTTAACCAAGCTCTCCTTCTCTCCATCGAAAGTCTGATCTTCCAGATGTATTCGTGATAATACATCCGCTACCACGTTCTTTTTTCCTGGAATATATTCCAATTTCAGATCATATTCTTGTAGGGCGAGTACGCACCTAGCCAATCGGCCGTGACTCAATTTACACCTACGAAGGAACGAGATGGATTTATGATCAGTACGTACCGTGACTTGATATCCGAGAATGTACGTCCGGAACTTGCTGCATGCGAACACCACTCTAAGCAATTCCTTTTCTGTTACACTGTAGTTCTTTTCGCACTGATTCAGCGTGCGACTAGCGAAACTTATTACCAGATGTTGTCCCTCCTCATCTTCCTGGTATAAAGTCGTTCCTAAGCTCAGGTTGCTAGCGTCACAGTTTAAAAAGAATGGTTTCTTAAAATCTGGGTGACGAAGTATAACACTCTCCAGAAACTTCTCTTTTATCAAGCGGAAAGTAAGATCTTGTTCCTCACCCCAAGTCCATTTGTTCTTAGCAGATAACTGTGGTTGAAACTTGGCGGTCAACTCGGAATATCGGTTCTGAAACTTCCTGTAATAGTTACAGAGTACGAGGAAAGATTGTAATTGTTTCCTGTTTCTTGGCTGCGGGAACTTCTGAATTGCCTCCACTTTCTCTGCTGACGGGGTAATACCTCTATCGTCTAAATTGAAACCCAAGAATTGTACGTCGCGCGCTATGAACTTGGATTTCTCCAACTTCAGAGTTATGTTGTTCTGCGCTAACTTGCTTAGTACATATACTACTCTATAGCAGTGTTCCTCCCAGGTTTCGGATGTAATGAGTAAGTCGTCTACATAGACGGTGGTAAATTGGAGCGCTTCTTGTCCAAGACTCTGGTCCATGCATGCCACAAAGATGGCGACAGAGTTTACAAGTCCGAAGGGCAGTCTCTTGAACTGGTAATTGCGTCCTTCGAAAATGAACGCCACGTACTGACGGCTTTGTGGATGCAGCTCTACTTGCCAATAACCACATACAGTGTCCCAGGTACTGATAAACTTTGTGCCATGAAAACGTTTTAATATCTCCTCTATTTCACCGGGTGAAGTTCTGTCATTCACAATCGTTTTGTTCAATTCAAGCGCATCTAAACAGAGCCGGACTTGTCCGTCTTTCTTTGGAACAGCAATAATTGGACTAGTGTAAGGTGATTGACTAATCTCAATTATGTCATTTTCTATCATCTTATTTATTTCTGTTCTCACGGCTTCTTTGAGCGACTGCGCGATTGGATATGACCTCCGGTTAAACTCTACGTTTTCTTTGAATTGAAGTTTGCACTGGTAGTTTTTAACCTTTCCTGGTTCATCTGAAAACACTGCCTTGTACTTCTCATATATTCTGATTAGACGATCGGCTAGATATACAGGTATTTTATCGTTATTGCTTCCGCACTGGAAGTCCCGTATTTCTTGGATTTTTACTGACCATAAATCCTCTCCTCCATGGTTGTATATAATGGGTTTATTAAGAGGGCTGTTCCTAATAATATTAATTTTACGAAGTTGTTGATGTATAGGGCTGGGAAGTATAGTTGCGCCTCCTACCAAATTTGCGGTCCATGTTATTCCGTCTGGGAAAAGTGATACTCTTTCTAGATTAAGATCGATAATTGCGGAATATCTTCTCAGAATATCGCAACCGACTAGTATGTCAAATGGTAATCCGGTGGCGATCAAAAATTCCATGTCTAAAGCTATATCGCGGCTAACGACACTTAAGGAAACTTGCTTCCTAATGGTTTTATTCTGGCGGCCAGTTGCACCTATTAACACAATGTTGTTTACTGGTAACATTGGCAAAGTTTTTCCACATTCGCTTTGTATCCTTTCCAATTCATTGGAGTTTATTATTGAAATATTAGCACCTGTGTCAATCATTATTTTAGCGGGAATTCCTTCCACCTCCGCTGTTATATAGAGTATTTCATTATTATTGTTGTTGAGACTCTTTTCGTTCTCTTCCAAAAGTTCCGTTCGAATATCTTTTAGATAGTGGTTACTAATTATAGTGATGTTTTTTCGATTGGTTGCTTGTTGCAACTCATCCTTGTCTAACCCAGGAAGTATAAGCAGTAACGGGTCGTTGTCGTTAATTACTGCCTCCTCCCGTTTAAAGCATAGTGGTCATCGTTCGTACTTGTATTGACCGAGGCATCGTTCGGGAAACTCTGGGTCGCTCAGTCGCTCTGGATCGTTCCTGACGCTCAGTACCCTGTTCGAGGTTTATCTCCCTGTTCTGTTGTCGGCCAAGATCCTCCAGGCTTGTACTTCTTCTTCCCTGTTCGTGTCGTGGACCCTCCCGTTCCGCACTTCTCCATCTTTCGTCAGCGCCGTGGAAGCTGTTCCTCCGTGGTTGATAATATCTCCTTGGACCGCGATCCTCTGCTCTTATAAAATTAACCCTAGGGCGCGACACTCTGTTATTATTATTATTACTATAATTATTGTTATAGTAATTTCGGTTGGGTGGGTAGTGTCTATCACCATTATTACTGGGGTATGGATTTCTCTGACTGTATGGGCCATTATTAGGCTGATAATAATTATTCCTATTATTAGGATAGGGGTTGTTATTCCTAATACCATTAGCATTGCCGTTAAAATTGTTATTACGCGGCGGGTTATTAGGGCCGTCGTAATTCCTGGGCTGGTTTCGGTTACCGGGATGGTAATTGCCGTTATTTGGGTATTGATTCGGCCTTGCCTCTGGTCTTTCATTCCTCCTCCTGCTCTGCCGATAATATTCTTCATTTTCGTACCCCTCTAACAATTCGGTCATTGCCTGTATCGTCTTGATCTGGCTACCTCTCCGGGCCCTGACAATGTCTTCGTCATAGTGATATGATATTTTATTCACTAGGCATTCTTTTGGTATAGCCGGCTCGAGGTGTTTCGCCATGCACACCTTCGCCAAGAAATATGCTGTCATGCTACTGCCTAGTTGTGCCCTGTATCGGCCGTTACATATATTATCACGGATCAGATTCTGGGTTGTCTCAGACCAGTACTTCGACTTAACCATTCTCCGGAACTGCTGGTAGTCGGGAATTTCGCTCCGGTTGGCCATCCACCAATTATCCGTCATCTCCCGGAATGACTCATCTAAGATTTCCCTGTTATGGCTCCATTGCGTGATTTTATGTTTAGCGAAGTATTCATCTACCCTAGCCAGGAACTCCATCGGTTTACGCTTATACTGTCGGAAGTTGAGCCATTCTCGGCTTTCATTGATGGGCAATCCGGTGAAATGAGTCGGTCTATTTCTTAACGCTTCCACTTCTTCTCGGCTTTGTCGCACCTGACCGGTGATATTGGTCATCGCCTCCTGCATATCATCGCACCGTTCCGCGACTTGGTTCCTTACTCTTCCGAATTCTTCTTGAGTTTCCTTCCTCTGTTCTTCTACTTTCCTGCGGCTATGTTCTTCTATATTTGTAAACTTGACGTTCACTACTTCTTTAAACTCTTGTACCTCCTTTTCGGTCTGGTTGCACTTCCCGTCAATCTCTCGAATTTGTCGATTTACCATTATGTTTTCTTCTTCCATCTTCTTATTCATCGCTTTCTTGTTAACATTGATTTCCTTATTCAGTTCTTCTCTTAACAATTCCATTCTTTCGTCCAGTTTGTCTAAATTCTCCTGATTGACTTCCCCTAATTCTTCTCTTAAAATTTGATTGTCCTCTCTCAATTCTTCCAATTTCTCCCCCATCTTCTCTTCCAACTTCTTGTTATCTTCCTTCAACTCTTCCTTCAACTGTCGGTTGTTCTTTTCTATCTTCTTCCTAGTTTCATCGATTTTCTGATTGGTGTTTTCAAATTTATTAATCAATTCTTCTTTAGTCGTTTGAATTCTTCCTTGAACGATTGGTTGTCTTCCTTCAATTCTTCTAACTTCTTCCCCATCTCTTCTTCCATCTTCCTGTTGTCTTCCTTCAAATCTTCCATGTCCTTGTTCATCCCACTCAACTCTTCTTTTGTGGATTGGTTATCCTTCTTCAATTCTTCCAACTTCTCCCCCATCTTCTCTTCCAACTTTTTACTATTCTCCTCCATATTCTTATTTATTCCACCCAAATCTTCCTTGGTGGACTGGCTGTTGTTATCCATTTTCTTGGTTACTCCTTCTATTTTGGATTCTAGGTTCTTATTCATTTGTAAGAGCATTTCCATCATTTTATCCATTTTCCTATCTCCATTGGTATCGGATTTCTCCTTCTCCTTCTCTGGGATATTGATTTCCACTGTTTGTGTGCTCATCTCAGGTTGTTCCCCTGGTTGTGCAGGTTGTCTTGACAATACCGGTGGCAACGAACTTTCCACATCTACTGGCGTCGCCTCTTTATTTTCCATGTCCATCTCTACTGTTTTTTCGGCCTCCGCCGCCCGTTTCTTGGATGTTGCACGTCGTTGCATTTTCCCTTCAATTTCTCTGGCTTTGCAGCTGCTGCCGAACTCTAACTAGTGATTGCGCAGATTGTAGTGGCCTTTCAATCGCTAATTAAAGCCCCACGTTGGGCGCCAATTTGTTCTAGAACTCACTTACTCAGATGAATGGTGTTTACTTGGTGTGGTTCTCGAGTCTTACTGGTCTGAAACTCTTCCTATAGTTTCGCTGTTGACCTTTCCAAATTTTAACGAATCCTGTTAATAATGTTAAGCTGTTGAAGATATATAGGTGTAGTATTACAAAATGTTAAAAAAAAATTTTGTGGCTGGTTGAAGAAATAAAAAATTGTGTTTAAAAAAATTATAATTAAAAAAAATTCCTCTTTATCGTTTAATTAATTAAAATCAATTAATTAATTAAGTTTCGTAAAGTTTTGAAATGTGTCTCACTTCTCTATGAAATTTTATTAATGTTCTTGTATTTTTTAATAACTTCCAACCACTTATAATATTGTCTCCAGGGACAATCGATATTTCTTTACTTTTTTGTTTTGGAGGTTATCTTCCTTCAATTGTGGTAAAATTCTGGTCGTTTATTATTAAAATTATATTAATTGTAGTTTGTTATATTTAAGAAAGAAAGAACTATTTTGAGGTGAAAGGTATAAATGTTTTATTGAATAATTGATTAATAGACTCTTGTCGATTATAAATCGATTCTCAGGGTATCGAACAGTTACAAGTTTTTGATATATAAAATTCAATAAGGTTCTTTAAACAGCTAGTTATGGTTAAAGTCAGAGAAATCGGGCCAATATTAAAAAAGTATAACGTTACAACAAGTAATTACTAATACTAAGTACATACATTGAATAGAAATTGTAATAAAATAATTTGTTGTCGAACCGTACAGCTGATGGAAACTAGGAGGCGTTGCTCTTGGGTGATGACGATAAACTGATGAACTGCAAATGGCTGCCGTGAAGTTGGTCAAAATGTCCTTCGTATATGCGACGTTCCAAATAAGAGATTTTCTTGTAGTATTCACGTCCTGCTGTCAGCAAATGTTCCTTCGGATGTTGTATAGTGTCTTGAGTGAAGTTTCTGTGTTGTATTTTGTATATCGGTGTATGTATAAGTTAGTTCACTTTATTGTCATTCGACACTAATTTACGGTTATGGTGTATACTGTTTTCTGGTGTGTAATAGTGTTATTCGGTACAGTTAGGTGCTGTTCAGTGTTATTTAGTCTTTAGTAATTGTTTCTGTCACTATGTAGACGTTCCAAAATAGTTTTACTCGCCACTCGCGATTTTCAAAAAACGTGTCGTTCACTGACTCGCCATTACCGTACTTTTAGTTAGGTTAACTTGGTTATATTACGCTCGTCAAGTGCTCCGTACAAATTCCAATAATCAACTCTCTATTTCCTCCACTTTTGACTAAAATCTTAGCCAATACAATATTATTCTTTACATTGTTCAAATATAATTTTGCATCCTGTGCATGTTTTCAATTACATTATATAACTGCCTAAACTTTGGTTATTAATCAATTTTATTTGCTAGATGTAACTTAATTTAATCCTTCAGTTCATTCGGCGTATTTTAATATTGAATAATGCCGTTTTATTATGTTTTTTTTTGTCTAAAATTGGTAATTTTACTTTCATTTTGTATTTGGTAAAAGTTCAAAATTAACTTCCTGTCATTATGCAAATTCTGTCATTTTTAAGTTATATTTATTATTAATAATCTCATATTGTATTAAAAGGTTTATATTCCCTTATTTTCTTGTAATTATTTGAATTGGTTAATTTTTAAAATATTATTTTGGAATATATGACTCCCCTCTCCAAATTTTTAACTTCTGTCATTTCCATTTTTATTTATAATTCTGGTTATAATTTTGTAAAATCTTTCTAAGTGGTATCTGTAATTATATGGCTTCATCTCTGGTTTATTTTATCTAAATCCCTTTAGTTTAAATGCATTCTTAAGTGAGTAATTTCTCTGTTTTGATGAAGTTTGGTTTTCATTCTTTTGCCTAGATTTTTTAACAAGTTTTTTCTTACAAAATTTTTATACAAACAATAAATACTGTGTTATACCCTCTCTGATTTTTAAAACATGGTATTATAAACTAAACATTTTTTAAATTAAACAGAACAATAATTAGTATTGGTTTCAATACAATAAACAGTTAAATAAATAAGAAATATTTTCAAAGATGGTTGTCTTCAACATTCAGACATTTTTTACAATCAACACTTATTACTAACATAGAAATATTATTTACAACGGAGGTTTTTTCCCAACTAACATCTTTTTTACCTATTACTATAAATACAAGTAATAAATATATTTACAGTTATGATGTTAGTTGTTCCAAACTTAAATAAATATCCTTATACCTAATACATTTTTTAAATCCTTATCCTATATTCATGAAACCTTATAACTATATTCTTATCTGTTACCTCTTATATTAAGTTTGATTATGCAGTTTTTTAAACTGTCTTTTAAATATTGTATTGGGTAATTGTACCCTGTCACTGTATAATTAAATCTGTTTTTACTCATTCTATAAAACAAAAATATCACTTCAAACAGATTTATAGCTTGTTATTATTAAATGTAACACATTTACATGGTACAAATTTTAAGTCACTGAAAGTTGTATGTTTCATTGTATACACAGTTTGTGGGTGCCACGAATGAAACATAAGGTTTATTTTTTATAATACCCAAACCAGCACTGGTTCACTTTACACTTTTTGATGTTATTTCTAAATGGTTGTTTAGTCTTATTAACATCAATAAATTGGTTTGTGTGTTACAATGAATACTTGTTCCTTGGGTACTATATTATTGTTTCATCTTGGTTCACTGGCAACTCTTACTCTATACACTTTTCTCTCTTAATTGTATTGTACAGGTGGTTACTGTCCAAGACTATTTCGTTATACTTTCATTATTTGTGTTTTACTATTTATTTTGGGATATGGGGATATGAGTGTCTTTTATAAGAGCATTCCATCTTCCTCAGGATGCTGCCTTCTTCTTCTTTCTTCAAAGGTGTCTTCTTTTCTTCTGTCTTCTTGGACTGGTATCTTCTCCATCAAATCTAACAAATTCCCGCGCTCGTCGTAACTCGCTCGGGTCAAAAACCCCGACGCTCCCCCCACCTACCACTCTCGCAAGCGCCGCGCCATTGTTCTGTCAGTCTCCACTTATTCCTCGTGTTTGATGTGTGTTTCATTCGCTCTTCCAGTTATTATTTTGGCATTTGCATTTATTTCAATGTTGGTTTTGTGTTATGATATTTTTGTGTAACTTTGTGACTTAACGGTGATATACTATGGCTGTAGGTAAGAAAATCATCACAAGACAGGGTATTTGATTGCCCTATATTTGGTACACCTAAAGATTTTTCATCAAACAAGCTTCCTACTGGTGAGGACGTGATTCGGTGTTGTTCACAGGAGAGATACGACTTGGCGCTTAAAGTTAATAATAAAAGCGTCAGTTTTTCACAAGTTGCCAGTACAGTAGCTAACAAAATAATTGGTTTGTATCAGAAATTACCTAGACGGTAAATCAACGGGTCCGAAATCTTTGAGAGGGCCAATCGGTGAAAAGCTAAGTGGCTGCGAAAAACGTCCAGTGGATTGGCTTCAAGAGTATTGGCTGTCAGATCCCCCCAGTAGACAGAATTATACTAAGTAAGATCAGCAATATCTACTCGATATTTCCATGGCAATAAAGTCGGGAAACTGTAAAGAGGATTTGGCTGTACGAGATCCTGGTCCCTTGTCACACTCGAGGTGTTTGACAACAGAAAATCGAACTCTCATATTGTACTTAAGTGAAGAAAGTCCCACACCTGAATTTCAAGAAAGAGTTGTATTTATTTTGAAGTCATACATGCCAGTGTGGTTTAGTAAACAAGTAAATACTTTATAGAGGGACCAAAACTTGTGTACCAATCAATACAATCTTCAAGGTACCTGCCTGAAGATTTACGTAATATTGTCGACCCTGTGATCGAACGAAATGGCTTTTCCGCTCATCCAGAATATTTAATGTTAGCCATGACACAAGATAATACAAACAGATAAGAGACCTCGGACTTCGACGAATTCTAAAGGCGAGACAGTTAGATCAAAAGAGAACAACTATCCGAACATTCATGCCGCCAAAACTCAATTTCAAGGCTCAAGACTACTCGGAAATAATTAACTGGATGGACTGTGATTTATCTTCTCCCCCATTATTAAAAGATATCAGTGACGGTGAGATTAAATCACATATTCAAAGTGACTCAGTCCCTAATTGGGATATAACATTCAAGGCATTCCCAGTTCACACACAGGCAGTTGAACGATGTGTGAAACTCGTGACAGAAGCCTCAGGAAAAGTTTGCGGAGCTGAGTCTAGGGATGGTTTTATCAGAACGACTCTGCTGTCAAGGTCAACCATGCCTAACTTCGCCCATAAATCAGATATCAAAGTACCTTCAGCTAAGAATGAGTGAAAACGGAGATGTTCAATTGTTCAACATAAGTTTCTTGGACTTACGACTCTTCACACAAAAACTTGGTTTTTTCAATAAAAAAATCTGTTTATAAATATTACTAATGGTCTAAAATAATTTGTTTGTAAACATTTAACCTTGTATTCAATAAAGAAAACAAAAAAAAAACATGTAAGTTGTTGGTATTTTTTTCTCCTTGAACCTTTATTTGTAAATTTTTTCAAAATTTCATTAAATTTGAAGGCAATGCGCGACCGGAAGATGTTGATGGATTTAAATAATATTTAAACATTATTTTCTGTGGTTCTAATACATAAGAATTTGAGCTATTACATTCGGAAAGAGGCTAATTTAAAAATGTTAAAAATTATCGTAAAAATGTGAATTTTTCCAAATTTCGGCAAATTTTAGAGCACATGCGCGACCGGAAGATATAAACCGATATTATTTCTTTTTTTACCCCTTTTTAGTGTCCCCAATTCGCAACTTTTCCGCGGTATTACGACTTGAAAAAAAAAATTTCGTATTTTTTCGGCCCACCCTAATGCATAATGACCATCAATATGAAATAACTTCATAGAAAAAAATGAGAACATGTCTGTTTATAACAAGCATTGAAAGTACAATACCTACTTTAATTAAATATGTAATAAAATAATGTGTGTGTAACTTCAATATAATACTATTCAATAACAAAGAAATAATAAGTGTTAATTATAAAAATCAATTCATATTTACATAAATCAAATCAATGAAACCAAGTGTTAAGTAGGTACACAGTGAATAAACAAAAACATTGCGATAAGTGATATACAATAGTGAGTGGTTATAAATATATATTTGAGAATACTCAATCACAGCGTATACTAAAAGGACAAAAAGTATTGAACACTAAAGTAAAAGTTAACTCAAATACATGAAATAAACCCAGTGTAACCCATAATCACATGTGAAAACAAAACAAACGTTACATCCTATAAGGGATGAATGATGTTTTATTTATATTTTGTAATTGATGAAGGAATAGGAGACTCTTAGAGTGAATTAACAATCATTATAAAATATCCACAACAACTTTGTGTTATATATATAAAATATAATGTTTGTCTGACTTTGTAAACGATGGATAAGTAGAAGGCTCATGGAGTGGCAATAATCAGTATAAAACAATAACAATGATTTGGTATTGTATATGATAACTGATGATATATTTGAAAGTTGTAATTGATGAAAGAAGAGGAGACTCATGGAGTGAATTAACATACAATGTAAAAACATTTTCAACAAATGTGTGATAAATTTTAAGACTATAGATAAAAATGACATGATCATCAAAAGACTTGATACAAACAGTATCATAATATTATTATATGTATAAATATGTTTCAAAAGGTTGTGTTACGAAAAAATATGTAATTAGTATTAATTTCAAGAAGTTCCAAGTTAAAAGATAGTCATTATCAAAGTGATTATGTTAACATGTATGTTCATTTTAGTAAAGTTCAGTATCTAAGTTATATTTATACTATGTGATAAAGAATATTAACAGTTAAGTAAATTTTGTTCAAATGTTAACTAAGTTTAAGTAATAAGAGTCAGTAGATTATATAATAAGTGGGCAGGAATACAAAGTGTTGTAGACAAAAGGTAGCAAAACTAGGTATCCAAAAGTAAGAAATTGTTAAAAAATAAGAATAGGCCTAAAGTAAAATGTTGAAATTATCATTAAGTATACAATAATAGAGCAATAGTATATAAAATTAAACTACTCAAAGGTGACTATATTGTATAAATGACTAGTAATTGTAAACCTACGTAAGCCTAGATCAAAGATAGGATTATTGCAAATTGTGACCAGTAAATAGATTTAAGTGAAACAAAAGGCATGTAAACATAATATAAATAGATAGGGGAATCGTAAAATCACACATAATACTAACAAAACTCATTAATAAAAGAAATAAGTATAAAAGGTACACATGGCCTATACAGTAAAATGTTAATTCAGTGATTATAGATCACACACTAAGCATGTTTGGTCTCAAAATAATTTATAGAAAGAAAGGAATCCAAAGATAATCAGAACAAGTTTATTAAATGTATCATAAACTCAATATTTAAATTAGAAACATTTTCGACAGTTTTATATAAAATTAAGCCGAATATTACAATGTAATATTCTTAAACTGTAATACACTAACAACCAATGAGAGAACAGATTCATCGCCTAGTAACGAAAAATACGTTACAAACAACGAAGTTTTTTCATTATTGAACTCTGAAGAGAACGGATGAGAAATTAATTGCTCCCGAATAATAATCTGTATAAAACTTAAAATAAATGAAAAACATAATATAAAGCATTGCAAGTAAAGCACATGTCTGCCAAAAGAAGAATGCGACCAAATTAAAATCAAAAATTAAGATAAACTATAAACGAAAATTCCAAATTTCCGAAAGGTACTAAATCACGATCCAGAAGGAAGGAAATATAACCAAGGACATCCAGTATATCAAACTCAACCATACTGAGGAACAGATGAAAAGGAATTTTTGTAAAGTATAACTAAAAATATATTTTCACTACAAGACAACATACGTTTGAAATACACAACACTTTTCAAAGACACCTCACTTTGTTTCAACCACAATATTTTCGAACCTTATTAATAAATGAATAATTAAAATATATCACGTAAGAATTTTTACAACACAACACTATAAATAATAAAATTGTTATTATTAATAACAGATTTATAACCTATCTGTAAGACGTTGAATCTAACCAATTTTAAAGGATTCACAACTGAATTTTGTAAAACTAAAAACTTCAGCTATTAGAAATAAGTATATTGTAAAGGTTTGTACATTCAAAACATCTTGTTATCTTTCTCTGTAATCAAAAGATCTCTGTAATCCAACTTATTTATAAAAATCAACATAGCAGCCTTAAAGAAAACTGGATTACAACCGACCCTGCCAACCGCGGAATCAGTAAAGCTTTATCGCCGAGGCAAATTCTTATATTATTATTGTTGTTTATATAATTTGAATCGAATCATTAATAAAACTGCTATTAAAGTTACCTGCAGTAAAATAAAAAGTATGTGTATTCATTTTAGAGAATTGTATGCATGTTAACCTTTTTATATAGTCAGGTGGATGGCGCTGCCACAAGAACACTGAAGTTGGCAAACCTGACGCTGAGGAGGGTGATTCAAATTCGAACGTCAGGCGGCGGCAAATACGATTGTAGCGAAAAATATTGAAAAATTAAGAGAATCAATTATTAATTCTTTTAATTGTTTTGTACGTAAAACAATTTGGCGCCTAAAGATCGGGATTTTTCTGAACACACACAGCAGATAAGATAGCGGAAAACCCTTAAATAGATGATAGAACGATCCTACATCCAGGATAGGGGATATTATTCATAAACTAACGATCGAAAGGAACTACCCGAAGTGTTATAAATTGACGCGACCAACGTGTGGCTGGTAAACCATACGGAAACGGAGTTATTATACTGTCTATTCCGTATTATGCTATAGTAAGCAGTTTGTAATACATTTGTAATTTTTTCTCTATTATAAAATTTTATGTGGATAATTCTCGACACATTTTAGTTCAAATCGTCTTGGGCACCAAAGTACTGGTAAATTTCAGAACTTTAGTAACAAATGTTAGGTAGTAATAAAAATTATTGTAGATATAAAGGAATTTTATTTATTACTAATAATGACCTACGTCTGTGGCTTAATGGATGTGTTCAGCCAAATATTATAAAACGGTTTTCAAGTTATACATTCACCCATATAGCCTATGAACTAATGTTTATTAGAAGTCGGAAATTTCACATTACTTTTTTCATTTTTTTAAGTTCTTCATCAAATTAAAGTAAAAAATAAATAAATAATGTTAGTTCAACAGAGCCCAAGAACTTTACGTTTTATTTAAAAAAGCTGTAGTTTACAAATTTACTCTGAAAATTAGTATTCATGTCATTGATTAAAACGCCAAAGTAGTTTAATAACAACGATGACCTAATAACACGCATGTATTTGTTGTTTTAAAGATTCTAGGCTATTGCTAGCTTTGTTAACAGCATGGAAGTCGCGATAGTTTACTTTCCAGAAACCTTTGACTAGGAGAGTTAGGTTGTTACCTAGAACTAAGAATGATTTATCTTAGTTTTGGCATGCTTTTCTTTAGCACATTTACATAAACTATGTAATTTTGCAATATTTGAATTCAATACTACTCTTTAATAGTTTATTACAATTTGTTAGATTTCATAGTATTTATTTATTGTATTTAATTAACTGAATAATACTTTTGCCATGTTGTGTTACTAATAATGTTAAAATTCTACGCTTTAACTGAAGTACGAATCATCTGCATACAGATGAATGAGTAACAGAGGTGTTTACTCATTTACCATAATACTACTTCCCTTCAAGCAGCCATTACATGTCTGATTCAATGTCTGCAACAGAGTCCTTTTAGTAACCTGACAAACTCAAATATAAAGACACGTGTCTCTGATTTCAATTAAAAAATTAGTTTACTCTGATCACACCATTTTGACACACAAAACAGTTTTTATTATAAATAATAAAATTGTTTAACACAATACTTTTTACAAACTTATATAATTAAGTACTAAATATGAAATATATATATTTATTTTTTCGAGACACGAGTTCCCTCTATAAACACTCACATAGCTATTTGTACAAAATCAGTTTATAACAGAAAGTAATAAAAACTATTGCTGATTTATTCCTGCGCGTGAATTTCATGAACAAATGCATTCTTCCGTTACTATAAACTTTCCCAATGAGATATAAAGACATACGTAAAGTCAACTTACCAACCCGAAATTGGTACTGCGATCCCAAACATTTAATTGGGAAAACTCTGTACGTACTAACTGAACAAAACTCGTTCAGTATGTCTACTGATTTCAGAATTTGACATAAATAATTCAGTGATTGTCGTTTCAATAGTAACAACATCATCAGTTTCAAGCATATACTCTTATGTCATCTACATAATGATTAACTCAGTTTTCCATTCCACAGGTTGAAAATAAGTTTATAATAATAATCTAGATATTTAATATAAAACTAGTTTTAATTCAGAATTTTATGTTACTACATAAGTTATTACTTTAGTATGGTGACGCTTATATGAGTTGATAGCCATTTAGAAACTATTCTTGTACCAAATATGTCAATGATTTGTAAGCCATTTCTCACAAGTTGTACTGCACTTTCTAAGTTCAACATACAAATGAGGTTAACGCAAACAGTGGGCGGTTACTCAACGTGTATTGTTATTAATACAGTACAATAAAATTAAGTACAATAATACAGTATCTCTTGTGAGATATTAGTATTTATAATAACCATTTGTAAATGTCTTTAATCTGTGCTTTATCGTAACTCATTTATTAAATTTACGTTGTTTCCATGTTATTCCGAGTAGAAATTCATTTACAGCTCGTTATGGAAAACAACAATTCTTAGATTCTTTATTAAAATCCAACATTTTTAGAACACTGGCAAAAAAAGCTATTAAGGTCAACATCAAACATGCTATTCAATATTAATACTGAAAAAGGTACTGACAAATATTCCGTCACGCTGCATGTCATTGTTGGCGATCTTACATGCTGCATTTACGCATTACGTATGGTTGACAAAATGAAAAAGGTTTTATATATATATATATATATATATATAGATATATATATTGATTATCTTTTCATATTATGTCCAAGGCACCATTTCGATTCATAATGATTTCGGGACACACATTTCTGTATGAAATATAAATTTCAGTCTATAAAATAATATTTTTTTAATCCACGTTTTGGGAGCCAAATGCTATAACATATATATACTGTCTAAATGAAATAAGATCAAATATTTTTGCTTTGTTGTTTTTGCAATATTATTTTTTAATCGTTTTATTTATTTTATTCAGTATAGTACAATTAATGATTACAATTGAATTACTCAGGATAGTGGATTCTTTTACATATCCATG
Source organism: Magicicada septendecula (assembly GCA_034769895.1). NCBI lineage: Eukaryota > Metazoa > Arthropoda > Insecta > Hemiptera > Cicadidae > Magicicada > Magicicada septendecula. The sequence continues at coordinate 308,486,524 of CM068367.1, read as the reverse complement.
CTTGAATCATGTTCTGAACCAACAATAAAATAACAGAAAAAAATTTCTTAAACACTAACATAAATTAAATTACAAATCTTAATTATTAAATAAATCTTTTCATTTGTACAAAAGTAATCTTAAATGTTCCGTCAAACTTTATGTTTCAAGCTAGTTCAAGTTACAGCCAGCAGGAGCGAGGTTCACATTAGTATGTAAACAATCACTGCTGAATACCTAAGTTTTGTTTAAGTTTTCAAGTAATTTTCACTATTTAGTTTATATTCAATGACAACAATGTGTTTTCAATAATATCAAGTGTTTACTTTATTACGTTTAACACTAATAGTAACTGTTTTTAGTTTTTCACAATGTGTTATGTGATTCAGTGTTTTACGTGTTGAGGTTATGGTGTTAATTGGTTAGTTATCTGTTAAAAAGTTAGTTATTTCGTTGTTATAAAATTTAAATATTGTTTCAAAATGAAAATCTGGTTAGATCTTACCAATATGTGGTCTCAGTCGCCATAATTAGTCGATACCATATTTACTGCAAGGTAGGCAATTCTGACGATACACAATTATGCGTATTCTTTACTTTGATGATACCCGTAATTGTTATTCATTATTTATTTCAATTTTATGCACTTTTTATTATTTTTTCCATGATTGGTTTTACATCAGAGCAAATTCAAATACGTCTACTTTGGACAAGAGCTATTCAACAATTAAAATTAATCTCGTAACCTAAACAAAGTGTATTTTTATATTTCGATTACGAATGCGATTGGTTAATACTTGGGTCTTCGTAAATATTACACGCAATAAACATCTCAATATTTACGTTTTTTCCCAAAATTCCGAAATATCATATATTTTGCCGTTTAATCAAAACTCTGATTTCAAATCTGAATTGCCCGTGAAATGTTGGTTAAAACGAAATGTTCATAAGTTTCTACTCCTAATATAAGGCTTTTTGCATTGATTGTATAATACATAACGTTTTAAGTGTAGAACTGCATATATCATGTTTTGAAAATACATTTTTCATCACTTTTCATGGTTTCTATTTAGCCTATAGCCTACATATTATTTGTTTTCCAATCTGACTTAATATTACATGAATGTAATGTTGAAGTTCTTTAACATAGGTATAAAGTTAACATTCTACCTAATTTACTAAATGTTTGCATATTTTTATACCACTTATTTAGTTTTACGTTATGTTTTAACAGTTTTACTATCTAGTATAACAAAATACAAAACAATATTACCTAACTATCGGAATTTGCTGTCTAGTTTTACAAGATTTTGATTTACAATTTATTTTGCATTAAAACCCAATGTATTACTTAATAACTCAATGACATTTTACTATTTATAGTCCAAATTTTTAAAATACTCAGTGTTATTATGTAGTTATACAATGACATAACACTGCTATTATTTTGGGATATTTCTTAAGTCAACCAAATCTTACAGTTCTTTATTTAGATTTATACTTCCTACACTGTATAATGTTTCCAAATTTTATTACTTTATTATGTTTAGAATATATTAACATGTTAGCTATAATATACTATTTTACACATGATTAGTCTCTTAAATTGAGAAGGAAGAATTCCTTTTTAAATTTATGTTAGCTTTCAGATGCAATGTTATGTTACATTATTACAATATTCAAACATTTTTAAGGATTTGGGATACTATAATTTTTACAGATAGCTTTGAGGAATCAATAAGTCAGTAAACCTTCTGCTTAAAATAATCTCACTTTATAAAAGTTGTTATTTTTATTCTGTGCACTAAATGTAAAAATTCATTAATACTGAGTTCCCAGCTGGAGCGTTTTGGACACAGAATGTTCTGATGAAACACAGACATCTAGTAATCCGTTTTAGCAGTATATTTACCTAGTATTTACTATGTAAAAAGCCTGATAGGTATTTAGGTATTACAGATTAGTTACTAACTAGTAATAATTGGAAAAGACTAAATATAGAATATAGAATTTGTTTACTTATTGTTAAATTAATTTCCATTGTAATCAATTTCTTAATTAACTTACACAGTTTTTAAACGAAAGGAGAGTTTTGTAAGTTTGGAATGTCTCCGTAACGTTTTAATTCGATTCGTTACCATTGAAGCGACCAGAGATTAGCAGTTAAAAAAATGTGATGGAAAACATTTATTTTAACAGTGGCGCATCTACAATTTTCGCATTATAAGAAAGCAAAAGGCCACTAGAGAGTGCAATAGCAAGATGATATAAGAGATATGGCAAATAGCAGAAGAAAATAATCCTAGAATTAAGGAAAATGGCAAGAAAAAGAAACTTATACAAAAGATAGACAGAAAGGCCAACAGAGTAGGCCTACTGAAAATGGAAAAAGAAAAGAAGAATTTCCAGGTTACTTATGGTGATCTACTATCTAAGTCTGTATTTAGAGTCAATTTATATATACAAGTTACATAAAAATACTTGCAACAAAAACAAAAAAAAGTGACAGCAACAATGAAGGAGACAAAAGTTCCTAACATATCTAAAGTCAAACGATAACATAGCAAACAAATGTAACACACAGGACTGACCAAAAATGAACACATATTTTGGAAAGCAATATGTTGCAAAGACAAGTGGGTCACAAACTGGCTATGACACTGCTCTGTGAACTCAAGGAATGTCCTCACTTTGAGAAAACTCGAGCTCCCCTAAAGCAGATACTTTGTGCGTATTACAGATTCGCAAAAGTTGAGAGTAGGTACTTCCCAAGCTTTTTAGCTTTATGCCTTTTATGTTATTAGAACACAGAGACAAATGTAAAGACAACACGGCTACTTTGTGGTTGCGGTCAAGCATTACTAAGCTTCCTTTTCTCATCTTTCCCAAGTAATTGGCTTAAAAGTAATGTAATATTATTACCTTAAGACATACACTCATAATTTGTTTAAGGGAGCTATTCCTTTTCCAACAATTCCGATTTATATTTATAGTGACTTGTGGTCTTATATTTTGAACTATAACATTCTTTGTGTCATATAAGAAGGCCTATATGTTTTGAAGGTAGAACTCGCGTATTAACATTACAAAAAGGAGTAAAATAAGCCCTCAAGGCAAATTATAAAAAATAAAAAAATTATTTTATTTAAAAAAAAAGTTATTTGTGCTTACGTGCGTGTGCACGTTATATACGTTGCTTTATTTACTGGTAAATAAGATGGAATTTGTTCTATCTTTATTTACTGAACACTTGTTGTCCCATAAATACATACCGTACGTAAGGGATAAAGTAATATATTTTCAATACTTGTTTACATAATGACATTTGTACTATCACAACAAATACTAGCCTTTCACTACTACAACACTGTTACAATATGAATCATATTAACTGCTTGAATACATGGAGGATTCGCTCTCATTAAAAATGATATATATTAGCAAAATAATTATAGTCAGCATAAAAAACGTATTTCCATTCCTTTATAAAGTATTGGTATTTAATCGTGTGATTTGTTAGCCTTCACGTGTATTCATTCCCACGTGGCTTTCATTTGACACTAAAGTATTGTTACTTTTAAACGATTTTCTTGTACGCTGTGTTAAAAAATAAGTGTTAATTAAAGCCTTCAATAAAAAATATGCCCTATTTTTAGCCATGTAACGAAGAAAGTGATTAATTTGGAAATGTCACACAACGTCAAGTAGACAGCGGACCGGTAGTGTAGGCTGCCCGTGACATACTGTGACATGAAAGTGTGCGATGCAAATCACTGTTTAGATTGTAAAACTGCATTGAACACCCTCAGTGGGAAGGGGGCTGATACTCATGAACAAAGAAATTTATAATTAAAAGGTGTAAACATAATGGTTTTAAATCCTCTCTACAGTAATGAAACTCGGTTAGAGGAAGCAGTACAGTGTTATGGGCAGTTTGATGATTCAGTTGATTGATTGATGACTGCAGTATCTGTATATGATAGCTGTAATTTCTATTTGGTGAATGACCTATCATTTTCCACAAACGAGTGATTTATAACATATTTAATTTTCTGTAATTAATTTATTACATACTTAATTGATTACATAATTTAACTGGTATTATGGCATTATTTAATATGGAAATTCAAACTTCAATATTTTGTTACGTAAGACTTAGTGAAGAAAGATCAGAGGGAAAGTAATACGCGGAACCTATTACGTGAAGGTAATAAATTCAAAGTCTGAACCTAAATATAAATTATTGTCTTTAATTCATCTTACCTAATGTATCTTTAATCTTATTTAGTACATCCAATTATAAAAACCGATTTAAAAAGTGCACTGTATAATTTAATTTGTGTGACTGTGAGCATGTTTGCTTTGTCTTGCGTATAAACCCATAAGCTTGCTTGAAAAATGTAAATAATTGTTACTTTTGCAACATGTTATAGACTAGTTTGTTCAAGTATATAATATAAAAATTTCAAACTGTTAAACAAATATATTATTAGACACGTATTTTTATTAAAGAAGTACGTTATGTTTTTAAAAAAATTGTTATTTATTTGATAATAAAATAAAATTTAATATTCCTATTCTTTATAAACTGTACAACTAAGTATACGTTTCTACATACAGAGGAAATTATTTAGCAGTAAATACACTGATATCATATAATTTTTCTATATTAAAAACAACCAAAATTATGTAACCGGATTTTGCTAAACACATACTATTCCCGTATAGAAATAAATAAACGGTAGCTGGAAATACAGACTTTGCTTCTAAACAAAACTTTCTTTATTACATTCAGTGTAAAGAAATAAATAGAGACAGAAGGAATAAGATATGAGTAATGAAGAATAATGTCGTATATTCATATAAACATGTTAGATTCTTTTGGTGTAATTCGTATATTGAAACGGAAAAGGAGAGATGGGGATACAAAATGGTTTGCGGTATGTGCAGATAGATTTCCTCTTCATGTGTTGGTTTCTTTACATTTCATTTTGTAAAAATTATATGTGTAACACATGTTGTACTGAGCTACTTTCAGCTGCCTGTGTATATACGTTTGCCAGAGTGTCAGGAAAGTAAAATCCCACCTTCTGATCTTCTGAAATCTTTCTCCATCTATCACTTTTCGTTATAAAAAGACAATAAAAATAAGATACAGTGCGGAAATAAATTTAGTTCAGCATCTGTTATCATGTTTTGCTAATTGTTAGAAAAACGGTCTTGCACAATATCTGTAGCTTTACAACCCTTAACAGGATATATTCTGATTCAAAAGTCGATTCAACTAGTTATTCATTCTAGCCTTCTATTTTCTAGTTCAAAGCTGTTCATTAATATTAATATATGCACTTTTAAAATCTGTAAAGAAATTATGTTTTTGAATGCCATAATCAAGTAGTAAGTCACTTTTAAGACATACTAGTGCGTGAATATTTGGTTAGTGTATATCTGTTAAAAATTTGTATCTATAAAAACCACTTTGATATTTCTCGATGACTTACTGTGCATACAGCAGCAACGCACTATTTACTGCATATGCTAGAATGGTATGCGTCACGTCGGAAAGCGTAATTCCTTTATAATTGATACATTTTCATTAATGTATATTATACATTCATTGTCTATTAAAAATATAGGCTACATACATCATTTAACATGAAGTGAATATAATTTGTCTAGTTTTGTTGAATAAATATATTATTTATCTGAATTGATATTGTAACCTCCTTTTATAATAAATGGTTTTTAACACTTTTTGCACTCAAAATAGGATTATATCCGTAAAATATGGAAATAAATTAACCGTCACATTTAACATTCAATAATCTAGATAGTGTTTTTAGAGACAGTTTTCATACGTTAGTGAAGCACTATAAAATAATTAATAAAACAGGAATGTAAGAGTTATAATAAGTGTTTTCAACACACAATAAAGCATATTGAAGAATAGAGGCAATAAAACATTTTCTATGAAACATAAGCTCTGAAAAATTATTCAATGTAAGATGAAGTAAACTGTCTGAAATACGAAATTTCGTGAAACATTTGTTAGGAATATATCTCTGACAGGCACTCGGTGATCTCTTAGTTCTTACTAGGGCATTATACTCTAAGAATTAGGCAAAGGAATTCTAGATTTTAATACATTTGGTAATAAAATAGTTAATCATATGTGTCTGTGTCGTTTAGCTACGGAGCATATTGCACAGAAACACCACATAAATCTGTGAGCACCGTTAATGAATGTTATTGGAACCCATTTACCTACACACATGTATGTCTAATACATTAACTATGCGTATGTCCGGTTCCCAAATACAAATGAATTTATAACGTTATAGTGTCTGTAGCGGAAACGGAAGCCATAGTAATATATTATTCTTATTAAATAAACACGTAATGATTAGTGGTGTAATCGTGCTTACATTGAATACTGTTTAACAGTACTAACCTAAAACTTTATAAATGTATAAAATAACAACAATATTTTTTGATTTAACATAAACAAAATGACGTGTGTTAAACAGAATAACAGTGTTGTTATTAATGGAAACCACGAAAGGTTACGTACAAAAATGTCCAAAACAAACATTATTTTTATTTCTACACAGTGCATTTTTTTTATCTAAATACATCAAAACACATCTCGGCACTATATAGATTTTGCGGCTGAACCTGTCTACATCTCTTTCTTTAACTGCTTTCTCTAGCAACAGAAGACTCTCTGGTTCACCGATTAAAAATTGTCATTAAGTAAAGCAATTTCTTACTACATTTAATTATTCACCAAGTGTCTCCAACAAACTGTAGTAGTGCGTGCAGTGTATCTAAATACAGGGTGTTTCACTAAGAAATGACAATAATTTCAGAATGTTATCTACTGAATAAAATGAAGAAATACGTTGTACAAACATAGGTCTGGAAACATTTTGTTTTAGAGTTACGGTTAGTGAAAAATTATGCCCTATTTTCTGCACCAACGGAAACACGACGCTATAATAATATTCTTTGGACACAAATTTTGGGGTAAAATTGTTGATTTTATATTTATTTATCTGAAACATTTATTTAAAATAGGTTGCAGAACTTTATTTTAAGTAATTTCCGAGAAACTCTTGTTAGCCCAAAAACTGACGTCGAAAAACACAACTGGCACAAGTTTATTTCTGCAAAAGTCCCAATAAAGAAAGAAAATTTTTAAACTAAGTTTTCAAATAATTTAATTCTGAGAAAATGTATGTAAGTAAAGTGAACTGAAAAAAGTAAAAGTTTAAGAAATTCGAACTTTATTTAGAACACGTTGCTGAAAAGTTAAATTTTAAATTACGAATTAATCTATTTGACATTGCGGAAAAGTGTAGAAATAAAATGAATAAACAATAATTACGAGACTTCACAATGCCGCTCATTAAGCAAAACAGCTTTGATAAAGTGCCACCCAAGGAATTTTTGATCGAGCGAAGCGTTGTGTGGAAAGTGACGGAGGACGTTTTGTGATTTATGTGATTGTCAGCTTGTAGAGGCTTTTTTAAGAAGTACATTTTCTTTATATATTTCTCTTAATGTCAAGGAGTTTATGTTTTAATTTAAAATCATTAAAATATAAGATTACAATTTAAAATTACAACATTTTTCTACCACGTTTTGACCTGTTTTGTTCTAAATAAAATTCAAATTTCCTCAACTTTTAATTACAGTAAGTGTCTTAGACTTAACGCTTCCCAAATTTTGATTAAATTTGTTTCCTTGTTTATTGGAAATCTAGCTAAGTAAATTTACGCGAAATTAAAAAATTGTGTTTTTTGTCTTCACTGTTTTAGGTGTTACGTTTTTTATCAGTAAATACTAAATACACAGTTCTGGAACCAATTCTCTGTTACTTTTTCAGGTGAAAAAGATTTTAAAAACACAAAGTTTAATCAAAAATAATTAATTCTTCGTATTGTTTAAATTAGCAAGCCATCCTTACTATTTCTTTTATGAATTTGCTAACTGCTATAATTTTTTATTGTTCGACTAAGCTTTTCGTCATTACTGACATCTTCAGGTCTTAAACAACCAAGGTTAATTATAGCAGTTACCAAATTCATAAAAGAAATAGTAAAAATAATTAAATTTGTATAATGTATGATTGTTTGCTAATAACTGTTATTCTACTAACAAATAGTAGAGTGATCCGGATTTTGTAACTTTTTGACACTTGAAAATTATATAATACTTATATTTGGTTAATAATAAAAGTATTTCGTCGAAAATGGTGAACGAGTTCTGTATTCAGGGAGCTTAGTATCAAGCAAGGTACAGTTTAAAAATTATCTTCCCGTATTGGATAGCTGTAGTTGTTTATAATTATATCTGGTTAGAAATACCTATCTCAATTGCGGACTAAGAACACGTTTAGTCCTGAACGGTTTTCTGTAATAATACAATGTTAAGAACAATGTTATCCTGATTGTCTCATGTAGCTCGATGTAGGATAAGTAGTTTATAGTGCAGTCTTTGGTAGTCGTATATTTCAGATAATTCACAAAACAGTGCATTCATGCAACGGGCACTAAAGTGGTGGTAACGTGCGACCGGTAACGATATCTGATGCTCCATGCGCTTCACTTGGATCGTTCAGATACCTAACGTGTAACTAATTTCTCGTGTGGTAACTATCAGTAAGCGTACGCTAGCAATATGTGGTATTTAGCTTGACATTACTGCACTATTATAACGAGTATTGCGAATTTCAATTACAATTTTGCTCTCGGCTGCTTTGACGCTTTACTGAATTTTAATGTAGTGCCTATCTCCGAAGTTATAAATTTTGCATTAATATGATCTGTTGACATATAGCAGCATATTACTATGTGACACTGGAACCGCTGGTGTTTGATAACCTATAAATTTAAGCAAACAATAATTCTTGTTTGTGACATAGTAAAAGGGTGTCCCATAAAGTACGCAAGATTTAATAATGTTGGAAAAACTTTTATTTTTTGAAAAATGTCAGATGTTTTAATGTTAATACAAAGTACACTTACTGCGGTTAAATGTGGAACACAATATCAGACAAATGTCCCCTGCGACACTGTTGTCCGTCGATCGAAATTTTCGATGACCTTCTTGCACAATTCCGGCCAATCTCACCAATAACTCGTTGAATCTGTTCCTTGAGTTGAAAAATTGTTCGTGGATTGCGGACATAAGCGCGTGATTTCACATATCCCCAAAGGAAGAAGTCGCATGGTGTTAAATCACAAGACCTCGGTGGCCAGTTATGATCGCCGTTGCGTGAAATAATACGTGCAGGAACTTTTCAGATAACAAAGCAATTGTTGCGCGGGCAGTATGACTGTTTGCGCCGTCCTGCTGAAACCACATATCTTCGAATTCCATACCTTCCAGTTGAGGCCACAAAAACTCCATTATCATGTTCCGGTAACGTTCGCCAGTCACTGTTACTGCATCTCCAGCCTCATTCTCAAAGAAATACGGCCCAATCATGCCACTAGCCCAAAACCCGCACCAAACAGTTGCTCTTTGTGTATGCAAAGGCTTCTCGTGAATGATAAGAGGGTTCTCTGTACCCCAAAGCCGACTATTTTGTTTATTTACGTACCCGTTGAGGTGGAAGTGTGCCTCATCGCTAATGATGATTTTGTGGGAAAAATCACCGTCCGTTTCACGTTTACCCAATATCCAACTGACGAATTCTCAGCGCTTGAAATAGTCACACGGTTTGAGTTCTTGTGTTAGTTGGATTTTGTAGGCATTCAGATGAAGATCGTTTTTTAGAATTCGCTGCATTGTGCTTCTTGGAATGGCCAGTTGTTGTCATTGACGGCGAATTGATTTCCCTGGACTCACATCGACACTATCTCTCACTACCGCGACGTTTTCAATAGAACGGGTAGCGCGAGGACGTTAAGACCATTTAACGTCTAATAACGAAGCTGTTTCTTCAAATTTCTTAATCAATCTCTGCACAGTTGACAGATTAGGTGCTTTTCGTCGTCCAAAAATTCCACGCAATTTACGAACGGTTTCCGCATAACATTCACCGTTCTTATAATGTGTTTTCTCAATAACAACGCGCTGTTCTTTCGTGTAACGCTCCATGACGACTAATGGCGAGTAGACGGCAACAAGAATACAACAGTTGTAGTGCTACCAACGTAACAAGACGACAGTGGCGCGTAATTCAAATATTACGTACATTATGGGACACTCTTTAGTTGTTTCTAATTAAATCTGAAACCTGTTTTCTGAGTGATTTCTGAAGTGGACGGAAGGTGGATTCAAGTGAAGCGTTGTAATTGAACGTAAACAATATTAGTTGTTCTGTTTTCCTGTAACAGGAGACTAAACGAAAGCGGAAAATCTAACCAAGTGGGTTCCATCAGTGTCGTTGTTTGACATTTACCAACCAACATAATTCCTTGAAACTTTGATATTCTGTTTTTTCGTAGTAAAACTGTATTACGAAAATAGTTTGTCTTCATTAAATTAATTTATTTAAGTTGTCTTACCAAATTTCACCTTCTTCAATTCCATATTCTTTTCAGAATTTTATTTATATCTCCATTGTGTAAAAATTGTTTTTCTATCTCAGATTAAACATTTTATCTATGCTTTAACAAAGTTACTCATTCAATTTTTTATAACTTTAAATGATTGTTTTGTTAAATAATTTAGAACTTTTCGAGTACATGTACACTATTATTTATCAAATAAAGTGTTTAGTTGTTCTAACTGATGATCATACTTTTCATAAAAAGGTAAACATTTTTCCCCAAAGTGTTCATTACGATAAAGGAGTATGCCTTACAGTAAAGCAAGAAACTACAAGCAGTAAAATTTTAATTTTGTAATCTTTCTGTTACAATAAGTTGACACAGACAAAAATATAGAAACCAAATAAAGGAATATAAGGAGTTTTTTAGACGAAGCAGCAAAAGACGCGATAGGTAAAAAAAATAAGATAGGGGTGGAAGGGGTTTTAGACTGTTAGACTGAAATGAAGTTGCTAAAGCAATAGAAGAGCACATGTACCTACAACTAAATACAGATGAAACTAGAGCATCTATAAAGAAAAAAGAAACAGAGCTAAAGTTAGTGAAACAGGCACATGATGAATCATGGAATCAGTTTATAGGAAGCATTAAATATGATGTTACACAAATCGTTGAGAAGCATCGCGAGTTCAATAAAAAAAATGAATGTGGCTTTCAGTGACTTTGAGAAGGGCTTTGATAGAGTAGACAAAAATCTGCTGTGGCAAATAGGCTATTAGAAAAACGGGGATACCCTCAACAACTTACAACTTATAAGACCTAAATAAAGGAACAAAAATAATTGTTAAAAATAACTGTATGATATCTCAACAAATATCTATCAATCAAGGTATTAGATAAGGGCGCAGTATATCACCTACTGTTTTTAACATTTATATTGACAATTCGGCAAGGAAATGGAAACGTCTAGTGAATTTATCAAATGGTATTCAGTTATCACGAGACAGATATTTGATGTGGTGTTTTTTGCCGACGACTTGCTTCTTTCAAAATAGATTTGATTGCTTACCTCAAAATAGAGAATCTGATTTGCAAAAATCTGTTTTTAAGCTTAATCAGATTTGCAAATAATACAATATGAAAATCTGTATTTGTATTTGTATACAATATGGAAATACAATAAAGCAAGGAGCACTTAAGAAGGAAAATAATGATTTGTGATCGAATTTTAGAATCGGTAAGCCACTTTAATTATTTAGGAAATTATATTGCCTATGATAGGAATTTTGATTCTGGTGGTACGTTCCAGACGATCTGTGGGAAAATCAACCCTGTTTTTAGAAACAAGGTACGTAGAGATACAAATTTAAAGTTCTACGAAGTTATGGCACTCTCTTTATTGTCCTATGGGTGTGAATTATGGACAGCAACTAAGAGACAAGAGAGTAGAATGCAGGCCTTAGAAATGGCGTTCTTAAGAGGAGTTAAAAGGTGTTCTAAACATTACCGAATATGGAATAAGCCATAAGAGAAGACTTACAAGTTTTTAACTTTAATGAAAAATTGAAACACTGTAAACAACGTTGGAAAGAACACTTAGATAGAATGCCAGATTGGCCAAACAAATCTGGAAATACAAACCTATAGGACACAGGTGTGTGGGTATACCCAGGAAGAGGTGGCTGGAGGATTTTTCAAAACCGGAACAGGCAGCACCTTGCCTATGCCGTGTTGTGACGATGATGATGATGATTTTGGAAACAAGGCGTTCACCAAATTTATTAAAACTCGTTTATTTTATTATTCTAGAAATTAGTGTAGTACGCTAAGAAGCCTACACTTTAGTGATATAGGGTTCATATATTTTTTAATATTTGTTTATTTTGTACTAAAATGAGTTTAATAGTTTAGTGTTCCTCTTAATACACGGATTTTTTAATTTTATTGGTATTACTATGAAATACAGAGGTGCTGAAATCTAAAATTTTTAAAGTCTTAGTTAAAAAACATAAGAAAAAACATATTTGCGTTTCATTTGGGAACATTAGGACGTTAGCCAACAATGACTTCATTCTTAGTCGTAGTGCTGTCTCCAATTCCGGCGCTGAGCGGTATTTCCTTGCTGGTAGTAGGCCTTCGGTCCGAATACCCCTGCTCGGACGCGATGGGTGACCGTCGCGTTGTGGCCGGGCTGTGAATTGGTCCTTCCCAGGGCCACTCCAATGACCCATATGTAGGCCTTCATCCTGACCCTGACTCGGCCGAGTCGCGGTGCGGTCCTTCTAAGGGCCACCCGCGGTTTCGTGCGAGTCTTCTGATATTTGGGAATAACCCCGGCCCATCGTCTGACGCGTCCGAGCCCTCGCCTGGTCCCGAATTCACAGTAGCAACTAGAAAGAAGAAACGGAAAGCGGGGAGAAAACTCCGTTTCCCAACTCGGAGCCGCTGGATGTTCCTTCCCGTCGGAGCCGCCCTCCGTCACTATTTGTCAAAGGCCTAAAGAACGTCGTTGACCTTTCCCGACGCCTGCGACTCGGAATTCGCCTCTCGGCGAACGCGATGATGTCCCTTCCTGGGAGGGACCTTTTTCGCGTCTCTTGTTCGACGGACGATGGGTATCGAGACGTTTATCTCTTCCTCCAGGCCAATGGCCTACAATTCCATATGTACGCCAGTGAGAAGGCGGGTCACATCAGGCTGATTATCCGAGGCCTTGACGAAGAAACAGAGCCCGGCGAGGTGGCGGACGAGCTCCGCCAACTCGGTTTTTCTTTCAAAGAGTGCATTCGGCTCTTTACCATCCACGGGCACAAGCGTAAATGGCCCCTACTCCGGGTGATAATCCAAAAGGGAGAACTGGAGGACAGACTGCTGGGACTGACCAGTCTTTTAGGTTTTACAATAAAAGTAAAGAGAAGCCGTGAAGCTGGTCATGTGGGATAGTGCCACTCGTGCCAACGCTTCGGTCACAATGAGGGAGACTGAATCAGGTGTGGGAAACCGCATCCGACGAACTTCTGTGGAGTGGCGGTTGCTGGTCATCGCTTTTGCATAAATTACGGCGAGCCTCACTCGGTGAACTACCGAGGCTGCTGGGTTTTCCAGCAACAGATGAAGCTGGCTGCGGACAGGACTCCTCCCCCTGCTCGCCAAAAGCGTAGTCAGGTCGTGTCGGAGCATGCTGACTTCCCCCGTATACCTGAGATGGTCAGATGTCGCAAATCACCTGCCCGGCCTCAACTACGTGCGAAGCCACGTGTATCGCCCTCGACTGCTCCTACTGAGCATGCTACATCATCGCCCCCAGAAGACCATCCTGTTCATATGGACGAGTAACGGGTCCCTGACATAGCCAAGCCAGTCCTCGAGAGGTCTGAATCCCCTTCCAAACCTCGCTACGCCCCTAAAAAGAAGAAGCAGAAGCGAGCCCGTTGCCCTTTAGAAGGACCCCAAGTCTCAAAAGTCGCATCACCCTGGCACTAGATTTGCTCGGCAGTCCAAACTTGAGTCACGTCCTGTTGCAGATACACAGGCCGAGCGCCCATCCAATCCCACCTCATCTCGGGTGAAACTGCTATGCTGCCGCTGCCCGCAGTGACCCTGTCTCTACATCTGCTTCTTCATCATCCGCATCGTCATCAGCTATTGCCGATGTTTAATCCTTCCTCGAGGAATTTGACCTCGTTGAAGTGACCCGCATCTTCAAAACTATTCGGGATCGTCTTCATACGGCGACCCCGACTGACAAATTCCTCCACCTTGCGGAACCTGAAGCCGCAATAGGACTTCTTTAAATATTCCACGCTAACAGGATGACTTTCCTGCAGCGTGACCTCACCATCAAAGCGTGGAACGCCGATAGACTTCTGCCCCGTCTCGAGGGACTAAGAGAGTTTCTAGCACGTCGTAAGCTCGATGCCGTAGTACTCTTTGGAGTTCTTGGCGGTGTCCTCTTGGTTTCGGCTTATAAACCGCTGCAGGTTCTAGTTCTAGACGCCGACCTGTCCAGTCTTTTCGGAGCGCATATGAAGGTAATTCTTGCGGGCGACCTGAACAGCAAACATCCAGAATGGGGTAGTGGTTTCACTACCCCATCCGGTAGGGCGCTGAGCAGGTACCTCCACGAACACCATCTCCATGGCTGCGGACGTGGACAACCGATGTACTATCCCCGCCGTCATGGCGCCTTACCTGTCATACTTGTCATTGCTGTTGCTAAGGGAGTGGCCACCGAGATTGAGGTTGTCCGTGTTAACGGAGCTGTCCTCTGACCAATGTCCCATAGAGGTGCACGTGGCTACCCGACACACGATTGAAAGAGCAGTATGACAGGTGGTCGAGTGAGATTCGGGCCTGCCTTCTATAGAAGGTTTCCCGAGGAAGTTCTGCTCGATACCACCTAGCACATCGGTGACTTGTTCGGAGGCGGTTGACTTGTTCGATGATGCCGTGGTCTCTTACGTGGGGATGTGCTCACGAATGAAGGTTACGCTCGATTTCCACCGGATCCCTAATGAAGTCAGTCTTGTCACTTTACAGAAGAACATACTTCGGAGACGGTGGCATGCAAGATCAGTCCTACGAAGCCAGTTTAAATCGGGCGGCCGATACGTTACGTAGTGACTTGGAGGCCTTCCGATAAAGCTGCTGGGAATTCACGGTCGCCCGAATAGCTGACGATTCACCGGAGGAGGACTCCGTTTACAGGATTCCTTCCGAATTGACCGGGAAGAGGTGCCGTCCTTCCCTCCCGGCCATCAAACGACCTGGGGGACATCCGCGTTCCAAGCCAGACGAGAAAATTGAGTTATTGAGCGGGCGCGTGGAGCATCAGTTTGCACCTAACCTGTCCGGGGACCCAGACTCCGATGAGGAGATTACACACGAGGTTGAAGTTTCCCTCGGGAACCCGAGCACCTCCGAAATCCGATCAACTCACTTCAGTGGAAGAGGTCACGGGTAGGTTTACGCCCGAAAAGAGCTCTGGATCGGACGGTGTAACTAATACCGCCTTACAGAGACTTCCAGACCGGGGGGTTCGCTTTTAGGTCGACTTGTTTAATACCTACTTCCGTTTTGCCTACTTTCAACTGAAGTGGCGTAGCGCTACGGTTACGCTGGTCCGAAGCCGGGTAAAGACCCCAAGTTCGCCGAGAACCTCCTATCAGTCTGCTGTCATCGACGTCGAAAATCTTCGAACGACTTGTCCAGCGGTAGCTAGCAGATCACCTAAAACGGTTTGACATTCTAGTCCCTGAGCAATTCGGTTTTTGAGCCGGGCACTCCTCGACACATCATTTGAAGCATTTCGTGGAGACAGTGGTCGAGGCCGGTTGCTCGCGGGATCAGACCGTCCCCATTTTTCTTGATGACGAGAAGGCGTTCGAACGTGTTTGGCATCCAGGCATACTTTACAAACTCACAGAGATTCTGCTTCTGGAGTGCTACACTCATTTGGTTGATAGCTTTCTTCGGAACAAAACCTTTCCGGAGTAGATAACACCCTTTCTTCGGAAAGGGATATTACAGCTGGTGTACCTCAAGGAATCGTCTTGGGCCCCTTGCTTTTCCCTGTGTACGTCAACGACGTGCCTAAGTGGCCGGGAACCAGATTGGCCATTTTCGCCGACGATACGGCGGTGTATGCCGTCGATCGTAGTGCTCAAATGGCAGTTATCTGGCTCCAAAAACATCTTGACGAATACGTTCAGTGGGCAGAGAAATGGAGGGTTGCCATCAACGCAGTCAAGAGCAAAGGCGTAGTCTTTTCCAGACGCATAAGGCTCCCTGACAGATTCTACGTAGGCGACACTCCCTTGCCCTGGTCTCGAGAGGTTATGTACCTCGGGCTCCACCTCCATCAACATCTTACCTGGCGGACACACTCCGAGCAAGTAGCCCGCAAGACCGCCCATCGTCTATATCAACTCCGTCCTCTGCTTGGCAATAACTTTATGACCCACCGCCTAGGGAAGCTTATCGTCACTACCTATGTGGTGCCGATGGTTACCTACGATATTATAAAGTAAATAGAATGTCGTTTTTCCTACTTAAAAATAATACATTTCTCATCTTTCTGAGTCACTTTTTGGAAATATTTATAATGGAGGTTCTAATTTCTTAAATTCTCCTAGGCTAAAAACATTTCCTGCAATATGTCAAGAAGGGAACCTAATGCACATTTAGTATCTATAAAGATTCTAAAATTATTTTTTTGTTATATGTAATTCCCAACTTATAGTAGGCCTTAACCGTATAAACTGATTTGTGTCTGGTCAGTAGTATGCAGAGGTTGTGTATGTTTTCTGATCAGCAAAGTCACGTAATTTTGCATTGTTTCGCAAGAAGTTAGACAATGCAATATATATTATAAAATTAACGTTTAGAATTGTAATAAACTCTACCTACAAAAACTTACACACTGTTGTCCGAAACTCTATTTACTATCTTGGTATTTCTGTGTTCATAATTCCTGTTGTGATTTATTCTATTAAACTTGCATAATGTTACCGAGGCATATCAGCATATAGGAATATACATGTACTTACAGATTTATTCGTGTTTCTTTTTAGATGGTAAGGTGGTTTATACTATAATGAAGCATAAAAGAATCTTCACGTACGATAATAATGGAAATGGCATTTATCAAGTCGCAAGACTATTGTAAGAAACATGTTGTGTAAAAATTACATCACGTATTCCGGAGTTGTATAAACATTCTAAATTACAACTCGGCATGAACTTGGGTCAGATTGTCGTTTTTCCTGCCAGATTGTAGATTTCATTAATAGTATCTGAAATGCAGACATAACATTTCTTTTAATATCAGTGTTTCGCCTTGTAACAGTGTAGTGCACAGGATGTAAATTGTCCGTTTGCGTTAATTTAAAGTAGAGAAAGAGTTTACAGTGTAGTAGTTACCTAAGATAATTTACGAAAGTGTCCACAAATATACGTCTGTAACAGATACTAACCTGGTAATTAACCTGTGAATGCAAAACATTAGCTGGTTATTGCCATCGCTTACCTCATTCAAATACCTAACGTTCAATTAAACCTGTGCGGTAACTGTCAGCACGCCTATGAGAGCAATGTGTGGTATTTAACTTGATATTACTACACTGCAATAAAGTATAATGCGAATGGTAATTATTATTATATGCTCATACTCTATTACGGTACACTGGCATTCAATATTGTGCTGTTACATGTCCCATCATATAAAATACTGTTTAAAGTAGAATATACTGTGTAGAAGCGTAACATCATATTACTTCGTCATATTGGAAATGCATTGTACTCTCCGTATATACTAACCTGTAGTTTCGAACTAACAAAAAATTTTAGCTATTAACTATTAAACCTCAGTTAACTTGTATAAATTAAACTTCTGTTGTGCATATCCACATGGGCGACGACTTTTAAATTCCGTAAATGAAATGCTTAATAATTTGACATATTTTAATGTTGTCTCTCATTAGAAACGACACACTCTCAATAAAATTGCAACTTTAGCAATATTAATAACATAGGTAATATTTTATTTACAACTTTTCCTGAGTTCAGAATTTTCAGGAACTGTGGACATGTGTAACGTTATAGATTTTCTTTTGAAATGTGGGAACAAATATCTGTTTATTAATGCTTTTATTGCTCGTTATGCTGTATAAGGTTACAGTTATTCATATTTAAACGGAATTTGAATTCATCATTCAACTTTCATTTAAGGATACAATTACAGTATTATAATTTAAACGGGAATTTCCCATGATTCTCAAGAAGTGCATCATTTCTCTTTCATTTTCGCAATAAATGTAGAGTGCGTTATCTTATAAGGGAATGCTTTGTACCTATACAAATTTTAATTACGTGCGCGCGCGTAACCATTACTGTGTACAATTTGTTAGTGCGTGAATTATATATATGATGTAGCGTTTGATAAAGTAACATACGTTGGCCGTTTGACATTTTAAATGAATTAAGTTCTGTCGTAGTAAAGGTTTCGAAAGTTAAAATGAATTTAAAATTCCTAGAACTGTAGAGGGGTAAATACTACAAGAACGTTTTTTCCTTTTTACTCAGTGGATGTAGTGTTGACATTTCAAGTCAGCTGAAAGTGGAGAGAGTGATTGTTTACTTTTAAGGAAACACAAGAAAGGCGCTATTCACTTTGAATTTCAACTGTTATTGCAGCAGTTTCTGTTTCTCTTGGTACACATTTGATACATTTAAAAATAAAGTTTGGTAATGTAAAGCATACATTTTTATATACGTTGTATTTAATGTACTGAAAATTAAGAAGCTTAAATTTTAGTTCTCCTTTTAAACTAAGGCTGTACAATTTTGTAAAGAAAGCATTTTCAGTTGTTACTCTTTGCTACAGCATTTTTATATTTCATTTGAAAATGTGTTGTTAATACTGTAAAACAAAAATTAATTGCAGGATACGGATATTATGCAGAGTTATACGGACAGGACTTTTAAATAAATCATAAAAACGGTTCTGATACTAATTTCTACACAATAAATGTCACACATTATTATACCTTACACAGAACAAAACCTCACTGTCACCTTACCACGCTTGTCATAGGTAAAGACACTAAACGATCTTTTTGTCCTGTGTGTGTGTGTGTGTGTGTGTGTGTGTGTGTGTGTGTGTGTGTGTGTGTGTGTGTGTGTGTGTGTGTGTGTGTGTGTGTGTGTGTGTGTGTGTGTGTGTGTGTGTGTGTGTGTGTGTGTGTGTGTGAATAAAACTGATATTTACAAGTCCTTCTATTTTACAAACAGGAAAGTCAAATTTACAGAATTTTATAGCAATATTTAAAATATTTAAAATTACACAAATACTATGTTTATTAATTTATATCAATAGGTTTCTCCTCTTTACCAATTTCCATTATTACGTATAATGCGTAACTTAATGCTACTTGAACGTGTCTGGCTCAATGTGAGCTTCCCGTTAAATAGGATTTGGTGTAGGTTTATATCTGTTTGTAAACAAAATATCTGCGTACAGGATACACAATTAATTTTAATGTTATAGCAAATCTTCAGCTATCTTGTTAAATATGCAACTTCAATGTAAAACAATCTGCATTTTACTCGTTGGCCTGTAATACGAACCAATTTCATTGTCTTATACTGTGAGACATAGTTCCATAGACAATTCGCAAAACGAAAACAAGTGAAATCGGTTCCCCTCGAGTTTGGAAAAGCAGCTGCTTTCTATTTACATGTACCAGAGTACAGCATTTAATGGAACAACAGAGAGTAGCATATTTGAGATATCCATAGCAAATTGACAGTGCCGAATGTTTTCCATAAATCTGCATTCAAACCTTAAAACGGGAAGTGGGATGGAACTGCTCACACCACAATTTACTCATTGTGATTTGCATAAATTGGTATGTTAAAATGTCTGCTTTTCAAAACGCGAGAGGTTAAAAATCAGATGTAGTGCTTTGTTAATTGTACGTGAAACATTTATTTTTCTTACCTTTAGAAACATTAAAATTAAAGCGTTTGACATTACATTCTGTTAATAATGAAAATTAAAATGAACTACTTTTTTCATATTAATTACACTAGCGACTAGCCAAATGTCTGCAAATGTGGGCAAATAAACGACACAAAATACCAATTATTTTGAAGACTAGAGATTACAACATTTGTTATTAATCCCCCACAATACTTGATGTTTACCAATTGGTCCGTTAAGGTGAAAAGAAAGGCCATATTCATCTGATGGTATTAGAAGGATGGGTATCATATACATCAGCAGTAATAGCAGTTATTGATATATAATTATGTATCCGAAAAACGGAAACTTGTACACACACACACCACATTCAGTCATGTGAAGAATGTTTGTATTTCTATTAAATACGCCTTACTAAGGAATAATTGGGTTTTAATTAAAATTCCAATTAGTTGTTGTGTACACAAAACCGTGTGGAAATTGGTATCGAAATACCAACGATAAGTGTGCGCTTTAGCACAAAGTAATTTTGTTACTCAATATCTGTTTTTCAAATCTATAAATTAATTATCTGCCTACAGTTGTAGTTAACAACAGATTTCAAATAAATAATATGATACTATCGTGTATTAAGAACAATTTTACCCACTTCTTCTAAAGTATACTTCAAGCATGTCTTATATTATTAAATTCAGTAATCCTCTATTCTTATATTTAAATGTTTTATTGACAGTATGTTACATTGTAAAGTTTTCATAATACCCAATGACAGAGGATGTTTGCTAAGCATGTATCGTCAGTTTTGTTTATTTATAAATATTGTTTTCCGTATTTTACTTCAGCTCAACTTTGCTTCATCTGTGGTAATCAAATAATGTGTAACTTTACAAGAAAAAATATACCGAAGACGGCTAACTGTAATTTGTTGAATTTTCTGATTTGTATTTATTCAGTCACACCCCCATTTTCCGAAACTTTTTTTTTTTAAGTTCACTGCTGTGACTTCATGGGCTGGGGCTCTTTTAGGAAACACTTCGCCTGTTGACAACACGTTTTTTGTGATGATAATAATAATAATAATAATAATAATAATTCTTATTATTATTATAGTAGCAATAGGAATAATAGGAAGAAGTTGAAGACCAACAACAATAATAATAACGTCCCCCCAGAAATCCAACCTATAAAATTTGGTCCCGATGGTGGGGAGATCGGGTAACATCGGTCACTCTTTGACTGGCTAACAGGGCACTGGTAACAGAGTATTGATAAGGTTGTGAGTACCGCTTGAAAAAATACCGTAACCCGTGGTGGCTCTACGTTAGTGAGTCGCGTACGATGGCATCAGGATAAGTAAAAGTCATTCTATTGCAGTTACTCCTAGCTTTGGTACTCGAGGACTCTGCCGCGGTGATCTGTTTGTTTCTCCGGTACTCCTGGGACCCGAATGCAAGGTTCCCAAAATCTCTCTGGGGTTGAGGGATACCTCACAAACCCTCACCCCGAAATCATCCCTCCTCGGAGGATGAATAAAAGGATGCACTACACTAGTGTAGATTCGGAGACGGTTTTAGCGCCGCCAGCCAGTGCGGATGTGGTGCCAAAATACTTGATCGTTAAGCAGGAAGAAGGGGACTTTACGAAACTAAGTCCCTTTTTAATTTACAACTAATAACCTCTTAACTTTCGGGAGACACAACGTGGAATGGGCATATGGATGAATATGCTACGAGGTTCAAATCCTCGCTGAATGCCCATTAGGTAGAGAAATTTTATTGCATCCGGCCACCGCACTAGAACTATCCAAAGTGGATGAAGAATGCACGGTGTACTCTTTAGTCAGGAGGTCGTGCTTCAAAAAGCTGGATCCTGTTCTCAATGCTGGGGTGCGACATATCAAACTGCACTCCGCGATATACCGGCACAAAACTTATATTGTTAAGCAAAAATGGGGTCATTACATCTTCGACGTCAATTACGGTAACTTGAAAGACATCCAGTGTTGAAAGGTGACTTCTTAAACAAACATACCATCACGTACACATAAAGCACATGATGGACATATTTCATCTGTATACTTCAACTGTTAGTGGTTGTTAAAATTAAAGTCGACACGAAATGTACATACTGCGTACTTCAGTATTTCATTTATGTGACTGTATGTGACGTATACGACTGTTTATGTATAGGTTTATGTGGTTTAAATGACGGTTTTCGCTGCAAAACAGTAAATCTTGAATCTATAATGAGGTATCTTATGCGCTTTCGATTTACTTCAAAACGCATGAAATAACTTAATTACCTTACAATTAATCGAAAACTTACAAATAAGTTAATAACCTACATTATGTTACCTATAGGTTTCTTATCATTTTATTCTGTTGCCTCTAAATGACGTTCTTAGAACATCTGTTGAAACATATAGTTCAGTTAAATCAATCAGATTTTTGTTATTCACAGTTAACATGTAGGTTTGTTACTATAAACCGTTGAAATAATAAATTCTACAACACATAATTATTGGGTTAATCGTGTATTACGTACTGTTTTTTTAAGCAGTACTTTAAAAAAATATTTCCGTTGCTTGATCACGTACATAAAAATTAAAATAACATCAAAATAATAGAAAAAGTGCATTTTTTATATGCTTCTTTGAAAGGGAAGAAATTTAATATTACTTAAAAAATTTTATAAATCCTAGACATGGACTGAAATTAAAAAATTTTTAAATTACATACCGTACTGTAGGTGCTACCGTTCTCATTCAAGTTACTGAAATTTTTACTTTCTTTAATCAAGCCTGGTCTAAGTCTTAACGAAAGTTGTTGAACGCTATGTGTAATTATTAAGGGAATTCATGTTTTCCTAGTAAATGAAATTAATTGATTTAATTAATTCCAAGTATTAAGATAAATTACTCATCTCAAGTTTTTATAGAAATATCATAAAATCTTACTATTATGTGATGATATGTTTAATCGTAATCTTTGAATGTTTTTTTAATAATTATAAAGTATCAAAGGTAAAAAAATTAAAGTTAGAACAGTTGGTTTCGGAAACGCAGCGACTGATGAACACTTATGAATAATAAAAAAATAGAATATACACCTTCTTTTTTTAATTTATATATAGACGATGTCATACATAACTTGCAGACTTTCGGAGCATTTTATGATTGGCCACTCTGGAATTGACACTTTGTTGTTTGCAGACGATCAGACTATTCTGTCGGACTCGGAAAACAGGTTGTAGATGGGTATACATTTGTTAAATCGAAACTGCAAGATTCTGAATTACAAACACACGTAAGATCATGGTGATGACTTTTCTTGGAACTGATACCGTACGGGAAAATATTTTTATAGACGGTACTGTCCTTGAACAAGTCAGAAATTTTGAATACCTGGGCTACAGTATGTCTTATAATACAAACAACGACGTTGTGAATAAATTGCATAAGTTCAACCTTATGTGCGGACCATCAGGCGAACTCTTCAGTCAGCAATTATAGAAACACGGATATAATTCTACAACGTGATGGCCTTTCCCACACTTCTTTATGAGACTGAGAATTGAACTTTAACGAATGGCCAGGTCAGTCGTATCTAAGCGGCTGAAATGAGATTTCTCAGGCACGTGGCAGGGTATACTCTCCATGATCATATAAGAAACACAGATATACGGCAGGAACACAGATATTATGAGTTTACTCGACAGGATTGCCCAGTACCGTGCGAGTTGGTGGGGACATCTTTGCTGAATGGATGACTGCCGCATCCCCAAACAACTATGGAACTATAAACCAAAGGGGACGGAGATGTGTGGAACTTCTGAGCAAGCGCTGGAGTTACCGCCTCTAAATTTTGCCTGTTTTAGACCGGAACAAACCATCCTTTGTTTAATCCTTGCAGATGATGATGTAAAAACAAAAGGTTCTAACGTCGTTCAACTTGTAGTCTATAGAGTCACGAGTACGTAACGACTACGCACACACACACACACACACACACACGAGCACGCGCGCGCGCATGCACGAAAATCTACGAACGCAGGTAATACTGCTCAAATAATTTACTCTCCTGTACCGAGGACCATTTTTAAATTTCAACGGCCATTGAATAGAAATGTTGTCTAATGATAGTGTTAATGGTGACAACTAAAACATTAACGGATATGGTCACAGCTTTGTAAAAAATAAAGTTTAGCAAATAAATTATTCAGTACAATTAACTTTATTTACATTTAACTGACTACACGTGCTGTTTAAAGGGTTAGTCCGTGTGGTGTAGTAGTAATGCATTCTCTCCCAGCTCCTGTGTTTTATTCCCCAAAAGGATAGTTTCTTGTGACATCCAGGCTGTTCTGCTCTCATCTAGTCATAACCAATGTGTTCTAGTTGGGGGCGTTGGAGGACAAGGAACGTTAACGTACCTAATAAGAGAGGGAATAAAGCAACACAGACCTACAACCTAAATCCAGCTTAGTCATCGTTCTTTCTGAACAATATCGCATTGTCATACAATTACGTTAACCTGCTGACATGTTATACGCGTACAATCGCAACCTTACATAAGTGAATCAAGTGTATAATATAAATACACAATTAGGTTTATAAATAAATTTGAATTGAAACTTAAGTCGTACGTATACTAAGTCAATGGAGCGTATTGGGTGATTGGTTATTGCGCGTTGTAACTAATCTAGAGATCTCGAGATCTACTCTAGAGTCCCGCTTTCAATTCCCAGGTGCACCATAAAATCAATGGTGCGTTTTGTTTAGCCCCTGAGTTATCTCGGCCTATCAGAAATATCTGGAAACACGTCCTTGGCCGTGCATTACCTTTCATTGTTCCAAAGGTCTCACGTAAGACACTTTACCCTACGTAAATCCTACTTCTTCGGTTGTAAACAAATGAGTTATTATTACTTTATACATAATCAGAACTGTACTTTAGCAGGTCGACCATGTCAAAAATAACTAATAAGTTATTTTAATAGACCGATTAATCTGAATTTTAAGTAAAATATTTAAATATCTTGTAGCCGTTCGTTAAGACGAAGATATTAATTAGAGCGATTCCAAAGCTACTCGTTAGTAGGAAACCTTTAATATCATACGATCTGACAGACGGTATTCAATTGAATTATTCCAATCTCCTACGTTCTTCTACATTTGGTAGAATGTAGATTTGGTAGAAGAGATTTGGTAACATCGATTATGTTCAGGCAGAACTGATATGCCGACCTTGTTTCGACACACATGCCTTCACAAATCCGTTCAAAACTAGTCGCAATAGTTCTTACGTACACAGTTCTGGTACGATGATCAATTAACGCTATGTATAAGTAAACTCATAATTTCACATGTATTATTCAATTTATTGAAACATACTTTACCTCTTGTGATGATGTGTTTTGTTCAAATTAGGGGATATTGTAGTCAAAAGTAGTTTCTTACAACGAAATTTAGTTAATTAAGGCATATTATAAATAAAAAAATAAATAAATAATAATTAAGAAATTAGTTACATATAAAGGAGTTAATTATTAATAAGAAATTAACGAACTTTTTAACGATTCATTTTTTATAATTAGCTTTCCTACTCCATTTATTTTTATCTTTTATATTGCATTCTATACTTACTACGTAATTTATCACTTACGTGTGGTATGTTACAAAACAGAAAGTGAGTACTAAGAATCAGGTGTGAGTCTTAAGGCAACAAAACTCATGAAATATTCCTATAGTTACAGCACATTGCTTCTTTCAAAATAAAATCTTTACAATCAGCCAAGTTGCATGAAGGCCTGTGTTTATAAGCCAAACCGTCGGAAATCCAAAAAGCGTCGGAAGTCAATTTTATATAAAATATTATCAACGGATAAAATACGTTAAAAATACGTGACATTTTGTACTGCGTGTCGTAATCTAGTTGTACTTACGTATAGACACTACTGAATCGTATACGTTTGTTTTACTTTATTTAGGAATATAGCAACCTATTGAAGTTTGTACGAGGGTCATTTATGTTGATGTATTTGTACGTTCATCGTTACTTTATATAAACGGTGTGGAAAACCCATTCACACCCTGCTTCAAATATTTTAAATTGTGCGAACATAATTTGTCTTGTAATCAAAGTGTGCTCCTTGTGTAAACATTGCAAGAGAAATTTAACACAGCGGGCGCATTTTAAGCACTGAAGTAATTGCTTATTCCCCTACGTAATTTATGTCACCATAAAACAAATTACGTTGGGACATACTATGTCAGGTCTACATCTTACTAAAGTCAAAGGAGTTCTATCTTGATGTACCAACACAGAGAGAACGTCCGTACATTCTCATCCGTATATTTTAATTAACATATATTTTCTGTACGATCGATGTTAAACGTTTATCCCATATTCGAGAAAACTGTACCTTAATTAATAACTTATCATGCTTGAACTAGGTTAACCATGTCACTACCAGTTATTTAAATTTTTCTGGAAGATTCTCTGTTTGTTTGCATGACTTACATGGGATATAATCGAAATTAATACACAATAACATCAGTAATATCATATATACCAAATGTATAAGGTAAGTTATAAGTTTCGCTATTTAGAAATCAACGTACCATACAAATTTATTTGTCTTTAATTTCTTCTTAGTTTCGACATTATGGCTATATTAATAGAATAGTTTCTTTCTTTTAAATAGAAAGTTGTTGTTCTGTCCTACAAGTGTGAATTATAGACGAAAACCAAAAAAACAAGAAAGTAAAATACAGGCCTCGGAATGAGTAGTGCAAGCGATTTTAAGAGAAATTAAAAGGTTTTCTAAACTTCACCGTATAAGATATGAGGTTATCGGGAAAAAATTACGAGTTTTTAAATTGAATGAAACAACAAAAGATTATAAGCAAACACCAAGCAAGTGTGGAAATATAAACATATAGGACACAGGTGTGTGAGTAGATCCAGGAAGAAATGGCTGGAGGATATTTGAAGGCGGAACAGGCAGCAGCAGTTTGACTATGCCAGAATGTAGAGATAATAATGATTAGAATTTGTCGTTAACATTAAAGCCTTTAACATGTAACATGTAATACCTTCCAAATATTACATGGTGCAATTTTTATATTTAGTTAATGAACAACATTTTTCTGCATTCATTTCTTGAATAAATTTCACCAAAAGAAAGCGAAGAAAAAGTATCGTATGTTCATCGAACAGGGTAAACATTAGAATGTACTAAGTGCCGTTTAGTTAAACAAATACAAAAAACAGTTCGTTACGCGTGTTCAGTAAAAATTCTGGAATCGTCACAAGTTGTTTCACATACAGAGTATGACGATTATATTTTCGCATAAAATGTACTTCCGCTAAACGTCATAATATAAATATATCGTTTATTTTAAGCTAAGGAATCTTGTAGTATTATTAAACATATGCTTTTCGTTACTTCATTGAGTAAAACAAAAAAGTACTGGTTAACAGCTGTGTTTAGTTATTACAAGTATCGAAAGTAAACATCAAAGGTAAGTCGGAGGAAGTTAATTAAATGTATTTATAGTTTATGTAACTCATTGAATTAATAAAGTTGAAGAAAATAGAATAAATAATGATAGCATACTTTTTATCAGAGGAGTAACGTTATTATCATACGAGTTCGCGCGCGCGCGCGCGCGCACACACACACACACACAAGAGCTTAAGAGGAGGCTAAATGTTAACTTCTATACGGTTTTTGTAAACTAAACTAGGCCTTTACCGATGTTAGGCAGATTTGCACACGTATCCTAAAACATGGTACGGGTACTGGTATGTACTCCATGTGTTTTGTACATATGCAATGTCATGAGATCTACAACACTTGCCTAGGAATCGACAAAAGGATAATTGAAGAAAAGTATTTAAATATGCAACTTCTACTTTAATTTGTTTTTATATTGCACTTACGTATGTAAAAGTATCTATTTATTTTTAAAAGTATTCACTTATTAGAAATTACAATTACCATCTCCCCATTTGTCTTAGTTTAATTTTACGACAAATAGCCACGCATCTTCTCTATTTTCTGTTACTTTGTATGAGACGCTAACCGTAGTCTTAAAGTACTGTGACATTTGTTACCTGCGACAACCATACAGATAAAGTCTGGGGGATACATTATACGTCTCTTTATATCTGTCTCTACTTTTTAAATTTTTTTATCTCTTTCTATTTTTCTCTGTTGTTGCTGACAGTTAGATCACTACAAATGCAGTACAAATGTCTGATATTACTGCGTTACTCCTTATTTAATTAAGTAAGCTATTTCTTCATTTTATGATCACTTGTACTTCAGCTGTTGGTGTAATTTGTTAATAACACAGTTATCAGTTGTATTCTTATACTGATTAGTTAAAGTCTTACGATCCTATTAATTAATCAGAAAATTCCTCACTTCGTTAAAACGGTAGGCTATAGGTGAAAAATTGTAAAGGCAAGAATTTTTATAATTACAGTGTATTTATAATATTTCAGAGGCAACGACGAGTAGACTACATAAATGGTTATTCTAGGTATCTGTTTTTATGTAGTTTACCCACTAATATGTAAAACTGAAGAGTGTTTGTTAGTCTATTTTCAACTTAAGATACGTTAATTATGTTGAAAATATATACCATAATTGTATACGACAATGTAATTTCTATAATTACACATACTTTATTAGTTCTCATTAGTTTACGGGAAGGAAACTCTTGTCATTTGGTGT
The DNA here is from genome assembly GCA_034769895.1 of Magicicada septendecula. Taxonomy (NCBI): domain Eukaryota; kingdom Metazoa; phylum Arthropoda; class Insecta; order Hemiptera; family Cicadidae; genus Magicicada; species Magicicada septendecula. The sequence goes on along the minus strand of CM068367.1, from coordinate 308,457,817 downwards.
GTGTATGCGTGTGCGCCTCCCTCTCTCTCTCTAACCACTTTTATATATAGGGTATTTGTATGCATACACACATAAATGTATACCATCCATATATATTCATCTACATTATTACTATACTATACTACTGTATATGCTATATGCTAGTTACTATTACTTATAACTATAACTATTACTTATTATGTGGGGCCATTTGTCCTGTGACAGTTTATATACATCAAACTGTCACTTCCAAAATGTTGCTGAACACATACGTACTTGCAAATACAAATGCTAAATAAATGACTAAAAATAGTATTTTTAGTCTACGATGTTATGAAAATAAAATGTTTCTACGGTCTCCAAAATTCACAGTTGGATATTTTCCATAAATCTACATTAAACGCTCAGAGTCAAGAGTGTGTAACAAAAACAACATAGAATGCTACTCGAATATATCACTTTAACATACACTGTTTCAACGATTCTATTTACGTTATATTAAAAAATATTTTAATGGTAAAATAGAGTACACAACATTTCCGACATGTAGTCTAAATGACGCGAATGAATGAATTAGAAACTTTACTACATTTCATGGTTTCATACAAACATGGTGTCTTTCTGTGACTATTATTCGCGATTAATTTATGATCATTTAATGTAATGCCCACAGAGGTTACGTCTTCAGTTAAAAATGAAAAGATGTTGCTACCTAAATCACTAAACATTTAGTGATTCTAGGGTAGAATGGAATCTGTGACCGCGCATGAGTAGTTGTTATTTAAAAACAAACAGAATTACCACTGTTGCACAACAATGTAGAAAACATTATTTCGATTAGCGGTTTCAAGCTTCACAGCTCATTGTCAGATCGTAAAATGAGCTATTTTCCCATCTGACAATAAGCTGTGAAGCTTGAAAGTGCTAATCGGAATAAATTTTCTATAGTGGTGTGCAATAGTTGTTATTTAGCCAAACTTAATGCAGTATCCATTACACAAGTAATAATGAGAATTAGCTGTCTTACTCTCCTAGAGGAATAATGGATATTGCTCTTCGTTTACTATAGTGGTACAAGAATTCCGAATATCAAGACTATGGCCCCAACTTTATACCAAATGTTTAATTAGGCATGTCATATTACTTTTCGTAAATACCGTTTATGTTGTTTATGAAATGTCACAGACATACTTAGTTTGAAATAAGAACGATATGAGAAACTCTTGTATTATTTAATAACCAAAGTTGAAACAACGTTAAATCTGTATTCATTGCCGTTTGTAATATTCATTATTTACAAACTAATTAGAATTAATCAATTATAGAAAAAGCCTTTAGCTCATAATACATACGTTAATGCAATAGTAAGACCTCACCCTAAACATAAAGAAAAATAAGATACGTTCCCGGAAAACAACTTTAGTTAGTAGGTACAGAATAATTTAACAGATTGTCAAAATGCCAATAACAGGCCTCTTGTATAAATTAATTTTAAAATAGCCACGCATCTTCTCTATTTTCTGTTACTTTTTATGAGACGCTAACCGTAGTCTTTAAGTACTGTGACATTTGTTACCTGCGACAACCATACAGATAAAGTCTGGCGGATACATTTTAAGGAGTCACAAGAAATGACATTTATAAGTCCCACGAGTGTGTGAATTCTTAAGCACACACTGCCATGCATAGGACTCACCGCACGCGTCTACAGCACTCTTTGTGGCACGAAAGAAAATACAATAAAATACGCATATTTTTAATTTCTTCTTCTTATAGGCACGCTTATAGACTTCTTTGGTAAAAAATTAATCATGTTACACTATACACTGTATAGAATTATGTCGTGCTGTGTTGTATATACGTGTCAACTTTTATAATTTCGACTACCGTTGCGAATATTGTAACGCAATTCATGAATACTTTTACAAAAAGTTAGATTTGCACTATAGATTATCTGTTCAAGCACATTTTTAGTGATGTATTAATTAAGTACAATACCTTTGGAAACAACGTACTACTAACTCGTATGTACACAAGTGAACGTTACGTAAAAGGTCTTTTAAGTTTATCCATTTACATTACACAATAATTCACGGCGGATAAGGTAATTTACTCATTTCCTGTGACAGTACTAAATTAAAAAAGGCAACTAAAAATAATCGTTATTTCAAAAACGAAATGAATCTGCGTGAACGTTCTAATCGTTCTCATTATAAGGCATTAAGGAGTCTCAATTAATAACACTTCCTCATTCACATTGGTTGCGTCAGTTATACTAAAAACAGTTTTTAATTCTAGTTGTTTCTTGATTTCCTGTAAATTTTATGTTTTTCTGGAGTGATACAATTATGTATAAAGATACTGTTACGACATTACAGAACAGTCTACGTGTTTGTTGAATGTGCCAGAAGAATCTCGCTTTAACGTGTGTGGCATACGTGACTGTCAACGCATTCGCGAGAGTTTTATCGAAGCCGCTAGCCGCGTGGACTGTGTCAAGGCCGCAATTAATTACGTAGTTCACATTGGCGCTAAGACGCAATTTGGAACGTTCTGGTCTGTGAGCGGAGGTATAAATACATGGCGGCAGCGGCCTTAAGTTCAGTACATTTGCGATATATTTACATTGCGGTTCGAGTTATTATCGGGCGATATTACTGTTCAAGTGGTTATTAGTGAAGTGTTGCGTTTTATAATCGGACGTTATAATTGTAATACAATTGTGTTTAATATTAGTGACATTTTACTGCGTGTGAACAATTTTTTTATTTGATTTGTTGTAGGAGACTGTGTTGTTAATTACGAACTGTTTAACTATAAAAATTAAAGCTGGTGATTAGTGACTTAATTGGTGTCTTTTATATTGTTTTCCACTGTACCTACGACGATCAAGTAGACCGTCGTAGCAGTGGTGTCAGAACTGTGATAGAACGGTTAACAGTGGAAACAGTGGACACTTTGTACAAGACGAGTGTAATTTGTAATTAATCGGAAAACAATGGATGCCAGTCAGATGATGGTAAATTTACAGGCGCCGCTGTTACAGACGGAGAAACGACAGGACGAAAAACGCCGACAGGAGGCGGAAGAAGCAGAAAGACGACAAAAAGAAGAACGAATACAAGAAAGAGAAGAAGCAGAAAAACGACAGTATGAAAAACGTAAGCAGGAGGTACAGGAACGGAAGCGTGAAACAGAAGACATCAAAGCATTAATACAGGAGCAGAAACAGATGCAAGAACATAGTACCGCAGAATTGGGTATCCTACGAGGTGAGCTTAATAAACAAGTTACTAAAATATCAGAGGTACAAGAATCAATAACATTAAAAATAGCTGAAATAGAAAAATCTGTCTCGAGTGTTGAAGAATCAATGTCTAATAAAATAGCTGATATAGAAAGATCTGTCACGAGTGTGGAAAAAGCTATGTCAACAAAAATAGAAGACTTGATTACAAATATAAAAGAGCAGATTAAAAATGAAGTCGAGCAGTGCCTGAAGTTACAACCAAAACAACTTTGTGAACAGACTGTACCAATGATAAAGAGAGAAAAATACGCAGAAAATAAGTTAATAGAGAAAGTCACTTTGCCATGTAGGGACAGTTCATGTCAAAACTCCAAACTTTGACTGAAGCAGTCACTGGGGAACGAACCTCCGCCAATTTGAAGCTGCTGCATGGGCAAATAATTGGACAGAGACAGACAAGGCAGTTTCACTCGTTCTTGCATTAAAAGGACCTGCGGCAGAACTACTACAGAAAGTGCCACCTGACAGCCAGAACATTTAAGCCGAATTGATAAAAGTTCTAGAAATACGCTACAGTGATTAACATTTGCGATATGTGTACTACGCTCAGTTGAGAACAAGACGACAACTTCCGGGTAGAGTTTGCAGGAGTTAGAAGCAAGTATCGACATACTGATTAGATTGGCCTATCCTGAAGCACCAGAAGATTTTCGAATAAGGTTTGCGGTGCAGACATTTATTGATGGCATCGGAGATTGTGAACTTCAGCAAGTGTTACGAATGACAAGACTCCGAAATAGCTCAGAAGCTCTTGTTCACGCCCAAGAGTTTGAAGCTGCCAAGTCAGCGTCCCGCTACATTAATGGGTTTGTTCCATCACATTGCAGTCAGAAGGTCCCTGTACCACATTGCCGTTACGATGGGCGCAGAAAAACAATCTTGTCGTACAAACAATTTAGAAATTCAAGAGAGTCGCAACGATTTGTACGATGGGATAAAGACAGAAGACCGAAATGTTACAACTGTGGAAAACGTGGTCATCTACAGGTAGACTGTTGGGAGAAGAAGACACCCAGAGAAGAGAGTGATCGCACCAATTGGAGAAGTAAAGCCCCAGAACAGCACACAGTTTCCACGCTACATAAGACCAGTGGAAACTTGATCGTTAATGGATTTGCGGAAGGTAAACCAACATCATTTACAGTTGATACGGGCGCAACAGTGTCCACTGTGCGCCCTGACTTAGTCAGCAACCGCCAGCCTCTAATTAGCTCTTATTCAATACAGACTGTGACTGGAAGCCCGTCAAGGTGATAGGAAAGGTAGACGTACGTGTACGCCTGGGTCTTCTCGAGTTTAGCCACCAAAAGCTCGTTGCAGACATTGTCGATGAAGTGATTCTTGGCACGGACATTCTGAATGCCTACGGATTCGTTGTGGACTTGCGAGAGAATGTCCTGAAGGTTGGCTAAGAGAAATAAAGCATGTCTGAAATGACAGGGTCTACCAACCATTCGATTAAGCGAGCGGCATTAGTCGAAGAAAAAGTCAACAGGTCTGGTCAAGAGGAAATGGAGGAGGAACTAGCAGAGGAAATACAAATAAGTGTAGTGTAACGACAAAAGAAGTGATTGGAAAGCCAACTATGGGTGTCGAGACTAATCTCTTGCTTGTTCCCGAGCTGAAAGAAGCGTACGAGGGCAAAGTGGCTGAAGATGAGGTTACGCAAGAGGATGTTGACGAGAATCAAACAAACTTGGATCAGCCAGTGGTCTTTAGGTCATCAGTACGTGACGCAACGAGAGTGATTCCACCAAAACTAGTGGTTGAACGGAACACTCGCATTCCTGGGAACGTAATATTTGTATCACACGAGACTGAATTCGAAGAACCGGAGAATTATCTTTCGCAAGGGCGTCCACCTAGATCGCCAGGTCGAGTATTACTTCAGACACGGTTTGCCAGTTCGGGACGAACAGGCTTAAGGAGGAGGCAGTGTTACGACATTACAGAACAGTCTACGTGTTTGTCGAATGTACCAGAAGAATCTCGCTCTAATGTGTGTGGCATACGTAATTGTCAACGCATTCGCGAGAGTTTTCTCGATGCCGCCAGCCGCGCGGACGTCAAGGCCGCAATTAATTACGTAGTTCACACTAGCGCTAAGACGCAATTTGGAACATTCTGGTCTGTGAGCGGAGGTATAAATACAGCGGCAGCGGCCTTAAGTTCAGTATATTTGCGATATATTTACAGTGCGGTTCGAGTTATTATGGGGCTATATTACTGTTCAAGTGGTTATTAGTGAAGTGTTGCGTTTTATAATCGGGCGGTATAATTGTAATAAAATTGTGTTGAATATTAGTGACATTTTATTGCGTGTGAACAATTTTTTATTTGATTTGTTGTAGGAGACTGTGTTGTTAATTACGAACTGTTTAACTGTAAAAATTAAAGCTGGTGATTAGTGACTTAATTGGTGTCTTGTATTTTGTTTTCCACTGTACCTACGACGATCAACTAGACCGTCGTAACAACATATTTCAACAAAATATTGAAGAAATTTAATGTCTTTTACGTGGCCAAAGATTTTTTCTCAGTACTGTTGATTTCCTTTAATAATTCAGAAGTAAAATATTAATTATATTTAAGTAAACCTTTACGATAAATAGGCAAAACTTTTGTCCAAATTTTATATTTGTAACAACGTTCTTTGGACTTATTTCCTGTTCTAGCGGGCAATGCAATAATGTAAACTCACTTAACTATGAACTCTTAAATCCGTAAAACACTATCATTCTTGAATATTATTTCCTGAAGTCAACTAAAAAACATAGTAACTATATTAATCTTTGAATTTTGTTCTGTTTCAGTAAAGTGTTTGTGAGTAGGCACGCGCGCGCGATCGCGAATCATTCCTTTTTTTGTGCTGACTAAATGAATAGAACATTATTAGCATTTGCCTAATTCCCTATCTAACCTAATTCACCATCTAATTTTCTGTCTAATAATTATTCTTCTTCCCAGTAGCTAATATGTTACAGCTTCAACCCGGTATTAGTATTTATATGGTCACTCCAATAGTAAGGGTGTTATTAATCTTTCCACCTTTGGTTGGTTGTATTATGTCTCTACGTTACTGAATGTACTCCTAATTCTTGTATTATGTAACCGTTCCTTAAGTGTACTAATTTAATGTAACTTTTTCCCGTTATACAAAATGTCATCTTCAGTTACTCTAACAGTCGAGAAACTCTTTGGCATCCTGATTTAGGTCTGTGCATTAATCATGGAAATGTCATTAGTAGCGTAGGAAATATTTCATGATTCATCCTTTCAGTATTCATCATATCAGAATCTTTGATTATAAGTTGTTGTCACCAAATAGTAAAGTATTTAAAATCTCATTTTTATTCTTCAAGATACTCCAGCTTTTCATTCTCTTACCAGATCGGGTATGGCCTCATGAACAACGTAGGCGATAAAGTACACTCCTCTTGAAAACCCTGATTTGTTTGTACTGATGGAGTCAGTGCCTTGTAATGAGTGTCACCATACAGTTGTATAAAATTCGGTGCATTCAGCATTTTCCTTAATTTGTACCAAATCTTTCCCTTATGCATTCAATCAAATACATTTTTGTACAGTATGTAGGGTAGATATGCCTCTAAATTGAATTCCTGGCGTTTATGATTACAGAATACGCAACGTACGCAGAATACGTAATACGCAACACTACATTTAATTGGGCGGAGCTTGATGAGCGTAGCGAAATCAGGCATAGCCCTCTATCCATGACTCGATGCGCAATTTCGACCGTGAACTCCTCCGAAACTACTCAACCGAATGTTACAAAATATGGCATACGTATCCGGAATGTATTGCAGAGTGCACTCATGTAAATTTTATTTCTCTAAACTATTTTGTTCAAAAGATATTACGATTTATTTTAAATGCTAGCTTCAACGTGTGAGAGGAAGAGAGATAGAGATATCGTGGCCCAGCTGGCTGTCGCCCGATAAGATAAGATTTCGTTGTATCACAAATGCCGGTGCGTGTGCGTGTGCGGCTCCCGCCGCCTGCGCTGGCTGTCGCTCGATAAGATAAGATCTTTGTATTCGTGTCTCAAACGTGTTTAATTCAAACAGTAGTAGAGCATTGTTCTATGGTGTAGCGAGATGTACGGATTGGACTTAAGTGTTGAACAAGTGTCAATTTTTAGACTAGAATCTATTTAGTCGCTGATGCAACTGCAACTTTCCATTACATATTGCAACGAATCACAGTTCAGGTAAATTTTAATCCAAATTCTATTAAAATTATTATTCTTATACTGCTTATTCAATTTTGTACTTTTTATATAAGTACTTTTTTGTTATACGCTTAGTCTATACATTTTTATTCATCAATTTACATATACGAATTATTTATAGTATGCCTCGACGGAAAAGAAGTCCAAATATTGGTCGTTTAACTACAAATCAAAGACGGATGAGACAGCGACAAAATGTTGCTGCAGTAACTGTTGAAGGCCCTGCAGAACATAACATGAATCATGTGTTATATGATCAAAACAACACAGGGTATAGAAATCTTCAGAATGAATTTGAAGATAATTTACGATTTCTAGAATTCTATGAATAAGTAAATTGGTCTCGAGTGTTCATGCAGCAATCATTTTTTGATATGTGTCCGCAGTGTAAGCGAAACCCAAATAAGTTTACTGCAGTTAATTGTATGAATCCTAAAGATGTACCTATAGAACTGATAGATCTCACTTATGTAGAACAGCTCTTGATAGCAAGATTACAACCAGTGTTGCGTGTGTGCAGGGTGAAATCGAGAGGCTTTCCCGGTCAATATGCTTATAAGGGAAATATTATAAATATTAGTCAAAATATAACGGAGATTGTTAGTTCCTTCCACCCTTTGGCTGCGATGCAACTCTTTTAATGGCTCCTACTGGTGTGGCAGCTAACAATATTGCTGGACAAACTATTCATTCAGCTCTAAGAATAAATAATTCAAAGAGAAGGGGAGGAACTTTCAAAGATTTAGAAGGTGAATCCAAAATAGCTTTTGAAGAAGAATTAAAAGATGTGAGGTTCGTTATTATTGATGAAGCCAGTATGTTGGGTTTGGATTTGTTTTTCAAAGTGGATATGCAACTCAAATAAGCAAAGCAGCGTTCTTCAGCTGTTCCTTTTGCGTGTATTTAGTCGGTGATTGGTCCCAACTTCCACCGGTTTTGTGACAGGATTCTTTACAATATTGGTAATAATAATGTACAGACCATTCAATCAAATCGTTTATATAAACAGTCCAAAAAATTTTCTTTTTAACGGAGACAGAAAAGTGATGATCAAAAAATTTTCAGAGAGACTTTAAATAGAGTCGCAAATGGAACAATCACTGAACAAGATTATCGGCTCTTATCAAAAAGATTTTATGTAAACAATATCGGGAAATTTCAAAGATACTGTCTGTATAATGTTGAAAAATGCTGAAATCGAACGCTTTAATAAGAAAAACTAGAAAGCAAATGAACAGACCTTGTCTCTAATCAATGAAATCCATAATTGCCCAGAAGCCTCTCTAGCAAAATATGACGATGCTCAGGGATTATTTGCCCAATTACGTTTATGTAAAGGTGCTCGAGTTATCATTAGAAGAAATTTTTGGGTCACAAAAGTACTAGCCAACGGTTTAGTTGGGACAGTAACTGATATTATTTATGACCCGGCAGTTGAATGCAAAAATTATAACAATCACATGCCAATATGTATACTTGTATCTTTCGAAAAATATACAGGACCAGTTCTGTACGAGATTTCAATACCCATTGTACCAGTAGTGGCATCATTCATGAAAAATTAAATTTCTTGTACTCGCAAACAATATCTGTTAATGTTAGCATATGCTGTTAGTATACATAGATCGCAAGGATAACATTAGATAAGGCAATGATTAATTTAGGAGACAATGAATTTCAGGTTGGATTAACGTATGTTGCTCGTTCAATAGTGAAAACATTGGAAGGATTATTATTAAAACCAGCGTTTAATTTTGATAGACTGCTACAAATTAATAGAAGTCCGTCAATGGTTGATCGTAGAGATGAGTTGCAAAGCTTGTGGATATGTCTAATGACAATTGATGTATATTGTACTATAATGTAGTGTATTCAATAAAAAGTGTGTATCATAAAAGTGTATATATTTGTTGATTGCAAGAATATTGATAAATAAATTATTACGAATCTATTTATCTAACGGATCAAAGACGGTTGATTGTTAAAACATTGATAAATAAGTTATTACGAATTTCAAATGCTCCGCCCATTTGTGTCAGTGACACTCCTAGTTATTTAATCAAATTAAAATTATTTTCAAAATTGCCGGTGATATTACTAATAATATATACAACACTGTAATTAAACGGTAAATAATTATTAGTGCCTATGATTTGCGCGTAATTATGCGTAACACACAAGCATACGCGCGCGCTTTTGTACTCAATAATGCGACATTTCAGTATCTACATGCCGAAAATATATAGATGTAATATGTGTGTTTGTGTGTTTGGCATAGATAAAAGCAAGTATATGTGTTATATAGCTATTGAAAACCATGCTAGAATCTAACAAATGTGTTAAATTATGCGTTAGGTACAGGTAATTCAGAATTGTATGTGTACAGAGGCCACGGACGAATTCTAGAGAAGTGTGCTAACGTTCCGCACAAGAGAACTTGAGGAATGTACGTTGTAACGTCACAGAACGTTCCATAAAGGAAACCATTTACATAGTAAGTTATCATAAGAGGAAAGTGAGGTGAACAGTATCGAACCCAAGTAGTCCTAAAAAATTGTGTAATTTTGTCTAATAATTATTTCTACTAACATGAAAAACGACCAGACTTTGACTAAGACACAAACCCCATATATATTATTAAAGTGAATAACAGTGAAAAAACCATAGACACTATAAGAGAGAGAAATAATGTCAGAATCAACCAAAATAAAGTCATTAATTATTAAGTTTTATAACTCTGAATAGAGTATTAAGAACTATTTTTTTTTTGAATGGGCATGATCCATTATTATATTATGTAATGTAAATAAAATAAATGTATTAAATGATTTAAATAAATTATTAGAAAGAGTTTAAGTTAAAATAAAAATTATATATTTGTTATGACAAAAAATATTAATGTGTTGGATTTGAGACCATACACCCAGATTTCATGAAAAAAAATAATTATTATCAGATTGAAATAGAAACTATGTGTAATTGTCAAGCAGACAAAAGTGAACAATTTATCTTAAATAAAGAAAGCTGTCAAATGAATAAAAGTCAGTCGAAATAGCCAAAAACAGTATTAACTAAAAACATGTGGTAGGCATATAACATTGTATAATTTATGGATTTAATGTTGCCAAAATGCAACCAAATTTGCTTTAGAAAGTTGAAATATGATATAAAGCGACTATACTAATATATTTGACTAACTATAACATTGTAATAGTCAAGTTAGCAAAATATTTACCTATACCATATATGGCTGGACCCAATCAACCAGTACAAAAATAATCATATCTGGCTAAATATTTACAAAATGCTAAAAAAAATAAAATAGAATGGTACAATACTTCAGTATACCTTAAAAATGAACAAACTCAGTTGAAAATAAAGTTAATTATAAAAGAACTTAACTTATAAGAGTGAGATTTGTCACACTATGAAAAAGGACATCTCAAGACCAATCAATGATGCTATGTCATCCTGTAATGATAATAATATATGTAAAGAGTAACCAGGTATCACAAAAGATAGACAATATAATAAACTCTGAGTGTACACTAGTGAAATACTACATATATTAAAGAAAGAGACTAATTATTGTGTTATAACATTAACAAAAAATCTAGGCCATGACAGAGGCCATATAAAATTGTAATTATATATGTATTACCTATGTTAAAATTTGTTTGTTTTGTTATAGGAAGGTAGTAATGTTGGATGTTCAGATTGTGGAAGAGACATAATGCTTTCACAACAATTTTTGTTATAAAAATTGAATTTTCATGACAACAACCCAAGGTGGGAGTTGTATATTGTGTTACTTATTAGACTTAATTTAATTAAAAACCAATCATAATTAGTATCGCTAAATTCAGTTGGAAACAGAGAATCTAAATGTAATAATGGCATACAAATTGTGAGTACTAATGTAAAACTGTTTGATAAATACCAGTGTAATTTTTGAAATATCCTTAGTATGAAGAATAAGAAATTCGTTCTAAAAGCTTCTACGGAAGTGAAAATTGTTCCATGACATTCCATTTCGTTTATTCTCGAACAATCTAGAAAGAATTTTTACACAAATATACCGGAAGTCGATGAAAACAGTCAGCCTCAATTAGTATAAAAGAGAGACCAAATTCGACCCAAAAACACTTGAAACTTGAACTCCAGAACTGATGCATCACCCACGACACTGATCAACGCAGCTAAGGCGAAACCGAGAGGCGAGAAATCGACACAAGACCCGAAGAAAGGTTTTTCCCGGACATAGACAAACAGACTGACTTGACCTCTACAAGAATCTACGCCAAAGTGTTGCTGAAATAGAGCAGCGACACGGCAAATTTTAATAGAAATCACGCAGCCAGAACGTCAACGGCCCAGGAGGGACCAAAACTTTAAATAGAGAACGAATTCTGCTGTGTTCGCATAGACTGACTAACTTGACAATAATCCCCTTAACGTAAACAAACAATACACAAAGCCTTTCTCGACACTGCATGGGAATCAGCGCTACGGCGGCCAATTTCTGAATCAACGCGAAACAGATGTTTCGTAGTGGCGGCGTTTGAACGATAATCTACTGCCAAACGTTTTTACAAAAAGTGCGGAAATAGTAAATGATCGCAATTTTGACTTAAAATAGATTCAGTGCACAAATGAAGAGGCGAGATTGAAAAACTACCCGAGAGGAGTGTCCAGCGCGAGATTAATTAACCATTGGAACGTGAGTTACCGAAATTAAAGTCAATTTTTTTACCTGGTTACATTTATCCCACAGTTGTACTACACATGCCACACACCTTCAAATCACTTAGTTTTTCTTGTAAGGCATCTTATTGATATGTCTTGGTAGTTCAAAGGAGTCACGTCCTGAGAGTAAAGATTTTTTCACATATTAAACTCATGCTTTTCAACTGAGTAAAAAATTAAAAAAATTGAAAAACACTGGCCGATACTTGATCGGATATATATAAAATTGTCAATAATAATAATAATAACTTGTGAATTTTTTTATTAGCTCTGCAATTGTATAATTTTTTATGAATGTTAGTCCTTCAGACGATTTGTTTGTTTTTGAAGAATCATTAAACTTACCTGATTTTTTCAAGCTAAACTGACTTGTTTATATTTTTTCATAGAAGCAAGATTTAAAAATTTTAATTTCTTTATTAATCACATTTTATTCTTGGAACAAACGATTCCAAGTGGCGCCCACAAAAAACCTAGTATTAAGTTGTGTTACAGGACTACATCACCGCTGAGGATCCAGTCAACAGTAAGTAACAAAAGTGCGCGGAGGTAACGCCCGACATTTTACAACACAGTTACAACACACTATACACTATTTCTTTTCGTTATAAATTGACGACTCCAACGTGAGGCTGTTAAAGAAGGAACACGATCACCCACAATCTATTTCTTTTCCTTATAACGTTTAATATTTAATTTCTCATGTTCCCAGATGAAACCGTTTTTTCATAACGATAATTCACATTTAAACACAGAAAAAAAGTCAGTCATGTTTGATTAACCAATTAACCGTAATTAGTCGTAAATAAACAATTAACCCAGCCAAGTAACACTGATTTCGCCTGCGCATAAAGTCTGGTCCTTTTATATGTAGACATCTTTAAGTGATTTGTTTGTACAGAACTTTGAACATCACTTTCTATAAATCGTGTTGACAATGTTAGTTTCTTGCTTAATATTAATTTTAAATATAAGCGAGTTCATAAAAATAAATATTACATCATTTTTATTCTAAATGCTTTAAATTTCCAATATCGGTTTCAAAACGTTTGTTTGTAAGAACATCAGAAATATCCTAAGGAGTTTTATAAACAAATTATCAGAAATAATTATTTAATAATTAGAACAAAAGAATACACAATTCGGTCAAAATATCACTGGATTGTAAATTTTTCAACTGTTAAATTATATTAGTGGACATTTAATTTAGAGAGTTGAATATATGGGCCTAATATCTATGGAATTGGTGAAATTTTTATATTTTGTATAAAAAGCTATTTATATAACGCACACACACACTTATTGTGTAAATATCGTATAAATAAATATCGGTATGGAGAACCATACATGACTTCCATATTCTAAGATTTATATTTAAAATCATTTTCGAAATGAAATATTACCATAGAAACTACTTCTTTCTACTTACTGCTTCAATCTTAACCACAGTACTGTGGTCACTAACGTATACCACCTCACGTTATCGCACTCGATTTTCACTGATGATGGAAGTCGATTGCATTGCCGAAACGTCTGGTTTTATAGAAAACATTGGACTACGGCCAAATATCCCGGGAAGGAATTTTAACAAAAACTACTTCTTTGTTGCCGATAACGTTGTACACATATATATAAAATATATGCATAAAATTAATGGCTTGTATAAGTTAATGATTGATCTCCATTAAGTAGTAATATTATGATGTCCGTAATTAAAACATCAGAGCAGGTTTAGTGTGAATGAGGGTACACTGTGGACAAAAATTTTCAACATTTCCTATTGAGCGTTGCTTAGAGTAAAGCTGCGAATCTACAGTGTATGTTTCACAGAACAAACACGCGAAAAAGAAGGAGCGCTCCGAAGTCACTCATGGACCCTCAGCATCTTGCAGAGGGTTCATTCCCTAAAGACGAAAAGTCTGTCTATGAATCGTTCCTCTGTAAACACGTGCAGTTACATTGCCCAGCGATCCACAGGAAGCAAATTGATGTCCATTTTTTCGGCTTGCACGCGTTATGTTGGTGTGGGTTTCGGCACTTTCCATTTAAAAAGCGTGCAAATGTAAGAAAATAAACATGAGTGAGGCCAGAAATAACGTGAATTGTGTGTGTGTGTGTGTGTGTGTGTGTGTGTGTGTGTGTGTTACCTGCCTTTTTATTGCTGTAGGCATAATAATAAAATGGAAACGTAAACATAACATAACTGAGATATGCTTACCTGCCACGAACGATATATTATTTTATACATGGAGGAGTTCAGTGACATACACACGTACAGAATAACTATATATATAAAGATATTAACTCATACATAATTTACATTCAAATGAAAAAATTATAATTTTATTGCCTGGCAACAAAATTATTTTATTTTTAACAATTACCATTGTTTGAAAAAGTTTAAATGAATTTTCAAGTACTTTACTGTTGTTAAAACGTAAAAGGTTGCAGGTAAACTACCCCTTCCCCTTAACCGATCTTCACCAAAATCAAGTCCTTGACACCTCTACAATTCAGGGACGTATGCAACAAATTATTTGATTCTGTTTGAATTTGCGGCTGTTATCGTTTGCCATATAAAATACGCTTGATAAAAAAACGTTGCTAGTAAACTACCCCTTGCCCTTAACCGATCTTCACCAAAAACAATAGGTCTTGAGTACTCTATAAATCAGGGCTGTATGCAAAACATTATTTGATTCTGTTCGAATTTGCGGCTGTTATCGTTTGCCATAGAAAATACCCTTGTTAAAAAAACGTTGCTGGTGAACTACCCCTTTCCCTTAACCGATCTTCACCAAAAACAATAGGTCTTGAGAACTCTACAATTTAGGGCTGTATGCAAATAATCTTTTGATTCTGTTTGAATTTGTGGCTGTTATCGTTTGCCATAGGAAATACCCTTGTTAAAACATAAAACGTTACAGGTAAACTACCCCTTTCCCTTAACCGATCCTCACCAAAAACAATAGGGCTTGAGAACTCTACAATTCAGGGTTGTATGCGAAACATTATTTGATTCTGGTTGAATTTGCGGCTGTTATCGTTTGCCAAAAAAAAATTTCCCTTGATAAAAAAAAAACGTTGCAGGTAAACTACCCCTTTCCCTCAACCGATCTTCACCAAAAACAATACGTCTTGAAAACTCTAAAATTTAGGGCTGTATGCAAATAATCTTTTGATTCTGTTTGAATTTGTGGCTGTTATCGTTTGCCATAGGAAATACCCTTGTTAAAACATAAAACGTTACTGGTAAACTACCCCTTTCCCTTAACCGATCCTCACCGAAAACAATAGGTCTTGAGAACTCTACAATTCAGGGCTGTATGCGAAACATTATTTGATTCTGTTTGAATTTGCGGCTGTTATCGTTTGCCAAAAAAAAAATTTCCCTTGATAAAAAAAAACCGTTGCCGGTAAACTACCCCTTTCCCTCAACCGATCTTCACCAAAAACAATAGGTCGTGAGTACTCTACAAATCAGGGCTGTATGCAAAAAATTATTTGATTCTGTTTGAATTTGCGGCAGTTATCGTTTGCCATAGAAAACAAATCTACACACAGACACATAGACAGACAGACACATAGACACACAGACACACACAGACACTTTTCGGAAAACGACTTTTTTTCATGTTTTGAGTGTAATACAATCAGAATCTGCAATAGTCTCGAACACTATTTTTTTTGCCATCACCATACTTCCATTTCCTTAAGGAATATGGAAGTACAAATTGTAATTAAAATTATAGCATACAACAGGTATTGGATACGCATAAATATTTCTGGCCACTTATTGAGCATTCACTTGCAGATATAACAGAGTGTTGGGACGCAAATAGTTTAATGTGAGTACTGACTTCGATCTTTATGCTTTTTCATTTTCTTTTCTGTAATTTGTGCTTCACCTCATTCTTTTCTTTTACCCCATTCTTCTCGTTTTCCTCTTTCTGGAAGGCATTAAGAATTGCATGCAGCGTGTCGGATATATCACTAATGCATTCGACAGCTGTGCCGCACGTAAACCATTCTTAGTTTTTGAGAATGTAAAATTAACTTGAATGATCAAAAGTAGGTTTTGACAGTAAATAAGGAGAAGCTTTTCCTATATTCAATTTTTATGACAAATTTAAAAGTATCTGCTTCTGATTTCTATAACCTTACATTTTTAGTGTTCCAGTACAGTTGTTGTCAATTAAAAATAATAATAAAATACATATAATAAAAATATTAATTACTGTTATTACTCTATTAAACTGTTTATTACTCAATTCTTTATTGGTGCGTAACGATGAATTTAAAACTTAAGTTTCAGTAAACATGGAGGGGGTGGTACAAAATAGCAATTCGTGGTGACATATATAAAAGTATGCAGTAAACTAACGTAGTTTTGTTACAATGCGCATGAGAATCTCTGAAAAATAATACTTATTTCGCAGTAATTTTTGTGTTTGTACTGTGCCGCAAAAATTTAATTTTATGAAACATAAGTCTGACAGCTTTAATACATTATAAACATTATGTATAGTTTTTAAGTTTCATAAATAAATTTTGAGTTTTATTTTGTAAAAATTTAATGAGCATTGTAAACAATTACTATCAACAGTGATAATTAGTAGATTCTTAAACTTCAATAGAAACAGCGCAATGGCCGAATCGTGCACAAAATGTAAGTGTAGCGTATATATCTTGAGATATTTACATATCGAAACCAATTAACCAAAATTAAATAAAAATTAATATAAAATGTTTAAAATAAAGGAGACTAAGGGTTATTTTGGTTTATGTCAATCTGAACAGATTTCCCTTTATTACAGTTATAGGTACTATTTTGTACATTTGTCTTGGTGATTTTCCAGTATACTAGTGGGCAGATCTGCTGTATAATGAAGATAGAAAATTAGACCAAGAACATTTCCTTGGGAAACTACTTACCTTATTGAAAACACTATGGTTGTTTTAGTTTCATAGCATATAGATATTATAAAGATTAGTAAACACCGGATAAGACAATTTTGTTTGAGGTTACAGAGTAGTGATGAGAAGTGTTGATGACATACCTTAACGAATAATCAGACAACGCGATTAACAGTACGGATTTTGCATTTTGTAAGTGCTACTCAGTGCAATTGTTCACTTCGCCAATGGTGCCCCATTGTCATGTATTATGTATCATGTATCATGATCATGATATGAGGCGTGTATGAGATTCTGATCTATGATTTTATTTATTAATTCTTTGCTAACCGTTTTTCCATGGTACTGTGCGTTATTGATAAGACACTCATAGGATGATACGACGTCATTTAGTTTTCCTGTTTTGTGAATTAGTATGACATTGGTCACCTTACAATCTGAAGGACTCTATTTCAATCTTAGTGCCATGTGAAAAAATTTTGTAGCCATTATTATTCCATTCGACGGAATTTGTTTTATGTTTTAACCTATTCTAATGTATCCCAACGCCTTTTGCGATTTAATTTTTTTTATATAGTATTTTGGACTCCTCTAGCAGTAAGCGGTTTCACATAATCGTCCTGTTGTTATTATTGTTGTTGTTTAGGTTTTGTAGCAAGACGTTCGTAAATTTTCTCGTCACTGTAAGCATTGGCAGATGGGTACTTTCTAGTATGGAATAAGTTTGCATGTAACGATGAGGAAACAACTTTTCTATCTGTCCGTATACAAATTTATATGCAGTATTTCTAACAGTCACACACAATCGGAAGTATGTAATGCAGTACTGTTTTTAACATATTGTATTCAGTGGTTTAAGTATTTTCCTTGTTTTCTTTTGTTGGTTACTTGGACACACGTGGTTGGCACAGAATTCAGATACCAACCAGTAGTCTCTCAAAAGCGTTTTCATTCAACGTTCACAAAATGATAGAACGGAGTGAGTAATACTAATCAACTCATCCTGCCAGTCGGTTAATCAACGCCTTTGAATCTATTCAGACGCTAACTGTATTCACGTATGATGCACATGTTTAGTTGTGCGTACTGCAGACATTGACGTGGGCAAGCAGCACATTTAAGTTAACAAAATGCAACTGCCAATATTTAATGAAGAGGAATAATACTTATTAGTATTACTTGTATAACATAATTTGAAAAATACTGTCTTTATTTAGTAACGCTACTACCAATTAGACAAAATGACTACGTTCGAGTTTTATTAAAATGTATAATTAAATAAGTAATTAAAGTCTTTATTTAATAAGTAAATTAAATTAAATGTCTTTATTTAGTAACGCTACTACCAATTAGACAAAATGACTACGTTCGAGTTTTATTAAAATGTATAATTAAATAAGTAATTAAAAATATTGCCCGTAACAGAATTTAATTAAAATTGTATAGAGATGAAAGTGACAATAAAATAGCATGACCTTAGTGTACGTGTAATATTAGAAGATTGACGTCTGCATCCCGGCTGGTGCTCGTCTGTACTTTTATGTTACTAGAAAAAGAGTTCTTTAATCCTATGGTTTGTGAGTCTTTACCTGTTGTTTAATCTATTCGTGTTTTATAAACAGTTTTTGTTTATTATTCAATTTGATTCTTCCTTCATTACTATATTCATTTTTTATAAAAAGAAAACAATACATTTTTTTATTATTATTTTACAAAAACATACAATAATAATAAAATAAATACATTAATAATAAACAATAATAAAAAAAAACATATAAATAAAAAAATAATAAACAGATCTGTTTCTCTAATAAACCTTTTTATTATATAAAATAACTGTTGGTAATACATTTTTTGTTTAGTCTTTTGAGAATTATATTTTTCAGAAATTATAATTTCATTTACAAACTTTGTAGTAAAATATATCTCAGTCACATGTATGTTCAATAAGGTTTTTATGAATAAAATATTTAAACTTTAATTTCAGCATATTATTCGTACTAATTTGTTTAGTCGTTGTACAGCAGGTATTCGATATACTAGCGGTTTTAAGATTTCATATTGTGTGAACGCTTATAGTCGAAGTTTCAAATATCTACTTTAAAATTCACAGTCAAGAACCCTCTTGGTGATTTGACTTTGCGTTTTAAATTTATGCGTCTGGACGTGGTATATTATTAAACGTGTCACAAAGACGTGTTTTGTTGAAGATCACAAGGAGATCGTTGCTTAGCTAAATCAAACTACAGAATAAGAATGTACATGTATGCAACATGTACATTTGGTGACATAATATCAACGCACCTACCCCTTGTTATTACCTTTATCCTTCATAACGCTGTATAAAATACCTAACTCTGAAACTATAAAAGCTGATTAACTTTTGAGGGAAATGCTAAAATAGCAAACAACATCTTCCTTAACTACATATTTATTCATGACATACCTCAACGTCCAAGGGCGCATAACCGCAAACTCATTGTCTCCAGAGGACACAGCAATGCGCAGAACATGTCATCTTTGACATGTGCACCTATGAAAAACTTATGAAGAAGGCACTTTTGCCAAAGTATGAAGTGAAGTCCTCAGAACAACTACGTATAGTAGAACATCACATCATATTAAATTTGTATGTCTGTGTTTTATCTTACAGTATTCTGCCAAATGTATATTTGAAGTTAAAAAAATGTCGAAAAATACAACTTTTCTGCAGACTGTAGGGCCTACAGAAGCAAGAATCACATGATTTGGTTAAACTCACACGATCTATCAAAAGTAGAAAATTAATCTTACATTGCCATTAAAATTTTACTAATTACCTAAATAGGCCTATCTCTTTCTTTTTTATTAATACGTTTCCCACTTTTTTACTGTTTTCGCTTATAATGAATGTTATGCATATTTTTCTTTAAAAACAACAATTTTCTATAATTAAAAACTGAAACTTTAACCCGCTTTCCGCACTTTTTCTTAAAATATTTTTATAAAATTGTCACGTATCGTAGCAGTATCTGACCCAGTATATGTGGACTACAGGAATAAAATTTCCGTTCTTCATGTGTTGTTAGGTCTAAATTGTAAACTACAGTGTAACTTAGCATGACCCTTATCATCTAACAGGTTATTTTAAGGGTCTATAAACTTTCAAAAGACAAACGCGGCCATTGATGGAAGACTAGATGCACAAAGAAATACTAGAAATTACTTTACTATTATGTATTACGCTCATCGTGACTTTTGTTGGTTCGTTGTCTCGATTAGGCTGATAATATTCATAATTCATGTTCCTCCAAGTATGTCTCAAGTAGGAAAAAATAGAGTGTACGTTGGTAATACTTTTATAATGTATCAAATTTTTAATACGCCGAAAAAGAAACTGTATCATTAACTTACACACAGATGTGAGTGTGTGTGTGTGTGTGTGTGTGTGTGTGTGTGTGTGTGTGTGTGTGTGTGTGTGTGTGTGTGTGTGTGTGTGTGTGTGTGGGAACGTGATGAATGTGACAAATATTTCGTCTAATGTAGGCTTATCATATAATAGAGACCTCGCGAAAAGATAGTCAAGGAAGATTTTTATCTTAGCAAAGGTATGAATGCTTAAGACATTAAATTAAGACGTTAGATTTGATATAATAATAAGACCTTATGAACATAAACTATACTGTAATGAAACGCGTTTCGGTAAATCACATATTCGAGAATAAGAATAATCTACACATTCATGGACAACCTCCTGATTCAATTTTAGTATTCATAGTGGTAAGTATAAGCAAATAACTTAATTAATAATAAAATAAAATATTGTAAATCCTTTTTAAGAATCCGAATGGATACAGTTTGTAATTCAAACCACGTGGTATTGAAGGTTCTCGTTTGCCGGAAGTTGGACATTTTAGCACGCGATTTGAATGTCAGAAAACATTTAGACAATTTTTAGTTTGAGATTAGAGTTAGCTTATCAGATGGCGGGATTCAGATTTCTGTAATGCGACATAACATTATTTTACCATCATTCCCTACTTAATTAGAAATCACGTACACTTTTGATTTAGGGGTAAATTATATAGGTTGTACTAACCTCAATATGCCGTCAAGATTGAATCTACCACAATTGTACCAGTTCTTCAATTGTTGACTGCTTGAATTGCGTATGCTGAGGCTGTAATGACAGAGAGGATCCCAATAACAGCTTTGGTAGTGACAGGAACAGAATGACTTGAGATGACATTGATATCATCAGGCAGGCTACAAACCCGAAATCATCAGACTTCATTCTGACACGTCATGAACACCTAACGAATCAGGGAACTAAAAAGTTATTCGTTTTATTAATATTTATAAATTACAGTACAGAAACAACACTTAAATATTTTGTAAACTTTTACAGACAATTGTAAGCACATATATTTATTAAAATTATTAAAAACTCTAATTATATATAATTCATAGCACCTCTAGAAAACCAGTAGAATGTAATATTTTTCATTTCTAAAATGTCTAAACAATATTTTTATAAAAAAAGAATATTTTAGATATACTGAAATATTTTTAATTATACTAAAGAACTTCGAACACCGTAAGCTACATTTTTTAATGTTTAACTTTTAACCATAATAAACTCGATAAGAGAGTTTATGTTTAGAATCTGTGATACCAATAAATGTATTAATCAATCTGCTAAAACGAAATTCTGCAATATACTCGTATATATAAAGCAGAGACAAGAACGTAAATTAGTGATTCAGTGAAAATTCACAAATTGATATCACTAAACATCTGGAAAAATGCGGTTAGAGAACCTATGCTAATGAAGTAATGTCTTTTACTCAATGAATAGCTTCAGCATCAGTAACTCCATACTTTACCTCCCTATGTGCTTTTAACATAACAATTTTATTTTTATTACTATATTCTTTATCTTAGTGAGTAGATTCACATATTTTTTTAATGTACTTAAGGATGTAACATTGAGGGTACTTAATAATAATAATAATAATAATAGTATACATTGTCTCACATGTATTAAATTTAACGTTATCAGCTCAGAATTGTAGTCTGAGACAGGCACTCTGTTTTATGTAATGTTTAAAATAAATTTAAAAAATAATTAAACATTTTTTGTTTGAAATGTTCCGCATTCAATAGGTAATTGAGTATACAATAAAATACAAAAATTTAAAAAATAGGCGTATATTTTTTTATTTTTCACGCTTTCTTGGTTATTATTAAACAACAGCACTTTATAACAAGTGAGCCGTTTTAAATATCTCGGATGTGTAGTAAGCTATGAAGCTGCATGTGATATAAAAGAGAAGAAAAATAAATATAAGAATATTTGTGGAACGCTTCATAGAAATCTTAGGAATAAAACAAGAAACAGCACACTTGTTAAATTTTATAAGACAATCACAATAGCCACATTAACATATGGGAGTGAGGCGTGTGTCATGACAAAAAAGGAATGAGGCAAGATTGAGAGTGCTGAAATGCAGTTTCTTCGAAGTACTTTAAATTATACATTGCAAGATAGAATATGGAATGTACCACAAATACGTTAGAGCAGAACACGAAGTAGAGGATGTAAATGAAATTATTTCAGCTTACAGAAGACAATTGTAGGGTAATTTGCAAAGGATCACAGGGGATCGATTGCCGAAAGCGGCACTAAACTATGAAGCCACTGGTAGAAGAGAGGTGGGTCGTCCGAGGATAAGATGGATGCCGGAACACTTTTATATAACCTAACCCTTGAAGGGAAGAAGAAGAATAAAGCTAAATGTGAGAGCCACTTGGCCAAAATTTAATTTAATTTTGATCTAACGCGACGTAAAATAATTTTACTTCTCTCCAAGCCTTGCTACTTTAATTGCCATGTAAATCATACATATGAACGTTGCAGGTATATTATGTGTAAAGTTAAATCATCAGTCATCGTTATCCCTAGTGATTTTAAACTCTCTTAGAAATAACTTTTGTTTACTGAATACTGAGATATTTTTTTGAGAAGAGAAATATTTTTGAAAATAAAAACGTTCACTTAATACGTACTTGTATATTTTCAAAATAATTAAATTGAATAACATTGTTAAATATATAATTCTCTACACATGCATTATATATTCGCATATAAGGTACAACTATTCTTGAATCATGATAATTTTTTTTCCGAAAACAGGTAGAGTTACGTGTAACTAAAAGCGTGTGCGCCCGCTGAGACACACTGGCACACACACTGGCACACACACACACACACACACACACACACACACACTGTACGTATTATGATTTATTTGTATATTTTTTTGCAGAATGGAAAAATGAGCTTACTGTGGAATGAAACTACTGTTAATTGTACTTACAAATTGATACATAAGCAAATATCACATTCGACACTCAAAGAAATTCTCCACAGTCTTCTTCTTTTTTACTTCGTTTTTAGGACTCTGTCCTGGTCTATAACAACGGTCTTACATGCTGTCACTCCACCTCTTCCTTGGCCGACCAATGCTGCCCTTGGTGTTTGGTTGCCTATCACTTGCCTTCTTCACTAGTCTTGTCATCCATTCTTGATATGTGTTCATTCCATATCCTTCTTCTTTCTGCAGTCCAAGAATTAATATCTGTTACATTACACGTTTCTCTTACAGTATTATTTCGCAACCTATCGTACCTTGTCTTTCCTAATACCCTCCGTAATATAGTCATTTTTATAGTTTGTCGTTTTCTTTAAGTTGTTGATGATGTTGCTTTCCTTGGTCTCTGATGCACAGGATATTACTGAACGTACCGTGTTTTTGTAAACCCTAGTTTTTGCTTTTTGTGTGAGGTATTTATTATTCCATACAAGGTTATTCATGCATCCAGCAATTCTTCTTGCTTTCCTCAACTGATCTTCTGTTTCATCATCTGCCCTGCTGTTACTTGTAAGCCTTCTTCCTAAGTAGTCTATCTGCATTACTTGTGTTATTATTCTGTCATTTCTCACCAGCCCTACACTTTAATGGGTAATGTGATTGTAATTGATTTTGTTTTCTCTTACGCTGTCTTCATGTTATATTTTTGGCATGCTTTGTTAAAATTATAAACAAGTCTTTGTAATTTATTATCATTTTCCGCTATTACACATATTATTACAGGTAGTATAACGTCATCTGCATAACATATAATATTAAATACATATAATATTTTCATCCTGTATCCTCTCATATGCTTTACTCCAAAAAGTATATTCATAAATATTGCCACAAACAGTCGCTGAGTTTCCAAGAAGAAACGTCATTACAAATAATTTTTGATAAATGAAATTCTCATATGTTCTTCCTGCCCTTCATATTCAGCAAGAAATTTAAAATTGTACCTCTGAGTTGCTGTCATTTTTGAATGGTACTTGCCAATTTTTCAGTAATAAATGAAAACATCCTATTAAATGGATGCTAAAATACGACAAAATTAAAATTTTATGTGGTATATTTCGTGCAGTTTTTATAAAACTACACTGAAAGGAAAAACAAGACACCGCTAGTGATAACGAAAAGTTAATTAATCTTAATTAATCAACGTGTCTAGCTGGACACTCATAAGGAGGACAGAATTTATTAACAAAATTAAAAAGCAAGAACGTTTTTGTTTGATAAAACGAATAAGAAAAGGATAAATAATCGGGAAAGAACTGAGTATAAGATTAATGTACACCTGGAAACGATAAGCTTTAAAAACAAATGAGCAAACTGTATTAATTAAGATGATAAAACGATGGTCTATCTCATTGTCTGTAAAGAATTTAATTATAACTAAAAGCAATTTAAGTCAGCTGTGAACTCAGTCTGTAAGAAACAAGATTTTATTATACTTATTACTGTACCTCACTAACTATGTAGTATTGAATTCTCACAAAGAAAAGAGAGCTTTGTTGTTTGGTCTTATATATAATATGACCTGTATTACGTTTAATACTTCCAGTACCGTAGATTCCTTGCTTTAGAAATATTACAAACAAAAAATCATACAACCATAATGATTGCAAGCTACAAAATATTATCACAGTTTTGTGTGTAGTATTCCGTCTTTCAACCGATGTATTGCCTACTATGAAAAGTTCTTTTTATATTTATTGAGTGTGTATGTTATGAGTGTGCATAGACATAATGATATGGTATGTTTAATTAGGCATTCCTTCATGGGTTCCATGCATCTTGTACTTAACAATTACTTAACCCTCCCTCAAGACACACAAACACGAAACACACACACACACTCTCTCTCTCTCTCTCTCTCTCTCTCTCTCTCTCTCTTTCTTTCTCTGTCTTAACTTAGAGACGGCTATACAAGCAAGCACAAACATATACGGCCGCCCACACATGTATAATTTATTAATTTTATTTTAGCCAATATATTTACGTTTTCACATTTGGTATCTGCCTTTTGACTATACCCGTCGTGATGTACATTTTTTGACAAGATTTACAAATTCGATTCCCTCTGCGTGAACTTATATGTTCTCAATATATTCACTATACTCATTATATTCACTGAGTATACGTGAAATGTCTGAGTAATTTAAACTGTTATTAAATCAAACTGACAGCTTTAAATACGAAATGGTTTCTGTGGCTGAAGTACAATAGAAGTGGTTTCTGTGTATTGTGAATTAATAGATTCTACAATTAAATAATTAAATACACGAACAACTTTGCTCATTGCGCAACTGAAAATGTGGCGTGGAGGAAAGTCATCAAAACATGATCAAAGATTAACGTTTGAGTAGAATAAGAAGACGAAGGCTTTTCTAAACACTCTGGAAATGTTGTTGGAATTATGATGTTTGGAAAAGGGACTAGTAGCGGTTTGGTTTATCGTACACTGGGAATGGGATTTGTGAGATGGGATGTGGTTATTATGTCGAAGTGACGAGGAACATGAATTTCAAGCTCAGAGACAAGGCTTTGCATTTAGGTATAATAAGATAATCCAGTGAATTTAGTCGATAAAGTGACCAAATTTCGGTATCCTCATTACTTTTGTAGATTCAAGTGAAACGTTTTCCATTGCCGTTTAAAAACTATCAATAACAGTCTATGTAAGGAATGAGTAAAGTCTCAATTAAGAATAAAAACACATTTGATACAATAAACTAAAAGCTCTTTTATGGGATCACAGGGTTTAAGTCACGTACGTAACCAGAGACACAAAGACTATTGTACGACACAACGATTGTTCTTAACTGATAAATGTAAGTCAAGTGTAACTCACAAAATTAACTTACAGTATTAGCGTCGGGAGTTCTATCTCATATACTTTCATGTATTTAATTAACACGTAACACGTATTTAACTACACGTGGATTTAATTAACAGTTAGTTATGAAAAGTCAGCTGCGTGCGACTAGGCATTTTTGGATTTATAGTTTTGTCTATATTTAATGGACATCATTAAGTTAATTCTAAATGTTGTGACAAATGTTAGTTACCTCTAAAAAAACGTCAACCTCTGTCTCTCTCTCGCACGTCCCCTCCTCCCCACACACACACCTACGCATGCACACGCGTAATTTACATATGGATCTATATTACAGAAAATAACAAATGATAAACAATTCCTTGGGGTGTTCTTTGATACAAACTCGTATTATAAAAAGTTTACATAGTTTGAAGTGTCATGTGTCAAGGAACATAATTTAGACACCTCCGATCATCTGTCCTTACAAATGAGCCTTTCCTACGAGACTTTTCAACTTCCCATAAAATTCTCGAGTAGAGTGGTTTTGTTCTCATGTGTTCCAACAAAGTAAGGGAACACTTTTGTTTAGCTATCCCCAGCCATATTCAATATTCACACTTAGTGAAAAGGTAAACGGATCGGCCACATCTTTATGACGCACTCCTAGGTGAAAATTCATATTGTTTCTTGATATGCTGTACTATAATTCTACAACAATTGTACAAAATGTCAGAACAAAAAAAAAACAAGACCAATAACAGCTCTTTGTTAAAGCTTTACATTAATTGTCGTTAACTTTTAATTTCGTAACAGTTCACACATTAGCGACCTAAAATGACGATTTGTTATTTATCATAGGCACCATATGTATGATTGACCATTTCATGACAGCATAAAATTACCAGCTGCAGTCATGCATGCAATGAAAGTGATCAGAGGACCTCTTTGCCTCAGCGGCAGTGAAGACTCCTGAGTATCATTTGCTCTGCCGAAAAATAGTATACGTACCTCTTTGTACTACAAAAAGCCCCAGTTCATCCACAATAAACAGGCGAGTAGCCTCAAAATTAAAATATTTGTAAAGTCCTAGGAAATCAAAATACTTTAATTCTTTATCTTTACTAAAACCTCTATTTCATGGAGGTGATTTTTCCGTTGGTTTAAGTACTGATAACACATGTTTGTGTCTGCTTAAGAATGCATTTACCAATTTACCATTTACCAGCTTGGCTTCTTCAAAAAGGATGTTTAACGTGGTTTCTTGTGGCTAATTTATAAGCCATCCTTCTTACACCTTATCGTGATTCACCATAATATAATGATTCGATTTATAAAAGGTGCATTACCAATTATTCTTCTAGTCCTAGACTAATACTGGTTTCCGAGCAGTTACTTTGATTTCGCACACTAGGTTCAATAGAAGTTTCAGCAGCTAGTAGATATGGCTACTTCAAAAGTTTTAGCAGCCTTTATAAGTTTTGTTCCTTGTCGTAGACCTCGTGTATAGCCAACTCCGTATTTTGTCGGTCCCGCTGTTTTCTTAATGTTGGACTGTCTCTCGTCTTTGGCATATCTGTAACAAAACATTAAAAATTATTTAAACTTTTTGAATTTTAATATTTCTTAACTGTTTTACATAATCGGTTACCTGTTTTACAATTATAATCCTTCCAAAATAGGACGTATAAACCCTTCTGTCTTCTGCTATTTAGACAGACACTGAAACAACTTGAGCTGCTTAAGTATTGACTGATACAGCTCTATAATTTCAGTTATTTTTCTTTCAGATTGAGATTGAGATTTAATATATTATAGTATTTTATGCATTATCATTTTCTTATAAACAATGTACAACTTGCTGATTTGGTATTTTAAATCAGAATGTTCAATTAAGGTAAATGTAAGAAATAAGTACGAGCATGATGGAATACTGATAAAATATGCGGGAAATATGGAATAGTAGTATTCTAGTAGTAGTTCATATTGCCCGACTCGCCATCTTGGTAAATAATTATTTTTTTTAGGCTATAATACATTAGAAGAGTTGATATAATCCAAAGATAAACAAGAATGCACCTTAAACTAAGAGATTAAGTTGATTAGAGTCGATAGAGTACAAGAAATGCAAAGACTTACCCGCAAAGTTTCTGTAAACACCAAAACAAACAAGGTTTTTTCTCAGCGACACCGGTCGGTCTGTTGGCGTCAACAATACTTTCTTCCTGCAGTACTTCCAGTACATTACAGCAGAAAATTCTTAAAAGAGCTGAAACTACGGTATTGCCCGCCTATTTCATATTACCCGCATTTCTTCTGTAGGCCTATTTGACGGGAGTTCAGTACCCTTGAGGAGTATTTAGAGAGGTTACGTTCTATACGTTTGATAATTTTACATATTTACAACATTCTTAATAAAAGAAGAATCATTATTTATATTTGCGGCTAAAAATAACACTTACCAAATTCGTGACATATTTTAAACTGTAATATAGATCAAACAAATGAAACCCATAACAATATTCCACTACTTAACAGAGAAAACAGTTCTACATAGAAAAAATAAACTGTGTGATTACGAATGTTAAAATGTTTTAGAATGTTGGTGATGTTCGATAAATTGTAGTTGATTCCAGCAAAAAAATTTGTCTCAATAACAAAAATTTATCGTCAATTTAGTTTCTTCAGAGCAAGGTTTCGGTTACAAAAACATCTGAGTAATATACGTTAACAACAAGTTTGAATACCGATGTAAGATAAATGTTTGAGATATAAATACACTAAAAGACAAACGCTCAACACAAGCAAAGAATACAAACTGCTAGGTGGTACGTAGGTACGTAATTGCACGTGGTGTTTTTTGGGTAGTTTATATGACTCTTGTGGCCTGTAATGAATGGATTATATAGTACGCTGGAGTCAGTGACGCAACGAAAGAAATACTACAGTATAAAATGGAAAAACCATTTAATATTTAATAAACCAGTAACGCCGCTGGAAAAACCGCTACAAATACGAGTTGCACAGTAATATCATAATTCAAAACAATGGGATAGGAAATATCAGGGCGCGTTGATTACGCCCAAAAGTGTAAACCAAATAATATGTGAATATGTTAATCATCTTAAAGTAAAAATATATTACAACCGATATGCTGAAATCGGTCTCACTTTCGTTTTCTGCACTGAAGTGCAATCTTCCACTTACTGCGTTGTGGTGTGGCGCTATCCACAAGCTGGTAATATGTAGTGACACATTACTTTTTAGTAGGAATAAATTCATTGATGTATGTGTACATATATTTAACTTTATCATAAAAATATGTATAGCTATGCCAACATAGATATCAGAATGTTTATTAGACAGTTTACACGAAATGCGTACAAATTATGTAACTTAGAGATACCAGAAAAAATAATTTTCTTATTCAGTGATGATTCGTTTACTATCAGTGATATTCGTTCACATTCCTTCTTTTACCATAAGAGGATAGCAACATTTCAGGAAATGTATTATTATATTCTGTTAACAAGAAAATTATAGAATGAGACTAAATGACCTAGGCTAATGGAAGTTAGTGTTTTTTTTTTGGATGTGCTGGATTTCCAAATAACTTATTATATTTTAATATTAGGTGTATATACTAACTTGCTTCGTATTATGCTTTCTGAAAACGTAAATAACAAGTGATTATTTTCTTCAGGTGTAGGAATTCGGTACCTAAGTTGCAGAATTTAATTTACACTATGAAGGAAAACTGATGCAAATTCCAGTTTCAATATTCAATCATCCTCTTCCATGCATTTCAGTCTAATATTTACGATGACTTAAGTTCCGATACAATCAAGTCTAATTTGAATTTTCTCATAAGCCCTTTTGGTGTCAATATTTTATAATTCTATGAAATAAATCAATTCCACTATGAAGTAATAATCAGGGACTTCATCTTCCTGCATCGATCGTTTTCTTTAATGCCTAAGTAAAATGCTTTTCCCGATTTTTAACTTAAAAATTATTATATATTTATATAAACATAAATAGAAGTAGTTAGCATGGATTTAAAAAAATGTTTGATACACGTGCTACCCTACATAGAAACCCATAGAGCTTACTACTACAAAGTGAAGAAGCGCTTATAACCAAAATTTTGAATAATAAGGATACAGTTTGTCGTCAAGAACAGAATTCGTGAAACATTTGCTTGAAAACCTAAGTACTATACAAATATTTAGAACTGGCTATCTTGTCCTGTGGCTTCGTTTATTACTTACTTGTATTTACGCTTTTCGAAGAATGCGTCTTATATTAACAAAATTTCCTGTCCGTGGAAGATCATTTAAATAAATAAATATAATCACAAAGAAATATAACGATGCAACACAAATCACAAATAAATATAACGATGCAACACATGGTAAATAACATACACAAATACACGCCTCATCTTTGTTTGCACTACGTCAAAGCAAAGCACATTCTGACTACTAGCTGTATGCTTAAAGAACCTCCTGCCTCTTATGTTTACCGCCATAACGCATAGAGAATTTGATTAAAACATTTTCTAGTTTATGAGAGATTACCGTATTCCTGATTTGGAGACCATATACATTTTCAGTTCCTTGATAGCATTTATGTATTTGGCTTTGTAACAAAGTACAGACAATATACATTTTTGACAAAATTAGTGAAATTATAGTTGTTTTCCGACGTGGGTAATTAGATTGTGATTTTGCAAAAGCTTCTCTTGGTAGGAGTCCTTTAAATCAGCCTGTTTATCTACCTGTTTTTTAATTGTAAGTAATATAGATATTTTTATATATAATGTTATAACCCCCAGTATTCTTTAAACCATTAGGAAGCTTTCTGTTACAGTATTATTTAATATTTTGGCATTATTAATACAAATTGCCATTTTTACGTTTGTTTTGCTTGTACATTCGTTACATTTTCTGTGTAGTTATGTCCTCTATAAACCGTGTTTGCTTTTCTTATATTGTTTATTCCTGTTTGTACGATATTCAGCGGACTATCAGTTACTGATCTTTTATAAACATTGTCAGTGCCTACATATATAATTTTGTTTAGCTTTCCTTAGAAACCAATGACCTACAGATACGCTGAATTAGCCTCTACACCAGACAGACATGTGACATAGTTGTTTGGAAGTATATTTACGTCTATTGCTATTGGTTTTTGTATATTTTTGTAGTAAATTGACCTAATACCTTGTGATTATTAAACAGAGAAAATTAAGTATATTATCTATTTGATTTTTACAACTAATCAAATTTTATTGTGGTTGCTATTTCTGCCGTTAAATATGATTTTTGCTTGTCATAATACTCGTTAATTACTACTGCAATAAATAGTTAGCTATAAGTGTCATCAATGTTAACTTATTCTTCTTCTTTTGATTGCGCTAGAGCCCATATGGAGGTTAACTGGCCTTCTCAGTTAACCTCTTCCAGGCATCCCGGTTAATATTAACGTGTTTGTGAAACTCGTTAATTATAGAGTCTGTTGTTACTACTAAACAGACATGGACTCAGTCGTTTCGGACTTGATAATGATAAAAACACTCTTTCACCAAACTGTTTACAAAATCGACCTGACGTGCATAGATACTCGTTGTCTTAATGCTTGAAGAGAAGGAAAGAGGGAGAGGGAGAGAGAGAGGGAAAGAGAGAAAGTGTGAGAAATATAGGTAGACAGATAGACAGATAGACAGCGAGACAGACAGGCACAATAGTATGTGTTTGTCTCTGCGCGCGTTGGTAAAAGCGAATTCATGGCCATGCTTTTTCTTGGTTCATGATACCGTTATTAAACATAAAATAATAAAGACTTAATATAACTTTGAGTAGATTAATTCACTAACATAACCGTCAATTTTTTTAAGTATTGTTAGTTCAATATTATGTCTTTAGAGGTTCTCTGTATAGTTATGTTCTCATGTATTAACGGTCGTACTTCACTTTTACCCGCACTTGTCACAGAGATGAAAATGTTTCTGTTTATTTTAAAACGCAAATCGTAAATACACTTTCTGAACACATAAAACTGCCTCATTAAAGTTTTTTGAATTTATTCCGTTACAAGTCAGGTACGGATTCAGCTTAAATGAAATTTGTCATATCTCTTAAAAGCGAACAAACCTTTAATTAAACCAAAAAATTTACTGGTCTATTTACTTAAAATTTATCCTATTTTTAAACAAATCAACATATGTACAAAAACATTGCCTTGAGCTTTTGTAATGTAGACAGACAGTAATATTTTTTAATCGAAAGGGAAATTTGTATCTAGTCAGTGCACTTGAATGACTATATCCACCGTACCATTTGAGTGAAAAATGACACAAAAATTACATTTCATATTTATTTAGTGTTCGAGTTGTAACGGTACATATAACACCACATCCACCAACGTACCGAAAGTTAATTTAAAAGCCACCACTAGTAAGAATACATAAAAGGTCTAGAATACCACCATGGATACAGAAGAAGAAAGTACCATAAGTTTAAATAAGTGAAGCATCATTAAAAAGAAATCACTAGTAAATGTACCAATAAATAAGAAAAGAAGAATAAAGACGAGACGACTGACACATACCTTACACAATAAATCAGTGAGAAGGACAAAAGAAAACAAAAGAAGAATGAAGAATCAGGGAGAAGAACACAACAATAACGACCTCAAGAAAGAAGAAGGAAGAAACAATGTGAAGAAGACAAGTGAAAACCACCTCATGTATAAAATGAATAAGAGTGACAAAGAGATCAGTGAAGAAAGAAGGAAGATATCCAGACCAGACACAAGAAAAAAGGGAAGAAAATTGAAATATAACAAACTAACATAAACCTTTAAAAGAATAATTATACTAAGAAGAAAGAAGAAATGTTAATTAATTACATGATATAAATCCCTAAGCTGTATGGTAAAGTCAACACTGTCCAGAACTCATTTAATGAATACATTCCTTGTCTATGTAAAGCACATTATTATCAATAAGGAATAAATATTGTAAATAAAGAGTCACAAGAAAACTGAATAAGAATAAGATAAGTTTATTGTAGCTAAATGATGTGTAGTTATAAAATAAACAGCAGACTAGGTTCCAAAATATGAATGACCAATTGTACAGTGGGAGTGATGTTAGAAAAAACCCACTAATTAACAATAAATAAGACAATACAAGAGTAAACTAAAGGTGCAATAATAATAACCAAGGTACAAACATTGAATGAAAACCAGTCAACAAGATTAATGTAGAAATACACAGCCAGCAGCAACACATTACTGCTTACTGAACCTACAACATAACCTAATCTGGGCATCCAGTTTTCAATAAAACTTAATGAAAACAAAATCAAAACAATATTAAACCAAAATGTATTGAGCTAGGACGTAACTAGATAATATAAGGAATGTTTTGTACACGATAGACAATAGAATAACTAAATATAAAAGCTATATTTATGTAATCCAAATATGACAATATGCTTGTAATAGCAAATATACATTATGCAACCAAAACTATGTTATAAACGTATTATACAAATATAGTAACTCAACTAACAACCTGAAGTAAGACAGAATACTGTTCAGATGAACAAATGCAACCAAAATAACTATCTAAATAATCCATATAACTACTATTGTAACAACTAGCTGCAAGCAAGGTTGACAGCTACTAAACCAAGATGATAACAGAATCAAATGCAGAATGAACTGCATCACAATAATAACAATACCATTGTGACTATTTTAACTATCATTTGGATAACAATCCGAATAGTATATGAAGAGTACCAAACATACAGCAAGGTAACTCCATAAAAGTATGACAAGCCTAATTAATAAACTATAATTAAGTCACTAAACTAATAATGTAGGGAAAAAGAACACTGCCAGTAGGGACTAAACCCATCACTGTATAAATATACCATGTTAGAACTTAATTAAATGTTATTATTAATAGAATATAAGAAAAATAAAAATGTATAATCATAAGCTTAAGTTTGAATCTATGAAAACGGACATAGTGTTAGTATTAAGGCATAGTTTTAAGGGAAAATTGTACAGTAGATTAAGAACAAGTTATTACCATGGAAAATGGAATAAAAACAATATATTATTAATAATTAATGGCTTAATGGACACTAAGTATAAATACCAAGTGCGAATTCAGCAACCCCGAATCCGAAATATATGAAGAGGGGATTCAAATTAATCGTCATAAAAAATCATAAACAATGAGGGTAATCGCAATGTCATCAGTACAATTATAAGTAAGATATTGGACTTATAAAAATAATTGTATAATGCTGAACCCTTCCGCGTGGGTATGTCGACCACAAATTCTTAATCTTGTTCCCAAAAAGTGACGCGCTTGAAGGCGTCTGTTTTGACGAACCCCGCCGGAGATAGACGAATTAAAATAAATTGACCAATCAGAGCCTATAAAAAATCCGAGATTCATCATTCCGACAAAGGAAGCGAAGCCAGTCGTTTACCATCCACGAAGCGAACTGCATGCTCGTCGTATCTCCACAAAAACGTGCTTTTGACAGCAACCAGATGTAAACACACGTTAACCTCAAACCAGGAGTGGAGGTTATGTCAACTGAAGAAATAGTGCAGTATATTTTTAAGTGAAAATAATTCGGAGTACATGCGCATAGGAGTGAGTGCAGTGCAGTGATAAAATTTAATTAATTAATTAAAAAATTTTAATTAATTATAAAGTTTAAGAAAAAAAACGTGTAAACACTACGAACGACCAGTTACGCAAGTATCCAATACCCACAGCTATTATATTATGATTGTATGATAATAAATATAACAGAACGCTAATAGCGACTTGACTTAACATCCGATAAGCAATTAAATATCCTATTCCTAAAGGAAGGGATCTCTATAATACAAATAAACAATGTCAAAGTTGAACGATATAATTAACGACAATTTTAACGATTTGTATAACATGAATATTTAGAATAAGTAAAGACATTGTATCATCAATGAAGGGAGTATGTCCCCTAATTCTATTAGTCAGATAAGAGTGTTTAATATTTTGTTTCTAAAATTAAATAAGAGTTAAACCAGAGAGTGGTATAAATATAATCAATGAATTACCATTACCTGAAATAGGTACATCCAGTTTTGGAGATGATCATAATCCTTGACACTGAATTATAATGATTATTATCACTTATTAACAAATAATTAATAACTTTTAACCAAACAAGGTTGCACTAAACTATATTGAAAGCCTATGTCTAACCATGAACAGTTGTTCATATTTTATATTTTGTAATTAATAATCCATGAATTCATATCTTATATGCTTGTTATAGCCGTAGCAATTTTATCAAATATCTGTATCTTGCAGACTCAAAGAACCTACTACTACTACTACTACAATTATTAATGACGTTACAAGTTTAATAAAACTACATAACCTATTTGTTTGTCAACACATTTTTGTGACTAACCAAAGGCAATCATACTAACTTGAGCTTTTTAAATGTTTTAGATTCCATGTTTGAATTTAAATATTAATTGTTAACCAGAACGAAGAACAAACTATATTATTGTACTAAATTTCATTGTTTTAGAATTGAATAAATCATCATTGTTATTTTTACCTTTGAATGAGTTGGCTTTATTGTAATCAGTAAATACAGCTTAGTGAGAAGAACGAGACGGTTGGTACCATACTTACAGTGCGAATCATTCAAATGGAATGATTTTTTTTTACAACAGTACTGACCTACATATATTATTACAAGGTACAAGTTATCATAAATATCATGTTTGTGTATGTTTATGTTAGAGTATAGGCAGGACATTACTGATCTTCTCACCACCGCTGATCAACGGAGAGCCAACGGAACCTCGAGTGGAACAATTCTAAGCAGTGAATAAAAAACATTTATTTAAACCAATTAAACTGACAATTAAAACGTCGAAAAGAGTGTAAGTAACCGACTTATTCATTACTGGATTCAACAATAGGTTGAATTGAGTGGAATAAGTCACTAAACAACCATATAATAATAAAATACGAGCTTGAATGATAATAATGAACAGATTGCAAGACCCCATATTAAATAAAAACAACCCTGAGATTAATACTAATAAAATATTTTAAACACGGGACATTCGTCCAGTAACAAATTGGCTTCCATCGCGGGGCTTAAAGAGGGCAGGACTTCGTCTAGTAACAGAGTTTATGAAAAATGTAGTAACGTTAACGTACTTGGATTGCAAATTTTTAGATTTACTTAGCCTTTTCAACTTGAGTTTGTAACCCAAAAACAATGTAAGGAAAGTCATTAAGCACAAACGCGTTTGTAGGCCTATTTCTACTTTCTAGACCCTGTACAAACAAAGTAAATAGCACTTAGATAGAAAGAAAGTTTATCAAGTGTACTACGACGCAACCAGTGGATAAGGAGTGATGGATAGTTAGCGTTGCAAAAACTTTATTAACCCATTTGACACATTGCATACACCGTAGAGTATAAAAAGTGTAGGTCTACATTCTGCGTACTGCTAGGTGAATTAAATAAGTTTACATATTTATAAAATATACTTACTTATAAATAAAAGTTATTTACTGAATTAAATAACTTTCATATTACAGTATATTCAACACTTGCATTTTATTATGTCAAACAATAATGTGATTGCAAGAAAATACATTACAGCCCAACATGGTGCATTCCGCTTATTTGTATTTTTCAATTCACGTCTACTACGAACAGGGGCGGACTGGCCAGGTCGGCGATCGTCGAGGTCCGCGGGCCCCGAGGAGGCTCAGGGGGCCCCCGAGACGTGAAAATTTTATTTCGAGAAAAAACGAGAAATTATATATTTTTACCGGTATCAAAAACTGTGCGCGTTTGTGTGTGTAACTGCAGGGGTCCCCTTGACTGCTTCCAGGCGAGGGCCTCCTGGAATGCCAGTCCGCCACTCGAAGCTGACGAACAGCTCGCATTCTGTTTGCTAGCAGATAAACGCAACCAGCTGATATGTAACTGAAACAAACGTGTTTGAAATTTCTTCGTATGATTAACTGACATCATTTTTATCTGCCGGACTATGAGTGTCAACTTTCATTGTTAAGAATACTCATAATGATTTTATTTCTTGCCGCAACGAGTCACTGGCAAACGTAAATCGGGAGCGAGAATATTTGACTATGAAAAATATGAGACCAATGGCGTATCTAGAACTTGACTTTGGGAGGGGGCCGAGGTCGAGTCGGCTTCATACAAAAGAAAAAACAATTTAAGACTAATCAACAATGCTGTCTTTAAAGTAACTGAAAAACGCGTGAAACGCGTGGAAACATCCTGGAGTCTCATTAAAGTATACGATAATAACAAAATAAAAATACACGTTACTGAAACATTGTCAAAAGTTTCATATTGAATGACTTGATTTTCCTATATTTATACTTCAAAAGTATACCCATTTCTCGGTAATAAACCTGTTTTTAAATTTAAAAAAACTCCTACTATATTAACAGCTGAAAAAAAGAAATAAAACTGCCTAAAAATTAGAGATTAACAAAATGCCTTAACTTTCACTAACCCTCTGGGAGGATCCGGTCCCGTTCGTCCCCCCCCCCCACGTAAATACGACCCTGTATGAGATTATGCTGATATGTATGCTATAGCTTTTTTAAAATAAAAATAATCAATTTCAATAATGCTATAAATTGTAAAAAGAAAACTGATTAATGATTAAAAACTATAAATATTGTAGCATGACAGAAAATCAATCTTATTATAAGACCAAAAGAGAAGTAAAAATAGAATATAACATAGATTATTAAAAAACCACACTGGGAAAAAAATAAAAAGTATTATAATAATTAATCAAGATTAAAAGTAAAATGAAATCCGAAATTAAAAGAAGTTAAGTTCATTAAAACAACTTAAGTGATAATCTAACTTATAAAGTAATATACCCTGGTAGAATAGGAGCAGTTAAGAAAAAACCATATATAAAACAAAATCACCAAATAAAAATATAACTAGTAAGCACATAAAAACAAAACCCACAAAAAAGTATAACACAGAAAGGTACAATACAGTAGAAAAAAAAATAATATGTAAATTAAATATAAGTAAAAGGATTAGATGTATGATGGAAAGTGTAACAAAACAATTTAGTTTGATTGTGAAAAAGTGACAAACAATAATTCCATTTATGTGATGTTCCTTATTCCCCAATGACTTGATAAAATGGATAGAAATCAAATTTGGGAATATAGTGAATAGTGAGGGAAAATCCCTAAATTAAACCAAAAACAGCAAAAGACTGCATAATAATTGATTTTAGTAAACTGTTTAAATAAAAACAGATGTGTTTTGTTTATGTTAGCAGTTCATTGAACTCAAAGCCCTGAATGCTTGAGATTAAGTTTATTTTTTTAATATAATATCTTGATTATATTTTAGTGATGTCAATTAATAATAAACACTGTTATAATTAAGTAATTAAGTAATTTAGTTAAGATTGCATTAGAATTGTATGTCAGAAAGGGTATTAGCAAGCTGAATAGTAGTAATCTTTGTAATTGAACTATATAATACTGCTCTGTGGCTCCCGTGTTAATTTGCCCCACGTTGGATGCGTCTATTTATTACAAAACTCGTGTATACTATTTTCAATCCACCTTGGATAATAATTCGCCCGTGTTATTTTATAATGTTAAGTTGCAACAAAGATTGGTTGTTTGTCAATTAAGAAAACTTTTGCTCTAATTGTATCAGTTGTCCAGTGGTTATTTATTTTTCCGTGTTTGTGTGAAGTGATTTAATATATAATTTTGATGACTGAATTATTCTGCCTCGTTTAATAATTAGAATTGGTTTATTTTAATTCGTCAGTTAATATGCTCGAAATTAATTTGAATGTAGCGGTCGAGTTGTTCCAAACAATTCTCAACGTGCACTTTCGATATTAGGCTTATCCCAATTCGTTGAGGTTAATCTTGGTTTTATAGTTTATATGGTTCCAACAACTCCTTGACGTCTTAGTGATCTTCGTAACTATAAAATAAATATTGATTATATCTTACCTTCAAGAAATAAGAACGCATGGATATGATTTATTAACATTATCGTTTAATCTTTGCAACTTTAATTCAAGTTGAGGGAATTCTGCATGCGATATACACGCTAGTAACAATCGATATGTATCTCAGGGTCGAATAGCAAAACATGTGCTAAACATATGATGTGGGAATTCTTTTGGCTGCTACGAAAGGTTCCATTACATAAAAACAACAATTGAGTACATTACAAATAATTCTAATACTTATAATCTAATATGAGAGTTATAAAAAGTATTCAGACCAACAAAATGTCTGGTGATATCCAGTCTGCTACATGCAGAGCAAGCTGGTCTTAGGATGACGTCACCATCATGGCCGCCTTGTCCGTCTATGATAATGTAGAAATTTTTTGTACCAATATGTTTTAAATAAAAGTGTTCCTTGTACTCACTGATTCTTATATAATGTGTTTCACTTTATGAAATGTCCACTAGTGATTATTTGTGGTGTGAGTTATTGATGTGACCAGTGATTTTTCGTTTTGGATTAATAATTTTGTCTATTAGAATAATGGTGTTATACTTTAATTATACGTTGAAATTAACTGTGTGTCTTGATTAACCGTTAATCGTTGATTTTTCTTACTGGTGGTCGTTCTTTGTTGGTGATATGATTTACGTTAATAATTTTTTGTATCTTCTGTAGTGGTTATAAATTTTTTCTTCCAAAATCGGTTTCTGAGTTTAAAATTCCTTTACATAATAACTCCGCGAGCACTATTCAACTATCTTCTTCCGTGGATAACAATTAAGTGTGTGTTCTTCTTTTTGTCATCGAACTGACCAAAATTTCTTAAATTCTGATTGGCTCCTTATGCACAGTTCAAGGGTTATATGACCAATACCCCTTAATTACTTTAGATTTTACAAATTTCGTTTGACATATTATTCTATCATTATATACTAATGGTTCATACAATGTTTATATAGTTATTAATTATAAAATTACAAATAATTTGGTACTAAACATGTCTTGGTTTAGTCCTGTAAAATCTTATTTAGTATTTAGTGAAATTTCTAGATATCTGATGAAACAATTTATAATGGTTGATGGTAGTTGTACTTTGACCCTTTGAGATACATTAATTTAAATTAATTAGTTAATAACATGAAACTCTTATAATATATAACAAAACTCTTAATAATACTACTTAGTTTAACAATTTTAATTTATTCACACTGTTCAACAATTGTCTGTATGATAAATCATTTATCCCTACTGTTAATAATAACTAAACACTTCTTTATAAATAATAGTACACTATTAAACTATAGTTTGTGTAACTATTATTATTATGCCACTTTTTCAGTGTTTATCACCACCTTTATCACTGTAAGGGGTTGTGCCCTTTTTCTCTCTTAATTTCATATAATTTGATTCAATATAATTTTATGTATTCAAGTTAATACAATTTTACTTTTGAATTTGTACTCTTTATTGGGTCTGTTTAGGTTACTCATTGCAAGTTATTTAGGCCTACTAGGTTTCTTTATTTTAAATTTGGTTTGTTTACTGCCCTATTCTACTGGGTAATGTCTGGGTGTGTCTTGATAGTATTAATTAAGTGAAAGGTTGATGTTGTTGAGTCATAATTGGTTCCTTACTGATCTTCAAAATTGAATATTTTCTGTTAACTAATTACTGCATTGTCTTGAGTTCCATCCCTGCATAAGGTTTCACTATTGTCATTATAATTATCTTTTACAGTGTTCTGTTTCGTTACAACTAACATAAAAAAATAGGCAAATGGTACCTCTCACCAACATTATAATTAGTGAATAAGTTAGTGAAATTAATTAAATGAAGGAAAATTGTTGAATGTAAATCACTAACCATGTATAAGAACTGTAACAACACTTAGTGAAGATAATTAAGGAATGTATAAGATATTATTAGTAAAAATGCAAGTGTAATAACACTGTAGTCTAAACAAAAGCCTAAATTGAAGATAGTATTCCAATTAACTAACCAAATCATAAAATAACTGAGAATTAAAGAACCCAAACCATAATAATTTAATCAATGATCTTGTTCAATGATAACTAGAATCTAACATAAATTGTCAACCATTTAATGTGGAAGGAAGTAAAGTAATTAGGGCCTACAACCAAATATACTGTAAATATGACTTTTTGAGTTCAAAAATACTATAAAATATAACATGTGTGGTATTAAATGATGCAGAATTAAATAAGGAATTTGAGTATGTAATTAGCATTTAATAAGAATAAATAATAAGCAAAATGTAATTTATAAAATAATGTAAAATTCAATTCTTTTGTACAACATCAAATTTGAGGCCTAAGTGTCAGCTGATTTAAAAACAATGGAAATTTATTAATAAATCAGCCAGGACCTTTTGTATAATGAAGTAAAAACGAGAGT
Source organism: Magicicada septendecula (assembly GCA_034769895.1). Classification (NCBI taxonomy): domain Eukaryota; kingdom Metazoa; phylum Arthropoda; class Insecta; order Hemiptera; family Cicadidae; genus Magicicada; species Magicicada septendecula. The sequence continues at coordinate 308,415,880 of CM068367.1, read as the reverse complement.
TGATTGTTAAACGTCGAGGTGAACACATCAGAACGAGATCACACAAATTAAAAAAGATAGAAAATATAATTTTGACAAACACTAAACCTATAACAAAATATCGGTATGGAGAACCATACATGACTTGCGTATTCTAAGATTTATTTTTAAAATCATTTTCGAAATGAAATATTACCATAGAAACTACTTCTTTCTACTTACTGCTTCAGCCTTAACCACAGTACTGTGGTCACTAACATATACCACCTCACGTTATCGCACTCGATTTTCACTGATGATGGAAGTCAATGGCATTGCCGAAACGTCTGGTTTTGTAGAAAACATTGGACTATGGCCAAATATCCCGGGAAGGAATTTTAACAAAAACTACTTCTTTGTTGCCGATAACGTTGTACACATATATATAAAAAATATGCATAAAATTAATGGCTTGTATAAGTTAATGATTGATCTCAATTAAATAGTGCTCAAGTTTCCAAAGTTTTAATATTATGATGTCCGTAATTAAAACATCAGAGCAGGTTTAGTGAGTATGAGGGTTCACCGTGGACAAACATTTTCAACATTTCCTATTGAGCGTTGCTTAGAATAAATCTGCGAATCTACAGTGTACGTTTCACAGAACAAACACGCGGAAAAGAAGGAGCGCTCCGAAGTCACTCATGGACCCTCAGCATCTTGCAGAGGGTTCATTCCCTAAAGACGAAAAGTCTGTCTATGAATCGTTCCTCTGTAAACACGTGCAGTTACACTGCCCAGCGATCCACAGGAAGGAAATCGCTATCCACGCTGGACACTTTTTCGGCTTGCATGCGTTATGTTGGTAACTTTCCATTTAAAAAGCGTGCAAATGTAAGAAAATAAACATGAATGAGGCCAGAAATAACGCGAATTGTGTGTGTGTGTGTGAGTGTGTGTGTGTGTCTTCCCTGCCTTTTTATTGCGGTAGTGATAATAATAAAATGGAAACGTAAACAGTACATAACTGAGATATGATTGCCTGCCACGCACGATATATTTTCTCTTATACATGACTAGCAGAATACCCGTGCTTCGCTACGGAGTTTCACGTTGTACGTAATGAAAATGTTAGTTTAATTAATAAAGTTTAATTAAAGTAGTCTTCTTAAAAATAAATAGCTGTTGCCCACAACTTCGTTCGCGTGGTCTTCAATTTAATGAGATAATATATTTAGAACAGAATCTATTCTATTGGGTTGCCATAGTAACCAGATCTAATAGTTTTTTAAGACCGTAAAGGACCCCCCAGAGGATCGTATCGAAAAAAACACCTGTCCTATGTTGGTTCTCCCGTTGCGTAAAATATTTGTGCCAAGTTTGGTTGAAATCGGTCCAATGGTTTAGGTGGAGACGTGGAAGACCCCAAAGGATCGTATCGAAAAAAACACTTGTCCTATGTTGGTTCTCCCTTTGCGTAAAATATTTGTGCCAAGTTTAGTTGAAATCGATCCAGTGGTTTAGGAGGCGATGTAGAAGACCCCAAAGAACCCCCAAAAGGACCCCATCGTAAACACCTATCCTATGTTGGTTCTCCCATTGCGTAAAATATTTGTGCCAAGTTTGGTTGAAGTCGGTACAGTGGTTTAGGAGGAGATGTGGAAGAAACCTTCGCGGACGTGCGCACAACAACTCACCGAAGTTTCATCGCAATCGGATGAATGGTATAGGAACGCATACGGGACAAACAAAAAAACATTCATTTTTATATATAAGATGTACACTATACCACTTACTTGACATAAACCGTGATAGCTAAGCTAATGTACAACATATATGTATTAATTATACACATAAATGTTCCTCGATAGACACTCTATCTATTGGCGAAAACTTGAATAAAATCCGTTCAGTACTTCCTGAGATTAGCGATTTCAAACACAGAGAGAAAACGGACCGACTTTACTTTATACTATGTAACAGATTTACATTAAAATGAAAAAATTATAATTTTATTGCCTGGCAACAAAATTATTTTATTTTTAACAATTACCATTGTTTGAAAAAGTTTAAATGAATTTTCAAGTACTTTACTCTTGTTAAAACGTAAAAGGTTGCCGGTAAACTACCCCTTCCCCTTAACCGATCTTCACCAAAATCAAAAGACCTTGAGTACTCTACAATTCAGTGATGTATGCAAAAAATTATTTGATTCTGTTTGAATTTGCGGCATTTATCGTTTGCCATAGAAAATACGCTTGATAAAAAATGTTGCTGGTAAACTACCCCTTCCCCTCAACCGATCTCCACCAAAAACAATAGGTCTTGAGTACTCTACAAATTACGGCTGTATGCAAAAAATTATTTGATTCTGTTTGAATTTGCGGCTGTTATCGTTTGCCATATAAAATACCCTTGATAAAAAAATGCTGCTGGTAAACTACCCCTTTCCGTTAACCGATCTTCACCAAAAACAATAGGTCTTGAGAACTCTGAAATTTAGGGCTATATGCAAATAATCTTTTGATTCTGTTTGAATTTGCGGCTGTTATCGTTTGCCATAGGAAATACCCTTGTTAAAACATAAAACGTTACAGGTAAACTACCCCTTTCCCTTAACCGATCTTCACCAAAAAACAACAGGTCTTGAGAACTCTACAATTCAGGGCTGTGTGCGAAATATTATTTTATTCTGTTTGAATTTGCGGCTGTTATCGTTTGCCAAAAAAAATTCCCTTGATAAAAAAAACCGTTGCAGGTAAACTACCCCTTTCCCTCAACCGATCTCCACCAAAAACAATAGGTCGTGAGTACTCTACAAATTAGGGCTGTATGCAAAAAATTATTTGATTCTGTTTGAATTTGCGGCAGTTATCGTTTGTTATAAAAACAAATCTACACACAGACAGACAGACAGACAGACAGACACACACACAGACACTTTTCGGAAAACGACTGTTTTTCATGTTTTGAGTGTAGTACAATCAGAATCTGCAATAATCTCGAACACGATTTTTTTTGCCATCACCATACTTCCATTTCCTTAAGGAATATGGAAGTAAAAAGAAATTTATAAAGAGAATTTATCAACACTGAGGTCAAATAAAAGAATCCAACCATTACATGTAGGAAGATTGGAAATTGTAATCCAGATATCGGAACAATCTTGGCACCAATTCAGAATTTGCCGACGTGAATATTCTACCATTACAAAACTGTACGAGATAATTGAACGAGTACACTTCTACACACTTATTGCCGAACCAAACAACGGATCATTTATACGGAATCATCACTCTAAGACGAAGAAAACCGATCACTACTACTATGATGAAGGACACATAAAGAATCAACATTTATTTGGAAGAATTTCGTCGTGAAGATCGTAGTGTGCATTTGCAGCAAGGAAGAGGCCATCTTGTTAATATCAGACCGGCTCCAGTCAGCTGTGGTGACGTCAGCCTTTTGCAGAACTGTTGGTTTGAATAATTTAATTTTGAATAACATTTTTATAATAAACATTATTTCTATTTTGTCATTAAGAGCTTGTTAATTGTAAGTATTGTACCTTTTCAGCATTACCCTTTCTCTGACTTTTAATAACAGCTAAAAGAACCTATAATTCCATGTTAATAATTTATATAAAGAAAACCATTTGCCCTGAGATATGAGTTTTCGAGCTGTGGATTAGCAGTTCGATTCAAAGTCGATTAATCGCAATTAGATTAAAAAATTCTTTTAATATTCTAATTTTGAGTTTTATTTCTTGGTGAACATATATTTAGAAGAATTTCAGGTAACATTTGAAAACTGGACTCCAAGGAAGAAGAGAATAACATCGCAAAGGAGTACAATCACGGAATAGCTGAATACCACTAATCGATTATTACATTTCGTAATCTATTTAACGCTGGAAACCAATTATTGTTATTATAATACAATAAATCAACTAAATTAGTAATTAAAAGAATTAAGGACTAATATAATAAATAAATAAATAATAAATAATTAATAAATTAATAAAAAACAAAAAAATAAAATTTTTTAATTTTCATACCAAATTGTTTTTTTACAAAGTTATATTATAATTTTTGTAACCCCAAAACTCAAATACCACGGATCGTTACAATATAAACGTATGGAATATAGAAAGAAAAGATGGTTTTTTCAACAGGAACCTATGAAATCTGTATACAACCGAACAATTGTTTTAGCGTCCCTCATCATCACATTCAGCTTACAATGACATACATATAAATAGGGCTTAAATTAAATACATTTAGGTTATAACTTATTAAAGGATGTGTATAGAAGACAGAAAATTTTTATTTATCTGAAATGTCAGTAGATTGTAAAGAACGGCGAATGTGAACATAAGTAAACAAGAATATTTCAGATACGCACGCACGCGCGCACACACATACACACACACAGACACACGCACACACACAAACACAAACATTCACTTGAAAAATTCAATTAACTGGAAGTTTTAAACACGGGTAGAGACCGCATCACTGCATTAGCAGTTGATATTAAGGGATTGAATTATAATATTTTTCTACTTCTTTCGTTCATTTAATATAAAAATACCATTCTATTTCATTAACTACTATGAGTTTTCTGTTAAAAGTAAATTTAAAACTGAAGAGGTGCCAGATGTTACCAATATAATATAATATAATTTATACACCTATTAGAAGAGGACGAATCGTTAATGTGTTAGAAACTGTATTTCACAGTGAAGATATAACAGGCATTATAATACCAAGCACGGGAGAAGTCTGTTGGGATGCAGCCAACGAGGTGAGAGCGCAGCGTTGTCAAGTGTATAGTAATTGTCTTCATAGAAAGCTCCAATTATTTAACTACCGGTAAATAAATAACTATATATCTATTCTATTTTTCGCTCATCTATTGTCACAGTGTTATTAAAGACAGTAATGACATTTCTAATTTAAAATAATTAATAAGTAATGTTTAAAACGTTTATAAAATTATTGTTTCTTAATGTAATCTAATCTGATGTAAAGATGTTTATACTGAAAAACAATTTAATTTTTAAATTGGTTTTATTAAGTCACAATTATTAACAAAATAGTGATATTCTATTCTACATTAAAGAAATACTTATATTCTAATTTGTAAAAGAGCGGAGTAGAGGGAAAGTGAGTGTTCGAAAACACTTCCGGGTTCCGAACGAAAACACTACCGGGTTCCAGTTCATGACGTCATAGAGGCACTGGCAGCTGGTGTCCGAGCTGTCCATGTGACGTCACTGTTTTGTGTGTGTGTGTGTGTATGTGTGTGTATGTGTGACTGAAACACTACCGTGTTCCAGTTCATGACGTCATACAGAGGCTCAAGTCGCTGGCGTCCGCATGGCTAAAACCTGTTTCAAGACGTCACGAAGGCCGTGGTTTCTGCATGTTCAAAATTTGGTAGCCGAAAACAATGTGTAGCGGATGGGGGTACCCGGAATTCGGCGGTTGCCCGGACGCGCAGAGGCTATGTCATCGGGTACCGTTACTCGAAATTTTGGGGGTATCGGGTACCGTTACCCGAAATGTTTAAATCAACGGATGGGGGTACCCGAAATTTGTGGGTACGCCCTAACCGGGTTCCAGTTCATGACAGAGGCCCTGGCAGCTGGTGTCCGAATGTTAAAACACTTCCGCGTTCTGGTTTATTTTGATGTAACAAAATAATCGTTCTCTCTCGAAATTTTTTTAATGTCAGAATTTTGGTACCCTAAATGATTAAAACAACGGATGGGGGTACCCGAAATTTGTGGGTACGCCCACATGACGCATGTATAAAACACTGGGTATGACGAAACAGGAGGCTATACAGATGGTTTCCGACAGGTGTTGGTTTCCACAAAATAAATTTTGACTCCTCGGGATTTGAACCTGGATCTGCGGTTCGCAAAACCATATATTGTATTATTATATATGAGTATATTGTGTTATAATAGAACAGATGCATCCATTTGAATATTGTTTAGAAAAAACATATTAAAATTATGCATTACTAAAATTGTGTAATTGTATAAATATATTTTACTCTGTGTACCTGCAAAATTGTAACAAACAGGTCTGGTTGAATCGCTGTGTGTTGATACAAACAGATTATACGCTCTCTCTCACTGTCTCTCTCTTTAGAGAGAGATGCATCTGAACCCTATAAACCGGTTTTCTTCGCATGCTGGCGCATACCACAATCCAGCTGTCTCTTTATCAATAAGTTGGCTGCATCTCAACTATAAAAACTTGTTATCTTCGCTGGCGTATACCTTATTCAAGTATGATAGGAATAACTGTTTTGTATAAAGGTATAATAATAAAATAACAAAGGTTACGGTTTATATATAAGTTTTAATAATATCGAAAGCTTTTACAATCAAATCATAAGCTATAATTTTCTTTCTCTCTCTACACAGACACGTTCTATATTCACAAGACAATTATAATTGTGCAAAACATACGCGCGCTCTCTATATACATAACTAAACAAAATAAACACTTTATCTCTCTCTCTCTCTCTCTCTATATATATATATATATATATATATATATTTACATAATTATACAAAATAATCTTTTTTTCTCTCGCTTTCTCTCTCTTTTGCAGCCTTGAAGGTGCTCTCTCTCTCTCTCTCTCTCTCTCTCTCTCTCTCTCTCTCTCTCTCTCTCTCTCTCTCTCTCTCTCTCTCTCTCTCTCTCTCTCTCTCTCTCTCTCTCTCTCTCTCTCTCTCTCTCTCTGTACACATATATATATACACACACACACACACACACACACACATAATTAACAAAATAATAATTACATTTACTACAACCAAAACAAGCCTTATATGTCTAACAATATAAAATAATAATAATAATTAATAACATACAATATTACAATGTTGATGTGTAATATGTTAATAATAACATACTAAATGTAGACACACATCAAATGATAATTACTATGGTGTTAACTACATGTGTAAAATGGTACACCAAAACCTTGAATTCAACTCTTTTTAGTATTTTAGATAATAACAAAGGTAACAACGCTTATAATTTTTTAAAACAATTGTTCTTCAGAGTGTAAATTCTCTCCACTCACAAGCACTCAGAATGTTACAGTGGTCACCATATGGTGGTGAACGACATACATCTCCCTCGCATTCGCACAAACACATAACATCGAAACAAGGTTTCTGTAACTATGAGAGAAATCTTTTAAAAAATTTAATTACACATAAAAATTTAATTAACACTTTAATGATTGTTTATCTTAACTTTTTATGTTATAAACCACATACGTTTTTTAATAATTAAAAACAGAATATAATTTCCTACAATTAATAATACTTGATCAAATACAAAAGAATGTAGACACATCAAATGATAGTTAGTGTGGTATTAAAAAAACATGTATTCTGAATTAAAGTCATTTTGATATCTTAGATAACAACAGACGCGACAACGGTTACGAAGCGGACATCCGCTAGAGTCATGCCTTGACCACTCATATTTTTTTACCAGCGAGGTATACGCTGTACCAGTAAAATTATACATCATATAGTACATCTGATTAACCAGCTTTGTTTTAGCAATTAGCGAATCTTTTATTTGAAGATATTCAATATTATGGTTGTTACAATAACTAATTGATGTTTTGAAGAGTTTGAAAAACTCATTACGAATAAATACTTTCATTTTGTAAATATTCTTTTCGTTTCGTATTGATATCCATCTACTCAGTGTCTTACGATTATTTCTAAAATTATAATCGAATTTAATCATGTCGCATTGACAATATAATCTATTATTACCATTTATTTCTCTGTTTAAAAGTTTTTCTACAATATTAGATTCAAGCAACACCTTGTTCTTTCTCTGAAAATGAACAGTTAACATTAAAAAACGACAAAAAAATAGAGAAGTCTACTTCATCATTTAAAAGCATTTTACTATTAATGTTATTATTACTATTATTGTTATTATTATTATAAATCAATCCTGTTCTCGTTTATTTGGTCTGGAAAAAAAGAGAAAAAAATTAATACATAACCACTTCTGTATAAGTAATTATTAGTGGTACTGAAAAATCATACTCACATAATCAATATCCAACTGCACGCTCACTTTCTCGTTCGCCAGCGGAGTGTGTGAGGTTACGCATAGTGATAGGACACAAGGCTTCACAGCTTTCAATTGCTCCTCTGTAAATACGTCACACCATCTTTTAGGTAGGTATACATAGAACAGTTTACCCTCCGGCTGAGGACAGGCTCCGGTATCTTCCAAATCTACCACAACTGACTCCCCGAATTTCGTTTTCACAAATTTCATGTGAATTATATGATACTTTACTCCTAAAGAAAGACTTGACAAGTCTCTTTTTGGTAAAAAATTTTCAACTGTCTTCGCGTTCGCAACGATTCCTTCCATGGCGAGTACTGATGACTGCACAGGGAAACACTGGCGTATTTATTCTGTTTCCCCCGACCACGTTCCTTCCTTCTAAAGCGTCATCTCCTTCGGTCACGACCGGACGACGACACCCTACCCCGCACCCCGCACCTCTACCGCAACGGTAACGGCTACAATTTTCCTTCCTACCCCACCCCGCGTCGTCTCGGGCCACCATCAGCTTTCGGTCACGACCGGACGATGACATTCTACCCCGCACCCCCACACCGCACTCAGAGCCTCGCCACCACCCCGCACCTCGCCTACATATTTTGTTCAATTACTTTGTCTGTCGCTCCGCAACGACCGGGTTTACCCCCCCCCACCGCGCAAAACACCAACCGCAATCGAGTCCGTCGGTCACGGTCTCCCCTACCCCGCACCCAGAGCCTCACCACCCACCCCGCACCTCGCCAACATATTTTGTTCAATTACTTTGTCTGTCGCTCCGCAACGACCGGGTTTACCCCCCACCAACCGCAATCGAGTCCGTCAGCGACAACCTAGCTTCCTACCCCGCACCCCACCCCGCGTCGTCTCGGGTCACCATCTGCTTTCGGTCACGACCGGTCGTACAACCCAGCCCCCCGTACCCCGCACCCTACATCCCACGGGAGGCGACTCAACGAGCGCGCTTCGGCCAAGGTCGCCGGCATCCTGTACTCCGCACCTCGCCTACCTCTCGGTCACGGACACCGGCTGCAACCTATCTCCCTACCCCGCACCACCATCCCACACCTTTACCCCGCACCCCGCACCGCATCGGTCACGGACGTCGGCTTCCTACACCGCACTCCGCACCCCACCCCACCCACCGCAACGCGCGTCGTCGGTCACGACCGGACGACTACCTACCCCGCACCGCTGCTCCTCGCGAGGCCGATCGGTCAAGGGCCCGCGGCGACAGAGTCACCGGTTACCGGACTGTCTATATAGGGAACCGACGACGCGAAGCCGGCCTCACTCCTTTCACAATGACCGACAGCAGCAGCAGCAGCAGCAGCGGCAGCAGCAGCGAACACCGTGCTATCAATGGTAATGTAATTACTATAAAATTTATGATACTTGACAATACACTAAACACACAAACAGTATTATTAGATTACAAACACACGGTTGTTGATAAGATGTGTAGCGAAGCCGTAGCATTAAATAATTATATAAAATGGTATTTAGCAGTTCGTGTATCTTTTAAAAAATTAATAAACACCGAAGATATTTATTGTAATGCGGTATTCAGATCGCGTACAGAACTTAAGTCACAGTATGACGATATCGATGAACAGTATTCGATAGCTAGCGAGAAAATAATGGAATCCGTTGACAAATTCACGCGCGACGGAAGCGGGTGGGTCGAAAACGGTGTCGAGTCGGTGGAATTAAATATTACAAATACAACCCTCTTGTGGGGTCGAGCTTTCTACCTACACCATCGAAATTATCAAACAGTAAGAAAGGAATTATCAATATAAAAAATGTAGACGATGAAAAGTGTTTCTTGTGGTCTGTGCTCGCTGGTATACACCCGATCGCGTGTAACCCGCATCGCGTTAGCCATTACCTTCCGTACGAAGAAGAAATAAACATGAAGGACATTCCTTATCCCGTCGCACTCAATAAGATAAAACGGTTCGAAAAATTAAACGAAAACATATCCGTTAACGTTTTTGGCTATGAAGGCGAGGTATATCCTTTACGTATCACTGAACATCGCGGTAGAAAGTACCACGTAAACCTACTGCTACTGTCCGACGCGAACACTACTCACTACTGCCTCATACGGAACCTTTCGCGTATGCTTTCGTCGTTGACAAAACGAAAGGGCACTTCGTTTTATTGCAACTACTGTCTACACAGATTTGCGGACAATAAAGATACTAACGCGGCGCGAAAACCAGTTGAAGAACACGAACGCAACTGTTCTCAGCACGGAGTACAGAAAGTAAAACTTCCTGACGAGGACGAAAAGTGGATGTATTTTAAAAACTTTTCACTTTGTCACCGCGTACCTTATACGGTATACGCTGACTTCGAATCGTTTATTGTTCCGACCACCGGTAAAAACGTGGCACATCATATACCAGCCAGTTTCTGCTATGTGATAGTTGACTGGATGGGAAACGCCGTCAAGGAACCTGTAATATACCGCGGTAAAGACGTGGTGGACACGTTCCTTCGTGTGCTTTTAGCCGACGTTCAACGACTCGATAGAAAGTTTAATAAACCGATCCAAATGACAGCGGTCGATGAACGGTCATTCCGAAACGCCACTCACTGTCATCTGTGCAAGCAGCCGTTAACGGACGACACGGTTCGAAATCATTGCCACATAACGGGTAACTATTTAGGCGCTGCTCACAATGCGTGTAATATAAATTACAAAATACCAACACACGTTCCGGTTTTTTTCCATAATTTAAGTGGCTATGACTCGCATAATTTGATGCAAGGTTTCGGAAAGTACAAGGAAGATGAAATAACGTGTATCGCTACTACAAGCGAACGTTACATCTCCGTTACACTCGGTCAGCTCCGGTTTCTCGATTCTCTGCGGTTCATGAACGCGTCACTTGAAAAACTCGTCTCCAACTTATCCGCGGATAAATTTAAAATCCTTAATCAATTTTACACGCGTAATGTTGATTTACTGTTACGTAAAGGTGTGTACCCTTACGAATACGTTACGGACGATTCAAAATTTGACGAGAGGCAGTTACCGGACCGCGTACATTTTTACAACGGGTTGACAGAGTCGGATATAGACGAAGAAGATTACGCGCACGCTCGAACGGTTTGGTCGGCTTTCGACATGCAAACGTTCGGTGATTATCATGACCTTTATTTAAAAACGGATGTACTACTGCTTGCTGATGTATTTGAAAACTTTCGAAACATGAGCCTGCAGTACTACGAACTCGATCCGTGTAACGTTTTTACCACCGCCGGTTTAGCGTGGAACGCGATGCTGAAAATGACAGGAGTCAGGTTAGAGTTACTCCGCGATATAGACGTACACCTGTACATCGAAAGAGGTATCCGTGGCGGCTTAGCAGCAATTTCTAATAGGTACGCCAAAGCCAACAACCCGTACATTCCCGATTATGACGCAAGCAAGCCGCACAACTATTTACTTTACCTCGATTGTACCAACCTGTACGGAACGGCTATGACACAGCCTTTACCACTGTCCGGTTTTCGATGGTTGGAACGTACAGTGATCGATACGTTGAACGTGCACGCGTTACGCGACGATGGTGACACCGGTTATATCCTGGAAGTCGATCTGGGGTATCCACATTACCTACACGACTTACACAGTGACTACCCTTTAGCACCTGAAAAGCGTACTATTACGGACAGTATGCTTTCACCGTACTGCTATCGCATGAAGCTGTTAAAAGACTTTGTGTGTAGTAACGGTAAGGTAGAGAAACTGATAACGTCCCTCGAGGACAAGACAAAATACATTGTTCATTACAGAACACTGAAACTCTACCTCGAACTAGGAATGGAGTTGAAAGCGATTCACCGTGTGTTAGCATTCACACAGTGCGTATGGTTGAAACCTTTCATCGATTTTAATACGGAGCGACGAAAGGAAGCCAGAAACACCTTTGAAAAAGACTTTTTTAAGTTAATGAATAACGCACCGTACGGAAAATCGTTGGAAAACGTACGAAAGCGAATCGATTTCAAGTTAGTTCCAAACGAGAAGAAACTTCACAAACTAACCGCTAACCCCAGGCTACAACATTTCTTCATCTATAACGAGGACCTGGTAGGTCTCACGATGAAAAAAACATTCATTACACTGAACCGACCTTTGTACGTTGGGTTCAGTGTATTGGATATTAGTAAGCTGATTATGTATCGGTTCCATTACGGATTCACGATGAATACGTACGGGTCACGTGCACGTCTATGTATGACGGACACTGACTCTCTGTTGTACGACATTCGCACCGACGATGTGTACAAAGACATGGAGGAGCATCTCGAACTCTTTGACACGTCGGAGTACCCTAAGGCACATCCGTGCTATAGTGAAACAAACAAGAAAAAGTTGGGTACTTTTAAAGACGAAACAAATGGAATACCGATACTTGAATTTGTCGGGTTGCGCGCAAAATGTTATTCATTCGTTACGGCAAACGATAAAGAGAAAAAGGTAGCGAAAGGTGTGCCACGTTCCGCGATAGCTACACAGTTGAAACATCAACTTTATAAACAATGTGTAAAGACCACTTCTCAAACTTATACTACGGCGCAGACTATCCAAAGCGAAAAACATAACATATACACAAGAAAGCTTACAAAATTATCGCTGTCACCATACGATGACAAACGATATGTCTTGGATGACGGTGAAACAACACTGGCGTACGGTCATTATAAACTCTGTCAACCCAGACGCGAGATAATTCAGCAAGCGAGAAAATCCGTTATAAATTATGCGTTCGATATACGTTGATATAAGACTCGCTTGCAGGAGCAACACACTGTCAGTAACGACGATGAAGTCGGTGAGGTTCAGTGAAAACGTAACGGTATATCTCGTACCAAAATTTTGCGATTCGCGTTTCGGGTGGCGATATGGAAAACGTACGCAAAACTATTGCAAAAGAATTGCACAGACCGGTGAGAAGGAACTTTCCCAGACGTGCGGTGGAGGTGAAGGGGTTACACGATCTCTACCAAGCGGATTTGGTGGAAATGATACCGCATGCCAAGTTGAACAAGAGGTACAAATATCTAATGACGGTAATAAACGCATTTAGCAAGTATGCATATGCGATTCCCTTAAAAACTAAATCGGGTGTTGAAGTAGCACATGCTCTCGAACCAATAATTGTAAAAAATAAAATGAAATACCTGCAAACGGATAAGGGGAAAGAGTACTTTAACACTACCGTACAAGCTTTACTAAAGAGATTCAACGTCAAACACTATTCAACGTATAGCGAGAAGAAAGCGTCCATCGTAGAGCGATTTAATCGTACGTTGAAAACGAACATGTACCGCGCGTTCAGCGAGCAAGGCCATTATCGGTGGTTGTCGCTTTTGCCTAAACTGGTGATGGAATACAACGACAGAGTGCATAGAACTATAGAGATGAAGCCGCGACAAGTCGACAAGAGCAACGAGCAAATTGTGTTGGAACGAATAAGAAAAAATACCGTACCGCGGAAAGTGAGCAAGAAACATAAGTTTAAAATAGGCGATCGAGTGCGTATCAGTAAATACAAAATCACATTCGCTAAAGGTTATACACCAAACTGGACGAACGAGATATATACAGTGCACAGAGTTCAGCCAACCGTACCGGTTACGTACTTGTTGAAAGATCATACGGGTGACGTTGTGGAAGGTGGGTTTTATGAACAAGAATTGAGTAAAACCAGCGTTGGTGATGTGTATCTCGTTGAGAAAATATTACAACGTAAAGGTGATCGCGTGCGAGTGCGCTGGCTCGGCTTTGACGGTAAACACGATTCGTGGATACATAAAAAAGATCTGATATAATAGCATTACCACAGTATTTAACCGAACGTAAACGAGTTAAGATGAAGATTGAACAACAATCGTTAAAGTTAAATGTTAAGAACGTAGACTCTGCTAAGTACAACGGTGAAGTTGCATATAATAAACACAGTCCACTGTTTCCAAACACAGTTCGATGTATCGTGTGCGGCGGGTCATGTAGCGGGAAGTCAAACGTTGCCTTTAACATGTTATTCGATTCAAACGGACTGCGATTTCAGAACCTGTACGTGTTCTCCAAATCGTTATTTCAACCAAAATATCGTATGTTGGAAGACGTTTTTAACGCTCTCGCTGACGAAGGAATGATGTACTTCACATACAGTGAAAACGATGAAGTACCACCTCCGCACGAAATTGTATCTAATTCAATCATGTTGTTCGATGATGTGGTATGTGAACGGCAGAATAACATACGAAAATATTTCGCTATGGGACGGCATAGCGGTGTGGACACTTTGTACCTTTGCCAAACGTATAGTCTGGTGCCAAAGCAACTGGTGCGTGATAATGCCAATTTCTTGGTTTTGTTCAGACAAGATGATCTCAATTTACGTCACGTTTACAACGATCACGTTAACACAGATATGAAATACGAAGAGTTCAAAGCGATGTGCGCCGAAGCGTGGAAGGATCGTTACGGATTCATAGTCATCAACAAGGACTCACCGATAAACGCAGGTAGATACAGAGTGGGTTTCGATCGTTTTATACATAAATAGAATAGTTTGTGCAAGAAAGTCATCAGTGTCAAGATGGATGACAAGCAATTGACACATGAAATCGATGCAATTAGCGATAACATAAGACAAAAGTATCGCGCGTTGAAACATGACATCAGAGAGAGCGATGAAGCGTTAACGAGAAAGTACAAACCTCTTTTGGAACCGTTAACCCAGATTTCGGAAAAGTTGAATGACTCCAGTGATAAAATAAAACAAAAAATAAAAGTTGAAGATGAAGATACGAAGGCAGCTGTTGAGACGAAAACACCATCACAACCTCGTTTCCTCAGAACGGAAGTGTTGGCACAAACGCCTGATGTCGAAACACCGAACGTAACTCTTGAAGAGTTTTTAACAACACCCGAAGGTCGACACGAAGCACAAGAATACGTTGAACAATCTGTCGAAGGTCCGCTCGCGAGGAAATACTTACTGCTCGCGTTGTCTGATGATCGAGATAAGAAGATGGATCATACGTACGGTGTTCGTAACGTTGAAGACAAATGGATGGTAGGCAATTCGGTGTTGGAGATCAATCAAGACGATAGCTTCTACATAGCTGGAAAACGATACAGAGGCACACCGGGCCTCTACGAACTTATGTTTATGAAAGAACCCGACAAGAGCGTCTACGATGAAAACGATTTAGCAGCGTACAAGTCTATACTGTCGGACACTAACGCTTATAAACGTTATTATTTACCCGGTGCTAAAGTAAATACAAACAAAGGTTTAAAGTACAGAGAGATAATCGCTCGATTGTTTCCACCACGCAGCGGACGTGGTATCGATTACGTACACTGGAACGATCCCAACGAACTGGTTGAACGGTTAAGACTGCTGGTAAGTTCAAAACGCGTCGGTCACACCGGACACGACAACGAAATCATCTCAGTAGTAGAGGAATTACGTGAAGCCAACATTATCGTATAAATTTTATGAACGTCGGTGTAACAACTCATTGACGTCAACACTGTCAACATGTGCGGGTTAGATTTGACACCTGACTTTGAAGTCGAAAACGAGAGACTGAAAACCTTTACATCATGGCCTGTGCATTTCATCAGTCCGACCGCTATGGTTGCCGCAGGCTTTCATTACACAAATGAAATTGACAGGGTTCGATGTTCATTTTGCGGTATAGAAATCTTTCGTTGGAAAGAGGGTGACGATCCGATTGTGTTACACACGCGATGGTCACCACAGTGTCGTTACTTAAAACGGTTAGCACATCATTTGTAGCGTGCAGTCGTACAATGGTTGTGGACAAGTTCGGGAGACATCAAAGCGCCGTGAGCGTGCGACGAGAAACAAAAAGACAATTACGCGATACTGTAGGATTTAAGATTACGAATGATGGGCATATAGATGTTGAAAACAAAAAGATCCGCAATCTGAACGAACCGGATGCAGCAAAGGATGCTGTATCCCTGAGTTATATGCAAACACATTGTCTGCTACTCGATGATGAACGTAAAAGCGTGGACGTTAAAGGGTGTAGATTGAAAAATGTTGATACTCCTGTAGACGTTAAAGACGTAGTCAACAAATATTACGTTGATGACAACTGTATACAACACTCGAGTCAAGAGAGAGGTGAGGTCATCGATGCACGAGATCGATGGGTAATCAACGTTCGAAGTCCGGAACAAGCGACCGATGCGGTCAACAAAAACTACGTAGACTCGAATGTCATTAAAAAAGTATCGAATAGCTATTTGTTTGGACAGAGCTGGTTGTCGGGAGTGAGTTCACCGATTTTTGCAGATGACGCGGTTAACGTAAAATACATGTTGCAGAACACCGTTAGCTTGGGCGAAGATGGTGTTTTCAAAGCAGCGGAAAAGAGAATAACAGACGTAGCGGATGGTTTTGCGGAGAGCGATGCTGTTAACTTACAACAATTAAATGACGTGAGACGATACGTAAAGAGCGAGATGTATAAAGTCGTTAAAACATTTCAGTATCAACTGGATTACTACTTATTGAAATTGTCTAAGCCACGTAGTTCAGAAGACGAGTGGACACTCGACACGAAGGAAATAAAAAGGTTAATAGATGAATACGATAAAAACACAGAAGAGAAAGACTGGAGATCGGTTTACGATGTACAACAACGTTAGGAGGAAAAAGGGGTGGGGCGTCGGAAACGTGCTTAAAAACGTTGTACCGTCCGTTGTTTCGTCAGTTATCAATCGAGCGGTGGACGCACTACCTGTCGAATTACATCTGCCGGGTTACAGATTCTGTGGACCGGGCACGAAACTCGAAGAAAGATTAGCGCGTGGTGATCGCGGAATCAACCAATTAGACGAAGCCTGTCGCGAACACGACATCGCTTACGCTCAATACAAAGACAACGAAAGTAGACGTATTGCAGATCGTAAACTCGCGGAAAAAGCGTGGGGACGGGTAAAGGCGTTGGATTCGGGTATCAGCGAACGAGCTTATGCGACAGCAGTTGCAGCGGCCATGAAAGCAAAATCAGCAATAGGAAGCGGCCGACGTCGTAAAAATAAAAAGAATGTGAGTAGTCGTGGTCGTGGTGCTGGTGGTGGGATGAAAAAGAGGAGGAAGAGAACTGTCCGAACCGTTAGGAAAAAGAAGAGAACTGCGTCCGGATTGTATCTACGTCCGTACCGAAAAAACTAATTCACATACCGCTCCGCCCGTTGTCCGAAGATGAATTACGTGTATACGCAAAAAAGCTAAACATACCGTATTTTAGAGGTGTTTACATGCGTAACGCATTACCGGATACAGCGCCGTGGAAGAACGAAAGCGTCATCGTAAATTTGGACGACGAGAGCGGACCGGGAACCCACTGGGTATGTTACAAGAAGCGTGGAAATCGAGTACACTATTTTGACGGGTTCGGTAATTTACGTCCACCTCTCGAGCTGATGCAATATTTTGGTGATACAGCCGACGTTCGTTACAACTATGAACGGAAGCAACCTCCTCACACGGTCATCTGCGGTCATTTATGTTTAGACTTTTTATCGTCTTCTGATCAGTAAACTTCAGCATGTCGTCGCTAACGGTCACCGTGACGGGTACCGACGCTGCGAATCTCGTGTGTAACTTTTTCCCACCTCTCGAGTTATACGGTGAATGGTACGTTGGACTATTGGATTTTACATCGTATAATTCAATACCAAACGTTACTGAAGGAAAAAATAATGCATTTCCAGTAAAAATTTCCAAGGATCAGTGGTCCGTCATCAAGTTGCCTACCGGCACCTATGAAATCAGTGATATCGAAACGTATCTGCAGAAACAGTTAGGCGAGAGAACAATCAGTTTACGTCCAAACAACAACACATTAAAGTGTGAAATTTACTGTAAGCATGTCATCGACTTTTCGCATACACCGAATACCATTGCAAGTATGTTAGGATTCAAGGAGAATCAGCAGCTGGAAGCGTATAAAACACACGAGTCGAACGTACCCGTTGACATAATCAAAGTTAACACCGTTCACGTACGGAGTAATATCGTACAGGGTGCGTACAAGGACGGTCAGGAACAGCACACGTTGCATTCGTTTTATCCGACCGTGGCACCAGGTTTCAAAATAGTTGAAACACCGACAAACGTAATATACTTACCGGTAAACGTACAACGCGTTGACAACATCATATTGTCTCTCGTTGATCAGGACGGGGATTTAGTTGATTTTCGCGGTGAAGTTATCACGATACGACTGCATCTGAAAATATGGGATTGTATTTCGGACAAACGTCACCTGTAAAAAGGGAGTGTGTACGAAAGAAACATGGTAGTCGGTGTTCAACGTTGAAGCGATTGACATCAAGGAACAAGCGTTTCTTACTTTCACTTGGATTCAAATTATACGATTAAAATAATGTCGGGTGAAATTCTAGCTATCGAACGAGGAGCGGCTTTCGATAACAGAATCGTTGAGTTCGAATATCGTACGCACGCACCGTATGCTTCCACCCGATACGGTAACAACGATGAAATACGTATACCCATCCAACAACAGGATGTTTTCACTTTACCGGCGGAGAGTTTTCTGTACATCGAAGGAACATTGACCAAGGTTAACGCTACCGACACAGCGTTGAACGTGAAATTAATCAACAATGCAATGGCTTTCTTGTTTGAGGAGATCCGTTACGAAGTGTGCGGTGTGGAAGTGGATCGTACAAAAAACGTTGGAATTACGAGCACTGTGAAATTGTTACTATCGAGCAACGAGCATGAAAGAAAGCATCTAATCAATGCAGGATGGGTGACGACAACCGACGAGTCGTTGACAGTACACGAGAGTACCGGTGATTTTACGTTTTGTCTTCCGTTGAAAATGCTACTCGGTTTCAACGAAGACTATACACGCATCATGCTGAACGTTAAGCAAGAATTGATTCTGTTGCGTACCTCTACCGATCAGAACGCAATGGTGCTAAAAGAATCGGGTGCAACTGCAAACGGTAATCTCGTAATAAACAAAGTACACTGGAAGATGCCCTATGTGCGCGTGTCAAACAAGTACCGAATACCGCTATTGGAGCACATCGAGGAGGATCATGAACTAGTGATGCCGTTCCGCAGTTGGGAATTGCACGAGTATCCCGTTCTACCGACGACAAATCGACATTCGTGGACCTTGAAGACATCGTCACAGTTGGAAAAACCTCGGTATGTAATATTAATATTTCAGACGGATAGGAAGAACAATATAGCGAAAAACGCGTCGGAATTTGATCACTGCAATTTAACGAATGTCAAGCTTTTTATGAACGATAAATACTATCCGTACGATAACCTGAACCAGGATATCGATAAAAAACGTTACGCCCTGTTCTACGACATGTATACACGTTTCCAAACATCATACTACGACCGTCGCAACAGAACGCCTCTTTTGACACCTAATGAATTTATAACGAAAGCACCGTTGTTTGTCATCGATTGTTCCAGACAAGAAGAACCAATCAAGTCGTCTGCCGTTGATGTGCGTTTAGAATTTGAATCCAGTAACAATTTTCCAGATAAAACCACCGCTTACGCTTTGATTATACACGATAGGATAGTACAGTACACAGCGTTGTCGAATACTGTTCATCGTTTGTCATAAAAAAACTTGTTCTCCCCTCTACTAGTTTATAAAGATAGGTATTAGCGATCTCTACATAACAACAACCTCAGTCCTTTTCAACGATGGAAGGTGACTGTGACAGCAGCAGCAGCAGCCATTGTGAGTATAACGTTTACTTGTCTCTTGCATATCCAATCAACTCGTACTCTAAGTTCGTTACCGTCGGACTGTGTAAAGAACTCAACTATGAACCGGGTGTTTTGTTTACAAACGGAAAAAAGAAACGTATATTACTTGACTTTTCTGAGTGGAATTACTTGTTGATCTTTCGTGAACAGTTACTATCCAGTATGTTATTGTACGAAGAAGGTGAAAACCGTGAAAAGAAGAAGAGTGTGATGATCAGTCGTAACTTTGGGAAAACGTTTGTTCGGATTAAAGGTAGTAAGACCGAAAAATTTGTTTTCACAGAACCCGAGTGGATCCGTTTTGGTTGTTTATTAACAGTACTAAAGAAATATCTTGTTCGCTTGTTTTATGATCAAGATCACTTCAAGTCGTACATTAATCAGGTAGTAGCCAAGGGGTGCTATGTACCACCATCCTTCTTTTTCCCCTCGTTTTTTCGATTGGAAAGCAGTCGTCACGACCAACAGATAACATTTGATCGTCTTTACGATGAACTGGTATTGGAAGGAAAAGTATAGGGGGAATTTGAAAAAATTAACGTACTCGATGCGGACATGTGTCACTCGGAAAAATGAACTTGAATAGGACGGTTATTGCCGAGTTTGAAGCGTTTCACGGTGACAAAAATGAATATGTAATCAAAGAGTTCGTTACAGTTGATATAACAACCGGACGTTTTGTTATCGTGTTGTTCGCTCCACCATACGAAAGTGCACGACTGCACCAGAAATTCCGAAAAATCAATGACTGGTTGGAAACACATTATCACAGGATACGATGGAACGATGGTAATGTACCGTACAAGAATATGGTACGCATCGTTGCAGACATTTTTTCAGATTATCCTGTTGTCTATACAAAAGGGTTTGAGAAGGCAAATTTCTTACGACAGTTGTATCATCATGGTGAGGTGATTGACTTAAACGATATTCAAGCACCTGTAGTTCCTAGATCCTTTGTACCCATCATACAATGTCCTGTTCCTCATCGTCAACCCGTTACCACTCCCCCCTTACACTGTGCATTACGCAAAGCTTTGTTTTATGCAGAATGGTTGCGGCAACGAAATAAAATATAGTCGGTTGTGAACATGTTTTCATCATGGTGTTAGTGTGAATGCTACGTGACAGAAATGTCCATAAACGTAGAATTAGGTACCGTAGTGTGTGCGTGAGTGTTAACCTTGACTACGTCACTGTCGCGGTAGAAATACTCATAAACGTAGTCCTGGTAGTTCGAGACGGGTCACTGGCACGGTAGATATACCTGTAAACTCGTCAAGAACCAGTATGGGTGTGAAAATTACTCATTACGGTACAGCAAATGTGAATACGCATCATGTATGAACAACATATTCACCCGATTAAAAAAATAAAAAAAATAAATAAAAAAGTAAATAAAAAAATATGTACTGCTTTTACACATTGGCTTAGCATTGCATAATGTATCTTTATTATTATCTACCACTGTACTAGTCAATAGTACAGCGATAGATAACGTGGAGTAGGCCTGCTTTACGAATCTGTAAAGTTGGGGAAACCACGTTAAAAAAAGCGTAGCAGGCTCTCATTCGCCTCCCTCAGGCTGCTAGGAAGAGGATGAGAGGTAAAAAAATAAAAGTATAACGAAATGTTTATTTATTTAATAATAAATAAACTTATATTGTGCTTTTATGATTTTACACATAGGACGACAGTAGATATCACTCGTCCACCTCATGGTTACAAGTAAGAGATGAGAAGTATAAGTACAGAAATAATTACAGTTAAGCGATAACGGCCCCTTGGTGTAGTGGATGCACGCCGGTTTGGTGTACCGGAGGTCCCGGGTTCAAATCCCGGAGGGGCCGTAATTTATTTTTATGTAAAAATTAATATCCAATGACATACCATTGTTACAGTTGAACACATGCGTCATGTGGTCGTACATTCCGGTGTTAAAATTTCGGACACCAAAAATTTCGGGTAACCCCATCCGTTGATTTAAACATTTCGGGTACTAAATTTCAGACACCGAAAATTTCGGGTACCCCCATCCGTTGATTTAAACATTTCAGACATCACGCCCTCTACGTCGTCGTCATGTGGGCGTACCCACAAATTTCGGGTACCCCCATCCGTTGTTTTAATCATTTAGGGTACCAAAATTCTGACATTAAAAAAATTTCGAGAGAGAACGATTATTTTGTTACATCAAAATAAACCAGAACGCGGAAGTGTTTTAACATTCGGACACCAGCTGCCAGGGCCTCTGTCATGAACTGGAACCCGGTTAGGGCGTACCCACAAATTTCGGGTACCCCCATCCGTTGATTTAAACATTTCGGGTAACGGTACCCGATACCCCCAAAATTTCGAGTAACGGTACCCGATGACATAGCCTCTGCGCGTCCGGGCAACCGCCGAATTCCGGGTACCCCCATCCGCTACACATTGTTTTCGGCTACCAAATTTTGAACATGCAGAAACCACGGCCTTCGTGACGTCTTGAAACAGGTTTTAGCCATGCGGACGCCAGCGACTTGAGCCTCTGTATGACGTCATGAACTGGAACACGGTAGTGTTTCAGTCACACATACACACACATACACACACACACACAAAACAGTGACGTCACATGGACAGCTCGGACACCAGCTGCCAGTGCCTCTATGACGTCATGAACTGGAACCCGGTAGTGTTTTCGTTCGGAACCCGGAAGTGTTTTCGAACACTCACTTTCCCTCTACTGAGCGGACATAGTATTTTATACTATTGTATTTTTATGCCAAGATATCTTTGAGTTATTCTTAAGTATTTTATACTATTGTATTTTATGCCAAGATATCTTTGAGTTATTCTTATTGTAGTTGTTTATTAACGTGAAAATGTGCTTTGTAACAATTTATTTTGTTATTTTGATTTATTAAATTTAAATGACAAAATAATTGTCATGTTATTAATGAAATTAAGTTAGACACGTTATATTACACTTTAGCGACACACCGACAATTTGGTTGTGTGCTTTGCTACAGATTGTAGCGCTGATATAGAATGCAGTGTGCCAAAATTCTCTTATCGACATATGTTATGTAATTAATTGAATAAAATATTATAAATTTAAGTTAAATATTATAAATATAAATTATTAGGTTTTGACACCATGACACTGAAGTGAATCTACCTTAAATTGCTGTTAGTGTGTCGGCAATATCTGCATCGTCATCGAGGTGGGTGGCTTTTTTCATGTGTGCTTCTGACGCAAAATAATTGCTGTCCGTATCACTATCATCTACCAGATTGATCACTATTTTATCAAGGTTATCCGCCCTTGCACATTCTTTGTCAACATCATCTTCTTGTAGTTTTTTGGCATGTTTAATGCGCGATTGCCAGTCCTCTTTGGTCACTCGTCCAAGTGCTTCACGGACAAGCGTTTCGACATCAGACAACTTAAATGTCTTGTTATTTTCAGCAACGTCCCTCTTAATCTTTGCCCAAATCAGCTCGATCGGGACATACTGGCAGTGATATGATGGAAGTCTAACCACTGAATGACCCATTAAACTGGCAATCACATCCAGTTCGTAAGTTTTTTCTTTGTTCTTAAATGGCTTCACCTTTTCTAATAGTTCCACCTTAGTTTCATTATGACTAAAAGCAATACACTTTTCGGTAAGCCATTTCTGAATTTCTTCTTTTTTCCAGTTAGTGGCTGGCATTTTTTCTGCCAGTACCGCGTGATAAGGGGCATTGTCCATTACTATTACGGAACCTTCCTCTAGTAGGTTGAGGAATGAGATGAACCATTCTTTGAAAGACTGAGCATTCATCCCGTCATGATAGTCCTGGCTGTTAGTCTTCTATTGGAAAACCCATTCACAGTCTTTCATAAATCCCTCATTCGAGCCAACGTGGGATATTATAAGCCATCGTCCCTTACCTTTAAGTAAATGGGTCCTTTAACGCCAAATGATTCGTTGTTATCTTGCCAACCGTATTTCAGACTATGGTGTTCGTTGACCCATGTTTCGTCCAAATAATAAACAGGGCATTTATCTTCCGACTGCCTTAACTGGTGCATTGTCCTTAGAAATCTTAAGCGTGATGCCACGATGTCACTTCTCTCCATTAAAAATTTCCTTCCGTCATTCATTTTACGATATTTGAAACCAATTTTTTTTAACCGTCTACGAGTCGACCAAACTGAACCCTTTTAGCCTAAACTGTTTCTTAAATCTGTAGTTATTTTTTCTGCTGTTGGAAATTCTCCCTTATCATAATACGAAAATATTGTTCTCCGTAGAACGTCCTCATCAAATTTGTCCATTTCAGTCATTTCACATTTTCTTTTTCTTTTTTTCCAGGGGTTGAAAATGTTTTATCAGATGGATCTTCATTCACTGTTGTATTAGCCTCCTTGCAAACTCTGTTTACAGTCTTTTCATTGATATTGCAGGCTAAACTACACAATTTTGCACATTGATTAAAGTTAACAGTTTCCCTAAACTGCGGATTCGAAAGCTTTGTAAAAAAATTGTATACATTCCAAACAATGTTCCTCTCACCACTATGCAGGGTTTTTCCTTTTTTTCCTGTACTTCTAAAAGTATTGGCGTTAACACCTGTAACTTCCATGACTACACAAGGTAAAACACTTTTAAACACTTAAAACTTCACTTCAAAATCGGATAGCACTTGTCACAAACTGAACAGTTCGAACGCTCCCACTCAACTAAATCATAACAAGGAAAAAAACGTTGGTACTGGATGTGTTCAGTCAAGTCACCTTTTCCAGGAATAGTCTAAAAATAGTACGCGATCAGTGTGGCAACACCGCTGCGCACTGATTTGTTTGTTCAAGGTTGCGCGCTCAGTAGGCTCCGCCCTCAACGGACTTTAGCCGTGCTCTTTAGATTAGATACCTGTATCATTAGCGACTAAAAACAAAAAAAATTCACATTGAATTTGTACATATGTGTGTGTGACGATGAGTGTCCGTATATTTTCGTGTCTGTATTTGTTTTACATACGTTTACAGTGCTGTTATATTTTAAATCGTATGTATTTTAATGTAAAAGAGGAATAAGGAAGAAACACATGTTGTTCTGTGAGACACTTGCAAGTAATTAAATGAATGATTGTTAGCTTGCAAGCTGCGCGGTCCTGTGAGTTTCCAGTAGTTTAAATGTTTACTATAATTACTTTTGTATTAGCAGTAATTTTAATTAAATTAGAGTTGAAAGTGTGTATTTGAGTGATTTAATTTAACAGACAAACAGACAAATGCATATAACAGGTAGTTGCAGAACAGTCACCATACAAAGCACACATTATTCTCTTCAGTAGAGTGGATTCACCAACAGAAACATCAGCTTCTCTGCAGGTAAAAACATTTGAATGTACTGTTGGTGATGAGACATAATTAATGGAATGCAGACTATTGTTTGAACGAATGAAAATGGATTAAATGCAATTGACAGCGACTGAAGTATTAAACTCGTTTTTCTCAACGCCTCTCAACAATGATTGTAAACAGCACAACAGTACATAAAATAACTCACATTCTTAATTTCTTTGATAAAAAGCGTAATCGTGTTTGTTTACTGTTACTTTAATAGCACTTTTACCTAGCAAGTAAGTACAAGTAATTTAATTAATAAAAGTGATATCTCTGAACACATTTTTGAATTAAGTCGTGGAACGTGATTTTCGTTACTTGAAAGTGTATATCAATTATGCACGTGACGAAACATTATTGATACAATTTTTCTAATAGATATGTCTTCCAGACACAAACTGTGTAATTGATTAGGACTGCAATTGAATAATACTCCCAAATATCAAAAAATGTTTATTTGCTAAAAATTACGTGTTTCATTAATAACGATTTCCTACATACAGTTTGGAAATATTGCTTAGACTTTTTTTTAAATGATAAAGTTATTGTAACAATATTTTTGCATGCATAGGCTAGATATGTGCTATAGTAATTAAGGAAAGCCAAAAATGCTTATAGAGTTTGTATAAAACATTTAAAAAAATTACCGATTTAGGACTACTTTTTCTTTTTATCAATCAAGATAATAACATCATTTGACACTATGTTATCTAACTGATTACCGTAAGGAAAACTGTATTCTTTTATAGTTTTGCATGGTTACGTGACAAGGTTACCTTAGCAAGAAAAAGCGTCTGGTGGTTTCCTACAAGCTACATAAAATGTTTCCAGTAAGATCTGTGATTTGTCACCACAGTGTGTTTTTTGTATCTCAAACAACTTATTTGGGCTGCACACTCTGACTCGCTTAAACTATTTTGGTGGTATAAAATTAGCCATCATTTTTAACTTATGAAAAAAAACGAACAGTGCAAAGATATTTAGCATAAATGATAATCAGATATACCAGTATAAGTATGTGATAAATAAGCAAGAAATATGAACTAATGGGGATAAACCACTATCTAATTTTTACAGCTACTGAAATGTTTAAGTTTGTAAAAACGTCTAGCATAAAAACAATATCGAACGTGAACAAAAAAACCCATAGCAACAATAATTTTTATGGACACGTAGCTGTCGTCTTACTTTGTAATACCTAACATTACTGGGTGCTTTCTTGTTTTTATTTAAAATAACTCTAAATAGAAAACTGGACACGAAAATCAAAGAGACTGAATTTGAACAAAACAAAGGAAGCAGGGATATGCGGATAATTTAATAAATCGAGCACACGTCGTTTGGTGATTATGATCGAATAATTTAACATTTTACACAGTAGAGGTCTGCAAGTTGAAGTTCAATCAAACTGAGAGTCGTTTATACATCGTGTTTAATGCTGCAATGCTAACGATAGCGTGAGCAGTAACCACCTGGTGAGAAGCGGACGGTAAGTAACTTGTGTCATAAGGGAAGTGAGTTCGCTATACATTGATAACTCGTCCGTCTGTATGAAACATACACCAGTTGTAAAATATGTTCACACTGTACTGCTGTAAAATGTGTACATAAACACTGCTGTAATGTGTACTGCTGTTTACTGTGTACATAAACACTACTAAAACAAGATAAATTTATAAAATTTAGTACAATTCTTATAATTATAAAGTAAAAAGACATTAGGTTATTGGATGTTGTATGGTACGAAACCTTTTAGTGTAATTAGAAAAAATTCATAAATATCCGAAATAATAATATACTAATAGTAATCAATGTATGTAGAAGACTAATAGTCAATTGTAAAAGACTAACTTAAAATTATGTATGTAATCCGACAAAATCAGTAAATTGTAATTTATTAAAAACTGAAATAGTTTTTTGCTAATAGGGATTACAAAAAAAACAGAACAGGCCTAGTCAAATGGTCACAGGTATTATGTAAATTTAGGTAATAACACAAATTTTATAAGTGATGAATTATTGTAAAATATTAAAAACAGTGTACATTATGTAAATGAGATTTAATTAGTTAAACTATACTTTAAACCTAAACGACTGTGTGGCAGCAAAACTTAAAGTTATAAAATATTATCGTGTAATACAAAGCTAAATAAATAAACTTAAAGTTATAAAATATTATCGTGTAATACAAAGCTAAATAAATAGAATAATAAGAAATATTGCTATACAACAAAAGAGCAATATCATGAAAAAAATTACTCTTATTTAAACCTTCGATAAGAATACTTCAAGGAACAAGCATGTTTAATTGAGAAAAAATAATTACTATTTCATGGTATGTAAACATTATGTTCAACATTAAACCGAATACATAATTAGTATACTGTATAAGCAAATAAAAGAAGAGATATAAACGTATAAAACAATTGTAACAACCAAACGAATAACAAAAAAGAAAGAGAGCAAGAATAATTACACTAAGATTAAAAATCTACAGATCAGATAATAAGTAATAAAGTGTCTAAATATACACTGAATTACAAACGTACTAAGAAAATTATAACCACATAACTCAACACGATACACTTAATTAGTGCAAAATAAGTGACTGATATAACATAATATATAAGATAAACATATATTATCTTATAATAAAATAATTATGTAGGCTTATATAATTATGTAATTAAGACATGTATATAGGCTTCGCACGCGAATATTTGACTTTTAATAAGTCTTTTAATCTAATTTTTATTGTCTATGTCTATACGGGGTTGTGTGAGTTCGTATAACAATTTATACTCATTAGTCAAATTCTCTCCAAATTCTCTTCATCACTTGTATTAGTTTAACTTGTACTGAATTATAAAGATGGTGCAACCATTTTTGGAGATTTAAAAGTTCCCGTCTAGAAAGCCTTTCAAAATATTTATAAAGTACTGTTAAATCAAAAACGCTAAATTCACTATTTTAAGTGTTACTGTGTTAGAAGCATTGTAGAACACATTAAACGTTATGTTTTCCTCAACCATGGCTTTTATTTATTTCCACAGAAAACTAAAAACCAAAAACCATTGTCACCTAACCTTACAAATAAAAACATCACGTATTTTCGCTTTGCATTAAGTAATAGGACAATTTACAATTAGTACACTTCTTCTTTCCACATCGTAATATATCGATACAATCGCATATTATATAAAACAACGAAAATGTATTGCAGGAATGGATAAATGTACAGTTTCGATGCCACAAAATAGTTTTTGTTTACTTACTTGTTACTATGGTAATTAATTTTGGCCTCCATGGTGTTTTGACATCCTTAGTAGTAGTATTTAATGTATTTCATTACTTATTCATTGCATCATCAGAAATAAGTGTAAACATAAATTTTATAATCGTTTAAGACAATTACAAAATATACAGACGTATTTGTATACAAAATATATCGGATACAATCGCATATTAAAAACACTAATAACTGCAGGAACGGATAAAGGTAGAGTTCTGATGACGCTAAATATTATTTGTTTATTTACTTGTTACTATGGTAATTAATTCTGGTCTCCATGGTGTTGTTGACATCTTTATACGTGTCAACGAAAAGGCATAATTAAAACGGCATAAATCGTGCGAACGGGGAAAAATATCAATTCCCATGTTAAACAGTATTTTCGCCTTGTGTCAAAGGTTACCTGTGCAAAATTTGGTGACAATCGGTGTAACGGTGTTGATTTGTATTCAGTACACATAAATCCTCAGACTTTGAGATTTATATATATTGATTGTAAACATTGTATGACATTGAATAGTACAAACGAATTATTTCCAAATAATACACCATCAAGTTTAAATTATATACAAGAACGTCACATTTAGATTTAAATGGAAACAAAAGGTAAATCTATTCTGATGTTTAAGAAGATGATATCTTGTTCGTTGATAGTTGACGGTAGAACTAGGCGGAGCAGCGCATTGTAGCGGTCCCAGTTGTAACTAACAACAACTCGAACCCAAATCAATTTTAAAATATCAAAGAGTAACTATAACTCAATTTTTATAGTAATTTAAATAAGTAAAAAAGTGTTAACGTGTTTGTTTGTAAATGTAATTTATATGTGCTATTGGCCCTGAGATCAAGAGTTCATATCTTCGTGCTTTCAAGTTAAATTCTAATTTCAATGAGTATATTTATTTAAATAATAGTAATACAAATAAAAGTAGAACACAATATGAATGAGGTGAAAATGTAATATGGTTTCTTAGATTACGTCATACTATTTTTGTAAAATGTTTCTTCGTATGAATATTATATACTGTAGTATAACATTTCGTAAAATATTTCGATTGGTTTAGAAAACCGGTAAGCAAACTACAAAGAATAATACGGTGTTTACCAATATTGTCCGTTTTAAGGGTTTTCGTGACTTACCACAAACTAAAAAAAATAGAAAAAACCGGTAGTAAATGAAATATTTGTATCCACCACTTTTATACAACGTCTCTCGAACATCCAAGATTCCTATAACTATATTTTATATGCACTTCTTTAAACAGGCAGATTATTTTTTGTATACGTCTACTTCAATCTTAAGGATAGGTGCAAAACTACAGTTGGATACTCATCAGCAGAAATAGTGAGGAGGTGGAGAAATTTGAGTATTTTTGAGTCAAAGTAATATATAAATGTTAGAAGGAGAAGAAAATTGAGGTAACATTAAGTGAAACAAAAAGATGTACTGAAAAAATTAATCGTTTACTGAAAAAATTAATCGGAGAAGCACATGTCTACAAGTAAAAATGAAGGAATATGTGATATTATATTTAGACTCACGGCGCTGTAGGGATCTGAATCGCGGGTATTAAAAATGCACTAGAGACACTGAGGAGATGGAAAAGAAAGATAATAGTTCCAGATTGTTATATCCCTTATTAGTTTCTTCTGTATACGATTGAATACTAAGGTTCTTGTAAATAACTATAATTTATGGTACTTACAAATATTGATGCATGTTTTTAAGTAGAATGTGTCTACACATTACGAGTGATAGAGAATTGAGATTGGAATAATTCCACAAGTCATTGTCCGTTATGCTTTTTTTGTTGCAGATTTCTTTGTTAGAAAATATACATTGAACCATATTGTTACGCTGAGATAAATAGCGCCACATCGCTGAGTGCGTACGTGATGCTTGGCACACAGTGCGCGAGACTGTTCTAGACGTTTACAGATCTTTCTAAGCGGCAGAATTGCGTGACACTCTGAACTGTTCTAGGTCATGCGAAATGCCGATGCCGCTTTCAGACGTTTACACGTCTACTCTATCATCTTGGCTTTCTATCTGACTACACTGCACGGCGGCGTAGGTATAAATATTGGATTTCAAAGTGGCTCAGTTCAGATTGTAGCAGGCGACATTCAAGTGCGGATTAAATTTATTGTGGCGGTTTTTAGGAAAGATTATTGTGTTAATTTATGCGGAACTTGACATTTATTGTTGTGTGTTGGACAAATTTAACTTGAATTACTGTATAAGAGGGCTTTGTTAACATATAACCTCTGTTTGTGTCTAATTAGCGTTTGTAATGTGTTACTTCATTGGTGTCAGTAATCTTGCTTACACCCACGACGATCCGGTGTGACCATCTTAACAATATATTCGATAATTTACCGCAACAGTTATTTTCCCCTTAGTTTTTGCACCTCACTTGGGATGTGTCCTTCTACTGTATTATTACTAACACTGTTCCAACACTTTTTTATTTTTAAAGTTATTATCTGTTCGTATCGCCCATCTGCTGTACAGCCTATGAGCCCGGTCTCTCCGTTCCTAATTTTGGTTCGCCAAGATTATTCTATTTCATAGGTACGCATTTTCTCATTAATGCAGCATAAACCAAACAACAGAGCTCTTTTATACTTACAATACTACCCCATAAACCAATGTATTGGGTAAACTTATGAAATAACGTTGACAGTTTTCATCTGTTAAGTGTTTTTAAGATATTTCGGAGTTTCTATACGATCCTTTATTTCTAACATAATTATAAATCATAAATTAGGGTAGGTGCTCATGCTCAGGTTGGGGCTAAGTAACTGGTCGGCGGAATTTGACCAGAATATTGCTTTAAGTTTCCCCTTTGTGTCCATCGGTGCAACTCGACCAAGCTAAACTTTTACTATAGGCTCAACTCATCCACTTTAATACACATCGGATGTAAGGTCATTTATATGCCAATGCGTAGTACCGTAAAATTGTAATAGAAGCAACATAGGAGTTAACGAAAACAACAGCACAAATTAAACACATCTTACTGTAAAAACTTTGTTTCTATTATTCAATATATAGAGCTGATTTTATGAATTTACATATATTCGCTATAGGAATTTGCAAGAAATCATTTACCAAAAATCGCTTATCAGAAATGTGTTTGTTGAAAATGTTCACTAAAACATGTGACGCAACAGATTTTAATTTCTGATCTAGAAAAAACCATCCCTCAGTGCATTTGAACGAAACTGAATAACTTATAGCTCAAACTGTTGAGGGCAGGTTTACGAATCGTAACAGCCGTTCAGTAAAATCTCTTCTGTCAGCCACAGATGATTCTGTTTTACAAACACGAGATACACACTATTGTTTCTTAGTATAAAATATTCCCTTCTTGTAATACAATGAACAGTTAAGAAAGAAACACTTGTTCCAATAAATACTAATGAATAAAACGGACATTTCTGTTTTTTCTACTAAAATGTTTTTTTCTAATAGTATGCGCTGTAATTTCTGTAGGACGTTTTAGTGCAAAGTAAATCGCTACCTTGTTCCTTAAAACGTAAAGAAACGTTTTTTTAATTATACAAGGATTACTATGTCCTTACTCACACTTACAGGCACACACAGCATATATAATTTTTAATTTTGTCAGGCAGTTAATTTCACTTGATTTCCAATTGATAAGTTATATAATCGACTGATAAGTTTATCAGAACTTACAAATAATTTATAATTTGTTTAGTTTTAGTTTCTAAACAAATTATTTTAGCTAGAATTCAATTTTATTGAGTTTAGTATATAGATATTATATATGGTATATGTATAATATTCGTATATGCATATGGTTATATCTATATACTCCGAACACATATGTAACAATATGAAGGTCGTAGAAGCCGTTATGAGAACGCTTACATCTCTAAACCTCATTACTAACAAAGTTTGTGTTTTTACTTGGTTAAGGATCCAATATCGTTAATTGTTTCATAGTTTATAATTAATAGCTTCGTCATTCTATCTACA
The DNA here is from genome assembly GCA_034769895.1 of Magicicada septendecula. NCBI lineage: Eukaryota > Metazoa > Arthropoda > Insecta > Hemiptera > Cicadidae > Magicicada > Magicicada septendecula. Next base: position 308,383,260 of record CM068367.1, on the reverse strand, counting down.
AGTGTAGCAGTAGTAATATCGCTTCATAGGCCTACATACTAACAAAATGAAAGCTATCAGTTTTCATAAAAGTGTCTTCGTTAAAAGGTATTTAAAAGACGAACAAATTGCTGAAAGTCGTAATACATTTATTTTTTCGCATCGCGGAATTTTAAAACTTCGTTAAGTAACTGTATTTATGGAAAAGTCTTATAGGAAAATTAATCATTTAAACCTATACATTTCATAAATACATACTCCAATTTTAAGGTTGTCGTTAGCATGGTGGCTAACATGGTTGTCGTTAGTCATTCGGTTTCACACGGAACATTTTGATAAGTATCACGTTTATGAGCTCTTTTTCAGCACGGTTTTCCCATCTCTACAGTATTCTTTGAATCGTTTTCGTTCTTATCTGCAAACACTGTTCAAAATATCTTCAAAAACTTACAGTTAGTGGTTACAGCAGTAATCACCGATCGTAGACTGCACAATGACTTTTAAACTGAATTTGTTAGAAAAAAAATAAATACACTAATATGGATTCAGTATGCATTCCCATCTACGGAGCTCTGACGCTGTAATGTTTAAAAAGTAAGAGAATTGTCTCTTAATGAAATCTTAAATCACACACACACACACACGCGCGCGCGCGCGTGTGTGTGTACAGAGAGAGAGAGAGAGAGTGAGAGAGAGTGAGAGAGAGTGAGGGAGAGAGAGGCCTAGAACCCCTATGTTTGTGTAGGCCTAGTCTCAATAAAAGAATTGTACAGTGTATGTTTTTATTTTCTCTATGAAGTAAAGGTGATCCTAACGGAAGTAAACAGATATAGGTGGAGTGATAGACATGCATGACTTAGTTAGTAAGAAAATGTTGACGTTGTGTATTATACCTAGTCAGAACTATTTTTTGATTTAAACCTATCGCGAATGTTTGCATTGGTTTCCATTATTCAGAAAGTGTCCATAGATTTCGTCCACGACTTCTGACATACATCAACTCATCTACTGACCAAAATAATTCACTTCAAATGTTCAGAATACATGGGTTGAAAATAACATACATGTGATAGCCTATATTGATCGCAGAGAAATATACATTGCGTTCTAGGAATCTGTGATGATACAATGTATATTATATGAGTTTTATTTTTGTGTACATTTGTTTCATTTTATTTAGTACTATCAAGTCTTTATATTCGTCGAAGAAATCTGTTTCTGATTACAACAGTTCACAGATATACGGCTGCAATCTACATGTAGGATTTGCTGTGTGCTTAGATTTGAAAGTCATATTCTGGATCTACGACATATGGATATATATATGCAAACGTTTATTTATTATTAGATTAGGCCGGTGTAGATTTTATGCGTTTTGGATCATAGATATAACTTTACCTAAGCTTTCATTCACGTAATCTAAGTAAATATTACGACATAAAATACGTAACACATTGAAACCAGTATATGGATAGTTTATGGTAATTTTAGTAGAAGAACTGATATGTATTGTAAAATGATATTAGTATTTAAAGTGTACAGAAATTGAAGTCAAAAGTAAAAGTTTCATTAATGACATTACAGTTAAATAAAAACTTACAAACAATTTTGATTTTAGAGTTACGATTTTATTGAATTAATCAATGAAGTCAGTAAATCACGGCGAGTAACAAATAATCGCTTAATATTCTGCAGCAACATCTACACTATAGACATTTCACTGACACTTTTGCAAAACCTTTGCATTAATCCGCCGGCAATGTAATTCCCTGAATTTATATTTTTTGACGTCTCAGGCTACATATATCTTTCACGGCTCAGGCTAATACCCTGTTCCAGCCTCATTGGAGTTCATCCAACCATCGTTTATCGTGTGCCTCCCACACTTCTCTTTGCACCTTGGATGACACTCAAAAGCACCTTGGAAATCTACTTGGACCATTCTCTTCACTTGTAAACGCCACTCAGTTTTGTACTGGGAGATTTTATAATTTAAGTTTTCAGCAATGGAGCTTTCAGTTCCATTCTAAAATGATCATTTCTGATAAGACCTCTCCAGGTAGAACCTTTTATAGCCTTCATAAACCTCATTTTAGCCCCTTGTATTCTAGATATGTTTATTGTCTTTCTAAATGAAGTTTCGCTACTACATAGTAATTGAGGTATGTTAAGTACATTATGATATTTCAATTTCGTCTCTATCATTAAAAATTCTTTAAGTATTTAATGACATATCCTCGAAGCGAATGGAAGTGACCAATTATTGCTTTCAAATGCTTTATCATTTTGATATGTAATGCCGCATCCTAGATACTTGAAGTCTGACACATGTTGGCGAGTCCTGTATGACAAGTATTGTTCTAATAAAATTATATTTTTGTAACCGTGAATTTTTGCTTGTATAATTATATTGCCTTATAATTACAAAATTATCAAGATTATTGGATTATTGATATTTTAAGGAACCTTGTAGTCTATCGTGAAAATGTATGCTACAGGTTATGGACAAGTACGGAACATATAAAAATTGAAATAAAGCGAAATGAGAATCGATAACCTTATTGCTGTATAGTAGAAGGAAACGTTGATATAAACGCCATGTTATCTGTCTGGACTGATTAATGTATATAACGGTTATTGCTAGCTCCCACCATCACATTTAGTATTAGAAATTTTAGCCATCGCGTATGTTTATTACAGTAGATGTATTTTAACTCGAATATTTTAACTTATGTGCGGGTAAATTGGGTGATTACGTTAATAACTTCATACAGGGAGAAAAACAATATCTCGTAACTTGAAAGTGTAAAATTATTGATAGTAGGCTATAATAATAAAATTAAATGATAATGAGTTTTTATTATATTTTAGCACTTCTGCACATGTGTGGTCTTGTGCTGGTTTTAAGAAACTGGTTGAGGTCGTTGTTTAGCAGGTCTTTACTTTATATTTTTTACCAGCTCATTTCATCAGCCTTGTTCACTGACTCGTTGTCACAGATTTGTTTTGATTTTCTTATTTTCTTTCTTTTCTTTAACCTCCTTCGTTCCCATCTCATTTGAATGACTTCCCAATTGTCTGTAGTCTTTTCTCTTTTCTTCTTTCCGGTTTCTTGCTCTTCAGGACCTAAGGCAACTTTTTTTCTGACTATGGGTGTAGTAACGCCTATTTAAGAATTAGGTTTCCTTTCGGGCCTTTGGAACTGGTTCCGAGCATCTTTCTTGCGATTGCTAACAGACCTCTCGGATATTGTTCTGACTCCATAGACGCCTGGCCATCTAGGTCTCTTTCTCAATCTTCCACTTGTTCCTGTAGGAGATAATATCTTTTGTCGCACCTATCAACTTCTCGGTGAAGGTACTGCATTTCTTCAGGTATTCTCCTCATCATTCTCATCGTCTGGGTGTAGTTTTTCCTGAGACGTTTACAAGGTAATCATTACCTAAGCTTTATCAGAGTCCTCTAATGTTCCCACCTCTCTTTTCTTCGTACTGGTCATCGGTTTGTTTCTAGAAGGTGAAGTTGCTTACATCAGCGTGCTCTTTCAAAAGGGATTTGATTCCTTGCCATGTAATCACTGGGACCATTTCCTGTAGTTTTGGCAAAAATCATAAGACATGATCTTTTGCCTGTTGAACATGAGTTTCTAGATTCTGTAGGCCTGCCAGATTTTGTTCAGCTAATTTTCGTGTCAAACTGTCTTTATGGTGACGAAGCTCTTTTTCATGAAGCAGAGAGAATGCATATCGCAATAACACATCAAAAGTTGTTGAACAAAAGTATGATATTTACAGCCCTTTGGTATATTCGTATTTATATACTCTTAGATATATGTTACACAAACCAATTTATGTATACAGCACACACACTATAGTAACATGTGAATATTTTATTCGAGATTAAACTATGCCTCATTGCCTTCGATACGTGCAGAGTCACACTTATGGGATTATGTTACATTACACTTATAACATAATAAACATTCAACAATGCAACAATTATTAAAAATTACATATGCAGTAATATTTGATTAGATAGTGCAATGATACTATGTCTTGAAAACAATTTGTAATATCAGTAAAACAAACTGGCGGAGACTGTAAGTTAAAGTCTAGGTAGGCCTAATATAAAAGAAGAATTAAAGCAAAGAAAGATAAACCTTTAAAGAACAGTAGAAATTATTAAATTAAATTACAAGATAAATTAACGAAATATCTACAGATATTGAATAAATATTATCTTCATTATAGGAAGATATTTAATTTTAATTATATTTTATCAGAGCTAAAAGAAATTTACAATTAAATAAACCTTTTCTTTAGTAAATTCTGTATAAGAAATGTATTTTTTTACTTAGTGTACTATGATATAAATATTTGCTTTAGTAAAGAGAATTACTAAGTAGTGTTTAATCAATGGAAGCTTACATCATTATTTTATTTTATCAAATATTTGATTAAGAATTTGTTATATTAATTAGTGTGTAACTGAAGTAATTAACTTAAAAAGTTGATAATTTACTGAGCAGTTATTGTATTATAAGCGTCTGCGTTATAAAACAGAGCAGAAAAAGTTTTAATTAACTTACTCATACATTGAAATGTACTAATACATTTCTTATCAAAATATAATAGTTCTAAATAGAATAATACAAAATATCTATTTTATTTACAAGGCTATATTAATAACAACTGAAAACTATTATTGTAACAAATAAAGTTGGATTTGACCTACAAACAATTCTAAATATTTGTTCTGCTTAAATCAATGTATCAAGCAGACTATTATTTGAATTCAGTTATAAATATTTTTTTTTACAAATTAAATACTATATTTAAGCTTCTGTTGTGTTCATGACACCTGCTTGAAACCTCGTAAAATATGATTTATTTTAATTTGCGTTGAATATCTGCGTGGAAATACAGGCATAATATTAGTTTTAAATATTTTTTATTTACTTAACTTTATATAAAATTTATCCTAATGTATAATATACATGGAAATCAATTTAAAAACTATTTTTTTATAGAAAGCCGAAAACATAAGAATAACCTAATTACGTAACAGAACAATGATGAAATCAGCTTGGTGCCGTAGCTTACACAAGTACGTTTTATACAGCTGACTTTGGGTGTATAACAGACGACAAAGCATGTGTCAAGTTCCGATGAAATATTAATGTAACTATTCCCCTAAACCCTCTCTGCTGTGCTCATCTTAACAGCAAGTCGGTTTCTTTCACTAACGGATTCACAGTCTTAGAAAATGTAAATAGCCGGAATCAGTTACGCCATCTCTTTTAAATGTAGCTCTTACGTTATGTATGTGTTTTATTAAAAGACTTGCGGTAGAAAAATAAATCTACTCGCCTTGCTACTTACTCGCCGTACGCTGGTCAAGAGTTATGATGAGTTGTAATTTTGTTACATTGTAATGGTGAAATGTTTTTTCTATAGTTAACAAATGGCTTACTTGGCGTCCAAAATTAAAAACGGTAAACAGAAACAGTATATTTGAAACAGTACAGTTGAATCAAATATTACGTTTATGACTTTATTTTGCTAAATAACATTACATTTAATTGTGAAAGAGGTAAATAATGTTCAGTTTCCTTTATATATAAACATTGGCATGAATAAAATGATTAAAGCCGAATTATATAATTATAAAAATTATACATACTAAATTGCATAAGTGACATATTCAGTTGCTGAAATTGTAACACTTTGTTTTTTACACACGCTTATATATATTGTGGAAGTTGTAGAAGACCGACTAGCGTTTTTGCTCTTACCGAGAATCAAAACAGCATTCTATTCATCTTTCTTTGTTCTAAATGCAGAGTTTATAAGGCGGCTGTGCTAAATCTGAGAATTATAATAACTGATAAAGGAGTTTTTGGCTGATTGAAAATATTTAAATATGTGTATTTGACCACTTGTATTGAGTTTGATACTACTGTATATTTAAAAGGAGATTTGAGTAGTTTAGTAGGTTAATTATTTAATACGTTTTAATACAAACATGTTTTTCCTGTTATCAGTTAAAAAAGTAACTATAACGTAAAATATAATTGCAAGTAGCGATGAGATAACTGGAAACGATACAGTATAAATTATATCTACCATAGTATCTTGCACACTAGCTTCTATATTTCTAAAGTTACAGAAGCACTGCTATAGATGATTTATTGTGTCCTTGGCATGAAACTGTACTTTTGGACACTTCACGTTTATAGAACTGTCTAAAAAATATGTGGTGCTACGGTACGGTATGTGGTGGTAGGGTATAAAACGTTTCATAATTATCGTGAATAAGTCAGATTAATTTAATCGTGTTTGGCTGTACTCAGAAGCGGATCACTGACGAGGCCACGCAGTCACAAGCCCGACCAGAAAATAACAAAATAAATAGATATTGTAGAAACAATACATTCCAAATTATCGCTGTAAGTTCTAACAGTGAAAGTGTGGAGCAACGTGACAATGTATCTCAAGGCAGAGAGAAAGCCGCGACTCTGGTCTCATTACTCACTTCTACCTCATTAGCACTCGTGTGATGGGGGGCGTAATGATTATTTACTATAGAGTTCTGTCACATAGACGATTCTGTAATAATCGAATAAAAATGAGAAAAGTAATCTGTAGACCACACCATTTTTAGTACCATATGTGTACTTCTGTGTAAATCTATGACAAGTACTGTTATTTTCTTAGTATACAATTATGAAATAATACTATTAGAATGTTTCTAACAGTATTATTATGATTACAATTTTTTTGGTTTTACATAATTTATATTTTCATTGACAGCAAAAATATTTTTAAATTTTTATTTAATTATTAAATTTGTGTTAGTAGTTATAATCACAAAGAGAAATAACACTGTTGCACACTACTATCGAAATTTTTTTCTCCGATCTGATGATGAGCTGTGAAGCTTGAAAGCGCTAATAGGAATAATTTTTCTATAGTGGTGTGAAACAGTGTTATTTTTGTTGTACAAATTTTTACTTAGAGCGGCTATGTGCTACACGGTGTGCATGGAGTCAATGAATGAAGTCAATAAGCCTACTTACACGGCAAAACTGTGTTACAGGCCAAATGATAGGTTGATAGAGAAGGGCTTGCGCCCACCTAGACTACAATTGTCTGTCAAGCAGGTGCTTAAGTATAGAAAAAGAACAGAATATAATAGAAACTTCAGTGCTTTAGCGTACGAAAATGGGAATTAATGTGGGATTTTTTCTTCTTTCCTCGTCTTCTGTTTGGTGGTAAAGATACGTGGACTAAGATGGGCGTGTAGCATAAAATTATGCCTTATATGGGAATCTTCTTTGATTGAATTCAGTAAAGAAATATTGCAATAAAAATTAGGGCATTTGTTAAGAACTGACTGAATGCAGTAGCTGATATTCGTACGACTATGAAGACAGTGACGTGTCCATAAGTGAGCGCTTGGAATAAAAGACAGTGTGTTGAACACGTAAGTAATGGGAGCAACTGTGTGACCACTTTGGACTTACAGAACCTGATTGTGAACACTATTACTAAAAGGTTTCAACTTGTAGACACATAATATGCTTCAAAGTTGTTGTTAATTGAAAAGTTTCCACGGTACTGTGTTGAGTGCCCAGAAAATGACATTCAGACTACAATTAAAATTTACTCCACAATTAGTGGTCTGAAACAGAGAACCAAACTGGACGCAGGACGCAATATAATTTAATATGCTCTTAAAGATTTACGTATTATGATGCGTCACCTTGATTACAGATTCTTTGACAATAATTATCTCGTACTTTCTCATGATGTGTGATTGTCTTAAAGATGTTTACTACTACACCGATCACGACAATTAAAACTGAATGACGATTTTCTGCCATGAAAAGAATTAAAACATATTTAAGAAATTCTATGGGAACTGATAGTTGAATGTAGTAGCTATCTTTTCTAAAAAAAAAAAATTATAAATGGAAATCCATATTTTAACAAGAAAGTTATAGAGGAATTTGCTACATCTAAAAACAGAAAAATGGAATTATTTAACAAACAGTTAAGTACCACGTAAGACATATATATATATTATGTACATATTAATAACATCAGATAGTGCCCCCGTTAAATTCGGCTCTCTGTGTACTCCAATCATTACACTACTCAAAGCCACCAGCTAGCAGTGCTACGTTACTACTGGTACTTGCAGTCTCTCTGTCAGTTTCTCTTTCCATTAACTATGTGAACATACTTTTTATGTCTTCCGTATGTTTGAAAATAAATTTACATAATAAGCAGACGTGTGTACCATGTAAATAATTCCCTGAAAAAAGTATCACTACGAGTCAATACTATAAGAGAAAAATTCGTTAAGGATATGTAAGTAGGGTTTGTAGTAGGCAAGAGAAAAGTTTTACGTTACTATTTTTATTCTTGATGTCACCAAAACTGTATTTTAGTCAGTGTAATACCAGCTGTATGTTTATTTTAAACTAACCTGGTATCAATTGTTACATTTTAGCGAAAAGGATCCATACGAAACATTTGGTCGTTATTAATCTATTGCTTGCTATAGGATCTGGTTTCGATAAAACCCAGAGCTTAGGAAATCTAACGGAAATATAGTTGGTTGACAAAGTGTAGCAATCACTTCTACGTTAATTATTGTGTTGAATTATTCACTATAAACAAAGGAATTACATATATTAAAAAACAATTGTGTTTCACATATTTCTAATTTGTTTTGCTAGCAGTTGTCAATTCCAATGGCCAATGTGATTTAAAGAAAGAACTAGATGTGTTGAGTTTTTAACTAACAAAGGTTTCCTTAACAAACAAAAGTTGGTCGTTTAAGACCTGAAGATGATAGAGACACCAAAAGGCTTCGTCCAGAACAAAGTATTTAGCAGTCTGGGAATAAGTAGTGACAAAGTTGGTTTTAAGATGGCTGCCAATAAAACTAACAAAACTGGAAAAAGTTAAAACTGCTAAGTTAGATAAATGGTCATTTATAAGTAACAAAAGATATTAACGTGGTTTCACAAAGTATAAATAACGATAAATTTGCTGATACAGTTGCTACACTGCCTATAATAAACTTAATACATGACAACGTTAATGAGATTCTGTCAATTTATTGTTTTGCAAATTAAAATACTTTTACCACCTCAATAACAGTTTTGTAATTTAAAGTTAGAAAACACGGTAAACAGCAGCTTTATCGGTTATTTCAAGAATGCTGGAATTGAGCATTTTAATCGCTAAACAATTAAATCTACTATGAGCGCGAACTGAAGAAAATACTTAATGTACAGTAATAGTTAGTAAAAAATAGTGGTGTAGAATGATTAGTGGAGACCGAGTGAAGACTCTCACTTCCCTTTAGAGTATCTAAGCTTGTGAGAGCGACAGTAACGCGGATGAGATATGAAGGCGTGATAATGATAATAATTAAAGCACATCACGAAGATAAATGTCTAAATGCATATAACAAATCTAATGACGTAATAAATATAAATGAACATAACAAAGTTTACTTTATTAGCTGATTAATTTTTAGGCAAGGCACATGTTAACCTTCTACGTAGTGACAACTTCTGTCACTAGAAAAATTATAAATTTTCATGGCCTAGCGTTTATTGTAAAATATTTCTAAAATTAATCAAAGTAAAAGCACATTCAAATACTCTTAAAAACTTAAAATTTCTGTTGTACAACAGCCGGTGTGTAGTAGTGCCAAAGGTCACAATATGCGATAGGTGTTACCATTTTCTTGGTGTGTTTAAACAGTAGATTTAAAATTTTAATGTAACTGCACTTGTAAGTTTAAGAATGATAATCGAGTTTCTGTTATGTCAACAGACAAAGGTGTTTCAGAGAGAAATTTAAATTCTGAAGTGGAATACTTTTGTACATTTAGATAACCAACAAATTCCTTCAGACAACGTTTCGTGGGGACTCGAAACGACAATGACATTTTTGTTAAGCCATTAACGTTGTGTTACGTTTTGTAGAGAGTTGTTACTGTTGCATTGTTCACAACTGAAGTGTCCGTGTAAATACAAAATATTGATAAAATATACGTATACTGTTGTTGTAAAATCCTAATGCTTTTATTCTTCTTTAGCTTATCTGAATTAATTACTGAAAGTAATTAACTACACCTTTTTCTCATTAAACAAAATTATATTGTTTAGAATATGATGTTTTAACCATGTTTAGCACATCTACATAGATTAATGCCACTTTACAGTAGTAATTGATAAGCTACAAAATCCAAACTACATTATCTTTAGCATTATGGAAAGCACAGTATTCAAACAACAGTATGTAACTGTAGGAAGGTAAGTTTTAAAATTACGTGACGCAAATATGTATAAAAACCAAACGTATTACAATACTGTTGCATTTTGATCTTGCGTCAGCTCTGAATATAGATAGGCTTATACTATGTAGAAGCACATATATTGCATTTTCGAAACTTTCTACGGTTTTATTAATTTTTACTTGAAATACAAAAAGTTGGAGTAATGTTACAGTTACCGAGATGTTGAAGTAACCTTGTAGGGAATGGTGTAAATCTGATTAATCATATTCAACGCATCACTGACTTCAGAACAAATCATCTGATTTGCCAACAGATTTTAACAGTGCTTGGTAATCGTTATTTATTTACACATCACTTACGAACATAACTCATGTCCACAAGCTTTACTTGTTTGACGTGTTTTATAAATATCTGTATCGCACACACTTAGCTGAAAGAGTGCATTTCATTAAACAAATAATTACTAAAGAAACCGATGTGTGTGTACGCGCGCGTCTTACGTTTTAACGGAAAAATAATTAATGCATTTCGATGACGTTTACATTTTTTTAATGAAGTCCATTATGTCTTTTACAATAAATATGTATTTATAGTTATAAAATAGGATAAAAATTAAAAATTACTAATCACTTTTTTGCGAGGCATGAGATAAACAACTGCGTTGTAGATAAATAACTAGGTACTCTTTGTGGAACTAGAACATAATTAATATGCAATAAAAAGCAGGTTTAGTTTATACAATACAATTATTGAAATATTCCTGAAACTCTGATTTATGTCATGGGCTGCTTGGGACTGTGGAAGTTAAGAAACTATTGTTAACCACAGCTGGTTCTAACAGATTAAAATTTTGAAATTAATTATATACTGTTGTGTTAGATGGTATTATATAGCCTATAGCTGACTATTTTATACGTTAACTGTTTTACATAAACAACTATTTTATTCATTATTATTTGAAAAATAACTGTAAGATATTAACTGGTCACATAATCTGGCTCCTCATCACCTACGCACCATAATTAACACATTCAGAAAAATCTTCATTAATTCAGAGTAGCCAAAGAGAAATTAATTTATGAAATCACAGGTATCTGCGAATTGTGTACAGAACATATTTCATGAATTTTAACAGTAAGATCCACGAGAGCACCTAGGAACAGGCTAGATTGGTCAAAATATGAAACTAAACCTCAACATCCCACTACCATACACCATAACCAGACTCAACAATAGACTGGAAAACATCGAAGAGAGAATACTATGAAGTAACATAAGATTGAAATGACGAGGAACGTAAACGGAAAGTCGACAGGACGTAATCTGGAAGTAAGCTGGCAGAAGTTTCTAGAAGCAACGCAGACACCGACAACACGTAACAAAATCCGTGGCGAACCGATCGGTGCAACAGTACCTGCAGAAAACTAACCACAAACTACCATTACATTACGCGTGCACATGACCACACACCACAAAGGAAAACTAATAGAAATTTTTAACCTAAACATCAAAACATATATCGAAACACTGAGAATTAAATGCATAAGGTCAAATGCAAATCTGAGAAAATACAACGGTCTGCAGAAATTTGCAACTACACATAAGAAGGGCGTGTGAGTAGGGGGAGGGGTTCTTACACAGGTTCTCTTAAAATGAGATTCATAGCAACAGAGCTATCAAGGTTAACTGATTTGTTTCAGATATTTTTGGGACATTATTTATATAGATAAGTTTTCTTTTCCTTATATGTTCGTAATGTAGCGATGTGTTGCCTGTACATTTAGTTTGCTATGACTATTTTCGAGGGGGATTAGTGTAACTAGTTCAATAGGAAGATATATTGTCGAATCCTAAAAAACAGAATTGAAGGAGAAATTGGTAATGTGGGAGAACAGCGTGGATTTAGAACGGGAAGGTCCTGTGTAGACAACATATTTTCGTTGCGACAAGTAATTGAGAAACGAACGGAAAGGAATTTAGAAACGCATTTAGTATTTATAGACCTCGAAAGGCTTATGACAATGTCCCACTAGTCAAATTATTTGAAACTTTAGAAAATAGTGGAATTAACCCCATATACGTAGGAAGTGTATATAACATCTACAAAAACGTTCAAGCCAGAGTGAAAATAGGACGAGAAGTGTCCGAGTCGTTTAATATTATTAAGGGACTGAAACAAGGATGTTGTTTGTCTCCCACTTTATTTAAAGTATATATATATTGTAGCGTGACAGATAATCCACACAAATACATTACTCAATGATCATTAATAAAGCTCTAATATATGGAATATCCAGAGGAGAATCATTTAAAATGCACTATTTAATAATATATTCACAAGAAAGGTTGAATAAAGAAAATTTCTGCAAATAATATAATATAATACAAATTTAAAAACCCCGAAGACTAAAAATGATAATAACAAAATTACCCAGGTAAGATAGAAGCAGGCAATTAATATACCCCGACAAGGAAACCAGACCAGAAGAAACAAAGGCATACACAGCGAAAAACTACAGAAGAAGGAAGAATAATTAAAACTAGAGAAGAAAGAAGAATAACCAAAACCACTGAAGAAAGAAGAACAACCAAATCTACTACTACTGAACAAGGAAGAAAGAAGAACAATCAAAGCAACTGAAGACAGAAGAGAGAAGACTAATTAAAACTACTGAAGAAAGAAGAAAGAAGAACAATCAAAGCTACTGAAGAGAGAAGAAGGAAGAAAACCAAAACTACTACTACTGAAGAAAGAAGAGAGAAGACTAATTAAAACTACTGAAGAAAGAAGAAGCAAGAACAATCAAAGCTACTGAAGAGAGAAGAAGGAAGAAAACCAAAACTACTACTACTGAAGAAAGAAGAAAGAAGAATAATTAAAACTACCAAAGAAAGAAGAAAGAAGACTAATTAAAACTACTACTACTGAAGAGAGAAGAAAGAAGAAGAAGAATTAAAATCAAGGAAGAAAGAAGACTAATTAAAACTACTACTACTGAAGAGAGAAGAAAGAAGAATAATTAAAATCAAGGAAGAAAGAAGACTAATTAAAACTACTGAAGAAAGAAGAAAGAAGAACAATCAAAGCTACTGAAGAGAGAAGAAGGAAGAAAACCAAAACTACTACTACTGAAGAAAGAAGAAGGAAGAACAATCAAAGCTACTGAAGAGAGAAGAAGGAAGAAAACCAAAACTACTACTACTGAAGAAAGAAGAAAGAAGAATAATTAAAACTACCAAAGAAAGAAGAAAGAAGACTAATTAAAACTACTACTACTGAGGAGAGAAGAAAGAAGAAGAAGAATTAAAATCAAGGAAGAAAGAAGACTAATTAAAACTACTACTACTGAAGAGAGAAGAAAGAAGAATAATTAAAATCAAGGAAGAAAGAAGACTAATTAAAACTACTGAAGAAAGAAGAAAGAAGAACAATCAAAGCTAAAGAAGAAAGAAGAACAATTAAAACTCAAAGAAGAAAGAAGAATAATCCCAAACTAAATCTACTGAAGAAGGAAGAAAGAAGAACAATCAAAGCTACTGAAGACAGAAGAAAGAAGACTAACAAAAACTACTATTACTGAAGACAGAAGAATAACCAAAACTACCACTACTGAAGAAAGAAGAAAAATTAAAACTAGAGAAGAAAGAAGAACTAATTAAAACTACTACTACTGAAGAAGGAAGAAAGAAGAATAATTAAAACTAGAGAAGAAAGAAGAACTAATTAAAACTACTGAAGAAAGAAGAAAGAAGAATAATTAAAATCAAGGAAGAAAGAAGACTAATTAAAACTACTACTACAGAAGAAGGAAGAAAGAAGAACAATCAAAACTACTGAAGAAAGAAGAAGGAAGAACAATCAAAACTACTGAAGACAGAAGAAAGAAGAATAATTAAAACTAGAGAAGAAAGAAGAACTAATTAAAACTACTGAAGAAAGAAGAAAGAAGAAGAATTAAAATCAAGGAAGAAAGAAGACTAATTAAAACTACTACTACAGAAGAAGGAAGAAAGAAGAACAATCAAAGCTACTGAAGAAAGAAGAAAGAAGAACTAATTAAAACTACTACTACAGAAGAAGGAAGAAGGAAGAAGAACCAAACTCAAAGAAGAAAGAAAACTAATTAAAACGAGAGAAGAAAGAAGAAAGAAGAATAAACCAAATTTACTGAAGACAGAAGAAAGAAGAATAACTCAAAACCAAAACTACTGAAGAAAGAAGAAACAAGAATAATTAAAACTAAAGAAGAAAGAAGACTAATAAAGACTAAATCTACCGAAGAAGGAAGAAAGAAGAAGAACCAAACTCAAAGAAGAAAGAAGAATAATAAAAATAAAAACTACAGAAGAAAGAAGAAAGAAGGATAATCCAAAACTACAGAAGTAGGAAGAATAACCAAACTCAAAGAAGAAAGAAGAATAATAAAAATAAAAACTACAGAAGAAAGAAGAAAGAAGGATAATCCAAAACTACAGAAGAAGGAAGAATAACCAAACCCAAAGAAGAAAGAAGAATAATTAAGACGACCCATATAAAACAAAAACCCCATAAGGATAGAACCCCAAAAAACCCAAAATCAATGAATGTCCAAAGAGAAAGTATAACACCCTAAAAAACCAGATCACTGACAAAAAACTAAAACTGTTAGTAGTATTAAATATTAGTGCTTTCAAAAAGTTATTGTTTAGTTTGTATAAACAAATCTTCACAGTTCCCCCATGGTTGAATATTTCATGTTAAAAACTAGAGAAAGACTAGTAAATATATTGATAATTCACCATAGACAAGTGAAAGTGATCAAATTATAAATAATAAACTTTAAAAAAGGTGCATGAGTTACAGTACAAAGCAATAAACTTTAAGTTTTATGAATAGTGTCTACTTTGATAATGAAATAGTAATGTTACTAATAAAAAGCTACTAAAGCTGTATGAACATTCCATAGAATGGAATGTAACTTAGATAGCCAGGGTTATACTTAAAAAGGGGGCATAAATCTTGTAAAATGGGGAATTACAAAACAAATTGTTAATGTTGAGTAGTAAAAGATGATAACCATTATATGTGACCAGGATGTCAGATTCCTATTACATATAGTAATTAGATACGTAAGGATTATCCATAAGAAATGTTAGTGTTATAATTTGTTATTTTATTGTTCATTTTAATTTAGGAATGACATATCTAAAAATAGATACCATTCCAATGTTATAGAATATTTTTTATTTATGTTATTAGGTAATATACTAAGCAATGTTATTCAGAACACTAGTTTTGATATAGAGAAATGTTATATGTTAATTATATAATCAATAATTTATGTTATACCAGTCAGAGAAGGATATAAAATAACTACATTAATAAAACATTTGGAAATTAGCCACACATCAGATCTAGGCCAAAGAATAAATTTAAACTGCAGAATAATTAACAAACCTAGTCTTATAAACCAGATAAATGACAATATTTAGGGAAGATAAACTCAACATATTAAATACTATGTAAATAAGGCTTTATAGAGATATGGTCATTATATGAGTAAAATTATTTAATTGTCTAATAAGATACCATTAAAACCGAAATAGATTCACTGACATTATCCTAAGGGGAGTCATATACAAATGAATTATATTAAAAAACCATCATTAATATACTAAATTGCAATAAAATAAGTGAGAATTGATAATTATACAAATTTCAGATTTAATAGAATAATAATTATATTAGGGAAAATGGCTATTATTTACATAGAAGACAGGAAGTATAATTTTAGGCCTACCTCCCAAAAATTATAAGAAATATAATTTTCAGATAAAACTTTGTAATACTAACTTAATTACTATCAAAATAAGTAGAATAGAATAGTGAAAACGAATATGTATTTTATATTTCAAACAGTTAAATAATAACGAATTTATTTTATGAGCATAATGTACATTTTTAAAGTGTGTCGGAAGTTATGGCAATTTGAAACAATGTATGAGATATATTATATAGGCTAAGATTTACATGAGACGAAGGAAATACAGACAGTTCATTATTATACCTCGAAGAGAGCACTTCATGTGAATATTTGATAGAACCAACCTTTAATGGCCGTTACGTTATAACGGAGTTCGGAATCATTTTATGTAAAACTAAATTTTTAAATATTTTAATGAAAGTGAAGTGGTGAAGTTGACCCATGAACTACATAACACCTATAAACGAAATCACATATAACTAATTAAATGAAATAACACTGAAATCGCACCAAACACTAAGTGAAAATTCGAGGTTAACTGACACGCATAAACACCAGTAGATATACCCATTTAACAACATTTTTACACAAAGTGAACTATTCCATGATACACCAGTGACAATAAACTATACCCCAGAAGATCATATACCATTGCGAAGAACATTTAACCGAAGAAGGGACATATTATCTCAACAAGTACTTTGTTTACATTAGAAGCTATCAACGCGCATGCGTCAGGCGGCCATTTTGATCCAGGATCGTCACCACAATAAGACACGACTAGACTGCTTTCTGGTTCGAATAAAATTATATATAAACTTTTATTATTAATAATTACCATTATATTGTTTAAATTTAAGACATTTTTTGAATTGTAAGTGTTATACTTTCATGTCCCTGACCTTCTCTGGCTTTTTATATAAATAACCGTTCAAAGAACCTGTTTAAATAATACAACTGTAAAACTTCTAATATCGACCGACCCTGAGCGAGTCGATATGGCTTTGTAACCTCGATTAATTAATCGACCAACTTTATTATTGTGTTTAATAAACGTTTTTGTTTGTTTTTTGGTAAATTGAAGTTGATTTCGCTTATAAAAGGACATAATCATTAATTAACCAAGAAAACTAGATATTGTTTAAAGGCAGTATATGCGAAACTACAACATTTCAAGAGTAAGAAGAAGAGAGCCGTTTTCGCCTAACTTGAAGTTAATTGGATTATCTTTTTAACAAATTTACAGAACAGAAATTTATTACCAAAATAAACACCATACTATTATAATTATAATTACGATCAACAACCTATAATTATTCCTAAATATTAAGCACATAAATACACCGAAAAATTTTTTCCAAAATTATTTTTTTTTATAAATATAAATTTTAAATTTATATTTTATTTCAATTTGCTACCACAGCAAAATACACTGAGTTTATTTGATAATAACAAAGAACCAGGAACTTTACCAAATAGACGATTCCCAGAGCGGAACGTCACTACTACACATACACACCATAAAAATTATCCTGGATAATATTATACCAGAACACTCTACAATTACAATTATAGTATGGTTTTATTACAAAAGCGAAGATCAACAGTGAGAGCATAACGAAGACAAGAAAATATTAGCTACGTAACTACACACATTCTTACATTGAAATAATCTCGTTTTATTACAAGATCGACTAGCCCAACCAGTGGGGCTTACCGGAGAGCACAATTAACATACATCGATATTTATTTTATTATTCCCACCACCACCAACAGTATTATTACAAATGTGGCTTCCATCGCGGGGCTAGAACGAGGCGGACTTCAAGGTATTATTACAAATTTGGCTTCCATCGCGGGGCCAGAACGAGGAGGACTCACCGTAATATTACAAATTTGGCGTCCAACTAAAGGGCTGTAATTAGGGGTTGAAAGGTTGTAATTATTTGCCCAATTCCTAATTCAGCTTTGCAGCGGTTAGCCAGCCAGGGAATCAGGGAAGATGATGCGTCGTGCCACATCAAAGAAGAGAGCGGCGGAGGCCGAGAAAGAACTTGATATGGAGGATAAGGAGGCGTGGAGTGGGGAGTGGAGGACGTGGAAAAGATATTAGAACGGGTGGAAGATAAACAACCAGCACCACCAGAGAAACAACCCGAAATACCCACTCAAACAGGGGATATCCATGTCCAAGACAAGGAAGTGGAAAAATCTAAAACTACAGAAGAAAGTAAAATGGACAAATTAATGGAATTGCTCATGCAAATGAGTAAGGAAATGGATGACGATAAGCAGTCTTTGAGAGAAGATTTGAAAAAGGACATGGAAGAAAACAGCAAGAAGCTAGAGTCCAAAATGGAGGAGAATAACAAGAAAATGGATTCCACCAAGTAAGAAAATAGTAAGGAAAGAAAAGAAGACCAACAGTCCTTGAAGGAAAATTTGAGCGATATAAATAAAAACATAGAAGAATTGAAGAAGGACAACCAAGCAACAAAAGAAGAATTGAAGAAGGACAACCAAGCAACAAAAGAAGAATTGAAGAAGGACAACCAAGCAACAAAAGAAGAATTGAAGAAGGACAACCAAGAAACAAAGGAAGAATTAAGTAAAAAGATTGAAGACACCCATAAGAGAATAGAGGAAACCAGCAAAGAAATGAAGAAAGACAACCGATCTTTAAGCCGGAAAATTGATGAAACTAATCAGAAAATGGAAGAAACCAGCAAAAAGATGGAAGAAAAATTTGAGGAGAATAACAAGAAAATGGAAGAGAAGATGGGGGAGAGGTTGGAAGAGTTAAGAGAGGATAACCAACTATTACGAGAAGAATTACGAGAAGTTAACCAAGAGAATTTAGACAAGTTAGACGAACGAATGGAGCTATTAAGAAAGGAAATGAACCAGGAACTAAAGGAAAATAAGAAATCTATGACCAAAAGACTGGAAGACGAAACCATAACTATAAATCAACAGATAAGAGAAGTTGATGGAAGATGTCGAATGACGGAAGTGGAGGTACAAGAGTTCAAGGAAGTGGTGAACACCCAGGTCACAAATCTTGAAGAATCTACTCGCAAGAAGGCAGAAGAAAACCGAAAGGAAAGCCAGGAAGAACTCAGCAAGGTACGAACTCGAATTACAGAAAGATGTGACGGAATGGAGGAAGCGATGACTAACATAACGGGTCAAGTGAGACAGAACCAGGAGGACATGGAAGCAATTCGGAGCCGACCAACCAGCTTTACTAATATCCCAATCAACGAGAACAGAGAGTGGCTTAACTTCCGCCAATATAAAAGGAAGCCAATGGAATTCTTGGCCCGTGTCGAGGAATATATGGCCAAACATAAAAGTAATCGATGGTCCAATAATCGTGAACTATTAGACGAATCATTCCGTGATATGACGGATAATTGGTGGATGGCGAACAGGAGCGAAATAACCGATTATCCGCAGTTCAAAAGTTTGTTCAAGTCTAAGTATTGGTCAGAGACCACCCAGAATTTAATAAGGGACAACATCTGCAATGGCCGATATAGAACTCAGTTTGGCAGTACCATGACTGCGTACTTTCTTGGGAAGGTGTGCCTGGCCAAGCACCTGGAACCAGCCATACCAGAGGAATGCCTGGTGAACAAGCTTTCTTACCATTACGACGAAGAGGTCATAAGAGCTCGAAGAGGTAGTCAGATAAAGACCATACAGGCGATGACGGAGCTATTGGAGAACTATGAGAATGAAGAATATTACAGGCAGAGCAGAAGAAGAAATGAGCGGCCAGAAGTTCGAAATAATCCGTCATCAAACAATAATAGTCAACCGGTCAACAGTGGGTACCAAGGAAATAGATATAATCCGAATTACCATAATCAACACCCCACGAATGTAAACAACAACAATAATAACCACGGGAATATAAACCCGAATAATAACAGAAATAATAACGGGTTCTCCGGTAATCGAGGTAATTATTACCCCAATAATTACGTAAATAGACAAAGAAACACCAATCCTACCAATAACACCGAGCGGTTTGACAATAACAATAGGGGTTACCCTAATCCTAATAACAACAACAACCGGTTCTCCCGACCACGGGTAAATTTTATACGGGCGGAAGGAAACAACCATCGCAGGTATAACCAGCAACGACGGAGCAGCGTACACGAGTACGAAGATCGAAACAGAAGCCGAGAACGGGACAACTCTAGTTATAATCTGCCAAGGCGAAGTACTAGCCTAGATGACCCGGAGCGGCGTACAAATAGGGAACCAACCTACGAACCGAGAACTGAAAGACTGGAACCTACTCAAGGTTTCCCCACTGATGCCTCTGTTGGTCCTATTAATAACCAAGATGAGGAGAATTTAAACGGGAGGAGGCAGTGATAAACCATAAGGACCTTTTGCTGCTTCTATCGCCTGGGTATGTAAAGGAATTCCCAATAGTAAATAATCCCAATAAAATTACAATCATTCGATGTAATTATTTGAAAAATATTCGAAATGAATTACTGGAGGAGGACAACACTCGCCTCCCTATAATAAATAATGAAATAATATACATTAATGCAGAAGTCGAAGGAACATTCGCACAACTAATGATCGATACCGGTGCGAATGTATCCATAATTAACACTACAGAATTGGAGAGAATCCAAGGAAAATGTGGTAAGCTATTGCCAACCTTACCTATAAATAACATTATATTAATCGGTGCCACGGGTCGCCAAAACAAGACAATCAGAAAGCAAGTATCATTGAATGTCGTTAGTAAGGGTATAGCTATGAACATGGTCTTCTTAATTGCAGCAGGATTACCCTTCAACATATTAGTGGGATGTGATGTACTGAGAAGGAACTCGGCTATTATTGATTTACGAATGGAGAAGGTATCACTCTTTACCGGAGATCTAACCTGGACGGCCGATTTAGTCGGTAGTGAGATGACACTTCCCAGCAGTACCCACCAGCAAATACATAGCATAAATTATACCAATACTAACACCATTCCTAACACTATAGTATATGAACTTACAGACGAGGATTTATGGTCCCAGAAAATACAGGAGATAAGGGATTTCCGAAGCGGAATTAATAGAGAAAAATTACCCAATACTCAAGCGAATCAGCTAATACAAATTTATGAAAGATACCGCTCAGTATTTTCCGATGAGCCAGGCAAGGTAAGAAATTATCAATGTACCCTTCAATTCCCAGATACAGTAGAGTTTAATAGGAAATCCTACCCTATCGCACATTCTCGAAAAGAGGCAGTAAGAGCGGAAATTAATCGAATGATTAATGACGATAATATAGAACCTAGTCAATCCCCATACACCAGCCCTATTGTCGCAATTCCCAAGATAAACGGCGAAGTCCGGCTTTGTTTGGATGCACGGGAAATAAACAAGAAAATCATTAATGATAGAACATCGCCCGGTGAGACTGAGGAAATCCTGAAACGCTTCCATGGTACCCAATACTTCAGCACTTGGGATACGGTGTGCGGATACTGGCAGGTAGAGTTACACCCACGGAGTCGCCAATATCTGGCTTTCATATTCGAGGGGCGTAATTACCAATTCAAAAGATTGCCCTTCGGATTGGTAAACTCAGTTGCCATCTTTGTGACCTGCATGGACCAGATATTGGGACAAGAAGCACTTCAGTTTACAACCGTGTACGTCGACGACCTACTGATAACATCTGAGACGTGGGAGGAACACTGTTACCGTGTGGAACATGTGCTAGAAAAATTATCTGCCAGTAACGTCACGCTGAAGTTGGAAAAATCCAAGTTTATTGCCAGAGAAGTGCAATTTTTAGGATTTAACTTGGACGATCAAGGAATCTCACCGTCGGCAGAAAAGGTAGAAGCCATCCAGAAGTTCCCGGCACCCAAAAACAGGAAGCAATTGCAGTCATTCCTGGGACTCTGCAATTACTATAGAAAGTTCCAGGAACAATATTCAGAGTTAACTGCGAGGTTTCAACCTCAATTATCATCTAAAAACAAGTGGGTATGGTGTAAGGAACAAGAGGGGATTTTTCAACAAATTAAGGACAAATTTCTGGCTACTATAATACTTCGCCACCCAAACTTTAAGTTACCGTTCTTCATGAATTGCGATGCCAGCAACATCAGTCTGGGAACGACACTGTATCAAGAGGACGAGAAGGGTCAACCTCAAGTAATTAGCTTCGCGAGCAAGTCTTTGAACCAATGCGAAAGGAATTACACGGTGACGGAAAAAGAATTACTGAGCGTGGTATTTGCTTGCGGTAAGTTCCGCACTTACATTTTGGGATACCCCGTTACTATCCGAACGGACCATAAATCTATTTCATTCTTAAAAAGCTGCAAACTGAACCATGGCAGACTAACGAGGTGGATACTTGCCCTTCAAGAATACCATCTACAATGGGAGTACATCCCTGGTAAAAAGAATATAGAAGCGGATGTGTTATCCCGTGTCAATGTGGAAGAACAAACTTTCGAAGGGGAGAAAGAAAGCGTGCTGAAAATATATCATCTTCTTAGCACCAGAGCCGATTTAACAACAATATTGACCAACATGAACACCCACCAACAAGCGGACCCAAAATTGAGAAACCTCAAACTTCGGCTAGAAGAGGGAGATGAAACCGTTGCTAAATATTACCAGATGAATAAACAAATACTGTTCGTTAAAACCTCCTTGAAGGAAGAGATCTGGAAGGTAGTTGTTCCAACACAGATCGAAAAGGAATTGATAGTGAATTACCACATACGTTACGGGCATATGGGCGCCCTCAAGGTAATAAAAGCTCTGGAGGAGAGCTGCTATATAAAAAACATCAACAGAAAGGTCCGAATGTATATAAAGAGTTGTAAAATCTGCCAGCTGGTGAAATCTAATAATGAGAAGAAGGAAGGTGTGATGATCCCAATCACTTCCCAAGCAAAATTGGAGAAGGTGTTCCTAGACATTTGCGGACCATTTCCCCGTAGTGGAGGTCGACACCAATATCGATACCTAACCATCATAATGGACCACTTCACCAAATATGTTAAGCTATACCCTACTAATCGAGCGACTACCCGGAAAATTCTGGGGATACTAACTGAACAATGTATCCCACACCTGGGGAAACCATCTTCGATCATTACTGATCATGGAACCCAGTTTAAGGGTGGAAAATGGCGGGATACATTATTGTCAATGGGCATCCGTACATACAAGACGTCCGTCTACCATCCGAGCAGTAACCCGGCAGAGCGAGTGTTGCGAGAAGTGGGAAGGATCCTCAGGACTTATTGTCACCATCAACAAAAAAGGTGGCAAGACTATCTAGAAGCCACGGAGGAATTCCTCAACTTAGCATACCATCCAGCTATAGGGATAACCCCATATTCTGCTATGTACGAGAAACCACCCCCACGAGAGATCACAGATATCCTCGAATTCCCCAGTAACCATGTGTACAGATTTGATAAAGCTAAATTCTATAACAAGGTGGCAGAAGACCAGTTGAAACGGCAAAATAAGTATCAAAAGGCTAGTGGTAAATTAATAATATATGAAAAGGGAGAACAAATTTTATTAAGAAATCGAGAATTACCCAGCACACTGGAAGGAATAACGAAGAAGTTATTGCTATTATACATCGGACCATATATAATATCCAATGTGAAAAATAATAATACCTATGAAATCAAAGAAATCGATTCAGAAAGGATAAAGGGAGTATATAACCAGGCTTCCATGAAAAAATATTATGAGTAATTGAATGTATGGAAGAAATAATATTAATTAAATCACTAAATTCAAAAATGAAATAATGACTACTTACTACCTGTTATTTAAAAAACCATTTATGAATCAAAAAGAAAATGAATTTTGAATTAAATCACAAAATTCAAAAATGAAGTAATGACTACTTACTACCTATTATTTAGAAAATAATTTATGAATCAAAAAGAAAATGAGTTTTGAATTAAACCACAAAATTCAAAAACCCAAGTAAAAACAACTTACTACCTTATTTTAAAAACAACTTTTAGAAATGAACAAGAAGAAAAAGAATTTGGATAACACATTACAAACAATTATATATGGGACCAATTCTGAAAAACTTTCAAGAATAAAGAAATGGCAGTACAAACCACTGATACAATTTAAATGAATAAACTTACTGTGAAGTAAAATTAATGAGAATTTTATGTAAAATAAACAGAGATATTAAACATATGGAATTAATAAGTAAAGAGTGCATTTGGATAAAAAGCAAGAGCAAAATAAAATTTTGAAAAAGAAAGGAAAAACTATATATAAATAAATCCATACGAAAAAGATGATCATACAGTAAATGTCAGTTATTAGAAAGACAATGAAAAGAGTAATTGAAAAAACATAATACTAGTGGAACGATTCATAAGAATTAAGAAAGAAACAAAAATATAATACAAAATATATGCTGCCAATGACCAGAAGGAGATTGTGATAACAGTCAAAAAATGACAGAGAATTAAAAACTTTACACTGAATAATGAGTGATAATTATATTATACCAGCTTCCAACCACAAGGAGAAATAAAATGCCAGCAGAGCTAACCATTGAGAAAAATAACTGAGATAGAAATTAACTAAGATAGAAATATTAATAGATCTGTTCGTATACGAAGTGAAATATCCAAAGATATTTAATTTTTTTTTATAGTCATAATGTGGACTATTCTTACATAATTTTTATTAATGACTGTCTGAGATAAGTCCAGCAGTATTATTATGTATTGATCAGAGATGATTTACCTCTGTAATCAATAAATGACGTAGTATGGCCAGCAGAGTGTGAAGCCTACAGAGCCCCTCTGGACACTGCCCCAGCTAACGTGTTAGGGAATTTTAGGGAATAAATATCCCAAGGATAAAGAAACGAGTTAAGAAGAAAATGGAAAAATAAAAAATAACGAACCTCAGATGACTATTACTATCGGTAAGAATCCAGTTAATAATGAAATATAGATAAGCTCAAAAATATAGAAGAAAAAATTTTAGAAATGTGAAGGAAGTAAAGAAATATAATTTATAATATAATGTCATAAGCAATTACTTCAGACAAACTAAGTATGATCTGAACTAATCACTTCTGGAAGAGAGCAATCTGTAGCGTGACAGATAATCCACACAAATACATTACTCAATGATCATTAATAAAGCTCTAATATATGGAATATCCAGAGGGGAATCATTTAAAATGCACTATTTAATAATATATTCACAAGAAAGGTTGAATAAAGAAAATTTCTGCAAATAATATAATATAATACAAATTTAAAAACCCCGAAGACTAAAAATGATAATAACAAAATTACCCAGGTAAGATAGAAGCAGGCAATTAATATACCCCGACAAGGAAACCAGACCAGAAGAAACAAAGGCATACACAGCGAAAAACTACAGAAGAAGGAAGAATAATTAAAACTAGAGAAGAAAGAAGAATAACCAAAACCACTGAAGAAAGAAGAACAACCAAATCTACTACTACTGAACAAGGAAGAAAGAAGAACAATCAAAGCAACTGAAGACAGAAGAGAGAAGACTAATTAAAACTACTGAAGAAAGAAGAAGGAAGAACAATCAAAGCTACTGAAGAGAGAAGAAGGAAGAAAACCAAAACTACTACTACTGAAGAAAGAAGAAAGAAGAATAATTAAAACTACCAAAGAAAGAAGAAAGAAGACTAATTAAAACTACTACTACTGAAGAGAGAAGAAAGAAGAAGAAGAATTAAAATCAAGGAAGAAAGAAGACTAATTAAAACTACTACTACTGAAGAGAGAAGAAAGAAGAATAATTAAAATCAAGGAAGAAAGAAGACTAATTAAAACTACTGAAGAAAGAAGAAAGAAGAACAATCAAAGCTAAAGAAGAAAGAAGAACAATTAAAACTCAAAGAAGAAAGAAGAATAATCCCAAACTAAATCTACTGAAGAAGGAAGAAAGAAGTACAATCAAAGCTACTGAAGACAGAAGAAAGAAGACTAATTAAAACTACTATTACTGAAGAAAGAAGAATAACCAAAACTACCACTACTGAAGAAAGAAGAAAAATTAAAACTAGAGAAGAAAGAAGAGCTAATTAAAACTACTACTACTGAAGAAGGAAGAAAGAAGAATAATTAAAACTAGAGAAGAAAGAAGAACTAATTAAAACTACTGAAGAAAGAAGAAAGAAGAATAATTAAAATCAAGGAAGAAAGAAGACTAATTAAAACTACTACTACAGAAGAAGGAAGAAAGAAGAAGAATCAAAACTACTGAAGAAAGAAGAAGGAAGAACAATCAAAGCTACTGAAGACAGAAGAAAGAAGAATAATTAAAACTAGAGAAGAAAGAAGAACTAATTAAAACTACTGAAGAAAGAAGAAAGAAGAATAATTAAAATCAAGGAAGAAAGAAGACTAATTAAAACTACTACTACAGAAGAAGGAAGAAAGAAGAACAATCAAAGCTACTGAAGAAAGAAGAAAGAAGAACTAATTAAAACTACTACTACAGAAGAAGGAAGAAGGAAGAAGAACCAAACTCAAAGAAGAAAGAAAACTAATTAAAACGAGAGAAGAAAGAAGAAAGAAGAATAAACCAAATTTACTGAAGACAGAAGAAAGAAGAAAAACTCAAAACCAAAACTACTGAAGAAAGAAGAAACAAGACTAATTAAAACTAAAGAAGAAAGAAGACTAATCAAGACTAAATCTACCGAAGAAGGAAGAAAGAAGAAGAACCAAACTCAAAGAAGAAAGAAGAATAATAAAAATAAAAACTACAGAAGAAAGAAGAAAGAAGGATAATCCAAAACTACAGAAGAAGGAAGAATAACCAAACTCAAAGAAGAAAGAAGAATAATTAAGACGACCCATATAAAACAAAAACCCCATAAGGATAGAACCCCAAAAAACCCCAAAATCAATGAATGTCCAAAGAGAAAGTATAACACCCTAAAAAACCAGATCACTGACAAAACACTAAAAGTGTTAGTAGTATTAAATATTAGTGCTTTCAAAAAGTTATTGTTTAGTTTGTATAAACAAATCTTCACAGTTCTCCCATGGTTGAATATTTCATGTTAAAAACTAGAGAAAGACTAGTAAATATATTGATAATTCACCATAGACAAGTGCAAGTGATCAAATTATAAATAATAAACTTTAATAAAGTTGCATGAGTTACAGTACAAAGCAATAAACTTTAAGTTTTATGAACAGTGTCTACTTTGATAATGAAATAGTAATGTTACTAATAAAAAGCTACTAAAGCTGTATGAACATTCCATAGAATGGAATGTAACTTAGATAGCCAGGGTTATACTTAAAAAGGGGGCATAAATCTTGTAAAATGGGGAATTACAAAACAAATTGTTAATGTTGAGTAGTAAAAGATGATAACCATTATATGTGACCAGGTTGTCAGATTCCTATTACATATAGTAATTAGATACGTAAGGATTATCCATAAGAAATGTTAGTGTTATAATTTGTTATTTTATTGTTCATTTTAATTTAGGAATGACATATCTAAAAATAGATACCATTCCAATGTTATAGAATATTTTTTATTTATGTTATTAGGTAATATACTAAGCAATGTTATTCAGAACACTAGTTTTGATATAGAGAAATGTTATATGTTAATTATATAATCAATAATTTATGTTATACCAGTCAGAGAAGGATATAAAATAACTACATTAATAAAACATTTGGAAATTAGCCACACATCAGATCTAGGCCAAAGAATAAATTTAAACTGCAGAATAATTAACAAAGCTAGTTTTATAAACCAGATAAAATGACAATATTTAGGCAAGATAAACTCAACATATTAAATACTATGTAAATAAGGCTTTATAGAGATATGGTCATTATATGAGTAAAATTATTTAATTGTCTAATAAGATACCATTAAAACCGAAATAGATTCACTGACATTATCCTAAGGGGAGTCATATACAAATGAATTATATTAAAAAACCATCATTAATATACTAAATTGCAATAAAATAAGTGAGAATTGATAATTATACAAATTTCAGATTTAATAGAATAATAATTATATTAGGGAAAATGGCTATTATTTACATAGAAGACAGGAAGTATAATTTTAGGCCTACCTCCCAAAAATTATAAGAAATATAATTTTCAGATAAAACTTTGTAATACTAACTTAATTACTATCAAAATAAGTAGAATAGAATAGTGAAAACGAATATGTATTTTATATTTCAAACAGTTAAATAATAACGAATTTATTTTATGAGCATAATGTACATTTTTAAAGTGTGTCGGAAGTTATGGCAATTTGAAACAATGTATGAGATATATTATATAGGCTAAGATTTACATGAGACGAAGGAAATACAGACAGTTCATTATTATACATCGAAGAGAGCACTTCATGTGAATATTTGATAGAACCAACCTTTAATGGCCGTTACGTTATAACGGAGTTCGGAATCATTTTATGTAAAACTAAATTTTTAAATATTTTAATGAAAGTGAAGTGGTGAAGTTGACCCATGAACTACATAACACCTATAAACGAAATCACATATAACTAATTAAATGAAATAACACTGAAATCGCACCAAACACTAAGTGAAAATTCGAGGTTAACTGACACGCATAAACACCAGTAGATATACCCATTTAACAACATTTTTACACAAAGTGAACTATTCCATGATACACCAGTGACAATAAACTATACCCCAGAAGATCATATACCATTGCGAAGGACATTTAACCGAAGAAGGGACATATTATCTCAACAAGTACTTTGTTTACATTAGAAGCTATCAACGCGCATGCGTCAGGCGGCCATTTTGATCCAGGATCGTCACCACAATAAGACACGACTAGACTGCTTTCTGGTTCGAATAAAATTATATATAAACTTTTATTATTAATAATTACCATTATATTGTTTAAATTTAAGACATTTTTTGAATTGTAAGTGTTATACTTTCATGTCCCTGACCTTCTCTGGCTTTTTATATAAATAACCGTTCAAAGAACCTGTTTAAATAATACAACTGTAAAACTTCTAATATCGACCGACCCTGAGCGAGTCGATATGGCTTTGTAACCTCGATTAATTAATCGACCAACTTTATTATTGTGTTTAATAAACGTTTTTGTTTGTTTTTTGGTAAATTGAAGTTGATTTCGCTTATAAAAGGACATAATCATTAATTAACCAAGAAAACTAGATATTGTTTACAGGCAGTATATGCGAAACTACAACATTTCAAGAGTAAGAAGAAGAGAGCCGTTTTCGCCTAACTTGAAGTTAATTGGATTATCTTTTTAACAAATTTACAGAACAGAAATTTATTACCAAAATAAACACCATACTATTATAATTATAATTACGATCAACAACCTATAATTATTCCTAAATATTAAGCACATAAATACACCGAAAAATTTTTTCCAAAATTATTTTTTTTTATAAATATAAATTTTAAATTTATATTTTATTTCAATTTGCTACCACAGCAAAATACACTGAGTTTATTTGATAATAACAAAGAACCAGGAACTTTACCAAATAGACGATTCCCAGAGCGGAACGTCACTACTACACATACACACCATAAAAATTATCCTGGATAATATTATACCAGAACACTCTACAATTACAATTATAGTATGGTTTTATTACAAAAGCGAAGATCAACAGTGAGAGCATAACGAAGACAAGAAAATATTAGCTACGTAACTACACACATTCTTACATTGAAATAATCTCGTTTTATTACAAGATCGACTAGCCCAACCAGTGGGGCTTACCGGAGAGCACAATTAACATACATCGATATTTATTTTATTATTCTCACCACCACCAACAGTATTATTACAAATTTGACTTCCATCGCGGGGCTAGAACGAGGCGGACTTCACGGTATTATTACAAATTTGGCTTCCATCGCGGGGCCAGAACGAGGAGGACTCACCGTAATATTACAATATATATATATATATATATATATATATATATATATATATATATATACAAGGAGCACTGGAGACATGGAAAACAAAGTGCAACAGAATGGGAATAGATTTAGAAGAGAAGTATTTATACACTCTTTTATTCGCAGATGATCAAATGGTGATAGCCAGTGATGAAGAAGATATCACTTATATGATGAGAAAACTAGTAGAAGAATACGATCTATGGGGATTAAACATAAACTTAAAAAAAACAGAGTACTGAGCCACAGGAAGTCGAACATCAGATCTTCAGTTATCTGATAATACTTCCATCAAGATATGTTAAAAGTATAAATATTTAGGAAGTATAATTAGCGATGATGGAATATATGATGAACATATAAGACATCGATTAGTTTTAGGAAAAAGCACCATACGCCAATTAAACTCACTTTCATGGTCCACTAAAATCGGGATACCGACAAAGATCAATATTTATAAAGCAATTGTTGAACCAATTACCACCTATGGGTCAGAATGTTGGACAATCAGCGAAAAGAACCGCAGGAAGATAGAAGCTGTAGAAATGGACTATCTTAGACGAGCTTCCAGAGTTTCTCGTCTGGAACGTGTAAGGAATGACGTAATAAGGTAAAGAACAAATAGAAAAGAAACTGTAATAGAAGATATAAAACCTAAACAGCTTTCCTGGTATGGGAAATAATGAAAATGAGCGAAGAAAGAATACCTGTGAGTGTGTTCAAATACAGACCTAGCAACAGAAGGAAAAGAGGCAGACCTAAATTAAATTGGATAGAAGGGATCCAAACGATTATGGAAGAAAAAATCTGAAGAATAAAGATACACAGAATAAGTTGATATGGAAACTGAGATGCGGGATGCGGCAGTAGCTGTGGGATCCCCGCCAATACAATAAAATACATGACTACTTTCACTTAGGCCTATTATTTGTTTTTATTTTATTTTGTGCCAACTTATACATTTTCATTTGTTACTGATGTGTATTGGGTAACGTGCGTTTGAACTCATTAATTGACGTCTGAATATGTATGTGCATTATTTGTATCCAAATTAGATTAAAAATTACGTCGTCGTTTCTTATAGACTTGAAACGCATTACAAAGCGATATTTTTGTTATTACCTTAACTCCAGATGTATAAAATTTACCATTTCGTTTACGAATTTATTTTTCTTGTAACTACATTGTGCCTGAGTTTGCGTTTACTATATGTGCGTTTTATTTGTTTTATGGTTTATTATTATTATTTTTTTGTATCTTGTTTCAATCACTGGAAGTAGAACGTACAGTTTGGGGACCTGAAAATTATTATAAGTGTTTTCATAGTTTCAATTCCTGAATTTTGCAGTTCAGTTTGTTCATTTGTTCTGTATATTTGACTGTTATTTTGTTTAGCATTATTGGAAGTTTGTTTTTAACGAATTTAGATTTGTGAGACAACACAATAGAGTCTAGTTCATATTTATAATTTCTAACAATATAAATTCTTATAATTCTCTTTTACGTCTACATATACCGTCCAACTGTATAATTGGGTGCCACTTACAGGTGATTATACAGGTCAAACATATTTATGTAGGCCAAAGGTGACATCGATTGTAAACTCTGTTTTAAGTAGAACATTTGCTTAAATATGTTCTTTTCTAACACAGAAGAAGCCTGATTTTAAGACTTTATACGTTTACGATATACAAAATAAAAAATAACTAATTTGACTATGTCATTGTAATCCTCAATTATTTTTTTGTCGGACCGTGTGACTTTACATTTTTTGCCTCCTTTCGTACGTTACAGTGCAGTGAAATCCGAAAAAATGTCATGGTTCTTTCTACCTTCTGTTGCGAGCGTCAATAGCTACCCTGAATAAACCAAAAGTCATAAAAAACGTTCCTGTTAGAGTGTTATTTGTAAATATGTGCTTTGTTTGGTCCAAAAATATTTTGTTCGTGTAGGCCTACATGTAATACGTACATTAGACATTAGGCATTTAACTTTTGCAGCCCTAAATTTTAATTCGTTTCAAGCAAAATACTTATTACAAGTAATTTAAAATTAAAAATATATAATTATTGGTAATTTTTTGTTGATACATACCACAAGAAGAAAAATTAATATGCCACGAGAGGAAAAGCACAACATTCCCGTACGCTAAGGAATGGAGCTTTTTTATGATTATATCTACAGATCTTCAACATCCCTTCACATTTATTGGACTAAATACTGAACAATCACATTATGTATAAATTTACAGATTCTTATACTACATTCAGGTACTTTGTACAAGGTACTGTATACCGTAAAATCGCTTTACGTTTATTTACTTACTCGTACTTGTGCTGTACTCTCCGCTATTTTAATTTAAGAACCAATAGACCCACCAGCTTCTCTTAATATTTACGTTTTGGTTTCAAAATACCTTTGTGCTTTTACAATCACTTTTCATTCATAGTTATTAATTATGGAGTCTTCACAAAAACATGTCTTCTCAGAAGGTGTACATAATTTATCTTGACTACTTGTACTCTTTTTACTCAACATTTTGTTTAACTTGAATAAATTATTTAAAAACTGATTAGTTTGCACTTAATAAAACACATAATACACAACAATCACGCTCAGGGAAAAACGAAGCATGGAAGAATTTGGAAGGAACGATGGGGAATAACCGACTACAGTGCCAACAGCAATTCATCAAACTGCAACTCAAGTTGAATTCCTTACTGCAGAAAGAATTAAGAGGGCACAGCTGCAAAATACATCATTGAGAACACTTTGTTTTGTCTACCACGGAAGTACACATATGCCTGACTCGCTGGACATTACAGGCCTGAGGCTAGAAATTATGTTGTCCATAAGTTTATTTCTGAAGAACATAAATAATCTTTTTTGCCGGATATTTTTCATCCGCGAAAGTAATTTGTAATAGCCTAATGCTTTCACGTTTTTTTTTTAATCTCCGTACGACGTGTTTCTCGTAAATCAATAGGTTTTGTTGATAGAGCATGAAACGTTATTTTTTGCAAAACCTATCAATCGTGATACCTTGGTAATGTGTTGAACATCCTCTTACATTATGTGTGCACGCATAATCCTCTTACGTGTGTGCGGATCTGTACAGTAATTCTTATATTTTTATTTTATACCTTCTGTCAGTATCTTGTGTCCATGAAGTGTTAATTCGTGTTTAGGTAATAAGGAGCATATGTTATTTCCCTACTGTTGATGCTGTACAAGCCTTTTAACTCTACGAAAAAGGTTTCATTAAGGAAAGATTGTACAAGCGGGTGCAAAAAACACTTAAAGTCTGCTAAACAACAATTCTCTCAAGGGGCTAAATTAGTATCTACACTGATGTGAAGCGACCAAATGTTCTCATTTACCTTCGTGAATTACGTATGGATACTTTCTACATACCACGATTACAACAGGAATCTGCTTCCTGCATTCCAATTTTTATTTCCTTCAATATATTATACTTTAATTGCCGTATAAACCTGTGACTTTACCAACTCAATTATTCAACTCCAGTGTAAATCTGAAGAAATTGTCCTTCATAATTTTTGTTTTCTAAGTATAGTTCTTATTAAGCAGAGAATTTTCTGAGATTACCAAAATTGAATTTCTTTCCCTACCAGTTTATCTTTTTCTCAACAATAATAATAATAATAATAATAATAATGGCTCCCATGTGTACCACCGAAGTAGCTTAGGAGTAGGCAGGTTAGGCTGCCTAATGTGAGCCGTATGGCATACAATGAAGGCAATGTGGCCAGCACTACGCTTCAGCCGCCCATTATTATCTCTAGGATGTTATCCCAGGTACTCATTCTCAACAGGCTGAGTCGGCCTGGGGACTGAAAAACGCACCTTGATTTTATGGTGCGGGCCCGGGAAACGAACCCGGGATCTCTAGATTAGTAGCCATGTGCCATACCCACTGGTCTATTGAACCCGTTCTTAACAATAACTTGTAAAAGTACAATTTATACGATTTAAGTCGAATTCTTTGTTTTTCTCTAGCTCCGATAAGTGGTATATCCCAGTTCCACGAACTCACTTCAATAAATTTATGTCTTACTAAATGCGGTGCCAATTTTAATACTGTACCAATAACTTATATAACTTCTGTCTAAGACTTCAAACATAATATTTATTACCAATAAGTTTAATAATTATGCAAATCGTTGTCTCCACTGGGAATGGAGAATGATGGAATTGAAAGAAAAGTGAAAAAAGAAAATGCACTCTATCCTCTTTCTTATCTAAACACAGTAAAACTTATTAAACTTGAAAACAGTCTGTTGTTTATGAGTACTTAACGAAGCAGAAAGTTACCGTCTGCTGTTAAGCATTTCCGTACTACGAGAGCACTTATCTATTCACCTCGCTTCAACGTTCTTAACTAAACTGAGCTACGCACACTTGAGACTCACTTATACGCCTTTTCTTGCAATAAGATATTTAGACAAAACAGAACGATCACGTATACCGCTACCTTCTGGACATTTACCTGGCATAGAAAAACGTCGCAAAGTATAGAATTACGGGTGAATCCAGAGGCTAAAATATACCCCTGTTTCTACTTCCACGTTTAGTGACGAGGAATTTGTTTTATTGATTCGTCCTAACAATTCCATTATTTTCATAAAAAATGGAAAATGTGATAAACGAGCAAATCATATGATTTTCATTAATAACTGTGATGTTAAGTTGATTAATAACTAAGATTCTGAAAAGCGCAAGTAACTTTTTTGATAATTTTTAGGAAGCGGTAATTTCCTTAAGGTATTTAGTTTTTTATTTGCCTTGAGAAGGTTTGAAATAGAATAACGTAACCTTTCTAACATTAAAAATATCAAAACCAGATTATCATATTTCAACAAATATATTTTTTGTATTGTAAAACATTATTTTTAAAATATATTTTAAAACAAATATACAAAACAAATGTATAAATCAAACTTAAAAAATATCATTTTCTATGTTAACAACATTATTTCGCTTTCATATTTTATGTTGAAATATCCAGTTTCAATGTAATGATGTAACATCTTAAATTACCTTAAACAATTTTTGAAATCAGTAACTTTTATAAACGTTTGCATTTAATATTTTTATATCATAAGTAAAATTTAAAAAATTAGTGACCGATAACTGGGTAACTGGAAAAATCGTGCAGTA
The DNA here is from genome assembly GCA_034769895.1 of Magicicada septendecula. Lineage (NCBI taxonomy): Eukaryota > Metazoa > Arthropoda > Insecta > Hemiptera > Cicadidae > Magicicada > Magicicada septendecula. The sequence goes on along the minus strand of CM068367.1, from coordinate 308,348,008 downwards.
AAGAAAACAAAATTAACAGATTTAAAAAATATAACAGGGCAATGGTAATTACATTTTAACAATATTAACGGTGCAACATATACTTTCCTATATCATAAATTTTCTTTTTATCACTAGTCAAAATGTTAAAAATGTATAGTTAGTTACTGATAAAGCTCTAACATCATTTAGTTAATATTTACCGTTTACCTCGCATAGAGAGTAAATGGAGCGTTAACATCTGTCACTTGTTTTAACCGATATGAGATTGCTTAGGTTTCGTGCCAATATAGTAGGGTCCCTTGATCTTACGCTGCAGTTTCCTTCGCCAATGTGACTTAGCTTCAGACTATTTATTTGATTTTTACAACCGGGAAAATTACAAGCTTTAGAAACACACCTCTTACAGTTTTATGCTGTCGGCCATATTAAGAAACAATGGGAAATACAGAGTAACTAAGATAAGACAAATTGTTAGGTAACTTAAAGCTTATCTTAAAAACAACATTAAGAAATATATTAGTACTATTATATACAGACCTACTGTTTATCAGTTTATAAGTAATGTAGTCGAAAGTTCCAAGCAAACAAATGTGTTCTAACATTCTGAGAACCAATATTATCTAAAAAGCAACACACTATAAACTTGCACAATCTGTTTTCACTTTAAAGTAGTTTAAGTACGTATTTTATAATCTCACTTGTTTCAAATGATTCAACATTCAATTAGCTTATATACTGTACTTTATTCTATAATCATAATATGATATTTTTTCGGAATATTGCAGCTGTCTTTGAAAATGGTTTACTAATCTTATTTTATTTCCTTAAAAATTCTAGTGATTATCGTTGGCAGGAGACTAGTATTTTGTTTAAAAAATGTAAAAATTTCATGTTTGAAATATGTGTTAGAAAATTTAATGTTATTTTTCATGTGTAAATATATGAGAATTTAAAATATTTATAACGCACTAGACAAAGGAATCGTGTAAAGTAACAAAATGTGTGATAACAAGATGTGACAAGATGTTAATAGAAGTGTTGCAAATCAATAACATCTGTTGCTTGTGTTTACGGGGAGCGAGCGCAAATACGCTGCGTATCATCTGTCTGTAATTTTGGCCTATGACTTTCTCTGATAGGCTGTGTTGCGTTAATGCAGCCCTCATTCGTTCTGACAATGCTGAATGCACACGGGTGTAGCATCCATGAGGTCCAGAACACGTACCTTTCTGATAGACCCCGAGATCGTTAGCTAGTGTACTAAGAAGCATGTCTAGATACTTAGTGAAATAAAATATATGTGACTTGCATCAAGTGGGGCGTTAATAAGTAGGCAACATGGAAAGAGGTAATAAGTCTATTTTAGATACAGGCCTAACGTTGTAGCATAAACTGGTCCTAACCATCATAAATATTCCCACAATTACTTTGAAGGTCACTCACATTAACTTATAAACGCCGTGGAAGAAACAGAGATGAAAGTAAAGAGCTTGAACGGAAAGATAGTGGAAAAGTAAAATATAAAGTCTTTGAGAAGGCTGGGGCTTAACAATATTTTTATAGCTCATTTAATAATATATTTTGTAGTTTTTTGTGACTATTAAAAAGTAGTGTATACAAGATTGACTTACTGGAAGATGAAAGTACTTGCAGTTTACAGGAATGCTGACCTGCAAACTGTTAGGACTACCTGTAATAAATAATCACTTTTCATACTGTTTCTGTCCTTATTATTTTCAGTACACGGCATAAAGTATTGTTACGACGGTCGCACAGATCGTCGTGTTGCACAATGGAAACAGAATAACTAACACCAGGTGAGGACAATAATTACAACTCTAGAAACAAACTAAAGTTAGAAATCAATAAGGGCACTTGTATAAAACAAATTAAGTTAAATTTGTCCAACACACAACAATAAATGTCATCTTATTACAGTTTCACAATAAGTAAAACAATTACACCAAAACCGCAAGTCACACTCTGAACTTCACAGTAATGTCGTTGGTCAAAAACCGAACTTGACCGGCCGCTGGCGGTTCTGTTTATCACCACTGAGATTCTAGAATAATCTTCCATTTTCCAGGCGATGAACCGAGAATAAATTGTGAAGTGTTAGAGGCTGAAACGCTTTGCAAACCGTGTCAATATCCGACTTTGAACACACTGTGCCTACCGAATGCAGTAGAATAATCTGGAACGCGTCTGTTGATCCACTTCGAATGTTGAGTAATAAACGCGTGTGAAATGTTATGTAGTTGTCTTTTATTCAATGTACTTATCTATGAAGGCATTATCTATCAAGTTTCGATATAGGCCAAGAAGGTAGTTCGAAACTGCCAGACACAATATTGTTAAGAAAGATTAAAATTTGAGTGAACTGCTTGTAGGCTACGTCAATTCCAGTTATTTTAAGTTTGTTTCTAAGCATTCGTAAATAATACATGTCCAGTTAATAACAATTGTCATAAAACGAACATTTCTCTTCCTTCAAAAAACTTTGCTTCTCGTTTCTTTCTTTTTATATTTAATTATCATGCAAGAATAGCTTAACTCACTACATTAAAGCTTTCATCGGCAGCTAGATTCACTACATGGATTTTTAATTATGTAGTCACTACGTAATAGCTGACCTAATTTTTTATAAAGTTAAACTGAAAGCCACAATTAATTATGAAATAAAATGAAAGCCACTACTAATTATGTAGTCACTACGTAATAGCTGACCTAATTTTTTATAAAGCTAAACTGAAATTTACAAAATCATAATTTTGTGCATTCCTCGTTCTAAACATTAGGTTACCAATACTTGAAGTGTCACACATTCTTTTTAATACCTTGTGTTGTGCTCAACTTTTATAAACAGTACACTACCGCGAGCGAAACCGGATTCCGTGACGGAATATGAATGAACTGTTTGGAACACAAAATTGTAACAGAAGACAGTCACAGAATTTACATAGCAAAAAAGAGGTGCATAGAATAAAGTAGCTACCCGTATATTCATAAGTATAAATTGCTTTGTATTTCCCAATGCAACAATCGCTCTCTAAGTTCCGAGTTTTAGTAGCATTATTCTGTTTTAAGTTAAAGTAAACACATATTACAATGGCAATTAGTCTTGAATATAGTAATCTTCTCAACTCCGTACATACGCAAATAATTTTGCACTGCCGATATATTTATATGGGTATGATGCAATAAAGTAAATGTAGAAGCAATTTATTTTGCTGTCATAGTTGTGCGACTATATTATTAATTATACTGATCACATCTTTTGTAACGTTTATTTTTAAAATAATTATATAATTGTACAAGTAGTAAATAATAGCTAAAAAAAATTATGTGTACTAGCAGTTATAATTGACAAAGAAGTATGTGAGGGTGTGTGAAGGGAAAGTTTGTAAGACTGTCCTTTTGGCATTGTAACCTACAGACAGCTTGATGTGTTACGGCTGTAAAGATAATTGTTTGACAAAAAGAGTGACACTTACTAGATGTATGTGAGACGTTGTATTTCGCATCAGGCAGCTGCTCTGAGTAAGAAAGGCATAACCCCCAATAAACCAATTTACCCTTTTTAAAACTTTGACACAGACTGAAAGCAAAGAGTTTGTCAATTCGATACGGTACAACATTAGAGGCCAGAACAATAGCAACCTTTCCTCCTTAAGGGGAAAGTGAAACTCACGAATTCTGGAGTGCTTGAATGAGATTCCTGGTAAATAGAGAAAACGGCTGTAGGAACAATCAGGGACGAATGGTAGTTCGACAAGAGAATCACGTGTAAAGCAGAGATACTCGAAAACCAATGACGAATATACAATTTGTCACACTGGCTAAAGAACCAATAAGAGTATCCAAGCAGATGGAAGATTCAGCAGAGGTAGGCGGGATGAGAATTTACTTGGTAGATCTCAGAACAGAAAAACGGCAGTCTAGTACTCATCTACAAAGTGATCACCACGAGTCATCTTAACTCGGTAACAATGTTTAGTCATCGATTCATTACATAAGCGTGAACAACTACAAGCGCTCGACACAATTTCAGAGTGCGCATATCTGAGTCTTGAGAACGGTTACTTCAGTGCGAACATTCAATTTCTCAAAGTGAACAATGAAGTGAATACGACAAATCGTACGAAACTCGTTGTTATAATTCTCACTAAATTCTAAACTCATAGCAAGAGAGTTGAACAGTTAATCGCGTTCGACAGACTATTAGTATAAAGTAATATCACGCGAAGTCAACATGTAAAACAGACTTTACAATTACTTAACTTCACCGTAATTTAAACAAAGTGTCGGAGAATACGGATACACAGTACAATACTAAGTGAAGACAAATTCAATTAACAGACATTCTACAATTACAAATAATTTACAAGAAACTATAAACATTACAGCAGCTTTTATATAATACAGAACACATCAACAGAGAGACTCAGTGCATATTCTACCACAGAGATATTAGACATAAAATCAGCAATCTAAAGAACTACTTTAAAAAACATTATACATGAACTTTACCAACATCAATTAAGGACACTCATATTCAACACAATACGTGTGCCGTGAAAAGTGAACAGTTCGAGAATTCTTCAATAATTAAACAGTGATCGTGAGGTGCAGTGACCGCGAAGGGATACGTAATCTACGACGACTACGGAGACCAGCAACTACTAAACACAGAGGACCACATGATGTCACCGAGAGTATGAACTACGAATAATCAACGCTCTCAAACTAATGGTACTTTAGAGTTAAGTCAATAAACTCAATTCATTCAAGTCAAAGAACTCACACTAATAATTAATTAACCTTGAGAACTGCCTCTCAGTGCTCTGCATTCGACTAAAGCGAAATAAAACGTCAATTAGTAAATTCTTAAAAAATCATATCTAAACAGTAATCTAAATTTGCCAAATACAATTGTAGATTATAATTTACAATTATAAGTGTTAGAAAATTATTAAATGTTAATTAATCGCGATTTCAGAGATACTCATTGTTAAGATAAGAGAAGTGATTCTACTTAAGGAAATATCCATACAGAGTGTTATATTTGTAATTTGCTACTAAGTTGTAGCAAATTACAAATATAACACTCTGTATGGATATTGAAACATTTTGGCAGTAAGTGATTTTTTAATTATTAATTTATTACTTGTTTAACCACCCCAAGTAAGAATTCTTTCTACTATTTACTATCGTAATTAAATAAGCATTAGACATAATATTGTTGTTGTGTGTTTGGCAAATGAATCCTTTATATCCACATCCTTGTAGATATGAGGTGGCGCCCGGGAAATTGAAACATTTTGGCAGTAAGTGATTTTTTAATTATTAATTTATTACTTGTTTAACCACCCCAAGTAAGAATTCTTTCTACTATTTACTATCGTTGTTGATTTGTGATGCCATATAAATGTGAGTAAGTGACTCTATGTTACAATAGAAGACAGCAACAGTTACCATAAATTCATAATTAGGAAGGTATTTTCGTTCTCCAACACTAAACACGGAGTTATTGAAATAAAAATACTTATTCCAAGATGATAAGGATACAAATTTAAAATACACGCGCGCGCGCGTGTGTTTTAATGTTCAAATATTGTAGATAACTTCCATAGTCATGTTTACTTTATTGAACTCGAATTTTTTGTAATAAATTTCTTATCATATTAAAAAAATCCGCAGTATTTTTTTAATACAACTAACTACAACAGTCGACTATCAGGTGGACAAAATGACTTACTTGTATTCTATTTTTTTACGCTGTTTTGTTAAACTGTTTCTGTTGATGAAATTACATATGAATGTAACACTTCATTTGCAAAAGAACATTCTATACATAGCCTACTTTGTTATCTTAACTGCCATAATTCTGTGCAAAACAAAATGACTTTACTACACTAGTATACAACAAACGTGTTTTTTCCTTACATGAAACTTGTAGTGACTACAAAAGATCATAGACATCGTCAGCCATATTGGTTTTGAATCTTGTGAGGTACCTGTGAAGCTGACGGCTGTTCTTGGCTTTTGGATGGTTTTATTGATTGACGTTTAATTTGTGTTATTGTGATTACATATGGTGAATACATTTCTTCTCTGAGTATTTCCAGTGACTAGTGTTTTGAAAATTGTGTATTGATTTGTATTTATTCCTGTATTAGTGTGCTTTGTAATATAAACATATTGTTACGACGGTCTACTTATCGTCATATGGTACACTGGAAAAAAATACAAGACACCAATTAGTTACTAATAACCATATTTAATTATCATAGTTAAACAATTCGTAATTAACATAACAGTCTCTTACAGCACATGAAATAAAAATTATTCACACGCAATAAAATGGCAACTAATATAAAACACAATTGTCCCGCCCGATCATAAAACACAACACTTTGGTAATAACCATTTGAACGCACACAGTACCGCCCGACAAATAACTCGAACCGCACTGTAATACATCGCAACTATAACTGAACTGAACATCGTTGAGTACTAGTATTTATACCCCCCGAAATACTAGATTATTCCATACTGCGCGTTAGCTCTACACTATGACGTAATTAATTGCGGCCTTGACACAGTCCGCGCGGCTGGCGGCTTCCAGAAAAGTCTAGCGAGCGCATGTTGAAATCACGTACGCCACACCATTAAGCCGGATTCCAATGGATCGTTCGAGAAACACATAGATTGTTCTGTGATGTCGTAACAATATTATGTGTAGGTTTTCAATAATGAACACACATTATGTGTAGGTTTTCCCAAATATTATTTATAGTGTTTTTGTGTGGTATTTGTCTTATTAGTGACATGTCTACTGTCTGAGAATTTCTGTCCTGTATTTATTGCGTTGATGGCTAAATTGGACTTATACATTTTTGGTTTTCGAATGTATTTAAGAGTTCAAAGAATGGTTTTTAATTGATGTTTGTCTAGTCATGTAAAGTTTTTTGCAGTCTTTGCATTCTATTTTCTATATTGGTACACTCCAATGGTACTTTCTGAAACGTTTGGTTCTATTAATGCGAAATGTTCAATATAGTCAACAATGTGACATCCCAAAGTCAAATAATACATGTGTAACAAGATTCGAAAGAATTAATATGAAACATAAATGGTGTTAATTTTTATTTATAAGTTGCGTATTACGTTTTAAATGCCACAAGTATAAAAATACAAGAGATTGTGCCATTGCGAAAGTATCTGTTTTTGACTTGTTTGTAGCCCATTTTTTTTTCATGCGTTGCTAAGTTTCTTTGAATTTGTGCCACCGCTACAAAAGTTTGTATTTGAAAAAAATTTACCTTGGAAAATTTTGGTATTGTCAAAACATTACTATTGCCAGTAATTTAAAGAAATAATTAAAGGCCAAACGTATGTAATACAAAAACTTATGCAAACAGTGGTAATTATAACAGAAAAATTACCCTGTTGAATCTTGGTAGTGTCAAAACATTACTATTGCCACTAATTTAAAGAAATAACTAAAGAGCAAACATATTTAATACAAGAACTGATGGCAAATAGTGGAGATTATAATAGAAAATTATAAGAAAAACGAAAGCACATTTTATTTTAGATAATAGAGGTAACAACTACGCTCTGTTCTTATTCATAACTAATATGACTGTATACATTTATTGTGTAGTAATGAATGAACTAGAAGAATGGCAGATATTCCTGCACCGTCATTTGAATAATGCATCTTGAAAGTTACCTACATCTTTACTTTCAATTATACAGTACAAATTCACTAAAACAGTATTTTCTTGTCAAGTATTTGCTCTCATCTATTAAGATAATATTGTGTGTACTGTAGACAAACGTAGATAAACTATCTGAGAGTAAATTTACAATTTTTCAAAAATAACTTTTGTAAAATTAAGGCCACGTTTTATTCTTCATTAAAATTCAGATCTTTTAAATATAAAACCATGTTGACTTTGTTCAATCCATAATTTCTGAATTGTATTCGTTACTATTCTACTGAAACGTTTACTTCAGTAAAAACTGACATACCTTTGCCACTATTTGTTACATCTTCATCTGACGCAGGATGTCAAAACCTCCGTATGTTTATTATTTTTTCCTTATTCATTTTCTAAAAAAGTTTTACTTTCCTGGTTCAGTTTATTTAGCCTTCCTATCTCACTGCATATCACTGTTTAGTTCTTTTATCTTTTCACAGAATCATGTTCCTCTTTTTGTCTTTATTCGTATAGTATTTGTACATACATTTCTAAAATAATTTCATAGATGATATTGCAAATAAATAATATGAATTAAAAACATAGAATTTGCTAAGACTATCACGAATATATAAAAAAATCTTCCATTAAAATTTTTCACTGCATACACAATCATATCGTACTACTTAAAGAGAGTTCAAAAAACAAGTAATTAGAAAAATCTGAAAGGTTTCTTTGCTGTCGGCGGTAAAAGCGTTGAATTATATAAACTACGCAGTGGTTGCTTTTACTAAGAAATGCTTTTTAATTTCAAAGTTCAGCTCTCGAATTGATTAATGCTAGGAGTAGACTCACTTTACTATCAAAGCAACGTTATCAGACTGAACACTGCAGACAGCGTTTACCGTTCCTTCAGTTTATTACAAAATACTGTAATAGTGTTTTTTTATTTTACTTAAACAACAAACAACATTTTCTCTTTGTAATTAACTATTAATTTCTACGTAACATTACACAACGTCATTGTCGTTTATATTTTTCAAAATGAAAATAATTAATATTTTTATGAACGCGAGTAATCAATATTTATATATTGTTACGGCAACGCCGTAAATAATATGTTTACGTACAGCCTAATGCACAGCAGAAGTACTGTGTAACTGTTTGGTCCGCAAAGAAGCAAGGACCACGCTCTGTATCAATAAAAGGAACTTACAGAGGCTCCATTATTCACCATGAAGGTACATATATACTCTTAAGCTCCAGGATGTTTGTGGAAACAAGTCTATGCTTTCTCGGTTACTTCGCAGTAGTCTACATTACCGGTATCTCACTTCTGCAGCTGCAGTTCAGCCAGTTAGAGCTGCGAATTGTTTTATAACAATTTGAGTGCTTCATTGATTACAAACGTTACTTATTACAATGCTAACTTTTACTGTTTCCTCAAAAATCGTTATTAGTTTCCTGATACAAAATAACTATCTAATCCGGTTTCTCTTTTAACAACTCACAATAGTGTTCAACCCTCTTTTTCTATGTTCTTTATTGTTGAGAGTCAAGAATCTGTCCATAACATTAATTTCCTTTGTCTCCAATTCTAACATTTTTAACCATTTTCTTATTATTCCTGTCGTTGACCCATAAAGTATTATTCTCCATAACAATTTCTATCCTTCCTTTCTCAGTCCAAAGTTCATTGCGGTACACAAAATCCATCTTTTCTTTTAAACAGTCCCTTTACTATGGCTGCTGTAATCCTAATTTCTAGTTCTCTCTTTAATTAATAAAGCAAATCATGTTGGTTTCTATGTAACTATAGAACTTATTGTCCTGCCTTCTTATGAGTTTTGTAATTTCATTGTTACACCTTCCTCATCAATTGTTCTCATGACGTCCGTTTTTCTTATATTTACTTCATTATATTCCCTTTTATTCCACCCTCTAATTTTTGTGTATGGCGATTTTTTTGACATTGAGCTATGGTGGTTTGCCTCATCAACTAAAATCATCATACGACCAGGAAAACATAAACAATTATTTTAATTTATCAATTGCACACTCCATCATCCTACATGTTAAATACTATTTACCACGCCTTTAGTATGATAAATAAAATAATGACCAAGAACATGATTGTCTCACAAGAAATGGTAAACAACTTTATTTGACCTTCTGTTATTTTTATAGCTACTATAAATGTGGCAAAATCATAATTACTCAGTACAAGCCAAATATTTAATTATTAAAAATGAATGATTTGAAACTGAGCAACACATTAGAAATTTATATGACACTGTTTTATTACGGTAGTACACTACTTGTTACTTGGAGCCGTATGATCTGTCCTTTATTTGTAGTGGTGTATAACTGCAAACGAAAATAACGGAGTAACTGTAGCATATGTAACTTGTATGGAAGTATGGCAAAGATTCTGTTGTGGTTTTACTGAAAAATGTTGCCTGGTAGAATATTTTCAACATTTTTTAACGATTCATAAATTAAACAACACTGAAAATGACTTTCACGTTGTAGACATTTCGATGGCAACTATGAATGTCCCACCGCTAACATAAAAAATTGTTGATTTTGAGATTACTGAATGTACTTTAAAATTAATTGCAAACTCTATTACTTATTCATATGTGGAAAATTATTGTGTGCAGTCGGAGGATTCGAATTGTCTATTATTATATGGGACAGTAGTTAATTCTAACGGTTTTGGCGGAATCATGTCTAGGGACAGAATTACCAGTACCCCAGATAAGGGTACATAACTACACAACTGTTCTCGTATAATTTATGTATTTCGTCCATATTTTTAACATACTATACAAGAAACCAGAGGCGGCTTACACATGGTCACGTGCCCCACCAGAAAATCACGAAATAAATAAATATTGTAGAAACGTCCTCGTTTCAAATGATAGCAATAGGTTGTAACAGTGAGAAGTCTGGAGAAATGTGGCAACGCGAAAACAAACGTGGCAACATAACGACGGTCACAGCAACCGTTGTGACCCAGGTAGCACTACTCCCTTCCATTTTCTTAACTCTCTTGTGGTGGGAGAGCATAATGCTTAATTCCCATAGCGTTCGGTCCATGGATGTTTATATACTAACTGGATGCCCGACTGCCAACCCTGTATGCTTGCGACAGCTGAAGCAAGTGTGACGTCACGCCGCCATCTTTAACCCGGGCAAGAGATCTCGAGCCCACAGTTCTACCTAACAACTGGTACACAATTGTGCCATTAATGACGCGACAATTAATTATTTTTTGATGATTAATACATGCTACGGTACGTCCTGAATAATACGATTTTTTGTCAAACCCATCAGCCCGAATGGTAATTCTCACTTACCTGTTAAATCTTTTCTGTTTCCACTCATAATCAAAGAATTTATTACCCGACACCGTGGAATCATAGTGTTATGGGAACGTAAAATGAAATTTAAAAACAAACGTTTCTCAACGAAGAATTAGAAATAAAAGGGTGTATTTCCGACTTTCATTATTATTAGGGCTATTTATCTGTATGAAAAGGTATCGGTACTCACCAGGAACTCGCGAGTTTAAATCCGGGGGAGGTAGATCGATGTAAAAGTTTGGAAAATTCTATAAAGATAAATGAAATTATAAATCTTGAGAAACTTGGGCTTAAAAATGTGACAGTACTGCATACCAACAGAAAAAGCCATTATTAACTGATGTTGTTGTTGTTATTATTATTATTATATTATTATTATCATCAATCTATATAATAAGCTGCTTTCTTCCTTTCAAAAATGATATTCAAAATATAACAAGAGAAACACAGAATCTAACCCAGTATGCTGGTATCCTTACTTTGTTCTCAGAAATGTGGCCAACCCAGTAAAATGGTTATTAATAGTTTTACAGGTTTTTGATTATTCATTCACAACTGGTGTTTTATGATAATGGCTTTTAGAAGAGAAAACATAATGATAATAAACAGAACGAATGTGTAAACGTATTGACAATGAATGTAAGTGTTAGCCATAGATTACCATAAAACTTAGGCATTAGGTTTTGCTGGCCAATATCGTGATTTGTAAGAAATTAAAAATTCCACTACTGAATAAAATTAATTAGAACTCTCAAAATTCGTCAAAAATCAATGGAAACTCGATTATAACTAAACTTATTTAATTACATATTTGGTTGTATTTTGTGACTAAATAAATCTTGTTTGCTTTATAAGCCATTTCGCTCGACTTTGATTTCATGCGTTTGGATGTGCGGTTGCCCCACAATTAATGCTTTATTTTGCTTTGCTTGTCTTCTGTTTGGCGGTGAAGACACGTGGACTAAGTCGGGCGTTAAAGATCTGAAACATTTTCTAGAAAAGAGTAAGAAGCCTTCGCTGTCTAAATGTCATTTAAACAATGAAACGAGTTTAGCCGTGCTAGGTATTGTAAATATTAGGTTGCAACTCGATGATGGTTACAGAATTTCTGTTCGTAAACATGACAAACTTGTAGACAAGAACAGACATATCTTGTCTCGAATAATTGATGCGATTAAATTTTTTGGGGAATTTTAATTAGCTTAACGTGGCCACGATGAAACGGAAGAAGCAGACAACAACCCAGGGATTTTTAAAAGACTAATCCCATATCTTTAAATACTGCAGCACTTGACAGTGTTTTGAAAGATCATTTAGAAAATTCAACAGTGTTTAAAGGAATCTCGAAAACAATTCAGAACGATCTTTTAGATGCCATTTTGTCAGTGTGTCGAAAAAATATTGTGACTGAAATTTCTAAAATAGACTTCATATCACTTCAGGGTGATGAAACAACTGACAGTTCGTGCAAAACACAGATGGCACTGATTTTGAGATACCTCATTCAAGGGAGAATAATTGAAACTTTTTTTTTTTTTTAAGTCCCTTTTGATAAAAGTGCTCGAACTTTAATCTCAACAATTTTAGGACAGTTGGAAGAAATAGGAATAGACAAGTCCCCGGAAAAACTAATTTGTCAGACTTACGATGGTGTATCTGTTATGAGTGGTCAGAAAGGAGTGGTCCAGTGTTTGGTTAAAGAGAAGTATCCAAATGCAAATTTTATTCATTGTTATGCCCATCAAGGGAATCTGATTCTTCAAAACTCAACATCGTCTTCCTCCCAGAGTAGAATATTTTTTCAAGACCTGCAAGGAATAGGACTATTTTCTAGATTATTTAGTAGAAATTGTAAAAAAAAATTGGGTCTGTGCCTCCTACAAGATGGTACTTTCAACACAGGGCTGTTAATACTGTGTTTGAACATAAAGATAATCTAATAAAATGTTTTGAACACATTAGGGACATAGAGATTTTTGACAAAAATGCTTCTAGCCAGGCTGCAGTATTTGTATGAACTCTGAGGGATCCTCAGTTCATTTTCTGATTGACGTTTCCGCAAAATTATGCCTCATGTGGCAATTTTCTTTGATTGTATTCAACAAAGAAACATTGAAGCAATAAAAATGAGAGCATTTATTAAAAATTTTGTGAGTGCAGTGGTTAATATTCGTAAGACCTATGAAGACAGTGAAGTATCTGTAAGTGAGCCTGTGACTAAGAGATAGTGTATTGAACAATTAAGTAATAGGAGCAACCGTGTGGCCGCTTTGGAAGTACGTGATATGATTGTGAACAATATTAATGAAAGATTTCAATTTTCAGATCATTTATGTGTTTCCGAATTGTTTTTAGTTGAAAAGTTCCCACAGTACTGTGTTGAGTCTCCGGAAAATGATTTTCAGACTACAATTAAATTTTATCCCACAATAAAATGGTCTGAAACTGAGAACCGAACTAGAAGTGTTATACAGTCGTGAAGATTTACGTATTGCTTCTGGTGCAATACCCTTATTACAGTTTTTCCTTGATAATAACATGTTTCGTACCTTCTCAGAATGTGTGACTATTTTAAAGATAATTGTTACCATACCGATGACAACTGTTGAAAGTGAAAGGTGCTTTTCTACATTGAAAAGAATAAAAATATTTTTAAAAAATTCCATGGGCACTGATAGACTGAATGCATTGGCTATGCTATCCACAGAAAAAAATGATTAATGGAATTCAAGATTTCAACAAACAAGTGATAGAGGAATTCGCTACATTTAAAAACAGGAGAATGGAATTGTTATACAAACAGTGAAATACCAGGTAAGACATTCTATATTTTTTTACCTAAGTACTAATTACCGCGAATGGTAACTAAATGGTAATTACCACCTTAGATCCTGCCCAATGTGTGCCCCTCCCATTTCATTACTCACGAGCCGCCACTGCAAGAAACACCAATTCCTACTAACTTTTATTTTCTTATTAATAATTATATTAATTACACATTAATTCTTAACGTAATCATATTAATATATAGTATTAATATTCACAATTTTGTGACATAATAATTTGTTTAAGCACTAAAAGTTGTTTAAATACTTTTGAAAATAAATAACTTTTTTCTTTGTAAAAGGCTACGTCTGGTATAAGTTTCGTAAACTGACGTATACTAAAACTTTAAGCGGATATGAAGCTGTATGTTACCGTTACAACCGAGAGCGTATTTACAAACGACCTCATACTATGTCCGTAGCACAGACTTTCTCCTACAAAATTTGCTAAATCTAAACAATGGTTAGCTGAAAGTTTATAGAAACAAATTTTCCCGACTTAAATGTTTCTAAAGATGAGGGAAAGAGCCTTTTTTTCAGCTTGGTAGAAAAAGCAATAGACTGTTGTCTTCGAAACAACACTAAAATAATTCTGAAGATCTAAATGATCAAGTAGGAAATTATAGTAATTTCGGTTGAAGAGATAATTTTTAAATAATAGAATACTTTGCTCATTATAAAAACCAGGTGATCCACTAGAGGCAGCGTTTCCCAAACATTTTTAACCCACGGCACAGTACAAATAAATAGTCAGATTCCGCGGCACACTATCTGGTTGTACATACCCCCTCCTCATCATCACTACCTTTCCGCGATGTCTTTAAAATCACGCTGCAACGTGATATACCATAACAATGAATGTTACATACGTTTATCAGTAGTACTTGTGGTTTCCCAATTTTTTCAGTGGACTTTTCCATCTGTAATGCAAATTTATCAGGACTACATTTACTGTACAAGACAAGACTATTAACTAAGTAAGCAAACAAGGTTTTGATTTCTCTTTTTTTGCCGAGTTAAACATTTTATTTTATTTTAAACTTTTATTATTTTTCCAAAATTCCGCTGCACACCCAGCCGGGCTTTGGAGCACACAGTTCGGGAAACGCTGCACTAGAGTGTTGTAATTACATAGGCATTAATCTACCTATGCTGCTTACAAAAAGTATATTTATTCATATAAGTAAGTTCCGTATATATGAAACGGCTCCCACGTGTTGGTCCTTACCAGAGGGGATTCAGAATAGAAAGTCTCGTGTAGATCAGAAATTGGTATGACAACAGATTTTGGAAAATCTTCTTTTTGGAAATGAATTTAATGGAAACGCTTTGCACCAGTGTCCTTATTGTTAAAATGTAGTTTCATCACATACATACGTGTATTGCATTGTGCTTGTGTATCTGAGTGAGTGAGCCTGTGTGTGTGTGTGTGTGCGCGCGCGCGTGTGTGTGTGTGAAAGAGAGACAGGGGGTTAGAGATGGGGAGGAAGGGATGGAGAGAGAGAGAGAGAGAGAGAGAGAGAGAGAGAGAGAGAGAGGGGGAGAGAGAGAGAGAGACCATGTAATGACTTTATTTGTAAACCTTGTATATTGTGACATTATAAAAACATTCCAAAACAAACCTTACAGACATCTTGCAAATTTCTAACTGTGTTTACAGTAATACAGACACTAATACTTAAATCATAATTAAATTTACTGAAGTCAGTAAGTGGATCAATGAACAGAATCGTCATTGCATTTCGTACACAATTTGTGTCTTGCATAGTGGAGATGTTCGTTATGTACTTTATAAACTGCGTGAATAGTACAAGCGTAAGCAACTTGCTTTTAGAAACTTCAGGATTTAATAGTTTAACTAAAGTTTAAGCTAGCCAAATTTGTGTATTTTGTTGAGAACTTAAACTAAACTACTTTATTTAAAGTTTATTGTGTTTTGGCTTAGCTTTGAATATATAGTCGAAAATATATTCTCCTTAGTTTTGAGCTTAAAGTGTAAAAATTTATTAAGAAATTGTTTTTATTGTAATTATAGATAAATACGAATACACTACTGTATTTCAATAATAGTCTAGTTGTTTATCAAATAAGAAGTTAATCTAATGTGAAGTATGTTTAATAGAAGAAAGGTTTTGGTGTGAATTACAGTTTAGGCCAATAGTTGCTCGTTATTCAATTCCATCAGTATTTCAATTTAAAGCAGTTGATTTTTTAAAATACTGATTACATTAAAAATTACAAGTTTATTAAAATGAAAGAAAATAATTATGTTTATAAATCCGTATTGTGGCTGTTTTTGACTTTATTTTGTTTTTAAGTTTAGTTATTGGTTTTATATTTTTTCTTTGCCACTAGCGGAGCAATTTGGATTAAAAAAATGTACAACATGTTTACTTTTTTATTTATGAAATGTCGAAGAAATTTAAAAAACTTTCAAACTAAATCATATTGTTCAAATGTGCCCCATGCTCATTCTAATGTGCCCCACTATGGGGTAGGTTTGAAAAAAAATCTATAGTTATAAGAAAACTATACAAAAATTTTTATATTTTTAATAGTTTATTATTTTAATTTATAATCTTGTACAAAAATAAATCAAATGTTTGCAATATATAATAGAATTGGTGTTTAGCCCTTGGTCCTGATTACCGGGAAGAAATAATAAAGTGTTCAAATGTGACTCCTCTCCCATATATATTTCTAAATATATAGTACAGATTATACAGTATATAATTATTATATATTGATATATAGTACATTAAATAATTATACCTATTACATATATGTATGCGTGTCTTTACACACACACACACACACACACACACACACACACACACACACACACACACACACACACACACACACACACACACACACACACACACACACACACACACACACACACACACACACACACACACACACACACACACACACACACACACACACACACACACACACACACACACACACACACACACAGACCGCACCCACGCACCGGAGTGTGTATTAGCATATGTATATTAATATATGTAATATATCTATATTAATGCAAATTAAAAATTATTAAGTAAAATAAAATATATGATATGTGAACGATTGGAATGAGTTCTTATTCTTAATTTGACCGTTTGGCGTTTTTATGTCCGTCTATTTGGGGTACGTATTACGATAACTTTTCAATGCATGCGTCCAACTTTTCAATGCATCAACATCCGTCACACGTGGCGTGCGTGTCCATATCTTTACCCCAACTAAGATTAAACCATCAAACAACAGGGAAGCAAGGTGCTAAATGGGACAAAATCTTTTCTGGGGACAAAATTAAAGAAAATTGCTGAAATCCATAAGGGGAACCAATTTAGAACAATTTTACTACAAGCTGAATATAATATCTAGCTTTTAAGTTTGAAAATATTTTGATAGCAGAGCCAAGAAATTATAAAAAAAAAAATCGCCAATTACATGTGACACATCAAATTAAACAGACGATTAGTTTAACAAATTAAATATATTGATCATATTTCAACATTTCAAAAATTTTTGAAATAATACCAATAAAAAGGAAACCAAATATTGACAAATTTCTAAAAATTCTATGCTGGTAATCAGACTAAAGGTAATTTAATCCAACTCCAAATTCAGTGTTCACAATCCAGATTTTTAACTTTACGCGTACTGGCCAATATTTAAGTATATTTAATTATTTAAGTCAAAATTGTAAAATTCAATGTGAAGAAAAAGAATGAAGAACTAAGAATGAAGAATTGTATTCAAAATACAAACTCGTTATCTTTAATAATTTGACTAAATTAATATCTATCATCATCCTCTGCAAATCTTGGACCTTCTTTAAACCGTTTGTAAGATAGGCCTATGTTTGCAAAAATGTTTATTTATTGTTATCAGTTACTTATGTTTCAAAAACGTGGTCCATGTAGGCTTATAAATGTCTATGAAAAGATAGATAAGCTTAAAAGTTAGAAATAAATTATCTGTTAGGTATTTAAGCATTATGGTTGTAATTTTAAGTAAAAAGAGACCAATTCGGGAAATTTAGTGTTTCTTGTAACCATAATGGTAAACATATTATGACTATTGTCTCCTTTAAATTGTTATTTTACTAACAAATAGTAGAGTAGTTGCTAATGTTTAAATGTTTAATGTTTTTTGTAATTTTCCTTTACATTTTGCTTTTACATACAAAAGCCTCCATTAATCGTGATAACGACGTACCACCTCCTCGTTGTGTTCATCACCTAACGCTAAGTATTGTATACAGAATGGGCCAAAAGTCACTACCCATTGTGAGTTACTGAGTTACCCATGGTAAAAATTAAGATAACTTTGGTTGTGATCTTCCCATCGATTTTAAATTACGCGCCTTTGGTTTGTCTGATAGTTTCTTAAAATCTTAAATCGCGTACTTTAAAATCGATGGGAAGATCACAACCAAAGTTATCTTAATGTTTACAATGGGTAACTCAGTAACTCACAATGGGTAGTGACTTTCGGCCCACTCTGTATAAGAAGGCATACATATTTATAGCTTTAAAAATATAATTTAATGTATTGATTTCATCTAATAATAAATGTACATTTTTCAAAACAGTGATCGAGGTTTTAAGTACGAGGAGTAATAGTAGCCTATATTATATTATATCTTATTTTAACATTATTTTACTATATAATATTACAGTCATATTAATTCTTAACTCACTCATTCATATTACCCTCTTTCATATTGTCCTTAATAAGGTACGAATTAAAGTAGAGTAGTTAGTAACTTATCTGGAAGGAGACGAAAATGACATCAATAATTATTGCCGTTAATAATATGTTTTGCCGTCAGCAAAATTGGGAACATATCTATTTTGAACACTTGTAAATTGCGGTCGTTTGACAATTTCAAATTACTTTTGCTTTGTTAAATACTATGTAATCTAGTTTAGTAAAACAGAAAGTTTTTCATCAAGATAGTGAATTACTGACTCTTAAAATACGCTTTAAAATATATAGTCGTCCGTATATATACACGTGTATTTGCGTATTCCTTGGGATTCTGTGGTAGTTAATTGCTTGGAATTAGTAGAATAATTGCGTAGTTATTCTGGAGCACCTACTCGGAAAAGTTATATCGTTTTACTAGTCATCCTTGAGTATACCACAGTGTAGTTAAATTGGCATCAGATCGTCATATCTACATCGGGATTTTAACTTGCATATTTGACTTTAAAGAAACAAGATAAATTTTATGTTTAAACATAGTGCGATGTCGTACGATCAGTAAGAAGGAGAATGTAAATGTTCACATTTAATATAATTTACTTGCAGTGCGTACCGCATACACTTTACGTAACAAATGTTACAGTGATGTTGCAATAAACGGTAATTGTAACCAGGAAGTGCAAAATGTAGTGGCGATGTAAAATTACCTTTAGCTAAGCTGCTGAATGTAATTGCTTTTATCCTAGCTTGGGTTTATTTCCCCATGGACATACACTGAAATCTAATTTTTGAGATATGTCAGATATAAACAAGCATTTACGCTCTATGGACAAAGTATCCTTAACGGATGTGTGCAAACAATGTGCATACAAATACTCGTAGACGCGCGTGCGCACGGACACATAGTGCGGAAATAACATCTCCTATTGGAAACAATAAACAGTTAGTATGGTTTTAGTGACCATATTATTATTATCACAGGCTAAATGGCTATATCGACCACTGTAATATATTCATCAAGAAGATTGAATTGATGATTGTAGGTAAAGGAAATGAGAAAAAAGATGAAAAATAAAAATGGAGTAAAGGAATAGAAGTACAAAACAATTTTGTTACTTGTACAGCATAATTTCAGGAAGCGATACTTAACCCTGGATATCAGAACTGGGTATAAGTGGCATTAGCTGCGCAAGCTTTTGTTCATAATAACCGGAAAATGGTCACAAATAATTTTGTGGGTTTAGAAATGAGAGAGTCTTTTGCAACACTCTAGGGAAGAAGGAGAAGACTGGGCGAGAAGCAAATATTGGGACTATGTGCATATAATTATTATAGAACCTGAAACATATGATGCACTCAGGAGGTAATGTAGGACAAAAGTTCCCGCTTATGTCAAGGATGAAAATTTAGATAAGTATTGATTACATTAAGCTTATTTTGGTTGTCTTCTACTCCGTTAGATTTATTTGTCGCTTGTAATTTAAACGTGTGTACTCCAAAAATTTGTACAATTTTGCAAATTATTTTTATGACATATCGAACTGTATAAGAAAGATACAATTCAGTGAAATAAACAAATTTGTTTAATATTTATCATTCTTTACTAAGTAACATGTATTTAATGTAATCTTAGTACGGACTTGGGCACTCCATGAACTAAACGTCTTTAAATGTTTAGTCCAAAATACGTAACAGGACAAAACAAGAAACTAAAATTGTTCTATTGGTTTTATGCCCATTTAGCGGTTGCAAATTTCTGTAGTTAATAGAAATAGAGATTTCTTAGCATTATGTACAAGAGCTAGTGCAATCTTGTGGTTACGTAAATGCAATAAGTGTGAACGTCAAAGACGTTATTTACATGGAGATAAGGCAATATCGACCACAAACTTGTTAGAGCCTAGTTGACACCACAGGCATCCCTAGAGTGCAATAAACAAACGAGCATTCTGTAAACTTATCGTATTCTATGTGGAGTGGAAAAGTTTATTCCTCTTTCACCTACACAAACGTTTATCTTTCATTATAACGAATATGTAACATTTCATTATTTACACTATGACAATCCCAAATATACACAATCATAATGACTCTTATAGTACTCCTTTCTTCAAATTGCTTTTTAAATTCGTTTTACTGGTGCAACACTCCTGACACTTTAAATTGTTTGGAATTTTTTCCATTGTAACAACATTGCGATACTGGAATTTTATGACTATAGTGTAATGTCATAAAGTCATTGATGTAGGTGGACACTGACTTAGAACATTCGAATCGAGAATGAGTAAGAGAGTCACAAATATTTCAATAACTTGCCACTCTTAACAATTGCTGAAATTCACTACTTGTGTTAACGTCAATAAATACCTACACTGCAAATAATATTCAAAAATTCTCCGGTGTTCAAGGATAGGGAAATCTAATAATTCTGTCGATATTTGGTTCAATATCTTGGAGACTCTCTGCGTCTTCTTGCTTTCGTCTGAGTGCAGTACTAATCACAAGTTGAGTGCAGATGTTGATCACAATACCGTAGTTTCATAGTTTTTATTAATCCGGCATACGTTTGCTATGTGTCGGGTGGCCCTTCTCTCATAGTTTTGCGGCGGGTTTTCAAAGCGACAACCACTAACATTGCTTTCTCTTTCCCTATCCACTGTGTTGTGCACGGAATAGTTTTAAGTTTCCGAAGATACGTCGCCCACCAGTGCTTCCATCAAATGTTGGGGACTTAACATGAACTGACCCAGCTGCAGGCAAAGTGACTTTCTCTAATAACTTGTTTGCTGTATTTTTCTGTCTTCGTTGTTGATACTGCGTCTTCAACAAGTTGTTTGATACAACTGGTTGTATTTTTATTAATTCCTCGTTTCACATTTAATTTGCTGTTTTATATTTGCAACTGAACCTTATTTTATTGCTAAATACAATGATTAGGGCCCAATGTCGTTCCACTGCTATCCAATACTATTAACATTTCTATTCAGCAGTTGCCTTTGTGAAGTATTCGTTGGCAGATAATGTCAAGCCGCCATTCAAAAAATTGTTCGGTACAGACTGTAAAAGTCTATCTGGCGAGGGTTGAAGAGTTACGTTACTGTCAGTTCAGTTCACACCTATCACTACAGAGATAACATTATATAGAATACCATTCTCTCCAAGTAAAACATTAATGTTTTATTATACTGTCGCTTTCAATTTACATCACAAATCTATTCAAAATATTCAGAGCAAATCCATAATGTCTGTATAAACAAATGGTCTAAGCATTTTATCTTCTTCTTGTCTGTTACTTTTACATGTTTTTAGGCCGATATTATATAAAATTAAAGTTATGAATTACATAAATACTAATCTAGTGTTACAATAATACGCGAGCTAAAAACTACACACGAACTCTATGCAAGACAAGATAAGAATAAAAATGTCTAAGTGAATAAGTAAGAAAGGCTGAATGCCGCTGATTGTAGGATTTTATTGCATCTTACAATTCTGTTACGGACTGTAACGAATAGGATGTACAACGACTCAAGGCAAAAATATATTGTTTTCAAGTAACTTTACTCGAAAACGTTGTTTTTTCAGGAACAACCGACGTAATAATACTTCTGTCTTAGTGCATATGTTATCAGCTAATATGCTATTAGCTCTTTCTTATATCTGCTACTAAGCAAACCTGAATTTGATTGTCATTGTTACTCAAGAATGTGTATTTATTATTTTTTATAACGACTTTTTTGTGCAATATGTACTTTC
Source organism: Magicicada septendecula (assembly GCA_034769895.1). Classification (NCBI taxonomy): domain Eukaryota; kingdom Metazoa; phylum Arthropoda; class Insecta; order Hemiptera; family Cicadidae; genus Magicicada; species Magicicada septendecula. Next base: position 308,325,640 of record CM068367.1, on the reverse strand, counting down.
AAATTCCTTAGATAATATTTTCAGTGTAAATAATAAATAGAATGTCATATTAGTATAGCATCGAATTACAGCTTAATGACCTGGAGAGAGGTCGATGTAATACCATTATAGCTCTGTGGTAGAGAGATCGATTTGCATTTTGTTCATCTGGTGTGTGACTTCAGCTCAAGGTCCAGTCGATCCAAGCTGCCTACAAGCTGCCTACTTATAGCTGGGCAAGACAGCAGTCTAGGTGACAAAATTTTCAACTAAACGAGGCTTCTTTAAGTTGCAAACGATTATCATATTTTGGTTTCAAAAACAACAGATTAATAGCGTGGTTATGCTAGTACTCTTTAAAAGAATCCATAATACTGATACCGGCCGACCACTTGCTGGGCGAAGTGCGAATCAAGGACTGCTCCTCGAGCTGGTGTTACAGTCTCCAAACAGTAGTCTCGGCCAAACATCCTAAAAATTAAATCTTAGTCAAGCGTCTACGAAAAGAATATTCAAGCAATTTGGTGGTTTTGTCTAGAAAATACACACTGGATGTATGCAACAATGCAACCAAGGAACTGTGAACTGTGCTTCGATGATAGTAATAGTGTACAATTCAGCTTTTTGTCAAAACTACGGTTATCTGTTGAATTTTATAATCACTTAACAGGACTTAAAACAATCTCCTTGTTTTTTAACCGTCACACGCATTGTAGAGAAACAGCTCCAGAGAGTCTAACAATATGATATTCGAGGTTTGTCAGGCCTTTAGTTTGTTGAACGAGATTATAAAATCCCGTTACAGTGCACCAGGTGTGGAACTGAAAAAATGTTGTCACCCGGTTTCTGATGGATTTGAGAAGATTCTATCATCTTGTAGGCATTGTTTCCAATAGCCTAAATAGGGTGGTTTTGAAAAGGTGACTGCGGGAGACTCGCTTTATTTCCTTCACGAAAAGTTTGGGAACCACGTAATTTTGTGTGAAAAGATTTTTCAATTTCTGGTCACCTGACGCTTAGGTTAGTGGTATACTAAAAGAAGCCATTTCTGAGAGAATTTTCTATGAGAATTGACTTCCGTATGTCGCTAGTGTCAAGTAATGCATATACTCTTTACAGCAAAGCTTAGTTGTGGAAAAATATTTTTCCAGTACTCTTTCTTTAGACGCATAATTAATTTTACCCGGGAGAACTGAAAACTGTTTATCCAGTAGAGTAGCCTCCTCGGTTGCATTGAGAACGTGTCTTGAGGCAAACAATCAGAGTTTAGAACTATTCCACGTTCGATGTAAGAAAACAAACTGGTTTACTTTCCGTGGAGGATCAACGATGAGATTCTATTGGCGATCTACTCCCGTATGCACCGTGTCGTTTGACATACACGAGTTTGTTTTCTCGTCGACTATAATCTTGTGAGTATTCTATACCAGCATTCCGCAGTATTCGCATTCTTACATGTTATATGAAATTGTTGTTACAAGTTCTTTCCTGTTATTGTTTCATCAACAATTCCTGAAATTGTTTCATGCCTGTTAGTTCTTCGGTTGATATTCCGCGGTAAACAAGAAATAAAATAAAAGTTCAGGCTTTACAGACTTTGAAACAAAGAAAATTATCTTAAAATTATAAATTCTTTAACTATTCTTGAGCAAAAATAAAACAAAAATAAACACCTTTCCTTTGTATTTTAGGATATATGGGATCCATTGCTACTGGATCGACAGATGTTGTCACTTTACTGAATATATATGTGGGCCACAGAAGAATAGCAATTCATGGGTAACTGGATATTGCTGTTTTATGATTTACTCGTTTATATGAAAAATAATATAGGTGTATTCTAATAAAAGAAATATTTAAATAAACTAAAGAATGAATTAAAGGAATTATAATAGTTTTCAGAGGCTATTATATATATTATATAATATATAAGTCGGTTCATAACGTTATCCTACGTCTTCCGATCTCTAGTCTCCATTGGTCTCGATCCAACCAAGATTCTTCTTCCAATTCAAGGTCCCTCATTGCCCGATTGAAGCCTTCTCTCCAACTCAACCTAGGTCTTCCTCTTCGCCTACTACCATATGGTGTCCATCCCAAAATTTGCTTTGAGAGTCGATTATCCGGTATTCTTTGCATATGTCCAAACCATCTTAGCTGTTTTGTTTTTATGTCGTCAACAATAGAGCACTGTAACCCCATTATCTCCCGGATTCTGACGTTTCTTACTTTTTCCTGTTTTGACCTCCCTTCCGCTCTTCATCAATAATCCATCTCAGTAGCCTCCAACAACTTTTCTGTTCTTTGTGTTATTGGCCATATTTCACACCCGTATGACGTAATTGGTTTCATAATTGCACTGTACATACGATGTTTATTTTGTTGGTCCCACAATATGTTGTTCAGCAATGCTACTGATTTTCTTCCCAAGTTATTTCTTTCTCTTATCGCTTTATCTAGACTACCAACTTGTGTAACTGCTGTTCCTAGATATTTATAGCTACTGCAATTTATTATTTCTTGTTCGTCTTCTAAAATTAAATTATTCTGTTCCCCACCAAAGAGGCTATTATTTGCAGGAAAATATATGACTGTTTATGAACAAATGGTTTATTTTGTTTCGTGTTACTACGTATGATTTCTATTAAAGATATCTGGATACCTGGTTGTTGTCTCGTAACGAGAATGTCAGAGGAATACACTGCAATACAGTGGCATTATTATATTAATTCTAATTTATTATTAAATAAAGAAATGGGTAAAAATTATATGAATTACATAGACATGTTAGATATTTTAATGTGAAAATAAAGTGTAGTTTACTTTACAATAAGGCTACTTTTACACGCAACGGTTTCGTCCGTATTCACGGTTTGTTGCGGGTTCAGTCACATTCTATTCGCCAGCGTTTGTAATCAGCTCAAAATACGTAATCACTAACAAACGGTTCAGTGTTCTTACTGCACGTTGAAATTCTATTCAACCTGTTCATATGTTGGCTGTGACATGAAAATAAGTAAAATACATTACTGGTATAGAGTCGGTTATTTATGAAAGGCCCTTTATCACTCAGTAATGCCTTTCTATAAATTAAAGCAACTATTTCTACCATTAATACATATAGTTGTTTAAAACCACTGCAAAAATACAATAAAAACATATAATAAAAATATTCTGTGGATAAGAGCATCGACAAAATAATGTGTTTTCTAGTGAATTTTATTAATAATTTTTCAAATTAATGCTAAAACTGTAAAAAGTAAGATAACGTACTAGGATAAAGAATAAAGCAATATAAAAGTTTACAGTAGCATAGTGTTGCTCACATACAAAACTTGTAAGCCGAAAAAAGAAAAAACTGAGATGCGGTAATATAAGGAAACACGTGAAGGCAATTCTACTGTACGACAAAAATACGTTGTGTGTGAAAGCGTGCATTAAGTCACATAGCCACCGCACGGTTGCCGTCTCTCGCACTGGCAATGGACGGTTCCAACACGGCTGCCGTGCCGTGTCCGGCTCGTGTAAAAGCTGCTATGTCCCTTTTCGTTTCACTGTGTACAAACTTCCCTACGGGTTGTTTACCGAACAGACGAAACCATTATGTGTAAAAGGGGCCAAAATGTTTTTCTGTACGTTGTATATAGTTCACGACATTCATTTATAGCATGCAGATTATCTACTGTAGGCCTACGTCGTGTGACAGATTCATATCTACTCTTTAATGTATGTTAGTACGAGTAATAATCCAGCAGAAACACTGTGTAAGAATGACAGCAAAGAAAATTTCTGTAATTTTTAAAATCACAAGCACTTCACCATTTTTTTATAGTTACATATTACACGCAATTTACAATTTTTTCAATGCTGTGGGGATTTTTCCATTTTGGTGCATCAGACATATAATATAATTAAATATATTCATATTTGCTCATCTTTCTTGTACATTTTTTATATTATTATTATTAATAATAAAGTTTCATGTACAAGAAAATATTTTATTATTTTATGAATTACAACGTTTCAGTAGTATTAACTATCATCATCAGATACAAATTCTATATTTATATCATCAATTTATTAAATATTGATACAAATTAATCCAGTAAATTTAATGCTGCTGATTTGCATTCTCCCATAGTAGTAGTATTCTGTCTAATTAGTTAAGCAGTTATTTACGTTATTAAAATAACATTGGATGAAGAACACTGAACTGTGGCGGGGAGTTTTAGGCTTATATTCGTACCATATTAAACATTTGTTTCATGAATTACATTAAAATATTTGTTTTTGATTTTACATTTGTTCCATAGCAATTACGCTCCTATTAACACACACATTTATGCTCTTTAAGATACATATAACAGGTATGCGCTATTGTGTATTTTGTGTGTGTGTATGTGTGCGTGTATGCGCGCGCGTGAGAGTGTGTAGTGAGTCAAATAATTTGTACCTGCGTCCTAACAACTAAACAGTGTGACTTCTATTATTCTGTCTTCAATATCCTGAATATCATCTTTTAGTTGTTACCATCCCTTTCCGCTTGCCTTCATTTTAGGAAAGTCTTAGGCGACCCCTTTCCTGTTAATTTAGAATGTAAAATTTCCATCTCCTTTTTTTGTATGAATTATGAGAATATATAATTAGTCCCACATGTACCTTATGAGCGTGTTCAACGGCGTAGCGCATTAACAATCTGGTCTTTTCACTGGACCACAACGATGAGATAGAAAACTAATATTACTTTAATTATCTACAAAAAGGTTAGAAGAGAAGTAGCTTCCTTAATAGAAAGTAAATAAAAATAAGAGATATAATCAATAGAGAAGGCAACTCATTACCTATTATAAAAAAACATAATTATTTCTGTTAGTGTTTTGAAGGATTGTTGTAAGGAAGATTCCAAAAATATATTCAACACCGCATGTGCATAGGGGGATATAGATGTTAAATTTTTTTAAATATATGAGAAAATATTGCTAAAAGCCTCCTTTGGTAATGAGAACGAGAAGTTAATTGAACATGTCAGAAAAATTTCATCTTCTTAATTAGAATTTATTTTGCAAACGATATATTTAAAATTAAATATATTTCAAGGAAAACGTATTCGCTTAATAAGAATTTAGTTCAACGTTTTTTTTGTAAAAAAATTAATTAAGTTTTAAGAATTTCCAGTATCTAGTTAACATTGTGTGCATAATTTGCTCACCCAGTAATTTGGTATTTATATGATGTTCGAAAACATATTCAGGTTTTAGAGGAATTGATACATGTTGAGTTGCATAATTCCATACAGCAATAAGTGATTGAAAGATGCCTTCACTTGTGTAAAATGTTGGTCTACATATCGTCCATAAGGATTTCATTTCTAAAAATGAAATGTTTTGGTACAAAGTAGAATGAAGGATACAGTACTAATCGGATGAATAAAAAGAAGACATTAAAAGGAAAAATAAAAGAATATAACTTAGAAAATAAAGAGATGAATGCTAATGCGTTGAACGGAGTAGCCGTGACTATCGAATTATTGAATTATTACGATTACGAGAAGGAAGTAACGTCTCTTTAAGACCTAAAGAAAGTAAAGTGTAACTAACTCAGACAGTGAGTAAAAAAACACAGAGAATTCATTACACATCATGGGATTGCGGATGTTACAAAGGACTGAGAATTTCGCTGATTTTTCATGTCCACAACAGCACTGTCACGCGTCTTGCTGGCATGGCTGCAATGAGTGAGAAAATGCAGAAATGACGACTTCGTTTGTAGTGATAAGTTCTGTAAGCAGCACTTAACGTCATCATAAACCTATTTTATCGCATAAATTTGACGCTAAACAGGCACACGCGTGACTGAAACTGCGATACTATAGGCTTATTGAGTGATATTGATACTACAAACGCTGATTTTCAAAGTAAAAAACCAAGCCCTGAGGACGCGACAAGACCTAAGTGGTATTCATTGATACAGAAAGGGGACCCTGTTCAATAAAATAATACTAGGAAGGAGAAGAAGAACGTAATTGACATCTTCACAAACAAAGGAAAGGACATCTTTACAAAGGCTTCAAAGAACTACAGCTAAGCAATCCAGCTGAACCACAAATATTAAGAAAAAGGCTTTCGCATAATAATGGCATCTATTTAAACTTACATATATACTGAAGAAATTCATTTATTAATCAATAAATTCCCAGTGAACACTTGAACACTTGAATCGCATGCCTGATATCCGTCTACCTGTAGCTGCCTAGAGTTATCACCCTACTGGTAATTGGGATGTCGGTAGACCAAGGAGGGGATGGATTCCGGAATAGGTCTAAGGCCTAGTCTTTGGAGTGGTAAAGGTAATGATGATGATGAATAAATTCGAATATTTTTTTATAATTAAATCCTATTGGTATAAAATCGAAAAACATAAACATGAAGAAGGTCGTGTAGTGGTTCCCCTAGATTCAGGCCCAGGTCTTAACAAAAGTAATGATATAACCCGTTGTGATAAATCAAATTGAAACTTACGGTAATTACAATTATGTAATAATTTTTAATTATTTAAATTTTGGCTATAGACTGTAATGTGACTTTTGGTGCTTATTTAGTACGTAATGAATACTTTAGATGGAAATGGTTGGTAAGAATTCATAATTTTGTTCAGATTGACTTTTATTAATATAACAATAATCTGATTACGCACTGAATAAAGTAAGACCATTTGTAATGCCGATACGTTAATTGATTATAACGGTTTGAATAACCGGTAATGGAGACAATTAATTTAATATTTATAGTAGAAAAAATTGCAAACTGTACATACAGATTTGCACTACCTAAAAGTACATACCTTACAATTATTTAAACGTTTTTTCACTGAGCATGTGGCCATGTGTAACTATCAGATTATCAGTCTGTACAAACTGTCGATCGTATCAAACTGTTTTCTTTTTCATTACTGTTCATTTCCAATGCAGAGTAAACCAACTGCGAAGTCAACATTCTGCCATCACAACTGGAGCTCCCTGTAATCAGGTATTAATCACAAAAACGTATGGGCCAGCTATTCTGCTTTACTAGTTTTGTATCCAGATTTATTGCAACTCATCACGCCGACACAAAAACCGCCACAAATCCACGCATATCCTGCCGTTCACTCATGAAACAATGGAGAGTAACTAACGCCAAACGTATGTTCACATCCTGTTACATCTCACTTGTAAACGTTATGTGTTCAGATTCGAATCTTTGTGACGGCTTGCCACGATATGATGTACGATTAATTTCTATTACCACTGTATAATATACAACTTATATTACTCTTAACGTTAGTTCATACAGCCCATGTGTAACGTTCTGTTATTATGTCAACTTTTGCCTCCTTCTGTTTTTTAAATTACTATCATCTGCAGAAAGTTTCAACTGTACGTACGCGTATATTATTAATACTGTGACAACCGACTGAAGCAGAGGACTATTAAATTCACTTATCTGTCCACCATGGAAAGTATTAAATTGCCATTCACAAATACTTTACTTTTTAAAAAGTGATGTAAATTGAGTCATACAACTTCAGTATCATTGTACGGTTTGAAAGTAAGATTAATTTGTTTCTATTTTAGCTACATAACGTGAGAAATATACATTTTTAAACAAATTACGTGTGATCAAATATGAACATAATATTTTATTTCTCTTGTTGATACGAGGGTAGAGTGTCCCGGGTCTGAATAGTAAAACAACACTTTTTGGATTAATTTGCATTTATTTAATAGCATAATCTTTATTAGGTCTACTCATTTCTTCTAACGATGTACTGCCAGACCGATAAGCCGATTTGTTGAGGTCCTCAAAGTAGCCATTTATAGCATCGCTGATTTGATTGTCGTCAGCAAATGTTTTCCACGGAGCCATTTTTGAGGGTAGAAAATAGGTAGAAGCTGCTCGGGGCTAAATCTGGTAAGTATGGTGGTTGAAGAAGCAATTCGAACTTCAATTCGTTGATATTATCCATCGCAAAAATTGACGTCTGGAATTGTGTATTGAAAGAGAAATTTCTTTTTCGCTAAATGTGACCGTTTTTTCTTGATGTCGTCGTTGAAAAGGTGCAGTAGGCTCTTCACAGTACTCGCGACTAACTTTTTTCCTCTTTAAGGTAGTAAATGAAGGTTACTCCACGTGCCTCCCAAGAAACGGTTGGCATTACCTTACCAACAGAAGGAATTTTCTTTGTCTTCGGTGGCTCGACTTTCGCGGTTCATTGTTTTCACTGTTCTTTGATCTCATGAATGTTGTGGTGGACCCAAGACTCACCAACTGTTATGAATCAACGCAAAAAGTCTTTGGATTACGCGTCTAGAGTGTCAAGCAATTGGTTGAAACACCCTTTCGACACAATTTTGATCAAGTGTCATTACACGCGGCACTCATCTAGCGCACAGCTTTGTCATGCAAAGATGTTCGTGCAAGATATTGCGCACAAGTTCCATTGATATATAGCAGCAGTTCTACTATCCTATCTCACTCACCTTCATTCTACGGCCTGCCAAAACAATTTTATAGAATTTTTATATTTTTTCTGGCGTAATCACTTCAATTGGACGTTCAACACGTGGGTCGTTAGTTATAGTTTTCCGACCCATTTTAAATTGAGCAACACAGCGCTTAATCGTAGTATTCAATGGAGAAGAGTCCCCCAACGATGAATCCAGCTCATTTTTTACATTGGATGCATATTAAATCTTTAAAAAAAATTATCACAGCACCAATATCCAGTCTATCCAATGATATTCGAGGCGCTTACAGGCGATACTGTACCACTGTGCCACTAATAATAAACAACTCATTGAGTTGAAGTCATTGAAGCTAAGCATACAAGGGATGAAATCATACAAAGTAATGAGCATAGTGACGCTACTTCTATGTCCGGACAGGAACTTTTTACCCTACTCTCGTAAATATAGTCTAATTATATAATTACGCGTAATGTAAAAAAAAACTAATAAGTTTACATTTAAACTTCTCTGTCAAGGTATTGTTCTAATCAATTTTCTTTATTGACTTAAGCCAAAATGTTTATTATTTATGACTCGATTAAGAAATGTTTATTCTTTAATACGTAATGTGCTTGTTCAAGCCGCATTAAATAATATTTTGCCGCTTTAACAAAAAGTACTGAACAGTTTGATCAGCTCGGGTTGCAGACGTATACCATCGTTAGTTTGAGTAGTGCTGGTGACACAGCATAAACTTCCTTGGTTAAGGATGAGTCTTCTGGACTCTACACTCGAGCTAAAACTAGCAGTATATATTTATACCTCAATATAAGTACATACATTTTGTAAGGTAACTTTGCTATGGCAGTACACAATAAATTGCACATGCAAGTTTTTCTCGTGAACATGTTTTGAATTTTCTAAAATAATGTTTTGCATAAAACCTTATTCCCATAGTGATATTTGTGACACTGGATGACGTGACATTAAATAATGCAATAATGTCATTGTTTGTTCAACCCTATGTCAAGTGCCATGTTGACATGACACCAGACTTGCACATCAGAACTTTTTTGTATGCAACATAGTGACACCATCGCCGCCACGGAACCGATATGATTTTTGCAATAATTAACACCCGGTGACAGTAGAAATGCGACACTGCCAGATAGACTACGTGATATTTGAGGGAATGCACCGCAAAACTATCTACTGGATTGTTTGTTGTTATTTGATGTGTTACCGTCCTCAGAGCACTATCAACAATATTTCTCCTTGTGAGAAAAAACCCAATCCCGACTACAATATAAGATAAAGTTGGTGGTGCTGAATATGTATAATTATAACGTATAATATAACGTATGTCTATAATTATGAGTAACGGAATTTATATTTTCCGAAAGATTGAGGCTAAAATAATTGGATACTACTGTAAAACAACTTTCGACTTTAGCTTGTAGCCCAGTGTTTACATTTTTTGACATTAAAATAAATTTGTTGTTAATTTTTACTAAAGCTAAGCATCTTGAAGGCTTAAGTGAGAAGTAAGATCACTTCACGGTATATTTTCAGTGTCACGAGAGTCCATAATGTGGAATGTGTGAAAAACTAATACTGAGACAACGAAAATCGCGCAGAGATAAAAGCCGAACAGTAGCCTGATGTGACGTACAAATGTGTTATACCACTGAGGACACTTTAGATTTTTTAATATAACAATATTTTACGCTGTGTAAGCATTCCTATGTTATAAAGTTATATTATAATACCCTACATTCTACAAGTATTAACGTTTCTTAATAACAGGCAAGCATCACTTACTGCAAAGCATACAATGCACTATTCTCTTTTCTAAACACATGGAGCACTGTTGGTGTCATAATTGTTTATAATGCCGACGTTATTTACTTTTTATGTGCAATTGAATAACACAGGGGAAGAAAATAATAACTTAACATAATTTTAAAATGACAGAATTAATTGGAATACATTGTGTCAGATAAGCACACTAAGTATACTTAGATACGTATGTCTATAATTAAGAGTAACGGATTTATATTTTCCGAAAGATTGAGGCTAAAATAATTGTATACTACTGTAAAACAACTTTCGACTTTACCTTTTAGCCCAGTGTTTACATTTTTTTGATATTAAAATAAAGTATAAAATTATTTTCTTTACGGCTAATAAAAAACTTAAAACATTTTGTAAAGAAAAATATGATTTTTCTCTTAATTACAAAAGCATTAGTTTTCGTGATTGTCATTTATGGAGAGCAGCAATAAACTTTAACTAATGCCACTAACAATTATTGAATTGGTTTATGGAAATTTTATGATACATATTGTACTAACACAATGATTAGGGTGTTTTAATAAGCCACACATTGGTAGCGTCAATTTGTAATAAAACAAATATTAATGAGTATAATAAACTGATTCAGAAAATTTTATTTTATTTTTATTTTTTTTATATTAATTTAATTTAATTATTTAATTATGTTATGTGTTTTTATTATTTTATAATTATTATTTACTTAATTAAAATAATAAATAGTAATTATGTATGAATTGTTTTTTTTAATTAGAATTGGTAAAGAATATTTGTTTCACCGCGTTAAATAGATTATGTCATATACAAATCGATTGATGGTAGCTGTCAATTCAGCGTCTTTATTTCTTCTTCTGCTCGTCTTTTTCCTTTTTGAAGTCCTGTTTTTTAATTGAGAATTGACGTATTTTAATTTAGTTGCTTAACTAGTCAATAAAAAGCCAAGTTAAAACAAATAATTATATTTATTATGAGTAATGCGATTATTCGACTTGCGTCGACTATTGCCCTCGGAGTCGAGACTGGATCTCAGATCGATTAACACATTTGGGTTAAGTTATATTAAATTAAATTATTCCTTAACATGGATTCTTTTAACTGTTGAAATAGTCAGGAAAGGCAAGTTAGAGAATTCAATACTTACAATTAAAAAAAAAACTTATTCATTAACACATAATAATTAAAAAATATAGTATATATTAGTAAAATGAAATTCGAACCGCATGCAGACTGTTCTGACGTCACGCAGTCTTCTTCTTGGGTGAGCTGCTCCTCGTTGAAATTAAAAGATGGCTGCCTTCATGCGTTGTACCATGCTTATAATATGTCTCTGGAATTTTTCTTCAATAAAATGTAGTAGTTGATAAATTCCTCTTCTGTGATATAGTTATTGAAAATTTTCAAGTTATTGTGTTTAGTTTTCGTCCTCCACTGGATTTCGTTCGGTAATGGGTGTGTATTGTTGAGTGTCTTCTTCAAATCAGTTCGCTGTTCATAAATTGTGTTAGATTTATAATTCCATCATGGCCGTTCGGTCTGGTAGTTAGTTTTAGTGTTTTTCAAATTTGTTTCATTATTTATTTCATAAACACTACTTATTATCTTATTGTTCACCTTTGGTTCTTAAATGTATGATTGGTTTCTAATTTATATATATATATATATTCTATTTATAGTTTTATTTGCTACACTATCAGTAGTTTTATGTCATAATACAAATTCCACTTTCACTTTTGTTGTAATATTGTCTTGTGAAAAGTTAGGTTCTACATTATCTTTAGTCCTTTTTTAATTTCAACTATTTTACTTATACTTAGATTTACATTAAATCAGCCTACTGGTATTGTATTCTCTGACTTTGGCCATTGGTTTTCTAAGTTTTATATAATAATTATTATTTAGGTTCATTTATTTATTTGGTTATTTATTTGGTAATTCTTCTTCCCTTCTATGGAAGTACTTATCTATAGTTTTAGTTAAGTATATTCCCTGAACTTCATAAGTAGTCTGGTTGTGAAATGAGTGTCTACCTTTTGATTTTAATCTGGCTCGTTTACTCATAGTCCTGTTTATTCCTACCTGCTCCTTATCTTACTGATGTACACTGATTCTGATAGAGTGTTCTGGCTTTAAAATAGGTTTTGACCTTTTGATATTTTTATTTAATCAATTCGTCCATGGTTGTATTTCCTTACTGCTCCTTATCTTATTGGGTATACTGATGATGTTACTGGGATAATAATCATCCTACATGGTTTGACACATATTGTTTTGAATTGAATGTGTTTAATTTCTTTGGATCGAGAGTTTTTATCGTACTGTTAAGGTATTTTATTTATTATAGTAATTATTTCTTTTATGTTACTTTTATTTAGTTTATTTTACTCATTCCAGATTGCTTCTTCTTTTCATTTTCTAGGTGGTATTAAATTGTAAATAAGGCAAAATTTCCGTTATGCTACAATATGGCAGCTATTGAACTCGTGTTAGGTGCAACGGGCTTATATACAGAGAAGTGAATTTTGAACGCTTCTAAAAAGATGCTCCAATTACTCAAGACAAGAAATGCTGATGCTTTACACAGCTACGCATTTTTGAACTAGCGGAACAAGTTCTCAGTCTAGAGTCGACCGTTTGTCATTTGTCTTTCTGACTATCTACGTGGAGGTATGTATCACGACAAGTTTTGAATGCAGCAAACGATTGTCGTGAAACTTTGTGTTCATGAGCATACGTTTACATAACACAACCCTATTTTTTCGAGATTAATCACTCCAAAAATAGGGGATGAGAGGAAAATGTGGAGAAAAAGTATGAAAAAATCGTAAAAGCCTAGAACCTGCGGGTATCAAATTAAAGGGAATTCAAACCCCAATCTGAGTATAGCGTTCATTTCTCAACATTTCAAAATTTAACAGTAAATAAAATTGAGTGCACATTTTGATGAAATCACAAAAAGTCGTGTGGGGAATAACATTAAAGAAAATCTGAACTGAGATCTAAATATAGACTTACGTTTTTGAAATTTCAAAATCTGAGGACCCTAGGGCCCAAAAAAGAGATAAAAATATTTTTTATTGTAAACGTCTAGCATGAGCCCGACTAAATTCTAACGTTTCCAATTTTTAGTGTTCATTTTATGATTGTGAACTCTTCAGTTGTATCACTAAAGAAATAGAGTAATTGGGATTTTGTCATTTATTCGATAATTGAAATATTATTTAATATCATAATTTATGTTCTGTATAACAGGAATCATACTAGTTACAGACTTATGAATTTATTTATGAAATTTTATTTGGATTAGAAAATTAAATGTAAACGGATGTGACCTACGGTATTCCTCTTACCAAAGTGCAGACTGGTTAGCTTTAACATTGTATTCTCTACAGATAATATGTGGTTGTTTGTTTGTGTTGGGAATGCTATGTTTCACGCGGGGTCCAGATTGAACTGTCGATCGCTATTGTTTGGATGTGTGTGTTGTTGACATATGACCATTGATAGCGTACTACTGGTCTGAGTTAATTCCCAGCTGCGCTAGATGATGTAATACTGACATAAAATCAACTGTTATTTTAGAGATTGCAGGGAATATATGGGAATAGAGAATTACATAGAAAGGAATTAGGGATTATGTATGTTTGATAAACATCTGTGACAGAATGTTTAATAGTTCTATCAAAAAATATAAACCGATAAAATGAGTTATTACAGTAATTATTGGCAAAACATTTTCTAACAGACACAAAAAGCAAACTAGGAGAAAGCCTCAAGGACCGATAAAATTAATTTCACAGGATCAAGAAGCAGAACATATTGAGGAAAGGAAAATAAAAACCAAAATCACTAAAGACGATTTTACTTAATACGATAGTGAGCAGTGGTAAGTCAGTGACATACACGTTATTACCGCACGGCCTGTAACTGGACACGCCCAAGTGTGCAAAAACCATCCTTCATGATCACGGTCACTAACCCAAAATGAGGCTTTAATAAACGTCGTAATCGCTATTAGTGAATTGTTTTGATTCCACATTTCCTGTGACTTGTTTACTGAATTGTCTATAACATTCTGTACACCGTTTATCTTGGTTTCCTCTTGTCTATACGTTATAAGCTATACGGTATGAAATCAACTCAATAAAATCGTATTTGTTACTGCAGTCAGTTTCTAAAATAATTTTAATTAATTTTAATTAAATTAAAGACAAACGGGTAGAAATGAACATGCAGGTAGGTATACTCTAAAGAAACAAAACAAATATAGCTTAATATTAGCTTTGAAAGAAGGAAAATTAATCAAGTTTTCAATTTTTATGTTTTTGATTTTTATTATTAAAATCCATGTTATATAGAAATTCTTCCCCACCAAAACACTAGGGAAAACAGATAAAAATTCTAAGCAGATAAGTGACTAAAGTTTCTTTTCTTTTTGATTAAAGCTTAACACACAAAGAATAATCGGTTTACCTCGTAAAGTATAATACTTGAATAGGTCTATTTGAGAAATGGGTATTAATATTATTGTTTACCAGGCCTTGGTCCGATGTTATTTGATGCAAACGCTATTTGGCTCCACTGTAATGTGGTTCACTGACTGTTAGACCTGTGTCAGTGTTGAGTCCTCAAGCATTGAAGATGACCACCGATGGAGAGGCTGAAACGTCTGCGTCAAATAACATCGGACCACGGCCTGATAACCCCGCAAACAATAATAAGTATGACGCCGGCCGTGAGAACCTTAGATAACATTTTGAGAAATACGTTGAACACTCATTCGTTAACTATTAGCCTACTTGCACAATTCTCACAAAAAAGTGCCTTACATTTCTGTTGGTTTTTTTCTCTACAGTAACACGTCGTATATCACAATCAGTATTGATGCTTCCCTTTAGAATAAAGCACGCACATAATGTTAGGACGTTTTAAAATTTTCTCAAGTACCAGCGTCTGTGAAAGTAAAAGATATAAGTAAATTAATTGTCTGAAATTTTTGTTTCTAATGCTAGGTATAGTTATTAGAAACTAGGTTACTAATGAAATAGAAAATAGAAGAGTTATATGTATCCTTAACAATCAGTCGAAAGTCTTAAAAAAGAACAGACAATATAATACAGCATGTTGCTTAAAACATAAGCACTAAATAACTTTTCATTTTAAAATAATAAACCTTCGTTAGTGCGATATTACGAAAATTATTTAGGGCGAACGATGTTCGCCGGAGTACAGTTACAATACGTTTTAATATTGTTTATAAAAAACAAAATAAATTGTAATGTTAACTTAATTAAAAAATTTTAAACCGAAATTTTAATGTGTACACTATATTTTAATGAAAAAGCTATTAGTATACATAAATATATATTCACAGACGTCTGCCTAATTGCCATGTGTAATTATATTTAAGCAAATGTGTATGGAGCTGATTATTATCTTTTCACTCAGTAAATATTGTTAGAACCGTCGTACGGATAGTAAACTTCAAATAACGAAATTAATTATTGAACACCGGTGAAACTAATAGTCACAAGCATTATAATACTTTTATAAAACCATCGTATTATAATAACTCTACTTGTACAATAATGCAAACTATACAAACAATAATGCAATATAAAATAATAAAACCACGTAAAACAGGGGTATCCATCAGCACAAAAATAAACAAAGCACTTGTCAATTTAACTAATAACACTGTTTAACATCTCACTGATAGAACACTAAGTTACTCGCACTTGTACTGCTAGAATGTCCCGTCGAATCTCCGTAAACTCGAATAGATTCAACGGCTCGGAGTTATTCTTATGTAGAAGGCAGGAGCAGTTGTTTGGCGTAATAACGTTTGCAAGAGTTGCCGATGCAAAGTGTTACTACAATGCTTCAGTTACCGAAAGACAATTACGATTCGGAAGGTGTAGCAAAAACTGTATAATATTGCGAGTTCCGTCATATAATGGCAACGACATAGTAACATTAATAACATTAACAATACAGCTATTTCGTTTAAAAATAAAATGTATATAGGCTTATAAATAATAATACTGTATATAATAATTGCACATAAATAAGGTGCTTCAAGAGCAAGAGAATGTCCTTAATTAACAAGCCAGACGTTAGTAAGAATGGTCCAAACTGAAACGGGAGCTTAGTGGTCCAGTATACCAGATACAACGGATAGCATTTCGGTCTGCCTGAAGTGTAAGAAATGAAAAGTAATATGTAATTGTAAAATTATTCTTGTAAAGAGCCATTATTCTTTCTGTACAGCAGTAGATGCATAAGAGGAACAAGATATATATATATGATGGAAAATGGCACAATTTCTAGGAAACTCCTTATTTCCAGAATGCAAAGGAAAAACGCAAAGGAAGATTTAAAATGTAGATGAAAAATGCCATTGTTGGAGTCGCCAAGAAGAGCTATGGGATCTTGTTTAAAATTACATTCTTATAAAATTTTAATTTTAACGTGGAGCAGAAACTAGACTTAATGGTTGACGATAAAAGTTCATTGGTACAGCAATAAGTGTTATAACCTATGGTAACGCAGTACATGCGGTATATTTGCATGAACACACATTTGATATTTTAGAACTCTAATCTTCTAATTGTACTAGTTATATATAATAATTTATTGCCGATGTTTATGTGCTGGAGCAGACAAGAGAAAACACCGTATACCTCTGTAGAGGCCAGTAATGCACGTTACTGAAACCCGTTAGCTGAGACACATATCTAAACATATGACACATAGCCGGATACAAAACAATTTATAACACTTGAGTATATCTTATAGAAACATAACCCATGTTAATATATTATTCGTTAGTACATCAGACAGGAATGATGAACGATGATGTCGTTGCGCTTATCAACAGTCATGAAATATGCTGTCTAGCATTTATAACCTTCTAACTTTACATACACTTATAGCAAACTTTATGCATGTAATATGTATATAAGGTGATTATAAATATTAAATATGTATATTTTAACAATACAATTTTTTAAATTGTGTAGCCCCACTTTGGGAGCAAATGTAAATTTATTTGTGGTGTGCCAACATGTATCTAACATTACTGTTAATATGTACCAATTACTGGGGTTTGGGTGTAATACTAATAAGAGTAGTCATTATTTGAATTGTAACAAGTTTTCGTATATTTATTCAAACAAAAAACAAAAGCGTTTTCAAAAATCTCATTTGCTTCGCTATAAACCTTCATTATTGTTTGCTTAACGTTTAATTGTTGCAGTACATTTATCATAAATAAATCTTATAACCTACAGTAACAAAATTATATTCTACGACTCTATTTGTTATCTTAAAATTTCGACTGCTCAGTCTGATTTGTGTGCTTTACTCCAGCTTTGTTTTATTTTCTTTATATAACTTTTACTACTTTACTTTATGCATTGCATACATATTAATTATTGATAAAAATTAAATTGACTCAATTAATTGTTAATCATCAAAGAAAATATTTATTAAATTTAACTTTGATTCTCTGAACCTATATATCTTGGCTCAAGTAATTGTTAATCATCCACAAAAATATTTATTAAATTTAAATTTGATTCTCTGAATCTCTACATTTACATTTTACATCTCTTATTTATTTTTCTAAATTTCAAAGTGTGTTTTAACTCTCTCTAGTCTTTCACATAAAATTTATAAATTTATTATTTGTCACCTTGATTCTGTAGCTCATACCCTTGTCCTCCGTTGTTCCGTAGGTCCTCTTCTGATAGAGTTCTCTGTCCGTTCCTCGGTTCCACTCGTCGTCCTCTAGTTACTCGTTCCTTATGATCATCTCTGGTTGCTGTAGTGTAGAGTGATATGTTGCTCTGCACTTGCTGCTGTTGTGCTAGTAGACACCTCTATTGTTCTGCATAGCGTTCCTCTGCCTGATGTGACCTCGTCGCCTGTCTTGAGTGATGAACATTTGTGGTTGTAGATATTGTAGAGTATGTTCTAAAATCGTATTTGTAATCAAACTAAGAGTTACTGTTTGATACTTAGATGAACATATCGTCCATCCAACATTACAGTTAAATTAAAAAAATTTGAAAATCGCGCATAGCGTCCCGCCGCTTCTGAAGACTGGTTGAGAGTATTAAAAATTCGCGTCGCCAACGGACATAGCGTACCGCCGCGACTGTAGACTGATTGAGAGTAATTTGGCTTCATTCGTGCCCTTATTTATATTCGAGCATCTTACTACACCTGCTGGAACAGAATTCAGCATGTCAGGAATTGCCCAGTGGCGTCAGTTCCCCCACTATCGTCCAATTTCATATTTTCGCACATTTCTGCCAATTGCAATGTCTCATGTGGATTACAAGGTTCTCTGACGATGTCTGATTTAATTACACATGTTCAATGTAATTACCATCGTTATCGCATAATTCGTGTAATTACTATCCTCTTAAAATCGCACTGAATTCGCACTGTACGTCCTATTCACTCCGTTTTCGCACTGCACATGTGTATTATTTTTATACATATTTAGAAGGCTTTGCAATTTTTCTATCATTTATGGTTTTCTTATAATGAAATACAAAACTATAATTTAACATCTATTTGGGGCGAGATTGCAAACTTTCAGGCTTGAACCGGCCTCACGCACACACACTGTTTACTACTGTACACTCTCAGCGACAACCGCGTGATCGTGCAGGTCGATTCCTGCGTATAAACTCAGCTTTCAATCTCACACCTGCTTATTTATTACATATTTCTAAATTTAATCTATATATTTATTTTATCTAATAAATGCACATTACAGCATATGCTTGTATTGTCGCATTATATATATAACGTAATGTAACTTACGTAATATTAACTTATATTCTACGTAAATTTATGTAATATATGTAGTATACTTCAAATACATAGTATTTTAGATTATATTTCATGTATATAATGCACAATGTTTCATCATTATTTTTAACTGTTATCATATTTCAAATGACAGTTAAAAATACTGCTGAAACATTGTAAATTATATAGCAATGTATATATTCTTGTAACTTATAAAATAACAAATATTGTTTATAATCAATAATAACAAAACAAAGTATCATGTGAGAAAATGTGAAACACACACACACACATTACTGATTATGGTAGTTGAATATTATTAACACATTGTAAGTCACAAAATAATAAAAATATATTTTAATAAAAATCTTCTTGTTATTAATAATAAAATAAAAAATATATTATAACTACACTTCTATGCGTTATTGTAATGTAATGTTGTGTGTGAGTACCCACCTGCTGTCTGATCTTGCAGATTCTTCCGACTAGGGCGTGTGGATTTTGGATTTGAAGTTCGCAAGCTAGTAATCTCAAATTATTACAACAACACACGAAATGGGTTACTTTAAAGGGGGAGAGTTTTGTGAGACTGGTAGGCTTTATCGTACAACAATAAAACACTGTTATATGGGGTAATAAAACGTTGTTTATTACACCAACAACACACAAGAATAGAATGGTTATAATCTTATGAATTTTCTTATAGTCTATACAATGAATCGATGTTTTTCGATTGATTAATAGTTGAAAGAAACTGAACTCGTTCTTTGCGAGTTAATTGCAATTTAAATTTTACTTTATTAATTGGTTTGAATTTAATTAAATGTATTTAATTAAATTGAATCTAAGTGTTCATGAAACAAAACATAAAACTCTGAAATTAATTAGAATAATTAATTAAAATAAATTAGACGTGACAGTCTAGTTCACGTTATTTCATTTCTAGTGATTCTACTTCTGATTTACTGCAGTATGATCTAAGATTAGATTGTCAGTTAAGATTTGTATAGCGCTTTTTATACTACTTCTATTTCTTAACTATAACTTACTAAAGCCTTAAACTGCTATACAGATTATCACAACGAATTTACTTTTTAATTACTAGAGTCTTTGCTTTTTGTTTGGCACCTGAATTATTTGAATTACAATGTTTTAATTGAAAAATAGAAAATTTGATCTGAAAAATAAATAAGTGGATTTTGCTTTCCTGTTACTGAAGAGGATGTCGTCCCGATTTGTCCCTCGTCGATTCGAGTCCTTGGTTAGAGAAAGTAATCTGCTTAGAACTGCTGGATTCGGTCGTGGAGTTCAAAATTCGGCAACACTCTGCTTCCTTGCTGTTTGTGAATATTTTAACGTCTGCTGTTGTCTGCTGGAAGTGCTTCCTGTCCCTCGTCGATTCGCACGTTGCACGTCAGCGTGTGTGTGTGTGCTTCGTTCGAGTGGTCGCTCTGCTCGTCCGCTGTTCACCAATATTTTAGACGGCCTCTCTGCTGTATTCTTGAAGTCTGGTCTTGAAGTCGGGTGGATCTCTTGCGTGCTTATGACTAACTGGTAGTACACAATAAGCTTGGTTGCTGTCTTGAAGGGTATCTCGCCTTTACGCAGCAATTACGAGCTATACAGATGATCTGTACTTAGTGTGTTCGTAATTGCGTGTGTGTAGACCACGTAGAGTCTTCTTGTTGATCTTCACCACTTTGGCTACTAGACGATCGAAGGACTACGTCTTAACTTCGTGAGTACTGACAGAAGAGTGATTTTTCAACCATAAAACACCGCAGTAGCCGGGGCTGCATGAAATGATTTCATTGGTCGACGCACTCTCCCTACCACATAAAATTTAGAATTCCCTTAGTCCGTGAGAATGAAGTCTGGTTCCCACAGACGGAGAATAGAATTATTATCTCACATAATTATCCGGCGGAACCAATTTGTCGCTAAGGATATCCTGTACTTATTTAATTTTGCAATAACTTGGTTGCAAATCAAGTTGTGTGAAATCTAAAATATACAATCTGTCCGAAATTATTATCTTTATGACATACTAAAATCTCATTACTGTAACTCTATTTTTACAGAAGGTATTCAATTATTTTAATTAACTCTTACATTTGTTAATTATATTGCATCAAATTTGCACACGTCATTATTAATATCTCGGCAAACATTTTGGCTATGTTAGATTTCGCCTTTATTTATTAGTTTCCGAGATATTAATAATTAACAGTTTGGGTGTGGTCGCTTCCTTGTACAGCGAACTGATTACATAATGACCACGTGTGCGTTGATTTACACAGCATTATTTTCAATGCGCTACATTCAAATGGAGTTTTGACTGTTACTTTTATTTAAATATGGTTTCAGTATGCGGTAAACATATAACCCCAAATAGTTAATATTTGGTTCCGTTATATATTCCCACACCCGCTTTAAAAAAAAATGAATGTAATAATTACAGTTATTTTTTTTTTTCTTAATCATTACACACATATTCTGCAATCATTATTCTTACTAGCTATACATCGTATTACTTATTCTGAAGACACGTACACAAGTGTTAATGTTATTGGATTATATACAATTTAACTCTAAATACATGTATTAAAATATCATATTTGCAACTTATTGCGTATAATGTTTTTAAAACGAGTAGTACCCTTTGTTTATAAACAATGGCACGCGTACAAAGAATTTGCTGACAGCATTTAGAACCGTTATCGCCGGGCGCGCGTCTAATTGCTTGACCTAGTTTCATATGTGGGTCAGCAGTCGTTATCGCGTGACGTAGCTATTTCCTGCCGTGAGCTCGTTCAATTCTATACGCTTATTATTTACCGCTATAGAAAAACATTATTATTAATACACAAGTTATCTATAATTATTATTAATAATATTATAAAACACAAATTATTTATTTTAAATTTTAATTATTATAATACAATTTTTATTAACTCTAAATACTATTTATCTTTTTAAAGTCTTATTATTTCGTCGCGACGCGCTTTGGAACGCCATGCTACTCAAAGTATTTTCTCAAAGAGCTCGCATGGTATTTACCGATCGTTTTCGTTCGGTCCAGCGTCGTAACGATAAACGTGTGAGGTGCGAGTTGTTGAGCCAACAGATAGGGACCATTATATAAGCGAAAAAACTTTGCAGCCACATTTATGTCTCTTCGGCCTACAGGATTCGCCTTGAGCAATACTTTCTCGCCTACTACAAAGTTCGTTAGTTTATGCGTCGTATTAAATTTGTCTGCCCTTTTTCGCCCTTTTTCAACTATTCTTTCCCTCACAAGTTGATTTTTACATTGCACCGGCAGAGGTAGATTATAAGTCTTTGGCTTACTTAAATAATTATCCCAAAACCTCTCTGGCGTGGTTCCAGAGTCTAATTCTGCTGGTGTGTATTCCGTGGTATCGTGATAACTCTCATTTATTGCCTTTTCGAAGAATGGTAAGAACTCGGGCCATTTACTTTTTCCTTATAGCAATAGATACGGAACATTTTACCGATTTCCCGATTCACCCTTTCGGCAAGGTTTCCCTGTGGTCGTCGTATCGAGGTTAGGACTGCTTTGATACCGTTACGTTCCAGGGTGGCTGCCCAGTGTTTGTTTTGGAACTGCTTTCCCTGATCACTAAGTACGTTCCTTATTGGTCCATGTTGTGGGATATACTTATTAAGTATAATATTTAAAACGGACTTTGTGGTGGGCCTAGGGATCGCATAAAGGCTAACTTTTTTAGTAAACACATCGACGCAAACTACCATGTGTTTTATATTTCTGGTAGCCTTGGGTAATGGTCCCAGAAAGTCGATGGCGATCATCTGTCCCTTACCTTCCGTTATCACATTGGCCATGGGCACGTACGTGTGCACGTTTGGTACTTTCGCTGTCTGGCATGGATAACATGTTTTTAGCAATTTCTTTACCCTACGGTACATGTTGGTTATTGTAAAATCCTCCTGCAATATTTTGACACATTTTACAGGAGATGCGTGCACCATTTTTATATGTAAAGATTGTGTTATGCACGCAAGCATCGCTGGAGACAATACCACTTTCCATTCGCCCTGTAACAATTTATACAATATATTGTCTTGTATAAGATAGTGAGGATTTGGGTGAGCTGCTAACATTAGCTTTTTAGCAAGGAGTGCGAGGTTATCGTCCTGCTCGCGTCCTAAGTTCTGTAGCATATTAGTAGCTTCAGGCGCGACAGTGTATTGCATGTTTAACACTCTCAACTCGTCGTCAGCTGCTTCATATACCTCCTCCTTTTCTACGGGCGGATATCTACTTAGAGTGTCTGCGGTGGTATTCTCTGATCCTTTGCAATATTTAATAGTGAATGAGTACTCCTGAATAGCTAACACCCATCGTGTTAGTCGGGAATTTGCTAATCGACATTTTAATATAAACGATAACGCCTGATTATCAGTGTGGATCTCGAAATGGGTACCGTATAGGTAGTGTCTGAATTTTCTGAGTGCGTTTATTATGGCGAGTATTTCTTTCTCGGAAGTACAATAGTGCAACTCAGCGCCTTTGAGCGTTCTATTGGCGTATGCTACAACATGAAGACTACCTTGTTCGTCTTCTTGGTGCAACACGGCGCCGATAGCGTACTCGCTAGCGTCAGTGTACATTACGTACTTCTTACCCTGCTGTGCACGGAACAATTGTAAATTAGATTGGAACAGGCCTTTAACCCTCTCAAACGCATCGTTCTGTTCAGAACCCCATTTCCACTTTATATTTTTGCGTACCAGCTGTAGCAACGGGACTGTATATTCGGCGTATTTGCTGGTAAATTTCCTGTAATATCCCGTGAGTCCAAGGAATGCTCGCAGTGCTTTGAGGTTCTTGGGCACCGGGAATTCCATAATACTCCTGAGCTTCTCTGGGTCCGTACTGATACATGTAGCTGAGATTATATGTCCCAGGAACTTCATTTGGGACTTTACAAACTCGCACTTGTGTAGTTTGAGCTTGATGTTTGCTAACCTCAGCTTCTGGAAGACGCTCCGCAGATGCTCGAAGTGTTCCTCCAAAGTGCGGGATATCACGAGGATGTCATCCACGAATATTACCGTGTATGGGTCTACCTCAGGTCCTAGAGCTCTCTCGAGGCATCTTACAATCGCAGCGAGACTCGTGCTAAGGCCAAAAGGTACCACCTTGTGTTGATAGCATTTGTTATTAAATATAAATGCTCTATACTTACGATCTTGCTCACACAGCGGGACCTGCCAGAAGCTTGCTGTTAGATCTAACTTCGTGAGGTACCTGGCTCCTTCACATTTAATGAAGAGGTCCTCCGCTGTCGGTGCGCAGTAAAACTCTTTCTCTACTAGGCTGTTTAAGTTCCTCATATCCAGGCAGAGTCGGATCTCTCCAGTCTTCTTGCGGACGACCAGCAGTGGGTTGAGGAAGCTGCTATTAGATCTTTCAATAATATCTTCTTCCAACATCCGCTGTATCTCGTGCTGGACCTCGGCCTGGTATTTTATAGGGACCTGGTAGATTCTCCTTATGAACTTCTCCGGCTCTGTGAGGTGGATTCTGTGTTCATACACTAACGAGATTGAATGTTCTTCACTGAAGATATCGCTGAATTCTTCTTGCAGCGACGACAATCTCCGTTCAGTTCGGGAATCTAAGGTGGTCTCCCCCTCTTCACATTCTTTATAATGAATTACTTGTTTTGGTGGCCGTGTAATTTTAATTGGGTCACCATGGTTTTGTGTGTGTGTCTGTGTGTTCAATTTAAAAGTGTAACTAACATTGTCTATGGTACATTTTAATAAGTGTTCACTGGTGTTAATTTCCGCACGTATTTGTTCCAATACATCTACCCCCAATAACATATCACATATTAAATTGTTTATAGCCACTACACACACTTCAAATTGCACTTCGTCTAGCATGATAGTTAGATAGTATTGAGTGTCAATTTTTTCTTTTGTATCGGTAGTGGTTCGTATATAAAATTGATTGATTGGGAGTGATGGGGCCGTACGAAAATATTTTTTATTGGTACGCAGGAACCTTTCACTGACGCCGGATACAACGCTACCAGTATCCAACAGAATTCGCGTGGGAACGCTATTGACAAAGGCGTGTAACACCGGACACGCCGCGCTCACGGGCCTTTGTCGCGTGGGACCGGATTCTAGCAACGGATCCCTGACATCCGGTGGGAACACATTATTAACGGGCACACAAGTTACATAATTAAAAGTACACATTTCACACAAGATATACTCCTTATAATTAACATGCTTATATTTACACAATTTTGCCGAATTTATAGCGCGTCCTTGCTGGATGCGCATTTTGGCACGTTTTTTGTAGCTTGGTAACTTTTGGATTTATTGTTCGAATTTTTATTGCCGTGGGAGTCGCTGTCTTTTTCAGTTGTATCAGCTTTGGCTAATTCGACCGTTTGAATCGCTCTAATTTGTGCCCCGTCGTTACCCTTACCCTGCCCCTTTGGTCTACCAAAATTTTGTTTTCCCTTGTACTCAAAGGTTTTATTTGGCTGTTTTGACGGTGTTTGGGGTGGAGTAGAACTGGTACTCGGTTTTTGATCCGTTTGCTGATGGTACTGTAGTCGCGTATTCTGCCCTTCATTATTTCGGCGAAACTCGGGATTATAACGCCACCCACCAAAATCAAAAACCGTCTCACTTTGGGACACTAGAATGAGGAGTTCGTCTACCGTGCGAATACCCTGCGTAAATACAGCTACTCTAATATTATGATTAAAATGGTAGGCAAGCTTGGTGACTATGTCAATCTCCGCAAATGCTGGGGTTAAATGCTTCGCGCGTTCGACCTGCTGGATTATATAATTTTCGGCGGTAATACCCATTTTCTTATCAAACCGGCCATATTCCAGTTCATTGCGCAGAAGTCGTTGGGTAAGCGAGTTCCAGTACCGGCTTTCAAATTTTTGTTTGAACTCCGCGTATGTGGACACTCTATCGCGTACAATGTTATACCACTTACGCGCCGAATCACGCATCGCGTTAACCACCCACTGTATTTTGTCTTGATCTTCTAGTCGGGAACCTACTCTAGCCATTTCACTCTCACACGCTAATAAAAATTCAATGGGGTTTTCGTTATTTTCCCCCGTAAAATACACGCGATTTTTCTCGTCGACAGGACCTTGTACCAAAATATTTGGAGCAGACCTCCTTCGTACCTCCTGTCGTACCTTCAGAATCTCGTCGCTTAACGTTTGTAAAACACTCTTTTTATTAGAGTCAATGTTAGATCGCGTCTCTACAATTGAAGCGTCTAATTTATCTACTCGTCGTTGCGTTTCGGTCACGTCCGCGTGAATTTTTACCTCTAGGGATTCGACCTTCCTAGAGACGTCTAGTGTTTGCTTTTCACAACGGCTTATGTGATCCTTGAACCGGCCCTCCATACGTGTTACTTGTTCAATAAACGATTTTTGCATAGTGGTCTCAAAAACCTTAAACCGTTCATTGATTTTAGTATCGACCGTATTTACTCTTTCCCCGAACTCTGCGACCTTCTCCGTTAATTGTTTATTACTCTCACCGATTTCAACGACTTTAGCGGTTAATTGTTTATTACTCTCACCGATTTCAATGACTCTTTCACCGATTTTTGCATTGCTTTCCGCGATTTCGTCTATTTTCGCAGTTAATTCTTTACTACTTTCTTTATTACTTTGCTTAATCTCGGCGTTTATGTCAGCGTTACTGTGCTCTAATGCTTCGGTTAGACTAACTCTTTGTGTTTCGATATTAGATTTTAATTCCGCGATATTCATTTCAGCATTGGCTGTTATTTGTTCAAACTTCGCATTCATATTCGCGGTCAAATCCGCGTTAGCTTGTTTCATTTCCGCGTTCATTTGCTGTATTTGTTTAAGTATTTTATCCATATCCATTTTAAATACGCAACAACGTCAAATATAAACAATTTAAAATACACAGAACAGTTTCAAATACACACAATAACTTTGCTGCTGTACGAACACCAGTCACAAAACTCTTTGGGGATTTATTTAGTTGGACGCCAGCTGTTTTACGAGTTAAAACAGCAAAGTTTGTTTAACACGTGAAAATTAAATTTAAATTGAATTTAATTAATTTTCTCGAGCCCCACGAGATTGGAGCGCCATTTATAACTACACTTCTATGCGTTATTGTAATGTAATGTTGTGTGTGAGTACCCACCTGCTGTCTGATCTTGCAGATTCTTCCGACTAGGGCGTGTGGATTTTGGATTTGAAGTTCGCAAGCTAGTAATCTCAAATTATTACAACAACACACGAAATGGGTTACTTTAAAGGGGGAGAGTTTTGTGAGACTGGTAGGCTTTATCGTACAACAATAAAACACTGTTATATGGGGTAATAAAACGTTGTTTATTACACCAACAACACACAAGAATAGAATGGTTATAATCTTATGAATTTTCTTATAGTCTATACAATGAATCGATGTTTTTCGATTGATTAATAGTTGAAAGAAACTGAACTCGTTCTTTGCGAGTTAATTGCAATTTAAATTTTACTTTATTAATTGGTTTGAATTTAATTAAATTTATTTAATTAAATTGAATCTAAGTGTTCATGAAACAAAATATAAAACTCTGAAATTAATTAGAATAATTAATTAAAATAAATTAGACGTGACAGTCTAGTTCACGTTATTTCATTTCTAGTGATTCTACTTCTGATTTACTGCAGTATGATCTAAGATTAGATTGTCAGTTAAGATTTGTATAGCGCTTTTTATACTACTTCTATTTCTTAACTATAACTTACTAAAGCCTTAAACTGCTATACAGATTATCACAACGAATTTACTTTTTAATTACTAGAGTCTTTGCTTTTTGTTTGGCACCTGAATTATTTGAATTACAATGTTTTAATTGAAAAATAGAAAATTTGATCTGAAAAATAAATAAGTGGATTTTGCTTTCCTGTTACTGAAGAGGATGTCGTCCCGATTTGTCCCTCGTCGATTCGAGTCCTTGGTTAGAGAAAGTAATCTGCTTAGAACTGCTGGATTCGGTCGTGGAGTTCAAAATTCGGCAACACTCTGCTTCCTTGCTGTTTGTGAATATTTTAACGTCTGCTGTTGTCTGCTGGAAGTGCTTCCTGTCCCTCGTCGATTCGCACGTTGCACGTCAGCGTGTGTGTGTGTGCTTCGTTCGAGTGGTCGCTCTGCTCGTCCGCTGTTCACCAATATTTTAGACGGCCTCTCTGCTGTATTCTTGAAGTCTGGTCTTGAAGTCGGGTGGATCTCTTGCGTGCTTATGACTAACTGGTAGTACACAATAAGCTTGGTTGCTGTCTTGAAGGGTATCTCGCCTTTACGCAGCAATTACGAGCTATACAGATGATCTGTACTTAGTGTGTTCGTAATTGCGTGTGTGTAGACCACGTAGAGTCTTCTTGTTGATCTTCACCACTTTGGCTACTAGACGATCGAAGGACTACGTCTTAACTTCGTGAGTACTGACAGAAGAGTGATTTTTCAACCATAAAACACCGCAGTAGCCGGGGCTGCATGAAATGATTTCATTGGTCGACGCACTCTCCCTACCACATAAAATTTAGAATTCCCTTAGTCCGTGAGAATGAAGTCTGGTTCCCACAGACGGAGAATAGAATTATTATCTCACATAATTATCCGGCGGAACCAATTTGTCGCTAAGGATATCCTGTACTTATTTAATTTTGCAATAACTTGGTTGCAAATCAAGTTGTGTGAAATCTAAAATATACAATCTGTCCGAAATTATTATCTTTATGACATACTAAAATCTCATTACTGTAACTCTATTTTTACAGAAGGTATTCAATTATTTTAATTAACTCTTACATTTGTTAATTATATTGCATCAAATTTGCACACGTCATTATTAATATCTCGGCAAACATTTTGGCTATGTTAGATTTCGCCTTTATTTATTAGTTTCCGAGATATTAATAATTAACAGTTTGGGTGTGGTCGCTTCCTTGTACAGCGAACTGATTACATAATGACCACGTGTGCGTTGATTTACACAGCATTATTTTCAATGCGCTACATTCAAATGGAGTTTTGACTGTTACTTTTATTTAAATATGGTTTCAGTATGCGGTAAACATATAACCCCAAATAGTTAATATTTGGTTCCGTTATATATTCCCACACCCGCTTTAAAAAAAAATGAATGTAATAATTACAGTTATTTTTTTTTTTCTTAATCATTACACACATATTCTGCAATCATTATTCTTACTAGCTATACATCGTATTACTTATTCTGAAGACACGTACACAAGTGTTAATGTTATTGCATTATATACAATTTAACTCTAAATACATGTATTAAAATATCATATTTGCAACTTATTGCGTATAATGTTTTTAAAACGAGTAGTACCCTTTGTTTATAAACAATGGCACGCGTACAAAGAATTTGCTGACAGCATTTAGAACCGTTATCGCCGGGCGCGCGTCTAATTGCTTGACCTAGTTTCATATGTGGGTCAGCAGTCGTTATCGCGTGACGTAGCTATTTCCTGCCGTGAGCTCGTTCAATTCTATACGCTTATTATTTACCGCTATAGAAAAACATTATTATTAATACACAAGTTATCTATAATTATTATTAATAATATTATAAAACACAAATTATTTATTTTAAATTTTAATTATTATAATACAATTTTTATTAACTCTAAATACTATTTATCTTTTTAAAGTCTTATTATTTCGTCGCGACGCGCTTTGGAACGCCATGCTACTCAAAGTATTTTCTCAAAGAGCTCGCATGGTATTTACCGATCGTTTTCGTTCGGTCCAGCGTCGTAACGATAAACGTGTGAGGTGCGAGTTGTTGAGCCAACAGATAGGGACCATTATATAAGCGAAAAAACTTTGCAGCCACATTTATGTCTCTTCGGCCTACAGGATTCGCCTTGAGCAATACTTTCTCGCCTACTACAAAGTTCGTTAGTTTATGCGTCGTATTAAATTTGTCTGCCCTTTTTCGCCCTTTTTCAACTATTCTTTCCCTCACAAGTTGATTTTTACATTGCACCGGCAGAGGTAGATTATAAGTCTTTGGCTTACTTAAATAATTATCCCAAAACCTCTCTGGCGTGGTTCCAGAGTCTAATTCTGCTGGTGTGTATTCCGTGGTATCGTGATAACTCTCATTTATTGCCTTTTCGAAGAATGGTAAGAACTCGGGCCATTTACTTTTTCCTTATAGCAATAGATACGGAACATTTTACCGATTTCCCGATTCACCCTTTCGGCAAGGTTTCCCTGTGGTCGTCGTATCGAGGTTAGGACTGCTTTGATACCGTTACGTTCCAGGGTGGCTGCCCAGTGTTTGTTTTGGAACTGCTTTCCCTGATCACTAAGTACGTTCCTTATTGGTCCATGTTGTGGGATATACTTATTAAGTATAATATTTAAAACGGACTTTGTGGTGGGCCTAGGGATCGCATAAAGGCTAACTTTTTTAGTAAACACATCGACGCAAACTACCATGTGTTTTATATTTCTGGTAGCCTTGGGTAATGGTCCCAGAAAGTCGATGGCGATCATCTGTCCCTTACCTTCCGTTATCACATTGGCCATGGGCACGTACGTGTGCACGTTTGGTACTTTCGCTGTCTGGCATGGATAACATGTTTTTAGCAATTTCTTTACCCTACGGTACATGTTGGTTATTGTAAAATCCTCCTGCAATATTTTGACACATTTTACAGGAGATGCGTGCACCATTTTTATATGTAAAGATTGTGTTATGCACGCAAGCATCGCTGGAGACAATACCACTTTCCATTCGCCCTGTAACAATTTATACAATATATTGTCTTGTATAAGATAGTGAGGATTTGGGTGAGCTGCTAACATTAGCTTTTTAGCAAGGAGTGCGAGGTTATCGTCCTGCTCGCGTCCTAAGTTCTGTAGCATATTAGTAGCTTCAGGCGCGACAGTGTATTGCATGTTTAACACTCTCAACTCGTCGTCAGCTGCTTCATATACCTCCTCCTTTTCTACGGGCGGATATCTACTTAGAGTGTCTGCGGTGGTATTCTCTGATCCTTTGCAATATTTAATAGTGAATGAGTACTCCTGAATAGCTAACACCCATCGTGTTAGTCGGGAATTTGCTAATCGACATTTTAATATAAACGATAACGCCTGATTATCAGTGTGGATCTCGAAATGGGTACCGTATAGGTAGTGTCTGAATTTTCTGAGTGCGTTTATTATGGCGAGTATTTCTTTCTCGGAAGTACAATAGTGCAACTCAGCGCCTTTGAGCGTTCTATTGGCGTATGCTACAACATGAAGACTACCTTGTTCGTCTTCTTGGTGCAACACGGCGCCGATAGCGTACTCGCTAGCGTCAGTGTACATTACGTACTTCTTACCCTGCTGTGCACGGAACAATTGTAAATTAGATTGGAACAGGCCTTTAACCCTCTCAAACGCATCGTTCTGTTCAGAACCCCATTTCCACTTTATATTTTTGCGTACCAGCTGTAGCAACGGGACTGTATATTCGGCGTATTTGCTGGTAAATTTCCTGTAATATCCCGTGAGTCCAAGGAATGCTCGCAGTGCTTTGAGGTTCTTGGGCACCGGGAATTCCATAATACTCCTGAGCTTCTCTGGGTCCGTACTGATACATGTAGCTGAGATTATATGTCCCAGGAACTTCATTTGGGACTTTACAAACTCGCACTTGTGTAGTTTGAGCTTGATGTTTGCTAACCTCAGCTTCTGGAAGACGCTCCGCAGATGCTCGAAGTGTTCCTCCAAAGTGCGGGATATCACGAGGATGTCATCCACGAATATTACCGTGTATGGGTCTACCTCAGGTCCTAGAGCTCTCTCGAGGCATCTTACAATCGCAGCGAGACTCGTGCTAAGGCCAAAAGGTACCACCTTGTGTTGATAGCATTTGTTATTAAATATAAATGCTCTATACTTACGATCTTGCTCACACAGCGGGACCTGCCAGAAGCTTGCTGTTAGATCTAACTTCGTGAGGTACCTGGCTCCTTCACATTTAATGAAGAGGTCCTCCGCTGTCGGTGCGCAGTAAAACTCTTTCTCTACTAGGCTGTTTAAGTTCCTCATATCCAGGCAGAGTCGGATCTCTCCAGTCTTCTTGCGGACGACCAGCAGTGGGTTGAGGAAGCTGCTATTAGATCTTTCAATAATATCTTCTTCCAACATCCGCTGTATCTCGTGCTGGACCTCGGCCTGGTATTTTATAGGGACCTGGTAGATTCTCCTTATGAACTTCTCCGGCTCTGTGAGGTGGATTCTGTGTTCATACACTAACGAGATTGAATGTTCTTCACTGAAGATATCGCTGAATTCTTCTTGCAGCGACGACAATCTCCGTTCAGTTCGGGAATCTAAGGTGGTCTCCCCCTCTTCACATTCTTTATAATGAATTACTTGTTTTGGTGGCCGTGTAATTTTAATTGGGTCACCATGGTTTTGTGTGTGTGTCTGTGTGTTCAATTTAAAAGTGTAACTAACATTGTCTATGGTACATTTTAATAAGTGTTCACTGGTGTTAATTTCCGCACGTATTTGTTCCAATACATCTACCCCCAATAACATATCACATATTAAATTGTTTATAGCCACTACACACACTTCAAATTGCACTTCGTCTAGCATGATAGTTAGATAGTATTGAGTGTCAATTTTTTCTTTTGTATCGGTAGTGGTTCGTATATAAAATTGATTGATTGGGAGTGATGGGGCCGTACGAAAATATTTTTTATTGGTACGCAGGAACCTTTCACTGACGCCGGATACAACGCTACCAGTATCCAACAGAATTCGCGTGGGAACGCTATTGACAAAGGCGTGTAACACCGGACACGCCGCGCTCACGGGCCTTTGTCGCGTGGGACCGGATTCTAGCAACGGATCCCTGACATCCGGTGGGAACACATTATTAACGGGCACACAAGTTACATAATTAAAAGTACACATTTCACACAAGATATACTCCTTATAATTAACATGCTTATATTTACACAATTTTGCCGAATTTATAGCGCGTCCTTGCTGGATGCGCATTTTGGCACGTTTTTTGTAGCTTGGTAACTTTTGGATTTATTGTTCGAATTTTTATTGCCGTGGGAGTCGCTGTCTTTTTCAGTTGTATCAGCTTTGGCTAATTCGACCGTTTGAATCGCTCTAATTTGTGCCCCGTCGTTACCCTTACCCTGCCCCTTTGGTCTACCAAAATTTTGTTTTCCCTTGTACTCAAAGGTTTTATTTGGCTGTTTTGACGGTGTTTGGGGTGGAGTAGAACTGGTACTCGGTTTTTGATCCGTTTGCTGATGGTACTGTAGTCGCGTATTCTGCCCTTCATTATTTCGGCGAAACTCGGGATTATAACGCCACCCACCAAAATCAAAAACCGTCTCACTTTGGGACACTAGAATGAGGAGTTCGTCTACCGTGCGAATACCCTGCGTAAATACAGCTACTCTAATATTATGATTAAAATGGTAGGCAAGCTTGGTGACTATGTCAATCTCCGCAAATGCTGGGGTTAAATGCTTCGCGCGTTCGACCTGCTGGATTATATAATTTTCGGCGGTAATACCCATTTTCTTATCAAACCGGCCATATTCCAGTTCATTGCGCAGAAGTCGTTGGGTAAGCGAGTTCCAGTACCGGCTTTCAAATTTTTGTTTGAACTCCGCGTATGTGGACACTCTATCGCGTACAATGTTATACCACTTACGCGCCGAATCACGCATCGCGTTAACCACCCACTGTATTTTGTCTTGATCTTCTAGTCGGGAACCTACTCTAGCCATTTCACTCTCACACGCTAATAAAAATTCAATGGGGTTTTCGTTATTTTCCCCCGTAAAATACACGCGATTTTTCTCGTCGACAGGACCTTGTACCAAAATATTTGGAGCAGACCTCCTTCGTACCTCCTGTCGTACCTTCAGAATCTCGTCGCTTAACGTTTGTAAAACACTCTTTTTATTAGAGTCAATGTTAGATCGCGTCTCTACAATTGAAGCGTCTAATTTATCTACTCGTCGTTGCGTTTCGGTCACGTCCGCGTGAATTTTTACCTCTAGGGATTCGACCTTCCTAGAGACGTCTAGTGTTTGCTTTTCACAACGGCTTATGTGATCCTTGAACCGGCCCTCCATACGTGTTACTTGTTCAATAAACGATTTTTGCATAGTGGTCTCAAAAACCTTAAACCGTTCATTGATTTTAGTATCGACCGTATTTACTCTTTCCCCGAACTCTGCGACCTTCTCCGTTAATTGTTTATTACTCTCACCGATTTCAACGACTTTAGCGGTTAATTGTTTATTACTCTCACCGATTTCAATGACTCTTTCACCGATTTTTGCATTGCTTTCCGCGATTTCGTCTATTTTCGCAGTTAATTCTTTACTACTTTCTTTATTACTTTGCTTAATCTCGGCGTTTATGTCAGCGTTACTGTGCTCTAATGCTTCGGTTAGACTAACTCTTTGTGTTTCGATATTAGATTTTAATTCCGCGATATTCATTTCAGCATTGGCTGTTATTTGTTCAAACTTCGCATTCATATTCGCGGTCAAATCCGCGTTAGCTTGTTTCATTTCCGCGTTCATTTGCTGTATTTGTTTAAGTATTTTATCCATATCCATTTTAAATACGCAACAACGTCAAATATAAACAATTTAAAATACACAGAACAGTTTCAAATACACACAATAACTTTGCTGCTGTACGAACACCAGTCACAAAACTCTTTGGGGATTTATTTAGTTGGACGCCAGCTGTTTTACGAGTTAAAACAGCAAAGTTTGTTTAACACGTGAAAATTAAATTTAAATTGAATTTAATTAATTTTCTCGAGCCCCACGAGATTGGAGCGCCATTTATAACTACACTTCTATGCGTTATTGTAATGTAATGTTGTGTGTGAGTACCCACCTGCTGTCTGATCTTGCAGATTCTTCCGACTAGGGCGTGTGGATTTTGGATTTGAAGTTCGCAAGCTAGTAATCTCAAATTATTACAACAACACACGAAATGGGTTACTTTAAAGGGGGAGAGTTTTGTGAGACTGGTAGGCTTTATCGTACAACAATAAAACACTGTTATATGGGGTAATAAAACGTTGTTTATTACACCAACAACACACAAGAATAGAATGGTTATAATCTTATGAATTTTCTTATAGTCTATACAATGAATCGATGTTTTTCGATTGATTAATAGTTGAAAGAAACTGAACTCGTTCTTTGCGAGTTAATTGCAATTTAAATTTTACTTTATTAATTGGTTTGAATTTAATTAAATTTATTTAATTAAATTGAATCTAAGTGTTCATGAAACAAAATATAAAACTCTGAAATTAATTAGAATAATTAATTAAAATAAATTAGACGTGACAGTCTAGTTCACGTTATTTCATTTCTAGTGATTCTACTTCTGATTTACTGCAGTATGATCTAAGATTAGATTGTCAGTTAAGATTTGTATAGCGCTTTTTATACTACTTCTATTTCTTAACTATAACTTACTAAAGCCTTAAACTGCTATACAGATTATCACAACGAATTTACTTTTTAATTACTAGAGTCTTTGCTTTTTGTTTGGCACCTGAATTATTTGAATTACAATGTTTTAATTGAAAAATAGAAAATTTGATCTGAAAAATAAATAAGTGGATTTTGCTTTCCTGTTACTGAAGAGGATGTCGTCCCGATTTGTCCCTCGTCGATTCGAGTCCTTGGTTAGAGAAAGTAATCTGCTTAGAACTGCTGGATTCGGTCGTGGAGTTCAAAATTCGGCAACACTCTGCTTCCTTGCTGTTTGTGAATATTTTAACGTCTGCTGTTGTCTGCTGGAAGTGCTTCCTGTCCCTCGTCGATTCGCACGTTGCACGTCAGCGTGTGTGTGTGTGCTTCGTTCGAGTGGTCGCTCTGCTCGTCCGCTGTTCACCAATATTTTAGACGGCCTCTCTGCTTGGTTGCAAATCAAGTTGTGTGAAATCTAAAATATACAATCTGTCCGAAATTATTATCTTTATGACATACTAAAATCTCATTACTGTAACTCTATTTTTGCAGAAGTTATTGAATTATTTTAATTAACTGTTACATTTGTTAATTATATTGCATCAAATTTGCACACGTCATTATTAATATCTCGGCAAATATTTTGGCTATGTTAGATTTCGCCTTTATTTATTAGTTTCCGAGATATTAATAATTAACTGTTTGGGTGTGGTCGCTTCCTTGTACAGCGAACTCATTACATAATGACCACGTGTGCGTTGCTTTACACAGCATTATTTTCAATGCGCTACATTCAAATGGAGTTTTGACTGTTACTTTTATTTAAATATGGTTTCAGTATGCGGTAAACATATAACCCCAAATAGTTAATATTTGGTTTCGTTATAATATATACAAAAAAAATCTGAACATATATGAATGTAATATATATACATTTTTTAACTTTTCTAGTATTTGCTACTGCAACGTTCTAATTACGTTAATTTATTTCAGCTTTTACCTACTCCAAATTTTTATAAAATGATTGTATACAGTAAAGTCATATTTTAAGCTTCGTTATTATGTCGTGAACGTTGTAACGTTGTACAATATAATATAAATCTAAATATAAATCTTACCCTTCAATTTAATTATATCCTGTAGCTCCAAGTTTTTGGTGCCAAATTTATATGTAACGTGATGTGTGGTTACCTCTATATTTATAATTTACTTACTTAAGCCTCTTGTTGTAAGCGCCGATTTTATGTAATGTGAAATAAAAATTTAACTCGTATTCAGTCTTGTCTTATTTTCAATAAATTTTATTAATCTTTTCTTTTCAACATATATTGACATTTATTAACATGCAATGCCCTTCTCTTCAGTTAGTAGCTCCTTTATGTTCGATAACATAAAAACCCTTTCTCAGTGTTAATAAAAAAATTAAATCGATATACAGTCAAAGTCATACATATGATAGAGAATATAATAATTATAAATCGGTTTCAGTAATGTGATGTTGGGTATGTGTGTTGGGTCATGGGTTCTTGTATTATACGAAAGAAACAACTTAATCAAATCTGAACAACTAATACAAAAATTACTATGAAAAAATAAAATTAATAATCATAATGTTTATAGTGTTTTTGTTTTTTCATTTTACTGTTCTAGTGCTTTCAATTGAATAATGATTGAACAAATGTATGCCTCAGCATAATAGAACAATCTCACCAAATTATAGTTTAGTTTACAGATTATTTTGTTGGTAGAATTATTCTGGCCTTCAGTTTTCCGTGTATTATATTAAGCCATTATACTTCTCATTATTTCCGGAGTTTTCCTTTATTAATTTACTGTGTGACATTATTTTTTTTTTTGTAGAAAATGTTCAGCTTCAAATTATATCTGTTCTGACTTATTTTCCAAATTCAACAACAATAAGATTCCTTTTAATCTCTAGATTCACTTAATAAAGCTCTTGGCTCCACGACGTGTTTATGGGTCACATATTGGTTTTATACCTTATAATTAACATGATTTATTATAATTTTCTTTTCACTCGTCACTGATGTATATAATTAGTTTCTAGGGATATATATGCTAATTGAATATATCCCTAGAAATATTTCATTAGTTTTAATTATTGTACACCTTGTTTAATTTTATTATATTAGCTATATAGTTGTTTTATACAAATTATATGTGTTACTCACTGTTTATATTATCACCAGGTCTATTTCCTATGCACTTTCACTATACACTCTTTTTTAACGTTAATCACCGTTATTTTCGTTATTTCCATTTTCTTACGTTAGGTAATTTGTGATGATTGTTTAATATTATTTTAATTGTTTTTTTTTAATATCACTTCCAGTTCGCAGTGCAATTACACAAAATAACTGCTTGAGGTTCGCAGACCTCTCTGTAGTTTAATAGGCTTATACAATAACAAATGTGTTTTTGCTTACTTCCTAACTTGTTAACATTTATACAATATATTTCTATTTATTAACAACTACAGTATTTACATTTTTATTATCATTCGATCTTCCCTCCTGGGTGTAGTAGTCATAGTCATGTCGTCTGATAGTCTTGTCATTGTCATTAAACTAATTAAATAATAAGTTTTCATTTCCTATTTCCATTGTATGTACTTATTATATTTCCCATTTGATTTTTTATTAACTTTTATTCCTTGACATTATTATTTATTTTTAAATAGTTACATTTATTTTCATTTCTTTATTTGTTAACTTGATTTTATACTTCTTTGTATTTTATTTATAAGAAAGATTGCGTTTAAGTAACGAATTTTGATGATTAATTTATATTTATTTTAGGGCGTAATCTTGTTATGTTACAATGTTTATCGTATTAATTTTTACAATCATTTTCTGGCACTTTCCTTAAATATACACAGTTTGTCTGTTTTTTCTACAGAACGTATTTTGTTTACATGCGCGCAAATAAAATATATGTCCTTTCGGGAAATGGTAAAAGACTGTAAAAATTAATAACCTGATATTTATGAATGTTGACAAAATGAGGTACAAGAAAGTATTTAGGTACACGCATTGCGTAGCATAACGTTCAGTAGTTTGTATCAAGTGTTCAGCATTACACCAGCGAATGTACAGAATCTTCTGTTGTTGTATATACAGAAATGGTTTAAACTCTCTGCATGCACCAGTGGTGTGTGTAGATACAGAGTCTCTCTACAGTTTAACGTTGGCTCCAAACATCTAAGTAGAGAGATATTCTTAGGTAGGGATACAAATCTCTGGATCACATTACCTTGGGAATAAATTGCAATCGTATTAAAGCCTGATAGTATTTATCTGTGGCGTTAATCGATCCCACGTTGTGTGATTTATAGTCATCACGTTACCTACTACAGCAAGACCACTTTTACATTAGTAATTTAACACAAAACGTAAACAGCATTATGTTTTTACTTGCATTAATATTATATGCATATGCATTAATATTACCAATGTTATGAAAGTTCGTACTCATTTGGCAAAAGTTGAAGTACGAATGACATTGCCATTAAACAAGGAGGAGAAACTACAGAGACGTTTGTCCCAGTTACGTTTCTATTTACTTAAGTCTATTATCTAGTCTAGCTGTTTGCATTACCTTCTCAGTAAAACTGAAATATACGAACCATGTACATACGGATCTTTGCAGTTGGAAATTGCTTATATGTAACGATGTTCTCTAGTTCGAGATGCGTATTGAAGAGGCACAGTGAAGTGCAGTTAATGCATGTGATTTTACAAAATAACATTAGCTTGTATTTATTTTTGAAATATATTACTAATCAAAATTTTAACTAATCTAACAACAATAATTGTTACGAACCTGAATTATATTTATAATGTCAAAAAGTACATACTAGACCATCGAGTACTATTCAGTGTAAACGATATACCATAAATAGTTCTTGGATTTCGTTGTCCATGACGTGTCCGTTACTTCACTAGTTATAATTAATTCACTTCCGACTCGGATCACAATGTTTTTTATGGGTAAAAACGTAAAGGTTTTACCTTATGGCCTGAACCAGTTTTCGTTTTTAAAAAGCTTCTTCATAGTCTGCCGTTGGGAGCACTGTCCGTCTTGTTCTTGGTGACGGTATAGATTTTTTAAAGATCGATATTATGTGTGTGGGGTGTGATATGTTCGAATAATGAATGTGCCAAACACACGAAAACACATAAAAGCGACATCCTAAACGAACAGACAGTATTCAAATCACATGCATTATTCGAATATATCACAGCCCACACACACACAACATCGATCTTCCAAAAATCGATACCGTCACCAAGAAAAAGACGGACAGTGCTCCCAACGGCAGTCTCTGAAGAAGCTTTTTAAAAGCGAAAACTGGATCATTCCATAAAAAGTTATTAATTTGAATGCCACTACTGTCCTGACCTACTACAGATTATTTCCCTATTTGTTACCCCACATCCATAGCCTTTCATGTAGAAAGTGTGGTAATGTACTCATGGCCGGGATGCACATAGAGTTCTAAAAAAATCACTCAAAATGTTCTAATCGATAATGAAAATTTATTCCAATATCATTCTTACATTCAGTGAAAAATGCTGCTCAATATATAAATATAAATCTTCAGCAGATTGTGATTCATGAATTTAACAAAAAGTCAATATGCTGCATTTGATACAGTGTAAAGCATAGATTTTACAGGGATAGTAAAGTAGGTTTAGGGGCAACTTCTCGAAGTGGTGAACTACGTACAATGTGTTCGTATAATGCCGATCTGTACTCGATTTTTAGAAATTTGACAATACTTAACGTGAAGAATGTTGTTTGCGTTTATTACTTGCGAAGAGTAATATTCTTATAGGATTTGAGAGGAATATGAAAGCTCACATTCAGCGTTCTGAGAAACGAGTACGAAAATATAAGTGTAGTACATGCGAGTGATATTAATTAATATGAACGAAAAACTACAATTATTTCACAAATTATGATTAATTTTAATAGCGTATTTTACTCACTTATCTGACAAACGCAACTATGGAATTTTAAAACGGTCTTAATTTAGCCTAAATTAATGCATTACCAGATGCAAATACAAGATGACTTAATTCATTGTTCATCTAGCCTGACAGTCACGTTACTCAATGTGGTACATGAAAGATTCTAAGAGCGCTAGATATTATATCTAGTTGATATTATATGATATTACCATAAGATAATGATAACTTATTTGTAGTAACTTATCAAGGTACAGGATAGACAGTTATCACTTTTTTTATTTTTGGCAACTTAGTAATGTAAACCTAATCAGAAAGGCTCTTTCAGCCCAAGTTATAATTACTTATGAAGTTATCTTGGAAGGGAATTACTTAAAAATACTGCAACCATTGTCTCTAGTGGTCATAACATTAAAACAAATATTAATTAGAAGGCTAAAAATCTATATGGAGATCTTTGAAATAAAACGACTAAATCTGAACGAGTGATAACGGGTATGAATGTACGGCTGATGTTATAAATAAAGCACACGTCGGATAGTGATAATGAACAAGCGATTTAACATTTCACACAGTAGAGCTCTGAAGACTTAAGATTTACCGTAAACGTACAGTCCGCAATTCATCATGTTTAATGACGCAATGCTAAGATAAGACGTACGGTAACTACCTGTTGAGGAGTTTTATGAAAAGGGAAGTAAGCTGCGTTTAGCGACAACCAACAGCATACGTCTGTGAAACTGTCAGATAGGGTTATAAAATGTTTACTTAACTGTTTATGTCGTGTTGAAATATATCGTCTCGTCCATCATTTCAAAATATATCTTAAACTTTAAACGATATTAACCAAAATAGTTTATTAAACTCTTTGATGTACTTGGTCTTGGATACTAACTTTCTAAAAGTAATGGTTGACTCTAACTTTCTTTAGCAGGATGTCATTATTGATTCTATTCTCATCTATTACATTTATCATTTGTTCCATGTAACATATTGCATCTAATTATTGTACCTCTAGTTCATTGCGAATGATACACGTTTTGATATTAAAGATAAAAATAACTTAATAAACCCCAATATTGTGCTGGTACTTTAACGACAGTGTCAGTTCGTCTGGAATCTACTTTTGGTTCCCACTTATTACGAGGCGTGGATGTAGATTTTTAAGTTATATCGTAAAGAGCTTTTTCGTATTACCTAACGTTATATTGAACTTCTTTATTTTCTCTTGCCACACGTATCTCTTTATATAAGGGTATATTAAAATTCAAGACATTGGATTCTTGGAGTATCAAATGATAAGGTTCTTAACAATTCCGTAAAGAGTATGATCTAGAAAGGGCGACCTTAGGTATTGTTTACTGAATAGGATTGTAAAATTGTATTTATTGTTTTATTTTAAATGTTAAACTGATCCCTTCTCGGTTGGCGATTTCCACTAAGTATTATCATCAACAAATTCAATAGTGCTTTTTCTTCCTTGCTGAACTATGTATGTCCTGCCAACCTGTTATCATAAAGGTTAGTGTAATAACGTTTAACTAGGAATAACGGGTGTTTGTAAATTTATAGTGAAAACAGTTTAAAATATGTACCGAGCTTAAATCATATGGCACTGTTAGCTTTTGGTAAAATGCAAAGTGTTACTTCTATATATAATGGATGTTATAGAGAACGAAGGATATTCTGATCATCTATTTGTGAACGCGCAATACGTCTTTGGTAACAGTCTCTAGTGATTAAACAGGGAATAAATCACTTGGAATTAGTCACTAAACTGCCCATCATATTTACGACTGTACAATCGGAGCTGTAAATCACAGCTGAATAGTCCAGCATTTGGGTTTGTTGAAGTATTAACGCAGATGCTTCACTACTGTTTACACCTACGTGAGTCAATAAACCAACTCCTGCCGACTCCATTCACATCATACAAAGGTCAATAACAATTGAAAATGTACTAATATCAGTAAATGACCACTTAAACTAAATTCTATTCCCTCTCTTTCGCCAACACTTATTATTATTCATGTTTATTACAGCTACAACGAAATGTGTGAGGCAAAGTTGTTTTTAAAATTTAATATATAAAATGTTTTAGACTATTTTCCTAGCGGCAATAATTACTAGGAATTTGTTTAAATAATTATTAATAATACTGTCTTATTTGAAATATTTTTTTTTCATATAAGACAAATTAGTTTATCATGGAACCATTTCATAACAAAACATATGTTTTCTTTAATAACAAATTTGTAACACACATAAATTCTACAAATAAAGATGGACATTGCATATCAATTAAATATTATTTTACCTTATTGGTATTACCAATAATGAGTAGAATCGGACCCATAAACATTAACTATTCTCAGGAAAACACACGTTAATATAATACGTTACAAAGAGGGTAAGTTTACTATGTTGAAAAAATAAGTAAGAAATACGAATACATTTTTGTTTTTTATTTATTAAATCAAAAGACTGTAATATATGCAAAGGTGTTAGCACTATATTGTTGAACAATAAAATATAAACAGGAATGTAAACAAGCAATACAAATAAGATACAATATAGACAATATTATAATAAACAATATAAACTGCTATATAAACGATAGAAAGGATATTGTAACGTCAGCCTGGCACGAAGAAGTAGAACACGGATCGTCGTGTTTAAACAGTTGAAATTAATAATTTAACAGAATTCGATATAAATATTTAGAATTTTTATTAGAGTTTGAACAACAAAGACACTAGTATACAACAACTATGCTAGCTTACGATTGACCAACAAACGCTAATGTTGTAACCCCTCTTTCAATTTTTTTTTTACTTTATAAAAAAACTTGCATTTTTTTTTTTTTGGAAAGAGGGGCCACCAGTTATTTAAAACTAGGCCTAGGGCCTAGAGAAGCCAAAAATGCTCCGGGTCCAGTGGGACGGGACTTGCAATTAAACTCGGTTGTTAAACAACAATAACAATTTTTATTAGAAATTTCAAGTCTTGACATTCATGCATATGAGTAGTAAAATTGATAACTCTTGTTTAATACAAAATATAACTTTCAAAATTCGACAAACCCACATTAATATTAAATATACAGCTTTAAAATTTTTCTCTCCCCTTTTTTCTGAATTAATTCTTGATACAAAATGTAATTTTTTGTTTAATTTCCATAATGCAATTTTAAGCTGAAATTACAACTTTAATTCTGGTTCAATACTAATGCAAGTATAAGGGTTGGATCTCGATAATCTAATTCACAATATAAAATATAAACTTCGAATTGTAATACATTTTCCCAAATTCGCAATTAAAAAAAATTAACATCATAAGTGAGTATCCATCTCACCATTCTGAAAGCTTCATTTTATCTTAAATGTGGATAAATGCATAGTTGCATGAATACTCCTCACCTTGTAATTATAAACAATCATATTATTTGCATAACACTTAATCATGTACATAGGGCGAACAGAATATGTAATTATATAAATTATCCTTAAAAAGTACTCAACATTACAACATCTAATCACACATAAAAAAATACATATACCAAACACATATCACAGTTACAGCACAGCATCACAGAATACAGCTTGTTAATTTCGACAGGTAGCCAGCACCTACCCTTGTACCCATACCTGAATAGGAGACCTCAGGACTGGTCATACTGTACCAGCACTCAAACGTTTAAATGGCAAACACCTCCTTATATAACCTCCAAGTAAAAGAACAAAACCCATTAACTCACCAGAGCGAGTAAAAGGAAATTAACGTGGGAGAAAATGAGTAACCGAAAGTAAAGCAACCCGAATAAAGGTGATGTTAGGAAATTACAAAATTTACATCGGCATAGTCGCCCCGCATATCAGTAATTACAAACCAAA
The DNA here is from genome assembly GCA_034769895.1 of Magicicada septendecula. Lineage (NCBI taxonomy): Eukaryota > Metazoa > Arthropoda > Insecta > Hemiptera > Cicadidae > Magicicada > Magicicada septendecula. The sequence goes on along the minus strand of CM068367.1, from coordinate 308,281,044 downwards.
ATTCAAAAATTCCCCTTTTAGAAGCATAACTTCACGTAGTTAACATAGCTGTATTTTATTTTTATAAATAGTAAGTTTTTATAGAGATAAATATTCAGGCATTTATAAAACTCCCAAGTGGACATGACCATCAGCAAATTAAGTATAAAAAAAATAAACTGAAGCTAAAATTATAACATTACAAATCTAGTATGAAGTAGTAAAAATTCTCTTCTAAGGTATAGATGAAAGCTTAACACATTCTGAAATAATAATGGGAGTGATAAAGTTTCTAAATCGTGTTACATGTTTCATACTTTCATAAAATTACAAAATACTTTTACTTAAAGGAGCAAATATCTGGATATACATATATATACATACTGGTATATGGCTTTACAACCTTAATTGACCTGACCGAGTAGACGCGCCCGGCCTTATCGAACAATTAACAACACGCCCAGTACCTGCATACAACTGCCCCTGCCGCAGGTACCTGAATCAGTTAAAGAAAATCAAAGTCCCTTAAGATCACCCGCCCCCTTATTAAAGAACGTTATTTAGAGTAGAATAAAGAGAACTAGACACCGATACATGAAAGAATTCAGAATGGTCACAACTTTTGCAACCTCAAATTTTGCTACCCAAAATTATTAAAAAAATTTACTTGAACGCCGGGCACGGCCCCTCGGCAAGGCCTACATTTAGATTGGGACGTAATTACATGAAGAAATTTTTCCAGTAAAGTTCATCACCCCGCCCAATTATGTCTAGTTAGACACGGCACCATAACGTAGAGCTCGTTAACAGCAAAATGTCCTACACAGGAGGTTTGCTACAGAGGCCAAATGTGTATAAAAGATTAAATTTCACCTTACAGTCCAGATATGTCTTATGGGGGGCATTTTCGGCATGACGTGTAGACGCTCTTCCAGCCGCACCCGCATCGAGTCTGTGTTTGTTGCTTGTGGCCGGTGTACTGCCAACTGCTGGAATGGCTAGATCTCCCGGCGGTGCGGAAACCCTTAAACATTTTTAAGGAAAAATTACTATGGTTACTCATGCTTTCTCAACACCTTCATCCAACAGCTAAAACCCACTCAGCACATCACAACCAGTTTTAAGCCCTAGTTTTGTTTTAAATTTTGCTTTATTTTGGCATACTAGAATACACTCACGCCCCCCCCCATTGTTTCAATATTAATAAATATTTCCTCATAACTGATAATACGTATTGCATTATAGCCCAGAAAATGATGACACTACACAAACTGACAAACTCAGACAGGTATGAGTATCTAGAAGCACGTGCTACTATATAATAAGACTCTCTCATATTACAATTACAACTCATCTCTCTTTTACGTCCCAATAGTTATAGTTAATTATAGTTACAATAATTAATTACAATAGCAATTGTCAGGCTGTACAGGAGCAACAAAATCACAATCAAACATTCGCCCATGAACATAGCCATTCACCCACCACGCGGCAACACGCAATTTCAACTGGCCTACAATCCAGTTAATTTCAACATAACGTTTTCCAACTTTCATAAAATAGTTAACAATATACCTTAAATGGGACTTACCGGGGATCACAGTAAAATCTACTCAATCATAGTAGATAGTTTTGTAGAATCAAGCAACTAGGTCGGCTGGAAAGAACGTCCGCCCCAAACTTATCAGCTTTATTATTGGGGACTGAAGACGTAGCAACAAAACTACAAGTCGGAAACCGCAACTCCGCTCCCCACCACCAGAGAGCGGCAGTAAGCAGGCCGGTTCAAAACACGGAGCTACGATATCGCCCGCATGCGCGCACTTACAAAATAACAATTTCGGGAGTTAGACCCTTTTATATATATTTTTTTTTTATTCCGTTTATTGCACGCCGGGTTTTTACCAAAACACGGCACAATGTAACACTCAATAAATATCACTTATTTAACGTTGTCGATCTAAATAATACAAGTTACCAATTACAGATATCTGCACACAACAATACATTTCGATTATCAGCCTAGACTAAACCCACAATGAAAGGAAGTTTAAAAAAACTGACTAACAAAACGTCTTTACCACTTCGTTTCTCAGTGATTGTTTTTTATCACGCGATTGACTGGCTGACCGCCAGCCACTTTCATTTATAGTTACAGAAACTGTGCAGCAAGTAAGTTCCAGTATGCTGTAGGATGGTTAAAAGCTTTGAGGAGACACATCAGCTCTGAATAAAACCAGAAAGTCCACAAGAACTTCCAGGTCACACAGTCCAACCACACAACGCCACTGAGCCAGTTGCTTATCTCATACGGTAAGACACCCCCCTCCTTAAATCTGCTCGTCCCAAACTGACAAATCCTCTTGCCTTCTTTTTTATAAGTTAGACTCCAAGGATTTATTTTTCCACTTTCGGAACACGTTTTCCATCACTCGGAAATAACTCCAATTCGATCGCTTTTTGCTTTCCCAGTTTACTCCCTATCTCCTGCGTAACATCCTATTGAGAGGCCTTTCCTTTTCCTGTAACTAATAACGCCCTTCCTTTTGCTGTAACTAATATCCTCCCATCTCCAAGCTCCTTTATTTCCTATATTTCTGGTACATCTTTTTTGCTCCTACATATTGTTTATATGCAGCGAATTTCTCTTTCTAGTGGTGTCAAGTTAGGAATTTCCTTCAACTCAGGAACGAGACTCATTGCAACGGCCATAGTTGGTTTATAGTTGGTTTCTCAATCAACTCTTTTATCGTCACACAGATTGGTACTTTATCATTTTGTTCTTCATTCTTCCTTCTGTCTGCCACCAAGGGTTCCTCTTTTCCGCACCTGTAGATTACTTCTTCAGTCACTGTTACTTGCTTGATAGAATGGTTAGCTAGCTGTTCCTACAATGTTAGTTATGCAAAGTTTTATCTTATAGTGGCAAACGCTCAGTACACTCATTTTAAATCCACTACTGACCTCATGCTTTTATAGTGTTTGTACCATGAATCTCTTTTGTCTACCAGCAGCATTTGGTGGCTAAGATCGAGGAAACCCAGACGTGCACGTACACCATTTCCTAACACTTTGACGAAGCTTCCAGTGACAGTTCATAAGGTAAAGGAACACAATTGTAACCAAAGGTGTCTGACTATACAGGACACACAACGAATACTGTACCGCCGGTGTCAGCTGTAAATGCGGCTAGGTTACCTTTAGCAACCCATGAACAACGAAGTTTGCTTTAGTATTCTGAAGCTTAGAGACTGCATGTCATTCAAAGGCTTTTCTCCTTCATTTAGTGCATTCAAGCCATTCTTTACGATTTTTCTTCTGTCAACAATCTGTTTGAAGGTGGCTATTTTTTCCATTATTGTAACATTTGGATCTATGTTGTTTTCCCGTAATTAAAATTGTTCTGATGTTCTTGATTCGTTTAATTATTTGCCTTGTGTTATTTCTTTATTCTGTCTGTTATAACGATAATGTGTTATTGGGATCTTCTGCATGGTAAGTGATAGCATAACATTTCTGTCGTTTTTATGCTTTTTCTGCTACCCGACTAAAAATAAGGCTTGGAAAGCTTAACTCATCTGGCTAGTGTCCAAGCACTCTCGCAAATTATTTGATGCTAATAAATTAATCACACATAATAAAATTTCTTACGACATGTGATTTCTACTGTGCAAGGTCGTACACCCGCTACTGAAAACCAAATGATACGACGGTGAACTGAATAAAGCACAATAGATTAATAATAGATGTTGAAGGTTAATTGATTATAGAGAGGTTCAATTTAGAAAAGCTACATAAAGTCCGGAATGAAGTTCTTAGTTCAAGTTTGAGTAGACATGTGGATGTTAAAACGGTTTAAAAGAAATACAGTGTTATTACAGAAAATCACCCTTTTTGAAAATTTTCGAGATATAATCGAGGTTGTAAACCTTTTTTTAACATCCGTTAACCTAAAAAAATTGTTAATTTGAACGTGTGGGAAGACGATATGAAGCATCTAGATTTTAAGAACTCGGGTTTGTTTTGAATAAAGAATTATATAAACTGAGATGATGTGCATGCTGATTCCGAGAGCCTGTTTTATATTGCATATAATTTAACGTTTGAAAAATAAATTAAGTATATAATTATTTTGTAGAAACCTCAGGAACTTTTGCGATATGATTGTGTGTGTGTGTGTGTGTGTGTGTGTGTGTGTGTGTGTGTGTGTGTGTGTGTGTGTGTGTGAACGTTTCTGAAGTTTTGAGCACATAACAACGTTTCCAAATACATAATTCACATTTCACATTGTACTCCTCTATAGTTATTACCCTTGAAAGGCTGAAATATAACATTCCGCAAAAAGCAAGAGAATTAATATCAGTTTGGATAGGACTACATTACTCTGTAACTCACATAAAAATTACGTGATAGTGATAGTCCTACTGAAATTACTGAGATAGTAGTACTGAAATTGCCCTAATACTCTACAACACATGTTAGTTATTTAGAATTAATATTAGGCAATTACCTGTATTAACTTCCGTCTTGTGACTTATTTGGTTTTTTCTTAAAACGACGCGTTTCGAGAATAAATTCTCATCATCAGGTTTCAATACTATAAAAACATCAAATTCACCCAGAAGGGGTCGTCAACTAGTTAAAACACACAAACACAAAAATACCACACATAATTTAACACCGACACAGTCACGGCACAGTCGTTTATACAACTGGCTTCTATGTTATTGACGCAGCATTGTCAGAACAAACCACTTTTTAGTACTAGTAGCACTAGTATTAGTAGAAAATCTAGTCGCTATGCCTGACTAAAGGTTATATGACATTCAACCGGGAAAAGATACATTAGGAGGGAAATAATTATAAAACAATTACACGTTACAACTCTTGTACAGAGTTATCCGGATACATAAATGTCATGGAATATTATTTACTTTTTAACAAAAACCATTGTATTTATCGTATTTTAATGTTACTACGTCCAGTTTGGAAAATTTATTTATATATATATATTTGTATTTATATTTTATTAATTTAATTTTTCTATGACAATACAACAACAATGACTGCGGGTACATGGACTTCATCGATCACATAGAAGTCGACTACATCTTTAGAGAAACATGAAATGGACAACTAAAGTAAAAAAAAAAATAATAATATTATGGTTAACAATCATATGGAGGTCGATATAAGACAATCCCTAACCTAGGAGAAAGCGTTATTCATAAACCATATACATACATACCTCGTTCATTTACCTATAATTGTTATTATAATTTTGTCTAAAACATCGCCATCAAGCGCTGGTATAAGGAAGGCACATGTACATGTATTTTAAATCCATTACATTTAAATGTCTTTTTCCTTCTACACTTTCATTTGTTTATTTCACTTTTACTTCCTTCCCTAAATGCGTTTGCTTACAGTGTGTATAATTATGTGTAATAGACAAGCACTGAAGTTTATATAGAATAGCATAGAACAGACGACTATAAAACTAACGTTCACTATCAAACATATTCAGAAAGCGTGAGTCGAGGATTGAATAAAATTATTAAGTTGAGTTATTCTGAAAAAAAATCATTTAAATAAGATGCCGTCGTTTTGAGTTAAGAACCATGGGAGCAAGATCCTCCTGAAACAATTTGCAGAGGGAAATGAAACATATAGGCCTAGTAGTCTGAGCAAAAAGATGTTCCATTTAAACTGCTGATTACCTTCCTCCACAGGTAAAACTCAATTTAATGTTCATCCTACCTGGTTAAATGCTCATTTTATGACACCTAAGTTTCATAAATAAATGTTTATAAACATCTTTACAAGTATTCTCACGACGACTTCCGCCACCAGAATCCATTATATTTTGAAAGTCTTCTTCCGTTATGTATCGCGTCAAAAATGTCTTGTATAACAATTCTCTCATTTATTACAATGAGTCTATGTGACTATGTGACTGTTAAGCTTAGATATTACAGACCTGCCTCTGGTCTACGTGACTATTAAGGATAATCATTGTAATATGAGTGAGACGTTTTCATTCTTGACACTGATGCGGTCCGTACCGAAAGAAGACGTCAAAATCATAATCTTTACGAACATACAACTTCTTCATTCTGAAATTAAATCTGTATTGATATTGACTACATATGAAACATTGTTTATAGTAAACAGAATATTTTAGTATTCATTTTCGTGACGCTTTTTTAACTTATTACATGACGTAGTAATATTATGTAACATGATGTCTTGTTTCCCAAGTCTAAAACTAAATATTCTGACGTACCTTACTGAGCAAAAGAAATATGTAGATTTATAGTAGGATGGTGAGAAATAGGGAAAAATTCAAAATATTGTAACTGAAAAGTAGACAAATGAATTTATCTATGATTTTTGGATAGATTCAATGAAAGTAACCTACACTCGTACTACTATACTACACTATACTATGCTCGTACTATAAATGTGTAATGAAAGTATACGCATTAAACGAACGAAATTATTTTCAGTGTCCCTACATATTGATAATTAATATCTTCCTGATAAAAATTATTACAGTTGTTACTGACTGAAGAATAAAAATATGTTTTATTTTCATTAATTAGCTAAAAATAAACTTAATAAAACTGAATAGGTTAAATAATAATTAAAATAATTATGAAAAACCTATAGGCAATATATGGAGCGATATGAAGCTAAAACCTATTGTTTACAGAATACAGAATATAAAATAAAATGTCCCTTGTTTCCTTACTTATAGCAAAAGTTACCTTGCTTATAGCAACCTTACCATACATACCATATATAGTACAAAATGTTTGAATCAAACTAAAATAAATATTTAAGTTTATGTTTAAATACCCGTTTTTTCTTTTTCGTTTTCAATTAAATCGGCGTTGTTTAGAGCTTAACAGAAATAAGCGTTTTCAGGGCTTGTGGAGAAAAGCTGACAAATCGTTTTTTTCTGTAGATTTGATTATAAATTATTTTCGCTGCACGAAGCAACGCTGTTCAGAGAGCTTTACTTTTGTGTACCATGCGTTTGCAACGACCAGGCTAGATACTAAATGCCAAACGTGTACTTAACCTACAAGGTCATTGGTTATGGTAATTCAGAGACTGTGATATAATGAATAACTAACATGTTCATTTTGTTTTAATTGTCTCCAAGTCACGTTACTAAATATTTAGAATTAATATTAGGCACTTACCTGTATTAACTTCCGTCTTGTGAGATTTATTATAATTAGATCTATTTTGAATGTAGGCTACTTACACTGTCAAAATTTAATTATTTAGTGTACAAGATATTACAAAAGAAGAAAGTGTTAAATTAAAAAATAAAATCTGTTCTTACTGATAGTTGACTAAGATGTATTAGGATATTTTTTTTTCTTACAAAATAGTTATTATAGCCTACTTTGAAACATTTTTACCTTCACCGTAATGGTAAATTTCTGTTAATTTTACCTGATATCTGCAAATTCAATTTGTAGGACAAATAAAAAATTAAAGTACTTGGTAACTGCAGAAGTGCTTAATTTACCACAGTGGCGTAGGCTTATGAACATTGTGTGTGTAGCTTGCGTATTTAGCGTGTGTTAGTAAGTGATTTTGTTTATCTAGGCTTTGTACATCAATTAATAAAGATTTGAATTAATTATGCTGAAGATCATGTGTTATTCAAGCCGTAAACACACAAACGCACACCTAAATTATTAATGTATTTATTGAAAAATTCTTGTGGAAATGTAAATAATTTTGCCTTAATATACTGGCAAAGAAACAGGATTGAATAATGAGAAGCAGATTTGATTATTAGATTTTTTTAGTTTGGATAATGTGTAAAGTAGAAAATATTTGATCGCTTGGACGGAATAAAACTAAGCTGTGAGAAGCAACATTAAAATACATACTGACATGACTAGTATAATTTGATTTGACGAAACAGTTTAGCTTATCTGGAGTTTCACAAAGCGTAAAATGTATTTAGCTCTCCACTGTTTTGTACAAAGGGACGGTGTAACGGTGTAACGGTGTTACGAGAAAGAGAGAAATAGGAAATGAGAACAATTTGGAAGCGTAAATATTAACAAGTGCACTCAGATCAACTAGAATTACAGTGAAAACATTTTAAAATTAAAGGGTAATAAAAAACTATATTGTCAAGTTAAAAAAAGCTTTGTTATTTGTGTATTTCAAGTACTTTTGTAAATTAAGGTAGAGACTAAAGTTTTAAACTTATCTAGACTAATAAAACTTCTAAAATGCTTTAAATTTCTATATTAATTATTTTAATTTGGTGTCATATATAATCAGTGTAATGTGAGTCCTGTTTTGAAAGAGTTTACATTTTACATTATTATAAATCAACCATCATTTAGCATTAACAAATGACTATGTGTATTGATACAAGACGTCGTTTCTTATACACGAAAGTACAATCAGGCTCGAACACAAGACAGGTTAAGTGAATAGTGAACCATAGTTAAATGACCATCGAGTGATAAATCAATATTGTGAATCATTTAAATAACAATAAAGGAATTATTTTGAGCAAATAACTAAAAGTGAATAAGAAAGGGTGTTCATAAAATATAGTTAGACAGTTCGACGCGAATGCAGTCGGTGGACTGTTCATGAAACATTTTCATCAATGTTAGTAGAAGTGAATAATGTCTAAAATAGTTTACCAACAAGAGAAAATGTTACACTAAAAATTTAGAACTATCTTCAACAATATTGAAAGCGAAAGTCAAGCATGAAAAAACTTTTTTTAATTTCTATTTCATCAAAACGAGGCCGGATTTCAAAATAAGTTAATTAGGCCGCAGACTAGTGTGGCAAATTTTACAAGAAAAGTTATGTACCGATTTACCTTTTTAATACAGGGAAAATATTATCGTTTCGTGTTGCGATTTTCCTATATATTATTTAGTTTAGTAGAACAAAACTACATACGAAGTTAATAAATTTACATCATAAAATATAGGTATTAATAGGTGAAGTTAAGACTATTGTAAAATGGAATAAGAATACAAAAATATTAAACATGTCTAGATAAAACTTAGTAACCATAGTTCCAGTAGACTTCATAGTGATTTATGTAAAAGCCTATAATATCTAGTATAGCTGAGTAACCAGTATCTTAAATAATGATTGTATAGATTAGGTAAAATGTAGTAAAAACAGTACAACTAGATAAGGTAGTTGTATTTACCTGTGACAAATGAAAAGATAGACAATGCAGAAAGGAATTAGTATTACCTAATGTGTGATAAAATTATTATTGATTAAAACTCTTATAATGTTGAGTTGTAAAAAGGACCATTATTGTATAATGAAGAAGGATCAAGATGTAATGAATAGTGTTATGTAAAATTTAGTAATAAGGAAGTGAAATATGAGCTGACTATTATATTAGGGAATAAGTAATAGCAATTATTTGTAATAGACAAACTAATAATGTATTCAGTAATATGTTGATTTTACAAAACCTGCATCTACTTTAGAAGGTAAAAAAGAACACCATAATGTATAAAGAATAGATATTGAATAATAATATGTTTTAGAAATAAACATTTTGTACTTTAAGAAACAGATAATATTCAAGGGTACACTAGACAATATTATGTCTATGGTACAATCCAAATGTTTTTTAAGAAAGTAATGTTCACATTTGTAATCAGTAGTATTAAAATCAGTTTTGTTAACAACTAAAGTCACGTGTAAAGTAAAGGAAAATAGTTATGTATCAAAAAGAATACTTTTAAACATAAAATGTTATATTAGGGCAAAATTCATGTTATTTTGAGAAACACTGAACAGAAACCTATATTGAGAGATCTCAAAATTATCAGTAGCAAAAGAGAATTTCATTGGTAACAATGTTATTACGATTGTATCTAGTATAAGGGAGTTATGTTAAAATTAATTGTTTTTGGTAATTTTGATCAGAAAAAGTGACGCCATGAGCTGACAATGCTTGATGTTTCAGCTAATGGGAATTTTACATATTTCGACCAGCAAGCCCCAAAATTGAAACCAAGCGAGTTAGTTGATTGTTAAACTTCGAGCAGTAAAGAACGGATCCTCCGCTACACTTTTATACAAGAAAGTACAATCAGACTCGAACACAAGACAGGTTAGGTGAATAGTGAACCATAGTTAAATGACCATCGAGTGATAAATCAATATTGTGAATCATTTAACTAACAATGAAGGAATTATATTGTGCAAATAACTAAAAGGGAATAAGAAAGTGTGTTCATAAAAAAAGGAAAACATAGTTATTGTAATTCAATTTTAAAACGACTTATTAACAAGTTATTATAATCCGAGCTGCAACATTATATACACTAGTGAACTATTTTTCCACCACCACTGAACTATAAAACACTAACACTGTTATAATTTTTTAGGAGTTAAACAGTAATTTCTGTGTGTTTAATTTCTAAAGGAGTGTAATCTTCTTTAACCTAAAAAGGACACTGTTCGGAGGCACTCACGAACTGTTCGTTCTATAGTTAAAAGAATTTATTTTGTTGTATTATATTATAACTAGCTGAAGTACCCGTTCTACGCCCGGGTGGCGAGCATTTTTATTAGCATATATTTAATTATTTATTGGCATATATTAAATACATTTAATTACATATACATTTAATTACATATACATTTAATATACATTTAATTACATATTGGCTATGAAATTTAATTATTGGGTGAAAACTTCTTTGTAGACCACATTTTTGGTGTAAACTCTGTGGTCTTTCTTTATGTTGCCTTATTGGTCAGTTCCTAAGACTTTTACCTTGACTTGCTGAAAGGACTTTGTTCTTGAAAATGCAACATAAAGTTGTCCATGACTGAATATTGGAGATGGCAAATAAATACCAACTGAATGCAGTGTTTGCCCTTGGCTTTTGTTGATGGTCATAGCAAAAGCAAGTCTAAATGGAAACTGTTTTCGTCTTAATGTAAAGGGAAAGTCAGGGTCACTGGGTGCAAGAATAACTCTTGGAATAAATAACCTGGTACCTTTAAAAGATCCGGTCAGAATTTCACAGTCAATGACTTTTGACATCATTTGCTTGACGACCATTCTGGTGCCATTGCAAAGACCTCTTGTTGAGTCAAAGTTTCGTAGCAACATTACTACTGTACCAACTTTCAAGATAAGTCTATGAGGAGGCATACATCCAGGTGTTAAGCTGTTCAAAAACTCCATTGGTTAGTTTGCTGCCTCCTCCGCATTTGCACTGTCTTGCTGAATAGAATCTATGCTGGTATAGCATTTCAATTCAGATTGAATTCGTCTAAGGACATTTTCATTAAGTTCAAGTGACTCGTGGTTTTTTGGAGTCAGGATTGCACAGTTAGCAATGCTGTCATCTCCTGATTGGATGACCTCAGGAAAGGCAGCAGCAACAATACATCCATTTTCAATGGAGACTGGAGGAATTTCGAAGATGCCTTCCTCTAATCCAGGCTCATGGAGTTTTCCATTCCCAAGTTTTAAGAGCCAATCGGAAAAGCCTCGGTGTTCTGATGGGACATTGTCCTCATTGGCACGCATGTTTTGGTCTAACTTTAGGACCTGAATATTTTTCCAACACTTACTATTCTTCATGCACGAAGAAAGTATTTCGGTTCTGCTGCCATGTGGAACAGCAGGGAGAATTTGTCTAAAATCTCCACCGAAAAGAAAGACTGCACCTCCAAATGGTTTTTTAGAAGGAACTTTTGGATCTTCAGCTAAGAGTTCTTTATACAGTGTGTCAACTGCATTTACTCCATGTGCTGGGGCCATTGAAGCTTCATCCCAGATTATCACTTTGGCCTTTTCCAGTTCATTTGCCGTATTAGTCCCATGTCGAACATTACAGGTTGATGTTTCATTTATTGGAATAGGCAGCTTGAAACGACTGTGGGAAGTTCTTCCTCCCTCAAGCAAAGTTGCTGCTATGCCTGTAAATGCACATGGCAAGACCAATTCATTTTTGCTACGCACATAGTGCATGATTGTGTTGTAAAGGAAGGTTTTACCACTTCCGCCAGGTCCATCAATAAAGAATAGACGTTTGGGTAAGTTAGGGTTTTCAATTGCTTCCCTGATTTTGTCGAAAGCTCTTCTTTGCCCTGGGTTGAGTATTTGAAACTTTTGTCCTTATGTCTGTCGAATAGTGCTGCTGCATCCGACGGCTCACACATGATACAAATAAATGCAAACAACTGCCTAAGTTGTACTGGCATTTGATGGGTTGCAGCTTCTGTTAGGCAAGTATCCCATTCTGAATCATCATCAGTTAATCCCCTTGCAATGCATGCTTCTTGGAAAGTTGCAAAGGGGATAGGATTTCCTTCGACCGTTCTTAGGTCCTCGAAAGATGTTGCTCCTCTAACATTGAGAAGGAGAATTCGGAGGAACCATTTTTCTCTATCCGTGGGACTTACGGCAAACATTCTGCCAATTGTAGTTTCATGTCCTCTAAGACGTGGTTTCCATTTAGAATTTTTATCATCCCAGGTATAGTGTTCGGGAATTTCAATATATAAATACTCTCGGGCATTAGGGTCTTCCTGATTAAGTTTAAACCAAGCCAGAAGTTTGGACTTGGTGGCTTTTTGCTGTACAGCTTCAGCTTCCTTGCCTGGTATAAAACATATTGTATGCTTGTCCTCAAGGTGGACATTTAATCTTTCCACATTATCAGTTTGGTGGTGCATTTTGTATTCCCTGAGCCTCCAGCATGCTTCAGGTGCACTTACATATCGGGTCTCCAGTAATTTTTTACTTCGTCCCATTCAATAGTGGCTTCCTGTTCTGTGGGAACAGTAACGAATTGAATATTTCCACAGTCATGCCCCTTGTAAACGTATTTGAAGAGGTATTTAACGCTTTGAATTCAGCTACAAATCTCTACGTTAATGTGGGCGTTGTATTTCAGAGACAGGTATGGGTTGTATGGCACCACCCATCTGTTATCCACTTTGTTTCCCCCAAGTTCAACAAAGTTACCATCATCTCGGCGTTGATATTGTGGGTAACCATTGACATTGCTGTTGGTCTCGGCACAGAAATCTTTTGGGAATTCTTTTGTGCATTTGCCGTTTTCCATAGACGGTGCGTTTGGATTTAATGGACCACATGGGCCGTATATCATAAAGGATTTTACAATTTCATGTAGCCTCGGTGGGCATCTTTATCAGGGAGTTCTGCACAGACAATTTTGTCAAATCTTTCATTCTCCCAGACTTTGTCTTCCGGGACCATGAATAGCAATATGTGCCCATGTGGTAGACCACGTTTTTTGAACTCGATCACGTGGAGCGTAGCCCTAACACGTTCAAATCTATGGTGTTTGGTTAAGTCTTCAAGTATCAATTTCAGTTTCATCTCAAACACTCTTGCTACTAAATCAGGCCGGTCGCATGGTTGCTGACCGGGAAGTAAGTTTTCCCTGATTTCCCTCCATTTAGGATTGCACGTGAATGTTACAAATATGTCAGGTTTGCTATATTTCCTGACCATGGCCATAGCATCTTGGTAATTTTGAGCCATATTTCTTGGACTCCCTTGGAAGGTTGAAGGCAATATAACTTTCTTTCCAGGCAATATGTTAACGTCCTCAAAATTGTGGTTGTTCACAAATCGGTGAAGAACATCATAGTCTTCAGCTCTCACTGTGTTTTGATTTTTTCGAAACCAATTCAAACGGTTTGCCTCAGTCTTGCAATAGGCATCAACCATGAATTGGTGAGTCAGCTTTCCTGCGTTGAGGAACTCGTTAAAGTTTCCATCACGAATGGAAAAGTGGTATGAATACCATTGAAGCTGGGACACATTTCCTTGACCAACAGCTTTCTTCAGATCTGTGGTCCACCCTGAATCCCATATGGGAAAAGCAAAGGGTAGCAAATTGTGTCACAGAGTCTACTCAGGAATGGATATATTTTGTAAAATTCCGCTTTTCGGATAAATTGTAATATCCCGATTTTCAGGGGTTGCACCATCTGCACTGTGAAAAACGGTAGCAATTTCTCCTCTGGCAGTGGGAGCGTTGGTTCTGCCGGGAAGCACATTATTTACTCTTTCTCTCAATAAAGTCATGCTACATTCAATTGGCGTTCGGTTTTCCCGATTTGCCTTTAGCATTTCGTCTTGTTCAAATTTGAGCATGTTCTTGTATTCTCTAGGGAACGGATTGATATCTCCAAGACGTTTTTGGAGGTTCTCCATTACGACACGAATGCATCCATTGTTTGCTTGATTGTTCATTCTTTCTGTCAAGGCTTGGGCCGAATCCAAAATGTACAGTTGGGCATACTTTGGTAATTCACCTTGATTTGGGTGTAATGCAGACGTAGCGTGATAAATTTGCCCATGGATTCTGTAACACAAAGGACCTGAACGTCTGGTCACTGATTGGTCAACTTGTGCTCCCACTGAGGCAAAGGCCATTGCACTGTTGTAGGATCTTATGTTTTCCATGAAATTTTTGGAATTTGGATCAGATCCATTCATGTAATTTGTAATGAAGGGATGTATTCGTATTTCATCTAATGCAATGGTCCCTTTATGGCAGCAATTTGACATTAATTCATTTTTGAAATGCGTGGCATTGCAAAATAGACATTTAGCGTCCATTGGGCCAAGATAACTTTCTTCAATTTCGTCTTCATTGAAGTTTTCGGGAAGCAAAGCGATGTTGCGGGATCGGACATATCTACTCAGACGTCCTCTTTGATGTTGGCGTGCAACCCTTTGTCTTTCAGCGTTTGCCTCGCGCTCTTGTTGAAGTTGATTTTGTGGCATGTTTACTCTGTGTTGCCGGTGACTTACAGCATTAGCTTCACATTCTGCTTGAAGCTGCTATTCTGACATGGCCGCTCTACGGCGTCTTTGAGCTTCAGCATTACGTGCTTTTTTTGCTGCAATTTCTTCAGCAGTTGGTGGTTGCTGGCGTTTAGGAGGCATATTTGATCGTACTTCATTACTTATTCATTGGATCATCAGAAATACGCATAAACATAAATATCACAATTAAAACATATACAGAAATATAGGACAATTACAAAATATATAGACGTACCTGTATACAAAATTACAAAACATATCAACACAATCGCATAATAAAAACTTTAAAAACTATAGGGACGGATAAATGTATACATTCGATGCCGGTAAATATCATTTGTTTATTTACTTGTTACTATGGTAACATACCGATGACTGACACACTACCTACCGCGTTATATTATACAGAAATATAGGACAATTACAAAATATATAGACGTACCTATATACAAAATTACAAAACATATCAACACAATCGCATAGTAAAAACATTAAAAACTATAGGAACGGATTCGATGCCGGTAAATATCATTTGTTTATTTACTTGTTACTATGGTAACATACCGATGACGGACACACTACCTAGCGCGTTATATTATAGATTTTAAACTGTGATGTTTTGTACTTCACTAAAGACATTTTCGCTGTAATTATTGCAGTATAAAAGAAAACACGAGGTTATATTTACATAGCGTAACGAATAACCTAATAACCTATTATATGACTGGGAGTTTCAATAGTACCAACCGCTGAGCGTTAACATACTAAACCTGGGTAATTCATGTTAGGAAATATTTTATTTATTTTAAATTAAGAAGGAAAAGAAGGATTTCAAACATAAATAAAAAGAATATTGAAAAGAATTAATTTTGTACGAGTAATTATTTCTAATAATTAATACTTTTTCAATTAAAGAGTGCTGGCGATTTCATTAAAAATTGAAGAGTAAGTTGGCATTACATTTTTGGCGTGCAACGTGAGGTGGTTTAAATCGATAAACTAGGTAAGTAATTAAGAAATAAATGAAGGAATTAATTGAAACGAAATAAATCAAATCAATAAATTAATAAAACTAATATTTTTTAATGACCGTTATAAATTGGTGCCGACACAGAGAGGCGTAGAATTGGTTGTAAAACAAAAATAATAAATAATTATTATTGACCATTAAATAAGTTGGTATTCGCAACGTGAAGCGAAGAGTAACAAGAAAATTAATTAATTAAATAAAAAAAATATATATAGGCCTATATAAAAATATACAATCAAATAATCATCTAACTTTACAGATTGGCATCAACAACTAGGGGCTCTAGAAAATAACAAAATCAAATATTTTGAATGTTTTGAAACTTTACATATTTGGCGCTTACAACGTGAGGTGTAATAGAGTAACTCAATTATTCAATTAGTTAATATTTGTAAAAAAGGAATAAGTCTACAAATTGGCGCTTACAACGTGAGACGTTAAAGTAAAAATCTAAGTAACATTTGACATATTTTATTTAATTTTACAATATTAACGTCAAGTATACAAACGATCTGGAATCGGATTTCGTTGAAGAATGTGTTCATTTTCAAAGACAAATGCAATAGGAAAAACTAAAAAATTCATTATTTATCAGCCCTGTAGGTGAGAAGGAAAATATCCCTCGAGCAACTCTGCTGGAAGAGGTCGTTGGGCTGAAGACCTTAGTTGTCGAGCCCTCAGCACATATCTTCTTTACCGGCAAAGTTAAAATTATACACGCTTCCAAAATGGCTGAAATAGAAAATCCATCAGAGAAATTCTTATAAGGGATTTCTAAATGTTTAAGATTTTATTCCTTCGGAGACGTTTATCCAAATTTGAACATTGCACTAAAAATACGTTTTTGCATACCTGTCACGAATTGTGCCGGGGAATGTAGGGGTTTCTGCCTTAGAAGAGATAAAAACCACCTGAGATTTAGCACTTCTGAGGATAGGTTGAACTCTGTTGCAA
Source organism: Magicicada septendecula (assembly GCA_034769895.1). Classification (NCBI taxonomy): domain Eukaryota; kingdom Metazoa; phylum Arthropoda; class Insecta; order Hemiptera; family Cicadidae; genus Magicicada; species Magicicada septendecula. The sequence continues at coordinate 308,264,221 of CM068367.1, read as the reverse complement.
TACTATGTATCGAGTCAAACACAACACAGTGACTTTCATATGAAGAAATCATAAATGAATTTGCCATTAAAAGATCTCGTAGGAAAGTTATTTGAATGTACAAGTTTAAACTGTAATTGATTTTGTTCTCACGTAGGCGTCCGCGGCCGGTGTCCATTATGTTTTTAAAGTCTTCTTCCGGTATGGACCACGTCAAAAATGTCTTGTATGGCAACGTTTCACTCATATTACAATGAGTATCCTCATGTCTAAGTGACAAAAACTCATTCAGTTGCTGAACTGCTGATCATTCAACCTTAACGAATCATATGGTAAACTTCGAAGACGCATCTGTAATAAGATCATGTAATAGGTATTATGACAGATAGATCCTAGAAACAAAAGGAATTAATAAACACAAGAATAACTATAACAGAGAAACCGCCACGCTTAGTAAAACATGGTACCTTTTACTTTCTGGTTTGACTGCACGCGGGTTGACTGACCGCACAACAATGAACAAAGCGTAACGCCCACACAGCAAGGTCCACTTACTGGACCACCCACTGCCACTTCTACACTATATAACTGAGTTCGCTTGCCGGCGTTTTTGTCACACAGACCTGAGGATACTCATTGTAATATGAGTGAAACGGTGTCATACAAGACATTTTTGACGCGGTCCATACCGGAAGAAGATTTTAAAAACATAATGTAACTGATTTGTTTACATTAGTTTACTGTAAGATATAGCATTATTCTTTATCACTAAGTCGATAGGAAACTGTAGACTATTCAAGTTAGATTTGTCATTTATTGTTCCTGCTAATTATTATTAGGTATTGAAATAACCAATCTTATATTAACTTGTTGTGTTAATTAAAAATACCAAGAAACAATTAATTTTAATGCCCATTGTGAATCTACAGCTACGAGGGGGGACGGCAATTGACCTTATCCTACAGGCGGCCAAACCCTAAATCCGGCCCTACATCATAACATTTTTTAAACAATATTACAGTAACACAGTAGAGCGGTGATCTCATTTAAAAATATTAAATATCACCGTCAAGTTAACACTGTTAAAATAAATAATATCAGTCACCAACTACAGGTAATTCACAATTATCACTTTACACTAAACGGCTGTAAACACACGCAGGATCGCAATCTCAAATTAACTGACTGGTCGCCGATTCCGAAACACCAGTATTTTATACCCCGCTGAGGTTGCGTGATGACTCTACTACTTTCTGTGTGATGCGTTGAGAAAAATCGCATAGAAATTCCATAGCACGTCGATTACCACCTTGTAGATTCGAGAAGGCTAATCGGAATAATTTTTATATAGTGGTGTGCAACAGTGATAATTATGCTTGTGATTTTACCACTAACACAACTTACTTCATTAAATAACTGATTTTGTGAGAAAGGTGTACTATACGTACTTTGGTGTAAAATTGGTGTAATACCAAGACAAATCGTGGGCTCCTCACAAAGAGTGTACAATTTGTGTTGAAGAGGTTCGGCAGTGGTCCCAAAGGAAAAAACAATCTCCTAACTTTGGAATACCCATGATTTGGAGGGAGCCAAAAAACCATAGTAATGACTGTTATTTTGTTCTTGCGATGTCAGGGGATTTAATTTAAAAAACGAAAAAAATATCTTACCCAAATCATCGATCAGCGATTCGTCCTGTGCCTCATGGACCACAAATTCCTGTTCCTTTGCCTCCACAAAAGTTAGACAATGTTTACGAGGACGTTGAATCAGTTCCCGGTATTTCTAACGACAATCATAATGATGATGATGATGATGATAATGTGTATGATCCGAGTGTTAGTGATGAACCACAGCTGTTCACCCAATCAGAATTAAATGACTTGGTGAGGGACTTACACCTACCTAAAGACTCTGCAGAGCTTTTAGGCTCTAGATTGAAAGAAAAGAAATGTATTAAAGAAGAATGGAAAGCCTTCAAAGATGTAGTGAAAAACTTTCTTGGAAACAAGAAAGACCCAGACTATCAAAATATTGTCAGAAATATGTTGAACATATATAAAAAATTGGGATCTCGAATGAGCTTAAAAGTACATTTTCTGGATTCTCATTTGTACTATTTCTGGAAAACCTTGGTGCAGTAAGTGAAGAGCAAGGTGAAAGATTCCATCAAGATATTAAAGAAATGGAAAGAAGATACCAGGGAAGATGGAATGTAAACATGATTGCTGACTACTGCTGGATGCATAAGAGAGACGACCCGCAGAACGTTTATAAGGGAAAAATACCAAAAAAGATTTGACAGCCAGCAAAAAAGGTACCATAAAGACTTATAATAATGTACAGTGATCTTTAAATGATTTTCGTACCATATTTAAGTAGATTTCAGTTGTAATTCATTTGCCAACATTTTGTATTAATAAACCTTCTTTTTAAAAAAAATTTTTTGCGTCAATTTTTTAAATATTAATACCTTTTTTCTGAAGTAACCTTACGTGATGGAAAAAAATGGAGGTCTTATTTGAAATCAGCGCTAAAAATAATACAAAGTGCACATAAAATATTTAAAACAATTTTCAAAATGTGTACTTTTGCAGGCCTGTGTAATTTGCCGCACAGTATACTCATCGAAACCATCTATATCAGCCTTTGGATATTGTTACGACATTACAGAACAATCTACGTGTTTATCGAATGTTCCAGAGGGATCCGGAATGTAACGCGTGTGGCGTACGTGCTTGTCGACGCATTTGCTAGACGGTGCGAGAATTCGCGTGGCCGCTCTCAATGTGTCAAGGGCGCAAGCAATTACGTCATAGTTTAGAGGTCATACGTAGTATGTGGAATCGTCTAGATTTTCGGCGGGATATAAATACCAGTACTCAACGACGTTCAGTTCAGTATTAGTCGCAATAAATTACAGTGCGTTTTGAGAGTTATTATCGGGCGAATTTACTGTGTGCGTTCAAGTGGTTATTAGTGAAGTGTTTAATAATCGGGCGGGATAATTGTAATACAATTGTGTTTAATATTAGTGGACATTTTATTGCGTGTGAACAATTTTTAATTGATTTGTTGTAAGAGACTGTGTTGTTAATTACAAACTGTTTAACTGTGAAAATTAAAGCTGGTGATTAGTGACTTAATTGTTGTCTTGTATTTTGTTTCCACTGTACCTACGACGATCAAGTAGACCATCGTAACAATATCTTTTTATAGTTTTTTATCGATGTATTAAATGTAGTAAAATTATTAGCATTTCTTTTTTTAACAATTTTTCATACTGTTCTTTCAGGCCAGTTTGGTTCTGCTACTCGTTCACGTGATTGTGTTTTCGTTGCTATACGTTTGTCAATTTGTTCCCGATTCAGCAGTGTATAAACGTTATAAACAATTTCATGTATCTAACAGTCTAAAACTTTTTAACTCTCAACTTTGTTAAACATTTTTAAATTACAACCGGTATTTAACTGAATTTCAGTAACTAACAGGACAAATTAATAACACTAAAATCCTGAAGACAATTTATAAGCTACAATTTGAACGCCACTGAACAGCTTGATGTTATTGCTTTAATTGGACACCTGACAATACTCGAACAGTATTTCACTTGATAACAGTAATCGACACACTTCATACATCCAAGATCAAGACATCAGCAGTAAGGACTGATGTTTGCAGAATGCAAAACTGTAGCTTGACCCTACATCCCCACCACCAACAGCCGTATGAGGTATTCTACACATTCTTATCTCTACACTTTAGTTCTCTTTTTCCTTATCGATTTCCTCTTCAGCAACAGAATTTTGCAGAACTCTAGTAGGTCGTCATTATTAAGTTCTCCTCATGAGAGAACTTCGATGTCTCCGGTTTTCAGATTGTGGAAATTGACATCAAATTTTATCGAAATGCTGGAGCAACGGAAACGTTAAAGGTAAATATTCTAGTTTTCTGATTTTAACAGTAATAACTCCCTTACTGTATATTCTGTATTATATTACGGAATTCTCATTGTCTCAATATTAGTGACTTTATGTATTCAAGTTATTTCTAAAGTTCTTTGATTAGTCCAAATTTTTAATATTTAGCCTTCATATTAACATTATTCCTAAAATCCGACATGCCGAACTGATCTCGACAGTACAACCAATATTATGTTCACGGTTGGTTTCTATCTGATTGTACTGCACAATACACGCTCCACTACGAAGTGCCGTATTTCATTGTTAATTAAAAAGAATCATGTATTTAGTTGTACGTGTAAGTTCATAACTCCAACTAACTCGTACATCAGAGTGTCTCAACCGTTTCTCGGCAGTGACCCTCTTCAAATCTTGTTTCCTTTCTGTCGTCGATTTTATTTTCAGGCCTTCTGTGACCGCTGTTCTAAATCATTTAAACGTTTTGAATGTAAAATAAATATATATTTTACATGCAATTTTTATAATTTTTCAAGTATACATTTACATAAACAATACCCTTCAAGATCAATGTAGTCTTTATTCCTGATTACCAGGAAGAAGCTATTTTATAACATGTTTTATTGTTTTGAATAAAACAATAGTCGAAGGTATCTCTGTCCATTATTTCTAGATAATTCTACTTTTTCTGAGTAAACAACTTGCCCACCTAAAAACGAATTATTTAGTCAATGTTCCAATTCTGTTTATTAATTTTCATTAAGTGCTACGCTACTCTTAAAAACTAATTTCTTTATTCCAAAGCTGAAAAAACGTGTTTTAAATATTGTACTATTTATAAGAAAATGTACTTTATTACAATTTACTTTAGCTGCTACGTTGTTTGTTAGCTCTATAACCGCTTCTAGCAAAAATTTATCGTCAGCAGCATTCATAGCAAATGTTGGCTTTAAGAAGAAAGCATTTTTCCAAAACCTTATTGTTTAAAAAGGTCACAATTCCTTCCTCGTAATTGTTTCTGTAGCAGGTTCAGCTTTCCAAAGACATTGGAAGGACAAAATATATCACATTTAGTAGAGGATATTTTTTTTCACTTCCTTGGCTCTTAGAGCGTTATTACTGTATTACATGATGTAACCAAATGACGAAGTTACAAAGCACGTCTGTATAATATCCGACGCTGTACTTAACTTTCCTTTAGCGTGGCAATTTTTACCTGTCCTACCTTAAAATATCCTAGAGCTCCAAAGAATCGTACGGTATTCGTATGGCTGGAGAGCTACGGTATAGGTGACAGGTGGCATACTTCGATTCTTTAAAGTCAAGTTTCATGTTACTAATAGCTTTTACTATGATTTGTAAATTGAAATGCTGTTGTAAATTTACGTCTGTATATTTGCCTCTGAACCGAATGAATTAAAGAAAAACTTAAGTTAACAATTGCTTGTGCGTTGTGGTTACGTTTCCAATAATGCAAAGACTAACACAAAGTGTCAAGTTGAGGAGAAGCTACTGACAGACAATACCTTAAATATAAACCTTTACCAGAAAGCTACATCGCTACTATAATTACGGGGTAAAAAGATTAGGTGATACAAGTTATTCTTACCCACAAGCCTCGGAGATAATACAAATTGCTACATAGAAATGTAAGTTGAATGACTGCATAAATGAACTTACGCGTACAAGTTTAAACGTTTGTGTGTTTGCTCTAAAATAGGCCTACATATACTTGCGGAAGTTTGATAGATTTCGTATTTTTACAAATAAAGGAAAGCGAAAATTAAAAAGAAAAAGAAAAAATGTTACTAAACAATATTATTGCTGCTAAAGTTAGACAAAAGACATTTTCGAGAGGGGAAGGGAGAAATATAACTGTGATATAAAATTAATTGTTGCACTATATTTTTTATTTTTTGGATTTCTAGGTTTGTTTAATACTGACAGGTCTGAAACAGGCAGGTCTAAAGAGTATATGAAGAAAGTAATGCACTAGCCCTGACCTGTGATTTATGTTTAACTACAGAAGATTGCAAACACGATCTGTTATTTGAAAATTAATTTTCTGTAATTCGTTATAACAGAAATCGTTTCATATAATATGTGTCCAGTAACACAGACAAACGCCTACTTATGATCTAACGAGCAAGATAATAACTACTGGGATTCACTAAAATTTATTTGAGCAAGTCAGTAAAACTTTTTGGATATGGTCCGTAACAGGCTAGTTTAGGCTAGTTTAAAGGTGTAAGTGTCCAAAGAGAACACTTACTTATTTATATCACACACACACACACACACACACACACACACACACACACACACACACACACACACACACACACACACACACACACACACACACACACACACACACACACACACACACACACACACACACACACACACACACACACACACACACACACACACACACACACACACACACACACACACACACACACACACACACACACAGACACACACACATGTTTACGTGTTTTTGCATTTCGTTAAATCAGATACTAGAGAAGACATTTGAGTTACTTGTTAAACGTTTATATACATAATTTGACAAATTTCCTTTAACTTGCACGACTTAGTGGTTTTATGAAGTAACACTGTAAATAGGTATTAAAAAAGTAGGAGGAAATACGAGTTTCCTTTGTACTAACAAATTTTTTAGTATGAAGTAAAGTAAATTGCACACTATTAACAACGCGTACAGATACAGAAATTTCTGCTACACACAGACACATGCGCGCACGCGCGTATGTACACGCTTGGAATACAACCAGTCCTCTCTACTCCTTGTTATATAGTTAATGTGAACGTAGGAGAGGTCTACAGAGAAGCACTATCTACATCTACAAGCGTGTTCACACTCGTAACTGTGTAAATATGAACTCAATCAATGGGACTACACGTGCAATATTTATAATTTTTTCCGAGGCAAATAAATGTAAATATTTAGTAATTATTGGTGAATCAAACTATATAATTTACTGAATAATGTTATTTGCAATTAATTAATAATTCAGGTATATAGACTATTTTAATTTAATGTTACCTATTAATTTTGATCAATAAATATAAACAACCCATGCAATTTAGTATCTGTGCTCTGTTCTGTGAGTGTTATGTAATTGAAAGTGGGAAACACATCCAACAGGAAAAAGTGGAAGCGAAAGTACCAACTCTTGCAGAATGGACGCTATTATTATAGTTTCTTTACTTTTTCTCTAAAGTCGTACGACCTGACAGGTGTTGTTCTGGTGCCGTCTCTGACGGTTATTAGGACTATAAATCGGCGTTCACGTGACGTTAGTTTCTTCCTTTGGAGAAATATTGGTCTGTTCGCGTTGTCCCAAATGTAACGCTTGTGGTTTCAATTTGTCTCTCTGCCTATTTGTCATACCTTTTACGTTTTCCTTTCTTCTGTTTGTTTTTATAGTCTTTTTTCGGTTAAAAAATTTAAAATATATAATACAACCCTTTATCTATTATAAAAATATGGATTTTTATATTCGAATATATAAGGCCTATATTGTTTTATACGTACATATAATATTGTATTTTAAGTAAAAATATAACTCCTCTATCACTTGCGCAACTAAGCACACATGACTTCCCGCGCGAATTTAATTGGCTCCAAAACTACCTTGGAAGCGATAAAAATACTAAAACCAAATGAAGTTAATGTTAAAACAACGTTTAAAATGTCAGAAGGTATAACTTTTACCTTTTTGTTTTCTTCCTTTCAAGAGTCTCTTACAGTTGAGTTATTTTTTCTTCCAATGCAAAATGCGCTACGAGATGAGGTGTCAGTTGGTTTTGTTAAATTATAACCACTGGGATTTGTTTTTTTTTTTAATTTATTTCAATATTTAGAATAATAATTACACATAGTCCTCAACTTTCATACATAACGCGTTGCCAAAAACAGGTACGATGCTCGAATTTTCCGAAAGACCTGTAATATTCGTAATGTAGATTTAAATGTTAATCGGTAGGATGGGTACTACAAACTGTAATACACTGCAGTGTACTGTATTCACTTATTATTATCTCTTTAATCTACAATTAATCACTATTAATACATGTATTAATGTACATGACACGATCACAAAATAAATTACTAAATTCTGTGCAGTAGTTATAAACATTGTTTGTGAAACAACCTACTGCACGCTACTATTAAATTAAAAAATATTAAACATTAAAATTTTTCATTTTTTATAAGAATGTTAGGATTGAGCTGCTGGTACGCGGTATACGTATTACAATGCGTAATCTTCAATCCCAATGACTTCTGTAGTAGCGGGATTAACAACGAATATATGCAGTTGTGTTGTCGCTTATTCACTTACTTACTTTCCTCCAGTGTGGAATGTACAGATGTCTGACGTTATAGCACGCAAATTAAATTCAGTGAATAAGCTTTTTGTATCCAAAAGACAGAAATGTACAAAGCCGAATGTCCGAAAATAGAGGAAAGTTTGCACTTTTTTTCACAGGCTTATGTGCCATTTGTTGCCAAGTACTTTTCATACATTCAAAATGGACGTATATTAATAGACGTTTATTCTTGGTTAAAAATTACTGTATTTAATTAACCGATTGAAACTTCTTTGCTGAGCAAACCGTGCAACCAATACAAACTGTACTCAGCAAACTGTTGATACAAAACATGCACACAATGATAGTAATTGTAACTACGACAAAGTAAAGGTAAACAATTTATTAAAAGTCACAGATATTTACTGTGTGGTAAGAGCTATATAATTGATATGAGAAACCCCTTGCACAAAATAGAGGCATGAAAAAAGACAAAAAATCTCTATCTGCTAAAAATGACAATCGAATTCTCTGGCGTAGCCAAAATTATACAAATTTGTGAAATATCTTATGAATATCTGGAGCAACGGGTAGAGTTTATGTAAAGGTCTTTCGAAGGAATGAATGAATTGTATTTTGCCGGGCAAAATATATATGCCCATCCATGACACTTTTACCAAGACCTATAGATTCGTAGCTCGGTCGTCCAAGACTTTATGCCTGCTGGCCCCAGTGAGAGATTTGGACACGGCGCGGATAGTTTTTCATGGTCACTCCCATGATAGCAAAATCAGAAAGTCTGCGGAGACCCAACCGTTTTGTGGGAAGCCGACGTCGGCCGGACGGTTATTAAAGAAACGGAGGGAAACTTGCCACACAACAATAATATGGTTCTTGGGGGGGGGGGATATTTTTCTAAATACGATGTAAAGAACTGCGGGACTATGTTGATCTTTATTACAGTGTGCTAGATTATTGGATTGATAACGAAGTTATCTGGGAGCAAATGGCGAACGGTCGGAGGGATCTGCCATACCATGCCCTACTTCTATGAAGTTAGGTTACCCCTTAAAACGGTTTAACTTAATCAAGGAATTTGAAAATATTATGAACTTGGAAAACAATCGCCTAATAAAGTAAAATCAGTTACCTAACTATTATTACAATTTTTATTATACATTACTTCCCCGACATAGGCCTATATTAAAAAGCATAAAAATAGTAACTACGTTGTAAATAACTAACTCAGATAGACATAAGATGTAAAACTGTACCTGACGTGTAAATAAAGATTACTTCAGGGTATACGGTAGAATAACATTACTTCAGGGTATACGGTAGAATAACATTACTTCAGGGTATACGGTAGAATAACTTGACTTCAGGGTATACGGTAGAATAACATTTGTTACTGCAATCAATACAAAGTTCAACATGTTTAACAGACCACAGTATTCTATCATAGAAACACAGTGAGTATTACAGAATTAAACAATTCAGCGCTGCAAGTTTATATCAACACGTACAGTGCAACATACGTTTATTTCATTTATCTCTTATCAGATATGTATTAGCTTGACCAGCGTATATATAAAATTAAAATCAGAAATAGATAAACAAGTTAAATTGATTTCCGTTACACACAAATTTTTAAAATGTAGGCCAGTGATCATGTTAAAGTGGTTAACTCTTACTTTTCACACTCAGCCATATCAAAACTTATTTGTACTTTCTAACTACACATTCGTACAGTTGTAATTTCTGACTTAAAGTAAATAACTACGTACATTTGTGTTCGAATATAGAGCATGATCATGTGTATTAGTAGTCCTCTATGTTTTCAGTACTGATGGTAGTAGATACAGAGCGACCTCTAAAGTTAAGACATTTATAAATGTTTCTAATAAGGTACTTAGGTGCTTAGTTGATAAAGTCCATTTGTAAATACGTTCATAGGAGATTATACCAACTACATTGTAGTTTAGTTTACTACCTTTAATGTGTTACCTTAATTTTTAAGAGAAGAATTAAATTTTTAATTTAACTAAGTATTTGAAACTATAAAGACTAGAGTAACATGTACTACCGTTATCTGCGTAGGCCTAAACTTCAATATATTATGTGTATATGTGTAGGCTTGCATGCACTGTTCGAATAATTGTATGCGTGTTCGTTTTTAGTACACGTTATACGAACTTGAAAATAATTCCAAATTTTATAGAATAAGGAAATTTTTAACTAAACCTACACAACGTTAGTTCCAGCACAGAAATTACTGGAATCGTGACGTCTGTCGACATTTATTTTGTAAGTGTTACTCGTGTGTTGTGTGTGACTCATGTTACATATTTACAATTCTCTACAATAAAATACGTTATATATTTCTTTTCATAACTTGGATCCATAGGATATGATCACTATTATTGCTATAAGAAATGCGTGGCAAAAAATTTTAAGTGTTTTCAGTTTTATGTAAATGCAACGGACTGAAATACTTAATAACATTGTTGGAATAATGTAATTTCAGTACGTACATGAATTACTGACAGATAGTGCTCGTGTGGTTCTCCAAATTTAAATGTGTGTGTGGGTAGCCAAAATAAACTAAAACTTACGAATTTTAATTTTCTATAAAACTAATTATGAACATATCTTTGGATAAAAATAATACATTGTAATAATTCAATGATGGTAGTATGATGGAAAATAATCTAAGGTGACTTATGCCTTTTACCTTGCTTTCAAGTTTCAATTTGATTTTAGTTTAATACTAATTTATATTATATGTGAACAACAAATTAGTAAGCAAAACACGTAAGGTTGCGTTGAAAGTAACAGCCGGAGTTTCACTGAACGTCTACTTTATGAGACGCAAACGATTGCGTGGATGATCAAATAGTTAATGCGTTCAGATTAAGTTGTAAAACGCTTTACAAGTTATTAATATAAATCTTCTAGACCACTTTTGCAATTATCCAAGACTATAATTATCAATAAATAACGCCAAATGTCCTACAGAACTGCATGACTTCTGATCAGTAACTTGTAATTAAGGTACTACATACGGTTATGGAATATGTTGTTTTAGAATGTGTACATTTTTTAAGATGAACCTATGATAAACAAAGAAAGTGTTTGATAGGAATTTAGTTAAGACTCTACACGTCGTTTCCGTACGCATATTGTTAGTAAAACATATTCTAATTTTTGAAAATTATAACTGTCAACATTTCTGCTATCAATCTATAGAGTAACGTTACCATTTGCTAATATATACAAAACGTTTTTTCCAGTAGATTTATAACTTATGTCAGACATGCTTACATGTAATTCGTAAACGATTTTACATAATTATATACTGGTCTACACAAGAAATTTTATTTACCTCATTTACCACCATAACCACAAACACATGACGCCCCGAAAAATTCCTGAAGTTATCTATTCACAGTCAAACCTATAATAAAGAAAATTTAATACTGTTTACCTATCAAAATTACTACTTAACGTTTACTGCATATTCTTAAACATGCCTGTGCTCAGATGGTTGACCATGTAGAAATATTACGAGTCCTTTACTGCTACATATACTACTACTTGATCAAAGTATTAAGACAGTAAATAGTAAGGAATAAAAGCGAAAATCGTACTGGAAGTGATGGAGAAATTATACGTTTGTGTCCTCTATAAGCCTCTAAAACGGCTATCTCAAGTCATTGTATTGCGTTTTAGAAACGTGTTAAAATTATTTGTACGAAACTCACAGATTTCGTTGACATTTACTATGAAATGGTTAGTTCCCATAGTAATCATCCGTCATATATCTTCCTTCATACGTTAAATGGAATCTGTGAATAAAACTACAACGATAATGTGCAAAGAAGTAGGCTACACTCCATGAAGTGTGTAATATGATAGCAAAACATTTTATTATATTTGTGATATAAACATTTTCCTATATATTAACGACTTTGTGCGTTATTTGATTCACTGATGAAGAGAGCTATTTCTGTTGATACGTTTTAGGACAGTTGCATTTGCCATTTTTTGATCCAAATGTGGTTTGCAAAGGTCTAGAAACCGGACGTCCATGACCACTAACACGTGATCGTTTTCTCGTACAATCTAGAACGTTTTAACATGTAACAATGACGTTATTTGCGTAGATCTTTAAAAGCACAGATGAGCCGTGAGTTACGCAGTCTATAATAAGTAGTCTTTCACAGTCTCTAATAAGACAGTCACACAGTCTCTGGGAAGTCGGAGAGTGTCACCGAGGGAGCAGCTGAATTTAGACTACGAAGTCAGGCGCGGCGTTCGAGATATTCAACGACCGATGGCTGTCAACGTGGACTGAATCAGGAGCAACTTGGACAAATACAACGCCCACGAGGAAACCCCGAGATTGACATTCCACCTTAGGAGGACAACGGCCGGTGTGGAAACGTAAGAGCAGGCCTGCCAGATCGTTCGGACTGATTCAACTCAACCAAGTAAATTCCAGGAAAGTAAAATTATAAAAACGTTTTATAAATTATAAAACAATTAAAGACTCTTTTTAATTTGCTGTCAAATATTTTAAATTTTTAAATGTTTCAAACTCATAATTTTTATATACATAAATGTATATGTTTTATATAAAGATAGGAATAACCAATAAATGTATTAATTCACCCAATCAAAATTTATTTCTGCAAGTGCAGTCAGTTTCAAACCTGTTACCTTGCAACATATATGTGTGTGTGTGTGTGTGTGTGTGTGTGTGTGTGTGTGAGTGTGTGAAGTTCAGCTCGACTTAAATTGTAGACACTTACGCGTACTTTGTAAATGAATATGGTACTTGACAGCATTTACAAAGAGATGGCGTACTCATAATCTTCAGTTAGTACAATATGGATTGTACATTTTTATGGAACGCACTCCGAATGTTTATGGGAATATTTCATAAAGACATGTCAGAGAAGAAATGGAAATAGCAGCAGCTTACTGTTACGAAACTGTATTAAAGTTGCCAGTTTATTTCGTAGCACAATAAAGCCTTCTGTTAGCGTTACAAAACTTTGAGATGAACTCTAACAGTAAATTAATCGGAAATTTAATATACTGTTACGAATTCTCTTCGAACCGAGGTCTCTTGTTTCATGTTTCAAAATAAAGCTGAACGGTTTCATCGTAACTTTCACCGCTGAAAATAGCTCGAGAGAAAACGTCATAAGATATAGATAAATATAGAAGTAAACTCAGAACTGTCCTCGCTGTATTCAATTACAATGTCGTGCCTTCAAAAAATGATTGAATCATTGATGCTTAACAAACTCTTCGTACAATACATTCAGCATTATGAAGTTTGAATATTTGGATTCTGCTGGAGCATTATCTGATATTTAAACAGGTACACACAGAAACGTACATTGTTTTTAGTGTACTAATGTAACTTACTTGAAAAATTGTAACAATTGCAACAGTTAATGTGTACACACTGTCGTCCGCTTTTTATAATTGTGCTATGGATTCAATAATTTGTCGTCCCTAAAATATTAATGCTGATTATTTTATTATTATGATCTTATAGATCTTACATTCTACCTCTGTTTCACACACACACACACACACACACACACACACACACACACACACACACACACACACACACACACACACACACACACACACACATACACACACGAGTGCGCCAATGCAAATTTGTTAATGCCATAAATATTTACTGGTAAAGCTTAGACAAGTTTCAGAGCAAAATAGGTCTTGGCAATATTTAAACTTTAGTGAATCAGAGTATTAAGTTAAACTAAATAAGAATGAAAGAGTAACGTGTTACAGTAAGCATATAAACCCAGTGTTAGCATAATATAGCTAATAATCATTTTAATAAAAGTTTACCAAATGAGATGAAGCCAGAGTTATTGACAGAAAGATACAAAGCAATGATTCAGAAAACAGAGATGAAGTTTATGAGGAGTACTCTGGGCTGTACCATTCTCGATAGAAAGAAGAATGTGGATATCAAGACGCAACTGGGAATCGACCCATTGTTGGTACAGCTAAGGAGCAACTAACGAAGGTGGTGTGAACATTTGGGAAGAATGCCAGTAGACAGGATTCCAGTGCTAGCAATGGTATATAGACCGGTGAGGAAGATAGATGTAGGACGGCCGAGAGCGAATGGGTCCCGGAACAGGTTTAGGATAGAGCCTAATGCTTGAGGTTGATGATGATGATGATAAAAGTTTATAACGGACCCACGAATGAACCAGATATTGTAAATGAAGTATAATACTTAAAAATTATGGCACGTAGCTACAAAAGTTTTTTAAATTGTAAAGATGCATAATGTTAAATTTTTTACTTAAGAAGAAGACGGACCACAATTTTTTATACACCATTTGTGTTACGTTTATATATAAGGTTATATTAAGATTATTCCAATGATAGGTTTTGCAAATGATTGTAAAAAATGTTACTTATGGCAGAAAAACAAGGCAATGTATTCAAAATTTAAGCCCTATGGAAATGGAAATATGAGCACAATCGTACATTTTTTGAAAGTATGATAATAAAAATAAGGTTTGGTCTGTTCTACTTTATTTTTCTCCTCCTCTTCCCTCTTCTTCTTATTTAACAATCCATAGTTTGCGTATTCTCTGTTTGATTTCTAAAGCCTTTCCCACTTTGTCGTGGTCTTTCCATATTTTGTCATTCGTAGAGTCTACGACTTGTTTGATGACTTGATTTGACTCGATTTGATAGGCTACTTTGCGGAATTCCACTTACTTATTCCTAACGTCTACTTCTAGAGTTGTTATCGTTCCCGTTATTTCATTTACTATTGCTACATATTCCGTCTGACAAGTTAGATCCTTTAAACGCATATTTCAACTGAGATTGATGTCTTACATAAGTCTATTTATAACTTTTCCTTTCTTTCTATAGCCACTACGTAAACTACCATGAAGTAATTTAGGTAATACCTTGGTTTAGTGTAGTTATATTTTTGTTAGTTCTTGACTTCTTTTTTAACAGTTTTACAAAATTGGTCAATGTAAATATTGTAAGTTGTTACCGTATATCTTGTATTGTATTTTATATGGTATATATATTGCGACAGTACAAATAAGTGATGTACTGAGCATTGAATATAAAAATTTAAATATACCTAATAAACTGTAAATAGTTAATAATGTATTAGAAATAAGCAAGTCAGGGATTGCAAGCTTGGCTCAGACAAAAATATGAACAGGTGTTTCGACCTGAATCGACGTGCACACACACACAAATGTAACTGAAAGTGTGTACACCAGTATTTTTCTAGTGTGTGTGAACGCAGGTCTATGCAGGCGAGTTTACCACCCCAAGATGAATAATTGCATAATTACTGTTTTTCCGTAATTATTCATAAACTATAATTAAGAAGTAAAATCCAAAAACACAATAAAATGTAAGAAAATTTACTAAATACTGTGTACGAAAACCATGTGAACGTGCCACACCGTACGAGTGTAATAGTGAAATAACTGTGTATAAATCGAAAAGGTTAAGTTGCAATGTCCAAAATTACAGTGAACATGTGTTGAAAAAATAGTTATAAGATAAGTATAAGAGTATACTTACAAGACTCTGCAATTCGCAGAAATATAAGAAATAGCGAAATTGACAAAGAGTGGGGGAACTGAACTCAGAGACAGTTTCTGACATGTCGATTTCGTACCACTGCAGATGCACTATAAATAGGGCACACAAGCTACAGTGGTTCTCTTTCTTAAATCATCCACGGTGCAGCGGGAGCTTCTGCCCGTCCGCACAGAATATTTAAATTTTTGTAAATAGTTTCATCCTTCCAGTTACATACAGTTATGTAACTGGATTGTAAAACAAACAATTTTTAAGTAGTAACAAAACCACATAAGAAGATCCACATAAGAAGATCAACTGACGTCCGAAACAGCACGAGGAGAAGTTCCAGAGAGCGATACGACGCTGGACAAGAGGAGAAGAGAAAGACGACGCTGGACAGAGAGAGAGTCGACGCTGGACAAGAGAGGAAGTCGACGCTGGACAAGAGGGGAAGAGAGAGGCAACGCTGGACAAGAGGAGAAGAGCGAGTGATGCTGAAGTTCGAGACGAGGACGATTACAGAGGGATCCAATGATTGAGTATGATTGACGATGATAAGGTGATAAACAACTTATTTATCTCTTAATCGAACAATTAACGTAAAGACAATTAAGGACATTCTTGTTCTATTTAAAAGTAAGAGTCAATGTTTATTGTAAAATTAGAATTAAAATCATAGCTGTTATTGAAATAAGATTAACGTAAACAAGAGCTCAAATTAGAATTGAAATGAAAAGAATACAAAGCATTTAATTAAAAATTAGCGTTTGATATAAATCAGTACTGAGAAACAAAAGATAAATTCAGTAACTATTGATATTTTTAAGTTACATTGCAATATATAAGAAAATATTTAATTATTGATATTTTGAAACACACTAATTGACTGAGTAGTCTGGAAGTGAGATTTTTCGTTAATACAATAATTAGTAGAATAGAATTTTTAGTCAATAAGGATGTATACAGCATAAGCCTTACGGCATAATAACGAAATAATAACGAATGTTTTAAGTCGAAGTAAGTGCCATGTGCACAAATTTTAATAATATCAAATAAATTTGAAATACCGTTACAAGTTATATAGAGTTCTTGTTACAGATACACCTGAAACCCAAATTAAATGTTATATTGTTACATAATTTGTCGCTTTTGAACGTGAGGCCAGAGACGCCTAATTTTATGTATATCGTATCGTTGCATAAGAAATATCGCTTCCAACGTGGGGCATCACAAATGTAAATTTATATTATATTTGCTTATGCTGTTGTATCGTTACATAATATCGCTTCCAACGTGGGGCATCACAAATGTAAATTATATTATATTTGCAACGTTATATCGTTACAATATATATTATTTAAATTTTTTGTAATTTTCTCAGAATATTTCTTATCACAAGTAATTAAAAAATGAATCAGTTTCTTGTTCTGAAGGAAAGTCATTGACTATTATTTTCAAAATGTCTGCTAATTTTCATTAAATATAAATATTTTAGCCTTCTTCACGGATATTTTGTGTTTTACTCAAGAGGGCATTAAATGTAGTTGTATGACATGTTATATCTTGTGTACCGCATTGCTTCTACTGATGTTGTGCTAAGTGCAAAGAACCTCAAATGAATATAACAATTCTCAAGAGTACCCACTGGCCAGTGTTTGTTTCCAATTGCACACACATACACACACGCGCGCGCACACACAACATAATATTATGCGTAGGGTACAAGGCACACTTATTGAAGTAGTAATTTAACTGTACCAAAAATATATTAAGCTTAGGAATACATTGTAAATCTACATTTATCCTCTGCTAAAAGATTATAGATCCCAGAATTAGTGTTTGTGATTAGTCCTATATGGTAGCTGGCCTATAATCATGTAAGAATCTGTTAGTACTTACTTAATTGAAGTACTTAACATACTCAATTGAACGAATTCGATTTCATGCAAAAGTAGCAAAACCAACGTTTTAAACTGAGTATGACTTAATACTGAACCAAATTATTTTGTATTATTAATCCATCGTTATTGTTAAAAAGTTAACTTATACTGTAACAAATATAAATACAAATGAAATTTTACATTAAATTAAAAAGGAAGCTGCGAATACATAACATGTAGGCCTATATAAAAATTTGTAGGTTTAAAACTAGCAAACTGATGAGCAGTGTAAAACAAAATTTGCTTTGCCCATACAATATTAATGTTAAGCGAGGTATACAATAGTAATAAAAACAGACTGAAGGGGGTTGCATTTGCGGAATTATTGCATACACAAAACGTACACAAATATAGTTTATTGCATACAATCGGATGTATGAAGACGATTCAAATGACAATCCTATAAACGTTTACAACGTAGAACCTTCACACAAAGGGATTAATTTGAATTTATGGTGCAGATTCCAGTTTACGTCAACAAATATTGGTGTTGGGTTTTATTGTGTGTATGTTTTACTTTATATATATTCAGTACGCAGTCACTGCCGTTATGGTAACACAATACACTGTTCACCATGTGGCATGTATGTTCCATTTTGTATAAGTCTTTTCAACTGTCTACGGATTTTCCACTATAACTTAAGCATATATAGTAAAACATGAATACACACGCAAGAAAACTCACGATTGTCTTACTGGTAAATAAGGAGGCAACATCCGTAGGCGTCATCAACATCGTAGAAAGCAAGGAAGTGCAGGCGTTTTGTTTATTTCAAACTACAAATCAGGACCAATTTAAACAAACGTATTTTTTGTAAGCCTGTAAAATTTAGAGTATAAGTTGAAACTTACAAATTAAAGTAAATTGAAAGCTTAATACATACACAACAAATTGTAGAGATGCAGTATGTTCCACGGTGTTTCTTTTAAAAGCTGTTTGAATTTTTGTTCAGTACTACAATATAACTGATAAGTCCTTAATCTAATAAACAGCCCATTCAATGTGTGGTGAATGATATGAAGCTTACATTTTCGCCCGCCCGCATACACCACAGAAAACAGATAGAACGATCTTTTGAGGTTGAATTGATCAAAAACATACGTAAGATCACAAGCCGGAATCAGATACTTAGAACTGATAATTGTGCCTGAGTTGGTGAGTTTTGAAATACTTGAAAATATGTACACACAGCTTATCAAACTTAACGATATGTCATTACTTTATCCCAAATCACTACTTATCTCTCAGGTTAATCTAAAATGTATGTTAGAAAAAAGTCTTCAGTTCAATAAATCTTTCAGGATTCTCAACTATATCATGAAAAATTTATTGCTATAATTGAACTTAATGTTCAGGATGAGATGTATAAACTTTGCTAAGGTAAAAGTTTCCGATCTTTCATTAAATTCAAAGTAGTTCGTACGGTACGTAAACTTGTTTATTCAACAGTTCATTTTATTATTAAACTGCTATATACAAGTAAAAATTTGTCTTAAGGAACTTTCGTAATCTTGTATACGTCAGTCAGTAATATTTCATTCACTCAGTCTACAAATTATAAACAAACAAAGCTTTTTCTCTCTCTCTCACTTCCTCTTTTAACTTCACCTTTCCTTTATAACATTTTACATAAACTTTATCGATAATTTAGTGTTCCTGTATATTAATTTACATCAGACAGAATATACGCGTATCAGTAATAAACCTTTGTTTAACTCTATGTGCGAGTCCAGTATTGACATTTACCGTTCGCTGTACATAGGTGCAAATGTTACTGATTAAGGTTTAGATCAGGAAATATGTAATTAATTGAATCTTACATTTCCTACAAAACAAGTTAATTTAATTTTTTTATTGTGATACCATGGAGCCACAGACTAACAAAAAGTTAACAATAAAGACTTGGACATCGAATAACCCACCCATTCTGTTAAGATCAACAAAGAAATATTACTTCACTCTGTTATTACACATTTAATTCAATTGAAATTGTGAAATTTCAGTAGTTGTAAATATATTCCTCTACTGGTTGAATTACACATTTGAGAAAGGACTAAACAGTAGCTTAATTAAAAAAAGGAATAAGGATTACAAAATTAATTTAAAATTATCCTAAACATAGTTTTTAGTATTATTATTGAATACTCAAGGTTGCCGTGGCGGAACGTAATTACTCCCAATCTTTATTTTTACTCATTTAGGTTATTCTCGCAGACATGATATTTATTATTACAGTTATTTATTATGATAGTTATTATCACAGATAGTTTCCAGTGTTTAAAGTATCTGATGTAATAAAGTTTTATATTACATTTATTCTATGATAGTAACAGTGTCGTGCCAACGAAAAACAAAATACCGTAGTAGAACATGGAAGGAAGAAAACAAACTTCTTCTTCTAATTCACTACAAAGACTAGTTTATACAAAACTATTTCGTCACCCATCTGATCCTACGATTGACCCACGTCTCTTCTGCCAGTGGCTTTACATTTTACCACCGCTTTGGCAGTTGATCCTCATTTGGCTGTCATCCTTTGCAAATGATGACAGAATTTTTATCTGTAAGTTGAAATAACTGTATTTATACCTTTTGCTTCTAGTTCTGCTGTTATATTCTCATTTGGTCTTGTGCCGTGCAATGTAAACTTTAAATTATTTCGAAGTAACTGCATTTCATGGCTCAGAATCTTGACGCATTCCTTTTTTTGTTGTCACCTATACTTCACTCGCATATGTCAAAGTGGAAATTGCAATAGCTTACAACAT
Organism: Magicicada septendecula; assembly: GCA_034769895.1. Lineage (NCBI taxonomy): Eukaryota > Metazoa > Arthropoda > Insecta > Hemiptera > Cicadidae > Magicicada > Magicicada septendecula. The sequence continues at coordinate 308,243,646 of CM068367.1, read as the reverse complement.
TTAATTCTTGTGCTATGTTTTATTTTATATACCGACGTCAGTAGTACTGAAAGTTATTCAAATTTAAATAATTCACCTTATATTTTTTATACGCTAGTGATCTCTGTTATTTACATGTACTACATGTTTCGGGGATAAATCCCCATCTTCAGGTAAAATGTTTATTCACCCTAATGCATAGGGGTCGTCGAAAACGTTAACGCACATAAGCACATCACACATAACAAGTCATGAATAAATTAATGGATGAACGGAAAACACACAAGCGCGTGATATGTGACCCAATTATTTAAATTTGATTCTAACAGCGGTCTGGAGACTATACATAAAAGGAAAGTTATTTCCGTCCTTTGCACTGAAAGATTTTGGTTTCTTTGCACGAAAAGCTGAAGTCGGACAAGGCCTTGACCTTAAAACTGAAGGGTACGAAACCTACAATTAGGGATCGGGACTTTCACGATTAGGAAATTGCAATCCGCTACCCGCGCTTCCGGCGAAACTACGGCGGGACCGGACAATATTCTTTATAGTATTATACGTCAACTGCCGAATTTAGCTATGGATACAGTAATGGCACTTTATAGCCCTATGTGGACACAAGAGGTCTAACCAAAACGATGAAAAGAGGCGGTCGTTTCTGAAGGCCGGAAAGGAAAATTATTGGATAGAATACTAAATAGCCGAGTCAACAGGCGTCTAGAAAAACACTGCCTTGTGTCCGCACACTAGTGTGGGTGTCGGAAGATTTATTCTACTAGCATCAATTAGTTTCTGGATCAACTAGCACATCTGGAAAACGCAGTTCAAAACAGTTTCATTGAACGCAAATAATTGGTTGTAGTAGCCCTATCTTTTCATTTTGAGAAAGTATTAGAGAAATCGTGGAGATGCAAAATCCTACAAATTTATGTCCAACTTTATCTCCAACATCCTCACTGACAGGACTTTCCGTGTTCTGGTCAAGCAAGCACTATCAATCCGCCATTAGCTGAAAAATGGAGTACCGCAAGAATCTCCTTTAAGAGGCACGCTTTTTGCTGCAGCAATCACCGTGATCTATGCGGGTATAGAAACGTCAGCTGAAAAGGGCTTGTATGTTTACGATCTAGCGCTACTCGGTTAACGCAACGGCATTCATCAAGCAGTACGTGCAAGGTACTCTAGACGCATTGGTTGAAAATGCTAAATGCATGGACTTCTTTTTCTCGGCAACAAAGCCACGACTGTATCCACCTCTGTCGGAAGCAATGTAGGGCCTCGAACTCTACACTATCCAATGTGTATTATGCATGCGTGGTGAATTCTTCAGCCAGGACGTCGTGCTTGAGAAAGCTGTGCCTTCTTCATAATGCAGAGGTGGGCTATGCCGCAAGGGGGTTCCGCACTAGCCTGGCACAAAGCTTATATTGTGAAGCAAGATGCAGGAATTCGTACGCTCAAAATAGCCCGGCGCTTCAATAGCAAGGCGCCGATGGTCCAAGCGTACGTTCCGTGCGAAGTGCACCCCTGGCTGCTTCCCAAACCAAATTACCAGCTGGATGTCGCCAGTAGAAGCAAGAAGTCGTACCACCCATCTGAACTGCAACTCCTGTTTTGATCAGTTTTGGAGTAATAGGTCGAGAAACACAACACTGTGACTGGTCGAAGACGGGAGCGGTGCGTTTGCTTGGAGGGCGCCTCCCACTTCTGGACACTACCCAAGGCGGCAACTGCACCCATCGCCAAATCGTATGCAGTGTCGCAGGCTCTTTGTTTCTGTGAACTCCGAGGTGAAAGGAAATTGGTATCTATACGGATTCACTAAGCTTTATTATTGCCTTGGGCATTCCAACCACAGTCGATCCGTTAATACAGTTGATAATGGCGTTATGACATATGTTAGAATATCTCGTTTTATCTTTTACTTTTGTTTGAACATGTAGAGATAACGGAGAAACTGACTCTGCAGCGAGAAACGCTGCGGAAAATCCACGAGTCGATGCGATTGCCATACGACGTGACGACGCGAAACTAGCCACCACAGCCACCATTATTAACACTTTGTAGCAGACGTGAAACACACGACAGAGCAAACTTTCTACCTTCAAGCAAAGCGTCGGTAAATGGCAAGTTGCAGGTAATCGCAGTCGTTGTGAACAAGTTTCCATCACGAGACTGCAAATTGGACACACGAACTTGACGTCTTCCTCCTACAAGGACAAGAACGACCCGTCTACACTTCTGGCGGAGCACTTACAGTGAAGCCTAAAATTGAACAACTGAAGACTGTAGTGCTTTTGCAGAGCTCAGGAAAAGACAGAGTAAATGGTAACATCAAAGAAACCCTCGGAAATGAACACTCAACGTTAAAAAGAACTTTATCCTTCTTAAAAGCAGTTAGATTACTCTAACGGCTGTGCAAACATTGGCTTGCGTCTTAGGTAGCCTAGTTTCAACTTTCGTTGAGTTAAATATAATGTAAGTGAGAACAAAGCATAAAGCATACATGTTTTTTCAATAAATAAAAATGAGAGGAGTGAGTGAGAGAGAGAGAGAGAGAGAGAGAGAGAGAGAGAGAGAGAGAGAGAGAGAGAGAGAGAGAGAGAGAGAGAGAGAGACAGAGAGAGACAGAGAGAGAGAGAGAGAGTGTGAGAGAATAAGCCTCGTTAGTACAATCTGAGCTACCTGGGGGTCAGAAGCAACAAACACATTTTATATAATAAGCACTCGGGACCTCCTGGTCGACGTTTTTGAGCTAAAGGCCTCAGCTTCCAAGCCCCCAGAACATAAATTAATAATAATAATTTTACTACTTTATGAATAAAAATGACTGTGTATACATGCGACGTGCTCTTTGCAAGAAAATACCTTTTTTGCAAAAATCGTTGTTTTTGTGTTTGTTGTTTGTGTTTATTGTATGAAGTTTAACTGGTTAGCAGAAATGAGACACAGTATTCAGATATCTGATATTGATTATTCCAAACAATAGTGTTACAAGTGAACACTCTTTTTGTTGTTAATTTTTGTTGTCAGGGCCACTTTTATGTAAGTCTGTCTCATTTTTTCTTCGCAATTTATTTAATGACCATGTTTTCGGCTTGATTCTTATCTATACCTTGCTGTTTGTAAACATACTTTATTCTAGAAGTTTCTTGTACAATAGGGCATATGTCACTCTTTTGCTTACATATTCCGTATATTCAAGAAGTCTGCTTAGAATGCACCACGCATTTTGTTAACATAGACAAAATGGTGATTGGTTTGTAACAAAGTGAAAGAAATATTGTTTGGAATGGAAATAAGCACTTATATTTAAACCTTCCTGGCCACTGGCCCCAGAAAGAATCAACTTTCCAAATAAGAGTACTATTCCTCATACTATTTTTTTTTGTATGTAAGCAATAGTAATACGACGTCTACAATTTTAATATTAAAAATTATAATAGAAAATTTAGAAAATATAAATATTCAAATGTCCTTTTAAATTTGATAGCTATATTTTTTTGTTTTAAGAAGATTTAAATTAAACTGTGGTTTCAAAATTACAATTATAATGATAAATGAACATTCTTGTTATTTTAAAAGAAATTAAAAATGCGACTCTATCATATTTTTTCCGGGATTGAAGTTTTTAAAAAATTTGTCTCCAGAAACTATTTTTGACGTAGAATACGTCTTATCTTTCAGGCCAGCAATAGGCACCCCCAACCAGAAAATCGAGCGTTACGTTTTCACGTCACGTTTGAAATTGAAATATTATCTAAACGACAAAAGATTCACGCTTATATGAGGTACCATTTGACGGATAAAGGAACAAAGATAATAAATGTCGTTAAAATTGTCTCATCGAGTACTATCTACATAGTGTACCGTAATAGCGGTGATATTATTAAGAGATTTGAATAATCGTAATTCAAGTTGTAAAAATCGTGTGTTCGGACAAAATGTCGCGGTATATGGATGCTAAACGTGCTCAAAAGTATCGTAAACGCATACAGGAGATTTGAGAAAATCATGGGGAATTCAAAAAACCCAAAATGACCAATACCGAACGTCAGAGGATTTACCGACAACGCTTAAAAGACAATAAAATAAATACTGAAGTCGAGTCAACACCATGGAGACCAGAATTAATTACCATAGTAACAAGTAAATAAGAAAATGATATTTAGCGGCATCGGAACTATACCTTTATCCGTTCCTGCAGTTTTAATGTTTTTACTATGCGATTGTATTGATATATTTTGTAATTTTTATACAGATACGTCTATATATTTTGTAATATTTTGTCTTAAGCGATTATAAAATGTATGTTTATACGTATTCCTGATGATGCCACCGACTACGCTGGGTAACATCACCATCGATTTGACTTTCACCAGAAACATCAGCGTTGATATCTTACCTTATATCAGCTACTTTTCCTATCATAGGCCCATTATAAATAAAGTCTTGCTTGAACCAACTAATTAACTTGTGTGATGATTTGCAACTAAAATTTTGTACTTTGTGAAACTAAATATGTGTTTGTTCATTTTATTCATAACACATTAGCAACCCTAAAGCACACAGACGTATTCTACGCTCTGAAGATTTGCGGCCGTGGCTCCGACACAGCCCCCGCCGATTTTTTAGTTTTCTCAAAACTGTTAGCATCCAACATTCATTAATGTGTATAAAACACGGCGTTAATATTATACATGTATAGAACTTCACCGTCTATTGCTTACAAACGCCTTTGTTTTCTAAATCATTGGACAATGTCATCTGCTGTTTGTCTATTTATATTGTAATGAGACTATCGTCAACCTTAGAAGATTAAAGTGTTCTGTTCTGTGATTTGTGAAAGCAATTATTATTTTAGAATTATCTAAGTAATTTGTCTGTCATAATATTTGTGATTTTGTTAGGTAATAGTGTTTATCTATCGACCCTGTAAACTATACTAAGACGTGTACGTTGTAAACTAAATTTTGCTAAGAGATATGTTAAGTAACCTGCTGTTGTAATAACAAATGATTAACGCCAGACCGCAGCGTCCTGGCACATTTGTTTCAGAATTTAATTTTATTCCAGGGCAACTTTGGTTTTTGCAGTGCAGGACATAGTCATCAATATATGTGTTAAAATTAATGGTTAATAGTTTGAACTCTTATGTTACTCATATTTTTATGTTAATAAAGTATTGTCGTGTCAATTATCTGTATCCAGAACAACGTAATTATCTGGTAACAAAAATGTATAAGTACTGCATACAGGACTCTTTCTCTTATACCCTCGGTTATTATCTTATGCAGTTTTGTAATTATTAGTTAAATAAGTAACTTTCCATGTCGTTGTTTAAAAATTTGTATTTTATTTAGAAATCACTTTATTCGTTAAGGCTTCGTCTCATCACTTGGTATTTCATAAACTTTTGTATATTCCTAGGTATTTATAAATACGCCTAATATTCACAAATGCTGCAGTATATTCGATCTATTTTAGTTGCCAAATTGCAATTAGGTCCTTCCAATAAAGTGTTCAAATCCTTTCCTCATAATTTTACATACAGCCACTGTGAGGTTAATTTTCAATTAAACTTTCATACTCAAGCAACACTTGATATTTCAATGAAATATTAATTTCTGCTTCTGAATTCGAATTTACTGTAGAAATGTTAGGAGTGTTACCATAAGCGACACACATTGTAACAACGAATTTTTGTTATTATCGATTGTCCCGGCTTCTGCTAAATTACCTGTTCTAGAAACAACAAGTTATCTTAACATATAACTGACAGCCCATTAATTAAACGGTGACAGTACGATAAAGCTTTTTTTTTTTTACTTTCTAAAATAGATTTGTTCATAATTGCTCATTTTTTCTTGTATATATTTATTAATATTAATAATAATAATAATCCTTTTTGTACAAGAATATATTTTATTATTTTGCGAATTAAAATGTTGTAATAGTATTTAACTATCATCATCAAATATAAATTCATATCTGATGATGATAGTTAAATATTATTGAATATAAATACATCTGAGGTATATTAAACATCTAAGAATAAGATATAAAATCATAGCAGATAGTTAAATACTTTTTGAAACATTGTAATTCGCAAAAGAATAAAATATATTTTTGTACATAAAGCATTATTATTATTATTATTATTATTATGATTATTACAAAATAGATTTTTATGTAACAGATTGGACTGCAATATTTTGTGATATTTTGTTGCAAAGGGGGGGAGGGCGTTATGGTCACATTATATACCCGTCAGAGAGATGTGAATAAAACTGGTCTACTAAAAGTCAAAGGTGTCCCTTATTAATGGAGTCAGAGACGCAATATATTATATAACCTGAGGCAACGGCTTTTACAAGGGGAGATTCATTATACAGCGTTTTGCAGGTTCAAATGCAGCCACTGTTTTTGTTGCATGGTTTCCGGGTTTGGACTCCGTATCTCTCGTCGTACCCTCCTCATCTACCTCACTTCTAATTTAATGTTTCAGCTTCCTGTCCCATTTTGTGTCTTCTTCTTTTTAATTAGCAATTTTGTGTTTACTGAAAATTTTGCGTTGGACAATAAAAATGTCTTTGTGCATGACAAGAATGGAAGGGAATAATGTATACTTTATAAACTGTAAGACACTATGAAAGTCATGTTATATCTGTTAAACCTACACTTTGTAACTAAGTATTGTTTAACCTAACCTAGAACGGATAATACTGCAGTGTTTTGTGTTTGTATGAAAATGGTGATTTTTTGACGAACAGTTTAAGAATTTAATTAACGCTGCCGAAATACCGTATTCTTGCTTCCATAAGATTTGTTTCAGGTCATAAGATTTGAGTAACAAAATAATGCAAGTTCTTACTTACATAGGTCATTACATAGGTTAGTTACAGTTACATATAAGTACAAATATGTACAAAAATGATTCGTAATTTTAAGTCTTTAAGGTCTGCTTTAAAATTGCGCCTTTAAAAGTACACATGGTTCTGTGAAACTGAAAATTTTGTTAAATAAGGTAAATGTAGTATTGTAGTTAAGTAATTATAACTGCTCTATTCACACGGACATTCTCCCGTTATTAATAGCGCTTGTGCGTTACAATAGATTTTGTTACGTATATGTTATGTAATAAAACAAAATTTCTGATGATTGTTTAACTAAGTCCACGTTGGAAACGCCAAATTTGTAACGAAATTTTTTAATTAATTAATTAATGTTTCCTTTTCGGGGTTACAAAGGTATAATATAATAAAAAAAACAATTATATTTGAAAATAAAAAAATTTATTTATTTATTTATTTGATATATTTATTTATTTACTTTTATATATTTATTTCTTTAATTACTAATTTATTGGATTTATTATGTGCAAATAACAAGAATTGTCTCCCAGCGTTAAATAGATTATAAAATGTAATAATCGATTAGTGGGTTTCAGTTACTCATTGATGATACTCCTTCGCAATGTTCTTCTCTTCTTATCTGGGAGTACAGGTTTCAGATATTACCTGAAATTCTTCTATATATCTTCTTACTACGAAATAAAACTCAAAATTACAGTATTAAATGAATTTATTAAATTTATAGCGATTAATCGATCTTGAATCGATCTGCTGATCCACAACTAGCAAACTCGTATCTCAGGGCAAATTGTTTTGGTTATATAAATTATTAATAATGAATTACAGGTTCTTTTAGCTGTTATTTAAATAGTCAGAGACAGGGCAAAGCTGAAAAGTACAACACTTACAAAAAAAATTCTTAATGATAAAAAATAGAAATATTATTAAATATATAAATGTTAATAAATTAGATTTCTCGAACCAACGACTCAGGACGATGTTCTGACGTCACCGCAGCTGATGCTTGCAGTATTCAAAATGGCCGCCCCCGTGCTGCGTATGTACGAGGCGTCTTCACGGCAGAATTCCTTCAAATAAATGTTGATTATTTATGTTTTTCTCATCCAAGCAGTAGTGATTAATTCCTCTTCATAACAGTGTAATTATCCTGGATTAGTGATCAGTTGTTCGGCTCGGCAATCAGTGTTCAAATGTGTTCTTGTTCAAATAGTTCATAAGGTTTACAATGGCAAATTTCGTATCGATAAAATGTTGAATTAACGTTTATGTGTTCTAATATCTGGATTACGCCTTCCAATCTTCATAAATAGATTAATTTGGTTTATTCTAGTCATGATTATTTTTTTTTTAATTATAACAAGTTGGTTTTTCTGTCACGCTACAGTTATAAAAAAGTGCTGTCCCAGCCAGTTTTAATTGGTTCTTCAGGTGTTAATAACAGCAACATGGAATAGATTTAAAATTTTCTAACTCTGTAATTTTAAAGACAGGTTTGATGTAATCCTTTTTTGTAACCAGACTAATAGAAAGTATACAATTTCAGTAATTGATTTCTCCCGTGCATTTGAATTCAATGTGTAACATGCGTATATAGAAGGTCATCAGTATAAAAAATGCAATCCAAGAAAACACAGATATGCGTTTGTACATGTTGTAATTATTAGTATACACAATATAACATACGTCAATTCTAAACGATTACTTTAATAATGAATCCTATTTATGTAAAGCTAAAAAATGTTAACAATAGTTCTTCCATCAGTTATTAATTTGTTATTACATTAAAATTAAACGTCGTAAATTCTGGGCTAGATAACCTATAAAACAAGATATCTTATACTTCGGACTTGAAGCAGAAAGATTAAACTACATCGTGAAAGCTTTAAAAGTAATTATAAGTAACACGTACTTTTTGATTTCATAATAATAACGCAAACTTACTGAACTGTCTGTTTATTAACTCTAAATCAATAAACCATATTTGGTATTTCAGGAATCTATTCGGTCATTGCATTAAGTCTCTTAAGTCATTACATTCAATTAGTAGCATAGCTTTCTGCATACATGAGCAGGCTATCAAAGTGGATTCACACTGACAGGACTAATTCACTAGATGAAAACGACTTAATTGACAGAATATCCAATACAACGTAATTAACGTACGCACACAGAGGTTTGTACAGATTCTATGTTGGTTCATGAGTAATTGTTCAAATTATCTTTATAGGGGAAACCTTAGTTGATAGATAAAAACAAACTGAAACTTCAAATTAAGTTTATTAGCGTAGTTTAAAAAGAACGAATTTTTTGAAGCAATACAAACATTCAAATATTTAATTGCTGTATTAAATAGAAAGAATTTTATTATTAAAATATCTTCCTATCAGTTTAATTGGTTTTGTACTCTTTTCCCTCCAATTAGTCAGCCACAGTAAATTTTAAAAGGTCTGAAATTATGTGAAGAAAGTGTATGGGGATTGAAAGTAACTAGACGAAATGCAGCCCTAATGCAATGCAACTTAACAATTTCATACGAAGAAGAAGAAGATGTTTATGGATTGTACCATTGCCATTTAAACGTCTTAAAATCTGCTAGTAAGTGAAGTGATTAAATTTGTAAATTTTCTTTTAATGTTAATATTTTGTTTAAAGTATTTCTGTGTAATCTATAACTTACAGGCTTAAAAAAAATGTTTTTTTTTTTGTAAATGTGTTGTTAGTCAGTAGCTTAATAGCATATGGAACGCTACGTCCCTCACTATGGGTACTTATAAATTATACCGAGTTTAAGGAATCACCTATGTCGGACTTGTTAACTTCAAGTTCAGTTGTGTTTTTATTTTTGTCATGATGTGAGAATGAAGAAACATATAAGCCCAAAAAGGACTACAGGGCCAATGGATAGAAAGACCATGACGCCTATTATGAACATCGGGAGGTGAGAATCACAGATGGGATCAAAGAAATACAGAAAACTGGAAGATAGTAGAAGTATTGAGAGAAATGCATGGAGGCAGAATACGAAGGACGCTGGGTCCTGATTTTGATTTGTAACGTGTAGTAGTAGTAGTAGTAGTAGTAGTAGTAGTAGTAGTAGTAGTAGTAGTAGAAATATAAAATTATATGTTGATACGAAAGTCTGAAGTGTTTAAAAGTAATTTTAGTATTAATAGCGAAACGATAAAAAGTTTTATTTAATATATCGAAAGGTCTCCAATTTTTTCAGTCAAATTTAAACATTACGCAATAAATAACTCCGTGTTTAAATGTCAATAATGTAGTTTATCAAATGAGATGTCTGTGGAAAACAGTATATTCAATTGCATTAAAATTTTATTTTAACTCGTAAACGTAAGTAATATACTAAATTGCAAGGTTTCTGTAGTCAATGTTACAAATGTTTATTTAAATACAAAATCTCTATCCTACAACGTGTATTTCTAAAATTTACTAATGTATGTCTCTTAACGTGCTTGTATATATCTTGCGTTTCAGTATAAACTGTTAATACAGGTTTACAATATCTGATTTGCTTATTACATTAAAAACCACGATTTATACTCCAAAAGAGTTAAGGAGACGTAGAAAGTTGACGCTAATAGAAAAAAAGAAGAGCGTAGCAAAGGAACTATCAAAAAGTTTGATTTGTTTATCAAAATGTTGTGTACAATTCCTTTACATACAAACGCTTGCGAAGTCTTCATGAATTATTAACAATGTCGCTTGACAAATATCGTAGGCTCCTAGTTATCGTACAAATTTACCTCTTATTTTTATTATTAACACAGAAATCAATTTTGATAACGAACGACAGAATTGGCATAAAAGGCACACATGAATAATCATTTCCTCATATTTTCCGCTGGCTTTTAATATTCAGTAACTGTCCCAGTATTTAAGATGCTTACGTATTCCCATTTAGTATACTGTACCCTTTGGGGTTACGAAAAGACAATCTTATCCTCAAACAATAAATAAGCAATTACGTTCTTCTCTCTTCTTTGGTCATCAATCCGAAGATTGTTTGGCAGCAGATTAAGTTGGTAGCAATTCCTTACTCTTCACATGTTTCTTCTTTCCGTTTCATTTCTTCGTAGCTCTTAATTCTTACACCTCTCATAATATGTTCCATATATCGTGGTCGTGGTCTTCCGTTCACACAACACTCTATTATTGGTTTTTTAAGAGTCCTTCGCGTTTCATAAATAAGCCTACTTTTAAGCTGCACTCTTCTGTGTTCAATGGATTTTCACAGGCTTTCCTTCTCAACCATTCTTCTAACGACTCCCTTATTTGTAATCTTATTGGTGCAATTAATTTTCAGCTTGAGCTATAGCACCATATCTCAAACGAAATAAGCTTACTTTCTTCCTCAGTCCCCAAACCCTACGTCCACAACCATGTTATCTTATTTTAAGACAATCGTAGTCATGGAAACGCTAGAGAAAATCCAATTTAGACCTTGACTGGGCTGCCTCATGAGCAGCCTAAAGAGTCCCGGAACCGACTCCGACACCTACCCTTTTGGAAAAGAATAGACTGTTTACCGCATATACAAAAAGGATATCAAAGTGTTATACCTTTTTTACATCCTGTTACTCTAAAATATTTCTAAACCAAATAATATATTCAGATTTTTGTTTCAGTTCTATTTGATTTGATATCCTTCATGGATTTTTGTGATTTTTCACAATTTTTGTATACATTTTGGACTCTGGTGTCCGATAATTTTGAAATTTATAAACTTGAACACTATACTCATATTTTGGTTAAAATTCTCTTTAATTTGATACCCCATACAGATTTTTGTGATTTTTTCAAAATTTTGCCCCTAACATTCCCCCCTGCCGCCTATTTTTGTGGATCAACCTCAAAACGATGTTGCGTAACAGTATGGAAATGCATGCCGCGTTTTATAAAAATCAGTTGATGCATTCTAAAGGTATCATGAGACATGCGCCAAATAGACAAATAAATGCGAAATGGTGGAAAACTTGTTTTCCTTATTCGATGAGTAATTAGTAAGCTCCCTGAACTGCAATACTCGCCCAGACTTTTACAATTTTTTCAAAATGTTGACTTCATTTTTTGATTGTAGTGCCCCAAAAGATAAAAATATTATTGGATTTTGTTGTCCATGATGTGTCCATTGATTAACTAAATATAAGTATATCACTACCGACTCAGAACTCTCGGAACTTGTGATTTGTTACACGAGGATGCCTAACGATAACTGAATTCATTGAAACGTTTGCTAAAAGGAAAAACTGTGCCCAAATTAGTGATGAACATAAATGAACATGAACACACGTAAAAGGAACATAAATGTTATAAGCTACCATGTAATGACAAATTACGTTAATAGATAACTTGAAAGTCCGTAACAAATATTTATAATTACCAGTCCAAATTTGACTTCCCGGTCTAAGTTACAAGCCTTTGACCCTAAGGCCTATTACGAAAGAAACTTATGATATAAGTATTATTAAAAATAATTTCTAAAGTTATATTAAAAAATTGTTTTACCAAAGTATTCAGTACAGCATAAATTTAGTATAAGTGATGTAGTGACTGATAATTAATGGTCCAAATAACACAGAATTACGCAATTTATTTATATACTTAAAACGTAAACCTGTTTTTGTTGTTCGAGAACAAATAAATAATTTTTATCCATATAAGGGCCACTCATGTAGCTAGGAATAGATCCCATTAATTATGTTTAGCTTACACCAAATAAGATAATTTATTACTCATTCAGCAAGAACAAAATCTTATTGCTATAGACATTTTTAAGTTCGAAAGTCGTGATTGTGCTATTTCTGAATATTGGGACCGAGAAGAGAAATTAATTTATTTAGCGTAAATGGGTTGTTCGGATACTTTACTTTTAAGAAGGGTCTTAATGCTTCCGGCGCCTTGAAAGTTACATTTTCAATAATTTATGCATCTACAGACTTTAGGCATCAAGTTTGGCACAGTTGAAACTTGGTTTGTACAGCCAGGTGAACTTCACAAACAGCAGTGAAATGTAGCGAGTGAGATATCATATGTACAGGGCACACCATATTAAATATCTCCCTTGTAGCCAGTATGACTCACACTTTCAAAAGTCAAACAGGAAATAGATTCAGATGACATTTTCCAGTTATACGGTACGCTTTAAATGTGTGCTAATGTGGTAATACATGTATTTATTTGTTTTTATCATAATAAGCTTACTTTGATAGCGCTGTTTAATGTGAGAGAATAATTATCTTATCACCCGCAAGGATACAAAGTACAAAATTTCTCTTACATAAATACAATATCTGTTACGCCTTGACTAAACGTAAATAATAAGAGCCACTAGTTTACTCTATCACCATATTAACAAGTATATGACACTTACTGTTACTCGACAACAGTTCGCACTAATTACGCATTCTAATTGTTTTCAAGGTAATTAGGAATCTGGCTATATTCCCGTGTAGCTTAGGGCTTGGAATAAATTACACAAAAGAACACTATTTTTAATCCAATAGTCAGCTTTAAGCGTAAAGTGTGTAATGTACCAGGACGTTACAGTATAATAGATGTAGTAGAGTAGGTAGAGGTAAGTACCAACTATACAGGAGGTAGTACCAAACGTATAGTAATCAGTATGAATCTAGTATACTGAAAGTTATACGCTCAATACAAATCTACTAAAACTGCAGACGTTTCAACAATTTGTTTATTTATGCACCTGTATGTAGTGACACATTAATGAATTAATTTATAAAAACAGTTACTAGACCGTTGCATTGCTTGTCTAATATGAAAACTAGAGCAGAGACAACTATCCCTACCATTACATTACAACAAAAAACAAAGTCGATCAATGTACTGACTTTGTAACTGAAGGCCATTGGACATATGATATGCCTTTCACGATTAGGGAATTGCAATCTGCTGTGGCGACACTGGAGCGGGACCGGACAATATTTCTAACAGCATTTTACGTCGACTGCCGGATGTAGCTATGACTACATTAGTGGTACTCTATCTGGACGCAAGGGAACTATCCAAATTATCTAAAAGGGACCATCATTCCATTTTTGAAACCTGGGAAAGATACCCTTAAAGCAAATAAATATCGTCCAATATAGACTAAGTGTTGTTTAACCAAATAATTGGAGAGGATGGTTTAACAGCTAACCCTAATGTCTTGAAAAACACGTCTTGCTTATATACAGTGTGGGTAACGAAAGCAACATTCTACTACTTATCAAGTGGTATATTTGGAGAAAGCAGGTGAAAGTAGTTTTATGGAAGGTGAACACAATATTGTTGTATGTTCGACTTGGAGAAAGTATTCGATAAAACATGGAGAAAAAACATTCTGAAAAATTACACTACTAGCGGTTCAGACGTAACATACCAAAATTTATCTTCAGCTTTCTCAGGGTCTGGACTTTCCGTTTTTGGGTCAGGCAAGCACTATCAGCCCGACATTAGCTGGAACATGGTGTACCACGAGGACCTCTGTTGAGCGGCACGCCTTTTCACTACAGCAATCAACGGTGTCTTTAAGGGTATAGAAACGTCAGTTGGAAAGTGCTTGAAAACTGACGATCTTCCGCAATCTATTCGGCTAAAGCAACGTCAATGATTAGGAAAACATTGCGAGGTGCTACCTACACGTTTCTTGAAAACAGCTGGCTGCTAGATGGATAATATAATTAAATGCCATTAGGTAAACCTCTCTTATGAATTGGGGGGGGGGGGGTGTCTGTGCACCACATCAGTACTATCCAAAATAGATTATGGGTGTCCAGTGTCATCTTCAGTTAGGTCACCCATGATAAAGCTAGTTACTGTACACAATGTTTGCGAGTGCTATACTAAAAGGGCATTCCACAACAGCCCAGCATAAATCTTATATTGTGAAGCAGAGACGACGGTTTTACACCCCAGACGTCAGTCCGTGTTGCTGATATACGTGACTAATATTTGTGCGCTACTGAGCCACATACACCGCTCATTCGTTTTTGATACACAATTTTACGAGAAGATACAAACAATTTTATACATTTACTTGACCTTCTGGTATCCGTACGCTCAAAGTACATCCAGGGCCAAGCGCACGGTTTATGCGAGGTGCCGCCTTGGGTAATTCGTAAACCACATTGTTAGCTGCATGTTGCTAGTTGAAGAGCAACCTAATTCAATTGCAACCGATCTTCATACCAGTCCTGGAGGCATACGTCGAATATCAAATAATTGTGTACAGTGCCACCGCTCGACGACGGAAACCGGAGTGGAAAGTGCGTTTGTCGTCGAGGGTGCATCCTACTCCTGAACATTGCCCAGGGCAGGGAATGTATACATTGTGGGTGTACGAATGGTGACAAGAACCTCAATAGGCCTACTGTTAACACCGAGGTGAAAAAAAATATTTCATTTACCCGGATCCACTGAGTTTTCCAACTGCCTAGGACAATCAGTACACAGTGGATCCGCTATGGCAACAGATAATGGCAATCTACCTTCCGCTAGATAACCTAAAGGTGCTCACACACCTTCGTGAATTGCACGCCAGCAATGCACGAACGTGCAACGTACTACACATAAATACCAGTGTGTAGGCACCAACGTGCTTTGCAAGAGGTGCGTAGCATGACACCACGACGATCAAGATTAGCTTCATTTTTTTAGTACGACTACATGTCGTGCCACCGTTATTAACTTACAATTAACAACGATGATCATAAATATGTGGCAGTAGATGCAAAATGCAAGGCACAGCAAACTTTTTCCAGTGAAGCAGAATGTCCGTAATGGCAAATAGCTGGTGATCGCTTTCGTCGTGAACAAGTCTGAATCACAGTACTGCGAATTGGTCACAAGAAACTGCGTCTTCTTACCTTCTACTAGAAAAATAACGACCCGTACGAATTTGTGGTGTAGCATTTACGGTAAAACATACAATTGCAGACTGTAACTCCTGCCAAACCAAGACTGAGATACGGAATAGAAGGTAACCTAAAAGAGAACCTCAGAAATGAACTGTTAACGACAGACGGAAGTCGTTCCTTCCTAATAGCAGTAAGTTTACTGTATCGGCTCTGATAAGATTGTTTAGGTCTAAGTGTGTACTGGTTTCTATTTTTATTTGTCAAGTTTGTATGTAGGTGACAAACAACAGTGAACACAAGCAATCCTTTAAATTGACGTCGTTGGTTTTAAACGTAAAATATAGCACTCTGATAAAGCATCAATCAATGTAAGATACATCGAAATAATAATAAAAATTGGAACATAAGTTGATAACTACTTTAGTATCAATAGGTGGTTATAATAAACCTAAAACATAGTAATTGTTGTAACCTGAAGTTGTGTGTGTCTACATAAACGAAAGAAAGACAGTACCTCAGAGGATTATTTTATAAAGTACAGTGTTTAAACGTGCAAAAAGTAGAAAGGAGTTTTAAAAATTAACTAACAATTACTTACATAAAGCAGTTTGACGGAAAAAGTTAATTAAATATATGTTAAAACAGTAAGGAAAAGATCAGATATCAATGGGACTGTAAAGAACGCTTCATTTAATGTTGTAACGAAGCCTTGTACAGTTCAATGAGATCCAAACGGGTATTGCCAAGTAAATGCTATTAATGTTGATAAGAAGTGATTAAATTAGTATCCTTTTGTCACGATAAATTTTGTTAACTTTAAAGAAGGTTTGTTTTATATTACTGAAGAGTGGTAAAATTGTAATCCGTAACAGCCAACCAACATTAAATTAGGATATTAGCAAATGTTTTTATTATGTAACAAAACCTTTAGCCACTCTAAAATTAATTTAAACATGTGCTTATTTTACCAAACTAGTGTCACATGTAATGACAAAACCGTATTAATTCAGTACCATTCCGATTGAATTGTTTTCAAATTCAGCTATGTGTTTCTTCTAATTTTCGCAGATCATTAATTACTTTCATTAAAAGTGGGAAAACTGGTAGCTTTCCGAATTAGCAAGAAGTTACATCAAGTAAATTATGATGTATAAAATTTAATTTATTTAAGTATAGTATAAAGTACGTTTTTCTAGTGATTCGCATTTTTATTAATTGAATTAAATTATTAACCTAACCTACACTTTGAGCTTAAATACTCAAATTTAAAATTCAGTCGGCGAAAAGTAGAGCGTAACATAAATTTTGAAAACAAATTCCTCGTAATACGTTTTAATTTAATATTGCAAATGCAAAGTATCATCAATGTTCCAGTAACCGGCTTGGAGTTACTCCACACACTTACGAAAATAAAGAATTAGGAACAACTACGTTGAAAAACAGAGACTGAAATTTACAAAAATAATTAATATTTGGGCCATTTGCAACGTAATAAAACATTATCAGTACATATTAATTTCATAGAACATTATTTGCCTTCAATCTCCCCTAAAAAGTTCTAATAAGACATATTCATTAAGTGGCATAAGGATATTAATTTCAAATATTGTTTATGCATTTTGATTGTGTGAGTAATTGTATATAAACTGATTGTATATAAACAGGAAATTATAAATATAAGTTTTCTTTCCTGTAATATATAATTTAAACTAAAGCACTGACGGGAAGTTTTGAATTACGTTTGGAACAATATATTTAAATTCGCCTTATAGGTACTTTATCAATTACCTATTTATTTATCTGTAAATCATCTTAGATCACAATTGGAAAAATTTCTGAATAATGGTTACAATATTAACGTGACTAAATTAAACAAATACTTGACCGTATTATGACTAAAAATGCAAATCAAATTGCTAATATCTCTAAAATTGTACAGTCACAGTATTTCATATGGGATATGCGACTATGTATACACGAGTATCGTGATTAAGCCTCCGTAGAGGAGTGTGGCTTCTCTGTTTACCTCTGCTTTTGCTGACTACAGATGTACCTGTTACTGACTGCCATAAACGACTACATAGTTAACGCATATTATATACTTACATAACAGGCGTAGTATTAATGGCTGGTTTTACGATAAACCTTAAATAGCAAATATCTTCACCGCAAATAACTTCACAACATTAAAACACAACTGACAGGTTTTCCAATTTTGTAACAACAGTACCAAAATATGCAACTGAATTTGGCTAAGGAGTCGTCATTTAGGCAAACATCTTTGAAAAATGCTAATTGCACACAGTAAGTTGCCAACTACAACGATTCACATGCAACTCTGAATACTGTCTTCCCGTTCTACGCAAAAACACATTTAAAATACGACCCACTAATAAATTATAGCAATATATATTTAAGTGAAATGTTTTCTTCACACAGCTGCAAAATAGTATACTGAAAATGCCGGATTTGAAAATATTAGAGTTATAGTTGGAAATTATTTAGAAATTATAAACAAATAACAGTGGTCTATCGTCTTGCTCACTGAATATTACGCTAAAACCGGCTCTTGATGCTAATCGATTCTAACCACCAAACGATTTATACTTTCTCCATTATTTTTAGGAACATTAAAATACTAATGTGGCTTCCAAGAAAGGTGGAAATATTAGAAAATACGGGTCCAGTTAGTGTTTCTGTTCAAAAATCAAATATTTTTATATTTGTTTGCTGCAATTTTGACGTCAAATTCTTGGACTACGATACTGTATATAATATTTGTTGGTCTTCACATTACAGGCCTATATTGACGCTGCAATTTAATAAAAACAAAATAAAAGGCTCAAAACGGTTTCAAGCTCAATACAGTATTCCGACTTTATTGTTTGTTTTTTAAATAATAAAACGAAAGTATGCAATTTTCCTTATTACAGCAAAATTAAAGACATTAAAATTTTTAACAAGAATCGGAAGCTAGAATATACGGAGTAGTAACGTCATCAACATGATAGACTAAAATAAATTGTAAGTTATATTATACATATGGAGAGTCTTGATAGTGGTGATTCTGATTTCAAGAGACAAAGTATGAACCCTGCTTCTAATATATCTTGATTCTGCAGATTCAGCAGTTCTAAAATTTTTATCCAATCAAGAACAACCAATCAGCAGACCATTATCATATCCAAAGTCACTTAAATTCAATGAAGTACAAACATTAGGATTGCATAATGTTTTTAGGCGGTTTTAAATGTTATGGAATTCGACAGTCCTAAACTCATGAAAAGTTAAATGCTCTTAATAACTTAAATGACCGAAAAGCTTTTAAAGAATAATTACATTCTTTTAGACAAAAACAATGGCTTAAAAAATGTATACAATACCACTAAGCGTTCTAAAGTTGTCAATGCTTGGTAGTAACATTTATATACAGATATTGGTAAACATTTATATAATCTTAAAAACAGTAATAGATTGTTCGAAAACAGAAAATATTTATCCAAATTGAGATTTTGTACAGCAACTGTCTTGCAAATTTGAATTATTATTTCTGAATAAAATTATTAAAATTTTTACACTTTATTTTAATTATGTTTTTAAGATTTCCATGACCTGTATTACTGTTAATGTTTGCTTGGTCAGAGCTGAGAAGCACATCTACAGAACACTAACAGTTTCCTATAGAACTAACGGCTTGAGTTTCAAATCAAACATGTTCTCGGGAGTAGCCTGAATTACAATCGTTCTGAATTAATTTAAATGAAGTGATTACGTCTGCATGTACATTTTTGCAGTTGAATTTGGGATTAGATACCTTACATTGCTTATGTTATCACTGTATTTGTTGACAAACTTGTGTTTTTTTGCACATGTTAAAATTGGGAATTACCAGTAAAATAATTTGTTTCTGTAATTAGACTCTTATCTTATATTATTTTTAAGTATTAAAGAAGTATTTAAATTTAGTGTATGACTGGGAAAATAAATTCTGCGTTTGTCGCATGTTCAGTTTAAGGATTTTCCTTCCATTTCCTTCTATGCACAAATATTTACGCACCATGTTCATTAGCTCTGAAATCTACCTATTCTAAGAATTTCTTTAACTTTTCTATGTAGACACTGAATACTACATACATCGTTCACTATTATGGCATCGTTTAAGTATTCTAATGCTTTTTTTAATGTACTTAACGAAAGATTGAACATTATAGATGATAAAGTTGCGGCTTTTGACAATCAGGGAGAAAAATTTACATTGCAATTGAAGTACTTTTACACGTAGTGTCAATACATTAGGTTTGTATGTTTACATACATTTTGAAACATATAAACATGTATATTTATACATATTTGAACATATTTTTACATAGATTTACATAGATTTCTTTAAGTATGTAAGAAGATATAATTTGTTATCACCAAACAAAATGTGTAATTGAAAGACGTAGAAACTGGAATAGCTTCATGTTGAGGTCTAGGCACATTGTTTTCCTTGTAATTGCGTTTTATCAAGCAAAATGTATTTGAAATTTTGTAAACAATGTAAATATGACGTTATAAATGTACTGCTTGTATTAAATGTAGACTATTATTAATAATACATAAATACATAAAGCACAGACATTCATGCCATAGAATGAGTAGGAGATCTTACTGCTTCTGATTTCGATAACTGTACTTGCAGTCGGTGCAGTGAATACAATTACAAGTTACTTTTTTACCTATTCAAAGCTTTGAAACTATGGTGTGTCCGGAAAACCCAAAAACTATACATTCCAATACACAACACTAAACAGACTAAAGTTTCAGTTCTTTTGTTACATATACGTACGGTGTCATTTATATTGGCTTTACTTTGCAATCTAACTATCCTACGAAATTCGTTAAATTTTTTCTTCCATGTAGTCAATCGGAAAAGTATCGCTGACAGTTAGTCAGAAAGGACAGTAACAGTAAGTGTTTTTTGTATATTCCCTTAATGCCTTATTTTTTACCGACAATAAATTTGTGTAAATATTCCGAACCAAGTACACATTTTTTCATATTTTAATACTGTTTATAAGAACGTGGTGATGAACAGGTGGTTCACACCCTATAGATCTATGGTTATTCCAAAATTAATTTCCAACTAACAAGTTTTGAAAAACGAAAATAGGAAAAATAGTTTATCACATAAATAAATCGCGTGTATTTGCATCATGTTTTTACATAATCATTACCCAAGCATCAGTTTTTGTTTGCATCATCTCGTTACATCAGTTTTTGTTTGCACCTTTTCGTTGCATCAATTTTTGTAGTTCCCTGTTAAGAAATTACCGAGCCATGCAGCCATGAGTTGATGACATTATCGAGGTCACAACTGAAATAAGAGCGCTGCGCAGACACTTATCTTCGATATTCATAATATCCATGACGTGATATCCATTTTCCTTATCCTGGCTCGGTCCAGCGGTCTCTATTCGGTCGCCTACAGAGTATACGCACTGTTACTCGCTAATCACGTTTACGAACATTCGTAGCATGCGAGTCTTCTGATTATACGATGTCTGCCCTACGTGGCACCCAGGCGCTCTCTATGCGACGATGGGCCACGGACACTGCCTAATAAAGTCACGTAGTCAAATATGCTCCTTATACTGCCTATAACACGGTGAATGATCGGGATGTCCGCCGTCCCTACACCGTCGTTCGGGCAACGGTCCCAACCAAGCCGCAATTTTTGTTTCCTCGACCGAGAGCCTCGTCATCCGACCAGCAGTTTTTGAACATATCCAGCTGGGGATGAAACGTTTTAACAAATACCACCATGGATCTGACAGGTGGTGGCAGAAGCAATGTCAGTTTTCGTGTTTGTCGGTCACTTGTCGAACAGAAATAAACAAAAGGAAATTTGTGTGAAATTAGGCTAGTATACTGATGAATAAAGAGACTGGTGCACTAACTGCTATTGCTCATGCACCTTGTTCCTGCAGCATACATTTTATTTATATCAAGTAATCACCGGTTTATAGCCTTCGTAGACACAAATTAACTGAAAGGTTAAGTTATAAGCTGCGTAATTTAAGCAGTCATTTGAAATATAGTTATCAAAAGGAACTAGGTATCTAAATTATTATATATACATATCCGATAAACGTTTTCCAATGTTAAATAGATTCAACGTAACTGGAAATGCAATGAAATTAATTTAAATAAATAATTAATACAATCATAAACACCTCATTTATTTTTGTTCACTTTTACTATAAATGATGTTAAAAATGCTAATAATTTACTTCGTAACTTTTGAAATATAGTCACAGGAATGTGTAATAACATTCGTTTATATAATCGTGTTGTGAATTTCATAAAATGATGACTCATCACACGTTTGTAATTATAACACGTCTCACGGTGAGACAATAAACATGAATCAACACGTTCCATTCAGATCAATGTTGAAGAACTGTGCCACTTAAGTAAAATATGTGGCATCTTCATAACGATTCTTTTAATTAGTGTAGACCTTTATCCTATTGGTGCCATTTCAAATGACGAGCGACAACTAACTTATACTTCAGTCAGTCGACGAAATGTTATCCAGCGCTTAGTGTGCATCAGTACAGTGGTTGCTCCGGCCGTGATCCATGTTCCTAACTCACTAGTTAAATACGTTAACTAGAGGAGACAATGACGTTTTCTCTAACAAGCTTTTAGAAGATGCTTTTATTAAATAAAGCAGTTTGACTGTAGTCTTATAACGTTCTACAGCGGAACGCCCAGTCGTCGTGACCAGATAGTAACAGATATTTGTGTATGCTTAGGAAAAGTATTGTGTTATGACCATGATTTATGGTATGCAATACTGAATAAAAGTTATAAATTTTTACTTTCTCGGCACCAAATTGACTCCACAAATAAATATCGTTATCCTCGTAACAATATAAGTGATAATGGTAGGCAACCACAAAGTAGAAGAAAAAGCTGCTTTCTTTTTGAACCCTGATCGGAATGTTTACGGCAATTGCTATAGAATTTTATAATTACTATAAACAAAGCCGTTCACGATTTTCTTCTTAGTGGTAATTCTTATTTTATATGATTTTGGAAGTTGTTTATTACTAAATAGATTAACTAACATATATAAATATGCATTCGTAGGCCAACATACTTAGTAATTTTACCAAGTCACAGACGTTAAACCACTTTTATGTACTTGTATAAAAAATATTCTTTCCATATTTTCCTTCTTTCACACCATTTTACTTATAAATCTCTTTGCATTTTTTGTTCCAACTTCTAATATTATTTGAATTGACGCAGATAGGGTTCTTTATAACTTTTTTTCTTAAGTATTAATATAAAGAGAATTATTTCCCTAGGGGAAGCATTCCTGTTAGTGAAAGAGGAGGAAAACAGTTCCTTTAATTTGTAATCAGATTCTCTGGCAGCTTCCAAGGCAGCACAAAAGGTTTACTTATTTAATAGTTACTTAAACGTGAAATTTATTGATTCTCACAGATAATACTGATAACTTATCTTGATTGCAATATTTTAATAAAAATTAGGAAACTATAATGGTTCAATGTTTATATTTACTATGTACAGAATATAACAGCAGGTACATGTAATGTGAAGTTAATTAAAAACACACAAAAAGTCAAAAACGAATAATTGGGAAAATCTGAATATTTACAAAAACCATGACGATAATTTACTAATTAAAAAAAACATAAATGAAAGCAAAACAAGGTGATGTATTTGAAATTAAAACTTGATTAGAACAAAAAAGTATGTACATAAACAAACATAAAATATTTCCAGTATGACCGACAAAACAGATGATTAATTAAATATACATTAAACAATCAATAACTAAAAATGAATTAAGTCGATTATTCATCATTTTGTAATAAAATTGTAACATATTCTGTTATTCTATTATTTAGTTTTTATTATAACAATCATTCGATTATTGTTAATTAATTTATAAATTTCTGAAGGTACTGTTACTATCAGTGAAACGTATATCAGGACATTAAAAAAAATAATAGCAACGATTAGCGTAAATGATTATATTTTGATAATATGCTATACGTAGAAAGTAAAACCACAGTTAGTCAGACCCACATTGGTAACCTTGTAGTGATAGAAATCGGTATAAGGAAGGACTGTCATTGTAGAACTCAAAGGATTTTCAGGAAAAACAAAGAACGACAGTCACTAGAAGTGAAGATGATGGGATGATAGATTGCATGGAATAAAGTACGGAAATAACTAAAGGAAGTTGCTACTGTAATGTGTTAGGGTATAAAGCCTACAATGGAATCTAAGCAACTGTTACTGAAAGTTTGTAAAGTCGGGTCCAATACAGAAAATAATGAGTTAATGAAACTAGAAATAAGCGTGAATCTGGCAGATGTATAACTGCTGTACAAATAAATGTAAAACAGCTAGAGATTAATAAACTTATTACGTTAATGAAGGCAGAAAGATTACACAATCAGTCATGTTACGACATCAAAAGTTTCAAAAAAAGTAAAAAAGAAGTTTTCATTTGTTGGATGGAAAGAACAGAATATAGTGGTAAACAATTTTTGAGTGTGGGTGTCATAAAGACTGCATAGAAAAATTGTGAGCAGATAACGAATTAGAGGAAACCATATACGAAATAGTCTATATGAAACTACAAACATATTAATATTCTTGAATATTCGCATTATGTGTTTACGGTGAGTATGCGAAATGTTCTGAGTTTTTGTTGAGGAAAACCTGTTTACGATAGCAATCATTCCAGACGTTCGCTTTTGAAATTAAAAATGTATTACTTAGTAAAAGTCATCAATGAGTACGGTATACATTACGCTTCACTACTGACAGTGAAAGAAACCTTTTAGCTTACAGTAATTATTTATTTTCTAATTCCTGGAAAGCAGCATGATATATTATGTAAGCAGTGACAACTTCCTTTGGAAGATTAGCGATAGCCTTAAGCGAAATCGTTTTTCACTGTACCTCTACTATACATTTGTTTCTAATTTCTTTGGTGCCGAGGACAAAATACATTTTTGTATTTTTCTGTGTTTTGAGCTTACTAAATGTACAACCCAATGCACAAAATCATACACATGTATGCCAACTTATTATCTATGGATATTTTACATTTGTAAATGCAAACGATTTCGCAGGGTGTGGGAATGTGTATATGTGTTTCTATAGTTCTTATTTATATCACTAACATTTTTTAAAATGTATTTACTATTACAGTTATGTACTTGGTACGCCGATATACTTGTGGGTTAGCGTTGTTTGTAAACCAAGCAATTGTTTAACACATAAGCAACATGACTTTACACATTTTGTAAATATGTATAGCCTATTTAATTCGCGTGTCTATAATATATAGAAAGTATTTTGATTAATTATATTCGGTGTTCTTCAAATTTTCTTCCACGTCAACAATTTTACCCTTCTTGAACTTAAATTTTTGCTGGTAAGTAAATCATTCTGTACGGTAAAAATTTCAATACGGATTTTTAATTTTTTTTAACTAATCATACTTTCTATTCCATACGGCGTTGTATTTATTCTTTCAGAATAAAAAAAATTGAGAAAAAAGTACATTTTTAAACTTCTTTTTAAACAACTGAAATACAGTAAACAAAATTATGTTGAAAAAAGATATTAAATTTTAATAGACGATAACTGCACTGCCTAGGATTATGAATAATTTAGTATTGTATCCTACTTTACTGCAGCGTAACAAAGGCTACGTTGAGTTTCTTACCTCCGTGGTAAATATCTCTACCAGTTCAGCTGATAAATTTTTGTACAATCTTATGCGTTGAAAATTGGAGACTTAGTCGATATTACTCAATTCTGTTATCAACAAGTAATTCAACAGCACATGGGCTTACTACTTAATCGTCAAATTAAAAAAAAAAACCCACGGACGGGCAGAAGAAAACATGGATGTAAATTATGATATTCATTTAAAACAAATATTATTAAATATGTAATTAAATTGTAGCTGAAATAAGAAATTAAAATATGCTGATGTTAGGCTATATTCTGGGTCTAAATATGGACCCCAGCTTCAATGTGAAGGATCGTGTTTGTGTTTAATGTTTATATATTGGGTTTGGTTCTTACCGCGGAAAAAGT
The DNA here is from genome assembly GCA_034769895.1 of Magicicada septendecula. Classification (NCBI taxonomy): domain Eukaryota; kingdom Metazoa; phylum Arthropoda; class Insecta; order Hemiptera; family Cicadidae; genus Magicicada; species Magicicada septendecula. Next base: position 308,217,770 of record CM068367.1, on the reverse strand, counting down.
AATCGGCCTCATTTTCCCTGCGTGAGTTTATAGAACAAAAGCAATGAAATCCTGGTCTATAGACAGATACTTTACTTTTAACCTTTACTTAAAACCTCACAAATTCTACCCATGCACCTATAACTCACTAGACAATCAATGAATCACGAACTTAAAGCAAATATCAACTTTTGATTTTATAACGAAAACATAATTTTAAGTCTTATTAAACTTAATATTGTAAACAATATTTGGACTGGGTAATGGTAATTAGTTCAGCGAAGATACTGAATGGATCCTATGCTAATGATGTGAAAGCATTCATTATCCTCACATTAATATGACAAGGTAATCAGCATTTTTAAGCGTTAAAATACGAAAAAATGAAAAAACTTATGTTTAATAAAGTTGATTAAATAATGAAACTACGAATATTAAACAAAAAAGACGATAAAAATTATTTTCGTGTTAAATCTATAATCTAAAATATGATGAAAATTAAAACTTGAAAGTAAAAATAGATTGATTTTATAACGAATATTAATGTTTAATCCAGTTTTAAATTTAGATGATTTTACTTTGTTTTATGATATTTCGTGGTAACGTTTTCTTAGGTTTAAGAAACATTTTCTATTCTTAATATAGACATTTTGCCAATCTACTACAAGCTACCTTATTGAATCAGCCACTAGTCAGGATAGTAAATCGTTTAGTAAGAATAAAATTAATCATATTAATGTACAGTTAAAAGTCGCTGCAATTGTACGTGACAATTGAAGTGTGAATTTGTAGAATCTTTTGCTGCAGTGTTAAATTTACATTATTTAAAATTATTTTTTTTATTAATTAGCTACAAGTGGTTTGTTTGAAGGCACTAAAGTAAGAGGTGCCGTCAACTTGGTTAACAGAAGAGTCTGAAGTGTGTCTAGCACTGTTCACTGAACAATGACTAAACGAAGTGAATAAACTACAAGTGCTCTCGTATTATGAAAATGCTCAACTGCAGGCGTTACCTTTCAGCTTCGTTAAATTCTCAGAAACAATATACTGTATATATAGCTAACAAAATTCAGTGTGTTTACATAAAGAAATGTTTTCTCTTCTTTATCTATCGTTTTTCTCTCCTATTACTAAAAACACATACTTCTTACTTATATTTGATAACTGTTGACAACTTTAAATCGACCGTTGGTAACATTAATACGTCGAAAATACCAGCATACCGGTATACGTATTTAGAGAATACCAGTATGCTCCCTGAGATTTAGAACTCGCTCGCTATTTTGAAACAGATTATATTTATTATTACATAAATTATATATTAAACAATTTTTCAATGATGAAAAAATAAAAAAATTCCGATTCCTCTACTGTTTCTTTAGTAATATAACAATTTTAATATAACAATACAAAAAAATTTTAAACTTTCGAATTTGGGTTATATTTCCTTTTAGTCTATTGCTCTACTAAAGTTTCACAGCCTTTCTCAAACTCTTAATCTCTTTTTTGGACCCTGCAATTCAAACATTTTGAAATTTTCAATACTTTATATGTCATTTAGATGTTTGTAATGTTTGTGTAGAAGCGTTTAGATTTGTTAAATTTTAATTTTAATGTAACTTGTACTTCTAACCTATAAACGCTCATGTGTAACCGTTACAACGCCGGATCTCAGGCTAGACCACTATAGTCACGTGACTTTCCGGCACCAAGGCATGTCTTTCTTCTCGGCGTCGTATAGTTTTTGAATTGGACGATTATAGATTGAGAAATTTACAAATTTCATGAATTTTCTAATCAACCTCATGTGGCTGCATACAAACTAATTACCCTAAATTACAAATAATTTATCCAGATGAATCTATACATTTACTGTTAATAACCGAAATTGGCACCACTTAGCAGATAATTATAGTTTCTGTTTCCATGTTCAAGTGTGTCAGACAATTTTACTCTTCCATATCGTGAGTCTCTAAAAGCAACATGAAATAATAGCATACTAAAGTTTAAAAGAAATATATTCATTGTTGAACGTATTATATTGTACTTAAAGCAAATGTTTTCGTGTTGAAACTTATATCAGCTTTAACTTAGTGATATATTTCCGGATTTTGCCGCTAAGGCGATTAGGAACAGGACGGTGACATACATTTGACACTAAGCTGAAATTTAAGCTGTGAAACAAGTTAAGTTTTTACCTGAACAAATGAGAAATATAAACAAACTGATTGTAAACAACTGTCAGAAATAAATTGTAATACACTAAATTTTTCACATCTGTGTGCTCGTTGCTACAGTTTATTATTACTCTCCGTAATGCCAAAAGTGAAAAATATAAAATTTATGTTAATTTTATTTTATTAAGGTTGTTAGAAATATCTGGTTTACTATATAGGAAAATTACTTACTTACACTCGCACGGAAAAGAGTGTAGACAAAAGTGCTCATTATAAAGTGAAGCGCCAGAAGCTGAAGTCGCCGTCAGTGCACGGTTAGAGAGGACATTAGATCCTACCGGTAGAAACTACCTGTTAAACGATGTCTACCCGTTAATTACCTAGCAGCTCGAGCTATAAAAGAGCAGCCTTAAAAACTAGAAGCCTTCGTGTAACCTGCTACAGAGTGCTAGTAATGTTCATAACACTGCGCTATTCTGATAACTACACAGCGTGTAGTCAGTCCTACAGATAGATGGTTGAATGAGTCGCCCCGTACAACCCCCTTACACAAGATAAGGAGCAAGCCGGATAACAGAAGGAAAACGTTAAGCTGCTGGGTTCAAATTTATCATACCATACACCATGTAATTTAATTAACATAGCTTCATTGCTAAATTAATAACACTTTTAAGCTGTATGACAGAAAGCTATGTTTTTAATTGATAATTAAAAAACTTTGCTACGTAACAAAATTAATATATCTTTATCCATCTCTGGCTTCAACCGGCGAGGCTATTTTTAGAATTACAGTTGTAATGTTTTTATACGTTTCTTATTATTTTAAAATATGTCGCTATATGCCAAACAGGACATTTGTTAACATTATATTTTAAATTCATTATAAAGATTTTTCTCTTATACATAATAATTCATTAGTTTATATAAATATTGTTCAAACTTTATAGTTTCGTACATACAGTTTGAAACACGATATCTTTGCTAAGATGTGTCTAAGATGTATTCAACTAAAGTTTATGTAGATATTAACTTATTCCAGTAGAGCATGGACATGCGTCTCGCTGTGATCGAAAATAGACTTCTTACTATAACCGCTTTGTAGTATCTGTAATTTATTAAAAAGTAGTCAGCCCATGTATATTGTGTCTGTGCTCTCATGATAATCAACATTATTACGTTTTAGTAACTCGTTATTTTGTGTACTGCCTACTAATAATATGTTTCTGTCTTTAATAAAGACTCTTCATAGCAGACATATTTTTGATGAAAATAATCCGCTTTAAAATTCCTTTTTCTAAAGGACTTCAGCGGTTTGTAATGCAGGAAGCAGAATATTTTATACTGGTTTACAAACTAGGATACAAGCTAATTAATAACTATGTACCTCAGTTTAATGTTATTTCAAAATATATTTGAGAAATATATCTCCAAACAAGCGCGTTAAATAATGAGGATCCTAATAATAACTTCATGTTTTGCTATTCTCATTCTGTCTTATCGTTGTTGACGTACAGTTGAAAGTCATTAAAAGAAATTTATTATTTGGAAACAAAAATAATAAGTAAACCTAATTCTCTTTTTTAAATGAGAGCTGACTGCATGAGAAGGGATAAGAAAGGACTCCACTAACTTATCGCTAAAAAATTTCCAAAATAAATAGAAAACGAGTAATTATAAATGGCTGTTACTTAATTAATTATTGTCAATTAAGTAATTATTTAGAACTAAGAAACGCAAAATAAGAAAGAATAGAATAGAATAGAAATTTTTATTTCCGTAGTACATACAACAATACAACAATAATTGTCAGTAATTTGCAATGATTGCATACAGTATAAACAATACGGTACGATCGACTTTTTTTACAATACATGTGTAGGCTACTACAGATAGGTACTTCCTTAGCAAACCTGTGTGGAGGTTACCTCCTACTTTCAGCAGATGTGACAACTGCTCACACAAAATAAAATAATTAAAACATTAATAAATAATGAAACAAAATAAACATTTCTAATATAGTAAATTAAAATATCGTACTATAGTTAAATAATAATACCCCCAAAGCCTAACTAATAAGGGTGGATTTCTGGCAAAGAGAACGTTAGAAAAATACATGCCTATCATGCATTTAATACCAATCATAGAGCATCATACATACAGTAAAGATGTGTGTGTGTGTGTGTGTGTGTGTGACCAAACACTCCTGACGAAGACATCGCTGCATCCAGAGAAGAAAAATTTCGAAACGTTGAGGAGAAGGCAAAGTACGACGAGGAAAGTACGAGAAATTCCATGCACATAGAGTTGCATAATCGCATAAATCAACACTGAGTGTTCTCGCATAATTGCCCCATTTGAGTGTTCTCGCGTTGAAGTCCTTAGCCACCACACTGGCGGCATTGGGTGGAGGACGTTAGTGAGTGGATGATCTCAAAGAATCAGGTCGACTTTTAATCCCTCAGCCCATGCAGAATGTTCAGTTGTAATGTTTCGGCACACGGCATTAAGATGTGCCCGAGTCAAGACTTGCTTCTGCGGGAGAGTTAGCCCATGGCCATAACCTTCTGCCGAGCCGAGACCTGGACAACCTTGTGCATTAACGGTAGTAGACAGCACTCTTCAAGGTCACGCAACTATCTTCACACCACATGAGGTTAAGGGAAGCGTTCGTAGCACAAAAACACCTACCATTCAGAATCGCAACCACCCTTAAATTCACCAGCTATAAATAACAATAGGGCTAAAAAGTTGTGAAAATTCATAAGTCTTACATTATATAGAATGCTTGAAGACTCTCAGATATTATCTCTGAAACAAAAGTAACCAACCAGAGTTTATGCTCTTCTGTCTTGTGCAATGACAAAAAGTTATGAATATTATAATTAAGTTAAAATAATACAATAAAAACTAAAATAAAATGCCATAAATAGTTATAATAAAGTTATAATGGTTACTTTCTCATTAACCGTATCTTGTACATTCTTTAGGTACTCAGGGAAACATTTTTCATAGTTTATTTTATATTTACTACTCTTTAGAAATTTTAGTTCAGTATTATTTGCGTTACTTTCAAACAATTGTTAACCCGCATCTATCGTTCTTTATCGGGGCTACAGTGTTTTCTCATAAGGTGACATTATCCATGATTGATTCCGATTTTCTATCCATACTAACTGGCAGCTGGCGATAAACAAATAATTACAACGGGGAACGACAAAAAATTGTAAGCTTGTGTGTGTCGTAAATTTATTAACAGTCAAATAGAGAGAGGGAGAGAGAGAGAGAGAGAGAGAGAGAGAGAGAGAGAGCGTGAGTGAGTAGGTCTAACACAAGCGTACGCCCTAGTTTCCCAAAGTAGTGTAAACTTTAACACTGGCTGTCTCAATCAACACATTATGGAAATGGAAGAATCGGCAAGTAAAATGTTCCGATTTGTATTCCATAGACTTGAGAGGTAAATATCCTGCAGAAGTAAAGAATCAGGTCGAATTTTTAGTAAACAATAAAAACAAGCAATCTATACCACTGTCTAAACTTTTCATTAAATAAATGAATTTAGTCTTAATTAATAGATACATATAAATAAAATACATTACAAAATGTAAACAGTAAAATATTTTCCACTATGGTAATGCCATTTGCAAAGATGTGAGTGGAGACAATGAAAAGCATTTAAGTTAAAAATCTATTGTACGTTAATGGTATTTCATACCAGTTTATCAATATGGTTTCAATAACAATTATATACACGATATAAACTAGCTATTGTTTAAATATTTACAGGTTCTACATTTTTAAACAAAGGAACCGACATTATACACAACAAATTTTAAGGAGCCCTAATGCCCAATGGTAATATGTTACTGCTCTATCGTTAACTTGATAATTCATTTTTGTTAAAAATGTATAAAACCGCAATAATTATGTGTAATAACGACTTGTAATTTATTAATCCACATACAAAAAGGAGACTGACTTTAACAATTACGTGCGCCCTAACAATCTTTATTAACTGAATTAAATTACAGGATATTAACGAATAAACTGTATCCAACGAGAATTTATAAGGTATATTTGAATACATATACCTTAAATAAGTATTACCCGATAAATGCAAGTAAAATTAATACCTTCATTTTTTCTTTTTTTATTGGAATCACAACCTGTTTATATCAGCCAGTAACTCTACCTTGACCCTTACTGGACATCTCCATCTTGATGGTTTGTCATATCTCGCTAACTTTGTATCTTTGCCGCTAATTTGTTTCTATTCTGTCAATGTAGTTGTTCTATTGTCTTCTGGGCATGACCCCGGTGCCTTCTACATTGCATCACTATCATATTTCTCCTCTACGGATGTGGTTTACTATTCTAACTCTTCTAATTTTACGCTGCGTATGCATTTCAGTTTTTTATAAAAATTGCTCCTTTATAGTGGTTTTTAGTCTAGTTGGACTAGCATGCGTAATTATAGGCCATATTACAACCCTATACTCCCTGCTTTTGAAATTTTTTGTGAAAATTTATATAACTTATATTTTAAACTTCAGGGACGCTGAGTCTATCTTGATGGGTGATTTCTTCTGCTCATATTCTTTTGCTGGTCCCTTGTGGCAGACAAGATTAAAGTCCCTGACTTTAGCTCAAGTAAAACTTACATGGCAGGGATTCTTTATTACTTAATTGTCGTACAATAAATTGTGTGCAAGTGTCATGAAAACACAAAACTTGCATAGACCACTGCAGTTTGAAACCCGAGAAAATATGAGTTAATTAATCAATACGGTCTCCGCTTTTTGTTGGTAGAAGAATTACTCAGGGTTTCGTTTTTGGGGAAGTATTGGCTAAATTTCATTACTCAAAGTGAAGGAATCCTTATCTCAAAGTGCTGAGATTATTTCGTATAGTGTTTTGTCATTAAGTAAGGATGCCGTAGTTTTTCTATTCGTTATATATGTATATATATATATATAAATATACATATATATATATTGCAACGTTACAACAAGTAGTCATTATACACAATTACACACATACATTACCATGCTTAATGACATAGAAACTATAACGCATCTATAAAGTGTATTACACCGGCCAGGTCGCAGGATATTTTTCCTCGTTGCGTCAAGTATATGTAGTTGCACAATAATTAAATAATTTTTGAAAAAGAGTGAGATGTTGTTGACATGAAATAATTAATTAAAACCGTTTCAAAATAATTATTCTATGATTTATTATTTAATAGAAAAGTATTCAAATATTAAAATTTCAAATATAAGATAAATCAAATATTATACCGTTACATAAGGTAGCCCATATATAAAGAAGAATTTACCATTTAAAAGAAAAATAAGTTCCAACACTGAAGAAATAATAAAAAACAAAATATCAAATAATTAATGAATAGGAGTATTACAAAGTAACAACACTGACATAGAAACTAGACAAAAATCTGAGACGATGACAAAACCCAAGTGATTGACAAAGGGAAAGGTAAAAATGAATAACTTTCTGACCACAACACAACCCCTTTTCTTATAATAATAATAATATAGTAGAGGTAATAAATGGAAGTACAAAGCTATAAATAGGAGTATAAGTAATTCCATGTATAACTATCAATACATAAATGTAGATTAAGTAATGATAAGTAATATTGTTATTAAAGTATAAAGGGAATAAAACTATTGTATAATAAATACACAATATTAATGATAAGGTGAGTTGTGTGGTTAGTTCAAAGTTAATAAGAGAAAGAAAAATAGTGAATAATATAATACTAAAGTGCATAAAAGTACCAAGAAAATTATACTAACTGAAAATCAGTAGTAATAATAATAAAGTGTAAAGTGAATAATGCTTGGTGAAAAAATGAGGAATGTATACTGTTAAAAAACTAAGGCATAATAAGCCTATACAAGTGAAATAGTTAGAATTAATGATCATGTTTTAAAAAGAAATAATAGTCAAGTAATAATTATAGTTATTTGTTTGTGTTAAAAAGAGTATATAAGGGTAAAAAAGCATGTTTAATGAATGATAGTTAATGGGAATAGGAATGTATGTAATGCATTAAAGAATAGCATGTGCATAGCATGTTAAAAAGAACAGTATTATGTTTTAAAAATGATTATGAATAATCAAATGTTATATGTTAGTTTATTGTAGTTGTGTTGAAAATAGTTGAGTTTCATAGAAACAAAGGAATTTATTATAATAACTGTATAAAGAAATCAGTTGGAATAGGCATGAGATGAGGAGTCTACTGTAAAAAACAGTAATTTGTAAAATTTGATATTATAACAGTAATAATTAAGGGCAAAATGTAGGTAATACTATTAGGTTTAATTATATAACTTTCGAGAACCAAAATGTATACCAAAAGAATCAGTTACAAATTAATTAATATAAAAACAAAATTGTTAAGCTAGTAACTTAGTAAATACTGAACAGAAACTATTCATGTTTGGTTTCTAATTAATGTATAAAAGAAATGCAATGGAATAGTGTTATTATCTTTAGAATTCATAGTAGTATAAGAAGATTATACTAATTTAAAAATATTTGTTAATTTTGTAAAAAATCAGGAGCAATATAATTAATTAAAACTTCCGGGCTGAAAGGCCGTGGTCGAATGCTTGATGTAAAATCGCTAGACGTTTTGGCCACACTCGCCTGCATCTGGAGTCCATCCATATTCACAAGAATGCGTCTCTCGCTATGAACCGCCGGCTCGTAGCTCGTAGCTAATGAGGGGACGGGGCTCAAGGCCCCTGCATGGTAGCAGCGCCCGGAGTGACTCCTCCGATGACTGCAAGTAGGTCGGGCTCTCTCAAGAGCTTTAGGAAAAACAAGGTCAAGTGGGTGGGATGGTGTGCTCCTTTTGCAGTTGGGTAGGGGAGAGGATCTCACAATTGAGGTGCTCAGCCTAGCCAAAGTCTGGTAGGGTTTGGGCCCTGAAGCCAGCGGTGACGCGCCCGAGTCACAGCGGAGAAACCTCCCGGTACATATGAGGACCGGTTGGCCAGCGCTGCTGCCTCCGACGTGGCCCCACTGTCCGCATAGCGGTGATCAGCACAGGCCCGTTACGTATCTAGGGCGGGCGCCTGATGAAAGAAGGCACTTGCACAACTAACATAAGACAACCCCGCCGAGGCCGCAAACGACCAGGGCAGACCATTCAGGGCAGAGTGAGAGGTAATGCTATGTCTATGGTGTGGTAGGTGTTCTGTCTGAGGTAGGGTACTTGCGGTAGGGTGTTGACTCCCTCAGGAGAAGGGCCCTATGTAGGAGACTATGGGGGTCGTCCAGCAGAGTGCGGGGTCTCTTGACTACGTGGCAAGAGGGACCTTAGTCCCAGGCCAGGTCACGGAGGTGGGGGGTATTGGGAGTCTGCAGCCCGGAAGAAGAGGCCCACAGAGAGTCTGAAGACAAACTCTTCCACCGTTTGCAGACGGAGGCCCGTCCTGATAGCTCTGTTACAAACAAACCAGGGCGAGTTGGAGAGGATCCGGACGGAACTGTTTTGGAAGTGTTCCAGCTTACGCTTCGTTGTGGCAGATAAGAGGGGCCACCACTCTGGGGCTGCGTAGGTGAATACTGTTCTGATAAGCAGGAGATAAAGGGTGAGTTTAGTGCGCAGTGAGAGGGGACTTCTGCGCGAGATAAGGGGAAAGATTTTGGCTCTGACGCCACGGGCTTGTCGGAGTTTGGTTTGGACGTGGCCGGCGAAGCTTAGTCGACTGTCGATAGCCACTCCCAAGTACTTCACCGACTTCTTCCAAGCGATAGGGTTCCCATCTAGGGTTAGGGGCTGGCATGCGGTCTGCTTGCGCGTGATGCAGATAGCTTCGGATTTCTCCGCGTTGATCGCCACGCGCCACTTACTCAGCCAGGGAGGCAGAAGGTCGAGTTGGCGTTGTATCACTGTGCTAGCAAAACCAGGGTTCTGCGAGCTGTAGTGATACATGGCATCGTCAGCAAAAAGGGAAAGAGTGACGTTGGAATATACGGGCAAGTCGTTCGTGTACACGAGGTACAGAACCGGGCCGAGGACTGTTCCTTGGGGAACGCCAGCATCTATGGGGTGGTCAGAAGAGACCGCTCCATCTACGCTAATGTGAAAAGGCCGGCCGCGGAGATACGACCAGAACAGTCTCACAGTAGATGCGGGAAGGGGCGTGTGTGCCAGTTTATAGAGCAGACCTTCGTGCCAGACACGGTCGAAGGCCTTACTAACGTCCAAGAGGACGGCTGCGGTGTGCAGCTTTTTGTTTGCAGCGTCAGAGAACTGGGTAACGACGCGGACTAGTTGTAGGGTGGTCGAATGCTCCCTGCGAAACCAATACTGTTCGCTGCGGATGAAACCATCAAGCAGCGGTACAACACGGGCGTGCAGGAGGCGCTCGAACACCTTCGATAACACGGGCAGTAGTGAGATGGGGCGATAATTTTCAGGGAACATGCGAGATTTCCCGGGTTTAGGGATCATGATTACCCTTGCATTTTAGGAACCGCCGGGGTGAAAGCATCTCCTTAAATAGTGTCTGGCATGGTTTATTTTCCACGACCAATCAGAGTGGAGAATGATGAGCTGGCTTCTGGTTGGTTCGCGTTATACACCTAAAGCGGCAAAAAAGTTATAAATAGAAACAGTGTTGGCGTCTCTCACAAGGGCCGACCAAGACAGACCAGACCATTGTTCGTCTGACTGTGGACCACTACACATCGAAGCTCAGGAGCTCTTCCAGGCTAAGATTGCAGTATCAAGTGGACTCTTTCGTGGAACGTTGTTGGCGGTTGGAACTCCCGCCCTAGCTTGCGCCGGCAGTAAGGTCGTCGTCGACTGAAGGTGTAGAAAACTACAGGATCACCTGCAGTGCCGGTCCAGTAACGGACAAGTGTGAAGCCAAGCTAGCTGCGGCCATGCATTAGTGGGTCGTGCGACCGCCTTCAGCGTCCCTTGTTAGGGCCGCGTGGCAGCAGACAACTCGACTAGTCCGGTTAAATCGGTTGCTTTGACTTGTGTACGCGGTAGTGTTCGTGTGCGCGTTTGCGAGTCTCTTGACGGCGGGAGCCGTTCGCGGTCTGGTGTCGGCTGGTGTTTACCGTGTGTGGTGTGCCAACCCGAAGCCAAAGGCGGCAAAAGTGCAGTGGACTAGTGAAAGTGCTGTGTGGTGTTTGTGGCTTTCGCGAAGCTCCGGACCAGTGGACCTGTTGGGATTACTTCGAGGGATCGCTTCAGGTAAGCCTAATTTACTGTTTTTCCCGCGGCTTTTGGTGGCATCGCCCGCTTAGCTTGGCGTAGGCTAAGTTAGGTCCCTGCCGGTAGCGGTCGGTCGCTTCGCTTAATCGTGGTGCGGCCTCCAATACCGGCGCTAAGCGGGTTAAGTATCCCAGTAGGAGGGCTTCGGCCCGAATACCTTTGCCAAAACGCGATGGGCGACCGTCGCGTTGCGGCCGGGCAGCGGAATGGTCCTGCTAAGGGCCAATCCAATGCTTCAACCGTAGGCCCCGGCCCTGTCCCTGACTCGGTCGGATCGTGCAGTGGTCCTTCTCAGGGCCGCCAATCGGTCTCGGGCATGTCCAACGTTGTCTCTGGGGGTACTCCTGCCCCGACGTGCACTACGTCCCAGCCCACGCCTGGGTCATCCTTTACTGTAGTGACATCGAAGAAAAAGCGGAAAGCGGAGGAAACTCCGCTCCCCGATGAACCGGAGCTAGATCTAGATGCTCCTTCCCGTAGAAGCCGCCCTCCGCCCCTGTTCGTCAACGGCGTCAAGAACGTCGTTGACTTTTCCAGACGCCTCCGGCTCGGCGTTCGTCTCTCGGCGGACGTACAGATGTCTCTTCGTGGAAGGGACAGTCTGCGCGTTAGCTGCGCGATGGACGAAGAGTACCGTGCCGTCTATTTGTTCTTACAGGCAAATGGCCTACAATTTCACACTTTCTCCTACGAGAAGGCGTCTCATGTCCGGCTGATAATTCGCGGCCTGGACGAGGACACCGATCCAGACGAGATGGCGGACAAGCTCCGCCAACTCGGTTTCCCGATAAAGGAGAGTATTAGGCTCTACACCACTTACGGACCCAGGCGTAAGTTACCCCTCCTCCGGGTGATCATCCTGAAGGGGGAACAGGCAGACAGACTGCTGGGCCTGACCAGTCTTTGTGGGCTGAAAATGAAAGTTGAAAGGAGCCGCGAAGCTGGCCACGTCCCGCAGTGTCATCGTTGCCAACGGTTCGGGCACGGCTCGGACAGCTGCCACAACGCAGAGGTCTGCGTCAGATGCGGAAAGCCGCATCCGACCAAGGCCTGTCAATTGCCGGCTGCGGGGCGCCGCTTTTGTATTATTTGCGGCGAACCTCACTCGGCAAATTACCTAGGATGCTGGGTTTTCCAGCAGCATCTGAGGCAGGCCGCGGACAGGACCAACCCTCCTGCCCGCCAGCAGCTTCCAGTTGTCCCGGATCGTGCTGCCTTTCCCCGTCTCCCGGAGAAGGTCAGCTCATCTGTGCCACAACCTCCCGCCCGACCTCGCCCACGTGCTTAGCCACGTGCATCGTCCCAACCTTTTCGGGAAGAGCATGCTACGCCAGCATCGGCCCTAGATCAGCCCGTTCCAATGGACGAGGAACCTGCCCCGGAAGTAGTCGAGACATTTCCTGAGAGGTCCGCATCTCCCCAACCGCGGCTCGCTACAAACCCAAGTCTAGGAAGAAAAAGAAGCAGAAGAAACAGAAAAACGCTGCTCCCGCTCCCCCTGCCCAGAAACCGCAAACCAGACCAACGCAGCGCTCCGGCGCTGGGGTTGCTCGGCAGTCCAGAGTAAAGCCCCGTCCTGCAGCTGAAAGGACCGAGCGCCCACCCAGGAACACATCTCGGGTGAACTCAGCCCGCAGCTATGCTGCCGCCGCCCGCAGCGACCCTGCCCCATCTGCTTCATCGTCGTCCACATCCCCCTCAGCTCTAGCCGAGGTAAAATCTTTCTTCGAGGAATATGACCTCGAAGAAGTGGCCCGTCTGTATCGATCCATTAGGGAGCGTCTTCGCACGGCGACCCCGACTGAAAAGTTCCTCCTCCTCGCGGAAGCTGCAGCCGCCATAGGTCTTCTGTAATGCTCCACGCTAACAGAATTACCTCCATTAAGCGCGACCTTTCCATTATAGCGTGGAACGCCAACAGCCTTCTGCCCAAACTCGAGGAACTTAGAGAGCCCGACGTGCTTCTCCTCTCTGAGACCTGGCTTAGGGCAAATAACAACGTGAGATTGCCCAACTATGCGTTTTACAGGGACGATAGACCTTGGCGGAACGCGGGGGGTGGTACGGCCATAGCGGTGAAACGTTGCATTGCACATCACCGCGTGGTCTTGCCTCCTCGCCAAAATATCGAGGCCACAGCCGTTGAACTCTCCGGAGTTCTCGGAGGTGTCCTCCTGGTTTCGGCTTACAAACCGCCGACCAAACCAGTTCTAGACGCCGACCTGTCCGCAATTTTCAGTGCGCATAGGAAGGTAATTCTTGCAGGTGACCTGAACTGCAAACACCCCGACTGGGGTAGTCGACTGACTACGCCATCCGGGAGGGCGCTTAGCAGGTACCTTCACGACCACCGACTACGAGCCTACGGATCTGGACTACCGACGCACTATCCCCTCCGACCTGGAGCTCGACCTGACATACTAGACATTGCAGTTGTCAAGGGAGTTGTCAACCAGATTGAGGTATCCGTGTTAACGGAACTGTCCTCTGACCATTGTCCCATCGAGGTGCACGTACCTACCCGTCACACGATTGGGAGAGCAGCGCGACGAGTGGTCGAGTGGGACCGCTTCGGGCCTGCCTTTTGTCGCAGGCTTCCCGAGGAGGTTCCGCTTGATACCACTCAGCACATCGACGAGGCGGTCGCCTTGTTCGATGATGCCGTGGTCTCTTCCGTCGGCGTGTGCTCACGGATGAAGCCTAATCTCACGCCCGATTATCACCGGATCCCAGAAGAAGTCCGTCTTCTCGCTTTAGAGAAGAACAGACTTCGGAGACGGTGACAGCGGACGCGAGATCCGGACGACAAGGCCAGCTTCAATCGGGCGGCCGGCAAGTTACGTAGTGACTTGCAGGCCTTCCGACGAAGCTGCTGGGAATTTACGGTCGCCAAAATGGCAGATGATGCACCGGATGGCGCCTCCTCCGTTTACAGGATACCTACCGCGATGACCGGGAAGAGGCGCCGTCCTCCACTCCCGGCCATCAACGGGCCTGGTGGACATCCCCTTGCCAAGCCGGACGAGAAATCAGTGTTCCTGGCCGGGTACCTGGAGCTTCAATTTGCTCCTAACCCGTCCAGGGACCCAGACTCCGCCGAGGAGATAGAAGCCGAAGTTGAGGCTTCTCTCGGCAGCCCGATCACATCCGAACCTGAACCCACTTCGGTGGAAGAGGTAACGGACAGGCTTTTAGCGCTTCGGCCCCGGAAGAGCCCTGGACCGGACGGTGTTACTAACACCGCCCTACAGAGACTTCCGGACCGGGGAGTTCGCTTCCTGGTCGATTTGTTCAATGCCTGCTTCCGATTCGCCTGCTTTCCTAAGCAATGGCGTTCGGCTACGGTCACGATGATCCCGAAGCCGGGAAAAGACCTCAAGTTCGCCGAGAACCTCCGGCCTATCAGCCTGCTGTCGTCCACTTCGAAAGTCTTCGAACGACTAGTCCAGCGGCGGCTAACGGATCACCTTCAACCGTTCGATATTCTGGGCCCCGATCAATTCGGTTTTCGTGCTGGGCACTCCTCGACGCATCAATTCATGCGTTTCGTGGAGACCGTGGCCGAGGCCGGTTGCTCGCGGGAGCAGACCGTCGCCGTTTTCCTTGATGTCGAGAAGGCTTTCGATCGTGTTTGGCATCCAGGCCTACTTTACAAACTCACGGAGATTCTGCTTCCGGATTGCTACCTTCATCTGATTGCTAGCTTTCTTCGGAACAGAACCTTTCGCGTGCGAGTTGATAACACCCTTTCCTCGGAAAGGGCTATTACTGCTGGTGTCCCTCAGGGAAGCGTCTTGGGCCCCCTGCTTTTCTCTGTGTACGTCAACGACGTGCCCAAGTTGCTTGGCACCAGGTTGGCCATGTTCGCCGACGACACGGCAGTGTATGCTGTCGATCGTCGTGCTGAGACGGCCGTTATCTGGCTCCAGGAACAATTGGACGAATACGTTGAGTGGGCAGAGAAATGGAGAGTTGCCATCAACGCAGCCAAGAGCACAGCAGTAGTCTTCTCCCGACGCTTTAGGCTCCCCGACAGACTCTACGTAGGCGATACACTTTTGCCCTGGTATCGAGAGGTCAGGTACCTCGGGGTTCACCTCGACCGACGTCTCACCTGGCGGACACACTCTGCGCAAGTAGCCCGAAAGACCACCCATCGTCTTTATCAACTCCGCCCCGTACTATGTAGCAACGCCATGACCCGCCGCCTAGGGAAGCTTATCGCCTCCACTTATGTGGCGCCGATGGTTAACTACGCGATGCCCGTTTGGGGCTACTTGGCCAAGACACATAAGCGAAAGCTTCAGTCTCGACCGAGGATTGCGCTGGGCATGCAAAGCCCATTATCTGACATCTAACAAAACCATCCGTGACTCCCTGCCTGTCCGTTCCCTGGACGCCACTATACGGACACTGTCCCGAAAATTCTATCGTCGCTCCGCCCGATTCCAGGGCAACCATCTCATTAGCGCCCTCGGTCGCTACCAACTGTGCCAGGAGAATCTTGGACCCGGCCTCGGCGAACACTCACCCTCAATTAAATAATTAATTGAAAACCCACGGCCGGTAGCAGGCCACACCCTACACCCAGAAGCACTCAGTAGTCCCTACGGCAGGAGCTCTTCTGAAGCTCGGAACGTAGTGCACGAGCGGGCGACGGGCAAGCCCTTCGTCCCGCACAGCCACTGACCCTGCTGTGTCACAAGGACCAGTCAGTCTCCCGCCTCATCAAACCAGGTCGCTGATTCAGGTAACAGCGGCCGGCAGTCTGTCAACCTTGCTTCTTCCACTAAGCCTGACCCATCTACCTTACGTTTCCTCCTATTATCACAACTGGGGGTTGCGCGGCCCGCGCGAAGCGCGGGTCGCGAGTAGTGCAGTGTCCCGGGTCTCAGAAAGGACTCCTGCCACTGGGTCTGGTTGAGTTCTTTTTATACTTTTATCTAATTATGGGGGGGTCTGAAACAACCTGCGATTGGTGGATTATACCACCGGGACTAGCAAACGAGGTCGCTTCCAGGACTCACCTGGTCGCGGGGTGTATTTACCAAGTCCGGCAATGAGCGAATTGTGGGTCACTCTGTCGGAACGAACATAGAATCGTCGCGCCAGGCGTCTCACGGTGTCATCAAGAGAGCGGACACCGAGTCCTCTCCTCAAAAGACGAGAAGAGGACTAACTCTAGTCCTCCGGGGGACTTTGCACGCGAGCTTTAGTCCCCGGTCGAGTACGCGCTGGAGCGCGATTCTATGACCACGAGCCAGGTATCCCCAAACAGGACAGGCGTAGGTAATCACGGGCAACACGTACGTGTTGACTATGAGCTTACCTAGCCGGGGGGTCATTGCCGGATTAGAAAGCACGGGCCAGAGTCTACTGAGTTGTGCCGAAGCGCGTTGTCTGATGTAGTTTGTATGGGTTCGCCAGGTGAGTCGGGAATCCACATGGAGCCCGAGGTACTTGACGCTGTTGGTCCAGGGCACCTCGACGGGGCCTACTTTAAGCGGCCGAGGCCGCTTACGTTTGCGCGAGAATATTACCGCGGCGCTCTTGGAAGCGTTAACGGCAACTCTCCAGTCATCGGTCCACCCGACATACGCGTCGAGTTGGCGCTGGAGCTTAACTGCCGCATAACTTGCGTTCGGCTCTGAGGCAAAAGCCGCAGTGTCGTCCGCGAACAGCGACAATTTCACTCCAGGAACTCGGGGCGTGTCGTTGACAAACAACGAGAACAGGAGAGGCCCAAGGACACTTCCCTGAGGGACGCCAGCGGTGATACGCCTCTCCGAAGAGAGAGCGTGGTCTACTCTCACTCGGAAGCTACGGTCTCGCAGAAAGCTGCCGATCAAGTAACGTAGCAGTCTGGGAGAAGGACTTCCGTTAGTTTGTAAAGGACACCCTCGTGCCACACGCGGTCAAAGGCTTTCTCTACGTCTAGGAAGATCGCAGCCGTCTGTTTGCCCTGGCAGCCAGCCTCGGTAATGCATTCCACGAGTCTCATCAGCTGATGAGTCGAGGAGTGCAGATCACGAAAGCCGAACTGTTCGGGGATCAGCACGTCTAGTCTTTCTAGATGGTCGCGGATCCTACGCTGGATCAGACGCTCAAAAACCTTGGACGTCGCGGACAAGAGGCTGATGGGCCTGAGGTTTTCCACGCGAGAAGAATTCTTTCCCGGCTTAGGGTATCACGATGACGGTAGCCGTTTTCCATTTCACCGGAAAATAGGCCAGTCTGAGGCATGAATTGAACAGGTCAGTGAGGAACTGGGTTCCTCGCTCCGGAAGGCGATGGAGGGCGGAATTCATGACTCCGTCTGGGCCAGGCGCCTTCCGGGGCTTGAGCTGAACAATCCTCTCAGAGACCTCCTCCGGGGAGATGGGCTCCGGCTGGACTGTGATATCGGCCGATAGAAAGCGCTCTACCTCGCGGCAGATTTGCTCAGTGAAGGCCGGGTTCTTGGATGGGTTGGGAGCGAACTGACGCTCTAAACTGTCAGCCAAGAACTCTGCCTTTTCGAGGGGGCGGCCAAGGGGTTGACCGCCGGGTCCGGCCAGTGCGGGGAGAGGCGCGCGTTTGCGCTTTCCCGTTAGGGCACTGGGAATCCGCCAGACATTACGGTCCTCGGCAGGGCCATCCATCTGTGTAACAGCTAGCTCCCAGTTGCGTCTACACCTCTTCTGAGATCGCTCTTCGTCTGAGACACCTCTTCGGGGATCCGCTGATAGTCGGGCGTGAGCCCCGGCTTCATCCGGGAGGACACGTCAACCGCCGAGACTACGGCTGTGTCGAATAAGGCAACTGCCTCGTCGACATGCTGGGTAGTGTCGAGCGGGATATGCTCTGGTAGGCGGCGACTGAACGCCGGGCCAAAGCGGTCCCACTCGATTACCCGCCGCTCGTCGCGGACGGTGGCGTGCTGGGTAGCTATATGCACACTGATAGGGCAATGGTCCGAGGACAGTTCCAAAATGACGGAGACGTGGACCGGGCAATAAACGCCCCTGACCGCGGCAACGTCCAGTACGTCAGGGCGGGAGTTAGCCCTCGAGGGATAGTATGTAGGCCTGGTAGGACCCATGACTGTGACCCGAGCCGCATCAGCATACCTGCGTAAGCGGGTCCCGTTTGGGTTCGCCAAGCGGCTCCCCCAATCGGGGTGCTTACAGTTCAGGTCGCCCGCCAGGACTACCCTCCTGTGTGCTCCAAAGACGGCCTCCAAATCGTTCGACAGGAGCTCCGTTTGTGGAGGCTTGTAAGCGGAAACCACGAGTAGACCGCCGAGAGCCCTCCTATTATCATCCCCGATAATAGGAATTATACCCAGCTTTTAGCTAACCTTCGTTCTGCCCTTCCTTCGACGTCCGTGGAAGCGAAATGCTCCGGCAAATCGCTGAAGCTGGGTGTCAAAACCATCGTTGACTTCCGCGCTGTTCAGCACTTTGTGTCAGCGCGGAATATATCCTTCCATACCTTCGCTCTCCCTGAGGAGCGTGAAGTAAAAATTGTTATCCAGGGTATTCCTTATCATACCCCCTCCGATGCTATTGTGCAGAAATGGACGTCTCTTGGCTATACGCCAACAGCTGTGTCAGTTTTGCACGCCGGCAAAGGGGACACCAAGCATCCCGTCAATACTTTCCTGGTAAAGTTGCTTAATACTGGAAATTTCGAGGAGGTCTATGGCCTTCAAACACTCCTTCACCTGCGGGTGACAGTCAGATCATTTGACCCGCGCCCAGGCCCTGCTCAGTGTTTCAACTGTCAGGGCTTCGGGTACGCTTCCCTATTCTGTCATGCGCCCCCACGTTGCGTGCGGTGCGGCGACCCTCACCGTGGCTGTGATAAGCCTCGTGTGCCGGGTTTTTTCCCGTACTGCTGCAACTGCAAGGGCGCCCATCCGGCTAGTTACCGGGGCTGTATTAAATATATCGAAGCAGAAAGACAGCAGCGATCTGCGCGCCCTGGCGCGCAGCGTCGTGTAGCTGGCCCGGCCCCTAATCGGCGAGAGGTCTTACCCCTCTCTCCGGTAAATCTGTCAAGGCCCCGGCGGCGACTCCTGCCACTCCCGCGGTCTCAGTCCCGCCTGCAGGCGTCGCTCCGGCGGCGCCTGTGACGGCTCCACTACCGGCGCCTGCCGGAGCGCCCGGCCCTTCCTATGCAGCTGTCGCTGCTAAGACATTATCACAACCCACTTCCGCCCGCAAGGGTACCAAAAAGCGCTCGCGTCGCCGGACTCCCGGCCGACGACATCAGCAGGCTCGACCTGCCCAAACTCAGCGGGACTCTCCCGCCCCTGTGATCTCCCAACCTCCGCGTGAGCAGACCACAGTTCAGTCCGCTAACCCAGCGCCATCTGCAGTCCTGGCTGAAGTTCCTCAGGAACGTCCGCGCGGGTCCCGGGAATTTTCTCGGGCTCCAGCGGATCCCCTGACGGCTTGGGCCACTCAACTTGTAGAAAGCATCAGGTCTGCTCCTGACACTTCGACTGTGCTAATGTTAGTATTCCAATCCCTCTCTGCTCTCTTCCCTCTCCTCCCCCTCAATGGCTAGATCCCTGCGGATCGTCGCTTGGAACGCCGATGGCGTTTCCTCTCGTCGATATGAGCTGGCGGCTTTCGTCGTGGAGTACGACGCTGATGTCGTGCTTCTCTCCGAAACCCATCTAGCCCCCTACCATCGATTCTCACTTCCAGCTTACACTTGTTATCGTCAGGATCGTCCCCTACAGCCGCGCCATCCCCCGTCTGGGGGTACGGCGATTCTGGTCCACAGGCGGATATCCCATAGACCACTACCCCCCTCACTAGTCGACTCATCGAAGGTTGCGCGGTGGCGGTGGACGCAGGCGACTCGGAGTTGCGCATTGTTTCCGCGTATCTCCGGCCTGGCCTGAGCCCGCCGCCCACGCCTGAGGAGTGGAACGCTCTCCTCGACCACCCAATCTCGACGATTGCAGCCGGCGACCTTAACGCCAAACATCCTTCTTGGAACAGTAGGGCTACCAACGCCTACGGCAACTCACTCCGCCGGTTCGTCCTAGACGACCCGGATACGCACGTCATCGGCCCTGATGATCCCACCCACTACCACTATGCCGGTCACCGACCGGACGTTCTTTTTGTAGTTGTAGTCAGGAACGTGGCCCATACCATCCAGGTCTCGTCAGTGTCAGACCTCTCGTCTGATCACAATCCCCTGTTAATAACTGTTCGAGATGTGTCGGCTTCACCCCGACTTCCCGCTGGTCCTGCTAGGAGGATCAACTGGAGCTCCTATCACGACGAGCTATCTCGAAGGTTACCATCTGTCCCAGCGGACCCGATCGCCACTCGTGACGATCTGGATCTCCGTGCCACTCATCTCCAGGAGTTGGTCCAAGGTGGCATGGATCGACACACATACAACGTTGAGGTGAATCGCAAATCGACCCTTCAACCGGAAGTTATCCACGCCATCTGGCTTCGGCGCAAGCTCCGCCGCAGATGGCAACGAACCCGCGATCCCGCCGTCAAACGACGGTTTCAGGCCTAGTCTCTTTACGTCCAGCAACTTTGCGGGACGTAAACTCTGATCAGTGGGACTCATACCTTGAGTCCCTTGAAGTCGACCAAGCCTCCGTCTGGAGAGAGACGAGTCGCCTTACTCGCGAGAAGCGTACTCGCAACCCGTTGACTACCCCGAACGGCATTGTTTCTTCATCGGAAGGCAAGGCTGAGGTCTTCGCCGACTGCATGGAGACTCAATTCACCGTTCATGGAGGCGTCTCGGACCCTGCCCACGCGGTAGTGGATCGAGACTTCCTATCTGGATATTTTTCCCGCCCTCCACCTGACCCTCCCGCTCTCTTCGACAGGGACGAACTCGTTTCGTCTATCTGGCGATTGAACCGACGTCGCGCCCCTGGTCCTGATCGGATCGGGGCCGCAGCTTTGCAACATCTCCCGGCCTCGGGCGTTGAATTGGTCCTGGATCTGTTCAACTCCAGTCTTCGGCTGCAGTACTTCCCCCGCTTGTGGAAAAATGCCAACATCTGCATGATTCCCAAGCCCGGCAAGCCTAGAATGCTTGCAGGCAGCTATCGTCCCATATCGTTGTTGCCAGTACTCTCAAAGTTGTTTGAGCGTCTCCTATTCGCCCGCATCTGGCCGCTGCTGGATAATTTTATTCGGAGCGAACAGTTCGGGTTCCGTAGAGAGCACTCGACAACTTTACAACTCGTCCGAGTTGTCACAGCATTGTCCGACGCCGCCAACAAGAAAGAGTCTACGGGTACTGTCTTGTTGGACGTGAGTAAGGCCTTCGACAAAGTCTGGCACGAAGGTCTTCTCTACAAACTCGCTCACTCCCCCATCCCACCGTCCATTGTGCATTTCTTGCGGTCATACCTCAGTGATCGTACCTTCAGGGTTAGCGTCGAAGGGTCCTGTTCATCAGTTCGACCCGTCGCCGCTGGCGTTCCGCAGGGATCTGTCCTCGGCCCCGTTCTGTACCTAGTGTACACGAACGACCTGCCTGTTATTCCTGGAGACAAGTTATCTCTATTCGCTGACGACGCAGTGTATTACTGCAGCTCCCTGTCCCCGCAAATAGCGTGTACAAAGCTGCAGCGTCAGTTGAATCTGCTTCCGGGCTGGCTACGGAAGTGGCGGGTGCTGATCAACGCGGAGAATTCCGAGGCGATCTGCTTCACCAGCAAGTCCACTTCCCGGTGCCAGCCCCTCTCCCTCGAAGGGAGGCCTATCGCCTGGCATAAGTCGGTGAAGTACTTGGGCGTTCGGCTAGACCAGCGCCTTAGCTTCAACGGCACGTGACTGATACCCTCAACAAAGCTCGAGGCGTCCGAGCCAAAATATTTCCCATGCTCTCGTGCCGCAACCGCCTGGCTTTGCGCACTAAAGTCACCATCTATCTCTTGTTTCTCCGGTCAGTCTTGACCTACGCTGCTCCCGCATGGTGGTCGCTTGTGTCGACCACTAACAAGTGTAGGCTGGAAGCCTTCCAGGCCCGTACCCTCAGATCCTTGTCGGGGTCTCCATGGTTTGTGAGAAATAATGTTATTCGTGGAGGCCTTCGAGTTCCTACCCTTGCTAATTTTGTCCGGTCGCTTGCCGAAACTCTCTTTGCTTCCGCAGCGACCTCGTCCTTTCCTTATCTCCGTTCTATCAGCACGTCTGAACCACCTCCCGCTATTCTGTCAAACGCCCTCGGGCGATCTTAGACGACCCCCCATAATTCTGTATGCTGTAACTTAGGTTCCCAAGCAATTCTATTTCCTTGTTACCTTCCCATTCAGTCAGATACCTTCCCCAGGTATGTTTGTTTGCAAGCTGCTTGGCGCTGTTACCGATGCCACAGACACGGAGGTTCCCTGCCTCGCGGGGAACGACCGGCGCTACAAGGCGCCTGCATGCCGGGCCGGGCGCGTGCGGCATCTGCTGTTCGCCCCGAGACCGGTGGCAGTGTTACCATGACCCGGAACCTATATAACAAAATTGAGAAAATTTTCCGCCGCCTTCTCAGTTAACTGGTTGGCGTGTCCCTCTCGAATATTTTAGGAACCCTACTTTTGAAAGTCCAGCACTGTTTTCTTCTGACAGCCATCGGGCACGTCCCGAAAGCTGTAATAACCCATGGGTGCAAAGACGCCCCACTATTTAATGCAATGCAATGCAATCTCTCACAAGGGGCTGCACTTCGGACCCAGCTCTTGAGCAGGACGGACCTCTCCTTTGGACTGCTGTCTCTCCTGCTTGGACGGAAGACTTCGCTGTTATCAGCTGCTGCCCTGCTGCCTTCGATACGAGGACAGACACACATCATCAGCTGCCCTGCTTGCTGGATTCAACAGGCCACAGAAGACAAGAAGACAACAACTCAGCTGGCTGGTGAACTGAGTAGCCAGCACAACAGCTGAGTTCGCCGGACCTTCTCAGGGCCACCAGCCGAGCGACCCTTTTCAGGACCACCAACTTGCCGCTGAAGAAGAAGCACTTAGCCTGCCAGAGCTTTAAGTTGCGCAGCGCATCTTGCCCGCTGACGCTCAGGCTCTTAGGTAGCGCTGCTTAGGACGATCCTTGCGAGCCCCCACCAGTGGTAAGCGAGCTTGGATATCGCCTAGGTAAAGAGGCCGGTGTACACCTCTCTTGGTAAGGAGAGGTATCTAACGAAGCCGGTCATTAACCCAGCTCGTAGACAGCCTGAGCGTTCCAGTTTCTCCCCGCTTGCGATCCGGCTCGGGCCGGACTCTAGGTCCCTGGTTACCGCCGGAGGCAGCCTGGCTGCCTCTGGTCGGCGAACCTCCCGCTCGTTGGCGGATATGCCCGGTTCGGGCGCATCAACGAGCACGCAGTCGCTCGCCACTGCCCCACCCCACACGAGCGATTCGCCGTGTTCTCCGCTAATGGATGCGGACCAAGTCGATCCCCAGACGGTTCCGGTGCCCGGCGACGAGACCGACAATTTCGTGGCGGTTGGGCCACGGGGGCGCCCGGTTAAGAAACCGAGGCGGAATCGGTCCTCCTCTACCCCTTCCTCGGCGTCCGCCATGGAAGTTGTACCCGCCGATGGCGAATCCGGCTCGGGGTCGACTGTGTCCGGCGATGCCTAAGCACCGCCGGCCTCTGGTCGCATCCCGCCCGTTTTCGTCCGCGGCGTGAACAACGTCACCGGTTTTTACCGGTGATTGATAGTGGCTCCCGGACTTCCCCGGCCAACGTTGACTTGAAGCTCCTTGGGGGCGATACTGTCAAGATCGTTGTCCGAGGAATGGATGTGTACCGTAGCGTCATGGCGTTCGTGGAACAATCCCAACTCCAATTTCACACATTCTCGCCGAAACAAGTGTCAGAGCTGTTGGGTTGTGCGTCGTGAGACGACCCAATGGTTTCCTAGTACCGAGCCTCCGGTAGGGGCTTCTGCCTAGTGGTCCTGTCCAGACGGAATATTATTTAATTAATTTTTATTGGTCGCTACAACGACATGCTCGTACTAGGTCGACTAGTACAGTATTTGTCGAGGCCGTTTCCAAGATTCACCTGAACGTGTTCGGTACTTGCCAAGGCCAGCTATGAGTGGGTTTGTCTAAGATTTACGTGCAAGTCGCCTTGCGGTGTCATCCAAGGAGCGGACACCGAGTCCCCTTCTCAGGAGACGAGAAGAAAACCGATAGGGGACTTTGGCCGATAGCCGAAGACCTCTATCGTGAACGCTTTGCAACCTTCTTTTATGAACGGTTGCGAGGTAACCCCAGACGGGAAGAGCATAGGTAATGATCGGCAACAGATACGCGTTGACGATCAACTTACCCAGCTTGCGGGTCATAGCCTTGTTGACAAGTATCGGAAATAGTTGCGCGAGACGAGCGGACGCTTTCTTTCGCATCGTCTCAGCGTGGGCACGCCAGGTGAGCCGACGATCAAGGTGGACACCGAGGTACTTTACTTCTCTCGACCAGGGCAAGTACGTTCTACCGAGTCTCAATCGGCCTCGTGGTTCTTTCAGGGCGCTTTAAGAATAGCACCACGGTGCTCTTGGTGTCGTTGACGGCAACTTTCCAGCTTTCCGTCCACGTCGAATACGCATCGAGTGCGCGCTGGAATCGTAGGATAGCCCTGTCAGCGTTCCGATCGGCGGTATAGACCGCCATGTCGTCGGCAAACAGAGCCATCTGGACTCCAGGCACTCTGGGTGCGTCGTTGACGTACACGGAGAACAGGAGAGGCCCTAGCACACTACCTTGAAGTACCGCGGCCGTAATGCGTCTCTCGGAAGAGACATGGTCGTCTATTCTCACGCAGAAAGTCCTCTCCGTCAGAAAGATAGCAATCAAGATAGTCAGAGCTGGATATCCCGGAGCTTGAACAAGAGCCCGTCGTGCCAGACACTATCAAAGGCCTTTTCCACATCTAGGAAATAGGGGACAGTCTGCTCTTTCCGACACCCGGCGTCCGTGATGTATTCCACCAGTCTCATCAGCTGATGAGTGGTGGAATGCCCCACACGGAAGCCGAACTGTTCGGGGACCAGTACATCGAAATTTCGTAGATGGTCTAATACTCCCCGTTGTACGAGACGTTCGAGAACCTTTGACGTGGCTGACAGTAGACTAATGGGCCGAAGGTTGCCGGGACGGCAAGCGTCCTTTCCCTGCTTCGGGATCACTATGACCGTCGCCTTACGCCATTTCTGGGGAAAATAGGCCAGTCTAAGACACGCGTTGAACAGCGCGACCAAGAAAAATACTCCTTGCTCCGGGAGTCGAGTAAGAGCGGCGTTCGAGACGCCGTCCGGGCCAGGAGCTTTTCTCGGTACGAGTTCAACGAGCCGATCTGTGACCTCTTCCCTAGTAATGGGTTCGGGCTCCGTAGTGATTGGAAGAGACAGAAAGTCTTCCACTTCGTTCTCGACTTCTTCGTCGAAGTCCCAGTCCATGGGCGGGTTAGGAGCGAACTATCGCTCGAAACACGCGCCCTAGTACTCGGCCTTCGCCTCCGGGCGAGCCAGGATTTGACCAAAGAGTCCAGCATTGGCCGGGATACGAGGTCGGTGCCTCTTCCCTACCAATGCCGAAGGTATCCGGTAAGGGCTACTTTCGTCCGATCCGTCCCCTGCTTGGGCCACGGCGAGTTCCCAACAGCGTCTCCGGTAGGCCTGCATTTCACGACGTAAAATGCCGGTCGCCCGGTTGTACGCTGCCTTGTCGGCCGGATCACGGGTCCGCTGCCAGCGTCTCCGGAGGCGATTTCTCTTGCAAGCGAGAGCACTCGTCTCCTCTGGAATCCGCTGCCAGTGGGGCGTGACGCCAGGCTTCATCCTGGAAGACGCGTCGATCGCAGATACGACAGCCTCGTCAAACGCGGCAACTGCCTCGTCGACTTGGCGGACGGTTTCGAGTGGTCCCGCCTCTGGCAATCGGCGACTTAACGCCGGGCCATAGCGGTCCCATTCTACCACCTTCCTGACATCTCTGCGTACGACGTGCTGGGTAGCGACGTGTATCAAGGTGGGGAGATGATCGGACGATAGTTCCGTTAGCGCGGAAACATGGACCGGACAGTCAATTCCTTGGATCACCGCTATGTCCAAGGCATCGGGAGCCGCGTTGCGTTGTGAGGGGTAGAACGTAGGTTTGGTAGGCCCAATCACTGTTATCCTGCGAGAATCGGCAAACCTGCGTAAACGTTTCCCGTTTGGGGCAGTCAAGCGACTGTTCCAATCGCGATGTTTACAGCTCAGGTCGCCGGCCATGATGACCCTCCTGTGTGCATCGAACGCGACAGCTAGATCGGGGTGAAGGAGCTCTTTTTGAGGCGGTTTATACGCCGCGACCATCTGTACGCCGCCTAGAGTGTTTAACAACTCCACAGCGGTGCCTTCGAGGTGAGTCATTGCAGGCAAGACGACTCGGTGATGCTCGAGATTGAGCCTCACCGCGACGGCAGTACCGCCATCAGCAGTGCCCGGTCTGTCGTTTCGATAGCACACATATTTGGCCAGTCGTAACCGACTCGCAGGGGTCAAGTGAGTCTCATTGAGAAGGACTACATCGGGTTTGAGTCGGGCCAGTAATCCTTGGAGTTCCTGGATTTTGTTGGACAACCCGTTGGCGTTCCAGGAAAGAATTGAGAGATCTCGTTTGAGGACCCGACTCATAGAAAACCTATACAAGTGGCGGCTTCCACCAAGAGCATGAATCTCTCGGTTGTATCGGCAGTCTCCAAGCGGGTGCAGATGGACCTGAAGGTTTGGACAACTTTGCGGAGGTCAAATTCCGCAAGGAAGTCTTTGACGACCTGGTAGTCGTCAGGTACGGTTTTTGAGGCAGAATGCCCGGAGACTGATTGCGCATAAGAGCGCCGAGGCTTATCAATCGGGGGATTGGTGGAAGCCAGGGGTGCCTTGGGGCCAGGTGTAGAACCTCTAGCGGAGGCGCTAGGAAGAGGGACAGATGCGATAACGTCAGTCTTCACGCGTTGCGCAGGGTGTCTGGACTGTGCGGCTGGGTTGGCAGGAGCCCGGGAGATAGCCCCACGGGGCTTACGATGCCGCTTCTTCTTGCCTGCATTAGGGTACCGCGGGGGCGGGAGGTCAGGCGAGGCTGCTTCTAAAGCAGGGGCAGGATTCTCCGGTGCTGGGGAGGGTTGAGATTTCTCAGGCTCCACAACCGAGATGATTGACAATGGCTGGTCTGTCTCACTTTGTTTAGATGCCGCGAGGTTACGGCGCTTTTTCGCCATAGGCGGGACAGGGACCTGGGAAGGAGCCTGAGTTGGAGACGCCTGTACCACAGGTGTCTACTTCGGGCTTTGCTACGTTTTCGTTGCTTATTAGCAACTGCGGCGAAAGACACGGCAGCCGTAGCAAGAGGCGAAGAGCCTGGCTGCTCGGTTGCAGGTCTGGAACCAGCTTCCGGATGCTTCGGTGGTGGCAGGCGCCCTTTCGGCTTTCGCCGCTCGAGCTCCCGCTGAAACACCGGACATGCCCGGTAGTTGGCGGGGTGACTTTCGCCGCAGTTGATGCACCTTTTAAAAGCAGGTGCATCGCAGTGTTTACTAGCGTGAGGTAGAGAGCACCTCACGCACGCCGGAGCATTAGAACAGGTCTCTGAGTGGTGCGCGAAGCGTTGGCACCTGTAGCATTGAGGCAGAGCCCCGGGAGCGCGGCTTCTTTCTACTTTTACGCGGAATCCGAAAAGCCGCGTAAGTGAGAGTAGGCTTGCGCCTGCCTCGCTATTCTCGGCCATGATGCGAACCAGGGGAATTGGACGCCTTGGTCCGGCAGGAGCAAATACCCGATGTACCGCGCGAACCGGATAGCCCAGCTCGCGCAGCTCATCGAGGATTTCCTCGAGTGGAGCGTCCACGTCCTAAGCCTCTGAGCACGAAGGACAGAGGCTTCACGTGTTTCGGGGTGAAGGTATGGTACTGGAGGTTGGCGGATTCGACGAACGCCATGACGCTGCGGTACTCGTCCATTCCGCGGACAACGATCTTGATAGTGTCGCCCCCAAGGAGCTTCAAGTCTAGTCCGGGAGCCACTATCTGTCGCCGGTAAAAACCAGTAACGTTGTTCACGCCGTGAACGAACACGGGCGGGAAGCGACGATTGGCCCCGAGCCGGATTCGTCATCGGCGGGGACAACTTCCATGGCGAACGCCGAGGAAGAGGTTGAGGAGGACCGATTCCGCCTCGGTTTCTTAACCGGGCGCCCCCGTAGCCCAACCGCCACGAAAGCGTCGGTCTCGTCACCGGGCAGCGGAACCGTCCGGGGATCGACAACTTGGTCCGCATACATAGCCGGAGAACACGGCGAATCGCTCGTGTGGGGTATGGGGGAGGCGAGCGACTGCATGCTCGTTGACGCGCCCGAACCGGCCATTTCCGCCAACGAACGGGATGTTCGCCGACCAAAGGCAGCCAGGCTGCCTCCGGCGGTAACCAGGGACCTAGGGTCCGGCCCGAGCCGGATCGCAAGCGGGACTACTGGAACGCTCAGGCTTTCTACGAGCTGGGCTAATGACCGGCTTCGTTAGATACCTCTCCTTACCAAGAGAGGTGTCCACCGGCCTCTTTACCTAAGCGATATCCAAGCTCGCTTACCACTGGTGGGGGCTCGCAAGGATCGTCCTAGGCAGCGCTACCTAAGTGTCTGAGCGTCAGCGGGCAAGATGCGCTGCGCAACCTTAAGCTCTGACAGGCTGAAATTGCTTCCTCTTCAAACTTGAGGGTGGTCCTGAAATGGGTCGCTCGGCTGGTGGCCCTTAGAAGGTCCGACAAACTCAGCTGTGTGTGCTGGCTACTCAATTCACCAGCCAGCTGAGTTGTAGTCTTCTTTCTTCCAAGATGTCCAGTAAGCGGGCAGCTGGTGTTTGTCTGTCCTCGTAGTCGAAGGCAGCAGGGCAGCAGCTGAAAGCAGCGAAATCTTCGATCCAGAGAGAGCAGTCCAGGAGAGGACCGTTCTGTTCAAGAGCTGGGACCGAAGTGTCTGTCACTGCTCTCCCGTCTCGCCCAAACACGTGAAGCCTCTGTCTTTTATCCTCAGAGGCTTTGACGTGGACTCTCCTATCGAGGAAATCCTCGATGAGCTGCGCGAGCTGGGCTATCCTGTTCGCGCGGTGCATCGAGTATTTGCTCCTGCCAGACAAAGGCGTCCAATTCCCCTCTTACGCATCATGGCGGAGAAAAGCGAGGCAGGCGCAAGCCTACTCTCTCTTACGCAGGTTTTTGGTTTCCGCGTAAAAGTGGAAAGAAGCCGCGCTCCCCAGTGTTCCAGGTGCCAACGCTTCGGGTACCACTCAGAAACTTGCTCTAACGCTCAGGCGTGCGTGAGGTGCTCTCTGCCTCACGCCAGTAAACTCTGCGATGCACCTACATTCAAAAGATGCATCAACTGTGGCGGAACGCCATGGAAGTTGTCCCCGCAGATGCCGAATCCGGCTCGGGGCCGACTGTGCCCGGCGCTGCCCAAGCACCGCCGGTCATTCGTCGCATCCCGCCCGTGTTCGTGTACGGCGTGAACAACGTCACCGGTTTCTACCGGCGACTCATAGTGGCTCCCGGACTTTCCCCGGCCAGCGTTGACCTGAAGCTCCTTGGGGGCGACACTGTCAAGATCGCTGTCCGCGGAATGGACGAGTACCGCAGCGTCATGGCGTTCGTCGAATCAGCCAACCTGCAATACCACACCTTTACCCCGAAACACGTGAAGCCTCTGTCCCTCGTGCTCAGAGGCTTAGACGTGGACTCTCCTCTCGAGGAAATCCTCGATGAGCTGCGCGAGCTGGGTTATCCGGTTCGCGCGGTACATCGGGTATTTGCTCCCGCCGGACCAAGGCGTCCAATTCCCCTGGTTCGCATCATGGTCGAGAACAGCGAGGCAGGCGCAAGCCTACTCTCTCTTACGCGGCTTTTTGGTTTCCGCGTAAAAGTGGAAAGAAGCCGCGCTCCCGGGGCTCTGCCTCAGTGCTACAAGTGCCAACGCTTCGGGCACCATTCAGAGACTTGTTCAAACGCTCCGGCGTGCGTGAGGTGCTCTCTACCTCACGCTAGTAAACACTGCGATGCCCCTGCTTTCAAAAGGTGCATCAACTGCGGCGGAAGTCACCCCGCCAACTACCGGGCATGTCCGGTGTTTCAGCGGGAGCTCGAGCGGCGAAAGCCGAAAGGGCGCCTGCCACCACCGAGGCATCCGGAAGTTGGTTCAAGACCTGCAACCGAGCAGCCAGGCCCCTCGCCTCCTGCTACGGCTGCCTGCCGTGTCTTTCGCCGCAGTTGTCAACAAACAACGTAAACGTTCCAAAGGCCCGAAGCAAACACCTGCAGCACAGGCAAATCTAACTCAGGCTCCTTCCCAGGCCCCAGTCCCGCCTATGGCGAAAAAGCGCCGTAACCTCGCGGCATCTAAACAAAGTGAGACAGACCAGCCTTTGTCAAACATCTCGGTTGTGGAGCCTGAGAGTACTCAACCCTCCCCAACAACGGGGAATCCAGACCCAGCTTTAGAAGCAGCCTCGCCTGACCTCCCGCCCCGCGGTTTCCTAACGCAGGAAAAAAGAAGCGGCATCGTAAGCCCCGTAGGGCTCGCTCCCGGGCTCCTGCCAACCCAGCCGCACAGTCCAGACAGCCTGCGCAACGCGTGGAGACCTACGTAATCGCATCTGTCCCTCTTCCTAGCACCTCCGCTAGAGGCGCTACTCCTGGCCTACTCGGCCAAGTCTCGGCGCTACTCCTGGCCTACTCGGCTAAGTCTCGGCGCTCTTATGCGCAAACAGTCTCCGGGCACTGTGCCTCAAAAACCGAACCAGACGACTACCAGGTCGTCAAAGACTTCCTTGAGGAATTTGACCTCCGCAAAGTTGCCCAGACCTTCAGGTCCATCCGCTCCCGCTTGGAGACTGCCGATATAACCGAGAGGTTCATGCTCTTGGTGGAAGCCGCCACTTGTGTAGGACTTCTATGAGTCGGGTCCTCAAACGTGACCTCTCCTGGATCCTCAAACGATTCTTTCTTGGAACGCCAACGGGTTGGCTAATAAGATCCAGGAACTCCAAGAATAACTAGCCCGACTGAAACCCGATGTAGTGCTTCTCAATGAGACTCACAGAATCAATCTCGAGCATCACCGAGTCGTCTTGCCTGCAATGACTCACCTCGAAGGCGCCGCTGTGGAGATGTTAAATACTCTAGGCGGTGTACTGATGGTCGCGGCGTATAAACCGCCGCAAAAAGAGCTCCTTCACCCCGACGTAGCTGTCGCGTTCGATGCACACAGGAGGGTCATCATGGCCGGCGACCTGAACTGTAAACATCGCGATTGGAACAGTCGCTTGACTGCCCCCAACGGGAAACGTTTACGCAGGTTTGCCGATTCTCTCAGGATAACAGTGACTGGGCCTACCTAACCTACGTTCTACCCCTCACAACGCAACGCGGCTCCCGATGCCTTGGATATAGCGGTGATCCAAGGAATTGACTGTCCGGTCCATGTGTCCGCACTAACGGAACTAACGTCCGATCATCTCCCCATCTTGATACACGTCGCTACCCAGCACGTCGTACGCAGAGATGTCAGGAAGGTGGTAGAATGGGACCGCTATGGCCCGGCGTTAAGTCGCTGCTTGCCAGAGGCGGGACCACTCGAAACCGTCCGCCAAGTTGACGAGGCAGTTGCCGCGTTTGACGGGGCTGTCGTATCTGCGATCGACGCGTCTTCCAGGATAAAGCCTAGCGTCACGCCCCACTGGCAGCGGATTCCAGAGGAGACGAGTGCTCTCGCTTGCAAGAGAAATCGCCTCCGGAGACGCTGGCAGCGGACCCGTGATCCGGCCGACAAGGCAGCGTACAACCGGGCGACCGGCATTTTACGTCGTGAAATGCAGGCCTACCGGAGACGCTGTTGGGAACTCGCCGTGGCCCATGCAGAGGACGGATCGGACGAAAGTAGACCTTACCGGATACCTTCGGCGTTAGTAGGGAAGAGGCGCCGACCTCTTATCCCAGTCATTGCTGGAACTTTTGGTCAAATCCTGGCTCGCCCGGAGGTGAAGGCCAAGTACTTGGGTGCGTGTTTCGAGCGACAGTTCGCTCCTAACCCGCCCATGGAATGAGACTTCGATGAAGGAATAGAGAACGAAGTGGAAGACTTTCTGTCTCTTCCTATCACTGCGGAGCCCGAACCCATTACTAGGGAAGAGGTCACAGATCGGCTCGTTGAACTCGTACCGAGAAAAGCTCCTGGCCCGGACGGCGTCTCGAACGCCGCTTTTACTCGACTCCCGGAGCAAGGAGTAATTTTCTTGGTCGCGCTGTTCAACGAGTGTCTAAGACTGGCCTATGTTCCCTAGAAATGGCGTAAGGCGACGGTCATAGTGATCCAGAAGCAGGGAAAGGATGCTTCCCGTCCCGGCAACCTCCGGCCCATCAGTCTACTGTCAGCCACGTCAAAGGTTCTTGAACGTCTCGTACAACGGAGAGTACTAGACCATCTAAGAAATTTCGATGTACTGGTCCCCGAAAAGTTCGGCTTCCGTGTGGGGCATTCCACCACTCATCAGCTGATGAGACTGGTGGAATACATCACGGGCGCCGGCTGTCGGAAAGAGCAAACTGTCGCCTGTTTCCTAGATGTGGAAAAGGCCTTTGATAGTGTCTGGCACGACGGGCTCTTGTTCAAGCTCCGGGATATCCAGCTCCCAGATTGCTACCTTCGCTTGATTGCTATCTTTCTGACGGAGAGGACTTTCTGCGTGAGAATAGACGACCATGTCTCTTCCGAGAGACGCATTACAGCCGGGGTACCTCAAGGTAGCGTGCTGGGGCCTCTTCTGTTCTCCGTGTACGTCAACGACGCTCCCAGAGAGCCTGGAGTCCAGATGGCCCTGTTTGCCGACGACACGGCGGTCTATACCGCCGATCGGAACGCTGACAGGGCTATCCTACGACTCCAGCGCGCACTCGATGCGTATTGGACGTGGACGGAAAGCTGGAAAGTTGCCGTCAACGACACCAAGAGCTCCGCTGTGCTATTCTCAAAGCGCCTAAAATAACCACGAGGCCGAGTGACACTCGGTAGAACGTACTTGCCCCGGGTCGAGAGAAGTTAAATACCTCGGTGTCCACCTTGAGCGTCGGCTCACCTGGCGTGCCCACGCTGAGACGATGCGAAAGAAAGCGTCCGCTCGTCTCGCGCAACTGTTTCCGATACTTGTCAACAAGGCTATGACCCGCAAGCTGGGTAAGTTGATCGTCAACCCGTATTTGTTGCCGAGCATTACCTATGCTCTTCCCGTCTGGGGTTACCTCGCAACCGTTCATAAAAGAAGGTTGCAAAGCGTTCTCGATAGGGGCCTTCGGCTAGCGGCCAAAGTCCCCTATCGGTTATCAGTTTTCTTCTCGGGTCTTAAGAAGAGGACTCGGCGTCCGCTCCTTGGAAGACACCGCAAGGCGACTTGCACGTAAATTTTACGTCCGAGCTGCGAGGACCCAGGCAAACCCACTCATAGTTGGCCTTGGCAAGTACCGAATACGTCCAGGTGAATCTTGGAAACGGCCTCGATAAATACTGTACTAGTCGACCTAGTACGAGCATGTCGTTGTAGCGACCATTAAAAATTAAATAAATAATATTCCGTCTGGACAGGGCCACTAGGCAGGAGCCCCTACCGGAGGCTCGGTACTAGGAAACCACTTGGTCGTCTCACGACGCACAACCCAACAGCTCTGGTTGCAGCGTCTCTCACACATTCTATTCCAGCGATTGAAAGGAAGCAGAACAATAAAAACTAACCTCAAAATCCTCTCCAAACCAACCAGTTGGCTAAAAATTCGGATTAGTTCGAGTGGGCCAGAATTTGACCAGTTCGCGACAAGTCGTGTGCCGGCTATTGTTCCTACTTTGTGCGCGGTGTTCTGTGCCGAATTGTGCTGAGTGCCAGTGACAAAGTGCCAGTGCAGTACAGTACGGGAGTTTGCTCTCTCCTCTGCCTCAAGAGCGTACCTGACACCCGTTGACGACGGCGATGTCGGGACGAGACCAAGTGGAGCCCCTGTCCGCGGAAAGTTTTGGCCCTAATAAGGGCCATAACAGAACCGATGGCAGGGTAGCCCCCTTGCTGAAGCCACCTGTGCTGCGAAGCGTTAAGCTAAGCTCCACAGATGGAACTACGGTAAGCATCCCTACCAAAATTCCCCCAAAATCTGAAATTGCCGCAGTCCGCGGCGATAGTCCTTTTAAGGTCCACCCAGCATCTGACGAATTTTCGCGGGCCCAGCCTTCTGTTGGTCCTGCTACCAAACCTGAAATTGACCCAGTCCACGGCTGCCCAGCATCTACCCGGCCAGGAGCCTGCTTCTGTTGCCCAGTTCCCTGCGACTTCCATGGAAGTCTCACCAGCCCCAGAGCAGCCAGCTCCAATTGCTCAACATCCCCTGGAGGCGCATCTGCACATTCCACGGCCCCAGCGCCGGCTAATCAGGCCCCTGTGGCCGGTGGTTCACCATTGGTCACTGAGGCTCAGCTGATGGCCTGGGTCAGCGGCATTGTCCCGCAAATTCTTGCTGCTCGGGATGCCCCAACTATACTCATGGCGATCCTAACATCGCTGATCGACCTGATTGTCCCTACATCTAACCATGGCTAGACAGTTTCGGTTCGTCGCGTGGAATCCAGATGGTGTTCCGGCGCGTCGGGCCGAACTGGCAGCTTTCCTTGTGGAGTACGACGCGGATGTCGTACTCCTCTCTGAAACACATCTTGCCCCTAATCGTCGTTTCTCCCTGCCAGCCTATGCTTGCTACAGGAAAGACAGGAATGGTCCCGATCGCCGTCACGCATCTGGCGGAGAGGCGATCTTGGTCCACAGGCGGCACTCTCATAGAGAACTCCCTGCCCCTGCAACTACCCTCATCGAAGCATGTGCTGTGGCGCTGGATGTTGCCGGACTGGAGGTGCGCTTTGTGACGACGTGGATATCCGCGTACATCAGCTCCAGGACCTCGTCCAGTCTGCAATGAACAAGAACACCTATACTGTTCCGGTGAGTAATAAACGCTCCGAACCTTCCTGCGGAATTTCTCCAAGCCATCCGATTACGGCGCCAGCTCCGCCGCAGATGGCAGCATAACCGTGACCCTGCCGCTAGACGGCGTTTTCGCAGCTTCTGCTTGACGTAAACGCGAATCGATGGGACTCCTATTTGGAGTCCTTGGAAGTCGACCACGCCTCCGTATGGAGAGCCGCTCGTAGAATACAAGGCGAAAAGAGGACTCGCCATCCCTTGAATACCCCGGACGGCACTGTATACTCTGCAGAAGGCAAGGCGGAAGTCTTCGCCGACTGTATTGAGGAACAGTTCACCGTCCATGGAGGCATCTCTGACCCGGGTCATACGGCCGTCGTCAGGGATTTCCTATGTGTATACTTTTCTGCTCCCCCCAATGATCCTCCTAATTCGGTCGACGAGGAAGACCATGTGTCTGTCCTAAGCCGACTGAAGAAGGGAAAGGCCCCTGGCCCCGATCGCATCGGCGCTGCTGCGTTGCAGAATCTCCCGCCTTCGGCAGTTGACGTTCTTCTTGAGCTGTTCAACTCCTGTCTCCGGCTGAGGTACTTCCCCCGCCTGTGGAAAACTTCTAATGTCATCATGATCCAGAAACCTAAAGAGCCGCCCACGCAACCTGGAAGCTACCGCCCGATAACACTATTGCCAGTAATGTCGAAGGCATTCGAGCGTCTTCTCCTGGCCCGTATTCGGCCCCTGGTGGATGGTTTCATCCGCGAGGAGCAGTTTGGGTTTAGGCCAAGGCACTCGACTACTCTTCAGCTAGTACGGGTTGTCACCTGTCTAGCCGACGCCGCCAACAATCATCAGGCAACAGGCGCCGTCCTGTTGGATGTGAGCAAAGCCTTCGATAAAGTCTGGCACTAAGGCCTGCTCTACAAACTGGCGCATTCGCTACTCCCGGCATCTATCGTCCACTTGCTCCAATCCTATCTGACGGATCGCACCTTCAGGATCGGCGTAGATGGGGCGTTCTCCCGGGTTCGCCCTGTCGCCGCCGGCGTCCCACAAGGATCTGTCCTCGGCCCCGTTCTGTACGTACTGTACACGAATGATCTGCCTGTTTATCCCGGGGTCACGGTATCTCTATTTGCCGACGACGCGATGTTTCATTTTAGCTCGCTTTCGCCTTGGCGGACGAGCGTAATGTTACGACGCCAGTTGGCTATGCTTCCGGACTGGCTGAGGAAATGGCGGGTAGCAATCAATACGGAGAAATCCGAGGCGATCTGCTTTACTCATAAGTCCATTTCCCGATGCCAATCCCCCTCTCCTTAGATGAGAGACCCATCAACTGGACTGAGACGGTGAATTACCTAGGTGTTCGGCTTGATCGGCACCTAAACTTCAACGCCCACGTGAACGCAACCCTCAACATGGCTCGTGGCGTCAGAGCCAAACTATCACCTACGCTTTCGCGGAACAGCCGCCTTTCTGTCCGTACAAAACTATCATTGTATCTACTGTTCCTCCGGACAGTACTCACTTATGCGGCGCCCGCTTGGTGGCCTCTCCTGTCGGCCAGCAACAGGCATAGGCTGACTACATTTCAGAAATGGACCCTACCCTCCCTCACGGGGTCCCCGTGGCATGTGCGAAATTCCGCCATTCCCCGGAGCCTCCTTTTTCCCACCTTAGAGGTCTTCGTCTGGTCCTTGGCAATGAATTTGTTAGCCAAGGCAGGCGAGTCCCCTTATCCGCACCACCTCCAAAGGCTGAATAGCGTGGAGAATGCACCGCCCCTCGCCGCGTCAGGCGCCCTAGGGCGCTGTTAGACGACCCCTACTTAGTTCATCACATGAACCCCCAGTAACGAACGCCCCCAACCTTCTGGAGACTGAATTGGTCACCATCATTCACAACCTGCGCCTGCCGAAACTGTAGTCAATCATGCTGCGGCAGATTGGAATGGATTGATTTATTGCCAGCATCGGCTTTGCCGATTCGGCAGGGCTTTGATCCGGGACACGGGCTCCCGCGAGGTTGTGCAAATGCCTTCCTTGCGAAAGCCGACTGCCCCGGTGATGAGTCCCTTCGACTCGGCCGCCGCCTTCGGGCGGTTGAGCCTCTTGTCCTCGCCAGCGTGCCTCTAAGTTTCCGTGGGCCATGTCCTCGGAGACCAAGGAGCCGCGACCAGGCGTTGCAATTGGCTGAAGCCATGACCACTGAGATCCCCGTCAGCACCTGCTTTGCTGATTCGGCAGGGTAATGACCTGAGACACGGGCTCTCGCGAGGTTGTGCAAGTGCCTTCCTTGCGGACGCCGGCTGTCTCGGAGTCATTCCTTACCGTTTCGGCCAACGCCCTAGGGCGCTCGAGCTTCTTGTCCTCGCCAGTGCGTCCACAACGTTCCCAAAGGCAAGCCTGAGGGGACCATGGTGTCGCGCCTCAGCGGGACAATTGGCTGAAGCAAAAGCTTAAGCTTGCCTCCGTGGTGGCCATGTAATTTATCATGGACCCGCGGACTGCACCATAACTCCTTGTGCAGAGCAAACGACCGCGCTGACCTGTTGGCACCTGGCGTTCATCAGGCCTAGGCCTGGCCAACGCACACAAATTAGGGCGCAAGACGCCCGCGCATCATCCATCCATCCATCCCTCTCTCACTGTTGCTTGTTCCCATTTCACTGGGCGAATTGTTCGGCATACCATCTATTACGAACATTCTTTGCTACTGAAGATGGCCACCGGTGGTGTGGCCGAAACGTCTAGCGATTTTACATCAAGCATTCGACCACGGCCTTTCAGCCCGGAAGTTTTAATTAATTATAGTGACACCGGCCGTGAAAGCCTACGTACTAAAGTCAGGAGCAATGTCTAACAATGTAAACAATTTTTTCAACCAATAGGAGTATTAGGCTTTTTGCCTTGACAACCAAACTTTAACAGAAAAATTCGTTAGTCCATTATTAGATTTAAAGAAGAGCAGATTAAAAAATCCATGCAGCTCAATATAATAATATAAAAGAAATAAATAATAATAGAAATGGGATAGTAATGAATTATAATGATAATATGTATGGTAATAATATGACAAGAAGAAATAATTAAAACTAAATCACTTAAAATTGAAAGAATAAACCTACCTTACAAATTATAAAAGAAAATGAACATGAAGTGAAACCTCAGATGTAAAGGAATGTGCTAAGTATAAAATTGAATTAAAAACTAAATAAGAAAAGGACTAGTCTACACTTTGACACTTTTTCACTCACTAATCAACTTTATTTAAAAACTCAATTAATGAATAAACTAGTGACAATCAGTTTATATCTTTATTGACTTTTTAATTTATGGTGATCAACTTATTAGACATTATAATCTTCTCTTAAAACGAACTGTTAACCTAAATTCACCAACTTTGGTCCAACACATACCATATAACCTAAGAATTAGTTTATTAAGAAACTGTATATAATTTAATTATGTTATTTGAAGTTTTGTACTTTATAAAGATCTTTTGTTAAATTTTCTGTAATCACGAGAACCCAACTCATTTAAAGTAACCAAAATAAAACAGATTATTGTATTTGGTGAGGCCCTGATCACTATTGCCAACCGCTGAAAAAGTAAAAAACAAGAGCTGGAGCAAACATTATATTATACAAATATTTCATTTGTTTTGTAAAGATAGAAAAAAAAGCACTAAAGAAATAATACAGTATTGACTAATTGTATTAACACAGTTTTAACATACAACAAAAGATTGGTATTTCTTTTCTAAATTTTCTTGTTAAATTAAATTCTCCTATTTAACTACTATTTAACTTTAAACTTTAATTATTTACTGTTCATAGGTAAGTTCTTTTCTAGAGCTCTTTTCACAACAAAAAAATATAATTTCTTTTTATCACCTGCATACATCTGCCGTTACCTTTGCGCGCGCGCGCGCTTGTGTGTGTGTGTGTGTGTGTGTGTGTGTGTGTGTGTCCAGAATCCTGAGAATTTGATAATGATGATGATGATGATGATTATGTTGATGCTGGATTCTCTGTCGCTACGGGTTGTTGTTGGTGGTGCTCAAGAGTTCATCCATACGTCTTGGTGTGTGTGGTCCTGATCGAGCTGCAAACCGGCAGCGTGACGTTGTGTGAAGATTTCTTGAGTCTGAGTGTCTAACCGCCTCAATTGCCAGGGGCTTTTTTATACTGGACGGCGGTCTGACAGGTTCACGACTGCTTTCGACCTGTTAGATATTGTCAGTTCATGTAAAGCGTCCTTTTAATTACTAATCACTTTTTGGTTCATTTTCGCGATTTCATGAACATACTCGTAGCATGAGCGATATCATTATGTGTGTGCGGGGGCAGGTGTACGCTTCAGACAATCCTTAGCCTGCATAATATTGTTAGAAACTGTTCATCATATACTTTTTACACTAATTATTTACAAAACATACCGCCCTGGGCAAATATGCAAATATATATGCATTGTTGCAATATACATCGTGTAGCCTTTTTGGTCACTGTTACTCGTAAGTAGGTTATGTCAGTATATTTGAGTGTGTCTCCAAACTTTGAAAAAATAATTTTATGTTCATTGTACAGTATTATTAACGAGGCTAAGGTGAACTGGTTATTCCCAGAAACACTATATATAAGAAACTACTATACCATGTGCGAAGTTCACCACAACATTTACGAGGATTCTTAAAAGCAGACAATGCATGAGATTAATGAAGCAAGAGACATAGATGCCTTTTACACGTCCTTAGTGTCACTTCGTAACGTTGAACAGAATGCTTTTTGCGTCATGTTTGGTAGTGAATTTAATGATGTATCAGTAGAAGAAACACACAAAAATAGGTGCAAACATAGGCACTCGTAATTTTGCTGGTAGACCCGAGTGAATGTTTGTAGTGGTGATGTTTCCTCACAGTAAAAACGTTTGATGGCCAACGGACATTTTAAACTGGTCAATTTTTTCCATTTTACAAAAATACCCTAATACCGCAGATTTCATGAGTTTTAGAGCACATGTTTGTCTGTTCTCCAGCGTTGTATAAATTCCAAGAACACGTAGAATCAAAGTATATGACATACTTTTGTCAAGAATATATACACTGCGTATTGGAAGACACGATGCCACAAATAGATCAACTGATTTTAATTTCATATCAGGTTTTATGATGATATTTACCATTGTTGAATCTTTACGTTTTTTTATGAAAGAAATCTCTTCTAGTTACAAAACATTTTATGGATATTTGGCTACACTGTGTCTTGTGGGATTTATGGTAATGCTTACACGTGTTGAAATCGTTAGATTTTTAGCATAGTTGTCATTATCGGATGCATACAAATTGTATGTAGGCTATAAAGCACATATCTAAATTTTATATAAATGCTGAAAGTGCATAAATATTATTACACAAACTTACTCATTACATTAAAATTAATACCTGAATGTGCTCTTGTATACGTACATTGACAGTTTTTCTTTATTATTACGTACAAATTTTCTCCGTGAGTACCGATCATCCGTTATGTGGATTCCCACCAATTAATGCTTTAGAACCAAGTTCCCTGACCACTGCGCACCTAAACTCCATCTATGTTATTACTCTTCTGTATAATGTATTCGGTTTATATACACAATACCAAATTAGTAGGCCTAACGTTGTTTTCTTTGGCAATCTCTAGTCTTACAGGTTCATATTACACATCAATCATTTTAATAGTTCTAACCCGTATGTTATTATATTACCCCAAGTGCATTTTCGTATAGCTTTATCTTATAATTAAACTTGTAACGTTCTGTACAAAATTGTTAAGGAATAACATTTCTAATTGTGAAGTCACATTACTTGTGTTTTTTAATTTCAAGTAAATTAAACAAAATATTTTAAAACTTCATAAGCAACAATAAAGTCTAACGTTTTTGGCCACTAGAATAACAAAATAACCCCTTGCTTTCACTTGTCTCTAAAATTTTGTCTTCACACTTTTTAAAATATTTTTTAACTTTTTGTATTCCAATACATGACATTAACATATATTTTAAAGTGAACAGTGTAGAAGCCTGCGCTCACGGTTACGATGTTCTGTACACAAAGTTTGCTTGATTTCAATATTTTATCAAACCTGATTTCAAAAAAGACAGTATTTCATTCTATATTGTAGCTTTCTAGCAAACCGAAATAATATGTATTATAAAGTTACTGTTTGAGTTTTAAAATTTCACCCCTCATTGTTAGTCTATTCTTAAAATACTCACGTCAGGCATTTATTAAAATTAATGTATTTTGTAACAATTTCACTCTGTTTAGAAAGTAACGACTTATTAAACTAAATACTATACACTATTAAAAGTTTTTAATATCATACACATGGAATCTGTCTTTATAGTACAAACAGTTACTTGTAGTTACAAACAGGTATTTCATTTACCTACAGAAATTTATCCCAGAAACTTTGACACCGAAACGAAATTGATTCTAAACGTGAAGTAAATTGTTAAACGTGATTTACGATGGTTTAATTACTTTACCTTTAAAAAATTTTCCAAACTTAATTAACTATTTGTTCTTTTACATATATAACAACGATTTCCAAACTATATTTTAAGAATATAATTCAATTTAAAATAGGAAATTTAATAAACAAAAAGCCTCCTAAGTTATTTAATTTATTCTTAGAAAGAACGAAAAATAGAAAACTACTGTTGCTTTTATTACACAGAAATTTATTTTTTTCAAAATAGTTTCCCAATGGCACGGCAGTTCATTGAAAATATTTATTGAAACGCGAGTTCCTTAAGTTTATAAGTACACATCACAGCTCTTAGACAGACGTAAATAAATAGGATTTAAAATGCAAAGGTTCCCTTGTTACTAGCGTTATAAGCAAAGTATACAACACAGCTTGTGGCAACGGTTTTAGAAATGAACGAAGATACAAACCTGATTTCTAACATTCAACACCGTTTACTAGTCTTTCAGTCTTTCATGAATTATTTCTGTGTTTGTAAACGCGCTGAATATTTTTCATCTTTTTGCACATTTTGCTCCTTTCCTCCAGTTTCCCCTCATCTTTGTCATTATTTTTCCAATTTTGTTTGTTCGTCTACTAGTTATTTGCATATTATGAGCTTAAAAAAAATTAAATTTTTAAGTAGAAAGCCTTTACTGATAGTTATTAGTTTTTTGCAATTTCTACAAACATAAATTGGTCTAAATCAAAATTAAAAAAACTGTAGAAACAAGCGTTGTTGGGAATAGAGAGGAAACAGTGATGTAACCTCTAGATTCTATTCTTTGTCGTAATATAGAATAAGTGCCGATGGATGTAAAAGCAATTAGAGGTAAGACCAGCTTTCTACATAACATAAAAAAAATAATTTAAGGTTTTGATATATCACTACGTTTTTTGTTAAAAAAAACAGTGGGATCTAGTGTAAATGACTTGAAGAAAATAATATTATAAGAGTTTTGTTTTAGGAGTCGCAAACGTCATGTAGAAATAATAAAATTATAAGGAATAACAACTGAAATAACAGTCAGAAAAGGGGAAGGAATGTTACATCTAATGAAGTGAGTAGGCCGAGTTAAATGTCAAGATGATATATCACACACTGTTATTACTGTCTGCAGTAAAAAGTACTATGGTAAATTAACAGAATGAAGAGAAACACTGGAAGGCTAAAATTGTGTTGTCATAACTATTCAGAATTAAATGGACTGATAAATTTACATCAGTAATTTTAATTCAGTTAAAAACAAATAAGAAAAACTGGCATTGCGGAGAAGCATTATCTAAAGGAAGTGACCTTGTCGACAGAAACGATTGAAATAGCAGAGCAGAATTTGGTGTAGCCTTTATAGAGATAAACCGAAGAGGACAATGAGTACTAGAATAAATAAGGTATATTTTTTAGAAGTGGATTATGGTAAGACAAACTGATTAACGGTTAGTCGTCCTTCACGTTTCTATTGGAATATTGTTTTTTGAACTCCCTGACTTCTTAGTCTGAAACAAATTCTGACGGATTGCAAAAGTATAACTGATATCTTCTGCTAACGATGATTTTAAAGTACTTATTATTTCTGTAATAAGTCTACGTACTACGAGTAATGGGATTCAATTAAGCGTATTGTATATACTTCTGACTAATGGGATTTGGCTTATATTTATCTAAATACCAAATATAGTTAACGCAGGTTGTAAAATATTTTTTATTAATAAAACTATTGAAAGTTGTCGACTTGTTAATGGACAGCGATGTAGTTTATTGTTCTTCCTGAATTGCAGATGGGAATTTTACTTTAAATACCAAATTTTATTTAGGTGAATAGTGCTTTTGCCACTGCGTTAAATATTTATTGATAACTGCAGCGTAAGATTAAGGGACGTCACATTATTGGCTAGGGTCCCAAGCAAAGTGACTGTCTCGGCCGGTTAAAACAAGTGACATAGAAATTTACGCTTCATTTACTGACTATGATGCCAATAACGCAATAAACATTGATGTTACGGTATGAACGGTTTATCAGTTAATGATTATATACATTTCACATCGCTATTCATGAATGAAACTTACCAACTTACAAAGTAGACATTACATTACTACTAACCATTTACTTCTTCAACTTGCGTTCCAGCTCTTGCAATCTTAACAGTATCCCAAGTCTTAAGTAGGATTCTTGCCCTAAGTCTACTATACTGCATTAATAAAATTGCCTATATTTTTAAAAGGTAGACTAGAAAGTAGACCAGTTTACACGCGTGTAGGGTAGAAAACACTAACAATCTTAAGCTATCGTCGATAGTGGAAATCAAGTTGTCTTGTCAAAATCTGCGAAGGGCAACTGCATGGGATTTCAGCTACTAGGTCATTCCCTGTATCAATTACGCAACTTCTAATCGTGAGTTACTCCGACATTTACATCCTCAGGACAGTATTTCTGTAAAGTAGTATTCAAGAGAATGCTTACACGCATGTAGACAAGAAAACACTAAAAATCTCAAATTATCACCGATGGTAGAAATCAAGTTGTCTTGGAAATATCTGTTAAGGGCAACTGCATGTAATTTCAGCTACTAGGTCAATTCCTGTATCAAATATGCATTGAAGGGATTTTGCCTTTCGTGAGACCAGAAAAAATATTTGACTACAATCTTAGAAGTCATCGCCTACCTTAAAACAACTGGATACAATTTACGTATTTGAGCTGTGTCTTGGACGAACTGAGCGTGATGTCGCCAGATTAGTCAGAACTCCAGACAAAGCCCAAGCTATTTCAG
The DNA here is from genome assembly GCA_034769895.1 of Magicicada septendecula. Classification (NCBI taxonomy): domain Eukaryota; kingdom Metazoa; phylum Arthropoda; class Insecta; order Hemiptera; family Cicadidae; genus Magicicada; species Magicicada septendecula. The sequence continues at coordinate 308,173,049 of CM068367.1, read as the reverse complement.
TTGATTGGTCCACAGCAACTAGACCCTGTCGATTTGAAATATGACTTTAGTTGTTGTGTGTGTAATCATTGTTTGCTTTTACAAGCGTTGACGATAGCCTTTTACTTGTTGGTTCGCAAATTGTGAAATTAAAAAATTCCTTACTACACTAAGTTTTCTTCAAACACCCAGAAGCCAAATTAGCTGACAGACTTTACAAACGTCATTCTTTTTATTACTTAATACATTTATTTATTTACCTACTTTCTTAAACAAAACTTATTTTACTCTGTTCTTTCTATATTGCTTTGACAGTCACACCTGATCGTCGTGGAACAGTGGAAACAGAATAAGTGACACCAATGATGTCACTAATTACAAAATTTAATTAGACACAACCAGCAATTATAAATCAACAAAGCGATCTTATATAAAAATGCAGGTTAATTTGTCCAACACAAAACTATTACAGTTCCACACGGATTAATACAATGATCACTTCCCACCAAACCGCCACTGTAACTTCGATCCGCACTAAATAAATCGCCGGCTGTAACTATCTCGGGAATACAGTATTTACACCTCCGACTCCTGGCAGTATAACAAGCTAGTTGGCATGAATGCTGCGAGAATAGTCGAGTAAACCTATGGAAGGGGCATCGGCATCTAGCATGGCCTACAACGTAATACTGGCGCGTAGAATGATCTGTTAACATCTGGAACAATCACGCGCGCCTCGACGTACCCAGACTGACGTACGTACGTAGTATTTATTTCATCAACTTAACACTGCCTCCTCGTTAAGCCGTTCCGAACTGGCAAATCGTCTGTGAAGTAATATTTAATATCTTTCACGCGATGGAACAGCTTTATGATCGAGCCGTAAATGTGGCATGGTGGGGAGCCTAGCTGATTGTGGTACGAATTCTAACGAAGACGCCCGACTGTGCTAATGAAATGTTGTTAAAATGTCAGTAGCGTGGTGGTAACATAAGTGAGCGCGAAAGTCTATTAATTACAGCACGTGACCACTGGATTATTAATGTTTTAGTTTATCGTAAGTTATGAACTAATTTTCTTACCTTTTCAGATAATAACGAAAAAAGTCATTTTTACTTTTTTAACATCAGGCAAAGTGATCCTTAGAAAAATACACACAATAAAATACACTTCAGAAATTCCTACTAAGGCTTTTTTATTTTTACCTCGTCTCACTAAACAGTGTTTGTAAAATATTACTGTGTTCATCCAAAAAATCAATTTTAAAATTCCAGTAGAAATAATTATTTTGAGGATAATCTTTATTTGATGTACTCATATAGTTTTAGCATATGTACAAATCTGTAGCAAACGCGCGCTCGCCTCTCTCTCTATCTCTCTCTGTCTGTCTCTCTCTCCTGCGCGCGTTCACACACAGACGACAACACGCACAAATACACACACATTTACAATTGAAATTTTCATTTTATTGTAAAACCTTACAGATATGTCTTCCTGTGATTCAATTATCACTCACGTATGTCAGTCGCTAAAGGGGTCTCCCGTAAGGTAATTAACAGAAGGGTAGTCTAGAATCCATGTTAATAGAAATAAACCAATAGAAAGTTACATAAATAAATGATGTCTCGATCATTTTAGGGATTTTACATACATTTTGATGAGTGTTCCAATAATACTTTCAAATGATGGATTTTCAGTAAGAGGCTCATGTATTATCAATTACTAACATTTAACCTAATAACGAAACATTTAACATTTTAGTAAACAAGTATAAGGAGGTAATTAAAGTAACAATTAACATGGCTTAAGTTTAATACTTTTGGCCAATTTCTATACGGTAAATTGGCATGTTTCATATAAATTTTTATAAATTCTCAATTTATTTTACTTTAAAAATTATTTCCATTATTAACATGTTTTTATATAAAATATAGTATCACATAATGAGATCAGATTTGCTCATAATGCAGCCGTTAACGATTTAAAGTAGATTTGTTAATATTTTTATGTTCATTCTTGGTAAATATACAAACTGTTAGTCTAGATTTGATTTAGAAAGGTGCTTCAAAAAAATGTTTATTTTTTCACTGACTAGGTCGCCAGCCTTTCCAGGTCGGTGTATTAAAATCTTCATTCTCTACTCAGCTGCCATTAAAGAATACGTCTTGCTTTGTAAGTTTTAGTGATCATATTGGATTATAGAATTAATGAACAAGTGTGGTTGAATGTAGGTGAGTGTGTAACTGTGTTTGTCTAATGAATTCTACTAGTTTTTTGCTTTTTGACTCTTCGACAAAACCGTAACAACACGTGTATTAATTTCCTTCTTATTTCAGGTCGTTCGATCAGTTCATGAGTTAGTAATGTCCATCAGTTAATTTTAGTATTTTAACGTTTGTCATTATTTTCCTTACATGTCTTTGTTTTTTGTTCTATAGTAATTACTCTGGTAAATTTATAATTTTGATGTTTATAAAAACCTCTATAGTCTCTACTGCATCAAGAAATTTGATTTCACTTGAGTCAAACGTTGTCACCATTGTTGTCGCGTTCTGGATCACTATATTCAGATGGCATGTCTTTTCGTGTGGAATTACGATACTTGAATTAATGAAATTAATTCGTTTATCTTATCCGCCTGCTAAGGTTTATCCGTAGCTGTGGCTATCAAATTAATAAAACGAATGTCGCATATTAATTTGTAAACGTAGGTGTACAATAACGTATTGTGTCCGTATCACACATCATATCTCCAACCTTCCTTTTAGTAGTCCAGAAACCCGCTTAAGATCCAAGCCACCAAGTCGGCAGGCAAAATTGGAGTCAGTAAGTTCGTTTAAACCTCTATGGCATGTGTACTGTAGTTATCACGTTGTCCGTATTCAGTTTTACTGAGGTAGCTAAAAAAAATTAAAATTAATAACTTCATTTTATCTAATATTAAAATATTTAATCCAAAATAGTGAACTAATTTTCACCTCAGCGGGTTTATTCATATTATAACATTTTATGAACAGTAGAAACTACAATATAAAATTATTATTATACAGAAATTTTCAATGTTACGTAAAAATTAATAATTAATACCAAAGAAACAAGACGTGCAGTTATGAGGTTAACCGCATTGTAACACTATTTTTACTCTGTGATAAGCAAGAACGGTAAATGAACTCTACAGCCTTAACTGTTACAGTGCTTCTTTGTAAGAGAAGTAAGTTTATTCCTATTGTTCATCAGTTCGAGATATGAACTTTGAAATTAAAAAGCATTTCTTAGTAAAAGCGGCTAGCGCGTCTTTTATGTAATGCGTCGCTCCTACCGCCGACAGCGAAAGAAATCTTTTACGTTTCTTTAATTACTTATTTTCTGAGCTCTCTTTAAACAGTACGATATAATTTTGCGTGGAATGAGAGCTTTCAATGGAAGAAATTTCAAAGATTTTTGATACCTCTAGGGAATGTATTTTCATAATTTTTATTTAAATCTATACACTGTTTGTTTCAATAACGACTAATTTACTTTTACAGTAATGAATACACCAACGTTGATATTGAGGTATGAAGAGACGTAATAAGGCAAAGAAGAAAATAGTCAAAATATAGTGGATGTGGAGAAATGCAAATTTAGCTCAACGCCTGAAAGTCAGAGTAGGCGTGAGAAAAATAATAAAGTATAAATGTAATTTTTAAAAGAAAGACTTCTTCAGCTGATGAGCTGGAAGTGATGATGAAGTTATAACATCACTTGTAAATAAAGTTATACGCTTCAGTAATATAATTAATAACACAGGGATTCAGTGCTAAACGTTATCAGAGATTGGATACAATTTTTATCTGATGGTCGGGGCTAAACTAGTTTTCGCTCCGCTAGAGCTTCATCAGAGGCTGGCGATAGGAATGCTGTCCGTCATGCTTTTGGTGACAGCGCCGTACCGTAGTTCAAAAGACCGTTGTGTGTGTGTGTGTGTGTGTGTGTGTGTGTGTGTGTGTGTGTGTGTGTGTGTGTGTGTGTGTGTGTGTGTGTGTTTGTATTTGTATTTGAGTGTGCTGTAATATATTTAAATAGTATGTGTGATTTACATTGTATTTGTTTGTTTCGGATGTTGTTTACATGCATTTTTGTGCGTTTGTATATTTCTAGTTGTTCTAGGGTGTCTAGTTTTCGGTTTTTTGTGTGTAAATGTAGGATTGCCATGTTGTTTTTTATGTTTGTGTATGTGTGGTCTGCCTCAATTAGGTAGTTTGCAAAGCTGGATTCGGTGCTGGAGTGTATTGGTTTTATGTGTTTAATGTATCTCTGAAGCTGCATCCTGTCTTGCCTATGTAGAATTTGTTACATCCTCAGCAGTTTAATTTGTAAACACCAGGTAAACCAAATTTGTTTTGTTGATTGTGTGTTTTTTACAGAGTATGTTCTTTTTGTTCGTAGTTCTGTATGCAATTCTTTATCCTGCATTTTTTAATTTGCAGGATTTTTTTTTTCTATTGGTAGTATTATAAATTAGTTAATTAATAACAACGGACACACCATGAACAACAAAATCTAGTGATTTGGTCACGTAATGAGATACTATAAATTGGAAAAGGTACACAGACACCCGTATAATTTATGTGTTACATTTGTGTGGTTAAAAACATGTTTTATTGTAAAAAGTATCCATGTTTTTGAGGGGAAGTGGAAGTAAATGTTTAGTGTAATACACGTTTGTCTCCTTAATTATAATATGAAGTCACTTGTAGACACTATTATGAGAATAAACGTCTATCTGTTTCTACAAGTATAATCAGCATATAATAATTTATACATCCTGTGAGCACAAGAGTAACTAATACAAAGTACAACGAGAGTATCTAACTAATAAGAGGTCAAAAGTTGCAACAAGAAAACAACTAACAAAATACTTTAATTTTTCACAGCCATAAATAATTTTCGTTTAGCTTTGTCTTTGCCGGGTGTGAGGCCGCGGTCCATTGTGTGTTCTTTAGTAAGACGGTACGGAAAGATCTCAGGTAGTTTATCAGTGGTTGCCCATCAGGACAGGAGTGAATTAGTTGACTTTTCAAAGTTATTTACTTATTTACAAATGATTTCATGACGTTTTTGACTGGCAAAGAATAATTGTGTGCAATTAGTATCTGAAATTGTAATTATGGGATTTTGATGATATAAATTGTAATTACTGTATCCAGGATTGTATATAAAAGTTTGTTATTTTGTATAATAAGCAGTAATATATAACATAATTATAAGGCAGTCTAATTCATCTGGTATTAGTTTGAGGTATTACTTAGTGTTTCAATATAGTGTGATAAGTAATGCAGTGAACTATAATTTGAAAATCTCACGATAAACAATAGACTGGTAAAGAAAAGTTGTAATAGGAATTCGCAAAACAAAATAAGGAAAAACCGAAAAATAAATTATGGGGCGAAAACTAGGATATCGACAAATGTGTAAAGCAAATGTCATTACCATTTCTCTGGAGAGAACAAAATAACAGAAAACGTCTCCCATCAAGCTCACGTTTTGCTTGTTTTGAATCAGAGTGACTATTTTTGATGTAATCTTTAAATAAACTTATACAATTTAGACATTACTTGCACAAATTTGTTCACACTGAGGTCAGCTCTCTCGAGAGTCCAACGGTCAGCTAGGTGGAGTATAACGACTGTAAAGTTATAGAGGCTGACCCCAACAAATTCTTGTAAACCTTGTTTCCAACTTTGTTGCTTCAAACGTTGGGTGTATTGCGCAAGAACAAATTACTTGTAGTGGTTTCAACAACTAAGTTAGTCGAGTGTACATAGTTTGCTATAAAAGCGAACTACTAGTTTACTACTATTTTACATAGTATGCGTGTAAAAGCGATTCTATATATTATTTGCAAAAATACAAAAAAGTACGTTCAGTGCAGATATTAGTTTGAAATTAAATAATGCTAACTTTGATATGGGGCATCGTTAAAGTTAAGGGACAAAGAGAATATGAGAAGGGGAATACATACGCATACACCATATAAAAATTAATTGAGATCACAAGTAAATACTAATGCACAGTCGTGGAAAAAGGAGAAATTTTGCTTATTAGTACATCCATGATTGTATATAAAAGTTAGTTGTTTCGTAAAATAAGCGGTAACACATAACATAATTACAAGACTTTCTAATTCAACTGGTAGTAGTTTGGGGTGTTCCTTAGTGTGTCAGTATAGTGTGTTAAGTAATACAGTGGACTACAATTTCAAAAACACACGATACACAATAGACTGGTAAAGATAGGTTGTAACACGAGTTCTACGAGAGGCTGTAATACGAAGAGTGCGACAGATCTCTTTCATTTATTCATGTCAGCAATTATTTAATAATAAGTATACAGTAGTTAGGTGACTTGTGTTAGCGATTTAGTCTTTGAATAAAAATATGATATTTAAATAATAGGTGTACATATTTCATAGACAAATATACATAGGTATACAGACAAATTACTTTGTACGTCATAGGAAAATTGTTTGGTTTTAATATTTTAATATGGTGGTACAGAATGTAACGTACAATTTTATTGGCCCATTACTTGCCACATTCAATTTCAGAAATAGATTATTAAAATTATGTTCACGATTATATAATTCAATTATTAGGTTACGAAATAATTGTTATATCTAAAATCATACACCGTTTTTACAATAAATGTACGCGTGTTCATAAATTACATATTCGTTGGTGCACGTTGGCACCCATAGACACTAAAACATTGGGACAAAGCAGGAAAACGAAGTAGGAAGCAAAACGAAGGGTGCAGAACGCATCTGTAGGACAAAAATATATAAAGTTTTACTGTGTGTTAGGAAAACATCTATTTCCAACATTTGTAGTGCAGGTAAGTCGTGAAAAGGGTAGAAAGGATGTTTACTGCATCTTATTAGTAACATGGAGCAAAATACATTTGCCGAAAGACGATTGGAGCTGCGGAGCCCTTGATATAGAAACTAAAAGCTGATAAAAACATCCCGGTGAGTTACATCTTTTGTATAATTCTTATATTAATCGAGACTAGACACTCTGTACACAAAAAGCAACTGGTGATATCAACAACTACGAGTACTGTTTAAATACTGTTTTTAAATAACTCGTATCAGCGATTCTTAAGTGATCGTAAAGTACTTTTAGTGCAGCAGGTAAGCGTTATGTCCGCATGTCATTATTCAAAGCGCATACTTCTTTCTGTAGACAACTTTGTGAATTTAGTGTTTTGTGACGGTTTGGTTGCGTCGTATAGATTTACTGCATTAGTGTTTAATGAATGAATTATAATAATATCATTATAATAATTTTACTTTCACTTTAATATCACTCATTACAAATTATGAAGTACGCGCGCACGTGGGTATGTTCCAATATTTTAATAAATTGACACATCATGAAATAACAAAAAGAAATATTGAACATATTCCAAATTTTACCACTGCATTTATACCCACAGTTATTAATGCTATAATTTATATACTCAAGTAAAGGTTTTATTTCTTATTGAAATATAAAACATTATAATTTGATTGTTCCAGGAGAATAGAAGGAGAATCCGACAAGTTTCTTGTATTTCACCATTACCGTTTTGGTGTTTTCCAAACGTTTAGTGTAAAATATAGAAATAATTTAAAGAGTTCTTAGATTATTGCTTAATCGTGTTGATAAGAAACCTAGTCACTATGAGATTTTAAATCGTGGTAACTGTATCGCCAAGATCAAATGATTAGGTGCGAAGATCCAATTAGCGATTTATTTCAAACAAATTAGGTGTGACAAAAATTAGTGAATGCTTCATACGTGATATGTGAATTAATTATGTGGTTCATATAGAATAATCACATTATCAAACACTTACTTAATACAGTTATTTTTTATTTTTTATCAATACTTCGTAACAGCAATTAAGCTAGAATCAGTTGAAGACGCAGTGATATAGATTCTTCTTTATACTCTTTAGGCCTACTAAAGAGTAGGCCTATCTTGTTTATAAAACAAATTACTCATTAATAATGTACTGAAATATGCCGACGGAGGTCCAAAAACTAAACAAGGATCACTCATTGGTGTAAAAGGTTCCAAACCTGCAATAAACGTTTTGTTATGATTAGTGAGTCATTTTTGACTTTTGGTTTAAATGACTAAAATCATTTTTATAAGTTATTTTACTGGTTTTTACATTTGACAACCTAACTGACAAGTAGTATTTATCAAATATTTTGTCAACAGTGAGTCTTTTACAAAAGACCATCCAATGTTAGATAGAATAAACGCACACAGGCTAATGTGAAATATTAATTTTTGTATTTTTTGACAACATAAAACCTCAGAGGTGAGTGGCAACAGATAATATGATTGTATGTGAGAACACAATTTGAACAAATTGTATATGTAGTTGTCGAAAGTATAAGCTATAAGTAGTTGTATACTTGTAAGCTATTTACGCTGACATCCCAGGGTCAACACAGCCTAGTAAATAGGTAGTATCACAAACAGAGCCTGGCACAAAATATTCTTCTTTGCTATCTGGAGACTGTAAACTTTGCCTGACATTCAGTATCACAGAAATGAATTGACATGTAATTCGCATGTGTATTACTGTCACGGTCAGCTACAAGCGTGCAGGTATTTTGTAAAATAACGTATGTTGTCAGAGTATGAAGATTTTCTGCAGTTAAAAATTATTTATTGAAAGCAGTTTTTATGAAATATGTTAATATAAAGAATGAAAAAATTATAAAATTACAAAGAAGTATAAGTTAGTTTGTAAAAAGTACTATAAGTTATAAATAAAAATATATATTCCATACACAAACCAAATTTGTAGAAACAAATTTCCAATGAAATACTCCCAATGAGACTGATTAAGAAAAGAATACTAACCTGACGCTACCTGTAAAAGAGTATAAACATTCGCATAACCGGTAAAGCACGAATTACAGTTACAAACAAATCAAGCAGGTAGTAACAATTTACCTAATAAATTAACACTCAGAAGCACATGTGTTTTACAATATGTGTAATAAATTGTAAGTTAAGTGTATAAAATGTCCGAAAAGATATTTTATACAAGCCTACGGTATATTTGTTAATTTTAACTTAATATTTGTTATCGCCGGTTGTTGATGTTGCATTGTAATCACTCCAAGATAGATCAATTTTTTATTATTTTATACTGTGACTACATATTATTTATACAGAAAAGTTACTGAAGAATTTGGAGAACTAAGATTATTTTTAAGGAAACATGTTGTATAAAGTTGGAATTATATGATGAAGTATTTCGGCAACGTTAAAAACTGTAACGGCCTTAAACGTTACTTTAAGTAAACTGTTACTTAAAGTAGTTAACTAACCGTTACAAAGTAAATCCTTAAGGTTGGAGATATGAAACAAACCCTTCATTTACGTCTTACTCAATTTTTACTGTAAACGCAAGTGGCACGAATATTAACCTAATATAGTTGTAAACTGAATAACGTATCATACCAGGTAATAAATTTATGATGGCATTTGTTGTTATTTCGTTAGAAAAAAAGTCGATTTCCCACCTAAACATATAGTATCAATAATAATTCTCTGTTATAAAAGGAGCCCCAAACAGTACAGATTAGATATACATTTTTAACTAAAGGAAAGAATGGACTTCCAAGAAACGTGTAAATATTTGCGTAAAATGTCCGTTTAGCACACCAAATACTCCACATATCGTAGCTTACGAACAGACGAACACATGAACACTAAGGCAAACACAAATAACGGTAATCACGTTTATCGTGTTGAAAAGTAACTTTAAACTTAGTGTCATTTTACGCTTGTTGTTATTTTAATAATTTTTTAAATTTATTTTTTGTTCCTTAAAATATGTAAATATGTTGATTTATAAAGATATGTAAAGAAAAGTGATGTGAAAGAAAAAAGATTTCACTTTTTATTAGTATGCATACTCAACTTTGAATATTCTTCTCCATAAAAAATAGTCAGTTTGCATGTGTCTTGATTTAACCCATGCAAGCATAGTGTACTGTAGCAGTGTGGGCGCCTGAGAACACAACTGGCTCTCTCTCTCTCTCTCTCTCTCTCTCTCTCTCTCTCTCTCTCTCTCTCTCTCTCTCTCCCACAAACACATACATGTGTTCGCAATCACATTGAATTTTGTTATTATTCACAGTGACTGTTAGTGTTATATTTATACATTAGTTACCATAATTCTCAAATTGCTTCATGAAAGCATTATTTCACTTGGTAACATAAGTAAAGAACCTATGTAATATAAAATGTGTACTTACTTGGTTTCATACTCTTTTTCAAATGAATATTCATTTGAGAACACTCTGTTGAGTACAACACGGATATGAAATGCTTGAACTATCCTATGCTCATTTCAAATATGTTTTCTTTTAAACTTTGATTATATTTCTATGAAAGACACATATTTTCATCAATTTAGCTATTTTTAACTACTGTTTCTTAAATCTCTGTCACGGCTTTGGTCCTATATGGGTCTTAAAATTGTTTTCCCTACACGTATCCGAAGGTATATATCCGAAGGTATCTCGCATCACATATCAAGTGTAAAGAAAAGCTGCGTGAGAACAATGTCGATAAACAACTTGTGTCCATACGCCTCAGTGACAGTAACTAGTGTAGAATCCATTGTGATTTTTTATAGAATATATTTATGTAGTAATTTCACTTAGCTTACGTGAAATATTTTGTAGTAAAAAAATTGTTAAACATATTCTGTAATACGTATAATAATGCTTTTATCTCTTTAAAATTAAAATTAGATTTCAGAATAATAAATCACGTACAATATAACTTTCGTTTTCATTTAGTAAAGTACAAATAAAAATATTTTAGGAGAGAAATTAGTGATGTACCTTCCAATCGTTTTTAGGGTTTTATTTGTTTACATAGTCCCCTACTGACTACACGTTTTCTATTTTTCTGTTACATTTTCTTAAAACTATATTAATGTTGATACGAACATAGCCTTCGTAGTTAACATAAAAACTATAAACTAGGTCACAAATTTAATTAAATAAATAGTTAATATAACAGTTGTCTTGCATGATGAATGTATTAGAGGGTTATCAGAAAAACTGATTATTAGTAGTTTAAATAAAGACCATGGAAATATTGGAACGTTAGGTGAAGGGTTTTAAATACTAAGTGTATAAGTAAATACTATATAATCACAAATTAAATTGTGATACACAATTAACAGTTGATAATACATTGTTGTGCAAAATCTACAGAAATGAAATATTTTTTTTAATTTTCTGTTGGGAAAGGCATAAGCAGATAAGATGGTTAATTTGAACGCAAAGCAGTCATTTAAAGACGGTGAAATTGAATAATCTACGTTCCCGTATAACGTTATTTTACTGACGTCACACTGAAGACTTAGAATTAACGATGCAACCTTAATGAGCTTCGAGTTCATTTAATTCACAAGTGGGTGAGATATATATTTATAGCTAAGACAATCCACTTTGTTATACTAGTTTTATTCTCAATTTTATGAACATAACAAATTTTTAAAATTTTATTTTTAAATATAGATTTATCTTTAATTAACACAACTTTATTTAAAATAGAATAAGCCTTTTATGTGTGCTAGATGCAATTGAAAGAGATTTTTATTGAGATATAGTGGGTAAAGAATACACAGTATTTGGTAAAAAACGGTTATGTGAAATTCGCGTTATGTGGAGAAGTTAAAAATAATCAGTTAAGAACATCTCACATGTTGTACACAGTGTTGAATTATGTACTACTGTTGACACATAACGCTACACTTGGTTGTTCGCACTGTCTTTGGCTGGGCGGTGGTGCAGATGCGATATCGTGTCCGTGTCATGTGGTACCTACATTATATTCTTTAAGTCGGACATAATTTTATGCTATAAGCCTCATTCAAAATGACTTTACACTTGCTACAATACTTGTTAAGCAGAAGCAATTTTATGGTCATTATGTAACTTATAGAGTCTCTGTATCTCTCTCTCTCTCTCTCTCTCTCTCTCTCTCTCTCTCTCTCTCTCACACACACACACACACACACACACACACACACACACACACACACACACACACACACGAGTCGTTTACATATTGTTTTTAACATTCTCTTCATAATTTCGTCTAGGAAATACATTTTAGTAGAATCGTTATAGTTAAAATCATCTATAATGTTAATGACCAGTTTGTTGACACTGGTCGACAACGTTTTGACGTGGTTCATAAAAGATTATGGAGTCGTCAAATTTGCTTTTTCAGAAACATAAGCGGCAAATATCCAATATCTCGTCGTAGAGTTTTAACTTTTGCTGCTACTATCCTTTCCCCGGGTTTAAAATCCTTTAGCATAGTTCTCCCTAATTTTAGATATAAAAAGTGTTAATTTTGTTCGTTTGTTCCACTTGATTTTATAACTGTGATAAAATTTACTATATATTGCAATTTCTTCTTTGCCTCGGTACAGTCACGATGAAGTGTTATTGCTTTTATAAATCTAACAAACGCATCTTCTTTCATGGGAAGTCCTGTTAGATTCCAGGCGTCTATTTGAAGTGTGTCTAATATTTAGTTTTGATTATCATATTCAGTTTACATTCGTATTCATTAAACTAAATTATCTGTTTTTTCCGAGTTTGGGTCATGTATTGAAAGTAGCTTCAAATTTATTTGGGTTGGCTTTTACGTAACTTCCAAATCCCCTAAAACCTTAAAACTTGAGATTTTTTGGCAGGGTATTCTTTCTCCGCCTTTGGAGAAACAACTCCAGTCATTTTAACACTACAGTTGAGATGTTATTTCCGTAGGTTTAGCTGAGATGTCACTGTACAGGGCCCTCGGCAGGACGTAGCCATAAAGTCACAGAGTCGGCCAGCCTTCGTGTGTGGACGCACCGCTGATGTTTACCCAAATTTGAGAAAAATTCCCTGAAAGAATCATGGGTCAGCGCTGCTATGACGCTCCGAATTTTAATTCATGACTACAGATTGGATTTACCTTAGATAGTGGTTTCATTTTGAAACACTTCTTTCTAAAATAAAAAAATACACTTGGACGGTATTAAAAATTGAGAAAATTAAAATTTTGTAGCAGTCACATAACTTAACAGAAACAAACATTTACAATTAAAGTAGATAATCAACAATGTTTTTTATTACGAAATTCATGTTTTGAGTACAGAAAACCCAAATAATTAAAAGAAACCTGTTTCTGTTAATATACGAGTTATATGAAAACAATTATAATAAGAAGAAAACAATAATGAAAACAAAAAACAGCATACTCTGCTAACATTAATCAGTAAACTCATAACAACGTAAGATGTGGAGTAAAGCGACACACACGCACAAACACACAAAAAAACATGACATACAATGAGAATTATGAAATGGAATTTTGTCAATTACCGCAGTAAGCCCTATAAAAGGAACCAAACAAAAGGAAAGAAGATGAAAAAATTCTTTGTTTTGGTAGAAAAATTAATCTTTGATATCTGTAAATCCCCTTAGATTAAAGAAACAGCATATTAAAATAATTTTCATATGATTTTCTTCTTGCGAGAAGGATATGTTTTTAGGGCTCTATCTACACAATTCAATCATTTGGTGCAACAAATATTTTAAGACTTTTCTCTTAAAAATTTATATTTAAATCATTCACGCATGTACTGCACTACGTAACAATGTTTAGAGGTATAAACGGCTAATAAACATACATAAAACTTTCTTAAATTTTAATCGACTTTTTACTTAATGAGTTAAGAAAAAGGAAAGTTAGCAAATGAAATTAATTTTTTGTCAGTACTGCGTATTGATTGAACTCGTTACAAGATATGCCTTCCATAAAGTCTCGAAAAAAAACTAAAATTTTCCTTATACTTAAAGAAGCTTCACATCTTTATTAAAAGATGACATCTTGTTTTCTTGTCATAGGAAAATTTAATAAACCTAATTTGCTTTCATGTTTAATGATTTTTAAACTGTAAAAGTCTAAAACTGTATAAAACAGTTTTTAAGGCTTTTAATAAATTGTTCCTGAATAGCTACAATGATTTACAAATCTGTTTGAGAGAGAAAGCTTTCGAGTTCAGATGTTAATGTCTCCTCAGAATGTCTGACGTTTAGTGTGGCGTAACCCTTCGGAGTTTGGCTTTTTAATTAAATACTAAACTTCAAAAGGGTCAGCTGTCTGTGGTTTTAGTAACTCTTACCGCGCTTAACGTATTACCCTTCGTCTATTAATGTGCATTCTGACTGTTCGATGAGTCGAGAACGCGTTTGTACTTCTTACCAATTCACTTCAAGTTTCCTCTTTATTCTATTTTAAAGCAAGAAATACTAGTTTCTAACTATTCATCGTCTGTTATTTTGAGTTGTGATGTAATTACAGCTCAATTTAGATGTATTTTGAGTCTATACATACATCGTAATTAGGGAAATGAATGGTTCTTCCAGCAGTACTTCATCATCCAGCGGCCTGAGAAGTCCACTTTAAGCTCCATCACCCTACGTCTCCAGGATTGTATATCCCTTCCAACATGCCATTTGCTGATTTTTCTATGAACACCGTTAGCGCATCGCTTGTGTACTACCGCGAGGTCATTTTTTTGGTATTCCTTCTTCAGCTCGCGAATCTTCCTTCTGTTGGCATTTTGTAACTTTTGTACAACCTCGATTTTAGTAGAAAACATACCCATACCATTTCACGTACCTATTCGATTGATGCCTTGAAATATTTTTAAACTTCATTTTTGAAGGCCATTCTTTTTGACTTTCTATATTCCTCAGGATTTGCTCGGTTAGTTAGTAGTTTTTTTTGTTTTTACAATCCTTTTTTATGATTCCTAACTTGTCTATATAGTAGAATAAACGTGTTTATTTTTTTTTTAGTCACGACAACAGGAAAACATTTTTCTTCTGCTATGGTGCTTTTATAATGCATCGTAGCTTCTTCAGTGTAATATCTCTTTATTCAGCCTTATGTTTATATATCAAAAATTTATGAGTTTTAGTCCAGTCTTTCATTAACATCATACTCAAAATTCCTGATATTTATTTCACAGGTAATTTTATTTATCTAAAAACGACATGAATTTTGATATTTAAGATAAATTAAATATTTAAAAATTAAGTAAATTTTTGTTTTGGATATAAATTAAGATTCTTTCGCTACTTAAGGAGGTAATGAAACGGATGGACTAGAAATCGTCATGGTAATTCCAAACTATTTAATTACAGCAAAACTCACTTTGGGGTAGCAAATCATAAAAAGTTACATTTCGTAGTAATTATTTATTTACAGAACTGGAAAGCATATTCCCGTGTATATTATTCTACAGCGTCATAATCTTAGCAACCTGCTTCTTACCGTACATAAGACAGTATTTGTTATTGTGTTAGCAAAGACATATCGGTGTCAAAGCACATATACTGTAACATTCATCAGAGCCGACGGTAAGTGTGACAGATATGACATAATATTACATGCATAATGAAATTTAAGTGCTGTCATATCTCCTGTCCTGTTAACAAAATGGGCGGTTAAACCAAATTTTCTTTCAATCTGAGTTTTATCAAACATAATCTAATGAAACGCTTGGTGAAATAAAGCAATAATTAATGCATTTATGACATCAAACAATACTGTATTTCAGTTACACTTTAAACAATTGGTTATTGTTTTTTGCTTCTTATATTTCAATTCTTACGTACTAACTTAATCCTTAGCTTTCGGTGTAAAGCTATGTTGGAGTTGCGTCCTCTGAGGTCGTCTTTTTCCACAAATCACTCCATTTCTTTCTATCTCCTGCGAGCTTCTTTATTTTCTCCCATTTTACTCCTCTTCTTTCTGCAGCTGTGCGGGGTTCATCCTTCCAGAGCTTTTTCGGGCGTTCTCTCTTTCTTTTACCTGTTTCTCTGGATTCAAACACTTTTTTTACGAGTCTTTCCTCCCCCATCCTCATTACATGTCCCAGCCATCTAAGTTGTGCTTGTTCTACTGTTATTGCTACAGGAACAATATCTAACTTTTTCCTAAATATTTCATTTCGAATTCTATCTCTTTTTTTTGTGTTCCCTTCTATTTTTCGAAGAAACCTCATTTCAGTACTAGTTAGCTTGCTTTTTATTCTCTCATTTGTTGTCCATGTTTCGCTTCCGTAAGATAATACTGGCTTCATGATTTTTCTGACTATTTCTGTTAACCAGGGAAACTTGATTTAATACTATTGAATAATCTTCCTGTTTTCGCTACTCTTTCATTTATTTCTTCCTCTAAATTCCGTTTGCTGTTAATCACTACTCCCAGATATTTATAACTTTTTACGTGTTCTAAATATTTTCCATCAAGTTCTATACTGTGTTTCTCTTCTGAATTTCCTATTACCATAGTTTTAGTCTTCTGTATATTAATCTTCATGTTTTTCTTTCTAAGTTCTTCATTAAATAGCTTTATGTTATTCTGTAACTGTTGTTCTGTTTCTCCTATAATTATTGAATCGTCTGTGTAGCATAATTCTGTTATTCTTCTTATTTTCATATTCCAGTATCCTATTCTATATTTACTCATATTTTCCTTACATTTTTTGACAACATCATTCAACACCCGGTTGGATAGCAAGGGGCTTAAAATACACCCCTGCATGAAACCTATTTTGCTGGTCTTCGATTTTAATAAATTTTTAAAAGCGTAGTCACGCCACTTTCTCGTAAACATGACACTGATAGCAGACGCCTCACCTTGTTGTTCGACGTATCGCACAACCACCTGTAATGCTTCCAATGTGTCTTTGTGATTGTCTTTTCTCTCACTGTCCTTTTCTTTTTCTTCTTCGATCTCATCTTTGTCAATATCAGTATGTTGGCAGACAACACTTATAATTTCCTCATCAGCCAAAGGCTCATTTTCATGCTCTTGATCACCAGTTATCCATTCGCCGACGTGTCAAATAGCATTAGCAACTCACGAAACCACTTACAGTAGTAACAATCGACACTCGTATTCACTTTGATAAATTAATCACTAAACTGTAAAATAAACAGGTGCAAATCATGCAAGTTTCGACATGTCGATGAGCCGCCAAGTATAGTATGATTGTTTATCGTCCAGCAAGGTGGTCGGTTGAACCGAGGCCGCCCACTGTAGGCTACTTCAAATATAAACTATACAAATAATTACATTAAAATCCTTGTAACATCCACTTTTTAAAATTATTAAAATTTTAAGTTCATATTAAACATCCTTTTAATAACTTGCACGTTAAAAAACTAACTTATTTGTTTGAATTAAATTAATATTCCAAGGACATGAACGGACGGAACAATACTGTGAGCCTACTGACATAGCACTTCTATATTCTACTGTTAGTAGTTAACAAATTATAAACAGTTAAATATTAAATTAGTAAATTATACGCTCTACTACAATTCTTCAACAGTAATTTTTTACTTGTCCAGATATACCAGAAACATTAAACTTTTTTTTTTCAATGATATCTGTATTCCGACCTTGAATAAAATTCAGATAAATCTGCATATTGCAACTAAATAATATGTAGTACTACCACATTTTGATTACATTTATTTAAAATAAAAGTAAATTTAAATGTCAATGTAATTTGGTGTAATATGAATAGTGTAAAAGAAAAGGTTTATTGTTAATAACGCTTTCTTTTTGTTGTAAATACAATTGTTTTACATGAAAATGTTGTTGCATTATAACGTTAGCGCCCGAATTCAAATGAAAACACACAGGCAGAGAAACGAGAAGTCCAGAAAACAATGCTCATATAAAATCGTGATGCGTCTACACTAGTCCGCAAAATGTAATTACTTTTAGTCTAACAAGTGTTTTCTTTCCATGGACATGCCAAGAAATGCAATTTTGGAAGTTTTTATCAGATATAAAAACAATACATGGTGCTATTAGCCAATGTGTGTGTGTGTGTGTGTGTACTATGTAAAACGTACACACGCATAGACACACGCTCGAGAGCACACACAGACACACTGTTTACATTATGACAAAGTTATGAAACTCTTCCAATTGGCTTTACGTTAACGCCACTCTCAATTCTATCTTCATAATAATTCTTTGTGCCTAAACGTGATAATGTGGTCTTAATTTTAATTAGCAGTTTCTATTCTACACACATTGTAACAACATTGTGACATTCACTAACCAAGAAATGAATAGTTCTTAAAGCCTTAGCAATTTCACTTGTGTTTTCTTCTGAATTTTACTTATTCAATGATGATAACCCTACAATTGTAAAAATAATTTGTGTATTTATTTAGTGTCTACATTGTTATGTCTGTTAATCAAATATGTTTGTTATAAAGTGAACATAAACATATTATTATCACAAATGGTGGTATTTTAGTAATATTTAGTTACTAGTAATCTCGTGAGTATTGAAATCGATGAAGAATGGTATGTGCAATTATGTCAGTGAAACGTAGTGCATAAGGTAAAATAGTTCCAAACTGCTTACTAATATTCAGATCTCCATATTTGTTTTTGTTTTTACTAATTTTATACGTTAAGCATCCATAAAATTTTAAATCCTAAACGTTTTTTGTCATCAACAGTTTAAAGTTGTTTGAAAATTTAAATTTTCGATTCTAATTCTAACGTTGGTCTTGAAATTATAAAGATTGTTATTTAAGGGTCTTGTTGCATGGTTCAGATAATATTGAAACGTCTTTACGTCATCACAAACACACACACACACACACACACACACACTCAGTATAATGTCTTATGAAAGTTCACTATTATGTGAGACGTATCAAAATAAGATTCGAGGCGACTGCGGTATTGCCATGTTGTTTTAGTCCCCGTCATCCCCGCCTTTGCCTACGCATAACCAAGTGTAACGTGCGACAACGCCGTTGGGCGAGGGGCGGGGAAGAGCTGTTACTATTGCGTAACCTCGAAGCTTATTATGCTAAGTCCCGTACTTTAGTAAGAATTAAACGTCCCAAGTACTGTTCCTTCCCCTTTTTCATGATTATACCTCAAAGACCATATTACACATTATGCTAGGATAAAGGTGCTATGTCTCTAATGTAAGTGCAAGAGGAAAATGAAGGAATTACGTTAAAAAAATTAGCTGTACATAATTATAATAATAATTATCTATATATTATTTTCTGTGTCCTACGTATCCAGTATGATCATAAAGTAAGTAATGATTAGCAATACAGCAACAAACTCAAATAACTAACACTCAACACAACAAAACTAAACGATGGTTCAGTTACTATGTACTTGCTGAACATTCAGGATATCACAGCTCTTAAGATGTAAATGTAAATGTAAAAGTACATACAAAATATGTAGTTAATGATACTTATTTACTTATTTTGAAACATACGCTCTCCACTGTACAGCACTGAGAAAAATATGGAGACGACTACTCAGTTGTTTTCATTCCTTCACATAAACGGAGTTTTATTCTTTGAGCTAACATTTCATTTATTTACTAGTCTTGTATAAGTAACATTTATTTCAGTACAGTTTATATGCGTGTCAACGTATTTTAAAATTTTTTGATATGTGGAAAAGGGACATGAAAAAACTAAAGAATTCAAGAAACCTAATTTTGTTCCTGAAAGAAATTATATTTACTTCTGGTCATTGGCATCAAACGTCTAGTTTCTAATTTACTGGTAGAAAACTAAATAAAATTTTATTGAACTGCTAAATCTAATTCAAGTTTTATAATATTGGCTTCATTATTTCGATGGCCAATGCGTTATTAGTGTAAATTAATGTTTAGCAAAATAGGAAAATTATCGATATTAATTAGATTATAGTTTTAATGAATACAGAAAACACATACGCGACAGTACTGAGCACGGTTATTTGTAAGATCTCGGGGACGTACACAATGCACGCAGATACAACACAGAAGGAAATTGCAATGATTGTTTTTTGTATATAAACTCCACATCACATGTTTCACAAAGTTTTGAAACATTTCTACCTTCAGTTATTTTTGGTAGACGCGTAGAAGACGTAAAGTTTTATCTTATCAGAAGAAACATCCTTTTAAACATAGCTGTCTAAATTTGTTCTCATATTTTATGGAAAGCGAGATAGATAGCCATGCAGAAAGTATATTCCTCTCAGGCTTGCACGAAACTTGCACATTTTGAAAATATGATGTTCTGTTTCCAGTTTACATTTATAGTTTACATTTATCTGTGGTGGAGAAGTATCAGTTTTAAACCACAAACTGCAAATTATTTACAGCCTTATATAGATGATAATTTTTTTTTTAATTCAATATTTTCCGTAAAATTTACTAGGTTACAAGACTATTAAAATCACGTAGGTATAACTAATGTTTCTGAGTCAACTATTGTTAATAAATACCCAATTGAGAAAATCCGTGCAATGCTATTTAATTATTTTTAAATTTTATGCTTCATCGTCTACGTTTTGTTGTAAAACAACTTAGCGCAAACGTAAATATTGCATTAGTATTGTATACTTCTCAATTTATTTGTATTGAGTACAGATCTTAGGTTGAAAAACCACAAATGAGAGCTTTTCTACCTCGAGAATTACTTAGCAGCAGTAACTGCAGTGAAACTATTACCAAATAACAGAATCAGATGTGTCATATAAAACTGAATTTTAAAACAAGAATAGACAAACGCCGCCGAAAATTTTCAAAATGGAAAACACGTTTTAATAAAGAACGACTTATTTTAATTTCTACGATCGTAGAGCAATAGATGGACCAACCATAAACTCGCGGAATATAGACCACTAGGGAAAAGAAGAAGAAAAATGGATTACATAAACTTCTTTTTCTGGTATCCTAATATTAGTAGAAATACAACTATTATTCATCATACGTTTCAAAATGGCTAAGGTCTTTCACAAACACTAATTGAAATATTAAAGCATTAGTCATTGACATACACAATTTAAAAAAAAAAAAGAATATTAATTATTTTGTAATCCATAACTAACTCCAATCTATACGCCTCTTTAAATCGATAGGCGTACATTGAAGAAACATTAAAAAAGTCAAAATAGCCGAAATCGTGACTTATGCCTGTTTAAAAAGGACTGGTTTAATATTATTCTCGATGCATTGGGCGGAAAGTGATAGATTTTTGTCGAATCTCAGTGGGGTATAAATAAGCAGCTATATTAAAGTGATGTAAGGGGTGACTGTTACTGTAACTTGCTCTGACCATTGTTTTAGTACAAATCTGTAATAAGGTGGCATTTATAGCTGTGTGTTGGATAAGGCTAATTGTTTGACATTTATTGTTGTGTTGCATTTAAGTTTACAAGATACATAATAGTGATTATAACGTAACCAAAATTAAAGTGTAAGTTTGGACATATAGATTCCTGCTTTTGTCCTTTCCAACAGATCGAAGTGAATTCTTTAATTTAATGGTCATAAATACTAACTATTCAGTTTTAATATAGACAAAATCAATAAGCAATGGTTGTCCCGTTTAATTTATAACAGCGTGATACAAATCCAAATATTTGTATTTATTAAATTACATATATCTTAGCACCGTGCACTGTAGGAGCGCTAGAGCAATTTTGTGGTACCGTACATAAAATAAGTGTTTATTGTGCAAAAGTTAGTTATACGAACAAGCAACAGTATTTAACCACAGTTTCGCTAAACGTACCCGATAGATACCACAGGCATCCCCAGAGTACACTAACAAACACGAATTCTGCAAACTCGTCTCATTTTATCTGAACTGAGAACGTTTTGTATATTTCAGTACAGAAGATCAAATAACATACTGAAATACTTCAGTACAAGGTCTTTAATGAACACACATTCACATAATCTCACTGCCTTACATAGTATATCACTCATCAAACTTTTCTTAAGTTTTTTCTAATAACCAAAAGTAAGTAAAATTTACAAATCTTCAGTTGAAAATAACAATTATTATTTCAACATTTTAGTTTTCTGAGCATTAATGGAAAGTATGACAAAGTGATGCAAACCTTATCTGAAATATGTTGTAACAAGGACATTCTTACAGTAACGAGATCAGATTAATTACAACTCATCGATTTATTGTTTTTATTCTATGAGCTACAGAAGAATCTGTACGGATGAATAGAATGCTATCTTGTAAGAATGCCATTTTTAATTTAAGGTCTCTTGTTGCAGAGGTTCTAGTTTAAAGTTGGCCGTTGGAGGTTGAGAGTGATGGTTGACCATTACGTTGGTGATTGATAGGCCGTTTCCTTTTGCAAACTGTATAAGTCTTTCTCCACTTCTATTGCTTTTACCGAGTCTATATTTTCCAACGGATTTCTAAGATAGTCTATCTGCTGTTATTAGTAGAAACCACTTTTGCATTGAAATCTACCATTATTATTAGCAAGTTCTTTTGTGGAATTTTTTAGTTCTCAATATCTGCATACACTGTCCTTATTTCTTTATCTGAGGATTTCGAAGTTGGCATCTAAACCTACAGTGTAGATGAAGTGGAGTTTAAGTGGCTTGGGAGAAATTGTTAGTTTACCAATACGCTCGTTGATGGGTTCAATGCCTTTAACATATTTCGTCATGTTTTTGTCAAGTTTTCTTGTCTGTAAAAGACCTCTAACTTCCACGTACCTAAGGACGTGTCTTTGACGTACCTCTCCTTAGCCGTAAGCTGACAATTCTTCCATTCGTACATTTCGCTTGCATTTCCTGCTTCCTATATCCTCATTCTCGGTCTCCCGAATGGCCTGAAAACAATCTGGCGACGGTTACCAACCAAATATTCTTGCACATTACAACTTCAATTGCGACTCATGTTTATATTATACTCATAGCAAGGTAATCAGGAGGTTCCCCATTGCCTGCTTATTGTATACCGTTGAACTAAAGTCCTCGCGCTGCCTGACGGATTTCAGAGGCATTTACTCCACCTGATACTCGGCGTTCAAGATCATGGCTCTACTGTCCTTTTACATTACTGTAGATGGAAATCCGGCCAGACTGAAATATCAACAGCAAATAGATTTTAAAGTAAATATAAATTAAGTTACGGTGACAGCAAAAAAAAAATTGCTACAAAAGTTATACCATTAATTTTTTATTTAGTCTGTTACATTTTAATTTATTATTCTGAAACCAATGTATGCAATCAGATAATATGCCCCAAAACTAATTATTATCTCTTTTCGTATAATTACTATTATTATTTGTTATTAACAGAATTAATAAAACTGTAAGAAGAAAATTTGTAGTAACTTCACGAAGAACTTTTCTATTTAGTTTGATAATCTGAAATCATTCCATTTATTGGAATTTAAAGCTTCTCATAGTATGTTAACGTACATCACATTTTTGTAGAAATTCTGTTTACACTGACATCAGCAATTTGTATTGAAAAATTCTGCGTGTTTTATTGCTTGTTGCTTCACAAAATGCTGTATGCTATATGCATGTAGAAGAAAACGATACTCAAGAATAATGGGAGTATTTCTTCTAAAAAATTATATTTAAAGATTAGCTACCACAGATGATATGTTTTGGTACACAAAATTATGCACACTTACAAACCATAGATGTATATATACTACTGGATTGCTAACGCTGTGCTATGAATTCGGTCCGCGGCTGTTTAGCTCTCCCCACCACTCTGTAGTGGTTCCACCAGCTGCGCTGCATTGAAACTCAATAACGAAACATCGAGTTTATTCGTTTCTTCACTTCAAAACCGATACAACTGAAGTAATTTTTCATAAACAAAGGACAGTAGGTATTCTATAAACAGAGGAGAAATGTACACTTTGTTTTAAAATGGCACGTAATTTATTATTCCAATTTTACAAATGTTTAAACTTAGATATGTTTTAAAACATTATATATTCTATTATTTTATATCAATTACTTTACAATTTTAATATAAGTAATAATTTTGGATTTTTTAGGTATAAGAGTACCGGTACAATTTTATTCATATTTTTATGTATATTAAATATTATTAAACAAAATAATTTTGTTTAATTTCTGACGTACCCCTAACTTTGATTTATTCAACAGTGCAGTTTTTTCTTTTGTAAATGCATTGCAAACTATTTTTAAAAACACACTACCTATTAATTTTATTAATTTGAGCTCATGGCTGTCATCTGTAAAATCAAAATTAGAAATATGCCCCTTAAACAAACTCCTTTTAAAATATCTACAAGCAAATGAAATACAGTGATTAGAATTAAAATTTTGTTTATCCCTTAATGCTAGAAATACATTATGCAAAAATTGTACTAGTTTAAATACTTCATAAGATGCTCTTATCAATTTTTCCTTTGATAAAAACAAACTGAATCGACTACAGGAAAGTTCAATTTCATCTTGTAACATATCACTACACTCTGTACATTTCATGATCTTATCTACTTGTTTAACAATAAAACCACTTATGTAATAAAGTATATTTTCTTTGTAATAAGACAGCTCACACTGTTTTACAACATCATATTCCATATGATCTAAAAATTCTTCCTCTTCTTCATCATTATCAACCGTCGCAGTACATGGTCCGTAAAAACTAGGAATACAATTTCGACGATTTATATCAAACTCTAAACTATTACTTGTTTTTGAAGCCTGAACACTATTCCTAAACATTAACTTCCTTAATGTATGACGAAACTGACTAACATTAGGGTTATTATAATGACCTCCCCTTGATCGAATGCCCCTTGATAGAAAAGCAATTCAAGGTGGTCATGAGAAAATTTGTAACTTAAAATATATTTGAACCATAGCTCATTTAGTAATTTTGTACTCAAAATGCCAATCGAGTTAATGTTAGTAAGAAATCCTAACACAAAAGTCTTTCTGGCATCATTTAAAATATCTACACCCTTAATTTTTAATTTACTTCAATAATTATAGCTTGTTGATAGCACCATTTTACTGTAGTCAGCATTACTTTTTTTATAGGTTCTTTAAAGTGTTTACCAAAGGGATCCCTTGTATTAAAATAGTCAAACAGCCTATCAATTATTCGAAAGAAGTTAATTGTCTCCTCACAGCCCTCGAAATCGGGATGTTTGCTACCAAGTAAAATTGTAAAGCGTCAGCAACACTACTACTTAATGTTTGTGCAGCTATCTTCACATTAATTATTTTATTTTTGTAGAAAACATGTGTGTGTGAAAGTTTATTTGCAAACTTTAAACCCTCTTTAGTTTGTACAGATAACAGATTTTCTATATATTTAAACTGTATTTTTTCCCCATTATCCGATTCAATTATCTTTTTATCAGCAAGTGTGTTCCTATATAGCTTCAACATATGGAAAGCGTCTAACATGGCACAAACGTTATGACCAATATCTTCAATACTAAAAAAAGGGTTTTCAGGAAATTTACAGCCAAGTTTTCCATTGCTGTAATATTTGTCGTCGTGCCATCAAATGTTACACTTTGTACAGTGACGCCAACTTGTTTTAACTTTATAATCGTCATTTTAATTAGCTGCGAGAGTACACTAGAACTAATTGAATTAAAAAGAAAATATGCCACTGCACACTTAAAATTACCTTTCAAACGAACGACTTGAAAAACTAAAGCGTCGGTTGCAAGTCCCTCATGGTCATATATTTTTATACCACACCCTACATCTATATATCCTATATAGTTACCTTCTTTTGGATCATATATTAGCTGTTTTATAATTCTCATGGCATCAATTACTAGGTTAACGTGTTGCAAACAACTTTTAATGCTAACATTATTTTTTAAATAAGAAAACACTTCTTCTATAAAGCCAGGTGAGCAGTTGGAATTGCCAACCCATTTTATTAATGTGGATGAGTTTGGCAAAAACAGCTGATTATTCCTCAAAAAAGTGTAAGCTTTAGGTGAATAAAAGTATAACGCAAGGGCAACATCGTTCATTTGGTCCGTATATACCTGGTTTAATTTACTCTTAAACTTATTTTTTAGCTTGCTTAATATTAAATATAAAAGAAAACCTGAAAAATTATTCTCTAAGATTTCCAACAGTCTATTAGGTGCATTCATCTTTTTCTTTAGGATCGATATTATGTCACTCATATTCTTGATTTTCTTGTCTCTTCTTCTTTACGTTGTTGCAAAATTTCTATGTAGGATGTTTTTAGTTGGTGACTGTGGTGCCTGTAACCAATATATGTTACGTTACATACTAATTTTATACAGTACATTAACAGACTAGATTAGGCCTACAATATATTTCTCAAATGTATAAAATTAATAAATTGTCTTACAATTCTTTGTTGCTGTTGAATATGAGGGACTGCATGTATATTCGAAGTTGATTATGATGCCTCAAGATTGCCATCAGCTTCGACAGATGTGGTTGATTCCCGTTGAACTTCATTTTTTCCAGTATTCGAAAACAGAGTGTACACTTTTAAATAGAAATTATCCGGCTTCAGTATTTGGGTTGAAATTGAGTACCCTTAAATTTTTTAATAAATTTGTATGTTTTAAATTTATAGAATTCAATTTTTACTTCATATGTTTCTTAAGATTGATAAAATAGTTAAAAAACTCAAAGGCTCACAAAACAAGGTACTTTATCACCAATTTCTTTTTCTATTAATTTTGACCGTTTCCAAATAAGTAGCCAAAACGGACTGCAAAGATTAAAAATTTTCCGTATGAGCCCTTTTAAAAAAATGAAAAGTTTAGTTTTGAACTTAATTGGCTTAAATATCTTTATATAAACAGAAAGATGTACCTCAAATTTCTTGACAAGCCTTCTACGTTTAGGTTGCTTTAAGTGCAAATGAGGTGGGAAGTCAAATAAAGTAGGGACTGCATCCTTTTTTAATTTTCTGATTATACCTCCGACTTAAAACGCACTATCTTCGAAATGCTTACCACAAAGTCTGGACTGCGCCGACGGTGTAAAGTCTTTTCTCTTCGTTGCATTTATTCTTCTGCTTCGAAGTTCTGGACTTTTTGGAAACCTGCATTAAGTTTTAAAAAATAAAATTTGTTTACATAAATGCTTAACTTTCAAAACTATCTTTCTTGCTATTAAAATTTAAAAATAACTCTACAATATTAGGCATACGCTAATTTTTCTTTCAAATTTTCAACACAATAAAAGAGCCTCAATGTGAAAAGTAGCCTGGACAAAAATAAAGTACTATTTTAATTTTAATAATTTCAGAAAAAAACAATAATTTAATCAGAGTAAATTATTAGTATGAGATCGATAAATAAATCAATACTATTTAAAGTACAGTGATTAAAATATCTTTGTTATTTAAGTCATAATGTTGTTCATAAACGTTTTATTTTACTTACGTGTGAAATGACAGGCCGCAGTTTATAACAGCATAGTTCTTACAGTTCTATACTACACAGTATGTTGGCATCTTGTTAACTTCAAATTATAAGTTGTAGTTTATAGACATCCACAACCTTCCAGCAATCACGCGTCAACGGAAACACGGAATGCAAACAGTATGTAAGTAGACGAGACTGCACTGGAAGTACACTACAGAGTGGTGGGGAGAACGTGTCAAAGCCGGACCGAGTTTCGCGCCTTGCCTGAATTAGAGCGCGCAATCCAGTAGTATATATACGTCTATGTTACAAACATGTTTTTGTTTTCGCCTCATTTCTTAAAAAAGTTTGCATCTAACTGTCATTTACATGAAAACGTTACACAGTGTAACGATAGAACTAATACTGAAACTAGGGTTAATGAAACAGGTTTTTTTGGTGAAAACTATTTTACATTTTACTGAAAACTTAGTACGAAAGATTAAATATGCCCGTAAAAAAGTGCAAAACATACAGTTCTTATGCTTTATTATTATATTTGGTGTTGTTCCTCTACCTAGGCTAGATGAGAGAACTGTAAACATTCCGTATAGTAAGTGTTGCACAAATAGAGTTAAAGTGTTGTTACGCAATTACGGAACGTTCTCGAACAACGGAGAGTGTTGTTCTAACGTTCCTCGGCTATTCCTGCAGGTGCGTGTTTCTGCCAAGGATGCAAAAAAGTACTCTCTAGAATTTTCGAGTGCTTGTTAAGGACGCATATTATGGAAATTTGCAGAATATAAATAGGCAACAGCTGTTGCTTACTTAGTCAGTTTACGTTGAGCACGTTTCCAAGTACGTCTCAAGTGGTTATTAATGAAAACTTATTATTGTGCGTAACTCTATTACTTGACATTATTATTGCGTGTGGACAAACTTAACTTGTATTATTGTGCAAGTATAATCTTGTTAAATAACTTGTTGACTGGAAACTGTTATTTGTGATTAACAAAAGCTGGTGATTAGTGACTTCATTGGTAACTGTATTTTGTTTTCCACTATACCATACGACGATCAGTGAAACAGTCGTAACAATGGGTCAGAAGTGCGATAGAACCTTTATCAATTGAAATAGAGGACAGTTTGTAGAATAGTAGTGAACGTTGTAATTGATCTGTAAACATGGATACCAGTTCGATGATGAAAGCTTTCCAAGCGCTGCTACGGCAAAAATAGGAACAACAAAAAGCAGAACGACGACAAAAGGCGGAAGAAGAACGCTGACGGGAAAGAGAAGAAGCAGAGGAACGAGAAAAACGCTGTTGCTCGAGTCGGAATATCGACAAGACGTGAAACGTAAGCAGGACGCAGGTGATATCAAAGTGTGGATACAGGAGCAAAAACAGATGCAAGAACATACCACTGCAGAGTTGGGTTTCCTATGTGATGACTTGGGTTATTTACGAGGTGAGCTTAATAACTAAATTACTAGAATATCTGACGTAGAAGAATCGATGTCTCAAAAGATATCTGTCATAGAAGAAGCCATATCAAACAATATATCTGAAGTAGAGGAGACTGTAGCAATTGTGAAATATTCAGTTTGAACTATAACAGCTTAATTTCAAACGTAAAATTTTAGCAGTTTATGAAGTTACAACCGTGCATTTGTAAACAAATTGCTGAACAGACTGCACCAATGAGACATAAAATATAAGACTAAAGAGAAAATCACTTTACCTGAAGTTGTGGCAGTTCATGTGAAGGCTCCAACCTTTGATGGAAGCACACATTGGGCAACGTATCTTAGGTAATTTGAAGCCGCTGCATGCGTAAATAATTGGACGGAAAAAGATAAGGCAGTTTCACTCGTTCACGCTTTAAAAGGACCTGCGGAAGAAATACTACATAACGTACCACCGGACGGCTAGAACACTTATGCCGAATCGATAAAAGCTTTAGAATTACGGTATGATGATAAACATTTGCGAGGTGTGTACTGCCCTCAGTTGAGAGCAATGCGACAGCATTCCGGGAAGAGTCTCCAAGAGTTTGAAGCAAGTATCGACAGACTAATTACACTGGCTTATCCTGAAGCACCAGAAGATTTTCGAACGAGGTTTGCGATGCAGACATTTACTGATGGTGCCCGAGACAACAATCTACAGCAAGTATTACGATTGGCGAGACACCAGAATAGTGCGAACCCCTTGGCACATGCTTTGCAATTTGAGGCCACTAAGTCAGCGTCTGCTTGGGTAAGTAATAAAGTGCGCGCTAAAAGACTACGACGGCAAAGACGATTAAAAGGAAGAACAAGGAACAGAGACCCAACGGTCGGCGTCACAGAATAATGTAAGAAAAGATGGAAGACCAAAGATGTGGGACATTTGGACATCTAAAACGAGATTGAAGGGTTTGAGTTCAGCAGCAGGAAAACGAGCAGTAATCGTCACAACGGGACACGTGCTGACTAACTGGAGGAACGAAGCCCCTAGACAATACACAATTTCTACACTTCAGAATAGTGGCCGTAACTGTCCCACCACATTTCGAAAAGATCAACATGGTTAGAACTGAGGTAGATATTAGAGGCAACCAGTGACCTATATTAGAACCCCAGGTAGTCGGCACACCGGGCATAATAATTTGTCAGAAATTTATTAAAACCTGACAAAACCGGAAATGTAGCCTACTCATTAGAGTAACGAATATTTTCGATCAAGCTGTCATTTTACAAAGCAATACGCACTAGGTAAAATGTCTCCTGTTACCTAGTTAGCCGAAATGACGCAACGAAGGTAGAGTGGCTCAGACGCTTCCAAATTACCAGAGGAACTTCAGGAATAGTTAAACGGATCTTCTAACAGTCTCTCTAGTAGTGAGGTAAAAGAACTAAGACAATTTTTACGTGAATTTAAAGATTCTTTTGCAGTTCCGGGCTAATCATTAGGAAGAATCTCTCTTAGTTCTTCTTGCTAACTGGAGTCGTTTCTTTCAATAGTCTACACTATAAGCTTTACAATACTGTGTACATAATAAAACAAGAGGTTGCATGGAAAAATACTTGTCCTTGCAAATTCAAGAACGTGTTCAATGACGATTAGTTGTATGTAAGTGGTTCAGTTTATCAATATCTCCTTCGGCCATACATTTCAAACACAAGAGAGACAATCTGTCTTCACGTGTTGCAATGTAACGTACACTTTGGAGTATTTGAAAATTTCGTGTCTCAGACTGATATGAGTTTGTCACAATAAACTCAGTATCGTAATTACGAATATTTTAAAAACATATAACAATAACAATTTTAAAGTTAAAAACAAAGTATTATTGATGATATAAATTGTCAAAGATTGAGTAGAAATACTACTAGTTCTCTATCAACAATATTTTAGTATAACGAAATGGCGCTCAAACACAGGATGCATAGAATTTATGACTTATTGATTTAGTACAAAATGCCTGGATTACATACTTTGGCGGTAACAAATAACACGTTTTGTGCATCAATAGCCAGACAGTATAAGCAATGGGACTGACAAGGAATAAAATATATTGTTTGCATGTAGTAACTAATCTTTGAAATTTGGAAACAATATGCTTTCATTATAGTGTTTTAATCGAAATGTATCAACTGAATACACATAATTTTTACTTTCATGTTCCATAAGGAAATGGAAGCATGGTGATGGCGGAAAAATCGTGTTCTAGATAAGGGCTGATTCTGATTGTACTACCCTCTCAACATGAAGAAAAGTCGTTTCTCTAAAAGTGTCTGTGTATGTGTCTATGTGCCTGTGTGTCTGTCTGTCTGTGTGTCTGTGCGTCTTTGTGTCTGTGTGTAGATTTTCTTTCTATGACAAGCAATAACTGCCGCAAATTCAAATAGAATCAAATAATGTTTTGTATACCTGCCTCTGTTGTAAAGAACTGAAGGCCTATTGATTTTGGTGAAGCTCGGTTAAGGGAAAGAGGTAGTTTACCTGCAACGTGTTACGTTTTAACAAGAGTAAAGTACTTAAAAATTCATTTAAACTTTTTCAAACAATGGTAATTGTTAAAATAAAATAATTTAGTTTCCATGCAATAAAATTATAATATTTTCATTTCAATTTGAATCATGTATGAGGGAAGTATATCGTTCCTGGCAGGCAAGCATACCTCAACTATGTAATGTTTATGTTTCCAATTTTTTATTATTGTGATTACCGCAATAAAAAGGCAGAACACACACACACTATTCGCGTTATTTCTGGCCTCACTCATGTTTATTTTCTTACGTTTGCACGCTTTTAAAATGAAAAGTGTTGAGACCTACACCAACATAACGCGTACAGGCCGAAAAGGTGTCCAGCATGGACAGCGATTTGCTCCCTGTGAATCGCTGGCCAGTGTAACTGCACGTGTTTACAGAGGAACGTTCATAGACAGACTTTTCGTCTTTAGGAAATAAACCCTTTCCACGATGCTCAGGGTCCATGAGAGACTTCGGAGCGCTCCTTCTTTTCCGCGTGTTTGATCTCTGAAACGTACACTGCAGATTCGCAGCTTTACTCTGAGCAACGCTCCATAGGGAATGATGATAATTTTTGTCCACGGTGTACCCTCATTCACACTAAAACCTGCTCTGATGTTTTAATTACGGACATCATAATATTAAAACTTTGGAAATTTGAGCACTACTTAATGGATATCACATATTAACTTTTAGAAGCCATTAATTTTATGCAAATTTTGAAGCAATAAATGTTTTAATAAATTAATAAAATCTGTGTACTTATTTCTATTATGGTATAAGAATTACAAACTAATATGTGCATGTGTGTATATATGAAAAATATATAAATATTTTTCTCCTCTGGAAAATTGTTTGCCCCCCCCCCCCATGAAAATATTTTGACCTCTCTGATGGCTAGTAATTTACTAGCTTGCGTGGAATATAGCGTTATGACATGGATCAGAATGGTGGGTGTTAAACAAAAGACACAAACGTATTAAGAAAGAAATGTTTTGCTGAGAAATTTATACGGGCGAACAGAATCGTTGCTCAGGAAATCAAAAGACAAATTGAAAGAAAGAAAGACTTGATTTTAAAAAAGAAAAATAACTAGTATATTATTGACAGGAAATACTTTGATAACACTATTAGACATCATTCAACCTCGGCCGATAACTCACAGCGAGAGTCCAATTTCATTACAGGAATTAGATCACATCTCCCTTTGACCAGCTCTTCGTTCGACCTACAAACATTTTATCCAAAAGTACAGTCCTTGCTCAAGAAGTTTGAGGATAGTCTTCACCCACCTGACATGGGGTTACCATTTTAGCTGATACGTCATTTCTTCAGAACTCAAGCATCCACTTATTTGATGTTTTGTCACCATATCTAGCTCTGCTTCTTGTTTCAATTTACATTTAAAAGAGTTTAAATATAAGTTAACCCTTACAACATTGAGGTCATGTATGGTTCTCCATACCGATTTTAAAAAAGTGCACACTGAGCTTACAAGTTTTATTTTAGTAATTTAGCAAGATAAAAAATTAGCTTACAACATTAAAATTTCTGTGCAGAACATTAGACCTTTGGCTTGATTTTGGCTTGACATATTTCCTTTGGGACTAAAACAGGCGCTTCGTCTAATGATGGAATAAGAAGAACAAGAAGAAGGATTAGCTGCGATGTCTTTATTGAAAAGCTGAAAAGATAAGTTCAGTGTTTCGGGAAAAGTGGTTACATCCAGACGTACTTTTTTTAACAGTGAAGCGTACTTAAAAGATTAAAATTGCATAAATTATTATTCGTTATATAACGTGAAATTTTGATAGCTGCAATATAATTTGTATTGTGCAGACTATAACACTTTACGTTTTAAAATATTCTATAAAATGTTTGACATGATTTACACCCACACAAAATAAAATGAACAAGAAAACGAAGCAAGACAAATGATGTAACTTAAGGATTTTTAAAAAACGTATAAAATGATTTCTCTAACTACACAACTGTTAAAAACCTTTATAAAAAGTAGTACTTTCTGTTACATAGAATTAAATGACTTTACGTCAACAAAGCAATACCGGAACTTTACCTACACGAGTTCATTTAACAACAGTCTTTGCTCATGACCTATATTATTCTTCTTAGAAGGTAGATTTACATCTGCGAAACAAATGTATTTCACTGTAGTTACTATATAGAATTACACTCATGCCCTTAAAAGTAGTTAAAAGGAACTTTGTTTTCAATGTATTGAGATATACATTAAGGTGAAGAATTTTACAGTCATTTTATATTAGGTAAACAACGCAATGTGCAAAAAATATTGAGTAGGTATATTTGGACCTCGGAGCATATAAAAAGTAGGCCTACATAGCATTTCTGAAACCAGTAAAATATTTAATTTGAGTCATGTGTTGTATGTATTTTTAAAGTGCAATACTTACTTTCCTAGCCAACATCCTCATAACGACTACTAAGCCTCACTTATAGATTGCATAACATACGTGGGGGGTATTATACAAGTTATGCTTTGTGAACAATAACATACTGTAACTAACTGATTGTGTTTGACATTTACTACATGTATTCTTCTAACGTAGTATTACTTTGCAACGTATAGAGCTAAAGTAAATCAATAACACGCAATAGGAACAGAAAACGAAACATTTTATTATACAAATTTTTCTCTGCCATGTACAGTTTTTTTTAATGATTTGTTATAAAAGTGACGTTACAATTACTATGAATACTAATAAGCATATTTGAAAAGAAATATTGCCAATTCAGATAACAGTAAAAAATAAGGATATGTTATATGCTATAGCAGAGATTCTTGAATGACATGCAGGTTGTAGCAAACGGCAGTCAGTGCTTATCTGTTGACTGTAATTCATGCGTCACAATGAGATTTACAGTATGGTAATGTGCGCCCACAATGTGTTACATGATATTAAGTAACGTGTGATTAGTGAATGTAATTTAGTGGTATGACTGGCTTATCGTAATTGTGTACTATTGACTTCAACGTGTAGGAATTAAACTAGAAAATATCACTGAAATTGAGTATAAACTAACGATTGAGTAAGTCAGAATTCGTTGAGCTTTCTTAAAACACAAAACAATATCTTTCTGCCGGACGAATTGTTTTAAGAACTGAAACCTACATTGCAACCCACCTCGTTAGGACTTACTGAGATAACGTGGGATTGAATGGTATAGTGTTGAATAGAGCTCGAAGTCTGTGCTTGATCCCCTCATGCATGTGTTCTCGGAAATATCACAGAATGCCGTGCGCAAATAGCGGTCATCTTGGTTAAAACTGTGACATGAAGCCTGCAACATGAAATCGAGCAGGCAATTGCAGCTGTGCATATTGTTACGACATCACAGAACAATCTACATGTTTGTCGAATGTGCCAGAAGAATCTCGATGTAACACGTGTGGCGTACGTGCTTGTCGACGCATTTTCGAGAGGTTTCTCGAAGGCGCCAGCCGCGCGGACTGTGTCAAGGCCGCAGTTAATTACGTAGTTCACACGAGCGCTAAGACGTAATTAGGAACATTCTTTTCTGTGAGCGCAGGTATAAATACATGGCGGCAGCGGCCTTAAGTTCCAGTACTAGTGCGAGATATTGGCAGTGCGGTTCGAGAGTAATAGTAGCGATATTACTGTGCGCGTTCAAGTGGTTATTAGTTAAGAGTGGTGTTTTATAATCGGACGGTATAATTGTAATACAATTGAGTTTAATTTAGTGGACATTTTGTTGCGTGTGACAATTTTCATTTGACTTGTTATAGAGACTGTGTTGTTAATTACGAACCGTTTAAATGTAAAAATTAAAGGTGTGATTAGTGACTTAATTGGTGTCTTGTTCTTATTTTGTTTCCACTGTACCTACGACGATCGAGTAGACCGTCGTAACAATATATTGATTAAATGAGAAAAGTAAAAACAAAAATGATATAATTCATAATCTTGAGGTTAAGTGATCTATGCAAGAAAACACTTTATAAATATTAAATAAAGATTTTTAATACCACTTTAGGAGTTTTTTTTTAGATACACACTTAAAATTGGAACTTTACAAATTGAAAAAGAAATGAAAGCGTAAAACAAGGAAAAGATAAATCCTTACAAAAGAAGATTGGTACAATAGAAAGAAAAGGTGAAGACATTTAGACCTCATGCCAATTAGCGGAGTACCTAAAGTAACCTTAAGTAATTACCTGCAGGCTGGAAAGCAACATGTCGGTAGACTGAGCAGGAGATAGGTAGACTGAGTAGTGTACTAAGAATGAAGTCAACTTCCAGTAAAGAATAGAAGAGGAAGATTCTAAAAATCTGTCTGCATTATCGTTGACACGAACGCCTTAGTATTCCTTACAATAAATACAGGCACGATTACGTCTATTGTAAAGTTTGGCAGTTATGGTATTTAAAATGTGTCACATAAAATATACAAGAGTCAGGAGTCACAGAGTCAAGAGTTTTACGACTCTTACTTCATTGTATTAGTCTACGTCTTTTGACTTACAGTAGGGCGTGCATAAACACGCCAGATCTGGCGTATTAGATTGCATACGTATGTGTGAACTTTCGTCGATGATTGCTTTGAAGATGTTTCCAGTGTGTCAGATTACCCATTAGCATCATTTCTGTCACATTTACTGAATAAAATATTATCTTTTAAATAAAACATGCATCATTAACACTCTCTCTCTGTCTTTCTCTCTCTCTTAAATCTCTTTCTCTCCCCCTCCCTTCTTCTCTGCAGAAAAGGAGAACAGAGGCCATTTATAAATTAAATAAATTTTATATACAGACAATAAACACTTAAAATTAAAATAACTATCATGTACATAATTAAAACAAGAAACTCTTCAAAAAATCTGATTCTGTTTTGTTCAGTGTAAACCAGTTAGGGCTGGTTGTGTTTTGTTAGCCAAAAAACTTATAAAGTCCAAGGTATAGTCAAAGCATATATTATTTAAATCAGAAAACTACTTTGATTAATATTACACCACGTTTACTTAATCAGTTTCTCATCAAAAACATTTTTTGAATTAT
This sequence comes from Magicicada septendecula, assembly GCA_034769895.1. NCBI lineage: Eukaryota > Metazoa > Arthropoda > Insecta > Hemiptera > Cicadidae > Magicicada > Magicicada septendecula. The sequence continues at coordinate 308,136,675 of CM068367.1, read as the reverse complement.
TCTACTTCTACCAATTGAAGTATAGGCCTATATCCAATTTATCTCTAGCCCACTTGTTGGTAACCAAAATTAAATGCCATGAATTGGATCAAATAAAATTACGTTGTTCGATGTGAATAATAGTAAAAACAATATATTCAGAGTTACTAGGTTGTTAGTACCGTTTTAGAACATTTTATAATGTTTTTCAAATAAAATGTATCTTCGTTTTGTTTTCTAATAAAAAACACTAATATTTTGTTTCTTAATTCTAGTGTCTTTTTTATCATGATGTGGTGTTTTATATTCACCTGTAATGACTGGTATAAATTCCTTTGTTGGAAACTTATAAAATAACCTTCGATATTTAATTGATTATAAGAAATATTCATGAAAACTATTTTACATAGATTACAAATGCCTTCAATATGTTCTTAATGTGTAACTTGTTAGTAACGAGCAAAACATTAATACAGATGACCCCCTGCAGACGGCTGATGGTTATTCAATTGCAACTACGATGGAGTTCTAATCTAGGTTTGAGTACCAGTATTCAAATAGCTCTACGCCCAGACGTCGGTCGTATTGTCAGAGTTATCAGCGATAATAAGTGAGTCTACTAAACACTTGTTATGTTTGTAAAGCTCAGTGATAAGGTTGTTCAAAGCCTGTTTAAACAAAACTTTTACTTGTTCAATTCGTTTCCCCTGCTTAGTAGTAATTTTTAAGGAAACATGGAAAAACAGTTTGTACAATTTTGTGTATTTACCGTCTACATATAAATGATAGTAATTAATTTCTGTATGCTTAATATGGCAAATAATTTCGAAGTGTTTATTGTGAAAAACAATAGGAGATTTTTTTCTAAAACTAAACTATATTCAAAAAGTGAAAGTAACTATAAAAGAACAAAATAATATCGCATAGAAGTTGTTAATTTCACTAACTAATACAGTACGCAGATGTACATTAACAATACATTCTATTACCCACTATTATAATTTCAATGGCTACACATTCTTACATTTTAGTTGTGAATGTAAAGCTGGACTTAAATAAAATTTACACAATTTAAATTTCTGGTCAAATTGTTCCAAGTAAACAGCTGTGTAGTCAAAATCATGGAGTAGGGTTAGTAAAAAAATATCTGTTGTTTCATGAAATAAATATCGGCAGGTATAAACCAGACTTGTGAATTTCAAAGAAACAACATTTTTTCCTTTGTGTCTTATGGGATGCCAGAAGATGTATCTAACGGCATAGACGCATTGCTTTTAAATACAAATAAATAGTCGGTTACTGCTTTCTGCAGAAAATACAGATTAACAATATTAACGTTTATTCAAATAAATCTGACTAAACTTAATGCAGGTGCATATGCGCTCGCTTGTCACTGTATGAAATAGAAGCACAAAAGAGGAGAGCTAGGATGGCTGTGTAAACTCCTAAAAGAAATGTAATAGAGTAATTTATTAGTTTAATTTTTAAATATATGCGAGTGGGTAATAGTATCGCTAGTCAACGAGGTAAAGTACATGTTAATACAATTCGTATAACGTGTTAATACTGTACGTATAATTTTCCCGAGACGAACGTAACATTTTAAAACAAAACGCCTGAATCTTCACACGCGAAACGCTATTCTAAAAATTCCGTTTGAGGCTTATTTCGGAGAAGCGAAAGAATAAAAATGAAAGTAATAATTAATTTGCTATTCTCGTTCAACTAATATTGTCAGTAAAATCCGGTTGCTCAGTCCACAAGTTAGATTAACGCTAGCAGATAAATAGTATATATGGGAATTGATGACAGTATTTAGAAATATAGATGGTAGAGCACTAAAGTAGGAGGGAATAAGCCACAATAAAAAACACTAAATTATATCAGAATTAATCTCACGTAGATGAATTGCGTCTGTGTTCAGTCTGGTATGTTATCTAGAACGACATGTAAAATACAGTGACTATTTTTACACTTTAAAGTTAATTATGCTTGAATATTCTTATCGGATAAAGAAGTTACAACTTTAGAAAGTAAATTTCTTGAAGGGGCTTACTAGCAATTAGCCAGGAAACAAATGGAGCCAACAACATGGACTTAGAAAAGAGTATTTTCCTGGTATTCTTCTCCTAATGTAAGACTGCGTATTCAGTTCTCAATTCGTTTGACCTAGTCTTAGCGATATAATTCCATTTAACTATACTGTGTTGTCTAATCAATAAAAATTGCTAACTGATCTTAATAATAAAATTAGAATCCTCTACCTTTAAACGGCAATAATCAATACGATTAATGATATTCACGTTTCACATAACAAAATAGCTTCTTCCGCTGAGTGCAACAAAGTATAATACATTTCAAATTATATTTACCAAAAGGTACTTTATTAAAATTGTTTGTTATGGTCAAAACGTTTAAGAATAATGAAATTCTACACTAAACTTTCAATGTACGCCATAAAACCTTCTTTCAGATATAACAAATCTAATTTGAAAATAAATTTCCAGGACAATTGTTTTTAAAACCAAGTCATTTTTGGTTTTTCAGGTCAAACAGTCTTGCCTTAAAAGACACAGCACAAAGATAATTAAAATATCAAGAGGATTGTAAGTTTAAAAAAATAGTTAACAAAGTTGTGCTTGCTGACAATGACAATAAATTCAATTATCGTTAAAAATGACGTATGTAAAATTAACAAAGTCTGCCACATACTAATTAATTGACTACCTACTAAATTGACCTCAGCCTACTAAGAGCTTCTGACCTCACATGAAGACTTACTTTGATTTATGTACGTGAATTTATGCGTGAATGAACTAAAGGGTTCGTAATTATATCAAAAGTAGTTAATCTAGTAATTAAAGTAATATTTCCAAGTTCTTGTTTAAGATTTAATTGCCACAATTAGAAATTGCATCAGTAATAACGAGGTGCTCGTAATATTACACGATCTGCGTGAAAGATCTGTAGCTGGGTAAATTGTAATTAACCCCCTGCTCCAAAGATTGAGACGCTTCGTCCTACAATCTCCGTTCGTTAAATTTCAATGTGTAAGACTCAAATAAACTCACTCAGCTAAAGAAAATAATAATTTAGGTTCGTCTCAGGCAAACACGTAAGGTATTGGAAAAGATCTTTACAAGTTTCATCAATTTAATGATATACATCACGCGTTTTTTCAATAAATTTAATAAGTAGGCCTACTAGTGTAGTTTTATATTGCGGCAGATGTCAGATCTTAAAAACCGTTCTCCTCTTCTGTTGCAAGTGAAACATTAGAATTATGACATAGCCTTGAGGACATGAATAGAATTAATCGCTTCGAAGGACTGAGGAAAGATAATTACCTCATCTTCAGGTTAGATACGTTAACACAGAGACAGGAGAAAACACTGCTTCTGGAGTAGGAGGAAGGTCAAGACGAGAAACGTCACTAGGAAGCAGATGTCTTAAAATCAACGATACAGGTGCAAAAACAATTACAAGAGCAAACTACTGCAGAGTTGGTCTTCACGTGGTAACCTGGATGAATTACGCGGTGATTTGAATGGGCCAGAGGTAAGATTGGTACTGTAGAAAAAAATCTGTCCCAAATATAGAAGAGTCAATATCGATAAAAATGTCCGTTGCAATAGAAGGGACACATGAGATACAGATATTTTATATAATAATTTTATTATTGAAACACATGAGAGCAAAATAAGTAAAGTCCAGCAGTTAATTAAAATGCAGCCTACTGAAGACGAACAAAGTGAATACAATTGGAAACAAACTGCTAAAGAGGGAGTGCTAATGATGAAGACAGATAAATACATAGAAAATAAAGTATCATGTAAAATGGGTTTGCCTGCAGCTAGGCCAATTTACGTCAAGACCCCAAAATTTGATTGAAGCATTCACTAGGCGATATATCTTCGTAAATTTGAAGCTGCTGCGTGTGCAAATTATTGGATGGAGAAAGAAAAAGCAATTTCACTTGTTTCGGTTTAAAAAGGTGCATCACAGAAACTGTCACCTTATAGCCAGAACAACTACGCCGAATTGATAAATGCTGTTGAGTTACGAGAAGATGCTGAACATTTGCGTGAAGTGTACTACTTTGAGCTAAAGCAAGGCGACAGCGCTCCGGGGAAAACCTACAGGAATTTGAAGCAAATGTCGACCGATTGGCGAGAGTGGCTTGTCCTTAAGCAACGAAAGACTTCCGTGCTTTATGTTTATATAATCTTTGTTTCTTTTTTTAAGCTGTAGAATCAACTTTATGCTGTTAGCGTATTAAAATTAGGCCTACTGTTGCTTACGCTGTTTACGCTTAGTTTTAAAATTACTCGTATTCTTCATGCCTACTTAAAAATCTTTCAATAGTCATTGTTTTATGGGACTTTCTTAGACACTCAGAGAATACATACCCCCCCCCCCACGAGTGTTATCACCATTTAATGTGAGAGAGTAAATGTTTGAAAGTTGAATACATATAACTGTTCAAAAAAATTGACGTAAGAACCAATAAAACAAACTGCCTTATAAGTATAAATTAATTCTTTATTACGTAAACTTAAGTGAACCTGTAGTAATTACAATTTCTTAAACAATTTCCACTTGCGCAAAGCAATGACCGTTAGTAGCTACATGCATTCTAAACGTATGCATGAAACATCTTGATTATTGACGAATGTTGTAGTTAGAGGAAATTTGTGAAATCACTTAATATGGCGTATCTGTAATACTGACTACTGTTGCCACTGTGCTCATGTAGTGTGAGGTCGAATCCCGTGTGCACGATGGCAACAGTATGAGTTGGCGGGAGGAGTCGACGGTGATGAATTACCGGCTATGATAGCCAAGGCTTACAGAGATCAGAACCATGCGATATGCCAGAGTATCGGCCAATCAACATGAGAGCATGCATAAAAGTTTATAAACAGGATTATCTACGAAAGTTAAAAGTGTACGAATAGGACTGTCTTTATACTTAATCCTCCTCGAGCAGTTCAAATCTCAATTCCCTTTCCCCTAAAGGTGGCTACCATGAGTAGAGCCGAAATACCACACAGAGATCGTGAACAACGGGCTATAGATAAGCAAGGTTTGATATTATTCAAACGTACATCGATTTTAACATAACTTTTTCAAAACTGTAAAACAATAAGGAGATTTCTGGCATTAAAAGTGATGACATGAGATGGTTATGGAACCAGAATTATTAGATCTAATATTTGTAAACGACAATTAATAAAAACAGCAGGTATTAAATTAAGTATTAGTTATTAATTTTTGGAGCGTAACAAATTGAACGATTCTATAACATGTGGTTAACCTAAGTATTCCGAGCCTACTATCAGGAATATATATTTCTCTCAAGGTTTTCTATTCTCTTCTGCACTGGCCTTAACTCAGTTTGGAAGAATCTTATGCTAAATGAGGGGAAAACAGTTTCAAAATATGTTTGACTTTATCTATGAACGTTTACATAAACTACCTCTTTTTTCATTTCTATGGAAAAATTTTTCAACATTGTAAAAAAAACGCAAGAGAAAATTGAACCTTTTTAAATAACGTAATATTCAAAAATAGTTGTGGCGTTGGCAACGTTAGTTGCGTTTACATAATTTAGTAGCGTTTTGGTGTTTTATTAAAACATTTTTCAATTCTAGAGAAAACAAGAAAATAAATTAAAAGACCTCCTTATAAATATTTGATGGTACTGAGAAAATATTAAATTTTCCTAAAGTATTATTTTTACAGCAAATACTATGAAGCATTGTTTGTAGTCTAGATTAGCATACTTTCTTGTAGAAATAATTTAAAACAGAACCAGCTGCAATCCTTGGGGTGTTTTCTTTAACGGCAAAACACTTTGTTAACATTCGACTGTATAAAGTTAATACGTTACCAGTTTGGTCGTATAACTGTATTGTGTCTCTTTATGTGAATACTAATGTTGTGATACTTGTTTATAATTTCTGTAAAAGCTCCAAACACGACAAGCGTGTGGTTATCGTGACTATGAAGTAAAGAATCTACAATAATATGCTACACTTTTATTTTAACAAGTCATCTTCAACAATGGATCTCACACGCTTATATGCACACTCTCGTGGCTTTTCGCAAAGCATAGAATTACTAAACCAATAATATGCAAAAAAATATGTAGTAGATCCGGTGGTCTTTATTCATATTGCTGTTAATTTACATGTACCTGATTCTTCCACTGTTCTGTGAAAGAATATTTACATTTGTTAATGTGTATTTAGTAGACGTAGAAATGACGTCTATTTTTTGAATCCATTTAAAATGGATCTTTTTTGATTTTTAATAGACAAGGTGAAAATAGTGAAAATGATGTGGTAAGATCATTTTAAGAAACTGTTAAGAACTAGAGTATTGCTGTTAAGAAATTAAACGAAAATAGAAATGGATTAATAATGTGTTTTGGGTTAGGAAAGTAGATTCTGAGGCTTAAATAAAAATTGAATGGTGCGTGTGTGAGCAGTAAGCACTCAAGAGACACGTGAAGAAGGCAAACATCACTAGTAAGTAGCAGTAGCTGGCGAAGCCGACGTAACCACGGGTCTCGCATGTAACCAAGTATTCCGTTGTTGGCTGAGCCCACACCGTTCTGGTTAGTTTATGTTACTGTCTGTCCTCTAGTGTAATCCTCATGTAACCCAGTTTCCATACATACTTTTTTGTTAGAAAATTACCATTTCCACTTCTTAAGCAAACAGTGTCGTAACTTTTTTCCGGGTCTTCGCAAGAAATGTTTGCAAACGCCCCCAAAGGGATCCTCTGCGAGCCCTCCTACTAACCTTACTTAATTTACGCTATTGTTCCTTCTTGAATAGTAATCCATCCTTATAGCTCTGTGCAGCTACTAAAAATATGTAGCGTAAGCATAATACTTCCTCCACAATACTGTTTAAAATCTCTTCTAAGCCTAAGGCAGTTTCATTGCTTATTTCTGAACATCCTAAGAAGCTTTCATTATTTTGGTGGGCCTTCCTGCTTCATCTTCAGAAACTGAGACCTATATGATTATTTTACTCAGTTGATCTTTCCCGTTAATGTCTTGCCTTGTGTCCATTATTACAGAGAAAAAGATCAGATTCAATCTGTTTCAAAGTAACATTTATATATATATAAATTTATATATAACGGATTTATACTGCCTAGGCCGCTTCTCCGTCCCTAGTTTCCATTCTCTTCTATTATAGCACATGTCTTCTTCCAGGCGTCTAAGTTTCATAACTTCATATACACCCTCTCGCCAACTTCTTCGTGGCCTTCCTCTTTTCTTCCTTTCATAAGGAATCCACTCTAAAATTCTCTTGGGCCACCTGCCACCTGGTTTCGTCCATTCTTTTTGTGTGTCCAAACCAGACTCGTTTTTTTTTCAATCCCTTCCACTATGTTCTTCGTCATGTTCATACTCTGTCTAACTGTTTCATTTCCGACTCTTTCCAGTTTCGATTTTCTACAACTGCGTCTTAAATAATCCATTTTGGTAGCTAAGAGTTTTTTCGGTTTTTCCTTTTCATATCCCATGTTTTTGCTCCATATGTGACTATATTTAGGAAGATGCTCTTATACAGTCTCTTTTTTGTGGCTCTTGTGATTGATTTATCCCATAAAACAGAGTTTAACGAAAAATATATTTTTAACTATTTTATATAAAACTGAATGCGTTCATTTTAAATTTGGGACTCGCATACTTCTCACTGTTCTTCGGATCACTGATTATCTCTTCTAACAATGGATAGTATTTGCTTAAAAGGTCGATAATTGCCAAAAGTTTCCGCTGGCCTATTTTCTCTTTGTGGCCTCTAAAAGCTAAATTTGAAGCTGTCAATGTCAGAGTAATATTCACAACTCGATACAGTAATTTGGTTCATTTGTTAGTTTCCTTTCGTAGCTAACGAAACGAATAACGAATAACGATACAGGACTGGCCGGTGGCCTCGGTGCATTTTAAACTGGAATCATCGGTCTACTGTGCAGTTAATCACATAATATATAGGCCACCTCTCAAAGAAAATCAATGGTTACTGGTAAAATAACAGTAAAAAAATTAATGTATTTGTTGTTGATGTTAAATGTACACGGGAATATTTGGTTTTTCTGAAGTTCAATGGTTTATACCTAATCTTTAACAGTTAATGGAAGTGTTTGCGCGGTCCCTCTAGTCCGGAGCCCATTTTCAATGCACGGCCAACTGTTACACCACTGCTTTAAGTAATCTTTCACTACAGAACACAATGCATTGAACACGTAATAATTGTTTATTTCTCAGTATTAGTATACGTAGATAGTATTCAAGTATAATTCTTAATTTTCCTTACAATTTTAAGTTTTACTTACGCGGGTGTATTTGTATTACTTACAAACACTCGTGCTTTTAATTTCAAGCAGCTTTTATTTGGGGACACAATAACTAACGTGGCTTATAATCTAACGCGAGATAAACACCTAAAGTTATTACGTATCTTGTAATCGGGTATTATTTAAATTTAAGTTGTAATAAAGGTTGTTGGTTCAATGGTGAAAACCTTTTCTCTAAGTGTATCAATTGTTCGGTTGTTATTTATGTTGCGTGTTTTGTGTGAAGTGATTCAGATATAATTTTAATGACTGAATTATTCTTTCTTGTTTAAAAATTAAAATTGACTTATTTTAATTCGTCAGTTAATCTGTTCTAAATTAAATTGAATGTAGCGGTCGAGTTGTTCCAAACAATTCTCAACGTTCACTTTCGATATTTGTCTTAACCCTATTCGTTGAGGTTAATCTTGGTGTTGTAGTTTCCAGGGTTCCAACGACTCTTCGACGTCTTCTTAATCTTCGTAAGTATAGAATAAATATTGATTATATCTTACCTTCAAGAAATAAGAACGTATGGATATGATTTATTAATATTATCGTTTAATCTTTGCAATTTAATTCAAGTTGATAGAATTTTGCATTCGATATACACGCTAGTAATAATCGATATGTACCTCAGGGTTGAATAGTAAAAAAAATGGATTAAACATATGACGTGGGAATTCTTTTGGCTGCTATGAAAGGTTCCATTAATTATTAACAAACAATATAGAGTACATTACAAATAATTCTAATGCTTATAATCTAATGTAAGAGTGACAAAAAGTATTCAATTCAACGAAAATGTCTGGCGATATTTAGTCGCTGTGTGCGGTGCATGCTGGTCCTAGAATGACGTCATCATCATGGCCGCCTTCGTCCGTCTCTGATAATGCATGGCTTTGTACCAATGTATTTTAAATAAAGGTGTTCCTTGTACTCACTGATTTTTATATAATGTGTTACACTTTATGAAATGTCCACTAGTGATTAATTGTGGTGTGAGTTATTGATGTGACTAGTGATTGTTCGTGTTGGATTAATAATTTAGTCAATTAGAATAATGGTACTATACGTTACACTTTTACGTGGAATTTAACTGTGCATCTTCTTGTTAATCGCTTGATTTTCTTACTGGTGTTCGTTCTTTTTGATGATGTGAATTTAGTTATAATACATTTTAGGTTAGTTGTCTCCAAGTCGCTTATATTAATATAATAGATATTTACCATATGTCCGTCGTGCGACTTCGTTTTTCTCGTCTTATTTTGACGCGTTTCGGCAACGAATTGCCATCTTCAGAATCTTAATCACTCATATGAGATCGTTAAAAAATTAAAAATACTAAAATCATTACGGTAAAAGTGCACTTTTACGATATTGGAAACTCACAGGCGCGAACATGAAAGTTTATATTTCTCGCGTGGACTATATCGATCGACTGCTTTCGCGTGGACAATATCGATCAACTGATTCACTGTTTATATAGCCACTGATAAACCTGTTTTGCTTATTATAGCCCATATGTACTGTGACATTTCATTTACTGGCGCCCGTGATAAACTTACATTTTCACATAACATGTTGTACGACACGGCAATACTTGCACACGGGCGCCAGTAAATGAAATGTCACAGTACATATGGGCTATAATAAGCAAAACAGGTTTATCAGTGGCTATATAAACAGTGAATCAGTTGATCGATATTGTCCACGCGAAAGCAGTCGATCGATATAGTCCACGCGAGAAATATAAACTTTCATGTTCGCGTCTGTGAGTTTCCAATATCGTAAAAGTGCACTTTTACCGTAATGATTTTAGTGTTTTTAATTTTTTAACGATCTCATATGAGTGATTAAGATTCTGAAGATGGCAATTCGTTGCCGAAACGCGTCAAAATAAGACGAGAAAAACGAAGTCGCACGACGGATATATGGTAAATATCTATTATATGAATTTAGTTAATAATTTCTATATCTTCTGTTGTGGTTATATTTTTTTTTTTCCAAATCGGTTCCTGGGTTTTACAATTTTGTTACATAATCATTCTGTGAGCACTATTCAACTGTCTTCAATCGTAGTTAACAATCAAGTGTAATTTCTTCTTTTTGTCATCGAACTGACCAAAATTTCTTAAATTCTGATTGGCCCCTTATGCACAGTTCAAGTGTTACATGACCAATACCCCTTAATTACTTTAGATTTTACAATTTGCCTTTAACTTGTTATTTTATCATTATATACTAATGGTTAATACAATGTTTATATAGTTATTAATTATAAAATTACAAATAATTTGGTACTAAACATGTCTTGCTTTAGTCCTGTAAAATCTTAGTATTTAGTGAATTTTCCAGATATCTGATGAAACTATTTATAATGGTTGATGGTAGTTACCTTTTGACCCTTTGAGATACATTAATTTAAATTAATTAGTTGATAACATGAAACTCTTATAGTATAACACATAACGCCTAAAGATACTACTTAGTTTAACAATTTTAATTTATGCACACTGTTTAACAATTGTTTGTGTGGTAAATCACTCATCACTACTGTTAATGATAATTTAACACTTCCTTGTAATTAATAGTACACTATTTAACTATAGTTTCTGTAACTATTATTATTATGCCACTTTTCTGTGTTTATGATCACTTCTAACACTGTAAGGAGTTGTGCCCTTTTTACCTCTTTGGTTTAATACAATTTGGTTTAATACAGTTAATACAATTTTACTTTATTGAATGTTGTACTCTATATTGGATCTGTTTAGTTTACTCATTGAAAGTTATTTACTAGGGTCCATTACTTTAATTTTATTTGTTTACTGCCGTATTCTACTGGGTAATGTCTGGCTAGGTCTTGTTATTATTAGTTAAGTCAAAGGTTGATGTTGTAGTCATATTTGGTTCCTTACTGATCTTCAAAATTTGATAATTTCTGTTAGCTTGTTATTGAGCATTGTCTTGAGTTCCATCCTTGGATAAGGTTTCACTATTATCATTTTTAATTATTTTTTCAACGTTCTGTTTCGTTACAAATTGCCCCCCTTCAGATGTAAATATTTCTGAACACTTCATTAGGTGTGAGGACATAATTACTTATGTTACATTTTCTTTTTCTTCCTTGTGATATTTCTTCATAGATTGTTGATTATAATTGCCCTTGATCTTTTTTGAAATGGGGTCGGTTAATTCGTACGTGTTGTTGTTATGGTTTTTTGTTACTGTATAGGGTCCTATGTAGAGTAATAATAATTTCTTTGATATACCTTCTAGAGTGGTAGGCAATTCCCTGTTCTTTAATAACACTTTCTCTCCTACTTCATATTTCATTATTTTACCCCTGACTTTCTGGTATTTGTTTCTACGTTTTTACAGGTTTTCTATCACTTGGTTATAAAATTTTAACTTGTTAAATTGGTAATGTTGGGACTCAGGAAACTTAGTTAATTCTTGGATCTCTCTGGGTGGTTGTTTTTCGTACATGGCTGTGTATGGAGTGCAACTTATTGATGGATGATATGCTAAGTTTAGAAAATCTTCTGTGGCTGATAAGTACTCAGGCCACTTCCATAGTTGGTGATGACAATAGGTTCTTAATATTCTACCCACTTCTATACCTGCTTCTTCGTAGTTGAGCTTTAAATTGTTTTTTTCATTGAATTTATTCATATTAGATAGTTATTGTAATCTGAGATATATTATTATTATTATATATATACTTTTTTCCTTTACTTGGTGCTTCATCCATGGGATATTCATTCCCTAACATTCCCTAACACGTGAGCTGGGGCAGTCCAGAGCGGCACTTGTGGCTACAATACTCTGCTGGCCATACTACACTTTTTGAGATCAGAGGAACACCATCTCTGCTCAAATATAAGACTGCTGGAATACATCTACATACAATCATTAAATAAAAATTATTAAAATATAGTCTATTCTCGACTAATAAAAAAAACTTCCTTGGATTCCTCACTTCGTGGTTGCTCAGATTTGCTAATATTTTCTACCTCATTTATTCTTCTTATGTTTTAAAGCTCTTCTGATATATTTATCGCTAGGTATGGTGTGTTAATTTTCCGTCTGAATTCTCTTTATTTCTTCTGTTGTTTGCACAATCTTCTTCTGGTTACCGATATTAATAGCATATTTTTTGATTGTTTTTCATCTTGTTTCCAATAAATTGTTCTACTGTTTTTATGTTATGACAGTCATTCTTCCAATTGTTCTTATTATAATTAAGTTTATTAAAATTAACGTGGTGATTATAGTCCCCTTTTTTTCATTCCGCAAAAGTTATTAATTCGCACTTGTTTTTATCCAAATTATTTTATTAACATTACATTATTTAAGTGGTCTTTACCTCCTTTTGCATTTCATAAATGTTTTAATATTCCCTTTCCAAAACCAGTTTATTCATATTATTGATTTAAGTTGTTCTTACTTAATTTTTTTGAATTTTGAAGATTTAATATTTCAATTCAAAATTAATTCCTGTAAATAATGGATGTAAGTTGATCTTACTTAATTTTTGAATTTTGGCAGTTTATATTTATTTTTTTTTCTTTTCCATTGGTTTGCATGGTCGGTCTACCTAAAATCAGTCCCATTTCTCGGTGTTCAGCACTTGGTTTATCCATGGTCCATGATTACATGAGTTACCCCCGTTGTTCGGATTGCTGTCGTTTTCAGAATGATTTCTGTTCTTGTCGACTTTCTTGCTACTATCTTGTACTTAAATGTTCCTGTCGTAAAATTTTCACTTGCTTCCAGTCCTATCTCAATCATTTCATTATTTTGTTTATACAACAAATAGGTCAATGGTATATCCATCATAGATGCTATCACTGATATTGGATTATGCATGCCTATTAACTGTCTTCTTGTTATTTTGTTACACACTGTTTTGTAGTGATTCCTTTCTAAAGTTTCTATTAAGTTCCTTCCGTTATTTTCAAAATTCATTATTACATTCTGGTCGGTAATTGGTACATTAAACATCTCAAGTAGTCCATTCTTCATCATCTCCAATTCTTCTCTGGTATTTATTAGTGTTCTTTGATGCATTTCTTAGTCTTCATTTCCATGTTTTCGATATTCTCTTTGTTTTCGTTATTTTTATTTTCATGTAACAATGTACTTGGGTTTTCTTTAATATCTATTTCCTCCTCCTTCTTTTTTATTTTCTGATTTACCGGTTCCCTGCTGTTATTCAACGTTTCTATGGTTTCATTGTTATCTTCTATGCATACTTCTGTGGTCTTCTCACTGTCCTTTTTAAGAAAATCGTATAAACCCGTTTTATTTTCCTTCATTTGTCTGAGATCCTCATTAAATCTACGCCAGCCCTCCTTAGTCATTCCTTCCAGAGCCCTTCTGAACTCGTTCATAAATTTCGTATTTATTATTTGTTTTGTCATTTTCGTTTGTTCTTTAATTTTCTCTTGATGTCTGTTCTGTTTATTCTCATATAGTAAAACTCTCTGGTCCTCTTTATTTCCTATTTTTTCATTAGTACATTCAGAAGCACTCTCCAGTGTTGCATTCAATTGTTTGGAAACACTATCTAAGGTTTCATTAAGTTGATCTGCTTTGTAATAGGTTTCTTCTCTTCCTCCTTCCTTACTACTCTTTCTATTGGAATACTTGATTGTACCATGTTTTCATTATTTGGTCCTTCTTCTATTTCGATTTTACTATCATTTTCTACTTCCTCCTTTATTACTTCCATCCTTTTGCGTCCTGATTGTTTATTGAATAATTCCGTATTTCGATTGATCTTTTCCCGCCGTTTTCTTATTTCCTGCGGTGTTTCTCTTGTGCATCTTTATTATTTTTTAGAACCTATAGCAGTCGCCAGCTAAAAATTAGGAAATTGATTTGCTTATTTTTATTTCTTCACCTATTACTTCCCTAATTTAAAGCGCCATGTTGGGCGCCAATTTATTACGTATCTTGTAATCGGGTATTACTTAAATTTAAGGTGTAATAAAGGTTGTTGGTTCAATGATGAAAACCTTTTTCTAAGTGTATCAGTTGTTCGGTTGTTATTTATGTTGCGTGTTTTGTGTGAAGTGATTCAGATATAATTTTAATGACTGAATTATTCTTTCTTGTTTAAAAATTAAAATTGACTTATTTTAATTCGTCAGTTAATCTGTTCTAAATTAAATTGAATGTAGCGGTCGAGTTGTTCCAAACAATTCTCAACGTTCACTTTCGATATTTGTCTTAACCCTATTCGTTGAGGTTAATCTTGGTGTTGTAGTTTCCAGGGTTCCAACGACTCTTCGACGTCTTCTTAATCTTCGTAAGTATAGAATAAATATTGATTATATCTTACCTTCAAGAAATAAGAACGTATGGATATGATTTATTAATATTATCGTTTAATCTTTGCAATTTAATTCAAGTTGATGGAATTTTGCATTCGATATACACGCTAGTAATAATCGATATGTACCTCAGGGTTGAATAGTAAAAAAATGGATTAAACATAAAACGTGGGAATTCTTTTGGCTGCTATGAAAGGTTCCATTAATTATTAACAAACAATATAGAGTACATTACAAATAATTCTAATGCTTATAATCTAATGTAAGAGTGACAAAAAGTATTCAATTCAACGAAAATGTCTGGCGATATTTAGTCGCTGTGTGCGGTGCATGCTGGTCCTAGAATGACGTCATCATCATGGCCGCCTTCGTCCGTCTCTGATAATGCATGGCTTTGTACCAATGTATTTTAAATAAAGGTGTTCCTTGTACTCACTGATTTTTATATAATGTGTTACACTTTATGAAATGTCCACTAGTGATTAATTGTGGTGTGAGTTATTGATGTGACTAGTGATTGTTCGTGTTGGATTAATAATTTAGTCAATTAGAATAATGGTACTATACGTTACACTTTTACGTGGAATTTAACTGTGCATCTTCTTGTTAATCGCTTGATTTTCTTACTGGTGTTCGTTCTTTTTGATGCTGTGAATTTAGTTATAATACATTTTAGGTTAGTTGTCTCCAAGTCGCTTATATTAATATAATAGATATTTACCATATGTCCGTCGTGCGACTTCGTTTTTCTCGTCTTATTTTGACGCGTTTCGGCAACGAATTGCCATCTTCAGAATCTTAATCACTCATATGAGATCGTTAAAAAATTAAAAATACTAAAATCATTACGGTAAAAGTGCACTTTTACGATATTGGAAACTCACAGGCGCGAACATGAAAGTTTATATTTCTCGCGTGGACTATATCGATCGACTGCTTTCGCGTGGACAATATCGATCAACTGATTCACTGTTTATATAGCCACTGATAAACCTGTTTTGCTTATTATAGCCCATATGTACTGTGACATTTCATTTACTGGCGCCCGTGATAAACTTACATTTTCACATAACATGTTGTACGACACGGCAATACTTGCACACGGGCGCCAGTAAATGAAATGTCACAGTACATATGGGCTATAATAAGCAAAACAGGTTTATCAGTGGCTATATAAACAGTGAATCAGTTGATCGATATTGTCCACGCGAAAGCAGTCGATCGATATAGTCCACGCGAGAAATATAAACTTTCATGTTCGCGTCTGTGAGTTTCCAATATCGTAAAAGTGCACTTTTACCGTAATGATTTTAGTGTTTTTAATTTTTTAACGATCTCATATGAGTGATTAAGATTCTGAAGATGGCAATTCGTTGCCGAAACGCGTCAAAATAAGACGAGAAAAACGAAGTCGCACGACGGATATATGGTAAATATCTATTATATGAATTTAGTTAATAATTTCTATATCTTCTGTTGTGGTTATATTTTTTTTTTTCCAAATCGGTTCCTGGGTTTTACAATTTTGTTACATAATCATTCTGTGAGCACTATTCAACTGTCTTCAATCGTAGTTAACAATCAAGTGTAATTTCTTCTTTTTGTCATCGAACTGACCAAAATTTCTTAAATTCTGATTGGCCCCTTATGCACAGTTCAAGTGTTACATGACCAATACCCCTTAATTACTTTAGATTTTACAATTTGCCTTTAGCTTGTTATTTTATCATTATATACTAATGGTTAATACAATATTTATATAGTTATTAATTATAAAATTACAAATAATTTGGTACTAAACATGTCTTGCTTTAGTCATGTAAAATCTTAGTATTTAGTGAATTTTCCAGATATCTGATGAAACTATTTATAATGGTTGATGGTAGTTACCTTTTGACCCTTTGAGATACATTAATTTAAATTAATTAGTTGATAACATGAAACTCTTATAGTATAACACATAACGCCTAAAGATACTACTTAGTTTAACAATTTTAATTTATGCACACTGTTTAACAATTGTTTGTGTGGTAAATCACTCATCACTACTGTTAATGATAATTTAACACTTCCTTGTAAATAATAGTACACTATTTAACTATAGTTTCTGTAACTATTATTATTATGCCACTTTTCTGTGTTTATGATCACTTCTAGCACTGTAAGGAGTTGTGCCCTTTTTATCTCTTTGGTTTAATACAATTTGGTTTAATACAGTTAATACAATTTTACTTTATTGAATGTTGTACTCTATATTGGATCTGTTTAGTTTACTCATTGAAAGTTATTGACTAGGGTTCATTACTTTACTTTTATTTGTTTACTGCCCTATGCTACTAGGTAATGTCTGGCTAGGTCTTGTTAGTATTAATTAAGTCAAAGTTTGATGTTGTTGAGTCATATTTGGTTCCTTACTGATCTTCAAAATTTGATAATTTTTGTTAACTAGTTATTGAGCATTGTCTTGAGTTCCATCCCTGGATAAGGTTTCACTATTATCATATATAATTATTTTTTCAACGTTCTGTTTCGTTACAACGTACCCAGCTTATTAAACTGATTGAGTGGAAGGCCATAAAAAAAGCACTCTCAAAACAAAAAGGAAACTTTACCTTATTCTTGATGTACATTTACTCACTTTGTCAATTAAGAAACCACACTCTTACGGTAATTAGTATATCGCTGTGACGCTGGATCCGCATTATGTAAGCGGCTGGCCTCGTATGTTCTTGCTGTTTCAGGATCTGTGGTATGCTTTGTTTTTGCGATCGTTCGATAGGACAGAGAATTTTTTTACATATTGCGACGTTCGGACCTTAAATAAAGAAACACCGACTGCTTCAGTCAGTTTTTAAGGTTTTTCAATCGAAGCGATAAGTAATGTTATTAGCTGTAGCGTTCTTGAAATTCAGTGCAGGTTCTTTGACAGCCGTTTAGTGTTAAATAGTAATTGTAGATTCCTGTATGCGAACATTTTTGATAGGTGATTTACATAAATTGTGGCGACATCATTGATTAATTGGTTTTTATAGTTTGTTACATTTGTGCGTTTGGACGATTGGACACCCGAAAAGAATTGTTGTATATAAATACTTGAGTTTATTGATACTGGTATTCAAGTTGTAACGAATTCTCTGATATTCAGCAGTCTTATTTCCCTGTTTAAGGACGACAATCCCTGCGAGTGTCGTAACAATACTTTTGATTTGACCATTTAGACGTTCATGGTATTTTATGGCATACTTTACTTTTTATCGATGTATTCTGTTATACCGATTTATAATTAAACACAATAACATATATTCGATTATAGATTATCAGCTTTGCGACTTACACGCTATGTGATTCTGACGCAATACGTACATATATTATTCTTCACTTTAACGTACCGCTGGTGAAGTAACCTACTTATAGGAATGGCCAATTTAACAAGCAGTGATTCCACATAAACTATAATACCTATAAATAATTTTTCTCTGCTAGATTCACACGCAGTGCTCCTTGTAGAGAAGATTTGAAATTTGAAACAGTCCCGTGCAGACTTCATTTGCCACAGTCGATTATTACTGCAATACTATTTTAAGCTAAGCTAACGTCGGTCAGACTACCTAAAAAGTCAGGATGACAGTTTATTGTTTACAAAGAGAACTTTATAATTAAGATCTTCCATTATGAAAAAATCTTTTTCTTCTAACAATCAAAAAACAATCACTTCATACTTCTGGAAATATTAATGACACTTATTCACGTTTTCCCAATTAGTTCTACTTTTTTAGTGTACATTTCAAGGTGACAAATTTATGCTAACAAGTTTCAGTAAGAAAAAGGCCTATGTATTGACACACAACATTATCCAATTGGACTTCAGTATAGTATTCACACAATTGTATCTTTTAAATAACTTGTCTTAGATAATATTTTGCCTCTACTTAATGTTGTTAGTATTTCTTAACGAAGAAGGGTTTGCGAGGATCGGTCAAAAAAGTGTAACACTAATTATTTGAAATTATTTGTGTCGACGTTTCAACAATATTTATTGGAATCATAAGGACAATTGTTGCTGAGTTATTACTACCCCAAACCCTTTACAGTTGTGTGTTTGGCGTCGTAACAAGTCTGAAAAAATTGTCCTGATGGTGACAATGAATATTGTCGAAAGTCGACACAACTTAAAATTTGTGTTATAATTTTTTACTGTTCCTCGCAAACACTTCGTCGTTAAAATTCATAGAATGACGGTTACTACGAAGTTAAGAATTTATTAATACTATTACGTTAGCAACGATTGTTAGGTTAATCGCGATTTTCCTTTTTTTTCTTTTTATTCGCGATATGGTTCCGTTTGTTAGCGTGGATAAGGTTTTCAAAAAAGAGAATAACACTCACAGGTCAAGTCACCGACCGAACGATATAAACGTATGTTGTGGCAACTTGCGATTAACATTTGCAAATGATAATTATGTTAGATCTCAGTTACATCCAATTCTATGATAAAGTATTATTGTTGTTTAATCTCCCCGAGTGCGAAAGGATTTTAGTTTGATATACGTCTCTATTTCAACGACTTAGTATGCATTACATTTAAGCGTTCCTGTTGATTGATACCAACAAATTTATAAAATAAAATTATTACTGTTTACAGTTTCTATGAGTCACTTATAAAGTATTAACTGTAATTTATTTAGAAAAAGTGTAATGGAATTTTAAACAACGTGACAATAGGAAACAAAAAATATAATTAAAAATTTTTCTACGATATTTTCCATAGATGTCAAGTTTTAAATTTATTGTTTCCAGAAATAAAAAAATACTATTTCATACTTTAAAATAAGAACTGTCAACAAATTCCATAGATATTACGAAGGCACTCACGAAAAACAGCTGTGAAGACTAGGGCCATTGAAGGGATACACAAGAAGCACAAAGTAATAAAACCGATACACATTATACTGTACAATGGGGACAATAATGGCAAAACTGGACAAAAATGGGATAAAAATCTTTTCACAGGACGACGTGTAAAAATGCGCACACAGAAAAACCAATAAATAATAAATGTAGATTTAAGGAATGTTATAATAAGGATAACCACAGAGTACATGAGGTATGTAAAAGTAGGGAATACCCAATTGAACTTTGTCACGAAATTTTTTAACAAAACAGAACACGATAAGGTAAGCAATACTAAAGATTGTCCACATCTACTTGCCTTTATTTACATCACAAGCATGCCTAATGAAGGTACTATTGGCAGCTCGAATAGCAGACATCTAACCTCTATTGTAATTCTTAAAAAGAAAAGTAATGAGATATGCCTATATTCGGATGAACTGAATTTGAAAAACAATGGTAGGTAAAATTTCGAATGTGATTAAAACACATGCAAAATCTTTCTTATGTGTCAAGCAGATAAGAACCTGTCCGGTCTGGAAATAATTAGTTGGAATTCAAATGGAATTTAAAAAACCAAGTCGGAAATATGCCGCATTTTCGTATACAAACGAACGTTATGAACTGAAATTAGTTTCGTTTAAATAAATTTCAGTTTAGTTTAGCGGCTACTGTAGGTTTTAAACTTGTTCTTTGCCCGAAAGTTGATTTTTTATCGCGTTTGTTGATGATGCATTGGCAATTTTAAAAACGGTATGAGTAATATAATGTGCAACATTGTTATATTGTACTTGAAAATCTATGCAAAACTAATTAACTTCTAAACAAAGACACATTGTAAATTATAAAAAACACAACTAGTTTCTGGGTCTAATAGCACATACCATATTCTCAATGATCATAACAAACAGAATAGTATTGGAAAGGTTGCTAAACCTAAGAACGGAAAGGATTTGAATAGGGTCTTGGGTCTTCTTGGACTGTGTATGGTTGATGTCCAATCACTCATAGGCATACGGATACGTCTCTGCTACCGCTGACTTTATTGTAGAAAAAGGACAAGTGGAAGGGATTTTCAAACTCCACAATGATTTCCACGTAACTAAAGAAGTTGTTGCCAATAATTTGTAGTCATGTAATCGACAAGTAAATAACTAATGTACACACTCATACATGAAGCATAAAGATCGTTGGGAGTGTTCTGTATCAACGAGGTGGCCAGAATAACCTTCCTACAATCGCAATTACATAATAATTATTAATAATCCAACATACCGTCTGTTGGATATTTTTTAAATATTCATAGCAACTATAATTAGACCTATATTAGAGCTATTATTTATTTAAGAAAACATGTAACAAAAACACATTAATTCTAACTGTGTTTATCTGTAAAGATTTCTCCAAACTCATAAAATATAAAATGTTAATCAATACAATGAGATCTCGTATGACAGCAGCCCACACGTTATTACATTAGTTTTATTCCGTTACATATGTTTTATTACCTTATGAGATACTACTATGAGGATAACCATAACAGTATATCGTCTTACTTGTAGATTTAGTTCCAGTAAAACGTGTTGCCTAATGTAGATAAAGTTAAAAATTATCTGTAGTTCACTGCAGCTTACACAAATGAGGAATGCATTTAAGTGTATAATTACAAAATAAACTATATAAGAATATTTTTATACTATAAAAAATTTTAATCACATTAAGAAATATGTTTTTAAATTACCATTCATCAGCCATTGTACCCTACATTATTACGTAACGTACTAACGTACTAAACTACAAAATCTATTGTATTCATTAATGAAACTATGTTAGGTCTTAATGTACGAATATTAATATAATTTTTCATTTTTACAGTATATATTGTAATGACGTGATACTAAAAGTCCATTCAAGACTTAGTTCATGCAATGAACGTTTATACGCAGTACTATTGTGAGGGTTAATTCCAATTCCGATTGTAATAGCGTGTGGTTAACCAAATCACAAAATGGAAACTGGCGGCAAAGTAATTACTTGTGTACTTCAATTGCATAGTGTCTATACCACCTGAAATGGAATACACTTATTTATTCAGGATAATGTAAGGGATAAATTTCGGATTTTTACTGTGCAAAACAATATACTACAAATATTATTATAAGTTCTTACTGTTTGTACACAACTGACAAACACTCTTAGTACACGTTATAAAGTGTAAAGAATTGACAAATCTCTTAAAGGTAGACGCTTAATACTTTGGAGATGGCAACGTTATGTATGCCGGAGAAATATTTTAAAAAATCAATATTAATTTGCAAATAGTGCAGCCCATTACATTTTTATGGAGGAAATTGGGAATGATATACCTCGTTCGTTTCCATGGCAGTCACAAATAAATGTATAAAAGTAAAACAATTCAGTGAATATATAAAAAATTCGGTATGGAGGGCCATACCTGACTTCCATGTCCTAAAATTTATATTTAAAATCATTTAAATATTAACTAAGTGGATGCTTGAGTTCTGAAGAAATGACGTATCAGCTAAAATGGTACCCCCATGTCAGGTGGGTGAAGACTATCCTCAACCTTCGTGAGGAAGGACTGTACTTTTGAATAAAAGGTCAAACGAAGAGCTGGCCAAAGGGAGCTGCGATCTGATTCCTGTAATGAACTTAGGCTCTCGCTGCGAGTTATCGGCCGAGGATGAATGATGACTATAGTGTTATCAAAGTCTTTCCTGTTAATACAAACTAGTCATTTTCTTTTTTAAAATCGAGTCTTACTTTCCATTCGTCTTCTGAATTTCAAAACGACGAATCTGTTTACCCGTATAATTATAAATTTCTCAGCAAAACATTTCTTCCTTAATACGTTTGTGTCTTCTGTTTAACACCCACCATTCTGATCCATATCATACGCTATGTTCCACACAGGCTAGTAAATAACTAGTCATCAGTGAGGTCAAAATATTTTCCAGGAGGGGCAAACAATTTTCCAGAGGAGACAAATATTTATATATTTTTCATACATACACACATGCACATATTAGTTTGTAATTCTTATATTATAATATAAATAAATACAAAGATTGTATTAATTTTAAAAAAAATTTATTTCTTCAAAATATGCATAATATTAATGGCTTGTAAAAGTTAATGTTTGATCTCCATTTTCCAAAGTTTCCAAAGCTTTAATATTATTATATCCGTAACCAAAATATCAGAGCAGGTTTTAGTGTGTATGAGGGTACACCGTGGAAAAAAAATTCAACATTCTCTATGGAGCGTTGCTCTGAGTAGAGCTGCGAATCTACAGTCTACGTTTCACAGAACAAACACGCGGAAAAGAAGGATCGCTCCGAAGTCTCCCATGGACCCTGAGCATCTTGCAGAGGGTTCACTCCCTAAAGACGAAAAGTCTGTCTATGAACCGTTCCTCTGTAAACACATGCAGTTACACTGGTGAACGATCCACAGGAAGCAAATCGCCGTCCACGCTGGACACCTTTTCGGCTGTTGTGTTGTGTTGATGTGGGTTTCGACACTTTCCATTTAAAAAGCTTGCAAACATAAGAAAACAAAAATGAGTGGGGCCAGAAATAACGCGAATAGTGTATGTGTGTGTGTGTGTGTGGCCTGCCGGCCTTTTTATTGGGGTAATTACAATAATAAAACTTTGGAAAAGTTAGCATTACATAATTGAGATATGCTTGCCTGCCAGGAACGATATATTTTCACTCATACGTGATTTAAATTAAAATAAAAAATATAGAATTTTGTTAAAGTGACATGAAATGTTTCCATAGAAACTACTTCATTGTTATCAATAACGTAGTACACATATAAAACTTAAAAAATTTACCTCCTGCATCATCAAATACTATTTAAATTTATACAGAAATTACCCCCTTCCCCTTCAACTACCCTTTTCATTTATAGATATTTCATCTACCTTTCTACAGTGGATTATTATGACCTTCCCAGGATACTTTATTTATCAAAATTAAGCACTTTACTCTTGTTAAAACGTAAAACGTTGTAGGTAAACCACCCCTTTCCCTTAACAGATCTTCACAAAAAACAATAGGCCTTGAATGCTCTACAATTCACAGCTGTATAAAAAAAATTATTTGATTCTGTTTTAATTTGCGGCTGTTATCGTTTGCCATAAAAAAAATTCTACAGACAGATAGACAGACAGACTTATGTGTCTACCTAGACACACAGACACTTTTCGAAAAATGACTTTTTTTCATGTTTTGATGGTAGTACAATCAGGATCTGCCGTTACCTGGAACACGATTTTTTTCGCCATGACCATACTTCCATTTCCTTATGGAACATGGAAGTAAAAATTGTCATGTAACTGTGTGTGAGAGTATGCGTTTATAACTTGCTGCCAAAATTACCTTATTAATAAAACAATTATATTTTAAGTGGATTAATTTTTTCTTATTTTCAAACCTACGTAATCTTAACTATTATCCATAGCGTTTAATAAGCTCAGTCAGTCGCGGTTATGTACGATCCAGGAAATATCTAGTAGGTTCGTGTTGCATGTGCTTTCTGTAACAAATAAAGAAATTCTTCTATTATTTACAGACTACAGAGTTGTCATGTAGAACGTATGTAAACAAATTTTGTTTCTACCAAAGATATTAAATTTATATAGGTATATAGTTTACCCCGGCGTGAGGCACTTCTTTCCTTTTTGCGTCATTCGTTGTCAAATTATCTACCCCAGAAAAAATGCCAATTTTTTCAGGCACTTATGAGTAGTGTATAAGGTTTTACTTTGTTCTGATAGCACCATTTTTTTTGTGTTGTTTCATCAATTATGACAAATTATATTATATCAGCTTCTTGATATAAACGCTCTAATTATATTACAGTCATGTTCAAAATTATTTATATATAGGATAAGTTGTATAAAAAACTAATATATCACTACAAGAAAAATTACTGTCAAGGTTTCTAATTCTGTGTAGCTCCTTACGATACAGAGCTGATACATTACAAAATGTATAAAAGGCTATGGTTACCCTATATCATAATGGTTACACTTGGAAAATTGTTTGCATCATAATTCGTAATTTTAAGAGAAATGTATTCACTCCCGTAAAGAAGTTAGTAAAGACAAATGCCCCGAGCAGAAGTTAGTGTGTATGCTGTTAGTGTTTAACAGTTGATAATATTTCCAGGGTAAATGCGTGTGTGCGTGCTTGAAAATTTGTGCTCTTTCAAAAGTCGCTCGCTACCTGCATACCGTATTGTGTTTTACAGGTGAGATGGGAAATAGGTCTTACTATAAGTCAATTATAACATCGGTTGGCTTTATTACTAGCGTTCATATAAAATTGTAAAAACACGTCGAAATAAAAGAACTTGAAATAAAAATCTATCTGAACTAACGATTGAGGAATTACAAACGACGCTAGCTGATGCAAAGAGAAAAATCGGTATGGAGAACTATACATGACTTCCATATTCTAAGATTTATATTTAAAATCATTTTCGAAATTAAATATTACCATAGAAACTACTTCTTTCTACTTACTGCTTCAGCCTTAACAACAGTACTGTGGTCACTAACGTATACCACCTCACGTTATCGCACTCGATTTTCACTGATGATGGAAGTCGATGGCATTGCCGAAACGTCTGGTTTTGTAGAAAACATTGGACTACGGCTAAATATCCCGGCAAGGAATTTTAACAAAAACTACTTCTTTGTTGCCGATAACGTTGTACACATATATATAAAAAATATGCATAAAATTAATGGCTTGTATAAGTTAATGATTGATCTCCATTAAGTAGTGCTCAAGTTTCCAAAGTTTTAATATTATGATGTCCGTAATTAAAACATCAGAGCAGGTTTAGTGTGAATGAGGGTACACCGTGGACAAAAATTTTCAACATTTCCTATCGAGCGTTGCTTAGAGTAAAGCTGCGAATCTACAGTGTATGTTTCACAGAACAAACACGCGAAAACGAAGGAGCGCTCCGAAGTCACTCATGGACCAATCAGCATCTTGCAGAGGGTTCATTCCCTAAAGACGAAAAGTCTGTCTATGAATCGTTCCTCTGTAAACACGTGCAGTTACACTGCCCAGCGATCCACAGGAAGCAAATTGATGTCCATTTTTTCGGCTTGTACGCGTTATGTTGGTGTGGGTTTCGGCACTTTCCATTTAAAAAGCGTGCAAATGTAAGAAAATAAAAATGAGTGAGGCCAGAAATAACGCGAATTGTGTGTGTGTGTGTGTGTGTGTCTTCCCTGCCTTTTTATTGCTGTAGTCATAATAATAAAATGGAAACGTAAACATTACGTAACTGAGATATGCTTACCTGCCACGAACGATATATTATTTTATACATGTATATTAACTCATACATAATTTACATTAAAATGAAAAAATTATAATTTTATTGCCTGGCAACAAAATTATTTTATTTTTAACAATTACCACTGTTTGAAAAAGTTTAAATGAATTTTCAAGTACTTTACTGTTGTTAAAACGTAAAAGGTTGCAGGTAAACTACCCCTTCCCCTTAACCGATCTTCACCAAGTCCTTGAGATCTCTACAATTCAGGTACGTATGCAAAACATTATTTTATTCTGTTTGAATTTGCGGCTGTTATCGTTTGCCATAGAAAATACCCTTGTCGAAACATAAAACGTTGCAGGTAACCTACCCCTTTCCCTCAACCGATCTTCACCAAAAACAATAGGTCGTGAGTACTCTACAAATCAGGGCTGTACGCAAAAAATTATTTGATTATATTTGAATTTGCCATAAAAAAAATCTACACATAGACAGACAGACAGACAGACACACAGACACTTTTCGAAAAACGACTTTTTTTCATACTTTGAGTGTAGTACAATCAGAATCTGCAATAATCTCGAACACGATTTTTTTTGCCATCACCATACTTCCATTTCCTTAAGGAATATGGAAGTAAAAATAAAATAACTCAGTTAGGCACGTTACAACCAGTCGCAGTTATTAATTTGAATGTGGATTAGTAGTTAGAAATATTAAGAACATGGCTATTTAAGTAAGGTGTTATAAAATGAATACCTGTATTTTAAAATCTAGGTACGCTAAATAGTAACCATATCAAAGTTATAGTAAACTGTAAAGAGTACTGTAAAGAACGGATATACAAGTTTATGAATTTAATGTTTAAGGTTAGAAACGTTATCAATCAACACAAAAAAGCATAAAACAATTCTAACATTTAGTTATGATGGAGACATTAGTAAAATCATTGGGATTGAATACGTGTACAGTTTGAATGTTAAAAGTGTTACAGCAACTTAAACAAATTTAAGGTAATTAAATTCTTTACAGACAGTAAAATGGTACCAATGTTCTTTGCATTCCGAAATAATATATTTTGGAAGAGTCAGGTCATTATTTTGCAGGTTTTTTCACTTCATTCCGTTTTATGTTTTTTAGTCGATTTCCCAAGTTGTTATTACACTAGGTAGGCCTAACTCAAACCGTAAACAAAATTCTAAAATCTAAGTTCGTATTAAATAAACAATATACACTATGTGTAATGTTATCACAATTCATAATTTTCTATGAGAACACATATTACAAGACTTTAGACTTTAGACACACTTGAACATTACAGTAACTACATTTATTTTAATGGAATACAAGAAACACAAAACATTGCAATTTCTTATTGTAATTTTTACTTAAAAATTATAAAATATTACTTTAGAGGAATATAAAATTTATGTTAATTTATTATATTTAATTTAAAATTTAATTTTATACGTAGTAACTATTGGTATCATACAACGTATAAGAAAGCATACTGTATCTCTACATCAAGAAGCTCATTCGCTAACGTTCAAGAAGCATTCGTCTTCACTAACAAAGCTTTGTAGCTGTTAAAACTATGATTCATGTAAGCATTGCTTTCCCACTGAACTAAATGGCAAGTACTTGTCATTGTCGGTGAATCCGATTGTGTCTTGCAGGCTACTTCTAAATTGTCATAAAATATTGCCATTTGTTAGTAAAACGTATATCAGTTATTGAATTACTAAGAACGTTACGTTACTTTGTCTCTTTATCTGAAATGCCATTACTTCTCATCTGTCCTTTAGAACGCTAAACTAATTCTGCACCGACCTTCTTTTTACAGTCCTCAACCGCTCCTCATTTTACTAGTTCAATAAGTATTCTAATTTATATGTGAATATGCAGAAGCAGGACTGTCTGTCTACCTACATGAATTTGCAAGAAATGCATTTCCTTAAAAATTCTTCACATGTAAAAGAAACTAGCATACATACAAAATTTAATTTGTCTTTTTCAGTTAAAACTCTGTTACTCATTCACACATTCGTTCCAGGATATATAACTAATGTGTTTCGATGTTTTGTGTCTGCAATAAATTCAACCCAGGTTGTATTTTCCCAATGTGAAAATACCCAGGTTGGAAAGTTTTACTACTCTGAGTACCACGATCAAAACAACAAAACAACATGCGCACGCGTACCAAAGTGCGTTCTGGAGTCAATGCAAGACGCGCTCGCTCGCATTGGGTCCAATACGCAGACTGCAAACGCGGGACATGTAGGCTCACGGATACATCCGGATACTGACATATCCGCCGTTACATGCTGTGCGCGGCAGAATGAGAGCTGGAGTCAATGCAAGCCGCGCGCACTTGCACTGACCCCAAAACACAAACTGCGCGCCAGCATGTATCCGCCAAACGGGTGTGTGTGAGTGTGATGCCCGTGTCCTAATCGTAGCAATCAAATTAGCAAAAATCCCAATCTACCTCGAGTATTTCGTACTGGGTAAACATACCGCGAGATGGAGAGACACCAACGGAATACGTCTGTAGTCGTTAATTTGAATTAAAATAAACAAAATCATTAGTTTCGTTCAATTGCTTAGAAACAGACATTTTATTGTTAACAATTACAACAATTGAAATTTTAATAGTATACTTAAATTGTTGAAATAAGTATGTATAAGGCAAAACAATTGTGTCATATACTCTCCTTGAAGAAAACGAGAGGTAAAATTTATTTTTTATAAAATTCCTTAGATTTTAGAATTTACCTTAGCTAAAAGAATTTAGATTCTAAAAGTCTACTTTCTGTTACATAGTCTAAAATATTAGAACGACTTTGCCTCCACAACGTTAAATCCGCCTCAGTTGTATCTCCAGTTCCCGATTATTTTTTCACGTTAACTTGGTATGTCCCTTTCATACAATAAGTCTCACTACTTTCTCAGTAACAGTACCCGCTTACATTTTCGGTGTTTTGATTACTCGACCAAATCGACACAAAGAAGGAAATTAATAATCAGTAGGAGAAATTTACCAATTTCAAAAGATTGTATTGCTTAATTTCATGGGAAATATTTAATGTTTTCATGTTTGAGAGAGATTAATATGGAACTTTTTGATTTTTAGTTTAGTGTGTAAAGTAAACAATAATCATGTTATTACAAATTAAAACGCATTGATTGTACAAATTATACAATCAAATTATACAATTTTATTGTACAAATTATACAATGATTGTAATTTTTGAAAACACAGAAGAGAACGGTCTTAATAAATTAACAACAAAATGTTTCAACAATTAAGTATAACGCTTATAACACAGTAAAATTAAAACACAAACACACACACACAAAGGTTTTAACGGAATAACAAATGACACAACGGTTAATTGGTGTTCGGCTGGCAAGTATTCCTAGACGTTGCTGAGTAAACACTCTAAAAAATTTTAAGATGTTTACTTCGTTCGATAAAAATTTCGTACAAAACATGAATTGTGAGATAACTCTACCCATGTCCACTGTATTACAACTGTGTTAAAACATTACTTCCCTAACCTTGCCCACGAAAACATGAGAAAACTACACAACAATTTTTTATATATTGTACCACAAAGATGAACACAATATAAAAAAAAATACCAATAACACCGCTAATATAGTGTGAGATCAAAAACAAGCAAAAACAAAACAAAAAATTGGTTACACCGAAGAAATTTTGTAACATTTAATGGTTAAAGCAAAAACTGTGTTTAGTTACACTGCTTTACTTGAGCTTCTTTCTTACAATATGTAAAATAAAAAGTGAAAATGATTTTCTGTAACTATCGTTTAATCGAAATATCAAAACTTTGTGTAGATACGGTTATTGGGAAAGTACCAGCAGTGTTATAGATCACACACTATTTCTCAAAAAGAATAGTTGTGTTTGAATACATTTGACATTACTATTTCATCAGTTGTTAGTGATAAACACAATCGGCGCTGGAGGATGAAAGGCAAGCCATCGATCTTCAGACCTACACCTTGATACCCTGGGACTGTTGGTTCAAGTCCGTTGGTCAGACCGGCGACGATTCTGGGCTTTGGGGATCGCCGTATATGCGCACGGGACGTAATCAGAAATGGTACCACGAGCTCGTGACTAAGCCACAAGAGTTTCTGTTCGTGTTCACGAATTGACAAACGGTTTCGTGGTTGTGGTTACACTGCATACTGGTTTCCCGAGGGCCATCGCCCCATCTGTCTTCTGCCAATCATTTCGAAGGTGTTCGAGCAGCTTCTGTATGGTCGAATCGCCCCTTTTCTGGATAAGTACATTCGGTAGGAGCAGTTCGGCTTTCGCAGAGAGCATTCGACGACTCTTCAACTTGTCAGGGTTATTATATAACTGACAGTCGCCGAGAACAAACACCAGTCCACCGTCGAAGTCCTACTTGACGTGACTAAGGCCTCCGGTCGAGTCTGGGACAAAAGCCTTCCTTACGAACTTGCCTTGTCTCCTCCCTGCCTCTTTCGTTCATCCTCTGCGGTCGAATATTTGCAATCACTTATTTAGGGTATGCGTCGATGGGACGTACTCATCCTTTCTACCGATCGCCACAGGTACCTTAAGGTTCTGTACTCGACCCCACACTGTGAAGTATTTCGCCATCACTCTTGGCATGCGGCTACGCTTCAGAGTCTGGTCGCCTATGTCTCCCAGTGTCTCCAGCGTCAAAGCCAAGCTGATTACCCTTTCCTTTCACTTCGAGGTTCAGTGACACTAAACTCACGATTTATTTGCTCCTCTTTAGAGCTATCCTGACATAGCGGCGCCTGCATTCTAACCCCTGGTTCGGCCCGACGATGTAACCCGCATGGAAGCATTCCAATGCCGGACCTCTCTACGAATCTCCAACTCTCCCTGGTTTGTCAGAAATGATGTTATCAGGTAAAGGTTGAAGGTCCCTTCTATTGATGGATTTGTCCGCTCCCTTCCCTTAAACGCCTCACCTGTGCCTCCACTTCCATCAACTCTCATCTCCGCCGCCTTAACACAGACGTCGGCCCAACTCCTACAAGACATAAACACTCCCTGAGCGCTCATCTATAACCATCCGTAAGCCATCTTCTGTACACTTCGCCGACCTTGCAAAACTTCGCCTCCCATCCCTCCTGTCTAGATCCCTCCTAGTGACAACGGCTGCCTGTTTCAACGCTTCCTTATCTAAGGGAGCTTTTATATCTTGTGTTTTCCTTCTTCATCTTTATTCATAGCTTAGACATAAATGTCGCTGCTTTGAACAGTGTTTTCAATAGTGTATTTTTAATCACTCCTGAACTTCTTTTTCCTGTGGGAGTATAATAAATAACTAATTGTGGATAACAACGGTCCTTCAGTGTTCCGTGACAGCCACAGTAAAATACTTGTGTTTGTATTTATTGCAAAGCGATCTTAAGTGTGCACTTACCACTAATTGTTACTTACTATATAAGCTCCCTGAGCTGCAGAACTCTCTCAGGCTTTAACAATTTTTTTAAAACTTTTACTTCTATTTTTGGCTTGTGGTACCCCTACAAATGAAAAGGTTGAAAGGAAACACTACTTCCCAATTGAGATTAATATCTATGAACGTCTGTCTGTCTGTCTGTCTGTCTGTCTCTCTCTCTCTCTCTCTCTCTCTCTCTCTCTCTCTCTCTCTCTCTCTCTCTCTCTCTCTCTTTCTCTCTTTCATTCGTACTATTCTCACGTTTTTGTGACAGTTCGTTCCTAACAAGAAGTCATCTATCTTCAGTGTAATCGCTCTGTTTACTACTACGACCAATTTGTTTTACTTCTCCAACATTCCATGCATAGATAATTAAGTCTGCTCCGTAGGGCTATATCTGTAGAAGAACAGTTTTCACTTTCTGTGCCAATGAACTAACAAAAGACTACAGTTTACACTTTTACCTAAAAGTTTCCTTCATCTTTTCTTCTTTCTCTTTTCCTCCCCTTCCTCCTAGTCTTTTTCTTTCTTCTTCTTCTTCTTCTTCTTCTTCTTGCTCTTTCCTCACTATGTTCTCACTCTTTTTATTTTCACTTTCACCTTTCTCGTTGTCTTCCTATTTTCCTTCCCATTGTCTTTGAAATTTACATGTATATAGTTTCTTTTCATATTTCATTCGCCTACATTTCATCATAGATCGTCTTAACCGTCTTCAGTCATAGAGTTTAACCTAGAGGATGACTAACCTTAGTAATCGTTAATCGTCCAACCTGCCGCTTACTTGTTATTAGCGCTTATTTCTAAGGCTTCTAGATATTTTGTTATTGTACAAATATTTAGTTTATATTTCGTTTTTGGTTACCAATGTACCTTTATCTGTCGTTAAAAATTTTTATTTGAAGCTTTATGACTTCTTTATTTTTGAAAGCCCAGTTTTCATTTCCATTCATTGAAGTTGAAACGTCCGTTACGTTGTAGGATTTAAGTCTAGTTTTTCGAGCAGTTTGTAGAAAAATATACTCAATTTTTAAATGCGGTAACTATGTTGTTTTGTTTGTAACATAATTTATGACTCTCGTGTGACAAGTATATTGAGAAGTATTTTGTTCTTACTTTTGAGACTACAGTAATTCTTCCTTGTAGGCGCCGTTCGAATGTAGAAAAAACTACTTATCTGCTTATATCCGTGGTGGGTCTATCACTCACATAGTCCTTCAAAGCCACTTTGAATATAACGGATAATTAACAAGCAGATGGTGCGGAGATTATGCAAATTATAAATTGTGATACTAGAATACTGTAAATTAAAGAGGATAAAGCGAGTAATTTGTGTATTATCTAAATTGTAAATTTTGTTTTGAACTGTTGGAACGCCTTATGAAAAGAAGATAAAACAAAAATGATAGTAAAGAGGCATAAAAATGGAATATTCTATACATTCCAAACAAAAAACCAATTTAAATGCGCGTACGCCGATCTGCCAAATGACATACGCTAAATGATGTCTTACAAAATGTTGGTCTTTCAACCTTAATAAGAAGAAAATTGCATTATTTGAGAGAAATAAGACAAGGAGTGTACAGTATATAGATAGATAGATACATAAAACTGGATAAAAGAAGATTTTATCCCTCTTCCCACTAAAGCAGAAGGCCAATTACAAGAAAAATCCGAGCAGGCCAGGCGAGATGTGTGAATAGATTTTGTGAGGTTGTGATTATAATCCTAATAAAAATTTGATCACGTGTGCTAAATAATAGGCAGTAAAGAGCAGCCTAATGATCCGAGGAATATTATCATCGTTTAAAAAAACTACAACGCCTACAAGTGATTTCATTGACAGCAAAAGAAAGTGTTCTGCAACTCAAAGAAAGGCATGCTTACAACGTGCAAGTAAAAAGTCGTGGCCAGCGCTCAGAAGAACAAGCCATCATGGTACCGAGGAACGTTGAGAAACAGAATCAATTGCCGATATGTTAAAAAAGTCGATGTTGTCTAGCAAAACTTCAAGAATGAAGTACTATTTCCACGTTATCACGGATTACTACC
Source organism: Magicicada septendecula (assembly GCA_034769895.1). Classification (NCBI taxonomy): domain Eukaryota; kingdom Metazoa; phylum Arthropoda; class Insecta; order Hemiptera; family Cicadidae; genus Magicicada; species Magicicada septendecula. The sequence continues at coordinate 308,103,251 of CM068367.1, read as the reverse complement.
AATCTGTACTAGCAAATAATATTGTTAATCCATGCACACACATCTTTGTTTTAATTGCCGCAATGCCGAATGGGAATATTCTTATTGGGAAATTCACAAATAGACGTATCTTCATAAAACGTACTTACTAGCTTATAAAAATATATTTCAGTTGCAATACGCATTGAAATCTCAACCTGTTCGTAAAGTTGATTCTATTCTTTCAACAATAGTTAGCTGTTCTCTAGCCAGCACCATAGAACAAGAAAAAATCACCGATAATAATTCATAACAACAATAACAAAACAATAATCAGAAAGCCTTATAAAGTCTGAAAAATACTAAACATTATCAACACAAAACTAAGAAATTTGTAAAAGTTTAGAGTTAATACTTAAAGAAAAGGAAAATGGAAATGGCAACAACAGTCGTGTAAAAGTGTTGTTTCTAGCGGATAAAGGTTTTTGCAGATTAAAACCATAAAAAACAAAACAAGTTATTCGTGCACTTCACATATCACCTTAGACTTATATGTTTCTAGTTAAAATTTAATCAACTTTAATCGAAGAAAGTGCTGCTAACACCGTGGATTATAGTGTAGGCTATGTACTCCCGCTGCTTGGTATAATCAGAGTATTTCTTGAATTAAAATATAAAGTTTTAATTGTATTTTTCAGTCCACTTCAAGAAAATACTGTATGTATACTTAAGATTTCGTGATGTTGACGATTAAATTTAAAACGTTTTTCTGCTTGAACAATTTACACTACTTCTTCCACTGAAATGTTTGTTTCCATTAGGGTTGATATACATTTCATTGTTTATGCTGAAAATAAAAATAACTACTTAAATGATTTGTAATAATTGCAACTAACTGCAATCATTACTTAATTATTTGTATTACACAATCAACAGAGCAAGAAATCGCAAAATTAAAATTCCCCAAATCAGAAAATAACACTCATTACTTCCAAAAAAGTCTCAAACTATATTTGTTTTTCTTTTAGTTCTAAAGTTTTTAAAATTTAATACTTCAAAATCAAACGATTTCAAACACTGCTTTCAAGAAGCAATTAAAACACAGTTTTTCTTTATCACGTATAAAAATAGTAGATTATTTCATGAGTTATGAAAATGCAGTAACTCATGTATCTGTGTAAAATTATTTAGAATGTTAATAGGTTATGCAGAATCAGTTTCTATAACTTCAAATGGTTAAGGATATAACCGTACTAGTTGAATAAAAGGATTCTAGGTAAAACAGATTACAGTAGCTAGTAGTAGTAGCAGTAGTAGTAGCAGTAGTAGTAGTAGTATTGTAGCTAGTTACAATAAAAACAAATTAATGAATAATGTTAATGAAATAGCCTAGCATTATCAGTTATGTAAGCGTTTGTTATTCTTTTAATAAAAGTATTCTGTTTAAAAAGAAAATCCAAAGACATAAGTTATGAGATTTGGATAATATAATTTTCAAAATAATATTTGCAGTGTTCCTATAGTATGTTTTAAACGGTAAACTTTCCAATTATAATATTAAAATGAATCTTTTATAATTCCGGAAGGAAGTAAATAGCGTGTTTGTGAAACAAAATGTTTAATAACTTAACAACACTTTTTTATTTTTACAATGCTAATGCAAAAGCAAAACCTAGTACTTACCGTAGTTGCGTTATCATAACATAGAGACAAATGTGAAATATAAGTTTAAGAGGTTAAAGCTGGTGAAAATGTCAATACGGTGATAAGTGAAAAGCACTGATATTCACATTACCACAATCAACACCCGCGTCAGATTTGTGCGTCAAAATGCTTTTCAATCATGAATATACCGTTAAAACTGTAAACATGCAGAGTGACTGCGGAGGCTGAGCGTGTATTGAAATGTGGATTGTAACTGAACGCGTTGGGTTATGAATACAGTGAATTCAGAGCACACATGAATACGCTTTCACTTGTGAATCAGCACAGTGCATTCGTAGCGTCAACTGATGTTTACAAACCGTAGTTGTGTATACACAACTTGCATTTTCTGTCCACACACACACACACACACGCGCATGCACAGCAACTGACTCTGGATTCTGTAGTCTACTTACTGATTATGAGGAATTATTAACTTGATAAACCTGAGTTCATATACTTTTTCCTTTCCACATTTTTGTTCCTTTCCCATAAAATACTTCTGTTTGTTACGTTGCCCTACAAGATCGAGTAACGTCTGTACTTTCTGCTTTACTGTTTTAAATACTGATCTTTTAATGGCTTGTAGCTTCAGAGATCTGAAAATTTTTGGTATCTGCTTTCACCCCTTTATTCAAGTTTATTCTTATTTATATTTATTGTGTTTCGTGATATGACGTAAATACTACACTTAAATAGAAGATACTGATAACAAATAAATAAATTAAGGCTATAAAAGTGTACACTGTGGCCCATAAAATGTAAGTGATTCTTTTTAGCTGGCTACTTACATTTACTCAGCAACTGCAAAACTGTTGCCAGATCAACTAAATGATATGTTTGCACATTTCTCTCAGCTCATTATCATATTAATCTGTAGCGTCAAAGTGATAACATCAAGCAGGCAACAATAATTATGTGCTTCCGTCACATTACTTACGAATATTGTCCACTAAGATGTTAAAGAAACGAAGAAATGTAGAACAAGATGCGTATATGATTATCCTTTAACAGAAAACACGAAATAGCAATGTCGAAGAGTGCGGAAAGGGAAAATACTGATATGCAATAGCTGCAACCCAACGCAAATGTAGCAGCGTGTAATAGCAATTGCAAAACAAAGAATATAAGGTACTGTAAAATCATGGGCACTTTAATAGAGAAACTCGGTCTACGTAAAGACATAGTTTACTAATGTATAACTATTTTTATATTAATCTTTTGGCTAAAATTTATTAAAACTTAAAAAAATAGTCAATTTTTTCCTGTACAGTTTTACGATTCTTATAGTAAAGTAAATTTTAACTTAATTCAGGTATTAAAACTGATGGAAAAATAAACACATTAATAATTTCAATATGTAGAGGAAAATTAAAAAATTGACGTCATTAACTAAAAGGGATAGGGGCTATAATGTGTTCCATAAGAATGGTAAAATAATATCTGACACCAAAGGAATTTGGAGAGATGGAAGATAATTATTTAAAAGCTATTTGAGGATGAAAGACAGCAGGAAGTAGAAGTTGAAGAAAGAAACAAGGAAAGTTATCTGGAAATAACAAAAGAAAAAGTTATGTATGCATTAACACTGTCAAAGATTAATAAAATATATGATAAAATTTTAACTAACATAATTAAGCTGATAGAAGAAAAACAACTAGAAGTACTTGTAGACTTGTTTAATACCATTTACAGAACATGAATTATTTGAGAAATACGGCTTCTTTTAACGTCTGTAACAACACCTAATATAAAGAAGTCTATAGCCACAGAACAGTTAGTATAGTGTGCCACGTTTTGAAGATGTTCTTAAAACATTATACAGCAACGTTATCTTCAGAAAACTGGACTTCAATACTCACAGAACTCAATATGGACATAGAAACTCCCTATGGACCAGAAAGTCTATGTTCGCTTTCAATGTGCTAGCACAATTATGCCTAAGCTGTAAATCAAACGTCATATGTGTTTTCTAGACTACAATAAGCCGTTCAACGGAGTTTAACATAATCGTTTCATCCAAATTCTCAACGATATAAATAACTGGATATAAAAGATATTATAATTATATGTCTCTACTCTACTTTAGCCGAAGATAGAAATAAAAGAGGAAAACGGGATGTCTGAGAAAATCTAAGCAAGACGAAGGGTTAGACAAAATTGTGTGGTTCCGCCTATGCTATGTAGTCTGCATTCAGAAGAAATAATTAAGTCAGCATTAGCATAAGGGACAGTAGGCCTATGTATCTAAGTTAACAGAAGACCTATTAACAGTTTATGGTTTTCAAATGAAACTGTACTGATTGCCTGGAGGATCAACAGTATCAACAGTGTTGTCGCTACGAGTGAAGAAAATAGATTAACATTGAATATTCAATAATAAAAAATTGTGACAGTTTCTAAGACACAAAAACTCTAAGGAAATTTGAGAGTCAGTGGAAAATAGGTAGAAAAAGTAAAAAGTATAAGAATTTGGGAACAGTTGTCAACGAGAAGAATGACTACACTGAGGAGATCAGATCAGATCAGATCAAGACAGCAAATACACAGACTACGTAGTAGTAGTAGTAGTAGTGACCTACTACATCACCTATTATAATTTTAGATTTGACAGGTAATTTGTTCTACTGTTTAATTTAATTTATGAGGTCACGTGAAGTCGACTATAGATTGCTTTGTGGTTTTCAAAATTATTGACAAAGGCGCATGACCGTTAGCGTATAATTATTGAGATGAAATTGTTTTGGTTTATAACACTGCACTTATTAAAATCAAATTTCTTTATAATTGTTCGAGTGACAAACACTATTACTAAAATAAGAAAGACAATATGAAAATGAATTTCCTGAATACTTAAAGTAAGAAAAGTTGTTCTAAATCATCACAGAACTTATCTTAACCACCAAGAGAAATATTTATTGCCTACTGGTGCTGTTGACCGCTGATACATTTACATTTGTCGCTGAGATACATTTTACACTGTAGAAAATAAATAAGCTCGTCGACGTATTCCTCAGAGAAATCACCATCACAAATTGAACTCACATACTAAATGAGTTCCAGTTCCTCTGGGTATGTTTTGACAAAGTATCTATCCAGAATGTCAAGTTTTTATTACTTTTCCATGTATTTAATACGAAAAAATTACAGACATTTTAATCAAACACAACTAAACACACACACACACACACAAAACCACATTTTCACGTAACACTACACATCACATTTCCAAATATAAAATAACACTAAAGCAGAGGAAATAACTTCTATTCCTTTAATACTGATTCTGCATTGCAAACTGCCTGCTACTACGTGACAGGCCTCTCAAGTTCTATTCCAGCCAGACCCTTCCATCTCTTCATATTTACCATTAGTCTAAAAAATAAGTAGTCCATAAGTTTCTTTAATTTAAACAAAGCAATTTATTATTATTATTAAATTTTGATAAAAATTGTTATTATATGTCAAAATCAAAGTTCCAGATTAATCTCTCTTCACATTATTGTCTTAACAGGTTACATTTAGCTTAATTTTTTATTAAATTATAATTGTCTGGTTTTAAATGTAACCAACTTTGTACCTCCTTGCAAATCAGTTGTATAATAGTGAGTAATCTTACAGAACAAATGTTTTATAAATACAAATTTTTAATTAGCAGCAGTAGCAGCAGCAGTAGTAGTAGTAGTAGTAGTAGTAGTAGTAGTAGTAGTAGTAGTAGTAGTAGTAGTAGTAGTAGTAGTAGTAGTAGTAGTAGTAGCAGCAGCAGCAGCAGCAGCAGCAACACGAGTAGTGACAGTACTTCTTCGTCTAACGTATTTTTACTATCAAGTAGGTGTCATACTTTTTCAGAATGGTAAGTCTCATATACACAATGTTGAAGCAAATGATACAAAACTTTAGGTGTCAACAAACTGATAAATATATTTGTGCATTTAAAGAAGTCATTTGAAATATTTTGAAACTTATGAAACCGTCATACAATTTCGTAAACGTATTATTAATAGCAAGTCAAAAGCAACAATATCCAACACTTTTTCCTTACACCGTGAGACCAGGCCTAAATTACATTTGTAGGTAGTTCCTTGCGTTTCTGGCTACATTAAAAATGAAAGTTTTCCAATTGAAAACAACTTATTTACTTTTCTAAAATAATGTTTCTTGTCTGGTACCTCGTTGTGTGTAAGTACTAATGGTTTTTTAAAACCCTCAGAAAAATAGTTTGTCACAGTCAGTTGAATGTGTAGCATCTCCGCTTCAACAAGAACAGAATTAGATAATAATATTTTCCAGACAACCATGTATTTAAGTCTGAAAACAGACAAGAGATGAGCGAAGCAAAAATTGGTAACTAATCTGCACACATATCCAAATGAAAGATTCATTCATAAAATTATCGAGATGAAAAAGCACTTCCTCTATCCTATACTTCAATCTACAGTAGTTCAATTTGTATTATTGCTGTCAAAGGTGTTATTCATTATAAATACATCATATTTTGACTTTCATCTCATAATACCCTTCATTTTAAAATAAAAATTATTGAATGATTGTTCGATACTCAAATTTTCCATTCGTTGAATAAACAAACTTTGACCGCTTTTAAAGGCTATTACAAAATAAGTAATCTATAAATTGTCGAAAATCGGTACAAAATCATTGAAGATAAATACCTCAGCTACTATTTTTAATAATTTAGTATATTAGGGGCGGTCTGGCGCCTACCAATGCATTTGTAAATTACGAAAACCATTTGCTGACATTGCGTAGCGATGTTATAGGCTACCGGATTCGAAAAGATCGCAACAATTCGTATTAACGCATCAGATCACAACAACAAATACGGCGAATTGCCGGAGAGAATAAGTACAGTAATTTGAAGGGAACTTTTTATTGCTGTTGTACCGTTCTTGTACGTACACAACTTAGAAGAGACGATGAGCGTAATCTGGAGGCTTGCGACTGATAATCACAACCCGATTACTCAAAATAGATCCTTCCCCAGGTTACGTTTTTCTGTAGTCCGTTTTTGCGCGAGAATCTACAGGAGCTTATGAATACCACTAACACTCTACTTATGGAAATATTGAGAAGTGATCTGGCTGCAAAAAAACGTATTGCAGTTATGAAACTGAACCACTTCAGTAGCGTATAAGCTGTTATAACCCAATGATTAAGAATTAAAAAGTTTTATATTAATTTTTGTTTCTGACTGAATATGTTTGTATGTTACTTAAATAAATTTATTTAAAAATATCTAGGAAATGTTTATTAAGCTAAGTTTTATATCTCCATTGAAGCTTTAGCTTTAGTTTAGATACACAGAAATCAATACGAGTTCGCTTAAAACATATTCAATTACGTCCTCAGTTGGAAGTAACGTTACCACTACTGTTTGTAGGCCACTTGAAGTGCTGATGAAGTGACTACTGTCAATGGCCAAGGAGAACACTTAACGCGAATTTTCAATTCATACAGTGAATACTGTCACAGTTTTCAGTTTTATAAGCTGTACTATTTGAACGTAAATTTAGAAGGATGAAATCATTGAAGTACATCAAGAGTTATTCTAAAATATATTATTTGTCCATTTAAATTATCATATTGTATAAATTCATAATTTATAAACGACTTTCCCTTTCACTATGCATCCAAATTCTATGTTAGCAATTTTTTCGTTACGGCATTAAGTCTGTATCCAGTACCAGTCAACCACCAATTAATATAGCCTATGAATCCTCCAACGTTTCTCATTGTACTTCTTCCCTGTTTTTAATTGAAATATACTCTAGAATTTGATAACTGAAATTCCATTTTATCGGTTTAAATATTGCGGGAAAGTATACTCCGCCCCGTAATCTTAACTCAATATGTATCAGAAATAGAATTATAACTATGATATCGATAACAATATTATGACTGACCATCATTAAATCAATATAAATACAGAAATATCATTGAAAAGCGAACATGCATGAAAGTCTAATAAATATTGGCACCTAGCCATTTTGTTCTACTGAATGTAAAAGTTTTCGCTGAGAGAAATCATGCATTATGAATGATTACCGGCAACCATGTTTATTGTTTATTGGATCAAGTTTGTTTTATAAATTTTGCAAAATTACCAACGATAATAAATTGGAGTATTAAAAAAAAATATTGTTTTGTTTTGAGTGATATCTAGTCTTGGCACCAGCGGCATTGCGGTATTTACGCTATATATTGGAGGCCTTGGAGTGAATTGAAGCCAAACTTTTATCTCAAAAACCAATCACATTATTGTGCGTTTAGTAAGGGAAACTACACATCATATCAGTAATATGCCAACAAGATTTAAAAATCAGTAAATCACTATAGGCATGCTGCCAAATGTGAAATAAAATTTGTACTGAAAGTTGGTAACTACAAAATTATATTAAACAAATAAATAATTTACTTATTTGTTACCTTTCATTACCAGTTGAACAATTAAAGTGATTTCATTTCATTTTGTGTGTGTGTGTGTGTGTGTGTGTGTGTGTGTGTGTGTGTGAATGTTACTTTTTACAATTGCAGGCGATCTAGTTCATTAAAAAAACTGTTTTAGACTTTGTAAAAACATTGCCTTTGTAAATCAAATATTACAATAAATAAAAATTATTGATTTTGAGAATTTAGATACCGGGTACAATCAATTTCTGTTGCGGTGAAGAAGGAAGAATGTATGATTTTAAAACTGTATAGGTTTGTCTTCCCTGCTTTGATTTTTCTCATCTTTAATAGAATAACTGTAAGACTGCAAAAGTAGCCTTCAAATTACCTCATTCAACCTACAAACAAACCTATTGAAAATTAAACATAGTTTATGCTGAAATAATTCGAATTATTGTTCAAATAAACATAATATTTTATGGCAAACCACATCGTGTGACGGAGCTTAAATTACTTTCTTACATAAGAATATTTTCAGACATTTTAAAACTATAATTAAGAATATCTTGTAAAGTACACCTTGTACTTTGTCGTTAGTACATTACGTAACAGTTAGTGATAAGTTAGTAATTCATGGTTTCTCTACGTAAAAAGTAATAAGTTACGTTAAGGAATTGTAATTCATAAAGAATTCTTTTTAAATCCAGAAAAGAATATTTTTTAAGATCTTACAATATATTTGTGTAGATTTCTCACACTTGTATAACAGGATTTTAGTATATAAAATTATTTTTAATAATTAGATTGTTCTTAATAATAATTATTCTTAATAATTGGGCTACACTATACAAGACAAATTGAAATTTGAAGACCTAAATCTTGAATATGTTAACAAATAGGTGACGGTTAATCCATTTTAATAGTGTAAGTTGCTATACGATATCTCTTATATTTAAAAATACGAGTCTACAGTACATCTATATATTAATACGTGAAGAGAAAACTTTTACTTTGCTAAAAATGAACTTTATCTTGTGAAAAACTTACTTTTTTCGTCGGACGCGTTTCGGCTTAAGTATCCGCCTTCTTCAGCTTTTTGGTCAGACTGCCATCATTTCGTAACGGTTTTTGTGTGGAAGGTGTAGTGGGGGTGGTGTGTGGAGGAAGGGGATTGGTGCAGGGATTCAACTTGATGTTTTCACAAGATAAAGTTCATTTTTAGTAAAGTGATAGTGCTGTGAAAGAAGAGATGAACAATCAAGAGAAAACTTTGTACCCCTTTTTAAGCATATTGCGCGTACGGAGGAGTGTGAGATTTGGCATAGTTAAAGTTTATATGGAGAAGGAGTGCAGAAAGCTAAAATATATATAATACATGTTACAAATACATTAAATTAAATAAAATAAAACATTCATTTGCACTTGAAAATTCATTTAAACTTTTTCAAACGATGGTAATTGTTAAAAATAAAATAATTTTGTTGCCAGGCAACAATAGTCTGTGGAGCGTATGTCAAGGCAAAAAAGCGTTTATTTTATATTTTGTATATTAGATATCTGTGTTTTATATATTAATGTGCAGTTGAAAGTGAAATACAGTTTGCTTAATATACACCTGTTGCAAAAGGAAAATTTTGTAGCAGCAATTTGAATTGACTTACTCTCGCCTAATTATTATTGGTGGTTTCAAAAAAGTGAGTACATTTTATTATTTTTAAATTAAACACTGTCTAATCTTAGTTTCAGTAATTTCATTACATGTTTATTTTACATTCAGATATTCGCACCTACTTCCATTATGCCTCGACATAGGACATTGACGGGTCGAAGTGAGAGACAGAGAAGAAGGAATATATACTCGCGTGAAAGTCAAAATGATAATAGACCAAATGCAAATTTAAATAGTGTAAATAGTATAACATTGACGGGTCGGAGTGAGAGACAAAGAAGAAGGAATATATATTCGCGTGAAAGTCAAAATGATAATAGGCCAAATGCAAATTTAAATAGTGTCAATAGTATACAAAATGATGAAATTATTTTGAGGGATACATTTAAGTGCGCACTGAATGTCATTCCAAGAAATTTTAATACTTTTGATTGTGGATTAATGCATTTACAATGCAGGTTTTGCAATGCAAAACATTTCGAATCTGAGGTCACTTTAGGTGAAAGGACTGCATTCACTTCATGTTGTCATAAGGGTAAAGCAATATTACCGGCCTTAAGTCAAAATGAATACTTTAAATCATTGTATGATGGACTTACTTCAAATGAACCTTCAATAAAAAGAAAGATAAAAAATTATTTTGAAAACATTCGTAAATACAATTCATCATTTGCTATGGTTAGCTCAGAAGCTAAAATTTCGGATACAGTTACGCGTGGAGTGTATCATTTTAAAATACGGTACATGATGTTTTTTATCACACATCAGGTCCAATGACTGCTGGATATGGTCGCTCACCATGTTAGGCGCAATTATATTTTTATTATGTTGACACTGCTGTCAATTATAGATTACGTGAACACTATAATCAAACATGCAATAACAATATAATGCGCGAAATCTCTCTTGAATTGGAATGCATTAATCCTTCCGTTCGGTCATTCATTGCAATGAAAGATCATTGTCAGAGAGTTGAAAATCAAAATAAAGAAATTTGTATGCTCATTAAAGTAAATCGTGAATTAGATCTACGCCGTTATAATGATGCAGTTCAAACTGATGTAGCAGTAATATTTAGTACAGTTGATGGTGAGCCACCCTTTGAACGTAATATGGTTTCGTTTTCAAAAGTTAATGGTACCATTAAAAATATCTCTGTTTTGGATTCATCATTGGACCCTTTAGCGTATCCATTACTTTTTCCAAATGGTGATACTTGGTGGCATATCAATATTTCTCATAATGTACCAACTACATCTAATTCAAGAGCGCCCAGAAGTAAATTAACCATGCGTCAGTATGCAGCCTATCGACTTGCAATTAGAGAAGATTTTAGCATGTTGCACCATTCACAAAAATTATTTCTGCAGTGGATAGTTGATATGTATGTGAGAATAGAGGGCACAAGGTTACATTTCATTCGACAAAATCAAACAAGTCTTAGGTCTGAAGTTTACAACAATTTAACAGATTATTTAGAATTGAACCCCAATGCCAATAATGTTGGCTGTAGAGTAATTTTACCATCTTCATTCAATGGATCTCCAAGAAATATGTATCAGAATTATTTAGATGCAATGTCAATTGTACAACATTTCGGAAAGCCTTCTTTGTTTATTACAATGACTTGCAATCCAAGTTGGCCTGAAATAGTTAGCAATATTGGTGTAGGTGAGTCAGCTAATTTTCGACCTGATATTGTTGTGCGTGTATTCAAGTCCAAACTGAAAGCATTAATTGAGGGCCTTACACTAAAAAAAATCTTCGGTAAAGTTGAAGCACTCATTTATACAATTGAGTTTTAAAAGAGAGGATTGCCTCATGCTCACATTTTACTCTCTTTAAATGAGCAAGTTAAAATTGTTAACGCTACCGATATTGATAAAGTTGTATCTGCGGAGATTCGTAACATTCAAACACATCCTACATTACATGGATACGATGTAAAACACATGATGTATGGTCCATGCAGTGTACTTAATCCAAATTCTGTATGTATGAGAGATGGAAAATGGACAAAAGATTATCCAAAACGATTTAATGAATTTACATGTGAATCATTAAATGGATATCCATTATACAGAAGGCGTGATAATGGTATTAATGCTGAAGTTCGCGGTAGTTGCTTCTACAATCGTTATGTTGTACCATACAATCCGTATTTACTTGCCAAATTTAATTGCCATATAAATGTTAAAGTATGCACTACTGTTAAAAGTGTTAAATTCATTTATAAATACGTGTATAAAGGCTATGACAGTGCATCTGTTGAATTAGGTTCAGAGAGAAATGAACCAGGTCAAGAAATACAAATTGATGAAGTTTAAATGTGGTCGAAATTCGACCGTAATTCATTAAATTTTTACGTTTGAACGTTATTGAGGTTCTATTGTCAAAGAGTATACCTCTATAATAATTGCATATAATTTTTTTGAATTTTGTTCTATTACGTCAGCTGCGAGCGTGTACAAATACGTCATTAGCGTGTGTTGTTTGCCTTAATTCCCTGCAATACCTATGAAATTTAAAATTTAATGTTAGTAACAGTTGAAAAAAAACACAATTACAGCTTGTATTCGTATTTATCTTTTGATATAATTCATTGTCAGTTTTAATTTTTTCATGTTATTTTTGAATCAAATAAACGCTAATAAATATGAGACTTGACATTCTTAGAAGTATAAGATACATTGTTTTCAATTCCAGTGGATTACATTTCATTTTTGATAAGGTACAAAATTCGAAAACAGTTTGAAAATTATCTGCTACAAAGCTTATATAATTTTTTAATTTTTTTTCTATGCATTAATTTTCGAGTTATTTGAAATATATGAAAGATAGGAAAAATGATGTTTAGCTTGGCTAAGCCATATTTAAAAAGCAATAACGCGTTTTTTGACATTTCCTTGGGTTTTGTTTATTGCCATTTTTACCAGGTTTCGCCAAGGCTACAAAGTTACTTTGCCTATCTTTTTCGAATTATATAAAATTTAAATAACAAATTAATAAAAAATAAAAAATGAAATAAAAAGTACGTGCCTCGTATTTTTTCATATATTTTTCATTAAATCAAAAAAACCGGGCGGTTAAAAAAATAAATGTTGTCCATTGAACTTAAAATAGTTTGAAAGTGAATTTAATGATTCAGAACTTCTGTGTAAACGATGTTTTTTGTAAAAACTCTTTCATCATTTGCTAAATGACCTTGGCCATTATATTCGGAAATATAAAATCTCAAACCATGGAATGATCGAACTCTACTTGCTGCGACGTACAATTGACCATGTGTAAAAACTGGCTGCCTCAATAAAATTCCAATTTATTCGAATGTTTGTCATTGAGACTTATTTATTGTCATCGCAAATGCAGGTATAATTGGAAATTGAGTTCTTTGAAAGTTAAATGGTAAAACAGTACCGGAATATGTTAAAGGTATACGTGGAATCAAAATCCTCTTATTGCGTGCGTGCATCGTAATACATACACTTGATGCGCATTCTTGTTCCATTGACTAATGCTTCCTTTGTATTTAAGTTTATGATCAGTAAAACGATGCAATTAACTTTCAATACTAACTTATGTGGTGGCAAACCACTAATAGTCAAAGAATTCAAAAACTCCACTGGATAGTTATTGATTTCATTGTCATCATCACAAATTATTTTATCGTAGCTATGATATGTTTTCTGTTCACCTGGTATTCGGTGAACTTAAATATAAACATTTATCCTCCATTTCATAATTTGAATCTGACACTGATGGACTTATGATATGGAGGGATCAACTAGTCGTCGTTGGCGTCCTCCTGCTTCTCCTCCAGTGGCACTATCTTGACTCTCCGTCTCCACTTGTGTCGATACCCTATCTGTCGAACCACAACCGATGATAATGTAGAAGTCGCCCGAGTTGTTCTTTTGTCCTCGTCAAGGATTTGTTTCCCAGCTCCGTCCCAGTTATATACACGCGCGCGCGCACGCACACACGCACACACACACACACACACACACACACACACACACAATTCTGACGTTTCAACTGTGGCGATCATAATAATGAAACTTTGAAAACTTAAGTATTATTAATTAAGAGTAAACAATAATATATGTTTATGGAGCTGCACGATGCGACCTATATATTAGTAATGGTAATTTTAGTTACATTTACGCAAATGAATTAGTTGTATTATTGCACTGATAGATAATGTGAGAACAAAAAAGGAAACATGGTGGGCGAGAGAACAAAATTCCGCCCAAGGATAAGATGGGAGAACGTTGTCGCCCCATCTTACGGAGATAGACGCTAGGGTATCGACACAAGTGGAGACGGAGAGTCAAGATAGTGCCATTGGAGGAGAAGCAGGAGGACGCCGACGACGACTAGTTGATCCCTCCATATCATAAGTCCATCAGTGTCAGATTCAAATTATGAAATGGAGGATAAATGTATATATTTAAGTTCACCGGTATATTGACTACAGAGGAAAGTAAAAGAGATTAGCTACAGCCAGAATAACAAAAACAAAACATTAAAACAAATTGAAGGGCTAACCGGTTTTCAAAGCAGTAAACCTAATGCTTGTTCCAACTGAATAATTTATAGTACCCGCCTTTGCATTCAAAACGTGAGCTTTCATACAAATGGATCATAATAAAATCGTAGCCTTAGAAGTTTTAATATACAAACATGTTTTCAGATTGACATGACTAGAACTCTGAACGGATACTTTTATCTTATATGGACTGTAGGTAACACACAGGGTATACTTCAGATTAATGAGATAATTTTAACATAAAGCTAAGCCAGACGGGTTCCAGAAAGGGGGAAACAAATCTTGTTGTATAAGGAAAAGTAAATAGTACATGTCTAATGAGGTGGACAGAGAGATTAAACGAAGCAACGGACGTTCCTTATATGAAGCAATAACGCTGCCAGTGTAAGAGTTCTGTAGAAGACAAAAGGGGAGGGGAGTAAATAAATTGTGTGAATGCGGATTTGTCTCGTTAGAACTTCTTTGTCCAGTCGTTCTCCAGGGCAAAGCGCTTGTCCAGACTCAACCAGGTCATTCCTTTATGTTGCATCGTACTAGTCTATGGATGTTCCCTTACACCTCTTCTGTAGTAATCTTCTTTACCATCTCCCGTCTTCTAGCCTATCAAAAACTATCCGGTCAATTTATAATTAGTTTCCTTTATTCTATACATTATATTGTGCATTCTAGTTTAATCAATCATCATCTCTATCATCTTTGATTTCGTCTGTATAGTATTCATTTGTTTTCTTGCCACCCTCTTCACTCTGTGATATTCCTAGCACAATCTTCTCCACATATAATCGTGCAATCCGTAGTTATTGCATCAATTTGTTCTGGTGTTCACTGTCCACGTCTCAGATCCGTAAGTCTCTTCAAAGAAACGCATGTTTGTTAAACCCCTTCTTTCTTTTTTAAGCACAAGTCAATTTGTTAGTTTCATAATATTGTCCATATTGCCAAACATATTTTAAGTTGATAAATTTATGCATTGATTGTTGCCATATACTGTTTTTGTTTACTTTAGCTAAATAATTGTTCAGTTTTCTGGTGTTAACCCTTTCCATCACTTTTCTCTTTCTCACTTCGTTCCTTCGTTTCTTTCAAAGCTTCTTGTTGTACTTTCCATATTTGTTTTCTCAGTGAGATTATAATTAATCATTCTTTCAGTCTCAATATGCACGCGCATGTACTGATGAGTCGGATACATATTCATATATATATATATATATACATATATATATATATACATATATATATATATATATATATATATATATATATATGTATATATACGTCATTTTATGTATCCAGTTTCCATAGAACAGCATATACTCACATCATTCAAAAAGTGAAAAGAGATCCTTTCCACAAATAAACAAAAGTACTATGATGAACCACTGTTTTTGTGTTTTGCATTCTCTCTTCTTGGTCACTGTCTCAATCGCTCTCTCTGTCTCACACACACAAAATTTGTATTTATACGTGTGTGTGCCAACACGCGGGTGTGATATTTATCTTTAGGATATGAAACTCTAACGATAGGCCTATATACTAGCAAACAGAGAATGTTTGAATATTTGTTATGATGTACACACACACGCGCGCGCGCGCACACACACACACACACACACACACACACACACATTATTTTTTACACTTCATTTTTACTTCCATATTCCTTAAGGAATGGAAGTATGGTGATGGCAAAAAAAATCGTGTTCGAGATTATTGCAGATTCTGATTCTACTACACTCAAAACATGAAAAAAAGTCGTTTTCCGAAAAGTGTCTGTGTGTGTATCTGTGTGTGTGTCTGTCTGTGTGTCTGTCTGTAGATTTTTTTTCTATGGCAAACGATAACTGCCGCAAATTCAAACAGAATCAAATAATTTTTTGCATACAGCCCTGATTTGTAGAGGACTCGCGACCTATTGTTTTTGGTGAAGATCGGTTGAGTGAAAGGGGTAGTTTACCAGCAACGGTTTTTTTTTATCAAGGGAAATTTTTTTTTTGGCAAACGATAACAGCCGAAAATTCAAACAGAATCAAATAATGTTTTGCATACAGCCCTGAATTGTAGAGTTCTCAAGACCTATTGTTTTTGGTGAAGATCGGTTAAGGGAAAGGGGTAGTTTACCAGTAACGTTTTATGTTTTAACAAGGGTATTTCCTATGGCAAACGATAACAGCCGCAAATTCAAACAGAATCAAATAATGTTTTGCATACAGCCCTGAATTGTAGAGTTCTCAAGACCTATTGTTTTTGGTGAAGATCGGTTAAGGGAAAGGGGTAGTTTACCTACAACGTTTTTTTAACAAGGGTATTTTTTATGGCAAACGATAACAGCCGCAAATTCAAACAGAATCAAATAATTTTCTGCATACAGCTCTGATTTGTGGAGTACTCAAGACCTGTTGTTTTTGGTAAAAATCGGTTGAGGGAAAGGGGTAGTTTACCAGCAACGTTTTTTATCAAGCGTATTTTCTATGGCAAACGATAACTGCCGCAAATTCAAACAGAATCAAATAATTTTTTGCATACAGCCCTGACTTGTAGAGTACTCGCGACCTATTGTTTTTGGTGAAGATCGATTGAGGGGAAGGGGTAGTTTACCAGCAACGGTTTTTTTTTATCGAGGGAAATTTTTTTTTTTTAGGCAAACGATAACAGCCGTAAATTCAAACAGAATCAAATGATATTTCGCATACAGCCCTGAATTGTAGAGTTCTCAAGACCTATTGTTTTTGGTGACGATCGCTTAAGGGAAAGGGGTAGTTTACCTACAACGTTTTTTTAACAAGGGTATTTCCTATGGCAAACGATAACAGCCGCAAATTCTAACAGAATCAAATAATTTTTTGCATACGTCAGTGAATTGTAGAGGACTCAAGGCCTTTAGATTTTGGTAAAGATCGGTTAAGGGGAAGGGGTAGTTTGCCTGCAACATTTTACGTTTTAACAAGAGTAAAGTACTTGAAAATTCATTTAAACTTTTTCAAACAAAGGTAATTGTTGAAAATAAAATAATTTTGTTGCCAGGCATTCTGAAAATTTCAGATTTTGTCCCACAAAATCTGAAAAGATTATACGATAGTTTATGAAATGGTTAATAATACGTCAGTGGAAGGTGTAATGAGAAATTAGCAGAAATGGAAACCTGGGGAATGTTAACTGTTCTGTAGATACAATTTTGTCAGAATGTTTGGAAATGATCATCAACATTGAAGAAAAAGTAAGTATATTAAGAAACATATGTAAGTACTTATTATAAAAAAATAATGTTTGTTTTTTGATAAAGTCATTTTGATTATAAAATATAAATATTTACAACAAGAAAAGAATTTTCAGTTTTCAAAATTTAAATATATTTTTATAAAACAATGGGTTCTTCATTGAGGTGGGGACCATGTCACTCACTCCATTTCAAGCCTCCTCTCCCATTTTGCAGAAAAAGAGGACCCTGTCAAGGCTGATACTTTGACGACAGTGACAGGGCTTTCCACCAAATTCAGCAGAGTGACAGGTAGGCCCAACTCTGATTGGCTCCTCAGATTTCCCCAGCGTTAGTAGGTTCTATGAAAATATTTTATTTCAAAAATGATTTTAAATATAAATCTTAGATATGTTTTATAAATCTCATGTTTTATGTTTTAACATGGGTAATTTTTTATATGACGAACCATAACTGCCGTAAATTCAAACAGAATCAAATAATTTTTTACATATGTGCCTGAGCTATAGAGAACTCAATGTCTGTTGATTTTGGTGAAGATCGGTTACGGGGAAAGGGCAGTTTACCTGAAACATTTTTTGTTGTAACATGAGTAAAGTACTTAATTTTGATAAAGTATCCTGATAAGATCTTAATAATCCACTGTAGAAACGTAGATGAAATATCTATAAATGAAGAGGCTAGTTGAACGGGCTGGGGGTAATTTTCTATAAATCAAAATTATAGTTGAAGGGGGAGGGGATAATATTTTTTATATGTGTACTACGTTATTGGCAAGAAAGAAGTATTTTTTTGTTAAAATTCCTTCCCTGGCTGTTTGGCTGAAAATGATTTTAAATATAAATCTTAGAATATGGAAGTCATGTATGGTTCTCCATACCGATATTTTGTTTATGTTATGCGCAATTGCGAATTCGGGCATTGCCCGAAATGTTTACTCACTCCGCGAAGTGCGAATCTTGTTTTACGCAACCCGCGGAGTGAGCATTTAATTCGGTCAATGGGCAAAATAAAATACCCCCTTTGCGGAGTGCGTATTTCCATTTGCGCAATACCCGAAGTAAACTTGCGGATACCCAGTCCGCGAAGTGAACATTTCATTTTACTCATTCCGCGAATTACGTATTCTGCTTTTACTCAACAGCAGAAGTTACGATTGTGTAAAAAACACGCACGCACGCGGACACACGCGCGCGTCTTCACATGTACATTTATTGTATTAATTTTTTATTATTTAAATCCTTAATTTTTAGTGACCGTCAATCAATGAATGTTTTAGTGGATGGTTAGTGAGGTCGGTCAATAATACAAATTTTAGCTATTTTGCGTCGACGTTTCGACAATATTTATTGTCATCTTCAGGACCTGTGTACGAAATACAATAGAAATATCAAACATAACGAAACTATTAAATATTTGGGTGAACGTGTTGGTGTATGTGAGTGTGTGCGTGCGTATGTATGTATCATTTTATATGTGAAGACTTATGATATTTTGTTTACATCTTCAAATTATCTTTAAGAAATTCCCAATTTTTGTTCCTAGGATATACAAATTTGGCTCCACTACTTCCATGACAGCCAAAATGTTCCGTGGAGCCAGGCGGCCACGGTCAACATCTGGAATGGTAACCAACACATTATCACCAACGGAAAGAGGTGTCAGAACATGCTCATGAGTGTGTGGGAACACATACAAAACTTCGGCTATTGAGTAAAAGCAGAATACGCAATTCGCGGAGTGAGTAAAATGAAATGCTCATTTCGCGGACTGGGTATTTTGATTTACGCAATGGCAGAAATTAAAGTTTACTTCGGGTATCGTAAAACGTACTGGTTATGAACTACATAAAAAGTTACGTAATATTAAAATATTACCATGTTACGATGGACAAGGTTAGCGAATGAATTCACAGTTTTATGACATCTTGATTCAGGATATTAGATTTAGTTTAGTTCTGTTCACACATTTAAAAGTTTTCTGGAGTTTTGCATTTCACGACCGTTATCTGTTTCACCATTTTGTGCATTGTCTCAAAATATGTTTCTGTTTTTTGTGCTTTGTATACATCATTCTGCGTTTTACTATCTTATGCGTTATCTTGCGTTTTCTTTCTGTGTACTTGACTAGTGATTTTTTGTATAAATCTAAATTGTTTAGTTGTTGTAAAGCTGATGATTCTACACGTTTAAAAGATTAATTTTGTATTTTTTATCATTTTACGAACTTACGATTTTACGCACAAGCCGTTTCGTGATTTTATTGGTCAAAACAACAAAATGTATTTCACCAAACTTATGCAGTGTTTTATTTATTTACTTCATCGTATAAATTCTATTCACTCTTATTTGATACGTTTTAATGTATTTCTGTGCATTTTGAACTTTATAATATAAGGCATTTTATTGTTACTATTGCAAAAAATAAATTTATTATGCACTCTTATTGTTAGTATTATTTTATTTGTATGCACTAATTTTGAGTTTCTTTAAATTTTAAACCTTTCTAAGCACATTACTAATTTAATGTCTTACTTATTTAAGCCCTGTGGAATATTTAATGTCTTTTATTCATTTCACCACGTTATTTTGTATTGGTAATTAATGTAAATGTTATTAATTATTTTGTAGCATTTCCGCGTTCTTTATTATGTTCCGCGTTCTATATTTATTCACGTCTATAAACATATTCATTTGTGAACATTTTATACAATTGATGTAAGTCACTTTATGTTAATGATGAATTTTTGCAATATTTGTGTTTAATATATTTTATGATATGCTATGAACTTTACGCGTTTCTAGGCGTTTTAAGTATCTCCATGCAATCCAAACAAACCTGCCTTCATATATCCATGTATTCTATATATATTCCTATAATTTTTTGGAATGACTTTGAATTTATGCAATAACAAGTATTGTTTTGTTAACACGCTAGGAGAAACTTATTTCTTTTGTCTGATTTAGAAAAGTTTTATAAATTTCATTGGCTCTGTAATTTTGTTACCTATGGATAAAATATTCCAAATAACTAACAAAATAACAGTAAGTAATCTGTTGCCGTTAACTTGAATGAGGTTTTAAGGAATTCACCAGGGCTAGAAGATTCCGGCCTCTGATCAAGAGGTGATGAATGAGGAACAGACGGACAATAGAGTGGCCGTACTGAGTGACTGGCCGTGGGTGATGATCGGACAGGGCGCAATGTGGGGGAAGCATGTCTTAGTATACGTCACTAAAAGTTAACCAATATAGCCAATACAGGTTTTGCAGATCATTGCATACAACACAATCACTTCATAGATACAAAAAACATAACACTACTCCACAACATACAAAAAGGTAAGAAAATAGATTTGTTAGAAATTCTAGAAATTAAAAAAGCAATGAAAAATAACAAAATTTAACAAATGAACAAAGTGAATTCTGTGTATCCCCTTTAGTAAAAGCTGTTATTTAGTTTAGTTAATTATATATTTTGCATTCAGGTTATATTTACTTTAGTTAATTTTATATTTTTCATTCGGGTTATACTCGTATTTAGTTTTTACAGACACTTAACTTTCTCTTAGCTCCTGCAACCCCCTCCACATCTTCACCCCTCGCACATGTCCCCACAACACATGCCCTAACTAGATGTCCACCTTATATCCTGTGTTTAGTCTTCATTCATCTCTTTGACAATGACTTAAGAGGTCGAAACAGCTGTCAGAGTTAAATCAAATCTGTCAGACGTACCAAGTGTTTTTATATATTTTACAAAACCTTTGTATTAATATGTTTCACCAAGTGCCCAACGAGTCATCATTTAATATCGTTAAAACCTTGTGTTTTGTATTGTACATAGATCCCCGGGAAATTCTCGAGAGCCTATTAACTGTGTTCAAGGCGGACTGCTATCCGTAGTACTTTATAATCATTATCACAACGATTTATTTCAGAGATCAACGATTAAAGGTAGTATGAGGGAAGAGTTGTACACTACGTTGTTTACAAGAAAGATTAACAGCTTGAGACAAGCAATTTGTTACCTTAATGCTTGAAGTCGGTTAATTTTCATTACATGGAAAACATGAATTCGCTCAATAATTACACTTCGCCTTCAACAAATCCCTTGGAGGAGGCTCGAATACAGTGAAGGTAAACGAGATACAGTTGTAAAATATACACACAACTTCCTTCTTTACAATTACCAAAGAAAGAGTTTCATTATTATAAAACTACACATATAGCGCGGTTATACTGCACGCACTTTGTACGTTGCAGCAGAGGAAATACGTCTTCTTGTTATAATTAAAGTCAGACGTTCTACAACTAGCTTCCTTTTGTACTCTCAACTCGTTATACTGAATTCAGCCAGAATATGAAAGATAATCTGAAGGTTCAGTGAGTATTAAAGTTTGTGGAAAAGCCTCGTTAGAAAAAATATGGACTGCTTGTTTTGGGTACTAGCACGGTATTAGAAGAGAAGCGTGATGAAGGAATTTCTAAGTGTCTCAACCATTTACTTGAAGAGGGAGGTTTAAAACTAAAAGGAATTAAAAGAAAAGGCGTAACCTGACAAATTCATGTCGTTTCCACACATCAATCTCTGGCTGTAGCTGGAGGAAGAAGAAAACTAATCAACAAATAATTAAGCATCTGAAATTAATGTGTTATCATTTATACAGCTTAAAAAATTAAGTTAAATCAAAGTCCAAACGAATACTCTGTGTTACGTTATTGTAACAATTCAAGTTGTTAGTTCCTTGCAGTGATATTACATTATTTTTTCTTATGAAAGATTTGTTCTCCACGTAGACTAAACTTATTATAACCTATTAATTTAAGTAGGCCTGCTCTTAGAAAATTAAACTTGCTATTGTATTATTACAATAGCTTTGTATAATATACTTTACAAATAGTCGGTTTGTTTTTGGTTGTAGTATTTCGAAAGCGTTAGTGTTTCTCTATTAAGGTTTACGTAAATAATGGAAGAGAAATGATTTTTAATTATGTATTGTTATTATTATTATTATTATTATTTTTGTAATATATAGTGCAAAAGTATATATATATATATATATATATATATATATATATTGTAATAGAACAACGCTTTTCGATGATGGTTGTTAATTGGTTTAATTTTAAGTTAGAAAATTGTTTTATTAACTAGTCGTGTTGTTGTTGTAGTTGAAGACTCTTATGTTGTCATATGGTTTGTTTAGTATTTAATATAACTAATTAGTAATGGGTAATTTGAAGTTAAAGTTTGTGTTTAAAAGAGTATTAAAATCACTAATAATTCGCTGTATTCACCTCCCCACTTACCATCCGTGGAGGTCTTCAATCTTCTCGATGGGCGACTCTCTCTCACTGTAAATACATTTACAATACACAGATATTTCGTTTGAATATCGATAAATGCACATTACATGAAACAACACTGATATTCAACGGTAAATTGAATATTCCAATATCAATGATTCGAATATTGCCGCCACCTTGTGAAATAATTGTCTCTAAAAAAAATAAGTTTTTTACTTCTATTTTATAGAAATGAAGACTCTATATCCACTGGTAATAAATTGAGTTTTTTTATTGACATTAGTGAAATTTAGCAAAAACTCCTTTAAAACAATTAATATTGATTTTTTTAAAACAAACAACAACAAATTAAATGAATATTGAGACTTCTTCAGCTCAAGGCTGGTAACACTGTTACAATGTACGATAATATGGTACTTTAGGTTATGTTCACTTTGGTCATTTGTATTACCAATTTTCGTGAATTCTTTTAATATACATGATACTAGATATAAAGATGTGTTAATAAATAACAATGTTTACTTATTTATTATGATTAAAAAGAACAAAATTTAAAATTATTAACCTCAATACGATAGTCAACACTGTCGTACTATCGTACGGTACTCTGGTGCCTAGTGAAGCTAAGATTGTAAACACGTGCTTTTAACGTTGCACTATTAAAATAATATTATTGATTTATTAGTTATTACTATTATGAACTGGAAAGAGAAAAAAATTGAAAAAACTCTTATTATCGATTCCACTTATAAAAATCATTTATGACAGAAGTGTTTCTCTGTGACAAAATATACGTTTTGGTTCTAGGTTAGTTTACCTAGATGAGAGTAAGTTATAACGTATAATAAGTAATATCATATAAAACTCTTAATACTATTTTTACAAACACTTTATTTATTAGTAATAGGATGTAGAATTATCAGTAATGATAGTATCCACAAAAGAAAGTTATTATTTATCAAGACTAAATTCATAGTCAATTAAGCGACTATATTTACAAGTAACTGTGTGCGGTATTTAATGTTGATTCAGCTTTTATTAATTATTCTTTAAATATAAAAATATAACATCTTTTAATTAATTATCGCCATCACATTGGACGATAACTTTGTTCATCTCATTATGATAATTATTCATCGTTATCGGTGAATGCACTCAAGTGTGTTTACTTGACTAGTGCAGTCAAACAATAATTTTCGTTCAACCAACGAGAATTATTTCATTAATATTTTTTAAAATTGTTAAAGTATTATACTTCCTGTTTCCTTTCACATGACATGACCCTTGTTATACACTGGTCATGTCTTTTGTTCACTATACACTTATTACACTGTCACTCGATAATAGGGTGTTCAGTATAGGTTAATATTTGACCACGTTACTGGGGGTGACGCGCACATTTTAAAATATGTCTTGACGACTGTGACACGATCTTCCCGCTTCGAGTGTTGGAAGACCATTAATTCATCTCGCTAAAGGGTCTCTTTTCGTCTGGTGAAATTGAGTCATTCGATTGGTTTAGAAAGCCATACTCTCTACCCCAAACGCCTTGGTTAAATAAATATTTTAATTTTTAGCGTTACTAACTTCGGGTTAGAGACTATCTATGACGTGTACATGGACATTCGAAAATGATCGAAAATCTTATAATGGCTATAAGTTTCTTATTTTTTGTCAGATCGTCATTTGGATAGTGGCATTAAATTGCGGACACTTGCGTCTTTATTTTAAGTCCAAACAAGTAATAATTCCGTCCATTAATAATTCACTTTACCTTCTTCAAAACTCATATAGCGGTTCTCAACACAAATAAGTCCTTTTCACTATATTTTGTTGTAATTACATCTTAATACTTATGACTAAACATTATGAGTCCATTTCTCATTCATGCTAATACATAATATTGCTATATTTACAGTTTAAACAAAATTTGCTAATGGCGTATAAGCCAACTATGTCCGATTGTTTACATTTACTTACATCGCTATTATCCCTTATTCTACTACATATTTTTTGAATTATAACATTAATAGGTATATCTATATACATTTGGTCATACTTTATTTTGGTAAAATGCTATTTTGTTTACATATATAGTATGGTTCAAAATACATTATGCTCTCATCTCGCCATTTTGTCACTCTTATTTAGTTATTTTACTACACATTGGATATACTGTTAACAATTAAAATTGTGTACAATTGTTGTACATGGTTAGTTTAGTGTATTCACTAACTTTTTGTTATCTGAAATCTCTCTAAGTTATTGTATGGTGGTTATTTACACCTAGTTCTATGATTGCAGTTAGTTAGTTTATTAAATTTCAATTATTAAATTACTAGTATAATATTTGTGAGGTGTTCTCATAGTAGTACTGAACATTTCTCTAACTACTGGTAGCATTTCTTACATTCTCTTTATAAGTTTTGATAATGTTTTTTGACTAACTGTCTTGTCACATTGGGGTTCTGTCTATTTGGTTTATTGTTATTGTACTTAATCTGATTCATTTGTTGTGTCCTTCAGTTCATATGGTATTTATTATTTTGTATTTTTATTCTTATTTAGTCTCTATTTGAAACAATTATGGATAATTACTTTGTTTAATTAATGTATATGATTTTATGTTGTAGGTCCAATTCATGTGAGGTTATGTGTCATTTGTTTGACAACAATGTGCTTCATAGTTTTTTACAGTATTCATCTGAACTACTGTCATCTCATTATGGCATGTTACTACAATGGTTTATTATTATGTTTTACACATTTTGTACACATTTTTACACTATCTGTTGAAACAATAATACTGGGTTTCTTAGTCTAATTATGTTACATATTTTGGTGGATTGTATCTAGGCTTTGGTACATTGACTTGTTTATACTCAACAAATTAGTTTATTTACTACTATTTGTCTTGACATTTATTTACATTTGTCCTGTGTTGCTATGACATTCAGGCACATTTCATATGAAGGATTATAAAACTTTTATTATTGATCTCTATGAACAATTAATTCACTTTTCTGTATTATATATTAGGTGGTCTTATTGATTATATCTGTGGTTTTACAATCTTGGATTAAACTTGGTACACTAATTGTTTGTGCATTTCACTTGTTAATCGTTGATTCTTTCACTTACAAATGGTTATTCACTTCCCTCCGTTATAAACACTTTCGCTGATATTGTTGGTGCTGTTTACTTGGGGTAAAATGTTTTTATATCATATGTTGTTACACTTATACTAGGTATTCACTGTCACTGTTTGTGATCACTTATTGATGCTCAACACTTGGTTTCTTTATTATTGATAATCCAATAATCATTACACTTATTCTGGTCACTACATTGATTTTGATGCTTTCCATATTTTGTGTATGTTGATGTCTTGTACTGGTCATATATAATCTTCATTCTTCGTGGTACATTTCTTCCTCTTCTTCTTCTTCTTCTGGTTAGTTGTTTGTCACTTTTGGTGCCTTTCTTGGTTACACATTATTTGTAATAATTCATGTTCACTGAATATAGTCATATTCTTCCACATTTTCATTCATTATTATGATAGTCATTGTCATATATTTATTTCATTATTATTATAACAAATTAGTCGGTTTTTTCACTATGGTGATTGTATTTGATTCGTCTCCTTCTTACGATGATAATCATTTTCGGCATATCACCTCACTATTTTGATCTATTGGGCCTGTATGCTAACGTATTATATATTAACTCATGGAATTTTCTCTTTCTTTTTTATACTCGATGATATTCTTATTACTCTTCCTTCTTCTTCGTTGGGTTGTTTCAATATTATTTATTCGTAGATACACATTTTATTTTTTATTCTGCTGTTCCTTCTTCTATGCTTGATGAAACATGTTCATGTTATTCTTCTATTTGACGTATTAGACTTTTTTTTTTATGTAACTCCTATTTTGGTACGTTACAATATATATATATATATATATATATATTGCGACAACACAAATTACTAAACTATTGGCGCATAGGATATGATAGTATGTGTATTTCAAATTACAAGTCTATATTGGAGGGTTTAAGATTATTTATTGTACAAACACAAGTTATAGTTTATATGGTATATTTGAAATGTACAGAATGTAATGTTTGATATAGAGTCTTTCTTTTAAAATGTGAAATAATGTTCATACGCAAGACGTGATACGTTACATAAGAAGACTCCCACGATGATGTTGTTGAAGAGAAAGGCCGGTCTTTGCGGTATAGATGGTTCGTCAGGTGTGGCTTACAAATGACAGACGTTTCACCAGAAACGTGTACAGCTGGGCTGGCGTCCTGTAACAGCTGGGCTGATGTCCTATAACAGCTGGGCTGATGTCCTATATCAGCTGGGCTGATGTCCTATATCAGCTGGGCTGATGTCCTGTAACAGCTGGGCTGATGTCCAATAACAGCTGGGCTGATGTCCTATATCAGCTGGGCTGATGTCCTGTAACAGCTGGGCTGATGTCCAATAACAGCTGGGCTGATGTCCTATATCAGCTGGGCTGATGTCCTGTAACAGCTGGGCTGATGTCCTGCAATACCCACGATGAATCCGACACTTCGCAAACACAACGGTACTACGGATTTTATTACTCGCAAAACTTATATAGAGTTTAAGACCAAGTAATATCTCAGGTGACAGTGAGTTTAATCAATAACGGTATATTGAGCTTATACCTCTCCGGCTTCTTCAAGTGTTCTCGCGAATACCATGGTCTACCGCGATCAGCAGACCACCCTATGAGGAAATCTTGCACTAGCACGGAAACGTCTTGATGGAACTATTGCGTAACAATTAATGATACTGTCACTGCGGAAAATCTCGCACAGTGATACAGTTGCACTCACTTCTTACACACGTAATACTACAATAATAATATCGTGTGTAAAGATATAAAATCAATTGTTATGCGTCACACGCATTACTATCCCCGAAAAGTCTTAACAGATCCTTGCAAGCGGTAGAGTCTTGTACAAGGATTGTATGTACCGTTCGCGGTAGCAGCAGTGAAGAACTGCTTGTAATTTTACGCACAATGCGTTAAAACACTGATGTGTGCAAATGTACTACACACACAGTTCTGAGCCTTCCCGTTTCACTAACGACGAATAGTTTTTACAACACCTTGCAAGCGGTAGAATTCTTGTACAAGGAGTGCACGACCCGTTCGCGGTAGACGGCGTAGAAGAACTGCCTGTGTAACGACAGGCATAAGAAAATTTCCAACCACCAGTCAGCATTCTATTGGAGGATGGAAGTCACATGGTTAGTAAAGGTGACCATGCACTTTTCATGCATTAGAGTGCATTTACCTTGTCACAGCATGCATAGCGGTAATCAGACTACTCGTATCTCATGCATGCTGCCTACATATTAATAATATACATGAACGTAAACAATAGTCCGACAGGTATAGGGATTGTAGCGATACATATGTCTAAGTTCAGTTAATGGCCACACAACGATAATACTTCACGCGCCACCCGGGAAACGTTTACCACACGCGCACGCGCGCACATTTCCACTAACACAGTACATGAATCACCATAAATAATAATACACAGTTTTTTTAAACTAAACCCTAAACCTTACTAAATACAATTGATAACAACCAAACTTAACCATCTACGAATAATATGAATGTCCATTGTCTGTGTAATATATGACTTGCCCCGCCTATCATGATCCTGTGATTCGTTGCAGGATTAACTCCCTCCCGCATAAAAAAAAATTTTTTTTTTTAGTTAACTAACAAAAAATAAAAATTTTTTTTTTCAATATACCCAAAACAACTTCCTAATCCTGAAATAATAATAATACCCTCAAACTAAAATCAAATAAACATCCTCAATTAATACTAACATTTCCAACTGTCACTTTGACAGAAGCATCAAATCAAAAGACACGTGGTAACCTTCAAACCAAAACAAACACACATGTTCTTGACACACAGATAACGACATCAATGCAGGGTCATAGCGTACACAGACAACATTCCTTATCAAAACTAGATTATTGTTCATTCACAGAGCCATCTTACATACAACATTTAAACCTGAATTGACATATTTAAATCACTACACATTCTTACCCCTATATCCTGACATTTATTTCTGAGTTTACGGATCCTTTGTATAATACTTCCTCAATGAGGACGCATGGAATTTACCAATCGCACGGTTGGTATTTGGGTTGGTTAAGATAAAAGTATTTTTCCCAACTTGCTCCGACAGGGTATACGGACCATTATACAGCCTAAAAAACTTCGCAGCTGTGTTGTCCTCCCTTCTTCCAACATTTAATGCTCGTAAAAGCACACTCTCTCCAGTCTTGAACTTGACTAGTTTATGTTCCGCATTAAATTTTTCCGTGCGCTCCTCGGCGCACTTTTTAATGCGTCTTCTAGCTTCGATTTTCTTTACCTCAACTGGTATAGGCATATTATGCGTCGCTATCCTTTCAATGTGTTTACCCCAGACCCGGCCTGGCATTTCTCCGGTTTGGAGTTCATTCGGAGTATACCCAGTAGTAGAATTATAATTTCCATTTATGGCATACTCAAAAAATTCTAGGAATTCCGGCCACTTACTCTGGTTAGTATTACAGTACGTACGGAACAACCGTCCCAACTCCTTGTTGACCCGCTCGGCCAAGTTACCTTGCGGTCTCCGGATCGCTGTCAAGACCGTCTGGACCCCGTGTTTCTCAAGCTCGGAGTGCCACTTGGTGTTCGTAAATTGCTTACCTTGATCTGAGAGTATCTTCCTTACGGGACCATTTTTCGGCATGTATTTATTTAGCATAATGTTTATGACAGCCGACGTAGTAGGTCTACCAATAGCATATAGGCTAACATGTTTGGTAAAGGCATCCGTAACAACCACCAGGTTCTTCATTCCACGTGCCGCCCGACGAAGTGGACCCAAAAAATCAATGCATACAAGGTCATTTTTATTACGGACGACAATGTTACCCATTTCAACCTGTGTATGTTGGTTCGGATATTTCGCTGTTTGGCAGATGTGGCATGAGCGGAGTATGGCCTTTATTTTCCTGGTCATATTTAGCCACACAAAATCCTCCCGCATTGCCAGGTAACATTTATAAGGCCCAGCATGAGCCAGACTCTCATGACACATCCAGGTGAGGTCTTCCACCATGGCGTCCGGTACCATAATCTTCCATCCGCCATTGATAATTTTATACACTACGTCTTTATATATCCTGTACTTAG
This sequence comes from Magicicada septendecula, assembly GCA_034769895.1. NCBI lineage: Eukaryota > Metazoa > Arthropoda > Insecta > Hemiptera > Cicadidae > Magicicada > Magicicada septendecula. The sequence continues at coordinate 308,073,178 of CM068367.1, read as the reverse complement.
GGTTTTCTTGTATCCGGATAGCGTCACATATCCGCTTCAACTTTGTGTCACGCTGCTGTTCCATACCAATATTTCTTAGCTTATTTTTGAGACTGTCTTCTAATTTATATTTGACAGCTAGAATTTTAACCTCCTGGTTATTAGACGCATGACGTTCTTCCACCATTGGAGGGTATCGGCTTAACGTGTCAGCTGCTTGGTTCTCGCTTGCCTTACAGTACTTAATGGTAAAGTCGTACTCTTGGATGGCCATGATCCAACGGGATATGCGAGCGTTCGCTAACTTGCAGCGCAACATGAACGATAAGGCCTGGTTGTCCGAAAGGATTTCGAAGTGTTGTCCAACCAGGTAATAACGAAATTTACTAATGCAGTACACAATAGCCAATATTTCTTTCTCCGATGTGAAATAGTTACGTTCGGCCCCTTTTAGTGACCTACTACTGTGCGCAATTATTTTGTTTTCGCCCTTCTCATTCCGTTGGTAGAGTACCCCCCCAATGGCATAATCAGAAGCATCGCAATTCAGGACATATGTGCCCCTTTTCTCAGGATGGAACACGTGCAGGTTTCTACTATACAAATTTTTAGTCGCGTCGAAAGCATGCTGATGACGCTCCTCCCATCTCCATTTATTACTCTTACGAAGTAGTTCTAACAACGGCTCAATTGTCCCAGAATATTCTGGAGTAAACGTCTGAAGTAACCAGTCAATCCGAGGAACGCTCTGATATCCCTGGGTTTTGTGGGTTTCGGGAACTCCATGATCGCATGTATTTTTTCCGGGTCCGTTGTTATACCTTCCGCTGAGATAATATGACCCAAAAATTTAATTTGCGATTTCCCGAATTCACACTTTTCAAGATTGAGAGTCAGGTTAGCGGCTTGCAATTTCTGAAATACAATCTTGAGATGTTCAAGATGTTCTTCAAATGATTTGGATATGACCAAAATATCATCAACAAATATGCTGACGAAGTCCTCCACCTCGGGTCCCAGAGCTAACTCCAAACATCTGACCATGGCCGCTAAACTGGTAACCAAACCAAATGGAACTACTTTAAACTGATAGCATTTATTTCGATATAGAAATGCTGTGTATCTTCTCGACTCCTTGGCAAGGGGAATCTGCCAGAATCCACTTTTGAGATCAAGGCGAGACATGTATTTAACCCCTTGACATTTTATGAATAAGTTCTCCGCATTCGGAGCACAGTCGTAGCATTTTTTTGTAATAGAATTTAGATTTCTCATGTCGAGACATAATCGAATGTCGTTATTTTTCTTTTTAACAACAACCATAGGATTTAAAAAATTGCTATCAGTTCGTTCAATCACACCATTCTGAAGCATACTCTTAACTTCGGCATCAACCTGTTGTTGATAGTGAAGGGGGATGGGGTACGTCTTCCGTACAAATTTATTTTCATCCGTGACCTGAATACTGTGTTCATAAACATTCGTGACGGTAGGATTTTTGGAAAACACAGATTCAAATTTATCAAGCATACTTTGCAGCTTATCTTGCTCATTGCTCGTTATCTGCCTGCTGTGAGTCCGCAGATTATGTGTTATCTTATCGGCAAGTTGAACCGCTGGGCGAGTTATAGTAATAGGTTCACAATCAGACCCCGTCTTACCCCTCCTGCGTCCTAACCTGATATTGTGTTTACTATTATTTACTGTACATTTTAGTATTTTATTTGAAAAGTCAATGGTCGCGTGCAGTTTATTTAATGTGTCCACTCCCAAAATAACATTATACACGAGTTTCTTGACCATAAGCACTGTGACCTCTATTTCCATTCCCTGAATGGATACTGTTATCATAGCTTGACGGTCAACCCTCTGAGATTCACCCGTCGCTGATTTTATGATTTTGTGGGCTGCTGGCAGAATCGGGATTTTCTTAAAATGTTTCCTGTGCCTCTCTAGGAATCGCTCATCCATTAACGAAATTTCTGCGCCGCTGTCAAATAAAACTTCGCCGACACATCCGTTAATTTTCGCGTTGACAATGAGGTCAGTGTCATTTTCAACGCTAATACCTTTCTCCTTTTCCTTACTATGGTTATTGCAAATTAAACTATCTCTAATTACGGCAGGATATAGGCCGGACACTACAAATTTTTTCTTATAATTAACATCTTTCACATTTGATTTATTGAACTGCTTTTTATATTTATAACGGGCTTTTAAAACTTCATTCATCCCATTATGTTTACACCATTTCCGATCGGTAATTCTATTAGGTATTTTATATTGTTTTGGTGACTGTGTGTGCTTGGTTTGAGTTTGATACTGAAAAATTTTATTCTCCCGTTCATACAAATTTTGCTGTGAGCTGACGTCATTTAAAGTCTTATATACATACGGGGTACAGTTTAGTGGTGCCGAGGTATTTTGCAATCGTGACACTTGCTGTTGTAGTTTTTGAATCCGCAGGTCACGTTCGGCCATTAATTCATTTATCGTAGATATGTGTTGCACTACTTGCTCTGCCGTACCAGAGAGTTTCGCTTCATATTCACTAAGTCGTGACTTATTGACTTCCAAATTTGCCTCTATATTGGCCTTCATAGTTTCCACGGTCTCGCTAATATGCTTTTCTGCCGCTTCTACCATTTGTTTGCTTTGTTTGGATTGCTCCTGTATGGCCACGTATGATTTCTCGTTTTCGTCGTGGATCAATTTACTGCTTTTCTCGGCTTCTGCACTTCTTTTCTCGGCTTCTGCTGAAAACCTCTGTATACTCATTTGCACCTCCTCTTGACGGGCTTTATTTTCCTCTTTATCAGTTTTCCGCTCTTCTTTATTGGCTTTCATTTCTTCGGACATGGTTCCCCACTTCGCTAATACGGCAGCTAAAAGATTCTTGATTTCTGCAGTATCCGCCATAATGATTAAAATTTAATTTAAAATTTAGTAAATTTAAATTTATTGATTTATACGCAAAGCAAGTTATTATTATCACAACAAGATTAGAACATACGGTAACCAGTTTATATGCACACGGAAAGCAGTTCAAAACATCAACATGTAAATACCTTATCTAACATACAACAACTAATAATCTACCTCCAATATACTGATAAAATCTGTTCATATATGATATACAAGAGAATATGCACTAATGAAAAATTATACCCTCAGATTTTCATATGAACAATACACATACAATTTTTATGTTAATTATATTTATACGTCGGATTTTTCCAACAAATTTTATATTCATAGACAAATATATAATAGCGTAAAATTTCCACTATTTTACGAGCCCTACGTTGCTAAGCGCCAAAATATCTCTATGCGACAACACAAATTACTAAACTATTGGCGCATAGGATATGATAGTATGTGTATTTCAAATTACAAGTCTATATTGGAGGGTTTAAGATTATTTATTGTACAAACACAAGTTATAGTTTATATGATATATTCGAAATGTACAGAATGTAATGTTTGATATAGATTCTTTCTTTTAAAATGTGAAATAATGTTCATACGCAAGACGTGATACGTTACATAAGAAGACTCCCACGATGATGTTGTTGAAGAGAAAGGCCGGTCTTTGCGGTATAGATGGTTCGTCAGGTGTGGCTTACAAATGACAGACGTTTCACCAGAAACGTGTACAGCTGGGCTGGCGTCCTGTAACAGCTGGGCTGGTCCTATAACAGCTGGGCTGATGTCCTATAACAGCTGGGCTGATGTCCTATATCAGCTGGGCTGATGTCCTGTAACAGCTGGGCTGATGTCCAATAACAGCTGGGCTGATGTCCTATATCAGCTGGGCTGATGTCCTGTAACAGCTGGGCTGGCGTCCTGTCAGCTGGGCTGGTCCTATAACAGCTGGGCTGATGTCCTATAACAGCTGGGCTGGCGTCCTATAACAGCCACGATGAATCTGACGCTTCGCACACACAACGGTATTACGGATCTTATTACTCGCAAATTTAATATAGAGTTTATGACCAAGTAATATCTCAGGTGACAGTGAGTTTAATCTAATAACGGTATATTGAACTTATACCACTCCGGCATCTTCAAGTGTTCACGCGAATAACCAGGTCTACCGCGATCAGCAGACCACCCTATGAGGAAATCTTGCACTAGCACGGAAACGTCTTGATGGAACAACTTACTATTGCGTATCTATTAATGATACTGCCACTGCGGAAAATCTCACACAGTGATACAGTTACACTCACTTCTTACACACGTAATACTACAATATTAATATCGTGTGTAAAGAGATAATATCAACTGTTATGCGTCACACGCGTTACTATCCCCGAAAAGTCTTAACAGATCCTTGCAAGCGGTAAAATCTTGTACAAGGAGTATGTACCGTTCGCGGTAGCAGCAGTGAAGAACTGCTTGTAATTATACGCGCAATGCGTTAAAACAATACTGTGTGCAGATGTACTACACACACAGTTCTGAGTCTTCCCGTTTCACTAACGACGAATAGTTTTTACAACAGCTTGCAAGCGGTAGAATCTTGTACAAGGAGTGCACGTCCCGTTCGCGGTAGATGGCGTAGAAGAACTACATGTGTAACGACAGGCTTAAGAAAATTTCCAACCACCACTCAGCATTCTATTGGTGGATGGAAGTCACATGGTTATTACATAGTGACAATGCACTTTTCATGCAGTAGAGTGCATTTACTTTGTAACAGCATGCATAGCGGTAATCAGACTACCCGTATCTCATGCATAACTGCCTACATACTAATATCATACATGAACGTAAACAATAGTCAGAAATGTATAGGGAATGTAGCAATACATATGTCTAAGTTCCGTTAATGTCAACACAACGATAAATACTTCACGCACCGCCCGGGAAACGTTTACCACTCGCGCACGCGCGCACATTTCCACAAACACAGTACATGAATAACAATAAATAATAATGCACAGTTTTACTAAACTAAACCCTTATCCTTACTAAATACAATTGATAACAACCAAACTTAACCATCTACCAATATAATATGAATGTCCATTGTCTGTGTAATATATGAACTTGCCCCGCCTATCATGATCCTGTGATTCGTTGCAATATATATATAACCACGCTCCCTTTTATCTAACACAATTATCTAATATTTGTAATGTTAGATAAAATGTTACTTACCAGTGATATTACTTTACCTGGACGCCAGAACAAATCCCAGATACAAATGACACAGTTTCAGCTTAGCTCAACGCATGGAGACACTCTTTCTCAGGATTCGTTCAGTGATTGTGGTTTTCAAGGGGAATCGTTACAAATAACACTTTAATATTTGCTTGATTATTTTATTGATTATTTTAATTAACGTTTTAATCAATTATTTTTAAACTTGAAAATGCCAATGCTAGGACTTCTTTCTACCCTAACACTTATAATTACTGAGTGAGTGTGAAAAGCAACGATTAAGACGTTCAAACGACCTGTGGCTCTTATCTGGTTTAATTAAGAGATTGCTATCTCCCAAACCAGTGCTAAAGAACAGGTCTGCAATAATTTGCACGTCCAATACTACACCCCACTTTCCATTCAACACTCCTATACTATGTTAGAGCTAATCTTATAATTAAAATACAAAGTGTGAAATTCTTAGTGTCTTTTAAAAATTGTTTATTGTTTTATTATTTGCTTAGTGCCTATTTCATTGATCAATGAATCTATTTCTTACTGTTTGATGCGTTGACCGAAGATAGGAATCCGTAGGGGTCCTCCTTTTGATGGTTTTGCACAGAAGAATTGATGTTGATCAATGCTGTAGAAGATGCCCTGGCAATTACAGATGCTGTAGCCTTCTGTCGCACAGGTCCTTCACGGCTGATGATTAATTAATTAATATTTTAATTAATTAACGTTGTTTTACGCAGCGAGAGTTGTTGAACGGTACTGGTTCATCTTCACTGCGGACTACTTCTCGAATTTGATACTAAATTACGCTTTTGCGTGATTGAAAAATTTCTGTACGTAATTTATACACGACTAGCGCATTGAAGATCCGAACGAAGAGTGATGCTACCCCTCGCTTTAAGTTGGCGTCAGTTTTAAATACTGGATGTTGATTGGTTGTTCAAATAAATCATGCGTTTTTCCAGTTTTGACGATCTCGAACAGGTCGACGAAACACCCCGTGACAGGTTTGAAACTGCAGAGACTTTCTAGTTAAAATCGTACTTCCTGTGTTTGCAAATCGATTGATTACAGGTATTTGCAAACGTGTTTTCAAAGATCTGACCACAGAATATTTTTGCTTAGGTCGTTATCTGTGTGTGTGTGTGTGTGTGTGTGTGTGTGTTTGTGTGAAAACACCTAATTCCTACGTAGCATAATTCTCTCGTTATTCCTTTTGGCGTACGTCTTTCGTATAACTTCTTCAATTGTTAATTATATTAACTGAGATTGCGGCTACTTATAAAGCTTCACTTGCTGAATACAATGCTGTTTTCAGAATTGCCGTATATTTATTAGTATTTAAGTTATCACAGGTTGAACTGATAATTTGTATTGAGTAAAATTTCATGTTCGTACCAATATCGGATGTCGCTGTGACGAGGTTAGAGTGAGATGGCTGCGATTGTACGCTCTCTCTCTTGCTTGCGCTGCTCTACTCCCTCCGTCAGACACTTTCATATAACGCTCAGATAGGACGCTAATATGAATCGATATATATACCCCCACTCGGTATAAAAAAAATTGATTATTTTATAAATCATTATTTTTTTTTCTAATGTACAGTTTTACACTGATGAAAAATTTGCACATATTCTTTCGCACTTTTCCCGCACAAAACTTGCACTAATACCATTTTCCTTACATCTATCTTATAACTAAAGATTACAATGTTGCTTAACCTAACATGGTATACTGGAAATTTATATGACCATTAATATTTTAATCATCATTTTGGCTTAATTAATGTCAAAAATTTAAATAACAATACTAACATTTATTTAAATAAAATTTATTATTATTATCATTGACCTTGATTCAAAACAATTATATATTTATTTTATTTGACCATGTTTGACTCTCATACCTTATTGGCTCAAACTATTATTTCTTTATTGGTCAATATTTTGTCTACTCTTCCTCCTATGGGAACATAGCTTATATAGCTTACCTCCATATATAGAAACTCCTAGTTTGGTGTTGGTAACTGCACTCCTCCAAGCTACACTAATCCTAGGGTCTTGTTGTTGATGAGTCCCTATTCCCTATTTCCTTAAATCGTCTAACTACTTCAGGTTTTATTATATGCTTTACCGCGTAAATACCAATATCATTGCTACTACATTTAATGTTATCTGTTTCCATGTTGTTTTCTGAGGTGGATTTCTACTGAGTACATCTGCTACCAAGTTGTCTTTCGCTTTACAAAATTGTATTTCAAATTGATACTCTTGTATAGCCAAGATCCAACGAGTCAGAAGAGCACCTAGCAATTTACACTTTATTAAAAATACTAACGCCTTATTGTCGGTGATTATAGTAAGTTTAGCACCCAGAATATAACTTCTAAACTTTGACAGGCTATGCACTATCGCTAATAGCTCTTTTTCTGTCGTAAAATAGGTTAATTCTGCCCCTTTAAGTGTGCGACTTACAAATCCTAATACCGCTTTTTGCCTTTCTCATCGATCTGATACAAGTGTGCTCCAATAGCAATATTGCTGGCGTCTGTTTGCAAGTAAAATCTTTCTCTTACCCTTGGATGATTTAATACAACAGTATTTATAAAAAGACTTTTCACTTGTTGCAGCGCTTCATCGTGGTCCTTTGTCCACTTCCATTTAATCCCTTTGTTTAACAACTTTAACAATTGAACAGTACTTTCCGCGTATTTACTTGTAAACTTCTGATAGTAGTTAGCTAAACCTTGAAATGACTTTAGCTGCTTGCAGTTCTTTACTACACTTACCGACTTCCAATGCTTATACTCTTTAATACTTACATTTATTTTATTTGTATTTATTTCCATCGTAATGGTATTTCTTTTAAAATTTATTTCTGCCTTCCATTCGAGTAACGTATCTACCCCAATAATACAATCATGAATGAGTTTCGGGACTATAAGAGCTAAAATTTGGGTTTGGTTACCATTTAAATTGACAGGTAAATATATTTGTTCAGTTATCTTTTGCATTTTGGTTCCAGTGGCTCCATGTACATTACAATGTTTTACGGGTAGTCTGGGACAATTTCGCAACTGACAATTATCTACAAACTTTGAGCTGACACAGGTAACTTCACTGCCAGTGTCTATAAGCGCTCTTACTAGTAGATTACTGATCTTACAAATTATTTCCGGACATTCAGGTTAATGGTTTCTACCCACTTCTTGCTTCTCTTTTAACAAGAACTCCCTATCGCTCACTTGTTTTATATTATGTGCTACGTTCTTCTTACCTGTTTTCTTTGGTGATTTCACTGCAGGTAATGGTAGGTTTAGTTTTGTTTCTTTTCTACCTGCAGTGGTTTCCCGTTTCCCGTATTCATTTTACTAGTCGACGGTTGCTGCTCGGTAGAGGTTATAGTTGTTTTACATACTTTATACCCTTTATTTAGTTTGTTTTCTACACTACTACTTCTACCCTTCTCCTCCAATTCCGGCCGATTTTGGGGTTTGTTACCCGGATATGGGGTAAACCTTTTTTCTTTCGGACGTTCATTGTCTCTCCTCTTATTTGAGTAGAAAGTTGGTTCTTGATGATCGCCTCTAGAGTAGTTACTCAGCTGATTGCTTACACGCTGTAGGTCCCTCTCTAAATCTTGACACTCATTTACAACCATTATGAACTTTTCTAGAGTATCCACTCCTCTAGTAGTGATTGCTAACCTAGTGCGTTCTGAGAAATGACGCGCTAGCTTATATACTAGGTCTCTCTTCTATTGGTGGTGTTAGATGTTCAACTTGCGCCATTACATTTAGCACATAATTGGTGGTTGTCATATTCATTGACGGGTGATATTTACCAAATTCTAGATAATCGCGTACCCTTCTTTGTATCTGAACGTTCCAGTACTGAGCAAGGAATTTTTCTCTGAAGTCTGAGTAGGTTTGGACCCTGTCCGAGATGACTTTCCACCACGTACCTGCCCAATTCTTGAGAAATCGGGCTAACATGTCCTTCTTGTCCTCGTCGTCCATCAGTGGATTTACACGAGTTACATAAGCTTCAAACAGCTTTAGGAATTCCACAGGATTCTCATGTGGGTTTCCTGAAAATGTAAGGTTTTTCGGTTATTCCTTATAGCCGCCACACCTCACTACTTTGGTTTGCTGTGACTTCATTGCTTTAGTCAGATCTTCCCGCATTACCTTCAACTGCTGTTCCACCTTTTGATGTACTTCGTCACTGTTAGCCTTACTCTCTACCTGTTTCTTAACTTCTTTAATATTCTCACCCAGTTGGGTACACTCTTCGCTAGTATTCTGGATGTCTTCTTTATTTAGAAGCGATTGTGTTTTTAATTCAGCTGTTACTTCGCTGAATTGTTGATTAATGAGGGTTACTTTTTGTTCTAACCTTTCATGAAATTCGTTTCTAAACGTATTTAGTTTTTAGTCTTGACGGCGAAAATTAGTGTTTCTTGTTTTCTAAACTCCTCTAACGTAGTTTTAACCTCTTCGGTATGTTTATCAAACATAACATTACTCTCATTTATTTTATTATTAGTACTATCTAATTTACTAGCTAAATAAGATATTTCTTCATCTATTTTAAATGTAGCCTCTTTACTACTTTGTTCTATTTGGCTACACAAATTTTCATTTATTTGTTTCATTTCACTAGACAAATATTTATTAGTTTGCTCAATTTTATTATTAACATCAGTTATTAATTTTTGATTACTTTCTTCTAAACTTTTATTATTTTCATCAATTTTATTATTGGTACTTTTGAATCTTACTTTCTATTTTTAAATTTTACCATTTAATTGACTATTTGTACTTTCGATTTTACTATTTAATTGACTACTTGTACTTTCAATTTTACTTTCAATTTTACTGTTATTTTCATCCATTTTAGTGGCCAACTGCTTAAACATTTGTTCCATTGCTGCCATATCTACTGCTGATGATTTAGCCATTTTTTATCTTTTATTTTTAACAAATTAATTTAACAATTATTTAACAGTTATTTGTAACCTTGAATTCCACTTCTTTTCAAATTTATTAATATTACAATTTAACTAACCACTTCGGTATTAGCAACGCCAAATTATATAACTTTCTTTTGTGCTAAATTTGGTGATTTAATGGAGCTTCTTAGTTGTCCGCGCCAAATTTATACACAACTTATTTCTATATATAAATCTGGTGACTTACTCGTGCCCCTTAGTTGCGGCGACAAGTCTATACCACGCTCCCTTTTATCTAACACAATTATCTAATATTTATAATGTTAGATAAAATGTTACTTACCCGTGATATTACTTTACCTGGGCGCCAGAACAAATCACAGATACAAATGACACAGTTTCAGCTTAGCTCAACGCATGGAGACACTCTTTCTCAGGATTCGTTCAGTGATTGTGGTTTTCAAGGGGAATCGTTACAAATAACACTTTAATATTTGCTTGATTATTTTATTGATTATTTTAATTAACGTTTTAATCAATTATTTTTAAACTTGAAAATGCCAATGCTAGGACTTCTTTCTACCCTAACACTTATAATTACTGAGTGAGTGTGAAAAGCAACGATTAAGACGTTCAAACGACCTGTGGCTCTTATCTGGTTTAATTAAGAGATTGCTATCTCCCAAACCAGTGCTAAAGAACAGGTCTGCAATAATTTGCACGTCCAATACTACACCCCACTTTCCATTCAACACTCCTATACTATGTTAGAGCTAATCTTATAATTAAAATACAAAGTGTGAAATTCTTAGTGTCTTTTAAAAATTGTTTATTGTTTTATTATTTGCTTAGTGCCTATTTCATTGATCAATGAATCTATTTCTTACTGTTTGATGCGTTGACCGAAGATAGGAATCCGTAGGGGTCCTCCTTTTGATGGTTTTGCACAGAAGAATTGATGTTGATCAATGCTGTAGAAGATGCCCTGGCAATTACAGATGCTGTAGCCTTCTGTCGCACAGGTCCTTCACGGCTGATGATTAATTAATTAATATTTTAATTAATTAACGTTGTTTTACGCAGCGAGAGTTGTTGAACGGTACTGGTTCATCTTCACTGCGGACTACTTCTCGAATTTGATACTAAATTACGCTTTTGCGTGATTGCAAAATTTCTGTACGTAATTTATACACGACTAGCGCATTGAAGATCCGAACGAAGAGTGATGCTACCCCTCGCTTTAAGTTGGCGTCAGTTTTAAATACTGGATGTTGATTGGTTGTTCAAATAAATCATGCGTTTTTCCAGTTTTCATGATCTCGAACAGGTCGACGAAACACCCCGTGACAGGTTTGAAACTGCAGAGACTTTCTAGTTAAAATCGTACTTCCTGTGTTTGCAAATCGATTGATTACAGGTATTTGCAAACGTGTTTTCAAAGATCTGACCACAGAATATTTTTGCTTAGGTCGTTATCTGTGTGTGTGTGTGTGTGTGTGTGTGTGTGTGTGTGTGTGTGTGTGTGTGTGTGTGTGTGTGTGTGTGTGTGTGTGTGTGAAAACACCTAATTCCTACGTAGCATAATTCTCTCGTTATTCCTTTTGGCGTACGTCTTTCGTATAACTTCTTCAATTGTTAATTATATTAACTGAGATTGCGGCTACTTATAAAACTTCACTTGCTGAATACAATGCTGTTTTCAGAATTGCCGTATATTTATTAGTATTTAAGTTATCACAGGTTGAACTGATAATTTGTATTGAGTAAAATTTCATGTTCGTACCAATATCGGATGTCGCTGTGACGAGGTTTGAGTGAGATGGCTGCGATTGTACGCTCTCTCTCTCTTGCTTACGCTGCTCTACTCCCTCCGTCAGACACTTTCATATAACCCTCAGATAGGACGCTCTTATGAATCGTTATAATATATATATATTTCAATCACTTTCTGCTACAGTCCGTTTCTTGATGTATATAATACATTTAATATTTATACATATAATATTTATTATATATATGTATAAATATTAAATGTAAAATATATATATATGTATAATTTACTGTGCATTGCACAAAGTAATTTAAAAAGGAAATAGAATAAATAAATAAGGCATTTTTTTAATAATAATAGTTCAGTGTCCAGCGAATCCAGTAATCCTGAGTACGAGAATCCGACGGAAGAAGGACTACAAGACTCCAGGTCTACAAGACTCTAGGAATCCAGGACGACAAAGGAACATCCCGTATAAAGGACCGAAGAGGACACGCTGCAGATGTACCACAAATAATAAGGTGACAAATAACCATGCACTTAAAGAACCGAGACTTAATCAAAAGACAATAAGTAACAAAGAAAAACATAGACAATTCAATTCAAATATGAATCAAGAAATTGTATAACTCTAAATATGTTTTTGTAAAATAATTAACGTAATACGTAAGGCTGTTTAACGATAATTGTTATCAGTAACTATAATTTGAAAACTATAATTTTTAGTATTTAAATTGACAAAGTCATTAGAGAATTTTATTAGAAATCAATGCATGTGCAGTAATTAAAAAAGAGCTTAGATAATTAAAAGATTATATAATCTAATCAATTTAATATAAATGATGAGCTAGCTGAGAGCAATATAGCAATTTATAACAATGTATTAGAATATAAGATTATTTAACCTGTTTGTGTGTGTAATATAAGACTACTAATTATGCGTAATAATTACGTGAAAATAATAATAATTTTGAATCACAAAACAAATAAGAAAGGCTATCAATAAATATTGAAATGATTTATAACCAGATTATATAGCGTTATTATTATTATGATTACACCCATATTCATCAACCACACGAATTTAATGTGTTGTAGTGTTACATAAAGATTTGTCGCACATTAAATAAATTAAACTCGTTGTAGTGTTGTAAAGGTTTTAAATAAGCAATCTTGTGTTGTTTTATTAGAATTTGTTCTTTGATCAGTGAATTGTTGGTTACTGTGTTTTATAACGTAGAAACTTTCTTTCTGGCAAATTACGAAGTAAAGATAACTTTGTATCATGCAATATAAATTTATCGTATAACATTTAAAGTAATAATTAACCAGAAATTTAAATTGAATGAACGAAGTTATATTATATATTGTATATACTACATATCACTATTATTGAATGTACATCAAAATATTATTGAATTATAGAAACTATAGTTTATAGATAGAATTAGATAAAGACAGAAATATTGAACAGCAGATATTTAGTGACGGTACGCATAACAAGAAACAGGCATTGTAGCAACGTGACTTCACTTAATCTCTTTGACTGATGTAAAAATTAATTCAAAGAAAGGGGAGACATACTGAGTGCAAGTATCCGATCTGAAGGAAACACATAATATTAAATCTTTATTAGAAAACGTGTTTTTAATTTTAGTTAAGTTTAATTGCCTATCAAACAGAATATTACAAGTTCACACAATAGAATTCATGAAATAAAATTATTGAGATTCTCCATCGCTTATGTATTTTTAACATTGAAAAATTTATAAGGACGTGTCGCACATTTGCGGCCGATCGCTGGTGCGTGATCGAAAATGGGAACCGGTGAGTTTCCATAGAAACTACTTCTTTGTTGTCAATAACGTAGTACACATATAAAACTTCGCTTGTGAATGCGACTACATTTAACTTATAATCTGTACATTGGTAAATGAAGAATGAATTCATTGATTGGTGAATGAACATAAATATATATATTTTTTAGATTTATTGAAGCATTTTCAATGCCCTTCTCTGTGCATTGCATTTGTGCAATGCCTGTAAATTTTTTACGTCTAATTTTACAGTCTTTACCTAGCATGAACAGCAGCCAATTGACGTAAAAGCATTCACTCGTACCTGTTTGAACCACATCGATTGGGCACTTATATACTCATTACTTAAAGTGGCAGCCGCACATTGATATTGTGTACGAACCGTCACCTACAGAACACAGACGTTTCTTTTTTAATGTAAACGAAAATAAAAACGAAGTTGGTTTCTACAACATTACGTAGTGAATACATCTTTACATAATTTTCAATGTGTGAAGCATTGTAGTAGTAGTGTGTAATTGTATGTAGGCCATATTTTTCTTATGTAGTATAATTAAGAAAAAAATTAAAGAAGATTGTCTAGTGTTTTGTAAAAGGCAAACTATGCCCTTACTGGATATAGTTAAATTGGCACAATTTTTATTTTATTACTACTACTAATTACCTGAAATGTTTGAACTTTACGTTTACACTGTTTTCATATGTTAAGATCCTGTAACGTTTCTTTCTTGACATGTCTGTCGTATTTCTGCATTGGGAAAACATATTAAAATGGTTTGTAAATTAAACTACATTACAGAAGCATATTAATGTTTTGTTTTTTTCTATTGCTGCAATTGCTGTTTAGAAAGTTTACTTGAACGAGCTTTAACTGTCCCCAAATGCAGTATGTAGTACACGGTTAAATGATTTGTTTTATATATTATATATTTAATTCACATTTCAACATATGGTATTAAGAAAAAACAAATAAGAATTTACTAAATAACATGAAAGTCTAAATTGTTTTAGTTAAATATTTAGCAATGATTAAGTTAGGAGCTAAGTTACTGCAACGACTTTTAGAATAAAATGAAACCAAAAGTTTAAATTTACCTAATTTTGTAAATTAGCCTAATGTTACATAGGTTGTGTAACATTAATTTTCAAACCATTTCCTAATTTCAAGCTCATTTAACGCAAATCTAAAAATCTTAAAATTGAGCATAATCGAATTAATAATTTTAAGCCACAGTACAGGCTCCCTGTCCACACCGGCACGCTGAAGTCAATAATGTTTACTCAATGTGCATTAGTTATTCTATATATAGGTATCTCCACAGCATAAATAAGCTCACGTTAGCATTCCGTTGAAAAATTACCATCAAAATTAAATATAACCACAAAATGCGTTTGTGTTTCAACCGATACGGTCCGGAAAAGTTTTCAGTTTCCACCTTTCTACAACATTATAGTTTCTCGTTTCCATTTCATTCTAACTTCCTTATAAAAACTAATTCAATGCACGTAAAATTATGTATCTGAGATACTTATACTATTTGAGCTATGACTTTTGATAATTCTGAAAAAGAGTTAATTGGAACTTTATTAGTCATCTGCTTACCAAACTATTAACACACACACATCCTACTATAGTTTCTTTTCTGTCTTCTCTTCGTTTTAATGTTTCTTCGTAATACATGAGACACTACTTCAACCACCATAACAGTGCTCTTTTAAACTCTTTACAATTCCAGCATCTCTTTCTGCTGATGCCTTTTGGATGAGCGTGTCTGGACATCTTAACAACGCTCTCTTCATCTATCCTGTTGACATTGTCGTTCCAGAGTTGCCAATGTATGTAATTTTGTATGTGTCATTATTTCCCACGTTCGTTACTCTCTCTCGTTAGGTATTGTCTAATATTTTTCTAAACTCTTCAATACAGCGAATGTTTGTGTGTCTCGTCTATCTTATCCTTCGTAAATCAATATAATTCTCTCCATATTTATATATTATTGTTTTCATGTCAAAGCTTCGACATTTATTATTTCCCGTGTTGCCGACCATACAACTGTATATTCTGTTCACTAAATTCTGCTTTACTTAGTAGTTTACATTCCGTGCAGTTCTAGTTTTAACTGTACGTAACACTGTCTTCTCCTCTTCACAGTTTGCTTATATTCTTAAATCTGTTACAAAAGTCTTTTTAGTTTCTTGACCGTCCTGTTTTAATTTTAGTAATTAGTTTATCATTACTTGTTTTGAAATTATGTCTTGTATTTTATGGCTATCGCCATTTATTCTATTACTAAGTTAAAATAAATTAATTAATCGCTTTTTTAATAATTTTTATACAGCAGTTAGTTATAATAAATTTCCATTGTATTTGATTTTTTGTTGTTATACGTGAATGACTCATTGTGAGTATGTGTTGATGAGGGCATTTACCTTTTCACCGATAGTTCTTAGTATTATTCCCTCAAAAGCCGGAATGTAAAATCTGTTCTAATAAATATGCGATTTCATATAAGCTAGCTGAAAAACCTTCAGACTTTTTTCCACACATGTGCCCAATAATGAGTGTGTGATTTCGTGTGCATGATTTTCCTTTTGCGGGAGTCTTGTTACTCCTCCGGGAGCTCCTGCTAAAAACTCTCCAAAATCAGAAAAAATTCAGTTTTTCGTAGTATTTAAAACTTAAATAATTAAGTTTAATTAATTATAACTTGTCTGCTTTCTGTTTTCTAGATATAGGCCTAAGTAAATCAAATTGTACGGATCTAAACGTTTTTGAAGGCTCTATCTCAATTAATGGTTCAGATCTCACTAGACTTATGATTTCTACCAATACCTTTTCCTCTCAATCACACACTGACTCTCTCTCTCTCTCTCTCTCTCTCTCTCTCTCTCTCTCTCTCTCTTTCTCTCACACACACATGCACGCACACACACAAACAATTTGTAAAGCCACAAGCCAATGTTCACATTAGTGATAACCATAAGAACATAATATCTATAAATATGTGATGTTTTGAGGGCATTTTTTGTGAAACTTCCATGTTCATGCTGATAGTGAAAATGTTACAACCGAAGAAATATTTTCGTGTGTAGAGACACGAAGAAGATGCATGCACACATGGTGAGTATACGGAGGTGTGAGTGGAAAATTAAGTGTTAAGTGAATTGGCGTTTCTAGGCGCCAGCCATAAATAACGGGACGTAGCAGACAGCGACACACACAACTGCAGAATATGCATCACAATTTGCACACCACAATACCGCGCCATCCATTATTTGAGAAAATAAGTGACGTACAAAAGTTAAGAAACTGTAAATATTTCTGTGAATCAACAAATTAAATTATTCACAGTAAATACCTGTATGCAAGTAAGCGTTGCATTTTCCTTTTGTGAAAAATATATTTAAACCCTGCAAATTTGAAAGCATATACAGTTCTGGTTGACTGTTTGTGTTAGAATTTGTATAGGATATAACATAATATATAGCATTTGTCTATACAACCATGATATGTATTAGACTCAAAAAGACGTTATATATGTTATATTTTCATTACGTAAACGAATAATGCCTTACATCAAAGAGATTTCTTCAGTTTCATTGACTCTAAAGTTTGTACACAGGCCTCCCATATTACTTTCATCATTTTATGTTCGATGACCTGAAGTACTTCTTAACGATTTGTAGAAGTGTGTAATATAACATTTATTGGGCAATACATAGTGTTCATGAACAGATCACGGAGACTGTTGTAAAGGTAGTATATTACACAGTAGAAATGCAGAAGAAAACTTAAACGTACTATAAAATATACAATCTCACAGTGACGTTGTGTATGTACAGTTAGCTAAAGCGGAGTGGAAAGTTAGGCTGTCATCTCTTACAACAAGTAAAACCTACACTCAGAACACGGTGCCGACTATAACGTCAGCGAATGAAACACCTGCATGTGATGAATGCAATTCATAATTTGCCGCGTTATGCTGCACAAATTACTCTAACTTATAGGTCTGAAAACACTGATAGAATAACACTGATATTGTTTGAAGCAATGACAAACGTCTTACTTCTTGCTGCATATCTTCTTATAAATAATTTTGCTTTAATTAATAGGCCTATAATTTATTAATTCTACAGTTATTATGTGGTTACTGTCGTTTGGCTAGTACTAATTTACTAAAAGCATTTAACAAAAAGCGACACCCAGAAATTAATGTCAATTCACCCGCTTAAAGAAGCATTTTTAGTAATAATCCTGACATAGTATTGTTTTCAAAAATCATAATTTACGATTTCGTGCATTTTACTGATGATATTGTTTATGTTCCTGCCTACATCCTTTCAGTTACTAGGCGACGTCCTAATAATTTTGTCTGATGCGCTGATAGACAAGAAAATTACTACAACGGAACGCCTCTCCCAGTTTACGGAACATGTAAAAACAAAAGTTTGCGAAAACGAATACCTTGAAAGTGGCATACATACCCATTAAGTTCTTATTTATCAAATACACCATCACTTAGTTGTTATATACGACGTCAGTTAATGTTGTAAATACGAATATGTGCATGTGTTTGTGTATCTTTTGTATACATACATTGATTGTTACTGATATTTAAAAACACATCACCTGCACATTATTATTTATACTGCATGTGATAGAGATGCAGCTTGGAATGAATTAATGCTTGAACATTATGGTAGGCATAATAGACTTATAAGTTCAAAACTAGACTACCAAGCAAGGAAGAAAACAAACTTACAGATATTCTTGGTAGCGTTCATCCATTTGTTATGATGTTCTTAAATGTCAAATACTACTGCATCTGTAAAAAAAATATTGGGCCAACCACATAATCAAAATCAGAGACCAGTTCAGAGTTTAAAAGTAAATACAAAAACACTTATTACAATTTTTTTATTTATATTCAAGCGATACGATAATAACCCTAAATTAAATTTCTCAGTGTTGAAAATATTTCTTTTGAGGTTTAGACAAATTTATAGTATTAATTTTGTTAGTACGTAGGCTGGGTGGTGCTTGCAACGCGCGGCCAGTGATTAGTCTCAACGCAATTTTCTCCAATGACGGTTATATTTCTTATTTTAATAACAAATTCTCTTTCAAACCTTCTTGTAGTTTGTATGCTAGCAGACATAAATTCTTTGCTATCCATTTAATTTTTCAATTGAAAATTCTACATCATGTAGGCCTACTCACTATAATAAATGAAAATATAGAGAAAAATATTTATTAAGGCCTATATATGAGTCGTAGAATGATATTGCATAAACCAGCCACAGTGCAACCATACGTAAAAAAAAAACAATTTAGTCAGTTTATTTGTGTAATTCAGCTAGTTGAGTGATGACACAATTATGAGGTTGTGTAATTGCCAAGCTTATAAAACAAGGTTGTTGTAAAACGTTCAATATAAAAAAGACTGTGTTAACTCATCCTACATTCAAGCTCATGTTATACAAAGCACAGTTTTAAGATGTTAATTATATTGATTAATACTGACTTAAAGCATGATTTTAAACAATCTTGTAACTGTAATTTATCAGAGACGGTTAAATGGAATATGTAATATTTTATGGTATTATGTGCTTTCCCTGCGTATTACATTTCCAGACATCATTTGCCGATAATATCACTGTGATAAAATGAAATGTATTATGATTGGTGTCACTTGTTATTTATGATTATAAAAATGTTTAAACATAAATAAGTTTTATAATATTGTTATGTTGCCAATATTATAAATAAAAATTATGAAGCAAATTACTCTTCACTTTTAGATAATTATTTAATATCGCTGTATATTAATTATTAGACTAAACTTGTATAAGATTATTCGTGGCACTTTGCATATAACTGTGCATTGATCTCTTGTATATAAGCAATTAAAACAAACTATTTCTAACCCCCTCATAATTATGTAGCTAGTGATATGGCAGTAAGTTAGAGTCTATTCATTATTGACAATGGTAATAAAATATTTTATAAAAATTATACTTGCTTACAGTCTATTTGATTTCAGGACCAACTTTGTTACAATAAACTTGTCTTTTACTTCCATATTCCTTAAGGAATGGAAGTATGGTGATGGCAAAAAAAATCATGTTCGAGATTATTGCAGATTCTGATTGTACTACACTCAAAACATGAAAAAAAGTCGTTTTCCGAAAAGTGTCTGTGTGTGTGTCTGTCTGTCTGTGTGTCTGTCTGTGTGTCTGTGTGTCTATCTGTAGATTTTTTTTCTATGGCAAACGATAACTGCCGCAAATTCAAACAAAATCAAATAGTTTTTTGCATACAGCCCTGATTTGTAGAGGACTCGCGACCTATTGTTTTTGGTGAAGATCGGTTGAGGGAAAGGGGTAGTTTATCAGCAACGGTTTTTTTTTATCAAGGGAAATTTTTTTTGGCAAACGATAACAGCCGCAAATTCAAACAGAATCAAATAATGTTTCGCATACAGCCCTGAATTGTAGAGTTCTCAAGACCTATTGTTTTTGGTAAAGATCGGTTAAGGGAAAGGGGTAGTTTACCAGTAACGTTTTATGTTTTAACAAGGGTATTTCGTATGGCAAACGATAACAGCCGCAAATTCAAACAGAATCAAAAGATTATTTGCATACAGCCCTAAATTGTAGAGTTCTCAAGACGTATTGTTTTTGGTGAAGATCGGTTAAGGGAAAGGGGTAGTTTACCTACAAGGTTTTTTTAACAAGGGTATTTTGTATGGCAAACGATAACAGCCGCAAATTCAAACAGAATCAAATAATTTTCTGCATACAGCCCTGATTTGTAGAGTACTCAAGACCTATTGTTTTTGGTGAAGATCGGTTGAGGGGAAGGGGTAGTTTACCAGCAACGTTTTTTATCAAGCGTATTTTCTATGGCAAACGATAACTGCCGCAAATTCAAACAGAATCAAATAATTTTTTGCATACAGCCCTGATTTGTAGAGTACTCGCGACCTGTTGGTTTTGGTGAAGATCGGTTGAGGGGAAGGGGTAGTTTACCAGCAACGGTTTTTTTTATCAAGGGAATTTTTTTTTGGCAAACGATAACAGCCGCAAATTCAAACAGAATCAAATAATGTTTCGCATACAGTCCTGAATTGTAGAGTTCTCAAGACGTTTTGTTTTTGGTGAAGATCGGTTAAGGGAAAGGGGTAGTTTACCAACAACGTTTTTTTAAGAAGGGTATTTTCTATGGCAAACGATAACAGCCGCAAAATCAAACAGAATCAAATAATGTTTTGCATACTTAAGTGAATTGTAGAGGACTCAAGGCCTTTAGATTTTGGTGAAGATCGGTTAAGGGGAAGGGGTAGTTTACCAGCAACCTTTTACGTTTTACCAAGAGTAAAGTACTTGAAAATTCATTTAAACTTTTTCAAACAATTGTAATTGTTGAAAATAAAATAATTTTGTTGCCAGGCAATCTGAAAATTTCAGATTTTGTACCACAAAATCTGAAAAGATTAGACGATAGTTTATGAAATGGTTAATAATACGTCAGTGGAAGGTGTAATGAGAAATTAGCGGAAATGGAAATCTGGGGAATGTTAACTGTTCTGTAGATACAATTTTGTCAGAATGTTTGGAAATGATCATCAACATTGAAGAAAAAGTAAGCATATTAAGAAATATATGTAAATACTTATTATAAAAAAATAATGTTTGTTTTTTGATAAAGTCATTTTGATTATAAAATATAAATATTTACAACAAGAAAAGAATTTTCAGTTTTCAAAATTTAAATATATTTTTATAAAACAATGGGTTCTTCATTGAGGTGGGGACCATGTCACTCACTCCATCTCAAGCCTCCTCTCCCATTTTGCAGAAAAAGAGGACCCTGTCAAGGCTGATACTTTGACGACAGTGACAGGGCTTTCCACCAAATTCAGCAGAGTGACAGGTAGGCCCAACTCTGATTGGCTCCTCAGATTTCCCCAGCGTTAGTAGGTTCTATGAAAATATTTTATTTCAAAAATGATTTTAAATATAAATCTTAGATATGTTTTATAAATCTCATGTTCTATGTTTTAACATGGGTAATTTTTTATATGACGAACCATAACTGCCGTAAATTCAAACAGAATCAAATAATTTTTTACATATATGCCTGATCTATAGAGAACTCAATGTCTGTTGATTTTGGTGAAGATCGGTTACGGGGAAAGGGCAGTTTACCTGAAACATTTTTTGTTGTAACATGAGTAAAGTACTTAATTTTGATAAAGTATCCTGATAAGATCTTAATAATCCACTGTAGAAACGTAGATGAAATATCTATAAATGAAGAGGCTAGTTGAACGGGCTGGGGGTAATTTTCTATAAATCAAAATTATAGTTGAAGGGGGAGGGGATAATATTTTTTATATGTGTACTACATTATTGGCAAGAAAGAAGTATTTTTTTGTTAAAATTCCTTCCCTGGCTGTTTGGCTGAAAATGATTTTAAATATAAATCTTAGAATATGGAAGTCATGTATGGTTCTCCATACCGATATTATGAGTGTGATAGGATGAAAAAATTTCATCATATTCAAATGTGCACCAGCTTTTTCAGCAAAAGGAGGAAGCATATCAGTTCTCTCTTTTAATTATATTATAAGTTATTTATTTCAAGTACTACTGATCTGTTATTATTACTTTATAAATGTTGTTTTTTATTCATCTTAACTTTATTGTTAGATGATTGATAGACTCTGTACGCTGTTATCTACCGATCCGGGTCATAACTGAGAACCGAACGATTCCATCCTGCTTAGTGGGTAAGCTGTATTTATGTAGATACTGTATTTATAGTCTTTTCTGCAAGCATAGATAATACTGACGTCATACCACTACATGGCCATTTATCATTCTCTTGTTTTGTCTCCTAGGGTTACAACTAATTACATTATTGATCTGTTTGCACTTTATGTCGCAAAATCAATGCTGTTGTATACAATAATAATAATAATATATTTGAGAATTGTAAGTGATATGATTACATTCGATTGGTTACTTCTGATAACGTCAGAGTGAGTTGCATAGAGATCTGATGTGTATATAAATTCATAGAACTAGCTCCGCTGTGCCATTGCTAGAAAAGAATTAAGTATAATCAAACAAAGTAACTGAGGTAAATATACAAGTGATATAAAGCACAATGTGCAGGGTAGACAGGATAAGGCTTACACAATGTTTTGGCATTTAAAACATCTATGAAGATCAGTAATATCACAAAGAAGGGATGGCTCAGATTTTATGAGCAGCTGTGGACTCAGGAGCGACAGGAAGAAACAAAATATGGAGACATCAGTGAGTTTGTGCATCCGATATAAATGGATGAATTTTTAGCTGTTCTACTGTACTACAAGCAGAAAGAATCGCCGGGCACTGATGGAATGAATTTCGAGCTTGTAAAATATACGCCTGCCTACCTCCATGATAGTTTCTTGAACTTCATCAACATGTATTAAACCAATGGTCATATTCCCGAAGCTTGGCGGGTGGAAAAAGTAGTCCTCATATTCAAGAAACAAGATTATAATGCCGGTGATAAGTATAGAGGGGCTAGCCTGCTCCATACATCTTACACAATGTATGTATGCAGCCAAGCAAAACAACTGTTATAACGGAGACCGTATTCTCAGGGGCTCAGCATAGTTTCAGGAAGGGCAGGTTGTTGATAATCTGGTTAGGTTAGGTTAGATTGCACCAACTACACGACTTCCAGTTACTGTTCGGACAAAGTAGTAAGAGAGTACTCAGGTAGGAGGATATCAATGGAGAAGAAAAATATAAAGACAAAAGGGTTCATTGTGGGAAGAGGCTGTTAGAACGAAAATAGTTCTACGAGACCTTTTCTTACAATAAGATTCTCACATTCCGTAGTTGGGATGTACTCTTACATATGAATATGAAACAAATATTAAACCCTATGTAGAGTACTAGCAAAAACGTTTAAGAAAAGCCAGATTAGCAATTCAAGTTTTCTTAAACAACACTTTTTCATACCACTAATAATGCATGAGAATGAAACGTGGACATCAACGATGACAAAGCAACAAAGAATCCGAACATCGTAGATGAAATTCCTGCGGAGAATTAAAGGAAAAAGAAAAAAAGAGTTAAACATGGAACACAACCATAAGGGTTGGGACATAGTGCTCCTACAAAAGAAACTACAGAGATGTAATCACCAAGTGTCTCAAGAGCTGACAAGACAAAAAATGTAATAGATGTAAAGTTTTCATGCATTTTGATCGTAGAATTCAATTCAAAAACGTTTTCAACCGTACAACCCACGTTTTTAAATATAATATTTTAAATTAAAAAAAAAAAAAACAATAGTTTTTTGACTCATTACCTAAATAAAGGTAAGTAGCTTGTTGTCTAATTATTTTTTTCCAAAACGGCTTTCACTACGTTAAACGAGAGGAAATTTTAAAACAAACGGGCTTCATCACGTGTATGTAAATTAATCAGATTTTTAATAAAATACATTAAATTTTTTTTATAGATTTCTGTATTAGAAATGCCCGAAAAGAGAAAATCAAAATTTTTGATTGCACCTCGAAAAATAATTGCAATATTTATTTGTAAATGAAACTTCTTAGATGACAATATACAGCAAATTGAGAGGTAATTTTTACTTCCATGTTCCTTAAGGAAATGGAAGTATGGTGATGGCAAAAAAAATCGTGTTCGAGATTATTGCAGATTCTGATTGTACTACACTCAAAACATGAAGAAAAGT
Organism: Magicicada septendecula; assembly: GCA_034769895.1. Classification (NCBI taxonomy): domain Eukaryota; kingdom Metazoa; phylum Arthropoda; class Insecta; order Hemiptera; family Cicadidae; genus Magicicada; species Magicicada septendecula. The sequence goes on along the minus strand of CM068367.1, from coordinate 308,048,724 downwards.
CGTTTTTCGAAAAGTGTCTTTGTGTGTGTCTGTCTGTCTGTGTGTCTGTCAGTCTGTAGATTTTTTTTTTATGGCAAACGATAACAGCCGCAAGTTCAAACTGAATCAAATCATTTTTTGCATACAGCCCTGATTCGTAGAGTACTCACGACCTATTGTTTTTGGTGAAGATCGGTTGAGGAAAGGGGTAGTTTACCAGCAACGGTTTTTTTTAAATCAAGGGTAATTGTTTTCTATGGCAAACGATAACAGCCGCAAATTCAAACAGAATCATCTACTCTTTTTCATACAGCCCTGAATTGTACAGTTCTCAAGACCTATGGTTTTTGGTGAAGATCGGTTAAGGGAAAGGGGTAGTTTACCAGCAACGTTTTATGTTTTAACAAGGGTATTTTATATGGCAAACGATAACAGCCGCAAATTCAAACAGAATCAAATGATTATTTGCATACAACCCTAAATTGTGGAGTTCTCAAAACCTGTTGATATTTGTGAAGATATGTTAAGAGAAAGGGGTAGTTTACCAGCTACGTTTTATCTTTTAAAAGGGTATTATATATGGCAAACGATAAGAGCCGCAAATTCAAACAGAATCAAATAATGTTTTGCATACAGCCCTGATCTGTAGAGTACTCAAGACCTATTGTTTTAGGTGAAGATCGGTTAAGGGTAAGCGGTAGTTTACCAGCAACGTTTTAAGTTTTAAAAGGGTTTTTCTATGGCAAACGATAAAAGTCGAAAATTCGAACAGAATCAAATAATGTTTCGCATGTAGCCCTGATTTGTAGAGTTCTCAAGATTTGTTGATTTTGGTGAAGATCGGTTAAGGGAAAGGGGTAGTTTACCAGCAACGGTTTTTTTTTTAAAGTGTAATTTTTTTCTATGGCAAACGATAACAGCCTCAAATTCAAACAGAATCAACTACTCTTTTGCACACAGCCCTGAATTATAGAATTCTCAAGATCTGTAGGATTTGGTGGAGATCGGTTAAGGGGAAGGGGTAGTTTACCGGCAACGTTTTTTTTATCAAGGTTAATTATCTTATATGGCAAACGATAACAGCCGCAAATTCAAACAAAATCAAATAATTTTTTGCATGCAGTCCTGATTTGTAGATTACTCAAGACCTATTGTTTTTGGTGAAGATCGGTTAAGGGGAAGGGGTAGTTTATCAGCAACGTTTTATTTTTGAAAAGGGAATTTTATATTGCAAACAATAAGAGCCGCAAATTCAAACAAAAACAAATACGTTTTTGCATACAGGCCTGATTTGTAGAGTACTCAAGATCTATTGTTTTTGGTGTAGATCGGATAAGGGAAAGGGGTAGATTACCAGCCACGTTTTTTGTTTTAACAAGGGTATTTTCTATGGCAAACGATAACAGCCGTAAATTCAAACATAATCAAATAATATTTTGAATACAGCCCTGAATTGTAGAGTTCTCAAGACCTGTAGGTTTTGGTGAAGATCGGTTAAGAGGAAGGGGTAGTTTACCGGCAACATTTTGTGTGTTAACAAGGGTGTTTTCTATGGCAAACGATAACAGCCGCAAATTCAAACAGAATCGAATAATGTTTTGCATACAGCCCTGTTTTGTAGAGTACTCAAGACTTACTGTTTTTGGTGAAGATCGGTTAAGGGAAAGGGGTAGTTTACCTGCAACAGTTTTTTATCAAGTGTAATTTTTTTCTATGGCAAGCGATAACCGCCGCAAATTCAAAGAGAATCAAATGATGTTTTGCATACAGCCCTGTTTTGTAGAGTTCTCAATATCTATTGGTGTTGGTGAAGATCGGTTAAGGGAAAGGGGTAGTTTACCAGCAACATTTTATGTTTTAACAAGGGTAATTTTTTATATGACGAACGATAACTGCCGTAAATTCAAACAGAATCAACTACGTTTTTGCATATTTTTTGAACTAAAGAGAACTCAAGGTTTGTTGATTTTGTTGAAGATCGGTTAAGGGAAAGGGGTAGTTTACCTGCAATGTATTATGTTTTAAAAAAGGTAATTTTTTTATGACGAACGATAACTGCCGAAAATTCAAAGAGAATCTAATAATGTTTTGCACACTTTCCTGATTTGCAGAGTGCTCAAGGACTGCTGATTTTGGTGAAGATCGGTTAAGGGAAAGGGGTAGTTTACCTGCAACATTTTATGTTGAACCAAGAGAAATGTTTACATGACGAACGATAACTGCCGCACATTCAAACAGAATCAAATATTTTTTTGCATGCATGCCTGAATTGTAGATGACTGAAGGCCTATTGATTTTTGTGAAGATCGGTGAAGATAAAGGGGTATTTTACCTGCAACGTTTTATGTTTTAACAAGAGTAAAATACATAATTTTGAGAAACAAAGTATCCTGATAAGAAGCTCATAATAATCCATTGCAGAAACGTAGATGAAATATCTATAAATGAAGAGGCTATTTGAACGGGGTGGGGGTAATTTTCTATTAATGAAAATTATAGTTGAAGAGGGAGAGGTGAAAATTTTATATGTGTACTACGTTATCGGCAACAAAGAAGTAGTTTTTGTTAAAATTCCTTCCCGGGCTGTTTAGCCGTAGTCCAATGTTTTCTGCAAAACCAGACGTTTCAGCAGTGCCATCGACTTCCATCATCAGTGAAAATCGAGTGCAAAAATGTGAGGTGGTATACGTTAGTGACCAAAGTACTGTGGTTAAGGCTGAAGCAATAGAAAGAAGTAGTTTCTATGGAAATATTTCATTTCGAATATGCTTTTAAATGTAAATCTTAGATCATGGAAGTCATGTATTATGGTTCTCCATACCGATATTTCTACTTTCGATAACCATAAAACAAATTGTTGCTAGGATTTCCATTTAATTTTGAGTAACTCATTTCACAGGTTAAAGCGGTATCTATATATTAATACGTGAAGAGAAAACTTTGTACCTCTTTTTAAGCATATTGCGCGCAAGGAGGAGTGTGAGATTTGGCATAGTTAAAGTTTATGCCAAGTGCAGTATAAGTATAAGAAGGAGTGCAGAAAGCTAAAATTTATATATAATATGTGTTACAAATACATTAAATAAAATAAAATAAAACATTCATTTGCACTTGAAAATTCATTTAAACTTTTTAAACAATGGTAATTGTTAAAAATAAAATAATTTTGTTGCCAGGCAATAAAATAATAATTTTTACTTCCATATTCCTTAAGGAATGGAAGTATGGTGATGGCAAAAAAAATCGTGTTCGAGATTATTGCAGATTCTGATTCTATTACACTCAAAACATGAAAAAAAGTCGTTTTCCGAAAAGTGTCTGTGTCTCTGTCTGTCTATCTATGTGTCTGTAGATTTTTTTTCTATGGCAAACGATAACTGCCGCAAATTCAAACAGAATCAAATAATTTTTTGCATACTGCCCTGACTTGTAGAGTACTCACGACATATTGTTTTTGGTGAAGATCGGTTGAGGGGAAGGGGTAGTTTACCTGCAACGGTTTTTTTTATCAAGGGAAATTTTTTTTTGGCAAACGATAACAGCCGCAAATTCAAACAGAATCAAATAATGTTTCGCATACAGTCCTGAATTGTAGAGTTCTCAAGACGTGTTGTTTTCGGTGAAGATCGGTTAAGCGAAAGGGGTAGTTTACCTGTAACATTTTATGTTTTAACAAGGGTATTTCCTATGGCAAACGATAACAGCCGCAAATTCAAACAGAATCAAATAATGTTTCGCATACAGTCCTGAATTGTAGAGTTCTCAAGACGTGTTGTTTTCGGTGAAGATCGGTTAAGCGGAAGGGGTAGTTTACCTGTAACATTTTATGTTTTAACAAGGGTATTTCCTATGGCAAACGATAACAGCCGCAAATTCAAACAGAATCAAAAGATTATTTGCATACAGCCCTGATTTGTAGAGTACTCAAGACCTATTGTTTTTGGTGAAGATCGGTTAAGGAGAAGAGGTAGTTTACCGGCAACATTTTTTATCAAGCGTATTTTCTATGGCAAACGACAACTGCCGCAAATTCAAACAGAATCAAATAATTTTTTGCATACGTCCCTGAATTGTAGAGGACTCAAGGAATTTTGATTTTGGTGAAGATCGGTTAAGGGGAAGGGGTAGTTTACCTGCAACCTTTTACGTTTTAAAAAGAGTAAAGTACTTGAAAATTCATTTAAACTTTTTCAAACAATGGTAGTTGTTAAAAATAAAATAGTATTGTTGCCAGGCAATAAAATTATAGTTTTTTCATTTATGTATTTTTTCTCAGTTATGTACTGTTTACGTTTCCATTTTATTATTATGACTACCGCAATGAAAAGGCAGGGAACACACACACACACACACACACACACACACACACAATTCGCGTTATTTCTGGCCACATTCATGTTTATTTTCTTACATTTGCACGGTATTTAAATGGAAAGTGCCGAACCCATACCAACATAACGCATGCAAGCCGAAAAAGTGTCCAGCGTGGATAGCGATTTGCTTCCTGTGTATCGCTGGGCAGTGTAACTGCACGTGTTTACAGAGGAACGATTCATAGACAGACTTTTCGTCTTTAGGGAATGAACCCTCTGCAAGATGCTGAGGGTCCATGACTGACTTCGGAGCGCTCCTTCTTTTCCGCGTGTTTGTTCTGTGAAACGTACACTGTAGATTCACAGCTTTATTCAAATCAACGCTCAATAGGAAATGTTGAAAAGTTTTGTCCACGGTGTACCCTCATACACACTAAACCTGCTCTGATGTTTTAATTACGGACATCATAATATTAAAACTTTGGAAACTTGAGCACTACTTAATGGAGATCAATCATTAACTTATACAAGCCATTAATTTTATGCATATTTTTTATATATATGTGTACAACGTTATCGGCAACAAAGAAGTAGTTTTTGTTAAAATTCCTTCCCGGGATATTTGGCCGTAGTCCAATGTTTTCTACAAAGCCAGACGTTTCGGCAATGCCATCGACTTCCATCATCAGTGAAAATCGAGTGCGATAACGTGAGGTGGTATATGTTAGTGACCACAGTACTGTGGTTAAGGCTGAAGCAGTAAGTAGAAAGAAGTAGTTTCTATGGTAATATTTAATTTCGAAAATGATTTTAAATATAAATCTTAGAATATGGAAGTCATGTATGGTTCTCCATACCGATATTTTCATTTTAGAGTACGTTCATACTGCCAATGTCAAACACATAACAGTCTGTCGTTTGTTTACGTTCATACTGCCAATGTCAAACACATAATAGTCTGTGGTCAAACAGTCGCACAGAGCAGAGATTGTCGCCAAAGAATTTTAAAATGTTGCCAACAAATAATTACTGACAGATTGACTGAATGAGCTGTGAATTTTGTGTGATTTCAAATGTTCTTTTTCAATAGTCTGTGGAGTGTATGTCAAGGCAAAAAGCGTTTATTTTATATTTTGTATATTAGATATCTGTGTTTTATATATTAATGTGCAGTTGAAAGTGAAATACAGCTTGCTTAATATACACATGTTGCAAAAGAAAAATTTTGTAGCAGCAATTTAAATTGACTTACTCTCGCCTAATTATTATTGGTGGTTTCAAAAAAGTGAGTACATTTTATTATTTTTAAATTAAACCCTGTCTAATCTTAGTTTCAGTAATTTCATTACATGTTCTTTTTACATTCAGATATTCCCACCTACTTCCATTATGCCTCGACATAGAACATTGACGGGTCGGAGTGAGAGACAAATAAGAAGGAATATATATTCCCGTGAAAGTCAAAATGATAATAGACCAAATGCAAATTTAAATAGTGTAAATAGCATACAAAATGATGAAATTATTTTGAGGGATACATTTAAATGCGCACTGAATGTCATTCCAAGAAATTTTAATACTATTAATTGTGTATTAATGCATTGACAATGCAGGTTTTGCAATGCAAAACATTTCGAATCTGAGGTCACTTTAGGTGAAAGGACTGCATTCACTTCATGCTGTCATAAGGGTAAAGCAATATTACCGGCCTTAAGTCAAAATGAATACTTTAAACCATTGTATGATGGACTTACTTAAAACGAACCTTCAATAAAAATAAAGTCAAAAAATTATTTTGAAAACATTCGTAAATACAATTCATCATTTGCTATGGTTACCTCAGAAGCTAAAATTTCGGATACAGTTACGGCTGGAGTGTATCATTTTAAAATACGGTACATGATGTTTTTTATCACACATCAGGTCCAATGACTGCTGGATATGGTCGCTCACCATGTTAGGCGCAATTATATTTTTATGATGTTGACACTGCTGTCAGTTGTAGATTACGTGAACACTATAATCAAACATGTAATAACAATATAATGCGCGAAATCTCTCTTGAATTGGAACGCATTAATCCTTCCGTTCGGTCATTCATTGCAATGAAAGATCATTGTCAGAGAGTTGAAAATCAAAATAAAGAAATTTGTATGCTCATTAAAGTAAATCGTGAATTAGATCTACGCCGTTATAATGATGCAGTTCAAACTGATGTAGCAGTAATATTTAGTACAGTTGATGGTGAGCCACCCTTTGAACGATATATGGTTTCGTTTTCAAAAGTTAATGGTACCATTAAAAATATCTCTGTTTTGGATTCATCATTGGACCCTTTAGCGTATCCATTACTTTTTCCAAATGGTGATACTTGGTGGCATATCAATATTTCTCATAATGTACCAACTACATCTAATTCAAGAGCGCCCAGAAATAAATTAACCATGCGTCAGTATGCAGCCTATCGACTTGCAATTAGAGAAGATTTTAGCATGTTGCACCATTCACAAAAATTATTTCTGCAGTGGATAGTTGATATGTATGTGAGAATAGAGGGCACAAGGTTACATTTCATTCGACGAAATCAAACAAGTCTTAGGTCTGAAGTTTACAACAATTTAACAGATTATTTAGAATTGAACCCCAATGCCAATAATGTTGGCCGTAGAGTAATTTTACCATCTTCATTCACTGGATCCCCAAGAAATATGTATCACAATTATTTAGATGCAATGTCAATGGTACAACATTTCGGAAATGTTTATTACTTCTTTGTTTATTACAATGACTTGCAATCCAAGTTGGCCTGAAATAGTTAGCAATATTGGTGTAGGTGAGTCAGCTAATTTTCGACCTGATAATGTGCGTGTATTCAAGTCCAAACTGAAAGCATTAATTGAGGGCCTTACACTAAAAAAATTCTTCGGTAAAGTTAAAGCACTCATTTATACAATTGAGTTTCAAAAGAGAGGATTGCCTCATGCTCACATTTTACTCTCTTTAAATGAGCAAGATAAAATTGTTAACGCTACCGATATTGATAAAGTTCTATCTGCGGAGATTCCTAACATTCAAACACATCCTAAATTACATGAATATGTTGTGAAACACATGATGCATGATCCATGCGGTGATTCTGTATGTATGAGAGATGGAAAATGGACAAAAGATTATCCAAAACGATTTAATGAATTTACATGTGAATCATTAAATGGATATCCATTATACAGAAGGCGTGGTAATGGTATTAATGCTGAAGTTCGCGGTAGTTGCCTCGACAATCGTTATGTTGTACCATACAATCCGTATTTACTTGCCAAATTTAATTGCCATATAAATGTTGAAGTATGCACTACAGTTAAAAGTGTTAACTACATTTATAAATACGTGTATAAAGGCTATGACAGTGCATCTGTTGAATTAGGTTCAGAGAGAAGAACCTAGGCTGGTCGATTATTTAACCGATATCCAAGACAATATCGTAACCAAAGTACCAACAACCTGCGACCTGGCTGAGTATAAGAAAGCCGTGTTTGGAGAGGCTGACAACTTTAAAGGGTCAGCTATTCTGGGGCAATTCTCGAACAGAATGCCAACACTATTATGCCTTATTTCACCCTTGCTTCTAATATTTTGGCCTTCGCTTGCAGCACAAACTACACTCCAATTTTTCAGCATGAATGTTTTCTGCTCAATCATTGTGATGATGACAATGAAATCAATAACTATCCAGTAGAGTTTTTGAATTCTTTGACTATTAGTGGTTTGCCACCACATAAGTTAGTATTGAAAGTTAATTGCATCGTTTTACTGATCAGAAACTTAAATACAAAGGAAGCATTAGTCAATGGAACAAGAATGCGCATCAAGTGTATGCATCGTAATGCTATTGATTGCGAAGTTTTAACTGGAACCGCACGCAATAAGAGAATTTTGATTCCACGTATACATTTAACATATTCCTGTACTGTTTTACCATTTAACTTTCAAAGAACTCAATTTCCAATTATACCTGCATTTGCGATGAAAATAAATAAGTCTCAAGGACAAACAGTCGAAAAAATTGGAATTTTATTGAGGCAGCCAGTTTTTACACATGGCCAATTACAGCTTGTTTTTTGTAATTGTACGTCGCAGCAAGTAGAGTCCGATCATTCGATGGTTTTAGATTTTATATTTCCGAATATAATGGCCAAGGGCATTTAGCAAATGATGAAAGAGTTTTTACAAAAAACATCGTTTACACAGAAGTTCTGAATCATTAAATTCACTTTCAAACTATTTTAAGTTCAATGGACAACATTTATTTTTTTAACCGCCCGGTTTTTTTGATTTAATGAAAAATATATGAAAAAATGCGAGGCACGTATTTTTTATTTCATTTTTTATTTTTTATTAATTTTTTATTTAAATTTTATGTAATTCGAAAAAGATAGGCAAAATAACTGTGTAGCCTTGGCGAAACCTGGTCAGTATGGCAAAAAAACCCCAAGGAAATGTCAAAAAACGCCTTATTGCTTTTTAAATATGGCTTAGCCAAGCTAAACCTCATTTTTCCTATCTTTCATATTTTTCAAATAACTCGAAAATTAATGCACAGAAAAAAAATTTAAAAATTATATAAGCTTTGTAGCAGATAGTCTTCAAACTGTTTTCGAATTTTGTACCTTACCAAAAATGAAATGTAATCCACTGGAATTGAAAACAATGTTTCTTATACTTCTATGAATGTCAAGTCTCATTTTTATTAGCGTTTATTTGATTCAATAATAACATGAAAAAATTAAAACTGACAATGAATTATATCAAAAAATAAATACGAAAGCAAGCTGTAATTGTGTTTTTTTTTCAACTGTTACTAACATTAAATTTTAAATTTCATAGGTATTGCAGGGAATTAAGGCAAACAACACACGCTAATGACGTATTTGTACACGCTCGCAGCTGACGTAATAGAACAAAATTCAAAAAAATTATATGCAATGGTTATAGAGGTATACTCTTCGACAAAAGAACCTCAATAACGTTCAAACTTAAAAATTTAATGAATTACAGTCGAATTTCTACCACTGGGCGACCACTAGTATATAATATTATGTGTACTGTACAACACAGTTTTATGACATAGGTGTTGTACACACATATCCTTATCGATTTGTGTAAAGTCACAAATATACAACTTTCTCTATAGGTTCAAAAACAAACATTTTACTTTCTATACACCCAGCATGATAATTAGCCAGATACTGAAAATAGGATATAAAAATTTTTCGCCAAATTTATGGTAGGCCTATACATTGGTAGTGTGTGCATTTTTTCATGTAGGTATATATTGAAATTGAAGGAAACGTTATTTGAATCTAATGAATGTTATGAATGTAAAAGCAGACATGCACTTAATTAATTAAAAAATAAAGTAATAGTGAACAGGTTTACTTGTAATTAAACATATTTGTGAGTGCGGGGAGGGGTGCACTGGCCGTACGAAGTGTACACATTTGTGTGAGCGGGGTGGGGTGCACTGGCCGTACGAAGTGTATCAGAACAGAATGTGATTCTACAGTCGAACACTAGCGGAATACAAGCAAACTGTACACTTAGCAGTTGTGTTAACAGATTAGCTCACAAAAGTAACAAATTACACACGCACTCGCCTTGTAGGCATACGCCCCGTCAGCTGTTTACCCTGTCTAACTTCGCTTTTATCACCATTAATATTTAACAGAGCGCATTTCGCAGTTGTACGCATGTAGGCCTAAACTGGTGTAGAATGACTTGTACATCCCGTAAACTTTACACTAAGAATTAAATTGTCCTATGTTTCTATCCATTGAAAAGATTAGATTCGTTATGCATCAGAAATTAAAGCAATCATAAAGAAATTAAATTCAGTTTTCGAAATTCATACTAATAATCCATTGAAACTGTAGTAATTTAGTGTTTTAGACGTAATTAGATTTAGATTTTATTTCTTATTTTCTCTCGTGTTCGTTTTATTTTCTTTTCTTTTCATTTTACACGGAATGTTTTCTTTTACTTGACATTGTGACATTTGTTCGATTGTTGTATGTTCATGTACTTGACTTACCTCTAAATTATTGTGTACAAGAAAAGATTTTGTGTTTATATAATTTATACATTAAGCTGAAGATTGATGCATTTCATTTTATCACTTAGCCTATACTTTACTTGTGTACTTAGCCTACGTAATAAAGTAAAAGTACGACAGAAGTGTAGTGTGACGTTTTTGAAAAGAGTCGTTTTGCACAGTAACATTCTGTAAGTAAAGAGTTATTCAATGTTTATTTAAGTTAACAGGTGTGAATGTTACACAGTAATCTATTGTATATATTACTGTATAACATCAATTTCATATATTAATTTTAGTTTTTTTTAGTATGTTTGTAACTTAATTTACGGAAAACATAATGTACGAATTCTATAAAATTATTAAAGATTAAGTTGATTTTGTCTCTAAGGATTTGAAAGTCGCAGTGAACTTTTGTAAGCTTCAAAATACACTGAATTTATTCAACTAACGTTGCGTTTGTCTTGAAACATTCAACTTCATTCTCTTATTATTATTATTTGGTGTTCTTCCCTAAGTCAGGTCTTCAAATGGTAAGAGCTCTCCAAGCTGTCCTATTGCATGCAGCTTGCAATCTTTTCGTTTCTTCATAGCACCCTCTGATTTTAATGCTACCTATTAACTTAATTCTTCTACGCTATCTCCTTTTTCCTCCTTCTATTACACTCTCCATGGCAGTTGTAAGCAAGCATTCTCTTCTTAAACAATGACCTAACCAATTTCTTTTCCTAATTTTCTGTTACCTCCAGGATTCTTCTCCCTTCCCCTATTCTTCTTAAAACTTCATCATTCCTTACCTTATCAACCCACATCAATTTTTCATGCTCTTAGCACCGTAAACGTTTAAGGGGTTAATGTATCTTATGTTTTGATAACTGAAGAAAAATAAGAAAGCTCCAGTACATAGGTCACATCATGAGGAGTGAAACTAGATATCAATTACTGCATTCCATTCTACAGGAAGAGATAATTGCAAAGAGAGATGTTCGTCCGAGAAGAATCTCTTGGTTTGGAAAGCTGAAAAATTGGAGCTCCAGTAGAGCTATTCAGAGAAAATTACATAAGAAAACCAACAACCAAGTTGGTTGTCAACATTAAAACGGATAGCGACCAGAATTTTACTAGTAATTTTTTTTTTTGTAATATTGATACTTAAGTGTTTATATGCAAATAAATTTAATAAAGAAAGATATAAGTAAGTGTGTTTAGTGATTTATTAGTATATCACGTAGTTTTTAGGAATTTAAATTTTGAAAACTATTTTAAATAAACTAATCTTTCATAGACTTTTGTTAACATAAAAATATTGTTAAAATACTTTGAATAACGTTTTTCTAAATATAATTTTTTATTCGATTCATTAAAAGATGCGTTAACATTTTGTCGCTATGTGCAAATTAGAGACAGAACTTAAAGAATCTTCAGCGTAATAAATATATACTTTGTAATGTCTGCTAAATAACTGCACTTTGTATCAACTCCATAATTATATATCAATATAGAAACACGTTTATGAATGTAAGAAAATGCTTTAAATAGGATGAAGCAGTTAACGTAAAAAACAAATTAAAACTACTTTTTCATAACCGATTAATTTTCCCCAATATTTTTCTGAAACACAATACATATATTGTTTCAAGTTACAGAGTTGGTTTCGACATCACAATATTTTGGCAGTGGAATGATTTTATTTACAAAATATGACTTTAGAAAATAAAGTATTAAGCTTGCAATGGAAAGTTTGAACAATTTTGTATATAACTGAAACTTAGGCATATTGAAGTCCCCAGACACATTTTTAGTTAAAAATTATGTAAATAATAATTACATCTCTTTCAAGATACGATTACATTAAATATAATGTCATATAAATGTTCTGGAATGTTAACCGACATTTAAAATTTTACAAATGATTAAAATTATAAAATTGATTTTCAGATATAAGAATTATTGATTTGTTATTATTTCTACATACTAACATTATAATAAAACTATTATTGGGGTTCTTTTTAATGTTAAAGCCCCGCGTTGTATGCGTCAATTTATAACGTAACGTTACTTGGGGTTACTTCAAAAATTATTATGTTTATTTGTTTATAGTAATTATATTAAAATAATGTTTAACTTCCGTTTAAAAGCCACACGGTTGGTCTAACCTATTTGTAATAAAATGAAAACGTGTGTGTTTACAATTAACTTGAAATAAAATAAAAGAGTTGTTATTTAAACTTATATTCGTGGTTAAAATATTAAAAGTCTCGTTAAAGCAAAGTTCAACTATGTGTGAAGTATTCTTTTGAGATAACTCAATGTTGAAAATGGTTGTTTCTAATTGAAGGTTACTAATGTAGTAAAGTAATTTAAAATACAACATTCAAAGTTACTCACAGTGTTCACAATGGTTTAATTATACTTGTTTAAAAAAAATCCCCTTGTATTAAATAAATAAAATAGTGAAGTTGATTATACTTAAATGCTAGATTAACTTAAGTTAAAACATGAAGTATAGCAGTTGGTTGCTTGATAACAGTTCTCGTCTGGTTGAAACTGGTAGTAAAAACTTCTTCTCCAGATTGCAGGTAGTCTGAGTATGTCACGTCTCGTAAAGTCTGGACAATATCATAAACAAATATATGCTTTTACGTACCTGATTGTGTTTACTAGAAGTTCACTAAACTGTCAACTCAGCTTACAATCACCAACTCCCTTTGGTTGCAAGGTTAGGTTACCTTGTTTATTAATTAGTGGGCGCCACACGGATTTATTCAGGGAAAATCCCGTGTAAAACCCACACATAAAAATTACTGGATGATTAGAAAATTTAAAATAGTTGAGTACCACCTTTTGGCAATGCTATTCCAATATGTTAAACACAACAGAAGGTTGTTTAAGCTTATTAAAAGAAAATATTCAATTATCCTAGAGAAATAAATCAAAATCAGGTGATGCTGTTAATAATGGGTTTATTTACACCCTTATAGAGAATTCAAAAAAAACAAATATAATGCAAACATACAAAGTTGTACAAGTAAAAGTCAGTTATTATATGCCTTATACGGCTTGCTCAGAACATGAATTATAAATCTGGTTAAGTCCAGATGCTATTTATTTTTAATATTAAAATTATTATAATCTCAGTAGTACCAAGTGGTACAATTAAGAATCAGTTATCATATGCCTTATTCGGCTTGCTCAGAACATGAATTATAAATCTGGTTAAGTCCAGATGCTATTTATTTTTAATATTAAAATTATTATAATCTCAGTAGTGAATTCTTTGAGACACGAAAGAAAACAATTATGCCTACACAATATCCAATAATCCTTTTGACATAAAATTGCTCAACAAAGTTTTAGGTTACTTTCGCAAAGTAATTAAAAAAAAAAAACGATCTGTTGAAAGCTCGCGCGTTTCATCAACGCTTGCTTTTTTAGTGACAATATTTATCAAGTGAGAACCCTTACAACTAACATATAGCTTAATTACTAATAACAAATTTGTATAATAAATTGAGACGTGGTGTAATCTTAAAAAATGTTTTTGTGTTTTGCGTCAGTACAGGTTATTGTTGAAAAAAGTACAGGTTATGGCGCTCAGATCAAGATTAGTAATGATTACACTGTTACCTTCTGAGTTTTAATTATTTAATTAAAACTTATTAATCACTTCAGTAATCGGATTATAATGATTACTGGGTTTCGGCACTAAACTCGCACAAGAACAGAATAATGCGATCCTCTTCTGATTAAAATGGATCGTGAATAATAACCATAAATTATTTTCTGTTCGTTATTCCCGCACAAAATTAAAATGAAACTGCACTTAATCACTGTTGTTTGTTGTGGATGAACTCGAAGTAGTCGTTTCTTGTTGTTGAACTATTGGTTCCAATGTACTATGTAAATGACGTTAAGTGTTATTAAAAAATGTAGAGATGACGGGCACACGTCTGTGCTACACGCTAGTCGGTAAAGGTCTGTCTCAAAATTCGCTGTTTCGTCTTTATATACCCCCTTCTTTGATCGGCCTTAGGTAAAAATGTTAATTACTAACTAATTTTCTGATTGGCTTTGGTAGGTGTGTCGGTGTGACGTGTCACTTTTTGGCAGTTGATAACGGCTTTTTCTAACCGTCGAATGTTGCGGTGTCAGCTCGTTGCCGTTTTTGTTATTATTCTTAAACAGTTTCCCGATGTACATTTTTAGAATGATGCTAACACCTCTCCCGCACTAAATACAGTTGCGATTGGGTTAATATTACTATCAAATTAAAGATTGTTTTTTTCCTTTAATTTGATATCACTCGTTCTCGAATTACTTTCACTTTGACCGACATTGTTATAAAACCAACGTTCGGGTACATTACTTCTACTGTCGTCTGCTATTTATGAGTCGCCGATTTTACACTTTTGGTTAATATTGCTTGTATTCACATAACATTTTATTAATCAAATGTTTATGTGCGAACACCATTAATGCTGTACTGACATTTTTTGCTGAACATTACTTGTACACCTAAACTCTATACATGGTAATAAATGATCCTACTGACTATGACATTTCGTTTTATGCTAATTCGTTTTAAACTACTACTTAACAATGAAAATTATGATTAAACCTATTGTTTTAATAACATTTTTTGTTATGTCAAGGCATAACCATAGTTCTGTGCATTTTAGTTTACACTTGTGCTAATCCTCAATAGCCATTTTACTGACTAATGTTTGGTCTAAGCTTGCTAAGACATATCGCCTACATTGAAATTTGGCCTTAATAATGCCTATTGGTTCTCAATTCGGTAAATCGTGGAGACATCTTATTTGTATAAGATTCTCTCTTATAAATAGTTCTCTTTTCTAACAAGTATATTTGATGCTGAAATACATCTTAGTTCTCACTATGTAGCCATTGTTAACATTAGTTTTGGCATTCATAATCTACTGGTCATTGTCACATCTATTATCAGCAAAATGCTAATTCTGCTTTCACAGTATTTAACTGCTCATTAGTTCATTTTTTGTTTACATATTACATTCGGTTTACAGCAACTATTTACTGAATTGACAGCTGAATGTAAATTTATTCTCTCCATCAGTTCGTTTTAGTCTCAGTCTAGTTGTAGTGTCAAACAGCCCTTGGGTTACTGTTTCATGTGGCACTTCTGCTTCATTCTTCTTCCTTGGTTTCTTCTTTCTTGGTTATTTCTACTATTATATACCTATTTACATGGTTGTTTTGTTTTTATAAAATCTGATAACATACACTTAGGTTAGGTGACATCTTGTGATGTTACATATACACCCTCTTTAAAATTGATCATTTGAAAAAATTTATTTTTTGTAAAATTATCAATTCATGTCAGTTTCTTAGTATACTTCAATAAAAAAATTTTTCTCTTGTACTCTTTGAATTTTTAAACATACTATTGGTGTATTACTCTAGGTTGGTTTTTTTTTTTCTTTATCCAATGGTACAATTCTTAATTTACTAGTATTTTCAAGTTGCTTACTCTCTAAGTCATTTAACTACAATTGATCTTGTTTCTCAAGTTAACTATTCCCTGTCTTACTCACATTCTACTTTCTCATCACATATCTTTGCATTCGTGATTATCTTAATGGTTATTATAATTCATACCTCACAGATTCTTTCATAATATTCCTTGATACATTAAAACAATATAATTCCCTAACTGTTGTAGAGGTTTCGGAATCAGGGTGGCTCACTATGGCTAACATCCTCTGCCGTTCCTCACTACACATTCTCAGATTCAGAGGCATTACTCTTCTCTGTCTGAGAAAAAAATAAACATTGCACCTGGCAATAGTTGCACTATCACAACTCAAAAAAAAAATATCACATATCATTCATATTCAATAATATAATATATTCACTATAATATTCAAGGTATCAGAGGTTTTCATTTAGATCACATTTCCATCTTTATACTTGCTAACATACTTTCTTTCTTACAGGTAATTACTTCTTTCAGACTTGATGTTTTTCAGCTATGCTTTTATCAGCTATATAGTTACTTATGTACTAGTTAACAATTTGTTTTGGTTCATTTAAATATTCTTAAGATTATACACTTGTTTTGATGTTTACAGTACTTATGCGTTTGGTTTGTTCTATCTAGAGTCTACAATATTTTTGTTTTCACAATAGTCCAATAAATCCTTCTTAACGAGTTATATTCATCCTGAATTATCAGGGCTTACATTGTTTGTATACTAAATGGGTTTTTTTTTTTGTTTGATGTTCTCTGACATATTCTGATGATGTATAATATTTGATAATTGACAAACATTTTTCTTTCCTTTCATTCAATTATAACAATAGTTATCTTTACAATTAACACTCTTTGTTATTTTTCTTCTCTACTCCTTCAAGTGGTGGTGGTTTTCACTTATTCTGGATGATTTTATATACTATATTCTATGCTATAACTACAATTTCATTTGACAATATAATAACATACTAATATCTAATTTCATAGACATTCTTGGGGTTTACATGGTTTGTTTCACAAATATTATTATTATTTTTTTCTTTCCTTACATTCCATAATAATGTCCTTCTTTTATTTTACACACTTTGTTATACTGCCTCTCTACTCCTTCAAAGGTTAGTTGGGTGAACCTTTATTCTGGACGATTTAATTTAACATTTGAGTTTTATGAGAGGTATACAATAATCATTTTATAAACATTAAGTTACATAGAATATCCATCTGGATACATATTTTTTCTCTAGGTATAGTACAGTAGTTGTATTTACAAGTCACTACTGGCTCTTTGTGACATAATAGATGTCTTTTTCTTATTAAATCATTTGATTGACATTATATAATTTTCTATCCCTTGGTGTGATAGATCTGGTAAATTTTCATCAGTAACAAATGGTTTGGGCTTACATCTTAAATCTACACATTTTTGTAACTTGATAAGGCAAATTGACTAGTTATAGTTAATTAGTTACCTTCAACATTTTGTAGCTTAACAACAAATGAGTTTGTTTATAGTAGTGGTTTTTTAAAATATATATTTTATCTTTTATACCCTAAACGTTCGGGTGAGAAATGTTGCTTACTATTACATATTATCCGTCCTTAATATTAATCATTGTTTACTAATCGATATTCATGGGGTTATTTGCGCTCTTCCACTCTATTTATTGGTATTGTATTCTGGCGTCTTGGGATGTGCTGGGTCGGCTGCCATCTCCGGGTCTGGACTCTCTAGAGCTGCCTGGTCGGTTGTGCACTATTGTAAAGCCAGGCCTCTCACAGACTGGTACCCAATCCCCTTCGTCATCATTATTCGTGATGTTTGGCTGCGATCGGGCATCAGGTCTCCCTGGGTCGGACTGGTCATGGGCTTACACAAAATTCACTTGTGGCCGGTAGTCGCTGTTGCGGTCATTGCCCTCAATGCTACTACTCCTCCATCGTCCTCCTCTCATGCTTCCTCTGTCTCCACTGTAGCTGTCTCTACGTTGATATCGTCGCCTTCTATCGGAGTCGTAATTGGCTTGTACATAATTTGCTCGTCGATATTGCGACGGTTGGTTATTCCCGCCTTGGTTTGGTGGTCGATTGGTGTTGTTATTAAAATTGGGTCGCCGTTATTGTTATTATTATTGTTATTTTGGTTGCCATTATTATTACTCGGATTATTCGGCCTATTATTATTGTTACTGTGATTAGCATTATTATAATTTTGGTTTGTCTGGCCATTATTATTAAAGTTACTTCGAGAATTTCGAGGGTAGTTATTATTATTATTGTTCGTACTGCCGCTCATGGTATTAAACTGGTCATTTCGTCGACGACTCCTACGGTAATATCCCTCGTGCTCCTGATCTTCGAGCAGCGCTGACATAGCTGCTATTGTCTTAATCTGTCCCCACTGACGTGCTTTTGCGACACCCTCCTCAAAGTGATACGACAATTTGGTGACAAGGCATTCCTCCGGTATCTTTGTTTCTAGGTTTCTTGCGAGACATACTTGACCTAAGAAGTATGAAGTCATGGTCCCTCCTCGGTTCGCATCGTGTCTTCCGTGACATATATGGTCTCGTACGATGTTTTGCGTCGCCTCGGACCAGTATTTAGCGCGGAATTGAGTTTTAAATTCATCGTAGCTGTGAACCTCGTGGCGTGTTGCGGTCCACCAATTGTCGTAGATTTCTTTGAAGTATTCGTCGATCAAACTTTTTATGTTATTCCACCTAGTTTCTCTAATCCGCGCCAAGTGTTCTTCCACACGCGCTAAAAATTCTATAGGATTACGTCGATAATTTCTAAAATTGATCGCGTCGCGGTTATCATTCGGTAGTAAGTACTGACCTGGTATCGGACGGTTGCGGATAATCTCAATCTCCTCCCGCATTTGCACTATTTCCTGCTGTCTAAGTTCTTCAATCCTCTCTCGATTTGCAACAGTTAAATTCCTCACTGCATCTACAGAGGTACTCACTTCTTCGCAGCGCTCACCTACGTCCAACCTTACCCTTTTAATCTCATCTTGATTTGTCCTTTTTAAAGACTCTATCCTTGCTTCGGTCACCTCCTCCATGGTATTGAATCTCCCGTCGACCTCTTCTCTGGTTCGCTGCAAGTCCTGGTCGTGTTGTTCGCACCTTTTATTTATTTCGACGATTTCCTCCCTCACAACGGCAATCTCCACGTCTATTCTTGTGTTTATTTTATCACTGCCTTCTTCCATCCTCCTGCTAATTTCAATTAAGGTGGTGTTCAATTCTTCTCTAATGGCTTGACGGTTATCGTCGATTTTACTGTTCAGCGCGTCTATAGACTTATGAGTATTGTCAATCCTTTTATTTAGGTCCTCCTTTATCGACTCTATATTTCTATTTAACACCTCGACATTCCTTTGATTTTCTTCCCGGGATTTCTTACCATCTTCTTTTAATGTTTCCATATTTTTATTCATCGAGTCATTCAGTTTTTTATGAGATTTCTTACCGTCTTCCTTTAATTCCATCATTATCTTCATCATCGCTTCCCATCTCATCTCTTCAGTCGGTTTGTTTGGCTGTGGGGTTTCTTCAGGCCGTCTGGGTCTACTGTCACTTCTATCTCTGGTTCTACACGAGGCATTTCGTCGGTACTAGTTTCGACATTATTGATTGTAATAACTTCCATCTCGTCTGTGGGTTGCTCTTCGTATGTATCTACATCCCGTTGCATTTCTCCTACCCTACTGTCCTTATATCTTGTATCGTATTGGTGGGTGTGCGGCATGTTAATTTTTTCGTGTCTACCGGGCTGATATAAAATATAAAAAATATATTTATTTAATATTTTTTAAGCCCCACGTTGGGCGCCAATTTATAATAAAACTATTATTGGGGTTCTTTTTAATGTTAAAGCCCCGCGTTGTATGCGTCAATTTATAACGTAACGTTATTTGGGGTTACTTTAAAATTATTATGTTTATTTGTTTATAGTAATTATATTAAAATAATGTTTAACTTCCGTTTAAAAGCCACACGGTTGGTCTAACCTATTTGTAATAAAATGAAAACGTGTGTGTTTACAATTAACTTGAAATAAAATAAAAGAGTTGTTATTTAAACTTATATTCGTGGTTAAAATATTAAAAGTCTCGTTAAAGCAAAGTTCAACTATGTGTGAAGTATTCTTTTGAGATAACTCAATGTTGAGAATGGTTGTTTCTAATTGAAAGTTACTAATGTAGTAAAGTAATTTAAAATACAACATTCAAAGTTACTCACAGTGTTCACAATGGTTTAATTATACTTGTTTAAAAAAAATCCCCTTGTATTAAATAAATAAAATAGTGAAGTTGATTATACTTAAATGCTAGATTAACTTAAGTTAAAACATGAAGTATAGCAGTTGGTTGCTTGATAACAGTTCTCGTCTGGTTGAAACTGGTAGTAAAAACTTCTTCTCCAGATTGCAGGTAGTCTGAGTATGTCACGTCTCGTAAAGTCTGGACAATATCATAAACAAATATATGCTTTTACGTACCTGATTGTGTTTACTAGAAGTTCACTAAACTGTCAACTCAGCTTACAATCACCAACTCCCTTTGGTTGCAAGGTTAGGTTACCTTGTTTATTAATTAGTGGGCGCCACACGGATTTATTCAGGGAAAATCCCGTGTAAAACCCACACATAAAAATTACTGGATGATTAGAAAATTTAAAATAGTTGAGTACCACCTTTTGGCAATGCTATTCCAATATGTTAAACACAACAGAAGGTTGTTTAAGCTTATTAAAAGAAAATATTCAATTATCCTAGAGAAATAAATCAAAATCAGGTGATGCTGTTAATAATGGGTTTATTTACACCCTTATAGAGAATTCAAAAAAAACAAATATAATGCAAACATACAAAGTTGTACAAGTAAAAGTCAGTTATTATATGCCTTATACGGCTTGCTCAGAACATGAATTATAAATCTGGTTAAGTCCAGATGCTATTTATTTTTAATATTAAAATTATTATAATCTCAGTAGTACCAAGTGGTACAATTAAAAGTCAGTTATTATATGCCTTATACGGCTTGCTCAGAACATGAATTATAAATCTGGTTAAGTCCAGATGCTATTTATTTTTAATATTAAAATTATTATAATCTCAGTAGTGAATTCTTTGAGACACGAAAGAAAACAATTATGCCTACACAATATCCAATAATCCTTTTGACATAAAATTGCTCAACAAAGTTTTAGGTTACTTTCGCAAAGTAATTAAAAAAAAAAACGATCTGTTGAAAGCTCGCGCGTTTCATCAACGCTTGCTTTTTTAGTGACAATATTTATCAAGTGAGAACCCTTACAACTAACATATAGCTTAATTACTAATAACAAATTTGTATAATAAATTGAGACGTGGTGTAATCTTAAAAAATGTTTTTGTGTTTTGCGTCAGTACAGGTTATTGTTGAAAAAAGTACAGGTTATGGCGCTCAGATCAAGATTAGTAATGATTACACTGTTACCTTCTGAGTTTTAATTATTTAATTAAAACTTATTAATCACTTCAGTAATCGGATTATAATGATTACTGGGTTTCGGCACTAAACTCGCACAAGAACAGAATAATGCGATCCTCTTCTGATTAAAATGGATCGTGAATAATAACCATAAATTATTTTCTGTTCGTTATTCCCGCACAAAATTAAAATGAAACTGCATTTAATCACTGTTGTTTGTTGTGGATGAACTCGAAGTAGTCGTTTCTTGTTGTTGAACTATTGGTTCCAATGTACTATGTAAATGACGTTAAGTGTTATTAAAAAATGTAGAGATGACGGGCACACGTCTGTGCTACACGCTAGTCGGTAAAGGTCTGTCTCAAAATTCGCTGTTTCGTCTTTATACACCCCCTTCTTTGATCGGCCTTAGGTAAAAATGTTAATTACTAACTAATTTTCTGATTGGCTTTGGTAGGTGTGTCGGTGTGACGTGTCACTTTTTGGCAGTTGATAACGGCTTTTTCTAACCGCCGAATGTTGCGGTGACAGCTCGTTGCCGTTTTTGTTATTATTCTTAAACAGTTTCCCGATGTATATTTTTAGAATGATGCTAACACCTCTCCCGCACTAAATACAGTTGCGATTGGGTTAATATTACTATCAAATTAAAGATTGTTTTTTTTCCTTTAATTTGATATCACTCGTTCTCGAATTACTTTCACTTTGACCGACATTGTTATAAAACCAACGTTCGGGTACATTACTTCTACTGTCGTCTGCTATTTATGAGTCGCCGATTTTACACTTTTGGTTAATATTGCTTGTATTCACATAACATTTTATTAATCAAATGTTTATGTGCGAACACCATTAATGCTGTACTGACATTTTTTGCTGAACATTACTTGTACACTTAAACTCTATACATGGTAATAAATGATCCTACTGACTATGACATTTCGTTTTATGCTAATTCGTTTTAAACTACTACTTAACAATGAAAATTATGATTAAACCTATTGTTTTAATAACATTTTTTGCTAAGTCAAGGCATAACCATAGTTCTGTGCATTTTAGTTTACACTTGTGCTAATCCCCAATAGCCATTTTACTGACTAATGTTTGGTCTAAGCTTGCTAAGACATATCGCCTACATTGAAATTTGGCCTTAATAATGCCTATTGGTTCTCAATTCGGTAAATCGTGGAGACATCTTATTTGTATAAGATTCTCTCTTATAAATAGTTCTCTTTTCTAACAAGTATATTTGATGCTGAAATACATCTTAGTTCTCACTATGTAGCCATTGTTAACATTAGTTTTGGCATTCATAATCTACTGGTCATTGTCACATCTATTATCAGCAAAATGCTAATTCTGCTTTCACAGTATTTAACTGCTCATTAGTTCATTTTTTGTTTACATATTGCATTCGGTTTACATCAACTATTTACTGAATTGACAGCTGAATGTAAATTTATTCTGTCCATGAGTTCGTTTTAGTCTCAGTCTAGTTGTAGTGTCAAACAGCCCTTGGGTTGCTGTTTCATGTGGCACTTCTGCTTCATTCTTCTTCCTTGGTTTCTTCTTTCTTGGTTATTTCTACTATTATATACCTATTTACATGGTTGTTTTGTTTTTATAAAATCTGATAACATACACTTAGGTTAGGTGACACCTTGTGATGTTACAACATCTACTGACACATATAACATTTTTATACACCTTACAGGCAAACGAAAGACAGCTCATAACTGGAATTTATTTTTGTTTTTAACTAATGATAATGTGATGTATTTAATATACACACACTTATTGTTTACTAATGGTACCTATAATTTCAATTTTCTATTGTATTGTATTTATTGTTTATAGCCTAAAGGTACCATACATACGATTTGCAATAAAATTTGTATTACTCACATTCTTAAAAATGATCGATTTTGGTGTTTTACGATGTTGTTACCGCAAGTGTGCTGTATATGACCTGACGATGGTCTGTGACCAAAATCGATCGTTTTTAAAAATGTGAGTAATAAAAATTTTATTGCAAAAACGTATGTTTTACCTTTAGGCTATGAACAATAAATACAATACAGTAGAAAATTGTTTTTGTTTTGTTTAGTGTGTTGTTTTTTTTTTTTGACACATTTTCTAGTATGACATGATAGCACAATAATAAAAATAATGTTGTATTTTTACATTTACATTTTTATATAATTCCAAACATTTTTTATTTATAAGTTTATTTTACTTTTACGCATTGTAGCAGTAACTCTCTTTATCATAACTGCATAAACACACACCAAGCACATACATTCATGAATGTACATTCTTAATCATGCAACAGTAAAGAACGTTTTCTGTCAGTTAATTTCAGACTTCGTAAATTTTCATATCTTTCATTTCCTTACTGTTGTATTGTAACCTTATAACATACACACGAATTGGAAATACGTATTACTGTTATTTCTCTAACTTAACGTATATGTTTTACATTATGCGAATATAAACTTGTTTATTCAGGTAGCGGCTTAAAATATTTTTATTTCACTTTATTTTTCCAGTGCACTATACAATACACTTTAAAGTTGTACGTACACACTGTAGTAAGAAGCTTGCTTCTAAAAATATTTGCCCATAGAGATTCAACAACACGTGTTAAGTTGACGATACGTTCTACGTACGTAGAGCAATTTGTCACTGCCTCTTCCGGACAACAAGGTTTCTCATACACATTGGAGACAATCCATCTTCACATGCTGTGATATAACGTTTTGTTATATATTGGAATATTTGGATAGGCGAGTGTTATGCAGGTACAAACTATTACGGATTTTCAAGTCTCAAAATACCCTAACTATGTAGCCTACATAACTAACTACTAAACAAACAATAACTTAAACAATAACTGACAACTAATTCAATACATTCAATAGTTTTTTAAAAGTAGTGTAGATATTATGATGATAACTTAACTAAGTACAAATTATTGAACACACCGAGATTTATTAATTGAGTGAGTGGTGAATATTGTCTAGTAGACCTACACCTGAAGTTAAATTAGGTGTTATTGGCCCTAAGCATTTAAATTGTGATATGTTACACAAATGTAAACAATTATGTTTAACAAACAACCTGTAGTTACTTACGTCATTTATTTGTATAACCACGAGAAATATTGAGAATATTACATATAGGCAGCTTGAGTACACAAAAGTTGCACCAGGCATTAACGCTTGTACGTACGCAAGATCGGCTAACGTGTCGACTTCGAGTTATGTACAGGTTACTACGCCTTTCAAGGGCTGGTCGATTATTTAACCGATATCCAAGACAATATCGTAACCAAAGTACCAACAACCTGCGACCTGGCTGAGTATAAGAAAGCCGTATTTTGGAGAGGCTGACAACTTTAAAGGATCAGCTATTCTGGGGCAATTCTCGAACAGAATGCCAACACTATTATGCCTTATTTCACCCTTGCTTCTAGTATTTTGGCCTTTGCTTGCAGCACAAACTACACAGATTTGAAACCATTCCTCTATACTGTAGCAAAGATGAATCTAATAGAATTGTTTCCGCATTTTGCAAATCATTTTGTTCACACCAAGATGACCTCTGGATATTCCATTATGCAATATCATCAAACCATAGAGCACTCAAGTCACTGTCAAATACATGAGAACGCATCGTTCATCTGCACTATCATCACTTTAGAAGATGGTAAATATCTTGAAAATAAGGAAGAGGATTCTCTCCTTTTGATGTCAGGATCGGTCAATTATTGTCGTCAGCCAATTGTTCGTGTTGGGATTTCTGTCTTGTCCATGCGTCTACCAATGGTGACTTTAATCTGTTGGTTCGCGAATCTGAAGTTATTCGTTTTGCACAACGTCCACAATCTTTTCGGGAATGGCTTTGAGATATGCCACTAGATTTACCTTGCTTTTGTACCTTGGAGTCATATTCTTACAAAATTGAAGCCAATTTCCCCACTCATTCCTAATTTTTAAATCTCAAAAGCGATGCAATCGCGAAACTATTGGTTTGGAGTAAAGATTCTAAATTCGGAGTACAGTCAGCAACTCTCTTCCTGTTACGTACAGTTTATTTCTGCTTTGGAAAGCCCCGTGCTCTAATAAGCTATCACACATTCTTTACCATTCTGCATTTGGGGGTGAAGCTGCTCCTAGACGTTTTTGTGCTTCTTCTCCTTTCCGTCGGCGTTCTTCTTTCTGCAGTTTTTCCGATTTCAGCTCTAACGCTTTTTGGCGTTACACATTTATTTGCGGTTACGCCTGCGTTTTTCGTCTCGTCGTATTTCTGCTTCCTTCGCTTCCCGTTAGCTTTTCTTAGTTTCTGCTTTCATCACAGCTTTGATAGCTACCATCATTGACCACTGATTTGAATCAATTATTTTAATATGGTTTACCAATCAAGCACGTTATAATTTCTTGTAATATTACCACTTCTCTGGTTTGCACTGTTAAAGTTTCAATAATACGCTTTCCTGGGATTGTTGTCTTTAAACAGTGGAATAAATAACTGAACACCAAAGAAATCGTTACTCATAAATAACTCACAGTTGTAATAAGCAACTTTACTTATAATTAATTTCCATACTTGTAACAAAAACACCAACGTGACTCTCATCACGCGACAACGCCTGAAGCTGTTCCAGACGCTTAGAGATCATTCTGTGCGGCAGAATGTTGGAAACCAACGCAACACAACAGAATCGTTATTTCCCGACGTCGGATAATTTCACATTTTTTTAGTGTATTTCACATTATTTGAATATTAAGTAGAACTATTTAGACAGCAAAACCAATTACTATTGAAATATTTATCATTAAAATGTGTACGGCGTGGGGTGTGGGGAGTGAATGCGTGAGATAGGTGACGGAAGCCCATATAACCTAATTTAATGTCACAAGTAATTTACAACAAAAAGTATATAGGCATATTTCTTATTTATATCTTAACTTACATGCGTGTTATTCTTTTTGCTTTTGGTATTTAATTTTAGTTGCACGTTTTTGATGGTGTGCATCATCTGTGCAGGTTTTGCCACGCTGTAGTAAACGTTCATAATTGTGGCGGTCTCACATAATTTTAAAACGGTTGCTGCTCTGTCGAGATGTTTGGACTCGTTAAGAAAAGTAGAAGTGGCGAGTTACTTCATCTTCGCGTAGTACACGTTGTTTGTAGAACAGTACAGATTAAAATATCGTTTACCAAGTTGCTCTTGGTAAAGCTCACAACACCGGGCCTCTGTTAAAATAGAAAACCCTCCTCTTGCTTGTTCATTTGTTGCATGTAATAATGTGATTTCTATGTATACATTACATATTGACATATTAGAAACTGGGTTTTTTATAAGAGATTCTACGCATGTAAGTGTATTAAAAAATTAAAAATGTAGTAAAAAAACTTTTATATTTTGTCCTTCAGTTTATTAAAATTCGTGTTAAATACTTTTTAACGTCTGTAAATATGTTTATGTTTAGGTGAGTATAGGCTATTATAAGCGATGTTCTGTGTCTTTGAATTATTAACGTATTGTGTAACACAGTACAATGGAACGTGAATACAGGTAGAAAGCAAGGAGAGAGGTTATTAATTTTTACACAAAACATTGTTTGTATGTGCACGAGCTTATGCTAATAATAAACGGCCCTTTGTTAAAATCGTGAGCGACATACTAAGGGAAGCTAACAAACACCAACTACGCACCAAGCACTTTTCAATGACGCTTGCCTGAGCACTGCGCGCACATAAGCAGGATTATGTGGTAATAATGAACGTAATTTAAAAAAATCTTAATTACGTAAATTTTAGCATATTTTAGGTCGTGTTTGGTGTAAAGGACAATACAAATTTTGCATATATTCGACATCTACCTAGGATTGAAGCGTTCTAATTTAAAGCAGACAGATTAAAATTGTCTGAGTATTCGCAAAATTCTCATTAATTTAACATACGTTGATATACAGCATTCCATAGAAGAGATAACACAGATAATTTAAGTTTATTTTTAATTGAAAGAAAATAATAATTTGTTCCTATTACTCTGTCATATTATTTTATAAATTATACATTTTTTTGAACATTATAGAGACGAATTGGTGTATAAAACGTCCGTTAGATTAATGAGTCTAATTTGGATTTGGCTTTAGAATTTTGACTATATCAGAAAAAAATCCATTAATTGCAGTAAATATTTCCATTAAATATTAGTAAATATACTTGTTTATTAATATATTGTATAACAAACTGAAGAAAATTTTAAGATTTTTAATTTATGTTAGAAATATTTATTGGGGTTACAAGGACGTACTATTGTGACTGGGATACGATTAACAGAAAAGTTAGGTCGGAAACCTAACCTAACCTAACCTAATCTAACCTGACCTAACCTATAAATTATCACACAACGTTTCGCCTACTAAACAATCTGTGGTCGTCTTCAGCTGTTTGTTAATCTGGTACATTAAATACAAACTTAAACCTACTCAAGTTTCATTAACTAACAAACGTAAACCATCAACAAAAATTAATAAACCACCACCACATACAAAGTTGAACGCACTATAGAAAAAGTATATAAAAAGAACAATTAACTAACGTCCAAGTCTATCAAACGCTGAGTGATATAAATTACAATGACGGTATTTGGCCGTCCTAACCTTTCTGTTAATTTTCATGTACCATCGAAATTTATGTTTAAAAATGGGATCGATTGATTCCCAAAATATACTTCCTCCACCTCATAAATTTCCTCAGATCATAATTACAACGACGAAGTAAAAATTACATATTTATAATAATTAAAACGTGAATCAAATACAGTTTATTGTACCATAAGGTATAGAGTTGACAGGTTTTCCCATGGTGCTAATGAAATCACAGTAATCAATTTCACTTCAATTGGGTAAATCAACATCTGAAGAATGAAGTAACAGTAAAAACTGAAAATCAGTCAATTAATTGATCTGTATATGTGTGTGAGTTTTGTCTGTGGTCCGTACTAATGACGACAGTAAATGTTGTCGAAACGTCAGCACAAATAATGTAAAATCTGTGTTGTACTTATCAACCGAAAATTGTTAAACTTCGCATTGTTGCAGGTTTTGCCACGGCGTAGTAAACGTTTATAATCGTGGCGGTCTCACACAATTTTGAAACGGTTGCTGCTCTGTCGAGCTCTTTGGACTCGGTAAAAAAGTAGAAGTGGCGAGTCATTTCATCTTCACGTAGTACACATTGTTTGTAGAACAATATAGATTAAAATATCGTTTACCAAGGTGCTACTGTTATGTTGTCTTCAAAATAACCAACTGCATTATCAAAGAAGAATGTAAATAGTGACTATTTAGTCCTCAGGAAAAATTAATATATGTTCATGATATTTGTATTACTAGGCCAGATATCATCTTTACCTGTTACTTTGTTAAAGTATTGAAACAACTAACAATACTTTGTTCGGTAATATTAAAATTACTATTTATGACTTCTGGCCTAACGTATCTCAAAATGTCATTACGCGCTTTATGTATATAATAAATTTTAAGAAATTAAAATGTCAATTAAAGATATTTGTTGAGTTAATATATCTAATTTCATAAAATAAGCAAAATAATCTGTGTAAATATAACATATACAGTTTTATTTATAACTGAATATAAGTTTATTAATTAAATTTGTTTGTACAACTTTATGGTACTTTGAAATGCATTGTCTCATTCTACAGAACACAGAAAAATGCTGAAATGCAAAATGCTGTTCAAGCTCACAGACACAAACACGCTAGCGCGTGAGCAAATGAGCATATCAACCAAAATTGTCGGTGCTTTGTGACCTACGTCCGACAGGTGTCATTAAACTACACCAGGGAGAAAGATACAAGAGGGTGTGCTTGTTTAGTCAGCACGACGTGATACGCACCGTTGCCACTTGTTTGCTCCCTATGTGGCATTTATCAAATTAGTATACGGCACTCGACCTTATGGGAACAGTAGCAATTACCCGGCAATTCAGTGTTGAACAGTCAGATATATTTACTCGTCGAGTATCTTTGGAAGCTTTACGTTTATAATTACACTGTATATTGACAAATGCTACATAACTACTTGTAAAATAAACAGAAAACACTAAACTAATTTATCAGAAACTAATGTAATATGTTGTGATAAACATAATGCATTTCGTAAATTGACTTCATTTGCGTTCAAACATCACATCGGTCTGCATTTGTACAAACAATCAGATTCTGTCAATAAGATGCCCAGACACTGGTAATTATAATGAAACAAAAATTTCGCAGTCAGTTCATTTTAATAACGAAATCGTGAGTTAATTATTCATTTAACTCATCGTTCTGTAAGTGCATGCACTTTAAAGTTTGTTAACAATTTCACCTTATCTACTGTAATTAAAACTGATTAAAGTGAATACAAAATTTGATACAATATAGGCAAACTAAGGTATTAGCTGTGAGACCTGGCAATGTTTCTCTGCGTACCTAAATAGCTTGTAATTAGTAGTTTGTAATTAACGTTACCATTTGAAAGCTTAACGATGGCGCGATTTCTTTTAACTTACCAATCGTCCCGTCACTATGGTCAAACTAGCGTCCATATCACAGAGTTCTTTTAACAAAATATACAACGTAAAATTTTGTTTACAACATTTCCACTGTGAGTTTTCACGGGCCGAGAATTAAAATAAAAAATGTGCTTACTACTTTCTGTAAAGCGTATGTATGACTTAACTCTTTATAAGCTTATATAATTCTTCCAGATTTGCGAATAACATCACGTTATTTGCAACCAGTTTAGTTTTTATTCTGTTGTTTTTTACAGCGTCTATTTAGCATATGTAGGTTATACGTTGTTTTATATACTCAACTATTCAGATCTATATTGAATACATTATGGTTAACATTGGTATTATAAGTGGATCAATAATATGCAACTGCGTAATTGCATTTAATAATTGAATTTATTAACAAGTTATTTATTAAATTATATGTATAGTTTTTTGAAGCTATTCTTCAAAGAGCTGATAAGTAAATGTTAATTTATAACATGACGAGTTTAAAATTTTGACTTAAATTATTATATCATACAACATCTCTCAAAATACTTTTGTCGTGTAACACGAATGTAATTATTATTAGAAATTTCAATTGAATAACGACGATTGACATTACTCAAAGTAGTAGGTCACACAATGTTAATTATAGCTATCAAAAACAGATTGTGTAGTCATCAATCACACAGATCGCATCATCAAACCGCCCATAATACAGTAAAGCTTCCTATAATCGTGCTTCATTACGGTAGAGAGTACGTTTACACTTTGCGTTTTACTCCACTTAATTAATACTGTTTTTGTTTCTATGAGTCCGGTCGTACGCAAACAATGCAGTTTATCATCAAGGAGTGAACCACAATTTCTTGTCAGGCGCAGTCAACACTTCCGGTCTACTGTACGAACTGTGTTGTGTGTGTGTTGAATAGTAAGAATGAATTCCTATACAGTAGTTATCTAGCAAGTAAGATAATAGATATTTACGATACAAGTGGGATAACAGCATTATTAATATACGCATGTGAAAGTTTGGACGACGAGTGCGTAACACGAGTCGTCTAATCACATAAATATATTAATAATGCTTTATCACTCGTGGGTCGTACAATATTTTGTCTACACCCGCTGAAAAATAAAAAATGTGAGAATCAGAAAATTTAAGCTATCTACATGGCAGTTGAAATAATGTATTGTGACGTATACGTTCCCATAACAACCACGTTGTTATGATTAAAAATAGTTTGTTTTTGCTGCAAATTTTTAATTTGTAAGTTGTTTTAAAATGAGTGAATCTGAAAGTTTGCCTCACACATATTAAGCATTGCTGATATCGACAATAAGCGCAAGTAGCTTGCAACTACTTCTGACGATCAAACATTTAACTTGGTGACGAAAAAGTTCCAGTCTTCTTCTACAGCAGTAATTGAGTTAAATAACTCTAAAGACTCTGTTATTAATATGTACAATAAGTAGATAACATATTTAGATTGTAATATTATGTTGTATTTTGTGTTATGTTTCAATAAATTTTAAAATAAAAACGAGTGGGAAAACAAAACCTGTTATAATGAACAAAAATTGGATAATGAACTTGTTATCCCACTTATTTTTAGTATTTATGTAATGCTATTACGTTACGGGTGTAGATAAAAGAACGAACCTTACACTGTACTCACACGTATCTAAACACAAACAAGCGAGCGACCAAACACAAACGCATACTTCAATAGAAAATAAAAAATATTTTACTGTACCTATTATTACGATTTTCTGATTATTTATGGTGTGTTTTATCAAAGTAAAACAAAACATTTGGTCTAATGTTTATATTGATGGTTGTATCATAGTGAAGCATGACCACATATATTATTATTATTTGGTGTTCTGCCCTAAGGCAGGTCTTCAAATGGTAAAAGTTCTCCAAGCTGTCCTATCGCATACCAGCCTTTTCGTTTCTTCGTGACACCATCTGATTTTAATGCAATCTATTAACTTCATTCTTCTATGCCCTCTCCTTCTTTTCTCCTTCTATGACACCCTCCATGGGAGTTGTAAGCAAGCAGTTTCTTCTTAATCAATGACCTAACCAATTCCTTTTCCTATTTTCTATTACCTTCAGGATTCTTTTCTCTTCCCCTGTTCTTGTTAAAACTTCATCATTCCTTACTTTATCAACTCACTTTCTCCATTGCCCGCCAAACCTACATCTCAAATTATTTAAATCTTTTCTCATACTCCTTCCTCAGTGTCCATGTCTCTGCACCATATAAAGCAACGCTCCACACATAAATTTTGGCCAACTTTTTTCCTAAATTCTTATTAATTTTGCCATTAATAAGAACTGGAAACAATCTTTGTTTTCCATTGAATGCCTCTTTCCCTATAGCAATTCATGCTTTAATTTTACGAATGCAGGACATATCTTCACTTATCAAGCTTCCAAGATATTTAAACAACTGTACTTATTGTATTTTGTGTTGTCCTGTCTTTATGTTTGCCTATTTTTATCCTCTGCTAATCACCATACATTTAGTTTCCCTCCGGAATATTTTACATAGAGGGCCATTCCATTTGAAGGGTCAAGGGGAAGAACGCTTTTAGTCCAAAAATATTAAAAACTAATGTTTTTGTGCGTTCTTATAGCTTAGTACCGTTTATTTCAACCACGTGAAACACCAGAAGCAAATATGCTTTCAGTCCGCTGTAAAGAAGGAAGAAAGATTCGGCATAAGGGGGAACAATGATCTCACTGCTCGCGCATCGAAGGAAAAACGATCAGGGTCCATTGACAGTGGTGGGGACGGCACATCAGCTGACAATCTGTTGTGTTGTTTACTTAGTTTGGGCGTAGTTTGTGCTATTGTGCGTATGAATTTGAGGTTAGTTCCCTTGTGTTGTAATGGATAGTGGCTTAGAAAGTGGACAAAGTTCGAACGGACATGGCGCAGGTTTTGTTTCGAGAACATCAAAGAAGAGATAAACGTATGGCCGTTTAAAAGATGTAATGAAAAATATTAGGTTGAGTAGTCAGACTACAGGTGACGATTGCAAGTGCCAGTGGTTAAAATTCTTTGAAATTATTCCATTAGATGGCAGACGAAGAATAATAAGGGAGTTTAATGAACTAGATTCATATGGTAAACAAAATGCCCACTTGGGCGGGCTTATTACAACTTTGCCTGTACAAAGGCGTAGAAACAGAAAACCACACGACGAGAGAAGGATCAACTCGAGTTCGTTTGCATACAGAGTTAGAGTAAAAACCAATGACACTTTTCGTGACGTACCTGTCTGTATAAAGGCCTTTATTTCTATTCATGGGATTACTTCACGTAGAATTCAATCAATCAGAGAATCATTGGTTTCTTTCGGCATTGTAAAACCGGATGGAAGAGGTAAGCACAGTAACAGGCTCCATAAATTAAGTAAGGAAACTAAACTTTGTGTCGACAAATTTCTTCAATCACTAAAAGGTAGAAAGTCACATTATTCACTAAATGATACTGACAAAATTTATTTACCTGAGGAGGTCAATACATCAAAGTTGTGGTCAATGTCCCAAGATTCAAATCCGAAAACAACCAAGTTTTGTATGACTAGTTCAGTGACAAATTTAATAAAGATTATAATTTCTCATTTGGCTACCCTCGTAAAGATATGTGCAGTACTTGTGACTCTAATAAGTTAAAAACAGCTGCCTTTGAAGACTCTATTGCTACTGCAATCGAGGAGGAAAAGGATAACCTTGAAAGAGACTTAAATAAGTTGTAATTGAGGAAAAACTTCATTTAAGTAAAAGTGCAAAATTCTATGAGTTGAAATCAATGTACAAAAATAAAGGTAGGAAGACTCATGACATGGAAGCCATTACAACGGATTTTCAAAAATCTTATATACTCCCAGCATCACTACTAATGATGTTTATTACAAGCGACAATTAAATTTTGTATCATTTAAAATTTATGTTCTCTCTGATCAAAAATCTGTGTTTTACACCTATGATGACCATTTTGTAACTTCCATTCTGCCTGCAACAGTTCGTGAGTTAGTAGGCTTAATATTCTGCGATAGCTGTGCCGGGCAGAATAAAAACTATACCGTGATACGGTATCTGCATTATTTAGTGGCACAGCGGAAACGATTTGACAGTGTGAAAGTTATCTTTTCTATCAGAGGCCACAGTTATTTAGAATGTGACCGTGATATGAGTCTCATTAAACAAACGTCCTATGTCGAGGTTCCAGAGGAATGTAGGGAAGTTATAAGATATAGCCGTGGAAAACAATCTCCTTTCATAGTGATTGACTGTAAACAAGAAATGTTTAAAGCTTGGATAGATTTTTTACAGCCTATGTACAAGAAAAAATGCCCACTGCCGACTAGGCGAAACAGATGTGGATAGTCCTACACCTCAGTTAGTTTATCACCGTTCGAATTTCTGTGGTAGTTACTCCACCCATGAAGTTATTGTTAAAAACAAGGGAAAAGGACCAGGAACAGGACATGCCTATCGAAGAATTGAAAGTTTTATACAAGTCCCCAATCCCAATCTCTCGTGCGAAGTACAATGACCTGCAATCTTTAACAAGATTTCTTACCAATCCTGAAGCTAACAGCTTTTACAACAACTTGACGTAGGATGGACGTGAGAAAAATGAGCAGCATGATGACGTATACTTCGACTTCATAAACGACAATGATGACTAAAGGTAATAGACATCATTATATTTTTTTCATTGAATATTTTTCTCTACTAACAACAAATATTTTACCTAATTTGTCCATACGATGAATAAATATCATCATTATTTAACTTTTATACACTGCAATTTGGTGTGGGTTTGGTTTCAGAATCCTGCTCAAAGGACACAAAATATGCGGACGTGGAGACCGAGAGTAAACAAAAATTTAACTAAAACCATTTTGATTTGAATTTTTAAATAGCTTGTTTTAAGTTTTATATAGCATGTAACATGATATAAAATTATAATTAAGTTTCTTACAATCTAATTAAACCGGATTTTGAAAGAAAAACATTTTTTGGGTCTCCTGAAAAATTTTATTGAATAGACTTATACCGATTTTCCCCCTGACCCTTCATTTGCTCTAAACTCTACATACATTTGTCACATATATAATGGCCCGTATATATGTACATGTTGTAATGAATTTATACTGATAACATCCAAGACAAGCAACAATATGCTACAGTTACTTAAAAATATCATTATAACATTTGATTATTTAAACTTTCCAGAATATTTATTTAGGATACAGCATATTTTTTTACGTTTAACCTACGTGTACGTTAACACTGCTTATCAGCAATGCACATTCTGATGGATATAAGACAAGAGAAAACAAGATACACAGCAACGACAAGATAATAGGGCTACAAAGTAAGGTTAAAGTAAGGTTGAGGTGTGGGTACTACTATATTGTTTATAAACATTCAGAAGGAAATGAAATTTAATGGAGAAAGTTGTGTTAGTGGTTAAAATCACAAGCAGAATGATCACTGCTGCACACCACTATATAAAAATTATTCCGATTAGCGCTTTCTAACTTCACAGCTCTTCGTCTGATCGGAAATGAAACAAATAAACTGAAAACAAACCCTTCACTCCCACGCCACCCAACCTTACGCACACACAACAAGCTATAATTCAAATGTCCCTTCCCCACCGCCTGAACCCTGTCCCTCCATCTGGACAGTTACATATTTTTCTAGCAAATTCCTTGTGTTTCAGTGGTGTGTGTGTGTGTGTGTGTGTGTACATTCCTTTTAAACCTACCCGTCTTTCTCAACCACAGATGTGGGTCATTCACACACCCTTATTTTAAAAACATCCAATTAGTCCTATGCAATTTAATTCTTAATCTTATCTATCTGCCCTCTATCATTTACATCTTAATTATGTTATAAAATATTTCTTCACTATCAAATTTAATTTTAGTATTAATTAAATTGTCTAACCCTTTTTCTCTTTCTTTCAATATTTCTAACTCTTCCCTAAGCTTCCTTTCAACTGTGTTATTTACTACTTTTACAATTTCGTAGTCTTCCAAAGGATTAACAAACTTATGGTTGTCTTCTATGAAATGTCTTGCATATAACGAATTGGTTGTTCTATTACCTTCTCCACGTTTGTGGTCAGACAACCTGGGTACGAATTTTCGTCCTGTCTCACCTATTTACACTTTGTTGCAGTCTTTACATTTTAATTTATAAATTCCGCTTTTCTGTAATACTGGGAATTTTTCTATATTTTTATTCCTTATCTTATCAAATACCGTTTCACATTTTTTAATACCTATATCTACTCCGTATTTATTAAAACATTCTATAATATTTGTAGTATGTGAACCTATGTACGTCAATGACCCTGCATAATTCTTTTGTTCTGGTTCTATTTTAGCTATTTGTATGTTAACCCTTTTCATAACCTTATCCACTATGTTGGTGTTATAGTTATTATTCCTTACAATTCCCTTTATCGTTTTTAACTCCCTATCTTTTGATTCGCTCTCTTTTAAACACTTCTGAGCTCTATAACAAAATGAATTGATTGCCGCCATTTTATATCTATAAGGGTGGTTAGACTCTCTTGGTATAATTATATCAGAATACGATTCTTTCCTAAATATCCCAAACAGTAGTTTCTCCTTATCTTCAATTTCTATGTTTAAATCTAAGTAATTTATTTTCTTACCTCCTATCTCTTCTTTAATTGTAAGTTTCTATCCTTTCATTTACCTCATTTATAAACTCATGCACTTCTTCTATGCTTCCTTCCCAAATTACTAACATATCGTCAACGTATCTAGTCCATAATTTTATATTGTCTTTAAACTTAGTGGAACTTATTAATTGCTTTTCAAAATCATTCATGTATATTTCTGCATGAATAGGGGATAATGAAGACCCCATAGGTAATCATTTTTCTGTATTTAAAACTTGTTATTAAACCTAAAATAGTTCTGATTTACACATTCTTTAATTACTTTAACCAACTGCTTTTTATACCTGTATTCTCCCATTTTATTATCGTTTATTAACTTAATAACTTTATTTACTGTAATATTGGTAAACGTGTCCTTAACATCCAGTGATATCAATTTTGTATTTTCATTAATTCTAATATTTTCTAATTTTTCTATCAATTTTACATTATTCTCTATGTTGTCTTTGTCCCACATTCATATTTCTCTTTCAGTATTCTGCTAACTTCCTTTGATAATTTATAAATAGGTGCATTCATAAAAGAAACAATCGGTCTAATTGGTTTTCCTTCTTTATGTATCTTAACCTGCCTTTTAAAAGTTGGTGCTCTTGGATTACTTTCCAATAAATACTTTTTCTTATTTTCTTCTATAAATGTTATCAGTTTCATCATTTGTTTTATCCTTGACTGGTACTTACTTCTATAATCAATCATACTTTATTTCTTCATATGGTCCTTCACTTATAAATTCTTCCGTTTTCTTTATGTATTCGTCCTTTCTCAGTAGTACCATTGTATTTTCTTTGTCCGCCTTCGTAATTATAATATCATTCTTTTTTATTTTATTCTTTATTTTAGTTACAGTTGATTTGATTTTTTGTTCATTTTTTGAATTATACAAATTTTTCTTAAATATTTTATCTACTACATTCCGTACTTCCCACCTTATTCTTTTTTTATCATTTTCATTTCCTAGTTTTTGTATTATGCTTTCACATTCAATAATCGTTTTTTCTTGATTTAATTCTGGTGACGGCGCGTATTTTAAGCCTTTTTCTAACATTTCTTTTTCTTCTGTATTTAAAATTACCTCTGTAAGGTTTATTACTCTTTTTTCATAGTTATTCTTAGAGAGGTGTTCCTTTTTTACTTCGTTCTTTCTCATTAATTTATTAAACTTATCTACCATTTTTTTATTTTTATTTTCCAATTTCTTTTCTACGTACCCCAAACCAAAATTATATATTATTTCTTCTAACTCTACATACGAGTATATTCTTAACAATTCTATATGTCTGTCATATAATTCCCTATTATATCTATTAATTAAGCCGTAAAGTGACCTTATTTCTAATTTTATCCACAGTAGCTATAAAGGTAAAATAACAAAGCGAGAAGTTTGTATAGCAGACCGCAACAAGCAATTGTATTCTGATGCGCTCAACGTCAAGAATACAGTCGGTTTGCCCAACTGTCGCATCATTGCGAACACATCTTTCTTTCGTTGGATCCAATATTCGATCGAGTTCGGGATTGATTTGAGGAACGACAAGTTGCGTTCAATACTATTCTCTATAAATTGTCGATCCTCCAAGTCGGCTCGTGTAAGTTTAGCAGTGTTACCCGTCGACTTAAACGTCAGATACAAGCCCTCGTTGGTTCGTATCCGCATAATTTTCATTGCCATATACAAGATGTGCTCGGGTTTTACGCCACGTCTATCTCTCCGACGTTCTTCGCTGGCCGTCATCATGAACGGAGTAACGTTGTTCGTCTTGTAGATGTGTGGCTCACCCAAGTAGATTCTCGGGAACGACAATTCCTCGGCATACTCATCGTAGATTATATTCTGTGGCTTCGATTTCGTGCCCGGTGCTATGGCCAAGTACTTCTCCTCATCCCACATCATCGTCTTTTGTTGTGCGAGCAACAATTCATTCGAGGTCTCTGGCTGTTCTGCGATGCTTTCGATCAATGCTCCCTCGTCCGTCGGCTCTGCCTCTGTCATTTTGCCGTCGTGTCACTACTGCTACTATTGAAGAATGCATCGTCTACCCGTGTATTGTTCATTTTGTATAGCGGTTTCGTTAACAAGTATTGCAGCCATTTCTTTACGGTACTCTTATTGATGTAGCCTTGCAAGTACGTCGACTTATGTATGAGATGTCGTTTAATGTGCACGTTGAATGCTCTATCGTCGTCCAAGCTACGAGGCAACGCTCGAACCATCGTGTTTATATCGACCGGCACGTTTATTATTTGTCCTATAATACTTTGACTGCCGTGGACGTACCGCAGGCGTCGTATCTGCATGAACGGTAGACGCGGTGAGACCAGACCTTCAGTTATACAATCAAGCGGTGGCAAATGATCGGGATAGTCGGGGTACACGAAGCCATTGGATCTTGACAAGTTGGGTATATTCTCGAGTGCTAGGAACCTGTAACACGTTTCGCACACTTTGAAGGTAGCTACATCGTCGTCGGGGAACGTAGCAGCTAGTATGTGTTGACTCTTTTGCGGCGGTGGTCGCAAAACTCTCTCGAACCATAAGTGATCGCACACGGAGCAGGCGTAACCGAACTCGTTGTCGTCGAATCGTTTCATGAAATCCGCATCTGCTGCTATCTTTTCAGTTTTCAAGCGTTTTGGCGATACCGCAGCAATTGCCTGTTCGAATTCAGCTGCTTCGTTCGCTCATTTAGTTGCCATCTCAATTTTCTTATTCAATCTACGTTTTATTCGTTCGTCGGTTTCCCTTCGCTTCTCTGGCAGTTTCATGTTGTAGAATGCATCGATTTTCTCCTGCTCAGTCATCGTTGACGCGAACGTTGTATTTATTAAGTACTCGTCCAAATCTTCGCGCATCAAGTCATCTCCCTTTCGTTTTTGTTGCGATGGGGCCGCTGGTACCGAAGCTTCACCGCTGACAGCAGCCGCTCGTTGCTGTTCCTTCTCGAGCTTCTTTCGTTCCCGACACTTTCTTACTCGCTCGGCATTTTGTCGTTTCTTGATCTGAGCCTTCTCGTCGCTGCTATCCATTGTCGAACGCTGTTTTAGTCAGTCGCCACGTTTGGTTACTATATATCAGCAGCAGTGTATTTCACCACAACACAAAACAAACCTTTATTTACATATTGCGACGTATCAAAACAAACCTTTGTTTACAACAATCCCAATGACGTCATGTAATGATGACGTCACGCAATGATGACATCACACAGCGTAACATGTTACAGAAAGTTTCAAACGATGCAGTACAGAAAAAAGAGCATGTAAAACCAAATTTATTCTCACTAAAACGTTTGTTAAACTCAATGTCAGCAGCGATTATTTCTGTCTTGATGCGTTTACATATTAAATTTCTAGACTCTGGGGAATCGAAAGTGTGGAAGCGTCACGCAATGTTGACGTCATACAGCATTACATGTTACAGAAAGTTTCAAACGATGTCAAGCTAAAAGACATTATCATGTCAAAATGAATATAGCAATTTCAATGTACAAACATCAGCCCCTTCACGAGATACTGACAGAAAAAGAGTAAAAAATGAAAGAACTTAGTAGAGGAGACAAATTATAGCTATTACAGCTCCTACTGTTATGTGTGAGAGAGTATCATGCATCAGTTATTGTTCACAGTATGATTTTATTAAAAGTCGTTAGGATACGTGAGTTCGTTTACCGATTGTATTTGCGTGAACCGGATCAACGAATCTGCATATCACTTCAGTGAAGCACAACTCCCGGCTTATAAAGCCGTGTTATTTATGTCCGATTAGAGACAGCGCCGATATGATGGGTAGCTTAGTGACTTATTCCAAGTGATTTATTTGGTGATCAATCAATAGTTACTAGTATCAAAAACATCTATGCAAAAACAGGATTGAAACGTAACTACGCTAAACACAGACTGCACTTAATGATTGTGGTTTATCAACAAATATTTGTATTCAGTTGTCGTTTGTAATGTTATAGCCTACACGTTTCCTTTTATGTGTTGGTATTAAATGTACTTGGTAAGTAACATACTATTACGACGATTTCACTGATCTTCGTATGGTACATAAAAAAAATACATACACCAATGGAATCACTAATTACAAGCTTTAATCAGTCAAAAATAACAATTTGAAATCAACAAGATACTGTCGCACAGTAATTCAAGATACATTTGTCCACACGCAATAATAATGGCAACTATAAAGAGTTCTGCAATAATTATAACGCAGTAACGACTTTCCAAAACAACCTCTTGATCTGCATTGAATTAATCGCCCA
Source organism: Magicicada septendecula (assembly GCA_034769895.1). Taxonomy (NCBI): domain Eukaryota; kingdom Metazoa; phylum Arthropoda; class Insecta; order Hemiptera; family Cicadidae; genus Magicicada; species Magicicada septendecula. Next base: position 308,007,765 of record CM068367.1, on the reverse strand, counting down.
ACGTAACTAACTAACTAAGAGAACGCTGTTGCTTATAGATAGACTCCAGATATTCCAGATTAATTTTCCATGTCAAAATTATTTGCGTGGCTGACAATCACTCGAAAGGTCCAGAGGGTACTGTAGTACACGGCCTTGACAGAGACACGCACCTGCTCGACTAGCCGAGATACGGGTACAATGACACCCTCGATTATTCGAGAGCGTTCAGTAATTGTCGTAACAATACAGTATTTTTGACTTTACAGTTAATAAATTGAGTAACGAAATTTTATTGTATAGAAAGTACATCAAGTTATTACTGCGTTTTATGTAAATTGCTAACTGAAGTTGTAAATATAGAATGTGTAGAGTGTATGTATTGATGTCAGTTTCAGGTAAATTCAATATAAAATAAAGCCTCGGTGTACAAAGAAATGGTAGTTTATTTTTTACTGCACCCATTATAATATAAAATTTTAACAATATTTGTTGTATAATGTCAGAATACTTTTATCGGGTTGATTGGAATAGGGTATGACTTTCTTTTAAATTCTACTGGTTCCTTAAATTTAATCTCGCATTGAAAATTCTTTATTTTTCAGGGCGTATCTGAGAATACGTGTCGGTATCGATTATATATTTTTATCAATTCTTCTACCTGATCGTTGGTTATTTGTCTGTCACTCTTCTATGACTGAAATCTTCGGATCTCTTCTAATTTTTCATTCCATAAGCTGTCCTTTTCATTTTCGTAATTTATTTCTTCTGTTGGTATTGTGACGATTTAATTATAACTGTAATCGTAAGTAAATAAAAATTAAGTTTGCGAGCGATTAAGTATTTTTAAATCGCACTATAAAGCCTAAACCCCCGTATTCTTCTACTGAGAATAAGAAGTGATTGAAAATCCAAAGAAACACTAATAAAAAAGGCCGAATTGTAAAAAAGTTATTATTATCATAATTAACCCTTTGCTAGTCATCATGCGGTGACCTGTTAATTCCGGACTCAACGTGTTTATCGAGTCGTCTGTAATTTAGGAAGATATAAAAATCATAATGTTTATAATTAGAAATTTGAAGACACAAATAGTAGTTAAAATAAGTCACTTAAATTATATATGTATAATTAAGGTATGGTTTTTGGTAATAAGAATGTTAACTTAAATAAAAATAGGAACTATATAACTATATTGTCGCGAAGTATTTGCCCCTCTCCTTTGTTATGTACCAGTTGAATCGAGCAAAAGAGTCGCTATGTTGCCTTCACACCGTACAGACGTAAGAGCGAGAGCTCCACCAAAATGTATTTGTTTTTTATTTAACTTAGAATTTTAGCTACCACTGCTAAACGTGGAAAGCATTGTGTAATGTATCAATAACATAAATATGTGTTAAGAAGAAAATGTAAAATGTAACACAAAAAACTGAACTAGTGGTGAGCAAGATGACGTCTCCCCTCAAGAGGTAAATCCAATTACAACATCACTCCTGAAGATGTGATCTGCAGAAACTTCATAAATACACGTATACGATGCATAAGACGCTGCCTAGGACCTCCGTGAATCTACACCTACTTTCACCAACGAAACTTCAATCTCCGCAGTGAACATCCGACCTAATTCTTGCCGAAGACACGACCCAGATGATGACGCCGACTCCAAGAATTCCCAAGACAGACACCCCAGGACGAGGTTACTACGAGCAATTGTAAAGGTGACTCGATAGCCTTGCTATCGAGAGTTAATCATATTTGATACACAACTCACTTCTAAAAGAGACTTTTCAAAGACGATTAATTTTATTTAAAAATTAAAATGAGACAATCTAAGAGTTTACTGTAAAATTCAATTATCATACGTTGTAACGCCTTAAATGTAAAAGTAATTTATTATCACTTCAAGTAATAATGCCATTCTTGAAATGGTAAAAGAAGTCTTGCTACCTTCTAGATGAACTGAAAATAATTAGAAGTCTTTACTATAAATATCCATAAAGTAAACTCGGATCCGAGGTATAAGAATACATAATCAATTTGATCCCAAAGTTTTATGAAAAGCATTTAAATAATTTTAGTTTAATTAATGATGTCATGGGATCTTTTAGTAACTGTTGTTAATAAAGAGAAGTCGTCTTGTTACACATGAAAATGAGTGCATAAATCAGTAAAATACCTTCCCTTGTTTCCTTATACTTATAGTGAGTAATTTGTTCAATTAATTTGACTTTAAATACAGTTCGTTACAACGTAGGCAGCCCATGTAATTGGCAGATGTCAGTTAAGATGGGTTCCCTGGATTTGTAACGCGGCAATACGTTACAGTATATGATTCCTATAATTCTCATCCTCCCTAACATAATAAATGATCCGGTCCTGAGGGGCTTCTTTGCTTCCAATTAACTCAGCCGTCAGATTGATCAACACAATCTGAGCTCAGAGACACTTTCGCTCTGCTCATATCAATTATAGCTGCGTATCGTCTTAATACATCACAGCCGATTAATAAATTAAATGATAAGCCACTGGCTACCAAAAACATCATAGAAATCGTTCTACCTTTATTGGTTACTTCTAATCTGACGTGCTTTCTGACTGTCTTGTTTTGTCGTCCCGTTGCTCCTATTAAGGTAATGTTATTTATTGGTAAGGTGGGTATTATTTCCTTATTTCCGTTTTGTATTCTATTTAATTCGGTACTGTCAATCAGAGAGACATTTGATCCTGTGTCGATCATTATTTTGGTAGGTATTCCGTTCACTTCTGCGGTTATATAAGCGATCTCGTTGTTGTTACTGTTTGTTTTATTATTTTCCTCTTCCAGTAGTTCTCCCCTAATATCTTTTAGGTAATGGTTCCTAATTATTGTAATGGTCTTGTCGCTTGTTCCTCGGTCTTGTACATCGTCGTACCCAATAGATCGGTTTAGTGAGGGTTTCTTCGGTGTTTTCACTGCCGCTTTCCGTTTAAAGAGATATCGCTCTCTTCATTGCTCCTCTCTGTTGGATTCGGTGCGTTACTCTCTCTCCCTTCTGGTCGATCTCCAGTATGGTAGTTAATTTCGCTGTTGTGATTTTTTTGTAGGTCTTCACTGCTGCGACTCCTTCGTGTGTCGTACCCGGATTCTCTTCTTCTGTCGTCTTGATTGGTTCGGTTATAGTGTTCGTTATAACTGCGGCGTACCTGATAGTACCCCCTCCATCTGTCATCGTCTTCCGTTCGAATGTAGTTCACCCTTCGATAATTTCCGTTCTGGTTGGTCGTATTATTATTTGGCCAGTAGTTAGTGTTATTGTTACTGGGTCTATAATTGTTATTGTTATTATTCGGTCTCTAATTGTTATTATTATTATTATTATTGTTGTTCGGTCGTTGGTTGTTGTTATCACGGGTGTTGGCATGGTAATTATTATTATTATTTTGTCGCTGATTCTGGTCGGGGTTATTGCGATTTTGGTTGTTATAGTTGCCGCGATAATTGTTTCGGTTGTTGTTATAGTAGTAATTATTGTTCTGATTATTCCTCTCAAAGTATTGGTCTTGCCTCTGGCGACTCCTCCTGTAGTACTTTTCATGCTCGTAATTTTCCAGCAACGCTGACATGGATTGTATTGTTTTTATTTGTCCACTCAGCCTCGCTCGAGGTACGACTTCTTCGAAGTGGTATGCTAATTTAGTCACAAGGCACTCCTCCGGTATTTTGGGTTCGAGGTTCCTCGCCATACACACTGTACCTAGGAAGTACGCCGTTAGTGTCGTCCCTCTATTGGTGTCGTATTTACCATTGCATGTATCATCGCGTACGATGTTTTGCGTCGACTCCGACCAATACTTGTTTTTGAACAGCATCTTGAATTCTGTGTAGTTCTGTACCTCATGTCTGGTTGCTGTCCACCAATTGTCGTGGACGTCCTTGAAGTACTCATCCAGTATGCCTCTGATCACCGTCCATCGGTTCTCCCGATTCCGTGCGATATTTTCCTCGCCCCTTTCGATGAATTCCATGGGATTTTTCTTGTATGTTCGAAAGTTTATTGTCTCCCGGTTGTCCAAGTTTTGCATTCCTGCCATCTGAATTGGTTGACTCCGAAACATATTGATTTCTTCTCTGAAGTTGTTGAACTCTCGCTGCTGTATCTCGGCCATCTTCTCCTTGTCGCTGTGGACCTGTTCTCGTACATCGTTCACCGTGGCGGTTATCTCTTCACATCTCTCTCTGAAACTCGTCTGGGCTCGCGTCAGGTCTTCTTGCTTTTTCTTTATCGATTCGATTTTCGCTGAGCTATATTCTTCGATGTAATTTATTCTTAGGTTGATGTCTTCCAGGGCTTGCTGCAGCTCTTGACTGTTCTGTTCACATCTCTCGTGGACTTCGGAAATCTGTCTTCTAACTCCGGTTATCTCCTCTTCTATTTTTGTATTTATTTTCTCGTTGTTCTCCTCTATTCTCTTACTGATAAGTTCCATATTTTCCTCCATCTACTTGTTTATAATTTCCATATTTGTATTACTATCTTCGATGCTGTCATCTATCTTCTTACTTAATTCTCGTGTATCTTCCTTTAATGACTCTATATTTTTATTTAATTCCCCCTTAAAATCTTCTCTTAATTCCTTATTATTGACATCTATTTACTTATTTATCGTTTATATATTCTTTTTTTTCTCTTCCGTTTTTTTATTTAATTCTCCCTTAAAATCTTCCTTTAACGATTCGATGTTTTTATTTAACTCTCCCATCATAGCCTTCATTGTTTCTAGTAAGTTCGCGTCCCCTGTTGGTGCGGGTCGGTTAGGTTCCGCGGGAGGTAACATCGCTTCTATATCTTCCACCGGCGTCGCCTCCTTTTCGTCCATGTTTATTTCTCTCTCCGCTTCCGCCGCGCGTTTCTGTGATGTCGCTCTCCGTTGCATCTTCAGTTTTGTGTATTGCAGCTGCCGCTCAAATTAGGTGATTTAATTTTATTATTTATTTAGTTTGTTAATTAGGTTGAAATCTTTTACATAATTAAAGCCTCAAACCTTGGTCGCCAATCTTGTAACTAGACGAGATCCTATCTCGTTAAACTTTGATTATTTAGTATTTGTTTTAAAATCTTGAAAGTTGTAATCGACTGGTTAATATTTATTTTAGATAACAAATAGAAAAATTTATTTAAGTTCGGATTAAATGAATTCGTGATTTATTCTTCGATGTTCTCCCTTAGATAAGACGAATCGGTGTAGGTGATTTCTCGCTGAAATTAGAAGTTATCTGTTAGACATATACTTACTTGAAGTGACGTTTTAAAAGCAATGCAGATTTACAATGATGGTTAAAATGGTTAAAATTATTTAAACCACCTCGCTGCCGCCACCAGTACTGCCAACCGTGGTTCCTGTCCACCTAAACTGTAACGCCTTAGTTTATGGAAATAATTTGTTGAACTCTTTGGTTGGGTAAAATTATGTTTTATTTCTCTAAAACTATTTATGAAATTATATTAAACAACAATAGTATTGTTAATCATTCTTTTTTTATAAGTTATTGATAGATTCTTGAAAATTCTTATTTCTCAGGGTTTGCTATGCCGACTATAGTATTCGTCACATGGGACGCTAATGTTTTGGTTAAGGTATTTTAAAAACAATGTAGGTTCTCTGAGACTGCAAGATACTAAAATCATGAAGAATTATACTACTATAATAATTGTTTAGTAGCAGGAGAGTGATTACGTTACTGAAAACTTTTTAATTAATAACATGATAATTCAACATGTGACTTTTGTCGACATTTGAGTTTAAGGCTGGTTTAATTGACTAAGAATCAGTTAATTTTGAATTACTAACAACTCTTTAACAATATTAAAAATATCCGTAATACACGGTTATAACTTCATTCAGTGAAAAAAATTAATTATCTGCTTCATCAGATTGCATAACAAACAAAAACAGGTATTTGGATAATCCAAGTTAACATGATTAAACATTATTAAATATTTTGGACATTTATAAAATTAAAAAAGTACAACATAATTAGTATACTATGGTTCAAAGTTTCTTAAAGTTTATCCTTAATCAACTGATACACCCTATCTCGGAATGTTTCTCAGGTTAACTATAAGAATCATGTTCGACTATAGTTAATTCTTTTTTCCATTTTAAAATAGCTTAATAGCTCTCGCTACACTCATGGCATTTCTATTGTCCATATGACAGTGTCTCTTCTATTATAATTACTGTTATTTATTAAAACATTGACCATTTATATAAGTAAAGTCATTTGTCTCTTTTATATATTTTTCTCAATAATAATTATTAGATTATTAAATTAAATAAGGTTCCAAGCCTTGTAGTGTTCAACTGACATAATGTTATTAATTGTGTTCGATAATCTTGTTATCGAAAAAAGGTCATAATTATTCTAAGTAATTAATACGTGTCACTATACTTGCGTTCAATGACTTTTCCTGGATTGGTACTATTAATTTTTATTAAAAATTAATAATGATTACACTGCCTATGCGCACATACTCCGTATAAGTTCACTGAAATTAAAATAATACAAAACTCTTTGTTTACACTCGGGTTAACCACAATCTCACTTTTTGAGGTTACGATGACTCTAATCAGCTGTATGATATTAATCTTTCATTGTTGAGTACCGCGAACGGCGTACCTTCCTCGTCGTTGTCTGGTGATGAACTGTCCATCTCATCGGTGTTAGAATCTGACTTCTAATGCTTGATGATGATCGCTGATTCGTCAGTTTTCGTAATTTCCGTACTTCTTCGGTATGTTTCGGCAAAAGAGACGCGTTCAAAGCGTCCTTTGTGGGTTTTGAGATTATGAAAAATTGGTTTACCTAATGACGCCCAAGGGCTTGTAATTTATTAATTCTTTATAATTAAAACTGTTCCCTTGTCTGTACTCTAATTCACATTTCATTACCACCATTGCTTCTGTCTTTTTTATACGAGCAATTTGGTTCCCCACACTCTATGTGTCTGATTATTATTAACAGAATAAACTTACTAACAATTTTTTTTATCTATTTACATATAAAACTTTTTATTTTATTTTGTTTATTTTATTTTATTCCAATAAACGTTTATGGTTACTATCTACTTATCGAATATTACCCTTTTTCATTAAGTTATAGTGTGGTAATTTGCTAAAATCGTCTTTGGTAGATTAGGCCAAACCTCAATTTTATTTACTATATCTTAATACCTTACTTCTAGTAATATTTCTTACATTTAATATACTATTATTGTTCACAATTGTCCTCTATGACTTCGTATAACTATTATACTGTTGTATCTGATATGATTACCTAATTATTGATAATAATTATCATAACTATCTTGTCTAGGCAACTTGGTCTATGACACTGCCAAATATTTTTATTTGTTTCACTTTAATATTGGTCTCTAAACTCTTTCTATTGTGGCCTAACTATTCTGAGACAAGCATTACATCTTCTGATTATCTCAGGTTTAGTTAGTATGTTGTTATTTTACTGTACTTACACTTTATATCAGTCTATAGTTCAGCACCATTGGATGTTACATTATTTGCTTCTATTCTGTGTTAAAACTTTGTCTTTTGATTCATTATTGTTTACATAATGTTCATTACAATAATGATAAAGTTTGGCAGTGTTTTGTTCTGCCCTAGGATATTGCCATTTTTTGGAAAATCCTTAACACTTCTTGCACCCAGTTTTACATGACCATTACATTTAATTTCCATAATTATTATTTAATTCATGGCAATAATTATTGATTTGCCTTATAATAGTGGTATTACATCTCAATGGTCCTACTGACATTAATCCCTTCCTCTTTTATTATCATTTTTACATGTTAATTAGATTGGTCATTGTGCAAATTCTATTCTGCCCATTTCAGCAAGTTATTTTACACTCATGACGAATACAAGTCTTTCTAGAAAACTAGTTTTGTTATTGGAATGGTCCTTGAAATCTCTAGTTTAATTATAGTATAATACACTCTACTTTAATAACATTTTTGTTATTAATTTTGGTAATTATAATTGACAATTGCTTGTTAGCTTAGGTTATGTGTCACTCTCTTGATTCACAACAGTGGTTTTATTCTATAGTTTGTTTCTACACATTTTACTTAATTCTTCAAATGTATTAGTATTATTCTTTATTATTTATTGTCTGGTATTTCTTTTTATGACTTTTTCAACATTATTGTCGACTAATAGTTTTTCTTATATTCTTATATTTACATTAATTACATTATTTACATTAATTAACTAGTCTTTGTTATAAAATTTAGTTATTACTTCTACACATTCTTAATATATATTAATACAATTTTTAGACTCACTCTCTTCCTTATTTTTTCTCCTAAGATTGCTTTACCTTCGAGTTCTGGTCATATTGTCATGTAAGTTAGATTAATTTATTAATGGTTTGATGTTATTGTTATGTCATATAATAGGGTTGCATTTTGCTTTTAAAGTACTTCTTTTTTCTCCATCATTATCAATATTTCATAGTCTCATTATTTGTTTTATTCTTGTCATTGTTTATTTCTTCTTTTAATTGAATTCATTTGATTTTCACTAGTTGCACTGATTCTGTTATCATTATTAATAAATATCTTTTAGTGGGTGTTTTAGTCTTCTTCTCACTGTCTGATTTCTTGTGTATCAACGTTGATTGGTCAACGTTGTTTTGTCTCTAGTCGTTTGTCTTTATTTCATCTATATTCCATTATTTGTTAATACACAATTTCTTCTTATTCTCCTAAATTAGTCCATACTTGTCCTATATCCTCCTTTAATTTTTACTTTTGGGTGTTTATATGGCATTTGATTGATTATAATTGGTTTGAGTTTATGTTGGTATCTTGGTGATTATATGTACTGTTACAATACAAATATTAACAAAATCTACTAAGTTAAATATTACAGTAATCTTGATACAGTGATCCAAGTAAACTTTATATTCTTTCACTAGTACGCGTTTAACAACTATGTAGTCAACGTACAATAAATTCGCAATAATAGAAAATGGAGATTTCAACCAAACTATTCTACAACTATCATCACTAGGGTGTTTAATTCAGTTCTGTGTATAACCAGGAAGTTCAAGTGTTTACTACTATCAGCCTGGCAATGTAAGGAGTCCGCTAGATCAACTAAACTTTGTAGAATATTAAGACGCTCTAGAACATTGCGTCATTATGTTGTTTAAGCAAAACGTGCATGTGTCACAAGTCACGAACATCTTTACGCATTTTAATGCTACTTAGTGCAAGTTTACGCATGGCTATCGTTCAGTGGAAACATAGATATAACTCAGAATACTTTAAGATATTTTTACACAAAATGACAAAAATAACAAAAGAATTAAAATAATAAAACAAATTATTGTGTGATAAATTGATAAAATCGTGTTTATAAATTTAGTAATTTATTTATTTATTTATTTTCCAGTTGTAGAAAGTTCTTCCTCTCGAAGATTTAGGGTTTACTCAAAAACAATCAAAATACTTAAAGTAAACTGTCTGTTACTTGGTATGGACACATAAATAGGTTTCTGCAAGTAATTAAGTAAGGAGACTGTTAATATAGTAAACGTTTACACGAATACTAAACTAGTAAACTCCCTGAATTGCCTGAATTGCAGAACTCGCTAACTATTATGGACAAAGTACATCTATTATTACACAAATTTTTATAATAGATAACTCTTTATTTATTAGAAAATTACAAAAATCGCAATCAATCTTTTTCTTTAATACTTTAACAATGTTAGAGCACTCAGTTGTACAATAAGCATTAAATTTTCAACACATTCTCTTGTTTTGGTTCAGATTTTTGTTAAAATTCTTTTTAATTTGATACTCTACATGAATTTTTGCGGTTTTATGAAAATTTTTACATACTTTTCAAACTCATACGACCAAAATATTTAAAAATTTTAAAACGAATACCATAGTTAGATTGTCGTTAAAATTGCCCTTAATTTGATACCTTACATGAGCTTTTGTTATGGTTTTACAATTTTACTCCCTCACAGTTTTGTCTCCCGCTATTCTATTTTTGGGGTGATTTACCTAAAAAACAGTAGTGTTTTGTAAGGTAAAAGTATGAACCCGCATGCCAAGTTCTACTAAAATCGGTTAACACGTACAATCGTTATCGTGAGACATACCCCGAATTGACAGACAGGCATACAGCTAGAAGACTGACAGATAGATAGACGTATGCCAAACGATAGAGTTAAAACTAAGAATTTGCTTCGTTTCTTCTACAATTATTTGTGTGCCTACGGGTTGTGCCTATGTTATGACGCGTACTATTAGAAACTTACCCACGCCTACGAGTTACATACGACAAACAGAGCATGTTAGAAACAATTTTTTAATAAGTATTTTCTATTACTAAACCCGTTTAAAGCGAGTCAACTGTTAGCAACGCTGAAAAAAACGTACATAACATTGAAATTATGGCCTACGTAGTGTTGTCTATTCTAGAAACACTAAACAGGCATATAAAAAAGATACTATTCCTTACTATAAATGTAAAAAAAAACTATATTTCGTTTCTCCATTTTCCTTGTCTTAACACTTAAAATTAACTAGAATTTTAAATGATACTTTTCTTTATGCTTTAATTTGTAAACACAAAATCATGTAATACTGGATTGCGTTTATGACAAGTGACATACTGTAACATAGAAAATTCAGTTCTACAAGAATTAATTATTCAATAACGTAAATATTCTTATCAAAGTGGAAGCAGTTCACAGTTGAGCTAATTATTTTCTCTTTCCAATTAGTTTAACGAGAGATTTTTTATTAAGCTTCTTAAATGAAAAACTAAATCAAATACGTAATGTACATAACTCATTATTCCCTGTTAAGTAAACTTTAATAATACATTTCAGTAATTATAGAGTATTTTGCGTTTGTACATGGACGTTAATCTGATTTTCTCTTCATTAATGTAGCTCCCGTCTTGTAACCAATCCTTACTCCAGTCATCACAAAATAATAATAAAATTATCTTGCGAAATGTAATCGCGACATTTTCTAAAAACAAAATTTCAATTTTTATGGGGTTACTAATTATTTTTTATAATTGAACACTAAAGACCGTGTTATCATGTCACGGTTTTGACAATTAAATTTTTCCTTCATTTACAGTTTCTAAAATACGTATATGTATTCCATGTCTAGCTCACCGGTTGGCAGGCTCGGAGACATCTGGCTTCTCCTGGCATCGCATAGCGTCTTCACAGATATGATAGACCTATAGCCTTATATTAATTGTTTCCCTTTTTAATATAATTACATATAATCCTTTGGTTAAAGTTACTTTTCCATTATAGTGTTAATCAATGAAAACGGAGTAATGCTAATTCATATATTTTTATTACGAAGCCATCTTTTAAGTTAATGCCTTTCAGAATCTACCTACACTACACAAATCTACACTGAAAAAGTATAAAAATGATTTTATAAATGAATCCAAGAACATACATATAAAATCATGACTTCTTGTGGACTTTAAAAATATGATATTTTATAATATGAAAAGTTGCTAGGGAATGTATAATCTTGACACCAATGTTGAACGTCATGTTTGTTTGTCTTTAGTAAATGTAATGATACGTGTACAGCAAATTGAAATTTGTTCGGCTACTTGCATTCAAAACAATGTACGCCAATCATGAAAAAATGGAAGATGAGAGAGAAAGCAACAGAGAGGAAGAGAGAAAGGGTAGAGCAGGCAAACTGTTAGACAGGCAGAGACAAGTAGACAGCCAGACAGACACAAAAACAAAACTTACAAGGATAAACCTTAACAATCTTACGTAAATCAAGACAGGAATCACAGCATAACGACAACAGCTTGAAACAGATGGAAATAAAATTGAGGTAAATTTTTTTTCATACAGATTTTAGTAACTTTTAAGAAGATTAACAACAAAAATTGTAAACATATTTATGCAATTAAATATTATAAACAGACTCACGTACATACACACTAATAAGCAATAACTATTAAGAATTAATTTTGTCGATATACGTTATTATCATACAAAAGAAGTGGTAGCCTATATCTGTTTCAAACAGAATCTTATGTGACCTCTTAGTTTTAAGATTAGTACATAATGCATCGGTTATATTGAAGATAAATTAATTATACGACCTCTTTATGGTGTATGACTTGTAACCATACAGCCAGATTCCGAGGAATTGTGTAAAATTTTAAGGCATATTTCCAAGGAGTTGTTAAGGCACATTTTATTCAGCAGACAAGATTCCACTGTCATATTCAACGTGTGTTTCACAGTCACTGTGTTCCTAGAATCCACGTGTAAAAGTTGACCTCTATAGGGTTTTTCCTTTATAACCTACTTTAAATTATATCACTGTTAGTGGAGTACGCAACAAACATGTAGCAATATACAAACGTAATTTACACCGTACATAAACGCAAGTGTGCTTGTATGTGTGAAAGGAATATTGCACACAACGGATATTCCTCGTCAAACTCAAATACTCAATTAAAACATTAAATGCTGTTCATTATTTGTTATTATGTTTATTTAGAGTTTTGTTTTGTATTTAGAGTTTGTTCATCACAATTCATCTGTGTGTATAACTTTATTTCAAATATCACTAATTATTTTCAGAATACTTGTGTACTTATTTCCTCTGATTTTAATTATTTCTCATATTCCGTACAAAAAATTAGTAATCACAATTAACTCGGTAACTCTTGCTTTCCATATTCTTGTTTCGTTACTCAGTATTTAATATACTGTTATCCTCTACGTACGTCGTCTGAACAGTTACTGATTTAAAGAGACACAGAAATGTATAAAATACACGGGAAACAATTATGTTTAAATTTGTGTTTGAAATTTATGTACTTTACAGAAAGGTGTCACATACATGTATTATATTTCTTTTAGGAGTATGATTATTTTCCCACTTAGGAAAAATGTTTGGACCGTTTCAATTAATAGATTAGCCTACTTTTTAACTGCATTATTAAAACGTAAAGCATTATACGTCTTGTAAAGGTTTCAAAAAAATTAGCATGACCATAACATTTGTGTTTATTAAAAACAATACGGTTTCGAGTCATAATTTGTCTAACCCTTCAACATTTTAGAATTGTAGTAAATATTATTTAAGTCTAATAAAGACCTTATTTTTGAAAAAAGGATAACGAAAAAAGGGTTAAATTATTGCCTACACAAATGAAAATCTACCGATACACAGGCCTACTTCAGATACATAATATGAATGAATATGATAAGTTTAATAAGAGTTTAATTAAATTTAATCTTAACTAACGAGTGGAACGAAATTATGTTACAATAGAAAAGAATAAAACGTCAATAGTTAACATAATTTTTGAAGATACTATTTTAAACGGTTTATGTAACTACTGTTTACCAAATGCAAGCCAGTTACCATAATTTAATATAAAATACTGAATTACTTTGATGCGTGTACTATAAGTGATATTCTAAATAATAATTATTAAGTGTAGAGTCAGTGCCACTGATCGATGGACAGCGCAATGTCACATATATAGTTAGTGCTTGAACAAACAAAGTCACACATGATGACAAGAGATGTCACTGGAGGCACAGTTTACTATTCCTTTGTCTTATGAACCGTCACCGCCCCTTGCAATATAGACAGGCATCATCTCATGATACAAACAACTGTCTTGTTGAAACTACACAATAACGCTTGACTTTTGTGCCACACGCAAATCCTTCATTGCTGTAATGCTTTACATACTACAGTTAAATTCAGTAGACAAAGAAACATTCGTCTTATGCGTAATTATATAGAAAAGAAATTTATTAAGATTAGCGATGCATTTTGTTTATAGTTTGTGAATCTGTGGTTAAGAATTTACGTTTTAAAACAAACACTATAACATTTCAATTATGCGTACAACAGTGTTCACAGTTCTTTAATTTACACATAATTCTTGTTTTTAATCAACGATGACTGCACGATCGTTTAACGTACTAAGCGTTAAACACTATAAATTTAAACACGATCGTTTAACACTATAAATTTAGCTGTGACTTTGTGACAGTACTAACTCACTTGCCGGTTATATGCCGCTAAATTTAGGTATTATCACACTGCGCTTTTATTTTACGTCAAACATGTTGAACCTTTTGTAGAACCTTCTACACATACAGCCGTCTGACCTCAGCGAGAAATTATATTCTTGTTTTATAATAAACTTTAGATTCGTTTACTCAAGGTAAAATTTAAAATTACTGACATAATAGTTGAGAAAGTTCGTAAATTTATACTTTGAATTTGAGGCTACTTATATTTATAAATATACGATATTATTTACAAACTCCAATCTTAATTCCAAATTTCTATAAATAGATGGCGTTCTATAAAGCGCTTCTTAAAGAGTGCTTTATCAACTGATTATTTAGTATTCGTTTTACTTCCATATTCCTTAAGGAATGGAAGTATGGTGATGGCAAAAAAAATCGTGTTCGAGATTATTGCAGATTCTGATTCTACTACACTCAAAACATGAAAAAAAGTCGTTTTCCGAAAAGTGTCTGTGTGTCTGTCTGTGTGTCTGTCTGTCTGTCTATCTGTCTGTCTGTCTGTAGATTTTTTTCTATGGCAAACGATAACTGCCGCAAATTCAAACAGAATCAAATAATTTTTTGCATACAGCCCTGATTTGCAGAGTACTCGCGACCTATTGTTTTTGGTGAAGATCGGTTGAGGGAAAGGGGTAGTTTACCTGCAACGGTTTTTTTTAGCAAGGGTAATTTTGTTTGTTTGGCAAACGATAACAGCCGCAAATTCAAACAGAATCAAATAATGTTTCGCATACAGCCCTGAATTGTAGAGTTCTCAAGACCTATTGTTTTTGGTGAAGATCGGTTGAGGGAAAGGGGTAGTTTACCTGCAACGTTTTTTTAACAAGGGTATTTTCTATGGCAAACGATAACAGCCGCAAATTCAAACAGAATCAAATAATGTTTTGCATACAGCCCTGATTTGTAGTGTTCTCAAGACCTGTTGTTTTTGGTGAAGATCGGTTAAGGGGAAGGGGTAGTTTACCTGCAACGTTTTTTTATCAAGCGTATTTTCTATGGCAAACGATAACAGCCGCAAATTCAAACAGAATCAAATAATTTTTTGCATAAGTCCCTGAATTGTAAAGGTCGCAACGACTTTCGATTTTGGTGAAGATCGGTTAAGGGGAAGGGGTAGTTTACCGGCAACGTTTTACGTTTTAACAAGAGTAAAGTACTTGAAAATTTATTTAAACTTTTTGAAACAAACGATAACAGCCGCAAATTCAAACAGAATCAAAAGATTATTTGCATACAGCCCTAAATTGTAGACTTCTCAAGACCTATTGTTTTTGGTGAAGATCGGTTAAGGGAAAGGGGTAGTTTACCTGCAACGTTTTTTTAACAAGGGTATTTTCTATGGCAAACGATAACAGCCGCAAATTCAAACAGAATCAAATAATGTTTTGCATACAGCCCTGATTTGTAGTGTTCTCAAGACCTATTGTTTTTGGTGAAGATCGGTTAAGGGGAAGGGGTAGTTTACCAGCAACGATTTTTTTATCAAGCGTATTTTCTATGGCAAACGATAACAGCCGCAAATTCAAACAGAATCAAATAATTTTTTGCATACGTCCCTGAATTGTAGAGGTCTCAATGACTTTCGATTTTGGTGAAGATCGGTTAAGGGGAAGGGGTAGTTTACCTGCAACCTTTTACGTTTTAACAAGAGTAAAGAACTTGAAAATTTATTTAAACTTTTTGAAACAATGGTAATTGTTAAAAATAAAATAATTTTGTTGCCAGGCAATAAAATTATAATTTTTTCATTTTAATGTAATAAAATATTTTTCATTTAATACAGCAATAAAAAGGCAGGTAAGACACAGCTTGTCTGTTTGGCTGAAAATGATTTTAAATATAAATCTTAGAATATGGAAGTCATGTATGGTTCTCCATACCGATATTTTTCTCGATACGATCCTCTGGGGGGTCCTTTGCGGTCTTAAAAAACTATTAGATCTGGTTACTATGGCAACCCAATAGAATAGATTCTGTTCTAAATATATTATCGCATTAAATTGAAGACCACGCGAACGAAGTTGTGGGCAACAGCTATTTATTTTTTAGAAGCCTACTTTAATTAAACTTTATTATTAATTAAACTAACATTTTTATTACGTACAACGTGAAACTCCGTAGCGAAGCACGGGTATTCTGCTAGTCATGTATAAGAGAAAATATATCGTGCGTGGCAGGCAAGCATATCTCAGTTATGTACTGTTTACGTTTCCATTTTATTATTATCACTACCGCAATAAAAAGACAGGGAAGACACACACACACACACACACACACACACACACACACACACACACACACACACACACACACACACACACACACACACACACACACACACACACACACACACACACACTTTTATTATTATCACTACCGCAATAAAAAGGCAGGGAAGACACACACACACACACACACACACACACACACACACACACACACACACACACACACACACACACACAATTCGCGTTATTTCTGGCCTCATTCATGTTTATTTTCTTACATTTGCACGGTTTTTAAATGGAAAGTGCCGAACCCATACCAACATAACGCATGCAAGCCGAAAAAGTGTCCAGCGTGGATAGCGATTTGCTTCCTGTGGATCGCTGGGCAGTGTAACTGCACGTGTTTACAGAGGAACGATCCATAGACAGACTTTTCGTCTTTAGGGAATGAAACCTCTGCAAGATGCTGAGGGTCCATGAGTGACTTCGGAGCGCTCCTTCTTTTCCGCGTGTTTGTTCTGTGAAAGGTACACTGTAGATTCGCAGATTTGTTCTAAGCAACGCTCAATAGGAAATGTTGAAAATTTTTGTCCACGGTGAACCCTCATACACACTAAACCTGCTCTGATGTTTTAATTACGGACATCATAATATTAAAACTTTGGAAACTTGAGCACTACTTAATGGAGATCAATCATTAACTTATACAAGCCATTAATTTTATGCATATTTTTTATATATGTATGTGTACAACGTTATCGGCAACAAAGAAGTAGTTTTTGTTAAAATTCCTTCCCGGGATATTTGGCCGTAGTCCAATGTTTTCTACAAAACCAGACGTTTCGGCAATGCCATTGACTTCCATCATCAGTGAAAATCGAGTGCGATAACGTGAGGTGGTATATGTTAGTGACCACAGTACTGTGGTTAAGGCTGAAGCAGTAAGTAGAAAGAAGTAGTTTCTATGGTAATATTCCATTTCGAAAATGATTTTAAAAATAAATCTTAGAATATGGAAGTCATGTATGGTTCTCCATACCGATATTTAGTTAATTTATAGAAAAGAAAAAATGCGTAACAGGTGTTCTTGGCCATATATTACCTCTTCTTGAACATCACAATCCTAGACTTTGTGTTATGTATAAAAAATATGAAGTACACTGAAAGCATGCTCTCAATTTGTCCATAATCAGCCAATTGTTGAATAGCAGTAGTTATTTTATAAAGATAATAATTATTGTACAACATAACAATAATAGGTTGTTTTGGTAAATGGGTCTAGGTTCTATGATTATAATGGTTGTCCACTTGTCATAAATTGTCATTCAGTATCTGTAAGTCTGGTATTTCCTACGAGTTTATGTCGTTTACCTGAGTTAATTATTTTAAACACTGCCTCAATAAAGCTAATATTAGAAGTTTCAATATTTTGCAATAACCCATGTGTTCACAATATAAGGAAATTAATTTTGTTGTTTCTTTTTTCTTTTTTACAGGCCCTTCGTCTATATTCTACACACCCCCAGGGTATACCCTGGAAGCCACGAGAAACAGTAAGCAAAACTTACTAAGCTCTATTAGTGTCATATTAATAATATGAACTAACATTAGTGTTAATAATAATTAATATGACTATTAATTGTAACTGTTTTATATGACTGTTTCTTATTATATGTCAGGACTGGTTTAAAAATAGCATTTTAAGAAAACCTAGAACAATCTCACATTATAATCAATGTAAACTCATACAACTTCTGATTTAAAAAAATGGTTACTTACAATAAATTTGCAAATATTTTTCACTACCATAGGACCAATAATATTTTACTGAAGAGATTAACATTCTGCCATACCCATTGAATATAACAGTGTAATTAAAGATAAATTAATTTGCAAATATAAAAATTAAATATGAATGCAACAAACTTATTAATAATAACAAGTATTTCATGAGTTTATTAATAATAATAGAATACATAAATGTATTCCCTGAATCATAAAAGATTTTGAAAATACAATACTCTGTTTCATTCAGAACAAATAACAACCTAAAACACTCATTACATTCCGGTACTAATTAATGAGTGCCCCCCCCACGTCAGAAAAACCATTAGGATTTTCTGTAGCATATATAAATCAGTTATAATGACTGTGATAAATCCTATACACGGCAACCAGAGAAATGTTTTGAAAACAGATACGTGGAATGCTTAAGTAAAAAGATTATATATATAACATTTCTTCTTATACATAACTAATAGTTTAAAGCACACAATTACAAGAATGGTCGGTACGTGGATGAATTTGAATACAAAATTGGAAAAACAACCCACTTATCCTAATGACTGACTTTATCAACACAAAGAAGAGAACAGCCTTTATATATGGTTGGCGATTTGCATCTTCATATAGCAACACACTTAATATTACATTAACTATGAACTTTACAGTCACAGTAAATTGTAATTTGCACATTATTTATATTTTTGATATTTATGATGTTTTGTTTATAATTATCTTAAAAATTTGTAAACTATGAATAGGAAAGTATCACTAATAAAATCAATTTTCAACACAGATACTTGATAAAGATAACAGTTTACTGTATTTAGATTAATAAAGTTAATACAGTATACTGGACAACAGTCAATATTCAGCATTTCTAACACACTCTTACTGTATTTGAATATTTTATAAAACATTATAATTTTGTAAACATCCATGTCTAGTCAGTCAGCAATAAAACTGTTGAAGCCAATTTTAAATAATATACCAATGTATTATATATATTTTTATTCTGGTGTATTTGTGTAATTTGTTTCTCTGTATGATTTGTGGTGTATATGTTAACAGACATGATTGCTGTTATCCAGACTCCAGGATATGTGCCCATGGTGACTGAGGTACGTACTGTAATGTATAAAAGATACTGCAGCCATCTAGATTAGCAATACATTTATTTAGTGAAAGTTCTGTAGGTAGCCATAGCCATCATTTTTTCCCAAAAGTGATTGTTAAACTTTGTGGCTTTTGGTAATAATCAGTTATCCCATTTCATGGATTTCTCATTTGATTCAATATTTTTAGGAGCAGGAAATCCATATTTTATCCCAGTAATTGAATGTAGAAATATTGATCTTCATTTTCAGAACATTATAAAAATTTTTGACATTCTTTCAAGATTACTGAATACCTGTAAGCAATTTTGGGACGTATCTAATAGCCTACATCATTTCTTACAGTGTAGCTTTTCTATCACAATTTAATGAATAAATGAGTCATTGTTACGTTAAATGCACCAGTAACCGCCTTGGTGACCTACTAGTGCTTATCATCTTGGACATTATAAAAATGTATATATAATGTGTATAAAATATAAAATGCCAATCACAAAATTAGGATTTGCCCTTTTTACTTCCATGTTCCTTAAGGAATGGAAGTATGGTGATGGCAAAAAAAATCGTGTTCGAGATTATTGCAGATTCTGATTCTACTACACTCAAAACATGAAAAAAAGTCGTTTTCCGAAAAGTGTCTGTGTGTCTGTGTGTCTGTAGATTTTTTTTTTATGGCAAACGATAACAGCCGCAAATTCAAACAGAATCAAATAATTTTTTGCATACATTCCTGATTTGTAGAGTACTCGCGACCTATTGGTTTTGGTGAAGATCGGTTAAGGGAAAGGGGTAGTTTACCTGCAACGGTTTTTTTTAATCAAGGGTAACTTTGTTTGTTTGGCAAACGATAACAGCCGACAATTCAAACAGAATCAAATAATGTTTCGCATACAGCCCTGAATTATAGAGTTCTCAAAACCTATTGTTTTTGGTGAAGATCGTTTAAGGGAAAGGGGTAGTTTACCTGTAACGTTTTATGTTTTTCAAGGGTATTTCCTATGGCAAACGATAACAGCCGCAAATTCAAACAGAATCAAACGATTATTTGCATACAGCCCTAAATTGTAGCGTTCTCAAGACCTATTGTTGTTGGTGAAGATCGGCTAAGGGGAAGGGGTAGTTTACCTGCAACGTTTTTTTATCAAGCGTATTTTCTATGGCAAACGATAACAGCCGCAACTTCAAACAGAATCAAATAATTTTTTGCATACCTCCCTGAATTGTAGAGGTCTCAAGACCTATCGTTTTTGGTGAAGATCAGTAAAGAGAAAGGGGTAGTTTACCTGCAACGGTTTTTTATCAAGGGTAATTTTACTTCCATATTCCTTAAGGAATGGAAGTATGGTGATGGCAAAAAAAATCGTGTTCGAGATTATTGCAGATTCTGATTCTACTACACTCAAAACATGAAAAAAAGTCGTTTTCCGAAAAGTGTCTGTGTGTGTGTCTGTCTGTCTGTCTGTCTGTCTGTGTGTCTGTCTGTCTGTCTGTCTATCTGTCTGTGTGTCCGTAGATTTTTTTTTATGGCAAACGATAACTGCCGCAAATTCAAACTGAATCAAATAATTTTTTGCATGCATCCCTGATGTGCAGAGTACTCGCGACCTTTTGTTTTTGGTGAAGATCGGTTGAGGGAAAGGGGTAGTTTACCTGCAACGGTTTTTTTTTAGCAAGGGTAATTTTGTTTGTTTGGCAAACGATAACAGCCGCAAATTCAAACAGAATCAAATAATGTTTCGCATACAGCCCTGAATTGTAGAGTTCTCAAGATCTGTTGATTTTGGTGAAGATCGGTTAAGGGAAGGGGGTAGTTTACCAGTAACGTTTTATGTTTTAACAAGGGTATTTCCTATGGCAAACGATAACAGCCGCAAATTCAAACAGAATGAAAAGATTATTTGCATACTGCCCTAAATTGTAGAGTTCTCAAGACCTATTGTCTTTGGTGAAGTTCGGTTGAGGGAAAGGGGTAGTTTACCTGCAACGTTTTTTTAACAAGGGTATTTTCTATGGCAAAGGATAACAGCCGCAAATTCAAACAGAATCAAATAATGTTTTGCATACAGCCCTGATTTGTAGAGTACTCAAGACCTATTGTTTTTGGTGAAGATCGGTTAAGGGAAAGGGGTAGTTTACCCGTAACGTTTTATGTTTTAACAAGGGTATTTCCTATGGCAAACGATAACACCCGCAAATTCAAACAGAATCAAAAGATTATTTGCATACAGCCCTAAATTGTAGAGTTCTCAAGACCTGTTGTTTTTGGTGAAGATCGGTTGAGGGAAAGGGGTAGTTTACCTGCAACGTTTTTTTAACAAGGGTATTTTCTATGGCAAACGATAACAGCCGCAAATTCAAACAGAATCAAATAATGTTTTGCATACAGCCCTGGTTTGTAGAGTACTCAATACCTATTGTTTTTCGTGAAGATCGGTTAAGGGGAAGGGGTAGTTTACCGGCAACGTTTTTTTATCAAGCGTATTTTCTATGGCAAACGATAACAGCCGCAAATTCAAACAGAATCAACTAATTTTTTGCATACGTCCCTGAATTGGAGAGGTCTCAATGTCTTTTGATTTTGGTGAAGATCGGTTAAGGGGAAGGGGTAGTTTACCTGCAACCTTTTACGTTTTAACAAGAGTAAAGTACTTGAAAATTTATTTAAACTTTTTGAAACAATGGTAATTGTTAAAAATAAAATAATTTTGTTGCCAGGCAATAAAATTATAATTTTTTCATTTTAATGTAATATAATATTTTTCATTTAATACAGCAATAAAAAGGCAGGTAAGACACAGCCTGGCTGTTTGGGTGAAAATGATTTTAAATTAAAATTTAGAATATGGAAGTCATGTATGGTTCTCCATACCGATATTTTAGTATAGTTACAGCAAGTCCTCTACGTAAACGTACGTATTTCTCCTGCCTCCTAGAGAGTGCTTGGTCGTCTACTAAAATTTCTCACAGAAGCTAGTTTTTCTAGTTTATTTTTAGTGTGTATTTGTAAAACGAACTTACGTAAAGTTAAGTAGATAATTCTTTTAGTAAACTCAAGTAAAGTTTGGCCGTTTCTAAAAATTCTTGCTGAAAGAGGCTCTAAAAATTACCTTTCTTAAAGTGGTCAAAAAAAAAGCTCTGAGAAAATTTAGTGGTGGTTTTCACGTACATTTCCACTAAAAATGTATGGAGTATTTTTATATACGGTGTTTATTGGTGGATATTGTTTGTTTACTTCCTAATTTCTGTTGAATTTTGGTTGTCCCCGTTTTATACTGATAGTCTTAGGCAGATGCCACCTTATGTGACGTCATCATGAGTGAAATATATGTGTAAGGTGTAACTGTTTGTGTGTGTGAGATATGAAATTTCATACCCACGAAAACAATACCAAGTAAAATAATCTAATGTGACATCTAAAGGATGTGTGTGTGTGAGATTGCATGAATAATAATGAACTTAGTATGTACAAAATACATAGTTGAAAAAATTATTTTAAATGAAATTTTGCAAGTAGTCGATGCAAATTTTTAAATACTTAATGTGACGAATTTTATGAAAAAATTTAAGTTATATAGCTTAACTGAGCGCATACACTCCAAGTAATTAAATATTTCAATGGATGTACATCGTTTCTGTTAGGATCAGTTTTTTTTTTAATTTTAAAATGTGGTTCTATTCCGAGTTAGACCATACCTTTATGTACACCTATTTAAGGAATAAATTAAAACTAATTTTTCTTCTATTTAAAAAATTTTAAGAGTATAGACTTACTGAATAAATTACTGACTTGATTGTTACCATTTCTGTTTCAAACAGTAAATGGCACGATTTATATAGTTTTAAGTGAATGTATGTTACTGAAATTTACTATACGACACATAAACGTTAGCATATGGGTAAAGTGAAAGTAAAGTTTCCATATCAGGCAGTTATCATCACCTCGCACCCTTCGATTCGAGTTCTTGCC
The DNA here is from genome assembly GCA_034769895.1 of Magicicada septendecula. NCBI lineage: Eukaryota > Metazoa > Arthropoda > Insecta > Hemiptera > Cicadidae > Magicicada > Magicicada septendecula. The sequence goes on along the minus strand of CM068367.1, from coordinate 307,984,551 downwards.
GATGAAGGTAAAATTCTGTGTGAAACTCACCTGTTGGCTAAGTTTACCATGCAACTAGAAAAGTCACAAGACATGAACAGTGTTTTTGACCAACTTAAAGCAAGTATGTACGTTTAGAGACAATGTAATCTTAATACACAACGTATGATTGTCATGTTGATTTCAGACAAATTTTTAACACCAGCGTCATACTGTACCAGAAAAGCGTGCACTTCTACACGACACACGTATTAGAGTGCTTTTCTTGTTCCATGCAGCGACCCTGCATTATGCACGTATAACAGACTCGAACGGAGCAAATTTAGCAATTTCAGGATGACCGAGTAGTTCAGAGCCATTTGTAAGACTTGAGATAAAGGAATGATTATAGCTGCAAATAGTAGCATATGGGTAGCCTTGATTTGAAGTAGTATGAGCCTATGCATGAATTGAAATTCATATAATATGTTGATAAGACCGATTTTTATTGCTAAAATTAATATATCTTCATATTTGTTGCACGTAAAAAAATTGTTATAAATAAATATATATACGCTTTGTAATAAACTTATGTCCCATAACAGTTTCAATTATGTTTGTATGCTAATATTAAGGATTTACATTAAACGTTTTACACAACTCGTTAAAGAAATGTTACATAAAACTCACGTTGTGTAGTTCGTCAGTCAGGAAATGAAGTTAACATTGTAAAATTTAATTTACAATAGTTTATAATTTTAAAAAAGTAGATTTGTTTCAGCCAACATTATTCATGTTAAACACGTTCAAGTATCTGCGAACATTTCGGCCCTCTTACAGACTATTTAATTTATCAGAAAAGCACATGTACTGCTGAAACGATACGTATCAAATCTATTCACTGGCGAACAATTTTTTCCATTTAGAATCGATAAGACTGATAAGAAATATTATTTATAGATTTTCTTTGTTTGTAAATAGATTTTACAAACATTCTGTTGAATCATAAAATTTTCCTCCTCAACCCTTTCATTCTAGGCTACGATTAAACCTTTTACGTGATCTTTTTTTCTATATTTCTTTTGTAACCTTAATTACAATCTACAAGTTTATGTGCTAGATCTATCCACATGTTAAATCCATTTCAATGCACTTTCTTTCGTTTTTGCTTTTATAAAAAGTAAACACAATTTACTTCCTATAATACGGCCCTTTATATTTCGGCGGTCAGTAATTTATCCTTCTACACAAGTCAAACAATTTGCCTTAAAAGATGTAAACATTGTTAATGAAATATTGATTTTAGGTAGCTACTCTATTTATGATAGGCATACTTATTGAAGGAAGAGAAGTTAAGGCATAAATTAAGCTGAGTACTTTTTCCTAATTTATTTCCTAAAGTTTGTGTAATGTTTCCTAAAACTGTTGATATTTCAGTCAAAAATGTTTTTATTTTACTTATTCAAAGTAAAATTAAAGGAAAATGATTATAAAAATATTTACATGGGAAACAAACAAAAACGTTTCACCGTCGATGAAAATGCTATAAATGACAAAAGATGCAAGGCGTTTTAGCAAACTTTCTGAAAAAGAATTATTCCACCAGAGATGACTAAATCGTAGGCTTCTGAAGCACGGTAATAACGAAAATGATATACTGGAAATATTGGAAAGAATAAATATTAGGCCTACGAAAAACTTCAGAAGTTGGAAATTAAGAAGTAATGATGAAATTTAACAAAGTATAGTAAATATAACAGAAACAATGAGAAAAAGAAGACTATTATTTTTTGGACATTTATATAGAATGAACGGCAATAGGTTAACAAAGCAGATCTGTAAATATCTGTGGGTGGAAGAAGTCAACATCAAGTTGGAAAGAAGTCCAATACGATTTAGAAAAAAATAATATACACGCAGAAGAAGCAACTGAAAGAGAAGTTTTTCAGGCTAAAGTGTTAAAAATGGAAGGAGTCCAGTGTAAGAGTGAGAAAAACGCAGGTTCAAAGTGGACTGAAGACAGGAAGAAGAGAGACAGTGAAAAGATGACAGAATATTAAGGAAAAAGCAAAGAACCTCGAATAAAGAATGGAAATTGGCATGTGGTCCTTAGATGGCCGATACAAAAAAAAAGATATACAATGGCCTATGCACATGCACAATATAAGTAACACATTGTACGCATGAAGTAGTATGACAGAGAGGGTACCGAAACAGCTGACGTCGTCACGATCACACCTAACACGTCTGACACAATGACGTGACAGTGACATCACAAGTTGTGACGTCTCTGTCAGCTGATAGTGACCCGGATCTGTTTCAGTACGCCCAGAGCAAGAGGGAAAGTGGGGGAGAGAGAGGGAGAGAGAGAGAGAGAGAGAGGGGGGAGAGACAGGGAGAGAAACAGAGTTCAAGTTTTAGAGTTCAAATACTAAAACAGCTGACGTACATAACGAAATTACCATAAGAGGAGACAATTTTTATTTCTGTTGTCATGACTAAAACAAATGAGCATGTTTATTCTATTACACTGAGAACCCCCCTTTTATTTTATAAGTTTTTTTTTGTAAAATTTTTTTTTTGAATTTTTATTTTATTTTATTTTTATTAAGTTTTTTTTTTTGTAAACGGGAGAGACATCATATTTAGAACTAGGTGGTGAACCTAGAGGAAGCAAAAGTGTGGAAAGGCCTAATTACAATTACAGACATGTCCCCCCAGGTGAATGACAGGACTTGCAAATGAAAAAGTCTATTAACCAACAAGCGTATACTTTATTAAGCCTGCAAATCTTACATGAGATGACAAGTTATAGATTGAACAAGAGCAAAATTAACTGCAGGATTATATATATCAAGTAATATTCTTAATGGCATAAAATGTGAGTGAATTGAATATTAACATAAATTGCATAAATCCTGCCACATTACGTTTAAGTTAATGGTTGCAATAATATTATTCACAAAATAGAAAATCACTAATCCATAAGTGTTGTATAGACTTCAAATAGGCTAGCCTTTTAGTAACTTAGTAAGCACATTTATGATCTTTTAATTTATAACATATTCCCCCAACAAAATATATAAAGATTACACACACAAGCACATACACAACATAAATGACACAACATCCCTCATTTCAGTACCAAACCCCTCATAAAACCCATTTCAACTAGAATAAATGAATGCACAACTATATATATATATATATATATATATATGTATAAATATAATTAACAAGGTAATCAGATAAATCACAGCTACGAAGCATTAATATGCCTTGGTGATTAGCACCAGAAAATGTAAGTGCCCGCCCCCAACCAAACCAGAGACTCAACATACTAATCAACCCTCACTTTAATCATAATAAGCAATAAGAATATGTGACCATGAAAATAGTTTCACAACTTAAAACATCAGACAGCCCCCTTTACGTGACTAGAATTCTGCCATGACCGCATGACATGAAACCACAAAATAACTAACTCTCTAATAGCTTTAATTGGATTAAAAAAAGGTATAACTTAGAGCCGACTGCGGATATGCGTGTGTGTGTAATTTTCTTACACATTATAAGCAGATATAATAGATTTCATTAGGTCTAATTGTGTAATGTTCACACATGCAGTCACAGAACTGAACATGAGAGTTTGTGCAAAAGTTTAAAGGGTTAAAACTTCATGAGTGAGCTTCTGGGAGCTTCCGTGCATTCACAATGTCGTTGAGATAGAATTAAATAATTAGAATGGTCCCACCTGGATCGTCCGGTGCACTTAAGCAATACTGTGGCTGATCAGTAGTGTCTCGGTTGTACTAAGAAGTCCTGAGCGTCATAAGTGTGTCTGAACGGTAGATCTCGACTGACGGCATATGATGGCTAAAGGATCGTCTCTGCCAGGAGGGTGGACAGTTGGTCGTCACACCCGACACCCATCTCGCCCTTGTTCGAGCACCTGCGACATGCAATGAGTTGTATAGGGTGTCATAAGGAAATGATCTCGCCACATATGCCATCCGAATTAAATTCCTAACACACACTTTAATGCTTCAACAGCACTACACACACATCGCCACTAATTCGTACTAATCTGTATTGAACTCCCCAGCTGTGACTTATTTCACTCAACTACTAATTACGTTTTAAGTATTTCGTTGAGAATGTTCAAATTAATTAACTGAGTATTTCATAATTATTAATGACACAAAACAACAGCTGAGTGCAAGATGCATTATCATTTTCTTTACTGAAGTCAATTTGACCCGCAACATTTACATTCATATTAAGTTAATCTTTAATTTGCATTAACGCCCAAATTGAAAACTGATATACACGCACACACACAAGTACAGTTTATAATAGAAGCTTAAACACAAAAATTATATTTGGGGTTAAAATATTTTTAGAACCCGTTAACTTGTACATACCTGGAGCAGAACTTTATTCAGCCAACCATAGAGAAAGTCGACGAAGTCCTGAACTGATGAGTGCCGTCAGCCGAGAGCAGATGACCTGGTTGAGGGTTCAAATAAAAATGAGACAGATTCAAAGCGTCTATCTAACCACGAAACCCCTCGGATACAGGAATGTACAAAAACAGTTGGACGCGCCAACTGAATTTCGTAGCTGCACAATAACAGTGAGCATAGCACAACGGCGACGAGATGCTGTGGCCGCGCGTGACGTCAAAGCCGCTCGTTTTAAAAACCCTTCGTCTACAATGCCGAACCCAGTACGGCACATCACAGTCAAGTTATTACACAGGATTATAAAATTATTGTAAAAATTATCAAACAGGATTGCAAAAACAAACAAAAACTGCGATCTAACGGAATAAACAATGAAGCCAATAGAAGGTAAGCAAGGTGTACTTCTAAGATGAGGTTCATAAAAATTTTAATGCTCCAATGGACTGGATATGTGGAAAGAATAACCAAAACAGAGCTTGTGTATAAGCTAAAAAAGGCCAACAGGCCACGCGCTGAAAGAAGAAAATCACAAAAATGACCCTGGGGTAATACAAAAACAATGCGAATTAGGAATTTTTAAATTACCAATTAGCTTGAAGGGAGAGATAAATACGCTTGGTGACGTAGGCTGATGGAGGTTAAGGCTCAGTCCGCTGGATTATGGACATAAAGTACTGCTCAAAGAAGCACTCACTTGCCTAATTAGGATTTAAGTATAGACATATTATAACTCAACAGACGATAAACAGTTGAAAAGCAGCATGCTCCTGTTATTCCTTGCTTAAAATAGAATAAAGGGAGGACCTTGAAGCGAGTTGGGAAGAAATACAAACGGGTTCTCAACTCATCGAACAAGTATGAATGCACATTAAGATACGAAGGGTAGTACTTTGAGTAGGGTGACAGTTACTAAAACCACAGACAACTGACCCTTTTGAAGTTTAGCATTTAATTAAAAAAGGCAACACCAAACGCCAGACATTCTGAGGAGACATTGGAATCTGGAAAGTAACGTGTCCTCTCTTTAATAGATTTATAAATCCTCATTTCAGAAACGATTTGTAAAAACCCTTAATAATTGTGTAATTCAATTTTATACACATTAGAGTTTTAAAATCATTAAACATGATGGTTAATTAGATTTATTAAATATTCTCACGACAACAAAAGTAAGTTGTCATGTTGTACCAAAGATGTAAATCTTCTTAATTTATTAGGCAAATTTTCAACTTTTATGAGACCTAAGGGAGGGGATATATTGCAAAGCGTTTAGTCAGTACGCAATACCTACCGAAGTAAAATTAGGTTAATAATTTTGTGAGTAGTCACTCTGTAATCATATTCATTCTGCAATTATATTTGTCTACAAAAAATGAATTTTTATGTTTAAGTTCAAATTTAATATTTAAAATTCGAATAAAGGTTTTCATTTGAATATAAAGGGACATTACCTCTATATATAAGAATGTAATAAACGTAAAAAAAACAAGTAAACTAGAAAATGTCAAGGTAATTGTAAACTATCTGATTACAAGTTATTACAGCAAAACTCACTTAAGTCTAGCAAATGTTAAAAACAGTTTTCATTTCTCAGTAGTTATTTATTTACAGTAGTGTAGATTTATATCCCTGTACACTATAATCTAAGTGTTCTACTTCTTGCCGTGCATAAGGCAGTATTTGTTATTGTGTTAGATAAGATATATCGGTGTCAAAGCACATATACTGTAACATTCATCAGAGCCGACGGTTAGTGTGACAGATATGACACAATATTACATGCTTTATCAAGTTTAAGTGGTGTCATATCTGCTATATACTTTTCTTACAGCAGTTTCAGATGCTTTCGTTTCCATCATTATCATGTCATATGTATAAATATTAGCACAATGTTATGTAATGTTATCTATATACGTACTATGCTATAGTACATTTACTGGCAAAATTAAGGCTTATTATAAGGCGTTTGTCTTCAAATTCTCTACACTGTTGCACACTTTTTGAACAAAAGTGATTATTTAGAATATACAATTCCAGTGTTATAGTAATGATGAGACCTAGATTAGAATTTGGAATATGCCTCTAATTCTTCATTCATTGGATGATGAAGGAGTAATCGATTTTTGGTAAGTAATGGAGAATATTACGTAGACGTATTAGATACTTTAGAAGAGAAATTTAGTTATTTGTCGTAATTATTAGTTACTGTGTGTTCCCTTAGAAAACTGAAACCAAATATTACTATGATTCCTGCTTTGTGAGATTTTCGCCAAAATATACAATGCAACGGCTTGCACACACAGCGGATTCGAGTGACTGTGGTCATGTAAAGATGCAGTTATCCCTTTACGACTAACACTAAAAAGAAACAGAATTATCACTGTTGCTCACCACTATAGAAACATTATTCCGATTAGCGCTTTCAAACTTCACAGCTCATCGTCACATGGGAAAATTTTCCGATCTAACGATCTGAGCTGTGAAGCTTAAAAGCGCTAATCGGAATAATTTTTCTATAGTGATGTGCAAAAATGATAATTCTGTTTGTAATTATAACCACTAACATAACTTTCTTAATTAAAAAATTTTGTTCCAAAATTGTCATGTGCTGTAATGGACCAAATATCTTTTTACAGTGGAGTAACAACATTCTCCCCTTAATTACATAAGGAAGCAAATCTTTCAATTTTTTCCTTGTGCTATTTATTAATAATTATTTTATTTTATTACTAGATATTAGTAGTAGTAGGCCTTCCGGACTAGGCCATATAAATGACTACTCTTAAAAATGAAAAGTTTATCTCCACTTAAAATATACCAATTTTTAAATAAGTATAAACATTATTTTAAAAGTTTTAAAAGTAAACGTCGACAAACGCATACTTTCCCTGCGGATTCACGTTTAACCCTGAACAAAATAAGTCTTCCACAGCTAATGTTTTAAAGGATACAAAAAAAAAAACTGTTACCCTGCAACGTGAAACTGTAATTGTAATTCTATATTAAACTGTTTTCAGTTAATAAATTATAAACCGTTAAATATTAAGTTAATAAATTATACGCTAGTACAATATTTCTAGAGTAATGTTTTACTTGTTCTTTTGCTTGTTCTTTTGTTTTTAAAACTTGAAAATATTATTTTGTTTTCGCATAAAATATGTATTTCGGCCTTGAATCATATTTAAATAAATCTGTACATTACAACTGAATATTATGTAGAACAACTACATTTGGATTAAAGTTATCTAAAGCGAAAATAAATTCAATTTATAATTTAATTTGATATAATATGAATAGTGTGAAAGAGAAAGATTCTCGCTAAAAATTCTTTCTTTATGTTGAAAGTGCATATGTGATAAGCAAAAATGTTGCATTAAACATTAGCTCGTGTGTTGGGCTGAAAACACACAAAAAAAATGAGAAGTGCAGAAAATAAATCTCATATGAAATCGTAATGCTGGTACACGAAACGGCAAAATTTAATTATTCATATTCTAATCAAAGTTCTTTTTCATATGGATTTCCTATGAAAATGTCATTTTTGGAAGTTTATATTGTATATAAAAAAAGTACGTGCCATGCGCCAGATATCCCTAATGGGTGCGTGTGTAACGACACAAAATGTAAAACACACACACACACACACACACACACACATAAACACACACGATTTACATTTTGATAAAATTACGGAAGTCTGTCAATGAAATCTATGAACATGCAGTCGCGTGTCTTTCCAAACACTTACACTACCGCCATTCCCAATTCTACCTTTCAAGTAGTCTTTAAACCTGAATTTGATAATGTAGTCTTAATTTCAATTAGTAGCATTTGTTCTACACAAATTGTAACAACACACGCACATATACAGCAGAGAAGGAAACTGTAGGCCAAGTGTATCCTTGCTTGTTGCGAACGAGGATAAACTGCACCTCATACGTTTCACAAATTTTTGAAACATTTCTCACTTCAGTTCTTTTTGATAGACGCATATAAGACGTAAACTTTATCTTGCAGAAGAAACAGCCTATTAAACATCTGCCTAAACTTGTTCTCATACTTTGTGGTGACGCGAGATAGGTACCCATGCAAAAAGTATTCCTCTCAGGCTTGCACGAAATTTGTTCATTTTAAAAATGTTATGTTCTGTTTCAAGTTTACATTTATTTGTGTAGTGGAGAAGTAGCAGTTCAAAACAGCAAATTAAAAACTATTCACTATCTTATAATAATGATATAATTTTAGATTAGATATGTTCTACAAAACCTACTAAATTACTAAACTACTGGAATTACATTGATAGACTATAATTTATGTTTCTAAATTAACCTCTGTCAGTGAACATCATATTGAGACCTCCGGGACAATTTCTAAACAATACTATATAATTAACATTAAATTTTATGCTTCATCGTCTGCGTTTTGGTGGTAAACATTAATTAGAAGATAGTTCCTAAATGGTATTGTGTACACATGCATTTATTTGTATTATGTACAGACACACCACAAATGAGAATTACTACTTTGAAAATTACTTAGCAGCTGTAACTGGAATTAGTAATTCCAGCTATTAATAATTAATAGCTATTAATATGTAGCTATTAATAATTAAGTAAATCAGATGTCACGTAAAACTAATTTTTAAAACAGGAATAGACTAAACCGCGGGCATTTATCGAGGTGCAAAACAAGTTTCAAGTAGGGATCACTTATCTTAATTTTTACAACGTAGGGACACGTTCGTAGAACAATAAATGAACCACATAAAATAGCGGAGTGTAAACCACTACGCAAAAGAAGAAGACAATAACCAACAACGTTGTTAATGTGGGAGACGGACTCATGCAAATCCAAGGATTAGAGACAGGCGAATCGAAACTGAGAATAGCGACAATAATTGGATGTCCTGGTTTATGAAGACGGCGTCATTTGTAAAACATTCATGTATAGATCTACACATACGCGTGTTCTTGCACATGCAACACCCATATTTATTAAAAAGCAAACATTACGATTTTAATAAACGTTCGATTTGGCAAAACCTAAATTATAATAATCTAAATCAAAGTGTATAGTTACCGCAGCAATAAAACATTTTAACATTTTTGCCTTTGCTTCGTCTGAACCTTTGTAAGCAATATCCAAATTAATAAGGTTTACTCTGTGTGACGTGGCGACATTCGGTCTGTGGCATATGTCAATCTGAGGCATTGAAACATTTAAGTGTTCAAGCGAGTTTCAGGACGACTGTTACTATGCAATTATTCTTGACTCATTGCCCGGAAAGTAGTAGATTTTTCTTGAACCTCAGTGGGGTAAAAATAAGCAGCCAGCGGCCGTCCAACTTCACTTTTGGACCACCGATAATACAGTGCCGTTGGGAGTTGGGAGTACTTTGACTTCCTGCTTAGCGAGTATTGTGTTAGTGCGAAACGGTAATAAGGTGACATTTATTGTATTTCACATAAGGCTACAGGACAGATAATAAATATTATGATACAAGCAATATAAAGCTCAGGTTTGGAGGTATAGAGTTCTACTTTTGTACAATTTAACAGATTAAAGGCTATTCTTTAAATTAATGTGCATAACACTTATTACGTTCTAATGTATACAAAATTAATAAGTAATAATTGTCCATTTAATTTAAAACAATGTGATACAGATCCAAATTCCTGTACTTGTACATATTTCCTAGCACTGTGTATTGTAGAAGCCCTAGCGCAATTTTACGATTCCGTACTTAAATAAATGCACAATTGGCAGAAGTCAATTTTATAAACAAGCAACAATAATAAACCACAGTTTTGCTGGAACGTAGCCGATAGATGACACAGCCATCCCCAGAGTACTCTAACAGACACACAAACACGAATTTTGCAGACTCGTCGTATTTTGAGTGGACTGAGAATCTGTAGTAGACAAATAACATAGTAAATTACTCATTACTAAGACTTCAGTGAACAAATATTCAAAAAATGTCACTGGAGAATATAAAATATTAATCCTCAAACACTTTATTACGTTTTGCCTAATAAATAAAAGTTAAACTTAAAAATCTTCACTTGGAAATAAAAATTAATGTTAATATTTTAATTCCCTAAGCGTGAAATGGAAGAGTTGTATGGAAAATATACAAAGTAATTCAAACATAGTTTCTAAACCTTACCGGACACATGTTGTAACAAGGGGACGCTTACTGTAACAAAGTCAGATTATTACAATGCATAAGTTTATTGTTTTAATTCTATGAGCTACAGCATACTATTATCTCTCCACGCCTCTCGACTTTATGCTACCTGAATGATTTCGTGTATACGATGCCCAGTTAAGTGGTTCGACCTCATACATCTAGTGATCCGGACATCTTACTCATTGGACGTTTACCCTTCATTTTCAGTTGCATAATTCCTTTTTAGAAACTGTAGTTTCTTCTGGATAAGTGTCCAACATATCTCAGTTACTACTCTATTTTCTTTGATAAACGTGATGTTTTCCTCAATATATCGATGACTGATATAGACTTGTGTGTGTAACCTCTATAAACTTCTGCTGATGCAAAACAGATTTCTTAGTTCGATGTTGCGTCCATGAAATTCTATGTACCCACATTTCCAAGGCATCAATTTTTTTTTTGCGGAGCGATTCTTACAGTTTACTTTTAAAAGGCGTAAACGTAAGCGACTATTGCAAATATAAGTTTCCTTATTAACTTTAATTTGATGATCTGTTATATCGTTGTCACCTCACAGATTTTATTTAGCTTTGTGGTTGCAATTTCGAGACATATTTTTCATTTAATTTCTTTGTCGAATCGAAGTCGAATACATATGAGATCCGTGTAGGCAGGATCAATTCCCAACACTTTGGTTTCAGGTTTGTTAAGCAGAAGTTCAACCTTCTCACTTGCTGTCTTTAGTTATTTGCATTATGTTCTGGTTTGAAAACGCGCTTTGTCTGAAATTTTCTTTCATTTGTTAAATGCGTATTTCTATGCTGCCTTCAACTTCATTCCTTTGGTCTGAGTTGCATAATTCATTCATTCCTTTTGTGGTCTGAGTTGCATACTGCCTGACCTTGCTGTGGCGTTCGTGCTGAAGTTATCCATCTAGATCTTTCAAGGATAATGCCTAGTTGATATTTAAGGTATTCTGTTGGAAAGGTTCAAGTAGAAAGTATGCTTAAAAATTTAACAATCGATACGCCGTTATTTATTGCAAACTGTATAACCTTTCCCCTCTTCTATTCCTTTTTTCAAGCCCATATTCCGCAACTTATTATGTTGTCTGTTGTTTTCGGTAGAGCCTACTTTTCCACTGAAATCGCCCATTATTATCATTTGTGACCTTTTGTGGAACCTTCTCTGAATGCACTGTTCCTATTTATTCATAAGAGGATGTCAAAAAGATATGGGAATATAGATGATGTGCAGTTTCAGTGGCTTGAAATAAATTGTTTGTTTAATAATACTTTTGTTAGTGGGTTCATAGCCTTCAATATTTTATGTCAGGTGATTGTCATTAATGAATAATATTTCGTTATCAACAGCATTTGAAATTTATATGGTGTGGTTTCTGTGATATCAAAATGCCCGCGGTCTTTCCAATGTGTTTCAGATATTCCACATATTTTTACGCCTTCTCCGTTTGTATCTTATTCTACTATGAAAAGTTTCTTGTCCTCAGAAACCTCTCACATTCTGCGTACCTAAGGATATATATTCTCTCTTTGTAGGCTAATAATTGGTCCAGTCATATATTTCACGTGCGTTGTCTGGTGCCTACATCCGCATTCTCTGACCCCTATTTTACATCAAACGGTCGGAAACGATTTTGCGACCGTTGCCAACCTGATCATCGAGCACGTCACAACCTCTGTCGCGACTTACCTTTAGAGTGTTTTCATGTAGAGATAATCATGGGGTGTCCCGTAGCTTCCCTACTCGATGCCGCTGAACTACAGTAAAAACGCTATCTGATAGATTTCCAAGGCATTTCTTCCTCTGAAGGGCCATCACCCTCTTAAAGGAGCTCATCCTTCCAATATCATTGGCCCCTCTAAGAGACCAGGTTATAAATATAGCGGCATCTGACACTCAGCGTTCAAGACTCTGGCTCTATACTCCATTATTGTAGCTGGGAAACCTGGCCAGACTGAATCATGAACAAGAGCAGATATATTTTAAAGTACATAATCAAAATGTTATGATGGCAGCGAAAAACAAAAATTGCTAAGAACTTAATGCATGAATATTTTATTTAGCCTGTTATTATTTATTTCGTTAGTTTGACACCAATATATGGAACCGAATCTTGCGTCCGGGAAACTAATTATTACCTTTTTTTAATAATGAACACTATTATTTGTTTTTAACAGAATTAAACAACAATAATAAAATTAAGTTTTGATTTCTTTAGTAATCTGTTCTGTTTAGTTTACAAACCTGAAATTATTCCATTTCGTGAAAATGATTAGTTCCCCTAACATCTTAACGGACGCTACATTTTTTTGTAAAATTCTGTTACAAAGAAGAGAATATATACTTGTGTTTGTAAGTCAGAGTAAAAAAAATCAGTGTAGATAGATTTCCATTCTCTACCTTTCATTACACTGTTTGCAAATGTATGGAAAACAGTGATGTCTGCTATCTGCACCAGATATTTTTACGAGTTTCATTGCTTGTTGCTTTAAAAAATAATGTACGCCATATGTAGACACCAAAACGTTTTCTAAGAGTAATGGGACTATTTATGCTACACAATTATATTTAAAGGTTTTCATATTTGATCACGCCAAATAATGAATACTTACAAACATGTGTCTGCTTTTGGCGTATTCCTAACATGATTTGCAACTGACTATCATTTACACAATACGATTACTCCAGAGTAACATTAGAACTAATACTGAACATAAAAATAGTGAGTGACAGGAAAAATGAAAACTGGTTTGCATTTTACTGAGAATTAGTAAAGAAAGGCTGCACTAATGTATACTGCTCTGGCGTTTTATTATTAGGCCTACATACGCGTATGATGTTGTGCTTCTACCTAGTCTAGGTGAAAGAACTGTAAAAATTGTGATGAAACTGTTGAGGTATGTTGGCAGTAAAAACTGAGACTGTGTGATAGTGAACAGTAAGAGATTTGAAATGTTACCACAATTTGAAGAAGCAATTGAACGATGGATTAACCTATTTGTATTATACTTTATATAGTTTCACTTACATTAAACGTTTTTGTAATATAAATTTAGTATTATAATACATTTAAACGTTGTGTGGTATAATAAAGGGTCATAAAATGATTGTGTAATAATTGAACTGTTTACGAATGCGAGTTGTAAGTATGTGTATATGCAGGCTTAGTCTTCTGTTCAATTATTTTTATAGATGTAATGTCGATTAAATTTATATGATAAGTACCGACCAGTACAGAGTATCGAGGAAACTTAACGTATTAATTTTTATAATTAAGAAAATGTTCTGTATTCAACTGCATTTCTATTCTCAGAACTGAATAGAACATTTCCGTGTTATTAGTGTTCATTATTTAGTGTTACTATTAATGTATTTATTAACAATAAAGTCACATGAGATTTCTGTTTACTGAAGTTTTAGTTTAGACTTCTATTTGCCTGAAGGTTGTATTACTCAGACTTGTATTACATACTTAAAGTACCACAAAGTTGAAGTTTGCAATATTTACGTAATATGTAAGCCCAACATATTACGTAACACTTTGTGTTATCCAAAATATATCTATTTATACGTTATCTCATTGAAAGATTAGTCACAAGTGTGATTGTAACCACGAATACATGATACAGAATTTTAGTATTGGAAATAATAAAGAAACTGATCTACAAGAAATTGAAGAAATGCGAAATAAAAACTATGTGCTAATATAAAGGTTAAAACACTGTAAACCTAAAAATGTATTTTCCGTGGAATAGGTTATAGGGTTTTTAAAGGGAAACGAAAACGAAGTTAGTTCCGTTACCTGCTTTATAAACTTGTATGTACATTCTTGTGCGTTTGCTTTCATAAATACTTTCTTGTTCTAATTACAGGTATAAAACGGCCACACCATTTGTGACCCCGTAGTAGTCATCGCCGTACCGTCACCTGTTTATGTCGTTACGTTGTTTCCTTTGGGTGGCAACTGGAGTTTTCTCTTGCAATAGTCTACACTATGTTCTTTACAATATTGCGTACATAATAAAGCGAGAGGTTGCTTGGAAAAATATTTGTCCTTGCAAATTCAAGAACGAGTTCAGTGACGATTCGTTGTACGTAAGTGGTGCAATTTGTCAATGTCTCCTTCCGGCGATACATTTCATAAACAAGTGAGACAATCCGTCTTCACGTGTTGCAATGTAACGTACATTTTCAAATATTTTAAAATGTCGTGGCGCGGATTGAGGTTGTCACGATAAACGCCAGTAACGTAATTACGAATAGGTTAAAACAGTACAAATGTATGCATTGCACAATTAATTAAGAAAGAAATTTAAATAAATAATTCATATTGTTTGTAATAATAATTGAGCTTTCAATCTGAACTGTAAACGGAACAACCAAATTTCATGCTTGGACAGATTGATCACGCCACGCAGCTGTGTCTGTGTGTACACGTGTATTTTACATGTGTGTGTGAGACCAGTTGATTCTTGTAAAGCGTCACCCCTAAAAGAACGCTATTAATTATATGAATTATTTAAATTGTAAAGAGTGTGTGCATAATATCACAAAACCAAATACGCCACAGTGTGTATAAAGGCGCACGGGTGTACAAAAATTAGTGAGAAAATAATAAAAAGCGCGAATATAGTGAAAATAAATATAAATAAAACTTATATTAATTAAGATAGGGAAAAACGGTTTATACACAGTGAACACATAAAAATTACCGACAAGATGAATATCGGATAATTTGCAAAAGACTTCGCGCGTTGCGAAGATAAGCGAAATAAGTGTGAAAATAACCGTGTTTAGAAAGGGACGCCAACGACAGACTGAGACCTGCAGAAGATTGTCGCAACATGATTTTGTGCGCCCTAGGGTATAAATACTCAAGACGCACCAACTTATTTCTCTTTCTCGTACAACTACCGTGGCAGCTGGAGGCTGTGCCCAACGGCAACAACTCTTTTTCGATCAACCACAGCGGCAGCTGGAGGCTCTGCACGACTACTTATCACTTTCGTGAGAGCATCTGCAGCCTGAGGCTATGACGAAATACGAGGGAGCAGCCAAGTACATGGATAGAGTCCAGCGTACGGAACGAGGGAACAGAATACGGAAAGGATCTGAAGGACGAGGATCAAGGACTCCAGGACTGCACGACTACAGAGGAGCATCCAGGACCAAGAACCTAGGACCGAAGAGGATACGCTGAGTATTACCACGACAAATAAGGTGAAACAAAACCATGTACTTGTAAAAACAAAAAGACTCAAGTAAAGACAATTAACTATGTAAAAAGAAAGACAATATAATTCAAAGTGAAATTAATAATTTTTGAAAATGTAAATGTTTATTTGAATGGTAGTTTAGAGTAATGTTTAAACATATGAAAGTATAATTTTGAATAAATAATTTATTCAATGATATTTAAATTCATATGAAAGTAAATAGTATATTTTATAAATTTGAATAAATAATTTAATCAATGATATTTGAATTAATCTGAAAGTAAATAATAAATTTTGTTTAAAAACAAAGAAATGCATATGCAGTGTAATAAAAGAAAGTAGATTAATAAGAAGAGATCAGATAATTTAATAGTTATGAAAGTAATGAGCAAGTCGAGAGGAATATTATATAATAACAAATGTTTATTGTAGTATAAGAGTGTATATTACGTTCTATGTGTAATACGAGGTATTACTTATATATTAATAACAATAGGTGTACTACGGCTACACACATGCGAATAATAATGATAGCTTAAATCGCAAAAGTATTGAAATTTTTAATTAATAAATTTTTAAATGGTTCTAAACAATTTCACGTTGTGTTATTATTATTACGGTTACACCTGTCATAATTTTATAGCGTAAGTAATGTTGCTAATAAATGGCGTTAACATTTATTAAATAAATGGCTCACAAGATCGTGGGGTTAACAAATACTTAACGTTATAATATATATATATATATATATATATATATATTTAACGTGGCTCTCTGCTTGGCCGCGTTATGTTTATTCGAAAATGACTATGAAGCAGAACGAAATAAGGAACATCCAATCATACACTAAGTAAGTGAAGGCAAAAACTCTTACTTAGTAATATACTTGTTGTAAGAAATTATTTAACAAAAAAGTATTTACTATTTTTGGATAGGAAATTGCGTAGGCCAAACAAGAGATGAATAGTTAGGGATATATAGGCTACAATTAGATGGTTCATCAAATTCTTATGAGTCCATGAATTTATATCATATGAACATTCATGAATGCATACTATTAAATTGACACTTTCTTCGGTTTTCATACATGAATAATAATTTCTTCGGTTAATCGAAATGTGAGTAATGAACAAACCAGTATTACTGTTAGGTATTGAGTTAATAAGTGACTCATTATTATATAATAATTAATAACTTATTAATCAGTATGACATTAATAAGTAATGATCATATAATTTTTATCATAACAAATAATAGTAATAATAGTAATTTTAAGTTTTTTAGAATGTTTGTTATTTTTTCAATATTAGTATTTACATATTATAATACAAAATGGATTTGCAAAGAAGATTGTAATTCTGGCAACACGTTAGACAACACTTTAACTCAGAGATATGTACGGAATCACACTTATCAAGACAATAGTACATACTGTTGGGGTTTAGTAGTACGCATGATTAATTAATATTTTCCATGTATTTAATTTAATAACTGAAGTCTTAAAATGTTTCTATGAACAAATAAAATTGTAATAATAGTCTAATAGTAGTATTTATTTACTCAGGGAGTGTTTAACATCCTGTTTGCAGCAGTGACTAATCATCTCTAATTTCCATTTCACTTTAACCGTCTTTGTGGGCTCTGCTCTGACTATGCATAAAATATATTGTATATTCCAAGGGTTTTGTAAAACACACACACAAAGAGAGTCAATTTTTTTTAATATGTGGTTTCTAGTTGTTGATCGTTGTTTCCCTCAGTAAAAAATCTAATTTACGTTCTAAAGACTTTCTATAACGTTCCTACTAACCGCTTTAGACTCTACACTTCCTAATACGCACAGTGGGAAGCACAGAAAATTCCCATATAGGCGATGTATCTTATGTGGAAAAGTCTAATAAAAAAATTGTGCAAATCTAGTAACCTTTTCCCTCTAGGACAATCGTGGCCTGTTCGTGTATCAGGAGATTGTAATAAAGACAACGAAAGTGAAAGAAAAGGTGAGACAGACAGACAGACAGACAGATAGACAGATAGAATGACAAACAAAACTGACCAAAGGTGAGATTATAAAAGCTACAACAGACATTCTTTTTATACCGTGTATCGAAAAAAAAAACAATTTTAAAGCACGACTTCAAAAACCTTGAAGCTGTTTTCGTTGTAAAAGTTTGTTTAGACCTTTGTGTTAAACTGGCTTCCTCAATGCTAAACATTAATAACGGTAAAGCCATTGAATTGTATATTGTATGTTAGTGTTGATTCAATTTTCTGTAAAGTGTAGAAGGAATTTGACAATCACATATTTTTACCTTTTCCTCTCTTACAGTATGTCACCTTTACTTGTTAAGAAATTTTAATACTGCTTGTGTATGTTCAGCAATATCTACTTGATGATAACTTATCTGAACGCGCATAGGTAAACGGTTGTAAAAATTGGAAGCAAGAACTAAACTGAGAAGTTATCAAATTATAAAATAGTGTAAAGTTTTGTAGTAGTAATGCACCTCGCTTCTTCAATTTGATAGTATATGTGAGAAGGTAGTATAAACTCTAGGTAAATTTCTGAAATATATGATTATCTATGAAATACGTGGTTGCTTTCAGTTTCAAATATTGAAGAAATTTTAAACATTGTTGAATAACAAATTAATAATTATTTACAGAAAAAATATAATTAATGTGTGTGTGTGTGTGTGTGTGTACACATATTATATAATTCCTTTTATTTTATTTTGTATTTTTTAATCCAGATTGCTGGATTTGTGTTTTTAATTATAACAACGTCTTTTTTGT
Source organism: Magicicada septendecula (assembly GCA_034769895.1). Lineage (NCBI taxonomy): Eukaryota > Metazoa > Arthropoda > Insecta > Hemiptera > Cicadidae > Magicicada > Magicicada septendecula. Next base: position 307,965,916 of record CM068367.1, on the reverse strand, counting down.
AAATAAAAAAATTTATTTTATTTGTCTGAAATAACAAGCGGTCGTAGTTATGTTTAAATGTGAGGGAAGCTCGAACATGGTGATTACAAAGCGGCTCCCATTTTGTTTCATCACTCTATTGTGTTGTTAAAATATTGTATTTGTAATATTGTGATGAAATAAATATTAAAAAAGTATTCTACATAAGAATACAATGTCCTAAGATTGGTCCACATGTGTCTATGCTCCACTAACCGACAGAAGGGCCCGCACTCACAAACACATAAACACATACACCGTGTCTGTAGCCGGCCAAGTTCAGATTTGGACAACGGTATTTCAGTGCGGTTCTGAGTCGATGTTAATGTATTACTTAGTGCAAAACTATAATAAATGACAGACATTTCTGTATGTTAGACAAATTTTAACTTGAAGACTAAGGTTTTTGTTTACCAGTACATATAATTAAATTTGTAATTAGTGACTTCACCGAAAGGCAGTTGTTCTATTTGCACTACACAACAAGACGATCCATGCGGTCTTTGAAACAATATTGCATTAATATTATTATTATTATTCCTTTGGACAGAAATGTGGATTAAATTTTTATTTGGTCATAACTCGAAAACAAAGCACTTTCTAACCTCTATTTATATAACCATTATTTCTTATGGTTCTATCTTATGGTAGAGCTATAAAATCACTCTTAAAATATTCCTCTTTCCTCCCAGAACTTTCTGTAAATACCTACACACAAACCAAACACACACACACAAAACTGAAGGAACTTGACAAATTGACGGTACATCAATTGTCTGAGCTGTTTATTTTCAGGACAATTTTTTATTTTTGCTGACCACCACAGTAGAGAATGGTAGTACTCTCTTCTCCAACTCTGGGAATTACCGGTAAAATAAAGTTTAATGAAAATGCGCACGCGCGTGTGCGTGCGTGTTTCTTCAACTGTTTGTATGTGTATGTGCAAACGTAGAACTTATCTTTTGAATTATTCAACAAGACTACTGCTTTGACGTATGAGGAGTGTTTAGTATGCAACACGCATGGTTCGTTGGTGACGTCATTCAATCACGTCTGTTCAAATTGCACACACACTGGGGATGTAGAAAACGCCCTTTAGCACAACCGATGAATTGGTTCTTTGTATAGCAACACCTTATGTTTCCAACAACAAGCATTTTACTCTCATATTCCAAGTTGTACAACATTTTTAAAAAGCTTATTATTTTAGTTGTATACGAATTCAAGTTTAAGGCTTTAGAAGGATAATAATAAATACTATAGTTCAAAAGATAGTAACATTTCGTTGTTAATAAATTACGATTCAAGGAGTAATTATAAGTTATTTTATTAATGATATTATAATTTAATGAAATAACTAACAATTTTTATTAACAACGTTTAACGAAATACTTGGGGAAGTTTTACCTATATATTTCTAATCTTATTAGTATTATTAGAAATATTAAGCGATAGAAATAAGTAACTGTCTAATTTGTTACGCGTAAAACATATGAATAGAATTCAGCGGCATAGACAGGATTGTTACATTGGTAGTTCTCAAAAATAAGTGGCAGATCAAGTGGTGATGGCAGAAAAGTTTGTATGTTGTGCACGTTACATAAATTCCTCTACGGAGCTGGTAGACCTACTGCTGCCATTCCCGCCGGCACTGTTCGGGCATTTATTTTTGCAACTTGATGACCTACTTGTTGTTCCAGCCAACTGTTACAATTTTTTGTTTAGGCAATGTAACGAAATATTATAATAAAGGCGTCTTACAGAATATTTTAGTATATTTTACTTAGACGAACCGATTACCGAACTACCCAATGAGTGTTGAACGACCAAGTTGGCTACGCCAAAGATATAACTAGTACAATAACTGGGAGGAATTTTACTTTGATACAAAAATACGTATTCGGTTAACATTAACAGATGAATTCAGTTTCTTACAATAACGGTTACAATAACTAATAACGGTTATAATATTATTAGATGCAAAGGCCGGCGAACGAAATAAACCGATTGTATAATTTAATAGATTCTTCCAATATAACTTGGATTTGCGTAGTCCAAGCTTGAATTTTTATACGCATTTACTTGGACCTAAGCTAACGCGAGAACAAGAGAGAGATAAATAAAGACAATACGTAAGATGTTGATGTGGAAGATTTTTAGATAGATTTTCAAATATTAATTATTTTTAAAATTCATTATTTCAACGGCTTTTAGACAGGTATTGCAAATTAATCAAACGGGACAGATTTTTGAAAGATTTCTGTCTCTACCATTCTGTACAGTTAATGATGAAACTATGTGAAATTATCATTAACGCAACACATTTAATAACGACTTTACTGAACATAACACAACTTGTTTATTATTATGATCAAAGAAAGTATAAGTAAACACTACATATTCGGAACACAAAATGTTTATCTTTATCTAATATATGCGGTTTGCTTATAAAAGCTTTATGCTTATTTTTATAATTGCTCGATGTTTTTATCTACTTGAGTCTTTTTACGACCATTTTTCTATGGACCTTTTCACAGACCATCAGAGAATGTTCAGTGCCCCGAATGTTCTCACCACTTCATATCAGCGAGTCAACGTTTGAAAGTTGACTACACTTATATAGTTAAAAAAATGACGTAAAAACGATAAAACACACTACCGTATAAGCAAATATTATTTATTGTGTAAACATTATGTAAACCTGTAGTACTCACAATTTCGTACATAATTTCTAATTGCACAAATCAAAGACCGTTAGTAGCCAAATGCATTCAAAAAGTATGCATGAACATTTCTTAATGGAAAATATTGTAGATATAGGAAATATGTGAAATTAATGTGGCGGATCCGTCATAATAGCTACTGTTTCCGCTGTGCTCATGTACTGTGCGGTCGAAACCCGTAAGCACTGCGGCAGCACCATGTATTCGATTGCTTTGAATTATCGGCTACGATAGCCAAGCCTTAAGGAAGAAAGAAAGATGCGATACACCAGAATATTGGCCAATCAGCATGCAAGCACGGTTAACAGTTTATAAATAGGACCGTCTACGATTATCCGAATGTTAAATGTCTACGAGTAGGACTGACCTGGTCTCAATTGAATTTGGAAGAAACTTATGCTAAATAAAGGAAAAATCGTTTTAAAATATGGTCGACTTTGGTTATGAACGTTTACATAAGCTAATTCGACTTTATCATATATACGAGAAAAATTATTTAACAGTGTTAAATAAACATCAGAGAGAGTTAAATCGTTTTAATTAACGTAAGATTCAAAAATGGTTGTGGTGTAGGCAACGTCAGTTCTGTTTCATAGTTTAGTAGATTTTTGGCGTTTTATTAAAAATTTTTGATTTCTAGAGAAAACAAGAAAGTAAATTAAAAGGCCTGCTTGTAAATATTTGATGGTACAGTGTCAATATTAAATCGTTCTAAAGTATTATTTACTATGAGGCATTGTTTGTGCGTAGGCTTTCTTTACAGTAGAAATAATTTGAAGCAGAACCAGCTGTAATTCTTACGGTGTTTACTTAAACGGCCGAAAGTTATTGACCGTGTTACTTAAACTGAAGTAAAAAGTTATTACGTATCCATTGGATTGTTTAATTATATAGGGTTTGTTTTATGTTTAATTTTGTTCTCTTTGTTTAGAATGTCTACGAAAGCTCCATGTAAGACAAGTATGTCGTTATCAGGACTATGGTGTCAAGAATCTACAATAATTTATTACTATTTTATTTCAAAAGCAGACGTCTTGAGGAATGTAGGCTGTCTCACTTGTTCATACGCACACTCTGAGGGCTACGGTGTTAATAAGTAGTAGGTTTAACTGTAACCACACCAATTTTGTAGTCGAAAAACTGGTGGTTTCACAGGCAGACTGGTACAGACTTTCTTCACGAAGCGATAACTGAAAGCAGTAACTGAAGGAGTAATGTGCAGGAAATATATATGATTTTTATTTTCATTATACTTAATTCACATGTACCTGCTTCTTCCGCTGTTTTGTAAAATAATGTATACGTTTGATTATTTGTACTTAGAAGACGTGGAAACGACGGTTTTTAAATTCCAGTAGACAAGGTCAAAATGCAGAAAATATTGTGGCAGATCTTCAAACTATACACGTTAAGAAAACGCGTATTGCTGCTAAGAAATTAAACAAAAATAGAAATTGATTAATAATGATTTTTGTGTTAGAAACGTAGATTCTGAGGCTGAAAAAAGTGAATGATGCGTGTGTGAGTAGTAAGCACTCAAGAGACACGTGAAGAAGGCAACATCACCAGTAAACAGCAGTAGTTGGCGAAGCCGACGTAACCACGGGGCTCGCATGTAACCAAGTATTCCCTTGTTGACTGGGCCCCCACCGTTCTGGTTAGTTTATGTTACTGTGTATCCTCTAGTGTATCCTCGTGTAACTCGGTTTCCATACGTACTCTTGTGTTAGTGATTACCCTTTCAACTTCTTAAGTAAACTTGTATTAGAATACACAATGCGTTCACACGCAATAATTTAATACATCTCAGTAGCAGTATACGTAGAAAGTATACTATAGTATAGTTCTTAATTTTCTTCACAATTTTAAGTTTTACTTACACGGTCTGTGTCCAATAAAAATACGAGCGTTTTTTAAATTTCAAGCAGCTTTCCTTTGGGAACACGATAAGTAACGTAGCTTATCATTTAACATGAGATAAATACCTAACGGATACAGCTTATTAAAACGAATGAGTAGGAGGTTATGAAAGAAGCACTCTCAAAACAAAAAAGAAACTTCATCTTTTTCTTCATGCCCATTACTCATCGCGTCAATTAAGAACCCACATTATTATGGCAATTGGTACAGCGCTGTAACGTTGGATCCGCATTATGTAAGTGGCTGGGCTTTGTAGCGTGTTGTGTTCTGTTTCTGGAGCTGTGGTACGCCTTCATGTTTTCATTGTTCCAGAATATAGTGAAATTTTCTTGTACAAATAGAAAACACTGGCCGACGCAGCCAGTTTTGACAATTTTGAATCGAAGCGATAAGACGTGTTATTAGCGGTTACATTATTGCAAATTTGTTGCAGGGTTTTTGACAGCGGAGTAGTGTAAATTCTTGTGTGCGCACAATTGTGATAAGTAACTTACTTAATTTATTGCGACATCATTAATTAATGGGTTTTTATTGTTTGTTACGTTTGTCCCTGTAGGGTAATCGGTAACTAGAAATGAATCGTTTTATGTAAATTCCTATGCTTAATGAAACTGATATTAAAGTTACAACGAATTCTCTGGTATTCAATTGCTCTATTTTCCTATTTAAAGACAATTTCTGCGACCATCAAACAATACTTTGAATTGACCGTTTAGAAGCTCATGGTATTTCATGGCCTATTTTAGTCTTTATCGATTAATATAGTTATACCGATTTATAATTAAACACAGTAACATACAGCCGATTATAGATTATCAGTTTTGCTACTTCTCCGCTATGTATTTCTGACGCAAAAAGTACATACATTGGTCTTCACTTTGACGTACCGGTATCACTGGCGAATTAATACCTATATTAATGACCACTTTAAGAGGCAGTGAGTGACAAGTGTCTCTGTGTAATGCCATCTCCATTCCACATACAAATAATTTTTTTTTCAATTATGTCCACACACAATGCTTCTTGTAGAGAAGAACTAAAATTTCAAACAATCCCGTGCAGACTTCATTCGCCACAATCGATTATTACTGTAATACTATTTAAAGCTAAACTAACATTGCTGAGACTACCTGAAAAGTCAGGATGACAGTTTATTGTTTATATAGTGAAAGTCACAAATTAGAATCTTTCATTATGAATAAAATATTTTTCTTTTTGAAAACAAATCAATCGTTTCGCACTTCAGAAATGATTAATGATGCTTGTTTCCTTATTTTCTCAATTAGTACCGTATTCTTAGTGCACCTACTCTATTTGGAGAGCTGTTAAAAAGTTCAAAAGACTGATAGTAACAGTTTCTCCAATAAGAAAACCTAATGACAGTTGGGCATGGTCAGACAAAGAAAAGGCTGAAGTTTTAGCAAATCACCATGCAAACCTATTCAAACCCATACCACCTGATGACGATACAGATAATAATGAAATAAATGATTTCCTTGATAGTCCTTGCCAACTACATCTACCGATCAGAGCTTTTTCACCAACAGAAACAAGAGATGAGATCAAACTAAGCAACTCCCACAAAGCTCCAGGATATGACGTAATGGTTGGAAACATTCTGAAACACTTACCAAGAAAGGCAGTTGTCTTCTTAACAATAATTTACAACCGTATGTTTCGTATCTGCTACTTTCCTATACAATGGAAATTTGTCCAAATTATAATGATTCCTAAGCCTGGGAAACCTCCTACTAAAAGCACTTCATATCGACCGATAAGTTTGCTACCTATGGCGTCAAAGATTTTTGAGAAGCTCTTGCTAAAAAGTTTAATAGAACATACCCCGAGAAAACCACTCTACCAAACAACAATGCCATAGACTGGTACACTACATCATGAAAAGTATAGAAGAGAAAAAAATCTTGGACGTACAGCAAGCGTTATACAAAGTGTGGCACGAGGGGCTCCTCTACAACATCAAACGTAAGTTACCTAGTCAATTATACTTTCTGTATTATCCGATAGATTATTTCAAGTTAAAGTGAATAACGCTTCATCCGATTACCAACAAATACTCTGGAGTACCCCAGGGCAGTGTTCTAGGGCCATTATTGTTCACAGTATACACAGCAGATGTGCCAACCACCAACAATTCACTGATTGCTACATTCGGTTACGACACCGCCGTATTATCATACACTGAAGACCCATTGCTAGCTGCTGAGGATATATAAAACCATTTAAATATCTTGGCAGAATGGTTAAAACAATGGCGAATCAAAGTAAACAGCGACAAATCGACGCAGATCACGTTTACTACAAGACGCAGCTACTGTCTACAAGTAACAATAAACAACAACCCAATACCAATGAAATCGTAAGTAAAATACTTGGGACTACACTTTGATGAGACACTGACCTGGCGATTACGCATTAAGGTAAAAAAGCAACACCTAGGAATAAAAACTAGACAAATGAATGGGCTAATAGGAAAACGATCAAAATTATCTGTGGAGAGCAAACTAAACAGATAGTTTTGTATCGTTTACAAAACGATACTAAACCCAATATTGACTTATGGCGTCGAGCTATGGGGTTTCTTTAAGCCACCTAACACAAAAATTCTCCAAACATTTCAATCAAAAACTCTCCGCATAATAACAAACGCTTCATGGTTTGTCTCAAATCAAGCCATTCACGAGGATCTCAAAATTCCATTCATCAAAGATGTGATTCAAACGCAAGCTATAAAATACAGAGAACGGGTCACAGATCATCAAAATCACTTAATTAGGGAATTGTCCAACCGGCAGATAGCAGAAAGAAGACTGAAGAAAAATTTGCCAGAAGATCTAGTCAGATGAGCAGCTGAGAACTGTCGATGGACAGTATCCGCTTCACGTCAACCATCATTCATCACATTAACTTATAATTATGTTCTAATTTGCGTAGATTGTAAACTTGCATATAATAAATATAAAAAAATTCTTAGTGTACAAATTTCAAGTAGATAACAGAAAATTTATGCTAACACGTTTCAGTAATAAATAGGCACATGCGTGACACACAACATTATTCACTCTGATTTTAGTATAGTATGAAGACATTAATCTCTTTATATGACTTATCTTACATGATATTTAGCATCTACTTATTGCCTATATTACCACCAATGTATAGGTTAACCACTGTTTTGCATTGTTTTCTTTCTATCCGCGATACCCTTCCCTTCATTAGCACGGATAATCGATAATTGAACGCATTCAAAGAGAATAACAGTCAGAAGTCAAATCACGACTGAACGAATAAAGTTACTTAGTGGCAACTTACGATAGTCATTTGCAAATGATAAAACAAACAGAACATCATTTCCATTAAAATTATGAGCATTTTTTAAGTCTTAGCTTTGTAGAGTTATTGATGCTACGAGTATAGGAATATGTGCTACATTCAGATGATACATTACTACGTGACGCTTTGCGTTGGTATGTATGTCAGCAGAAGTGTGTATGGATCGCGCAGGTTTGTTGATTATTGTTCTACTGGCATTCAGTCAAATTTTGTGACGTATTAGATCACACAGGCAAAGTATGAAACAGCGAGTTTAGTTTTATAAGGTCATTCATTGTGCGTTAAGTGTAGTTATTGTGAAGTATTGTGTGAAAATCTGTAATTGGTGATTTTTAATATTTAGTGGAACATTCTTATTAGGTGAAGTGTATAGTTGTTCACACTAGTATACGTTGGGCAATTGTAAAATTGAATAATTGCTGTATACAAGCCTTTACTGTTGCCCCATTTTTTTAATGCTGTTGTTAAAGTTATAAACAGCGACTTTACATGGTGCCAAGTATTCTGTTTGAACTGTTCAAAAATGGCGATCAGTGCACCCTTTGTAACAATATAAAACCAGTGACTTTATAGTTATAAAAAAGAATAACAGACATAAATTTAAGTGAGAAACATAATAAAATTTTTTCACATTAAAGATATGAAAAGCAGTAACAAACATAAAAAGTTCTAATATACATTACGAATAACACACTATGGTATTTCTCTCCAGCATGTAGAATTTATTGTGTATGTTTTACAGACACACTTAATAACCCGGTATAAAAAATGATTATGTTTCACATCAATAAGAAGCCACAGGAAACATTTAATATTCATTTTCAAAATAGGTAAATATGTAAATGCGATTAATAAGTAAATGTATACCTAGTTATTTTTATATATTAAATTACATTATATTTTAATTGTTGCTGTAAGTAGCTACAAACTTGAAAGCCGTATTGTGACTTACACTGTATGTCTACCATATGTTCATGTGTTCATTCTTGTATATTTATATGTCAAATTTATATGTTAAATATCATTTTTATCTTCACTAATTTTGTAACATACAATACAGCACGGACAAAAATATGCAACACAAGTATTTACTGATTTCTAAAAATCTGCGGCCTTTGTCTTCAGTTTGATAATACAAATAATTTTACTAGAACACAGTTAAATGCAACTATATGAAAACATTTTGTTGTTGTATAAACTCTCCGAATGCGGAATAATTGTAGCTGGCTATACTGTACTTCTCTACTTTAGCCACCGAGCATCCATTACGCTTGAGCGTTCCTGTTGATTCTTGAGACCAACACAATTATAAACAAAAATTCTTGGTGTTTACAGTTGCTGTGAAACATTTAGAATGAAGAAACTGTAATTTATTTAGAAAAAGCGTCATGGAATTTTAAATAACCAGACAACTGGAAACAAAACTGAAATTGATAATTTAATACGAAATTTTCCATGGTTCTTTGATGTCAAGTTTTAAGTTATTGTCTCCCAAAATAAAACCCACGGCAGCTTCTTTTTACTTCTTTAAAATAAGAACTGTCAATAAAGTCTACAGATATTATGAAGGCAATCACGAAAAATAGCTGTAAAGACTAGGGCCACAGAAGGAACAAACATTAAGCAGAAGGTAATAAAGCCGATACAGTTATAGGATGGCGACAGTAATGGCAAAAAAGCTAGACAAAAGCGAGCTATGAATCACTTTACGTTTCAGCGTGTAAAAAAACTCATACACAAAAAGCAGTAATTAACAAATGTATATTTTTAAAAAAATACAATAAGAATAACAATAGAGTAAATGAGGTATGCAAAAGTTGTGTATATCCTATAGAAATCTAGAAAATGTTTTGAACAAACCAAGAACACAATATTAAGTTAATTATCAATACTAAATACTGTCTACATCTTCTCGTCCCTATTGACAAAATACCCAAAATACCCACCGACAACGGCTAAGACATTTCTGTTACCGGTAACAGATTTTAAATAAAGTAAAATACGTATTTTAAAACCGCCTTAACGGCTTCAAACAGGGTTAAGCAAGACTGTAGTAACGTGTAAAGACGATTTTTTGGGTAAAGCTGTGTGTATATATAACGTGAAATAATACGAGTTTAGAAAAATGTCTACAGCAGTTGTTTTCCCCATTTCCCTTCAACCATTAGGTCTGCGATCTGTTGCACCCTCTGAGAGCCGCACGTAGAGAGATGTGTGTGTGTGTGTGTGTGTGTGTGTGCGCGTGCGTACCTGACTCTGGGCTTTTTTTACGTACCTAGCAGAGTCAAGACCGCTGTAATTTGTCTTCCGTGATGAAAGTGTACAGGCAAATCCGAAAGTGACCTTGACTCCGTTCCATGACAATAATAATAATGCAATGATATATTAAAAGTAGGATATTATTGTATCATTTCCAAATGATACCGCTACTCTCATCATTCACATTGGTATATGTTGTCACTTGAAACTTAAATTTAGGCCTGCCCTTTACGGTAGTTCTTAATGAACTAATGTACGCTATGACTCTATATTCGGGATTAAGCAGTTTAGAGACAGTTAAGAATTGTATTTAATGTTAGTAACGAATCACAGCTGTGTGCTTTTAAGAGTAGATTTCTCAATTTTTTATTTAAAGGTGAACAATTAACGCGGAATGGATTGCCTATTATGATGCAAAGAGGATAAATATTTCTGTAAGCATGCATTACTGGCACAACAAGTTACGTATTCCATGCTAATTACTTAATCATATTTATTGTATAACCAGTATAAATTATAGGCTATAGCCAGTTTTTTTAAGAATGTAGCCAGCAAAAGTATCTTTCTTTGGTTGCGTTCAAAAAGCCTTTCATTATTTTAATATTCAGCAATTCTGGTAACTATTGAAAACTACAGGCTTTCACGAGTATTTGATAAGTGAAACATAAAGTTGCTATCAAGATACACGTTTTAAATGGTTGGGAAAAATAAGCCTTTAGCTAGATGTTTAAAATAAAATTCCCCACATCACACACACTTTGTATATACAGATACCTACTTTAATTAGATGATAATAGAATGGCAGTGCATTGAACCAGGAGGAATCGCGAACAAAGTTTAGTGGAATAATATAAGGGGAGAATATACAGGCAATGGCTCACTGGGGAAACAGGCGGTTAGAACAAAAATAGTTCTTATACATTAGTCACAGGAGCAAGTCTCTCACTTTCTGTACCTTGGCTGTGTTGTCACAAGTGATTATGCTAGAGATTTTTTAACAAAGTTATAAAGTATATAAAGTAAGCCGTGTGCGGAATACTAGCAAATAAGTATAGAAGTAAACCAGATTAGAGACATCACACCATTACACCACCACACCACTTATATTAATATTTAAGCTTTCCGTGTAGTGCTGTATTAGAGTCAAGCATGGACGTCCACAAATGCGAAAAACAAACACGACTAACATTGGAGATGAAATTGCTCAGAAGAATTAAACCATATGCAAAAGACAATAGAATGAGAAACGTGAATGAGTTAACAGTTAAGCCACAAGAAGAGAGAATACGGAGATACGTATATATTGATCTTGGCACGACATCCGACTAGGATGTATGTAACCGCCTACCAAAAATGTTGCGTCATTATAAGATTGAGGGATGTCGTAATATGTTACGCCCATTAAAACGGCGAACAAAACAAATCCAGTAACCAAAACCTAATATATTGTAATAGTATATTATATAAATATTGCGGGGCATTCAATAATACGTTGTGGGTAATACACATATGTATATGTATCTACTGGTGACGAATCCAAATTTTGGCAGAAAGCAGATTATATCTACGTATAACCAAAAATGTGTAAACGCTGAGATCACAAGCATGCTTAATGAAGATATTATTGGACGCTCTAAAAAGATCCCACAACCCCTGTTGTTTTGTTCAAAATAAAATCAAATGTTACGCCTATATCCGAACGTACTTAATTTAAAAAGAAATGGTAGGAAAAATTGGGAATATGCTGTAAACACATACGAAATGTTTATAAAATGTCAAGTAGTTTTGACTCATATGTGCAATATAATATGTAACAGTATAGGTCTGCATTACAAAAAGCTATGAAAAACTCTTTAAGTCCTAAACAATATACATTGCAAATTTTGGAGCACACAGCCATATATAAGGTCTACCCACTGATACTGAACAATATCTCAAAGGTTGCTAAACCTAGGAACGGAGAGGATTTGAATAGCGTCTTGGGCCTTACTGGGTATTATAGCCGTTCCTCGCACACCATTGCAAGAAAACCTATGGAAGGACTACGGAAACCTCTCTGCCACTGCTGACTTTATTGTAGACAGAAGACAATTGAAAGGGGTTTTCAAACTCCATGATGATTTCACTTAACTGAAAAGTTGTTGCTAATAATTTGTTGTTACATAACCCACAAGTAAGGCGCTAATGCTACATAGTGATGCATAAATTTGGGTATGTTCTGTATCAACCAAATGGTCAGAATAAACATTGTATGATTGCTTAAGTACCTTACAGAGCTAATCAGTGTTTTTTTAGCGTATTAGTGAAAATGATAACATTTTAGGAATGTTTGTAACATTGGCATCTAGATAATATTTTAATAAACCTCAGCGTTTCAAACGTGTATTTTATCCAGTGGCGTGTAGTGGAATTGTCGTCAGCTTTCCCAAGTATCTACACTTAGTAACTAATTCTGTTTTGGCACCCTGCCGCGATTGACTGACGCTTTACAAACTGCTCTTTTGTCATATATTGATTCGGCTGCCTAATCTCCGTTTGTAGCAGACTGTATGGATGTTGATTCACTGTTAACTACATTTCGTTCCATTCGTGGCTTCCTTCTATAACTTCTTAAACTTAAACATCTCATTTGTTATAGAAATCTTAGAAACAAAACAAAACACACACACAAGGGTTAAATTTTAAAAGACAATTTCAATACCCACATTTATTTATGCCAGTGAGGCATGAGTCATGACAGAAAAGGAAATCGGCAAGATTCAGAGTGTTGAAATGCAGTTTCTTTGAAATATTTTAAATTATACATTTCAAGATAGAATAAGGAATGAAGACTTCAGAGCAGAATTCAAAGTAAAGGACATATATGAAATTATTTCAATTTACAGAAGACAATGGTGGGATCATCTGAAAAAGATGACAGACGATCGAATTCTGAAAGCGGCACTGAACTATAAAGCCACTTGTAGAAGAGACGTGGGTCGTCAGAGGATGAGATGGGTGCCGGAACAGGTTTATATGTAATGTAATCCTTGAAGAGGAGACGAACTTTATCTTTTCAATTATGTTTTTATATTTATCTTTTCTTGATTTGTCTTCTTAAAAGTCAGTTGCCAATAACTGAGCATTCTGTCTAGAAAAAAATTTACAGGCATTGCACAAATGCAATGCACAGAGAAGGGCATTGAAAATGCTTCAATAAATCTAAAAAATATATTTATTTATGTTCATTCACCAATCAATGAATTCATTCTTTATTTACCAATTTACAAATTATAAGTTAAATGTAGTCGCATTCATAAGCGAAGTTTTATATGTGTACTACGTTATTGACAACAAAGAAGTAGTTTCTATGGAAACTCACCGGTTCCCATTTTCGATCACGCACCAGCGGGCGTTTTCAAATGTGCGACACGTCCTTATAAACATTTTCAATGTTAAAATTTAATAAAACGTCTCTACTATTTTACTTATTGTTCTGCAGATATAATTATGCGTATCTCAATACTGCAGCCATAAAAACAAAAAACGTAAAGAAATTTATATTTTTTAATTTATGTTATTTTATTTATACTAATTTATACATTAAATTATAATTATATTTCTTTAATTCTTGTGTTTCATTATTTGTGAGGGTTATCATTGAAATGTAGTAGCGGTTTAAGATATTTAATTCTTTTAATTAATTATTATCTACACATACGCGCGTGTTATTAACACCAATATAGTAAAACAGAAATGACTTAAAAGGTTTATGCACTTTTAATTATTAATCACCGTCTGTTAGTTTTTTTTTTGACTATTCACAACAACTATAATTATATTAGAACTTTCATTTATTGCAAAAATTTGTAACAAAAAGACATTAATTCGAACTTTATTTGCCTATAAGGAATACTCCAAACCCATGCAATATAAACGTTAATCCATACAATAAGGTCTCATATGACAGCAGCCATATGTTATTCCTTTCCTGTTATTCCGCTAGATTTTTTTATTACCTTATGAGATACTACTATAAGGATAACCATAACAGTAAATTGTCTTACTTGCAGATTTAATTCCTGTAAAACATGTTACCTAATGTAAATGAAATTTTAAAATATTTGTTGTTTACTGTGGCTTACACAAATGAAGAATCCATTTAATATATATAAGCATGTTTATATTCTATAACAAATTAAAATTACACTTGAATGTTATTTTTTTCAAGTTAACATTCAGCAGCAGCTGTACGAATTAAATATATTATAAGGTACTAACACACTAAACTAAAAAATCTATTGAATTCAGTAAGAAAACAGTGTTACGCTTTCCTTAATATATTGAAATAATATTTATTTTTAAAGCAATATACTTAAATTGTGTGATTTAAAAAATCTAATTAGGACCTAGTTGATGAAATGAATGTCTACACGCAGTATTATTCTGAGGGCTAATTTCAATTTCGATTGTAACAGCGTGTGGTTAACCAAACCACAAAATAGAATTTGGCGGTAAAATAATTACTTGTGTACTTTAATTGCATCGTGTCTATACCACCTGATATGGAATATACTTATTTATTCAGGATAATGAGAGGAGTGAATTTCAGTTGTACGGTGATGTAATACAATCTACTATAAACATTATTGTAACCTATTATTAATGTACATAACTGACAATCACACTTCGTAAACGTTATAAACTGTAAAGAACTGACAAACCTTTTAAGGGAGAAAAGTATATCCTACGCTTCATACTTGGAAGATGGCGACGTTGTGAATGGCGCAGAAATAATTTTTTAAATAATATTAGTGCTGAAATAGTAAAACCCATTACATTTTTACCGAGGAAGTCAAGAATGTTTGCGTGGCAGCCACAAATAAATGAATAAAGTTAATACAAATTAAATGAAAATATAAAAATTGTCATGTGACTGTGTGTGAGAATAAGCGTTTAGAGTTTGCAAATAGAATTAACCTTAGTAATAAAATATTAATATTTTAAATCAAATTTGTTTCAAATAATGTTTGTGTAAGGTAATTTCTTCTCCTTCTGCTTCTTACGGTTTTCAAGCCCTCTTAATCTAATCTGCATTATTCAATGAATTCAAAGAATTCACTTGGTCGCGGCTATCTATGATCCAGAAAATATCTAGTGGGTCCGTGTTTTTCTGTAATATATAAGAACGAAATACTGTTAATAGTTACAAAGCCTAAAGAGCAGTTGAGTACAAATCATGTAAATAAATTTGTTTCTACAAAAGAATTTGTTTTACTTAGTTTTCCCCTTCATAAGAGCTTATCCTATTGTAGACACAAAAACTTCACTTTTTTCTTTTCACATCATTGCCATCAAATTATCAACACCAGAAACAAATCCCAATCTTTTTCAAACACTTACGAATAGTGTTTAAAGTTTCTCTTTCTTGTGATAGTAGCACTGTTTTGGTATTACATCATCATTCATGACAGACCAGTATTATACAGTCTTCTTGAAATAGACGCTTTAGATATTACAAAAGTCATGTTCAACATTATTTACAATTTTGAATTGCTTAAAAAAGTTAAAATGTCTCGACAAAAAGGATTATTGTTAAGGTTTCTAATGCTGTGCAGCACTTTAGTACAGAAAGTTAATACATTGTACAAATGTATACATATATGAAAAGCTGTGGTTACACTATACAATATTTGTTAAACTTGGAATTTATTCGCATCACAATTCATAAACAAAAGGGCCTGCATTCACTCCCTATAATAGTAAAGTCCACTATATTTTTATAGTGGATTTAGAGAATGATACTTCTTGAACGTTTGCGTGGTAGTCACAAATAAATATATAAAGGTAATACAATTAAACTGAAACATAAAACTGGATATTAGGCAGTAAAAGAGATAGTAAACGATTGCCCTGAGTAGAAGTTACTGCGTGTGCTGATAGTGTTTACCAGCGTACAGTTTTTCTGCGGAGAATGCGTGTACGAATAATGTGTATAAATAAACACATTATTTATACTATAATGTGTGTGATGTCTTGCAGTCGCTCGCTACCTACATAGCCTGTTCTGTTGTGTCACAGATTATACTGGAAGTACGTATTATTATAAGTAAATTACTTCATTACTTGTATTCAAATTAAATTGTAAAAGACATGTCAAAATACAGGAACAACTTTAAATATAATACATCGGAACTAGCGATTGCTGATTCACAATTTACGCTGACGCAAAAAGAAAAATGAAAGACTTCAGGGAGGCAAATTATACCCAAACGTAGTTATAGCTCAATTAATTTAAATGCAGATGAACAATTGATATTTTTGGAAACTGGACGTATTATGCAGTAAAATACTAAAATAAGAATTTCCTCGGTCGCCTGAGAAAAAAAGAAATAGATAGAAAATTAATAACAACAGAAATAAACAAAGAACAAAAAATCAGAGCTTAGTAAAACAACATAATCCGCCTCGTGGTAGTTGATAATACTAAAAACGTAGCAATTTAAATAAGATGTTACAAAATGAATACCTGTATTTTCAATCAAGTACAGATGACAATCCTTTTAACTTTCAATTCATCAATATAACTTTGAAGACGGAACTTTAATAAACAATCTAGAGCACTGAGTAATGGAGTGTAGTTTGCAACAATAGTCTCCAACCTTGTTACAGATGTTAAATAGTTACATAATTTAACTCTATGTTACTTAGTTTAATAATGGTGTATGTTTCCATTGTATCGAGTATTTAAGTATTAAGACTTTGACTGTCTAATTCCAAGATAGTAACAACGATTGTGGATATAATAGATGCTATATTTCTATGCGTTTATATATTTGTATACAGACATACTGTTAAGAATTGTGTTTGATTTTTTAATATGTCGTGGAATTAAATTGGCCAGGATAGAGAAAATAATTGTGAATAAGCGGACTGTAATTTAATACATTTATTGTGCGTAAATGTTACAAGTGAATTTAGATTTTGAATGGTTAGCTAAGCCTTCTATGCATCATGATGTCTGAGAAATCACATTAGAACAACAAATTTTACATTATAGAAATGAGGCGCAATTACGCAACACTCGAAGATACATGAAATGAAATGATTTAGGCCTAAGGCCTACATGATAAGTCGCGACATGAAAAGAATTAAGATGACAGCCGAACGCAACAAGCGTTAGTCACGTCTGTTGTATTCGAACGCTCAGAGCACTGTGTAGTCATGTTTGCCGTTGCAAGCAGAATTGGAATATGATCAGATTAGCCAACCTTTCATTCATATAATTCCCACATTAAATACCAACATTATCGTTCACACACACACGCGCGCGCGCGCGCGCGCAGAGTACATATTTGTGTTTACACTTTAATACAAATTAAACATTTTTATCATCATTTGTGGATACAATATCAACCATAAATTAAGATTTTTTTTTTATTCTGGATGAAATAAAATTTTAAGTGACTTTACTTGTAATTATTTAATTTTATTTAAATATAACTTTACTTGAATCATGAGAATTTGTCACGTATTAATGTAATTTAAAAATCGTTGCAGCCCTTACGTTAAAACGCAATTCCCAATTATAATCTCTCCTACACACTGCACTTCTGACTTTTAAAGTTCAGAGTTGTTTAGCTCACTACGACCGCACGTTGTGCCCTATGATATGTTTAGTCTCATGGAAAAATGTACATATCTTTCAATATTCTTACGACGGTGTCACTGGTTGTTGTATTGTACAGTGGAAACAAGATACAGAGACTCTAATGAAGTCACTAATTACCACCTTTAGTTAGAAATAACAACTTGAAATCATCAGGGTACTCTCATACAATAATTCAAGTTATATTTGTCCATACGCAATAATAATATCAAGTAATAGATTTCCGAACTAATTATAATACAATAATTACTGTCCACTAATATGCAACAATTAGTTCATCCGCACTCTACAACATCACCAGGTGTAACTAACTAGCTAAATCTGCCGCTGTTACTTATATAGGTCCACCAGATATTTTCCATTGTTTTGGCGGCGTGCCGCCATAATTTGTGAAGTTAAGAGTACTCGAACAGTCTGGAAGCTACTTAATTGCACTGCCTAGACAGACACTGTACCTGCTCGGGTAGTCGAGAAACTTGTAGAACTTTTACGTAACTGCATCTGCCAACTTTTTGTGTGCGTTACGTAAGTGTCGTAGCAATATTATATGGTGTAATTTACACATAAGGTCATAGCAAATATATTTAAGTGTAGTGTAAAAACTTTTTAAATGTCAACAGTTAAAACCCTCTAATTGCATCAAATTATTTACTTTAAATCTAGTATTAAATTTAATTTCTTGGTTTGATGGAGCCATTAAGTCGTTTTTCAAGTTAAAAAAAAAATATTTTCCGCAAACGGATGCCTCACAATGTATCATCATCATCATCATAATCACCACCATCATCTTCAGGGATTAAACCAAGGATGGTTTGTTCCGGTCTCAAATAGCCAAAGATTAGAGCTGGTCACTCCAACGCTTCCTCCGACGTCCAACACCTCTCCGTCCCCTCGGCTTATAGTTCCATACTTTTCTGGGGATGCGGCAGTCATCCATTCGGCAAAGATATTCCAACCCATTCAGCCAATACTGGGCGATCCTGTCGAGTATACTCATAATATTCAGTTCATCTCTCCATCTATCTAAATGTTTAAAAATAACATCACTATTTAGAAGTTGTAAGCTTGAAACCTTACCGGTTAAAAGGACAACAATTCGTTAACCACAATCCACATGAGTATCCGTGTTCATTATTACAATAATTTGTAAGATATATTTTATTTTTCGAAACATTTATGAAAATTAAAAAATGTAAAGTGCGGTCTTAATATTTTTAATTTTAAGAAAACGAAACAAAACCACTTTACATTCGTATTATGTTAAACTTAGCATTAAATACTTTCCTGAAGAACATTCCCTTTTCATAATTTCTACTCACATTTTAAAATATTTTTAATAATATTTATTAAACATACTTTTGCTAAAAATCAGTATTCGTTATTAAATTTCAAGCAGTAACGAAAAACAGAGTAGCCTATTTAGCTGCTTCGTTAAGTGCTTCTTAACTGAGTGCTTTGTTATTACATAGAGAAGCCATTTGGAATCTTCGCGTACAAACAAAGATCTCTTGAAACAAAATTTGTGAAGTATGATGCAGTAGCGTGTACAGTTTTAAAGATAAATAGAAAATAAATATTGTTCTATTTTACTGCGGGAGAAAAATTAATTGCCGCCTGTCCTTTGTAAGTTTCAAAATTTACCGAATCAACGCCCATAGGCTACATATTTTAATATCATAGTATTCATACTCCTTCATCCAAGTGAGAACAATTGCAGTGTTAGGGACATACACTAAATACAAAGGGTGAAATGTACATATTCTATTAAAGTATTCACATCAAAACGCCTTTACATCAAGAAAGTATTCAAATTCACGCCTTTACTATGATCCCGTAAAAATAGTGCTTAAAATTTCTTCAAATTCTATATTACCATTCTTCAACTTATTCAGTGCAGTTTCTATACCAACGCCGTTCAATCATTTGTGATAGAATTGGTATACTTTATTGTAGTATACTTTGACGTCTAAAAGACGAACGAAATAGGGATAAGCAACAAATTTTGTACACACAAATCATCCGTAGGTAGGCTACACACAAATACACAAATAAATACGTTGGCAATTGATAAAGTAAACAAATGTCGGTAAATATGTGATTTAGTCCCAATGATAAAAGATAAGATGAAAACACGTGGCTATAAGGATTATGAATAATATTCTAAGAGTAGTGTAAGTGATAAAGAAGGGAGCAATTCCATTATTTTACGTTTCTTACAAGCACCAGCTGCAGGCAACATAAAATAGGATTTATATTATTGGTATCAGCTGTCGCTCTGACTTCTAATATAGTGAAAGTGTTTTCAAACTGACCTAATAAATCTTGTTTCTTACATATTGTTCAGCATATATTATATACATACAACACATAATTTAACTAGCAACTACGAATATATTAATTAAGTTTCTTACATACAATGAAAGTAAGAATTGTTTGAAAACACACACTTTGAAAAGAATTCAAAGCGATATTGACGTAATTATGGGTTTTAATACTCATAAAAATTCTTAACGGAATAATTCTTGAGAACGATTGCTAAAGGAAAAAAATAAACAACAATTAATTAGCGAATAACAATATATTAAATCGTATGTAATAATATAAGAAAATGGCTCATGGACACTGAGATACAACAACGAACTGTATCAAATATATAAAGAGATACCAGTTGCAAAATTTATAAGAATTCAAAGATTGCGTTGGGCCGGACATGTTATGAGAATGGAGGATGGCAGAAACCCTAAGAGGGCTTTGCTGGGTACATGGGAGGGAACGAGACCTAGAGGTAGACCGAGGAAGAGGTGGGAAGATGGCGTTGCAGAGGACGCGAAAGACATGGGGATAAGAAACTGGAGGAGGGTTGCAGTGGATAGAGTGGATTGGAGGCGGAGATTGGTGGAGGCCAGGGCCCGACTTGGGCTGTAGCGCCATAGGAGAGAGGAGATGTAATAATATAATTGAATAGTAATTTCAATTATCTTTAAATAATTTTATACTAAGTAATTACACTGTACTTGCCTCCGTCATTCGTGCATAGAAATGGAATTATTGTGTTATATAATGTAGGCCTACATGTGTTTCTCTATTACACCACGGAGTATTCTTTTCCTCTTCCTCCTCATCATCAACAAGGATTAAACCAAAAATGATTGTCACAGTCATTACGATCTCCTTTGTTGAATATGTAAACTCCCTTTGCCATCTGCCTATTTATGAAAGTATGACCAATGGTCCAGCACAGATTAATAAAGTCCAATAAACGATCATGCAGTAAGGCTAGCGCATACTTTATGAGAACGAAACTCAAGCCATCAGGGCCCGGCGATTTTCTATTTTTACGGCATCTTAGAGGAGTTAAAAATTCATCGATTGTATCCACACATTCACAGATGTCTGAAAATTTTATTCCAAGCCGCTCAATATCGGAGACATTCTTTCTCTGTGAAGTTCAGGTTACCTCTTTCAGTCTGATTTAAACGCCGTAACAAACCTTGTCCTGTCAACCCTGCACATAGTGCTCTATATCACTTACATATACATTTCTCACAAATATTTCTTTCCAATTTCCTTATTTCTCTTCTGGCAATGGCGCACTGCAGTTCAAACCTTGCCTGATCAGTCTTTTAAAGCTTGGTATTTTAAATATGCCTGTTTTTTAGCGTGTATTATTTTTGCAATATCATCATCCCATATACGCAAGCCTTGGTTTCCACAACGTTTGTGTCCGATTCCCAGTGCTTCTAATTCTGCGTGAGATATGATAGTTCTGATGTTACACCACTCCTGATTTATATTATTACTGATAGGTGTTTGTTGTGCAAACTGACTCAGTCGAGTCTGGTACATGTGTATTCCAAGGTATACAATCACCTTGGAATAGATATACTTTAAAATTTGTTTGAGCACTGCAGCTCTATGGATCGCATCTTTCTCAACCTACCAGGAATACGTATCTTTGATGTGAGAAGATAACGTTCAGACTCAACATCGAATTCTCTAAAACCCTTGTACCCTTTACCGAAGTTTTCCATTTACTAAGACACAGTCAATTATCGACTGAGATTTTTAAAACAACAATTATATTTGTGTAAGAACTGATGTCTTTATGGGGAAAGAACGTTTTGATTATCATAAAATCATTTTTTATTTTTCTCGTGTATTTACTTATTAGAATGGAGAAAACAAATTTGACAGGAAGTATTTCGCATAAATTATAAAACTCATTGGCAGTTTAAAACTTCCAGTTACCCGTTGCGTTTCCCATACGCAAGTTATCAAAATGTTTAAGTAACGACCATAACAGCAAACACTTACGTAGAAGACTATTTGACACAATAAAAATTTACAAAATATTGCAAATTTACAGCTGAAACTTTATCTCACGGGATCTCTAGAAAATTGTGTAGAGTGGTTTTCAAAAAAGGCGGGACGCAATGTTCATCTAAATAATGCGTTAAGATTTTTGAAACTACAAGAAAATGAATCATGTAAACGGTAAAGTAATTAGTAAGTCGAATTATAAATTAACTAATCGTGAAATACAAAGGTGATTTGAATTCTACAGAAATACATGGATACAAATCACTCTGCGCGCTTGTACTCAACAGAAATATAACCTTTAAGAGTACTTTGTTAATAATTTTTTTCTCGTTTGGAACTAATATGTTTGCTTTATTTTAAAAAGATTTGAAGATATTGGCAATTTTAAAAGAGTATTAATTTATGAGAGGTAGCAGTATAAATATTTTAAAGCACATATTTCTCGTATGATTCCGAAGACATTGTAAGTTGTCTTGTGAAGTGTATGAAATTAATTCATTTTAGAGTTTTCTGAGTTTTATATTTTAGGTTATAGTTACTAATGTTGTTTTCCAAGAATATTAAACTCTAAAACTTGAGGAAAAGTGGTTAACGTAATAACAATGTGTGCATTTATATTTATTTAGATTTTATGCTATTCTAATCCCTGTTTTGATAAATGTTTGTAAGGAAACCTGAAAAGTTTATTCTAGCTAGTTTATTCTTAGAATAACAGTCTACACGGATCACAACGATATAGGAGAAGAGGTGTAACAGATTAAGAATACAGTTAGTTGATGTAGAACCAGCTTGGTGTATGCTGCTGTAACGTTCTGCTTGACAGTACAGGTTGGTCGCGCACAGAATTCTCACACCGGAAGACAGCTTGCCATACGTTCTGCCCATGCGCCAGTTATTATTCTAAACACGAAGACATTTACTACTTAGGCCACGTGGTTTTCAAAGACTACGTGGTAATAAAATTTTTTTTATTATTTCCAAAATACTTTAGTACTTCAAAACAAATACGTTCTCTTCACATTTACAGTGACGATAAAGTAGCAGCAAAATAGTATTACGGAACAAAGTTGAGCATACTGATGTTTGCAGGTTAGAAAGTAGTTTGTTTACGTCACACCGCTTCCGCTTCTCCCACGTGAGAAATATTTGCGCGACCATATAGGACTTACCTACACCGTGGATACAGAATCTAACATTATGATGAAAAACCCAACATTACATCTCTTAAGAAAGAATTATTTCGCTAAGAGTTGAGGATGTAAGGAGGAGTAGGAGTAGGGAGAGGAGGAGGGGGAGGGATAGAGGATTAGGGGGGGAGGAGGAGGAGGAGGAGGAGGAGGAGGAGGAGGAGGAGGAGGAGGAGGAGGAGGAGGAGGAGGAGGAGGAGGAGGAGGAGGAGGAGAAGAAGAAGAAGAAGAAGAAGAAGAAGAAGAAGAAGAAGAAGAAGAAGAAGAAGAAGGAGGAGGAGGAGGAGGAGGAGGAGGAGGAGGAGGAGGAGGAGGAGGAGGAGGAGGAGGAGGAGGAGGAGGAGGAGAAGAAGGAGAAGGAGAGGAGGAGGAGGGTGGAGGGGGAGAAGAAGAAGAAGGAGAAGGAAAGGAAGAAGTGGCTGATAACTTGGACTAAAAATAATAAGGTACTTTCACTTATAATTTCACCTTTAATCTAAAGTAGCCCTATTTATTTAGTTTCACCTCAAAGTATGGTATTCAGATCATTTGATTATCTGTCTCAAAGAATTTTCATAAAATGTAGGGCCGTCTTGTACATGAGGCCATCCTTATGCTCAGGCAAGTACAGTAATGTCACATTATATTACTTGTATACTAACTGGATAGAGGTATAAATTTGTTGAACACTCATTATCAGACTCACCACACTTAGTTTTGTTGAACAGTAATACTTCTATGAAATAAAAATTTTTAATTTTTCAGTTACTTAACCTTTTCGCAGCGCATCACGTGTAAGCGGTTGTGCTTTGCCCGTGCGCCGTACTTTCAGCAGCGGCATGTTTACACGCGCGGAACACTCTACTGTTTACAAACTTTAATTGGAAATATTTAAAATGGCCTTTTCAGATCTACATTGAATATTTTTTATAATGTATTGAATTTTTTTAAAGTATATTTTTATGAAAAACTGATATTCACGTAAAATCACTTTGCACCTTTTACACACACTTACTCATTTTTGCGGTTTCTGAAAGATCATAGAATACACTGTTTATGTTTTTGCTCATATATTAGTCAAATAAATCTGCAATGCTATGTAAATCATATCAGACCTTTATTTAACTATATGCTAATATCAAAAATAACATAGAAATTTAATAACCTAATGTACATTTAATAAAACTTATTTATGAAATTCTCACTGAAAATAAAAGTATTACTTTCGGTTACACAGAAAGAAAATATAATGTTTATTTGTTCAATAGTTTTTAAAGTATGGTAATTTTTGAAACACGGAACAACACATAATGCTACTTTACAACTATCACACATATACCGAGTCTCTTTTCTTAGGTTATTCTTTGCACGTACGACACATCGTTTAGCGGGATTAACCTTTTTCTCCGTTGGTGGATATATGCTGGAAAATGCCTTTCTGTGAGACGTAATATTGAATCCTCATTTTCCCAACGCCTTCCTGCGTCTCTTGGATGTAAGGGTTTGTGGTATTTGTTGAGGAGTTGTTTTACAAGATTGAGTAAATATTCAGCCACTGGTATGTTTTTTCCAGTAATGCTAACATATGTTTTGCTAACATTATTTTGTGTATGTTATGAAAACTTATTATTAACTTTAAATGTAAACAGAAATAATAAGTGCAGTGAGCAATAATGACATTTGTAAAAGAAATGTATAAACTACCTACTCATAGAAATGGTTTCTTTAGATGATCTTGGCAGACACATTTTTTTGAAGAATACTTGTGTAGTTTTCAAACCCTCGTGTAAATTTATAATTAATATTTAGTTCCTTGTCACCAAATCTGACGTTTGCTTATAAACCTTTTACATTCAGAAGAACCAAATTATTACATGCAAAAATTAATTATACTTTTATTTGGGTCATTTGGGTACGTTTTTTAATGATTTGCTGTATTTGTATTGACTTGTGATGGTTAGTCACAATGACATTATTGATAACACACTTAAAATTCTATACCTGTTACATACTGAGTTATGATCTATTATATATTAGTGTTTACTTACATTCGATAAACAATTATTTATTATGAATTTTTAACGGTAAGCACTTTCATTGTTTATTGGATCAATTGTTTGTTTTCTAAATTTTGCAAAATGACTAGAAACAATAAATTTGAGTATAAAAAAACATGATATTGTTTTGTTTTGATTGGAGACAATGATATCTACTCTTGGCACCAGCGGCATGGCAGCATTTACGATATTTATTGCTGGCCTTGGAGTGAATTGAAGCCAAACTTTTAACTTAAAAACCAATCACATTATTGTGCGTTTTATAAGGGAAACTACATATCATATCAGTAATATGTCAACGAGATGTAATTATCAATCTACATAGGAATTTTGCCAAATATAAAATAAAATATATATGCAAATTTGATAACTACAAAATGATATTTAACAATTAAATAATGTATTTGTTTGTTACCTTTCATTATCAATTAAGAAAATAAAGTGATGGCATTTTATTGTGTGTATGTGTGTGAAATAAATCTTACCTTTTACCAATTTCAGGGGTGAATATTCATTTAAAAAAGACTTTGCAAAATATGGCTTTTGTGAAACAAATATTATATTCAATACAGTGTAGTAATTTAGAGTATTTAATTATCTGATAATATTATATTCAATTTTAGTTGCGCTGAAGAAGAAATAATATCTGTTTTAAAAACTGTATGTACTCGTATTTGTTTTTCCTACTTCGATATTTCTCATTTTTAAAAGAATAACAATAAGCATGTAATTTAATTACCTTGTATCCGTCAGTGACTTCGTTCTAGCGTTTTTTATATAGACGCGTTTCGTGATATGTGTCACATCATCAGTAATCCTCGTCAAATGTTAAAATTCACATAAAACACACAAAAACACATTTGCACATATTTACTAAATCACAATAACGACACACACATAACACGATGTAACTTCGGCTCCGTTGGACCGGTCCGACCGCGCGTGTAGTTGCCGAGCCACTAATTAAACTAAGTCAATCCTTATCACCAGTCATTACCGTCATGTGCGATTATATTTAGGGCTGTATCATATAGTGAGTGAGATTGAAACCTTAATTGTTCGTTTAATATACTGTTATTGTTGATATTCTTGTCTTTAAATGATTTATAAATCTCAAACTCCTCGAGAGCGTCCATTAACCTACCCTTGCCGCATACATGGATTACTTTGAAATTAGTATTGGAATCTGTGTAATTATGGTTATGCATCATTAGATGGCGCCCATAATTAGATTTGGTCTTGTCTAAATCATTTCTTGGTAGATGTTCTTTGTATCTTTTCAAGAAAGACCTGACAGTTTGACCCGATAGAAACAATCACAATCATCACATGACATCCTGTAAACACCTGTTTTCTCTTCTAAGGGGAATGGTTGTTTTATGCGTAACAAATTAGAAATATTATTATTTGTTTTAAACGCGACTTTTATATTAAATTTAGAAAACACATTGGATATAATGTTAGGTAAAAGGCTACCGTACACTGTCGTTATATACTTTTTATTATTATTTTAATTTTTGTTAACTTTATTATCAAATGATGTCGATGGTATTACGGTGGGATCTAGTTTTATATAGGCGTCGCTTAAGAAGTCTATCTATCATCGAACTCTTGTACCCATTCGCTATTGCTATGTGCCTTATTATATCCAATTCATCCTGAAAGTTCTTTTGGTTAAGTGGAATCGTTACCAACCTATGAACAAAACTGTTGTAAGCCGCCACTTTCTGACTATATGGGTGATGATAATCGGCGTTTATTGTAATATCTGTGGTGGTGGGTTTCCTATATCTTTTATATATAAAAATTTATTAAGATACTTTGTAACAGTCAGGTCCAAAAAAATTGAGTTTGTTGTCAACCTCTGTTTCGAGGGTAAATTGTATGTTCTTGCTAAGGCTGTTTAAATAATGTTTCAATTTCTCTATCTGTCGTAGCGTGCCATTAAAAACTATAAAGGTGTCGTCTACATATCGTGCATAGAATTTAATATTATTATAAAATTTGTTATTCTCTGAGAACAGGTAAGTATTTTCAAAATGATGCAAGTATAAATCCGCCAGCAGTCCTGAAAATGGCGAACTCATTGCGAGACCAAACTCTTGTAGGTAAAAATTATTATTAAAAGTGAAGTAATTCTGCTTCAACAGGACATTCAACAATAAAATTAACTCGTCTATTTGTTTGTGATTCAGCTTTTAACCTTCAATGAGAAGATCTTTTACAATTGAAATTGTGTCATGAACCGGCACGTTTGTGTATAAATTAACTATGTCAAATGAAGCGATTTTGTACGTAGGTAAGAGTTCGATATCCTGGACCCTTTTAATAAAGTCAATATTATTTTTCATGCTGTGATTATTTTTTAAAGCGATACTATTTTTAATAATATGATATAATTTCTTTGCAGTCTTATAGCCTGTTGCAGATGTGTAATTTATGAGGGGTCTGATAGGAATATTTGCCTTATGTATCTTCGGTAGTCCCGTGAGCTGCGGAGCGCGTGCATTTATTGGTTTTATATAACGGCGAACATTATGATCAAACAAACTACCGCAACGATTAATAATGCCATTTAGCTGTTTGACGTATTCGTTGGTAGGGCCACTGTTCAATGTCGGAATGTTATTGTTATCTATAAATTCAAGTACTTTGTTATTATAGACCTGTGTATCTAATATGACAATTGTGTTCCCCTTATCGGCTTTAGTGATCACGGCATTATTAGAAGTACGTTTGTCTTTAATTTGTCCTAATATTTTGGTTTCTGTGGCATGTTTACGGTATGTTGTCAGTGGTTTATTAAGCTTTTTTGATAAAATTAACATAAAACACATAAAAACACATTTGCACATATTTACTAAATCACAATAACGACACACACATAACACGATGTAACTTCGGCTCCGTTGGACCGGTCCGACCGCGCATGTAGTTGCCGAGCCACTAATTAAACTAAGTCACTCCTTATCACCAGTAATTACCGTCATGCGCGATTATATTTAGGGCTGTATCATATAGTGAGTGAGATTGAAACCTTAATTGTTCGTTTAATATACTGTTATTGTTGATATTCTTGTCTATAATTGATTTATAAATCTCAGACTCCTCGAGAGCGTCCATTAACCTACCCTTGCCGCATACATGGATTGCTTTGAAATTAGTATTGTAATCTGTGTAATTATGGTTATGCATCATTAGATGGCGCCCATAATTAGATTTGGTCTTGTCTAAATTATTCCTTGGTAGATGTTCTTTGCATCTTTTCAAGAAAGACCTGCCAGTTTGACCCAGATAGAAACAATCACAATCATCACATGACATCCTGTAAACACCTGTTTTCTCTTCTAAGGGGAATGGTTGTTTTATGCGTAACAAATTAGAAATATTATTATTTGTTTTAAACGCGACTTTTATATTAAACTTAGAAAACACATTGGATATAATGCTAGGTAAAAGGCTAGAACGAAGTCACTGACGGATACAAGGTAATTAAATTATTGTGAAAAAGTGACTTGGATACTATATAAAAACAAAATAAAATAAGCATGTATTTTTAAGTCAGTTCATTTGTCAAACCTACAATAACACTGCAAAGGACTATGTTACAGATTTCTGCTTATTACTTCTTTTCTTACGTCGTTTATTAAAATGTGTTAATAACTACAATAATTTAAAATTAAAAATCCTTTAAACAGAAACAATTCCACATTTTTGTTTAATGGCCATAATAGCATATGGCAACTCATATCATGGGACATAGTTTACATTACTTACTGTCGTAAAAACATTTTCAGGTATTTTGAAACTGTAATTAAGAATATGATGTAAACTCACGTTGTTTTTTGACGGTAGTAGGCCTATTTTACGTAGCAACAAGTGATAAATATATAATAGACGGTATCTCTACGTGAAAAAAAATATGTTGCGGAATAGTGAGTTGATAAAGAATTATTTTCAAATTTGTGATTTTGCCTTAAGATCGTACAATATATTTGTGTTCACATCTCACTTAAATAACAGGAGTGAGGACTCTCACGCATTGCCCATATTGCATTGTTGTCGTTAGTAGCTAGTCGATTCTGTAATAAAACGAGTCTTTTTTGTAGGCCATGTACCTATCCTGTTTCCATAGGATAGCTCATACTAACCTTATTTTAAAAAAATGAAAAAAAGATCCTTTTAAAAATAAAATAAAATAATATAACATACTCGTTCCTTGTGTTCTTTTGTCTCTCAACCTCCCCCTATCTTAAGGATATGAAAATCTAACAACATAATAGTAGAAGCTAAGAAAATATTTTAGTACTTGTAATTACATATATACACACACACACACACACACTCGTGTGTTTGTGCGTGTGTTTAATTGTTGAACTATAAAACGTGATTAGCCTGCTTAACGACACAGCAGAGTACGGAACACGTTATTTACGATTAACCTTTTGTGTAGTTTTGGTAACACTATTTCAGCTTCTGAGAAAGTAGGGTTTGTGGATTTCAAGAATTAATAAAATTTATAAACTTCTTACCTTAATGAAAATTTTTCAAACACGTGTTGAAAAATTATGTCATAGTAGCGGCAAACAAACATTACCTTTACGGCTTCATGAATAAAGTTACAATCAAAACCATAAAAAAAGGTAAAAAAAAGAAAGTATGAAATCAGTACCTCGAAAATATGAGACAGTTAGCGTTGAATTTCAAGTGTAGTTGATGTTTCTTGGTGCACCCAGAAAACAGCAACGTTTAATTTTGTCTACATGGTGATTTGTCTCTTATTCTTGGTACAGTTAATGTAAGTATTAATTTAATCAAAATTATACGTCTCTCTTAAATCTTCTCATGTCTGTTATTTTGGATAATATACATTTTGATCTTGAGTGAATGTTGCCATTAATTTACAATTAAGTACAGTAGATGGTAACATTTCCACGACATCTATCATGGTACCACTCAATGATAAATGTCATTACAAAATACTTCAAGTAACATACTTTAAGCAACAAAGTACTGGGAAAACACAAAAGAATTATAGAATATAAGCTAAAACATGAAAGAGAGTTGGTCATAATAACGTGGATAGTGTATCTACAACAGCAGTAAATAACTTGCTCACTTCCAAGTAAACCCAACGCTACCCTTTTGTACTCATTTATAAATTTTGTACTAAACGAACATTACGAATATTCTTACTACTTTATTTTTATAAGTACAGTATCTAAATTTCTTATCATACTATTCTTTCTTGAACCGTTAGTAAATACTCTCTCTTGTTTGAAATTGTTGGCAAGTTAACCAAAAAGCATGCATGGCATCCAGCCAATGCCGCAAGTTGAAGGTCTTGTAGTGTCCTCTTCACTTCAAAGTTATAATCTTATTATGCTCAACCTTGCTAAAGACATAAACACTTAATAACGGAGTAAAACAATGCACTGTTAACCTTGAACTATCCATTATATGCAGACGGTCTCTGATTGCCTCTGGCAGTTGCAACCGACAAGATTGTCATTACGTATTGTTCCACAGACCTATTTTCTGTACTCCCATTTAGTTGCCAACGTATAATCTGTACGTCGTCCAATTCTCTGTTGTCTTTTATACAGTCTAGGAATGTAAAATGATATTTATTTAAATGTCTATATTACATTGTCAACATACTTTTAAAATCGATTAAATTGTCAACCACGAATATTATTTTACTCAAACCTTTAATACTTACTACTAGAACTATAAATAATATTTTATTTGTTGTATGTATATTATAATATAATAATATATATTAAAGATAAAAAATATTGGGTAAATCATAAATAATCCATACATTTTAGTTTAGCGATATTAAGAATTTTCAGACTACATGTTGTATCCCTCTCACGTTTAGTAATGTGAGATATACTTTCCAGTATTCAGTATTATGTGATTTAAAATGAATAAAATATTTTTGCAATTATCCTTGACAGCCCTGACTTGTTTAGTACACGAAAGAAATAAAATATGATTTCTAGATTTCAACGAAACAAATTCTGAAAAATATTGGTTATATGCGTTTAGTATATATTTAAAATATTACAAACATATTTAGTATTCACTTAGTAATTATTTAATGTAATTGTTAGGAATCTGTCTGTATGAGATCGAATAAAATCCTCTGCCGTTGCATTATACAAACAAATTCAATAATTTGCGCCTGACTTCCATTAAAAGATGTAAAATAGATTTTCAAAGATGCAATCATTATTCAAAGAAATGTGAATAAGACGTTACGTTTTCTACAGTTTCATTAGGTCTTTCTCGACAACTTGTTTTCCATGTTGTCATCAGCATTTATGCCAAGCGACTAATGTACAAATGTTGCTGCGTGAAAATAAGAAGAAATTAAATTGTAGTTCCCACTTTCCGTCTATGCCTCATTCATCACCTCACCGGAGTGCGGAGTCATAGAGCCATGGTCCATTCTCTAAAACTCATTCTTCAAGTTACGGGCAACTGATTTTTATATTGCCTGTCAGCAATTAGCATGTTATCCATAGATAATAATGTTACAGAAGCAGTGAAGTTGATAAAACATTTATAATCAGAATAAATGAAATACGGTACATATTATATTTTTTACGTTTTTAACAAAATACGTCTAGTTACACAAATTCATAAACACTCCTAAAAGTTATAGGAATGCATTTAGAATACGTAGATTCATGAACATTATTTTGTTTGAAGTTCATGGTGGAACTTAAAAGGCCCAGAAGTGCATAAAATTCATATAGGAATTTCATAAAATATATTAAATACAAAGAATTTGCAAAAATTATGTCATTCAGAGAAACTAATTTTCATCAAGTGTATAAAGTATACAGATTATGCAAATAAACAAATATAAAAATCCAATAAATACCGCAGAAATGATAAAAAATGAATAATAATAGGCACAAAAATAATTAAAATTATTACTAATTATTATTATTAATAATTATTATTTTTACCTCAGTATAAAATAACGAGGTGAAATTAACAAAAGGCATTAAATATGCAAAAGCGGTTAATACATAATAAACCTCTAAAGGATTACGATAAAAAAAAATTAATAAAATGAGTACATACGAATAAAATACCAGTAACAATAATAATGAATGAATTACAAAATATGGCTTGAGTTCATAAAACACAAAATACACAGAAATACATAAATCATACCAAGTCAAACTTACAGTGAATCGTTTTGTGAATGAAATGAAACTCATAGGACTAAGTAAATATAAACTGCATAAGCTGGAGAAAATACGCATCACTCTTTAAATCATTAAAATCATTTAATTTATGCAAGGACTGCATAAAATCATTAAATTAATGATAAAATATTATAAATAATATTACAATTAATATTTGCGTAAAAATACAAAAACTAATCTTTTAAACGTTTGAAACATATAAACGTATAGAATCATTAACAATACAGTAATGAAACAATTCAGATTTAGATAAAATACTGAAAGTAAAAAGCATAATAACGCATAAAGCAGTGGAAAGCAGAATGATATACACAAGCGCATAAATTAAATCAACAAAATAAAATTTTTGTAAACAAATTCACAAAATGGTAAAATAAATATAAACTATGATGTGCAAAAATTCAGAAAACCTTTAACTGTGGGAATAGAACTATAATCGATCTAAGTTTTTATCTAATATACATTTAAGTTGTGATTTCGGATGTTAACAGCGTACAGCGGATCTATAGGTTTTTAATATTTGTTATATTTTATGTATATTGTACAATGTAAAATATTTATCACAAATACAAAATAAATATTGCTTTCACGCAATACATAAATATTTCGTGTACATAATTATCGTTAAATTCTAATCGGATAATTTTTTATTTAGTAGGCCTACACAAGAATTTAGAATGAAAAAATGTTTTCATTTCCCAGAAGTCGTGTGTTTAGTATTGTAACAAAATATTGAGAAACGTTTGTGTTACGTAGTTCTAATAACACGGGTAGCAAAAAGCAAATAACAAATTATTGGATATCGTTGCATAATGGGAAATACTCACCGCCCTTGTATGTAGGCAAAATACCAGTACCAACAATGCATGAGACAAACATCAAATGATGTATAATTGTTTAGTAAAGAAGTCAACCAAATGCCATGTAGCTCGTCTAAATAAATTTAAATACTTCCAAAACTTAAATCATATTATATAACTGGAAAACAGCAAATATTTCTATGTCTGCATTGACTGCCAATTGTCCCGAAATTGGGGCAGCAAGAATAATGAAAAATTTATGAACGCTACAGTTAGGAAACCAGTTAGACAAACAACCAATAGGGCTGTACCGTATTTAACGGAGAATATTTACTTATTCTGAAAAATCCACGACACAGATTGTCTATGGACTTTATTTACAAATAAATTTAATTCATTTCCGTAATCTAACTGTCAGTCAACATTATTTTACACTCTCAGTACGCAAGGTGAGAAAATTAATTCTTCTTGTAACTTAACCGGCTATGGTGACACAACTAGACCTGGGAAGGTACGAACTGGGTAAGCCCACAGAACGACTGGATATAACACAAACATCCACATAAGATGGCGTCAAACAAACGCCTTCCCGATATCGATCTACTCGTGATAAGTGGTCTACTCGGAACTTATTGTCCATGTATTTAGCCAGTTGGATTCATAAAAAGTTAATGTGACCTAAGTGTATTTAATAGAATTTGCCACTGCATATTTGAGGCTGTTTTCAAGTAAAGCAGAATCCATAGTACAAAGATAAAATATATATCGTAAAATATATCTGTACCTCGGAGGTATAGAACACTATGTCCATTTTTTACCAAAATAGCATTATTACACATTCGTATTTAACTTTTTTTGCTTTACCCAGAGGTATAGAACACTATGTCCTAGACCAATTGTAAGGGGAGTTACATGCTTTTAAAAGAACACTAAGTCCACTTTTATTCAGAGGAATACAACACCATGTGAACTTGAAGTTGTATACCTCTACAAAATTTGGATGCTGCAATACACCATCTGGACATAGTGTTGTATTGTATACTCCTGGTGGATTTTTCATGAACTCAGAGAAGAAGGTTTCAGTTCAGCCATTTTGCTTGTAGTTTGAGGCTTTTACTTTTGTTTTTCAACAAATTGTGGTAAGATTGAAGCAAGATGGATCCTAACTCTCGTGGATATAAAATTCTAAACTTATTTCTGCGCCCTAGGCCTAACGTTACTGCACCCATAGGTAAGCTATTGTTTTGTACATTCCTTAATATTATTAAGTTACAAAACATAACCTAAATAATATAAGGCATTGAATTATCATTGAAATCACCAAATTTATCAAATAATAAATAGTTTACAATCATTATTACAAGGCTGGTATTGTTTCAGAATCAAATGCTAATAACAGTAATTATCAAGATAACGGCAATGAAGAGGACATAGGTGATGTTTTGTTTGATGGGGAAGAGGATGATTCTGATGCCGACAAAAATTATGAACCTCAAAGTGGGGAAAGCTCTGATTCGGATGACAATGATGGGAGGCCTATATTATGTAAGCAATCAAAAAATAAGGTAAGAAATAAAACTAGTGCTAAAACAATGGCAAGTGAACAACCAGTACAAAACTTACTTGCTGAAGATTTATACTTAAGCAGTGATAATGAAAATACTGTAGAAAATCAAGCAGTTTTAGAAGAGGGAGGAGGTGCTAAAAGAAAAGTAAAAAATAAAACTAAGTCTACACAGCAAGGTAAAAAACGTGTAGTGCATGCCAATGATTGGGCATGTAATGTCCGCAAACGCAAATTAGCTGGTGGTAATGAATATTTAAGTAAAAAAGGTAAAGTTGTTCCTGCCAAAGTAATGAAACCTCCTTGTTCTTGTAGGATGAAATGCTCAGAAAAATTACCAGCATATGAAAGACAGAAGATTTTTGATTCATACTGGAGTGAGGAAAAGACTACAGATATTAAAAGGCAATTTATTTTTGCATGTGTTGTGAGGCATAGTACAGCTCGATCAAGAAAAAGAGAACAAAACTCGAATAAATCTAAAGATTAAACTCTATTCTACTATTTCACAGTAAATAACCAACGAGTTAGGGTGTGTAAGGCTATGTTTTTAAACACACTTTCTATCTCTAACATGGTAGTAGTAAATATTTTTAAAAATATTGAGCCAGGAGGTATAGTAAAAACAGATCAAAAGGGTAGGCAAACACCAAGCAACAAAACCCCTGATGAAACCATAGAAAGTGTCAAAAAACATATTTCTTCTTTTCCACATTATGAGAGTCATTACTCTAGAGAAAAGAGTGACAGGAAATATTTAGGAGCAGAGCTAACCGTAGAAAAAATGTATGAACTGTACATAGATGACTGCAAGCAAAAAAATGTTGATCCAAAGTTAAGAGCTAAAAATTGGCTGTCCTCAGATATCTTTAATAAACAGTTCAAGTTGTCATTTAAACCACCTGAAATAATACCTGTGATTTGTTCTATGCTAAACTGAAAAATAATCTGACTCAAGAAGAAAAAGAATCTGTTAATGCTGATCATGCTGCACATCTCAATGAATCAAAAACCAGATACAACTTAAAAAGTATTGACACTAAAATGGCTAAAGTTTCACCAAAACACAAAGTATTAACTGGTGATCTGCAGAAATGTTTTCCATCACCACATACAACAAACTGCATTAGTTTCTATAAAAGGAAGCTTTGGACCTTAAATTTTACCCTGTATGATGCATCAGATTCCTCGGTTCACTGTATTATGTGGGACGAATCAAAAGGAGCCCGTGGAGGAAATGAAATTGCATCATCGATTTTGAAATGGGCAGATAGTGTTATTCCTGGCAGTGAAATAGAAGAAATCACACATTGGTCAGACAACTGTTATGGCCAAAATAAAAATGTGAGTATTGTAATATGTTTTTTTTTTGATACTCCATAAGTATCCTCAAATTAAGACCATAACTCAGAAGTTTTTACTGAAAGGTCGCACCCATATGGAGGCTGACAGTGTACATGCATTGATAGAGAGGAAGAGAAAGAAACTCAATAATCTTAACACCCTGGGACTGGCAACAGCTGGTAAGACAAATTTCCAATAAATATTTTGCTCATGATTTTAGATTTTGCGATGATATTATTTATCGTACTGTCAGTGTTAAACCTTGTGCTACCGACATTAATTATCATAACGCTACCGATAAGAGAATGTTTATAGTAAATACGTAACTGAAGCGCTGAAAGCAGCATGCTCGGCGTTAAAACCTTGTGTTTTGTATTGTACATAAATCCCCATTAACTGAAACATTCTCAAGAGCCTATTAATTGCATTCAAGACGGACTCTTAGCCAGCAGTACTTTATAATCATTATCACAACATTTATTTCAGATTATACAATTAAAGATGGTATCAGGGAAGAATTGTATGCTACGTTATTTAGACGAAAGATTAACAACTTGTACCGAGCAATTTGTTACCTTAATGCTTGAAGTCAATTCATTTTCATTACATGGAAAACATGAATTCGCTTAATAGTTACACTTCGCCTTAAACAAATCTTTATTAACACCCTTGGAGCAAATTCGAATAAAGTGAAAGTGAACGACATACATTTGTGAGATATTATACAGACAATTTTCTTCTTTACATTATGAAACAAAGACTTTCATTAGTATAAAACTGTACATAAGTAGTATAAAAGTGGGAGTTAGAAAACACTTCCGGGTTCCAGTTGAAAACACTACCGGGTTCCAGTTCATGACGTCATAGAGGCACTGGCAGCTGGTGTCCGAGCTGTCCATGTGACGTCACTGTTTTGTGTGTGTGTGTGTGTGTGTGTGTGTGTGTGTGACTGAAACACTTCCGTGTTCCAGTTCATGACGTCACACAGAGGCCCAAGTCGCTGGCGTCCGCTGGGCTAAAACCTGTTTCAAGACGTCACGGAGGCCGTGGTTTCTGCATGTCCAAAATTTGGTAACCGAAAACAATGGGGGTACCCGGAATTCGGCGGTTGCCGAGGCCCCGGACGCACAGAGGCGATGTCATCGGGTACCGTTACGCGAAATTTTGGGGGCATCGGGTACCGTTACCCGAAATGTTTAAATCAACGGATGGGGGTACCCGAAATTTGTGGGTACGCCCTAACCTGGTTCCAGTTCATGGCATCACACAGAGGCCCTGGCAGCTGGTGTCCGAATGTTAAAACACTTCCGCGTTCTGGTTTATTTTGATGTAACAAAATAATCGTTCTCTCTCGAAATTTTTAATGTCAGAATTTTGGTACCCTAAATGATTAAAACAAGGGATGGGGGTACCCGAAATTTGTGGGTACGCCCACATGACGACGACGTAGAGGGCGTGATGTCTGAAATTTGACACCCGAAATGATTTAAACAACGGATGGGGGTACCCGAAATTTTTGGTGTCTGAAATTTTGTACCCGAAATGTTTAAATCAACGGATGGGGTTACCCGAAATTTTTGGTGTCCGAAATTTTAACACCGAAATGTACGACCACATGACGCATGTGTTCGACTGTAACAATGGTATGTCATTGAATATTAATTTTTACATAAAAATAAATTATGGCCCCTCCGGGATTTGAAACCGGGACCTCCGGTACACCAAACCGGCGTGCATCCACTACACCAAGAGGCCGTTATCGCTTAACTGTAATTATTTCTGTACTTATACTTCTCGTCTCTTACTTGTAACCATGAGGTGGACGAGTGATATCTACTGTCGCCCTATATGTAAAATCATAAAAGCAGAATATAAGTTTATTTATTATTAAATAAATAAACATTTCGTTATACTTTTATTATTTTACCTCTCATCCTATTCCTAGCAGCCTGAGGGAGGCGAATGAGAGCCTGCTACGCTTTTTTTAACGTGGTTTCCCCAACTTTACACATTCGTAAAGCAGGCCTACTCCACGTTATCTATCGCTGTACTATTGACTAGTACAGTGGTAGATAATAATAAAGATACACTATGCAATGCTAAGCCAATGTGTAAAAGCAGTACATATTTTTTTTATTTACTTTTTTATTTATTTTTTTAATCGGATGAATATGTTGTTCATACATGATGCATATTCACATTTGCTGTACCGTAATGAGTAATTTTCACACCCATACTGGTTCTTGGCGAGTTTACAGGTATATCTACCGTGCCAGTGACCCGTCTCGAACTACCAGGACTACGTTTATGAGTACTGCTACCGCGACAGTGACGTAGTAAAGGTTAGCACACACGCACACACTACGGTACCTAATTCTACGTTTATGGATATTTCTGCCATGTAGTATTCACACCAGCACCATGATGAAAACATGTTCACAACCGACTATATTTTATATCGTTGCCGCAACCATTCTGCATAAAACAAAGCTTTGCGCAATGCACAGTGTAAAGGGGAGTGGTAACGGGTTGACGATGAGGAACAGGACATTGTATGATGGGTACAAAGGATCTAGGAACTACAGGTGCTTGAATATCGTTTAAGTCAATCACCTCACCATGTTGATACAACTGTCGTAAGAAATTTGCCTTCTCAAACCTTTTTGTATAGACAACAGGATAATCTGAAAAAATGTCTGCAACGATGCGTACCATATTCTTGTACGGTACATTACCATCGTTCCATCGTATCCTGTGATAATGTGTTTCCAACCAGTCATTGATTTTTCGGAATTTCTGGTGCAGTCGTGCACTTTCGTATGGTGGAGCGAACAACACGATAACAAGACGTTCGGTTGTTATGTCAACTGTAACGAACTCTTTGATTACATATTCATTTTTGTCACCGCGAAACGCTTCAAACTCGGCAATAACCGTCCTATTCAAGTTCATTTTTCCGAGTGACACATGTCCGCATCGAGTACGTTAATTTTTTGAAATTCCCCTCTACTTTTCCTTTCAACACCAGTTCATCGTAAAGACGATCAAATGTTAGCTGTTGGTCGTGACGACTGCTTTCCAATCGAAAAAACGAGGGAAAAAAGAAGGCTGGTGGTACATAACACCCCTTGGCTACTAATTGATTAATGTACGATTTGAAGTGATCTTGATCATAAAACAAGCGAATAAGATATTTCTTTAGTACGGTTAATAAATAACCAAAACGCATCCACTCGGGTTCTGTGAAAACAAATGTTTCGTTCTTACTACCGTTAATCCGAACAAACGTTTTCCCAAAGTGATGACTGATCATCACACTCTTTTTATTTTTACGGTTTTCACCTTCTTCGTACAATAACATACTGGATAGTAACTGTTCACGAAAGATCATCAAGTAATTCCACTCAGAAAAATCAAGTAATATACGTTTATTTTTCCCGTTTGTAAACAAAACACCCGGTTCATAATTGAGTTCTTTATACAGTCCGACGGTAACGAACTTAGAGTACGAGTTGATCGGATAAGCAAGAGACAAGTAAACGTTATACTCACAATGGCTGCTGCCGCTGCTGTCACAGTCACCTTCCATCGTTGAAATGGTCTGAGGTTGTTGTAAGGTAGAGATCGCTAATACCTATCTTTATAAACTGGTAGAGGGGAGAACAAGTTTTTTTATGACAAATGGTGAACAGTATTCGACAACGCTGTGTACTGTACTATCCCATCGTGAATAATCAAAGCGTAAGCGGTGGTTTTATCTGGGAAATTGTTACTGGATTCAAATTCTAAACGCAC
This sequence comes from Magicicada septendecula, assembly GCA_034769895.1. NCBI lineage: Eukaryota > Metazoa > Arthropoda > Insecta > Hemiptera > Cicadidae > Magicicada > Magicicada septendecula. The sequence goes on along the minus strand of CM068367.1, from coordinate 307,925,722 downwards.
ATCAACGGCAGACGACTTGATTGGTTCTTCTTGTCTGGAACAATCGATGACAAACAACGGTGCTTTCGTTATAAATTCATTAGGTGTCGAAAGAGGCGTTCTGTTGCGACGGTCGTAGTATGATGTTTGAAAACGTGTATACATGTCGTAGAACAGTGCGTAACGTTTTTGATCGATATCCTGGTTCAGGTTATCGTACGGATAGTATTTATCGTTCAGAAATAGCTTGACATTCGTTAAATTGCAGTGATCAAATTCCGACGCGTTTTTCGCTATATTGTTCTTCCTGTCCGTCTGAAATATCAGTATCACATACCGTGGTTTTTCCAACTGTGAGGATGTCTTCAAGGTCCACGAATGTCGATTTGTCGTCGGTAGAATGGGATACTCGTGCAATTCCCAACTGCGGAACGGCATCACCAGTTCATGATCCTCCTCGATGTGCTCCAATAGCGGTATTCGGTACTTGTTTGACACGCGCACATAGGGCATCTTCCAGTGTACTTTGTTTATTACGAGATTACCGTTTGCAGTTGCACTTGATTCTTTTAGCACCATTGCGTTCTGATCGGTAGAGGCACGCAACAGAATCAATTCTTGCTTAACGTTCAGCATGATGCGTGTATAGTCTTCGTTGAAACCGAGTAGCATTTTTAACGGAAGACAAAACGTAAAATCACCGGTACTCTCGTGTATGTCAACGACTCATCGGTTGTCGTCACCCATCCTGCATTGATTAGATGCTTTCTTTCATGCTCGTTGCTCGATAGTAACAATTTCACAGTGCTCGTAATTCCAACGTTTTTCGTACGATCCACTTCCACACCGCACACTTCGTAACGGATCTTCTCAAACAAGAAAGCCATTGCATTGTTGATTAATTTCACGTTCAACGCTGTGTCGGTAGCGTTAACCTTGGTCAATGTTCCTTCGATGTACAGAAAACTCTCTGCCGGTAAAGTGAAAACATCCTGTTGTTGGATGGGTATACGTATTTCATCGTTGTTACCGTATCGGGTGGAAGCATACGGTGCGTGCGTACGATATTCGAACTCAACGATTCTGTTATCGAAAGCCGCTCCTCGTTCGATAGCTAGAATTTCACCCGACATTATTTTAATCGTATAATTTAAATCCAAGTGAAAGTAAGAAACGCTTGTTCCTTGATGTCAATCGCTTCAACGTTGAACACCGACTACCATGTTTCTTTCGTACACACTCCCTTTTTAGAGGTGACGTTTGTCCGAAATACAATCCCATATTTTCAGATGCAGTCGTATCGCGATAACTTCACAGCGAAAATCAACTAAATCCCCGTCCTGATCAACGAGAGACAATATGATGTTGTCAACGCGTTGTACGTTTACTGGTAAGTATATTACGTTTGTCGGTGTTTCAACTATTTTGAAACCTGTTGCCACGGTCGGATAAAACGAATGCAACGTGTGCTGGTCCTGGCCGTCCTTGTGCGCACCCTGTACGATATTACTCCGTACGTGAACGGTGTTAACTTTGATTATGTCGACGGGTACGTTCGACTCGTGTGTTTTATACGCTTCCAGCTGCTGATTCTCCTTGAATCCTAACATACTTGCAATGGTATTCGGTGTATGCGAAAAGTCGATGACATGCTTACAGTAAATTTCACACTTTAATGTGTTGTTGTTTGGACGTAAACTGATTGTTCTCTCGCCTAACTGTTTCTGCAGATACGTTTCGATATCACTGATTTCATAGGTGCCGGTAGGCAACTTGATGACGGACCACTGATCCTTGGAAATTTTTACTGGAAATGCATTATTTTTTCCTTCAGTAACGTTTGGTATTGAATTATACGATGTAAAATCCAATAGACCAACGTACCATTCACCGTATAACTCGAGAGGTGGGAAAAAGTTACACACGAGATTCGCAGCGTCGGTACCCGTCACGGTGACCGTTAGCGACGACATGCTGAAGTTTACTGATCAGAAGACGATAAAAAGTCTAAACATAAATGACCGCAGATGACCGTGTTAGGAGATTGCTTCCGTTCATAGTTGTAACGAACGTCGGCTGTATAACCAAAATATTGCATCAGCTCGAGAGGTGGACGTAAATTACCGAACCCGTCAAAATAGTGTACTCGATTTCCACGCTTCTTGTAACATACCCAGTGGGTTCCCGGTCCGCTCTCATCGTCCAAATTTACGATGACGCTTTCGTTCTTCCACGGTGCTGTATCCGGTAATGCGTTGCGCATGTAAACACCTCTAAAATACGGTATGTTTAGCTTTTTTGCGTATACACGTAATTCATCTTCGGACAACGGGCGGAGCGGTATGTGAATTAGTTTTTTCGGTACGGACGTAGATACAATCCGGACGCAGTTCTCTTCTTCTTCCTAGCGATTCGGACAGTTCTCTTCCTCCTCTTCTTCATCCCACCACCAGCACCACGACCACGAATACTCACATTATTTTTATTTTTACGACGTCGACCGCTTCCTATTGCTGATTTTGCTTTCATGGCCGCTGCAACTGCTGTTGCATAAGCTCGTTCGCTGATACCCGAATCCAAAGCCTTTACCCGTCCCCACGCTTTTTCCGCGAGTTTACGATCTGCAATACGTCTACTTTCGTTGTCTTTGTATTGAGCGTAAGCAATGTCGTGTTCGCGACAGGCTTCGTCTAATTGGTTGATTCCGCGATCACCACGCGCTAATCTTTCTTCAAGTTTCGTGCCCGGTCCACAGAATCTGTAACCCGGCAGATGTAGTTCAACAGGTAGTGCATCCACCGCTCGATTGATAACTGACGAAACAACGGACGGTACAACGTTTTTAAGCACGTTTCCGACGCCCCACCCCTTTTTCCTCTTAACGTTGTTGTACATCGTAAACCGATCTCCAGTCTTTCTCTTCTGTGTTTTTATCGTATTCATCTATTAACCTTTTTATTTCCTTCGTGTCGAGTGTCCACTCGTCTTCTGAACTACGTGGCTTAGACAATTTCAATAAGTAGTAATCCAGTTGATACTGAAATGTTTTAACGACTTTATACATCTCACTCTTTACGTATCGTCTCACGTCATTTAATTGTTGTAAGTTAACAGCATCGCTCTCTGCAAAACCATCCGCTACGTCTGTTATTCTCTTTTCTGCTGCTTTGAAAACACCATCTTCGCTTAAGCTAACGATGTTCTGCAACATGTATTTTACGTTAACCGCGTCATCTGCAAAAATCGGTGAACTCACTACCGACAACCAGCTCTGCCCAAACAAACAGCTGTTCGATACTTTTTTAATGACGTTCGAGTCTACGTAGTTTTTGTTGACCGCATCGGTCGCTTGTTCCGGACTTCGAACGTTGATTACCCATCGATCTTGTGCATCGATGACCTCACCTCTCTCTTGACTCGAGTGTTGTATACAGTTGTCATCAACGTAATATTTGTTGACTACGTCTTTAACGTCTACAGGAGTATCAACATTTTTAAATCTACACCCACGTCCATTTTTAACGTCCACGCTTTTACGTTCATCATCGAGTAGCAGACAATGTGTTTGCATATAAGTCAGGGATACAGCATCCTTTGCTGCATCCGGTTCGTTCAGACTGCGGATCTTTTTGTTTTCAACATCTATATGCCCATCATTCGTAATCGTAAATCCTACAGTATCGCGTAATTGTCTTTTTGTTTCTCGTCGCACGCTCACGGCGCTTTGATGTCTCCCGAACTTGTCCACAACCATTGTACGACTGCACGCTACAAATGATGTGCTAATCGTTTTAAGTAACGACACTGTGGTGACCATCGCGTGTGTAACACAATCGGATCGTCACTCTCTTTCCAACGAAAGATTTCTATACCGCAAAATGAACATCGAACCCTGTCAATTTCATTTGTGTAATGAAAGCCTGCGGCAACCATAGCGGTTGGACTGATGAAATGCACAGGCCATGATGTAAAGGTTTTCAGTCTCTCGTTTTCAACTTCAAAGTCAGGTGTCAAATCTAATCCGCACATGTTGACAGTGTTGACGTCAATGAGTTGTTACACCGACGTTCATAAAATGTATACGATAATGTTGGCTTCACGTAATTCCTCCACAACGGAGATGATTTCGTTGTCGTGTCCGGTGTGACCGGCGCGTTTTGAATTTACCAGCAGTCTCAACCGTTCAACCAGTTCGTTGGGATCGTTCCAGTGTACGTAATCGATACCACGTCCGCTGCGCGGTGGGAACAATCGGGCGATTATCTCTCTGTACTTTACACCTTTGTTTGTATTTATTTTAGCACCGGGTAAATGATAATGTTTATGTGCGTTAGTGTCCGACAGTATAGATTTGTACGCTGCTAAATCGTTTTCATCGTAGACGCTCTTGTTGGGTTCTTTCATAACCATAAGTTCGTAGAGACCCGGTGTACCCCTGTATCGTTTTCCAGCTATGTAGAAGCTGTCGTCTTGATTGATCTCCAACACCGAATTGCCCACCATCCATTTGTCTGCAATGTTACGGACACCGTACGTATGATCCATCTTTTTTTCTCGATCATCAGATAAAGCGAGTAGTAAGTATTTCCTCGCGAGCGGACCTTCGACAGACTGTTCAACGTATTCTTGTGCTTCGTGTCGACCTTCGGGTGTTGCTAAAAACACGTTCGGTGTTTCGACATCAGGAGTTTGTGCCAACACTTCCCTTCTAAGGAATCGATGTTGTGATGGTGGTGGTGTCATCTCGACAGCTGTCTTCGTATCTTCATCTTCAACATTTATTTTTTTAATTTTATCACCGGAGACATTCAACTTTTCCGAAATCTGGGTTAACGGTTCCAAAAGAGGTTTGTACGTTCTCGTTAACGCTTCATCGCTCTCTCTAAGGTCATGTTTCAACGCACGATACTTTTGCCTTATGTTGTCGCTAATTGCATCGATTTCTTGTGTCAATTGCTTGTCATCCATCTTGACACTGATGACTTTCTCGCACAAACTATTCTATTTATGTATAAAACGATCGAAACCCACTCTGTATCTACCCGCGTTTATCGGTGAGTCCTTGTTGATGACTATGAATCCGTAACGATCCTTCCACGCTTCGGCGCACATCGCTTTGAACTCTTCGTATTTCATATCTGTGTTAACGTGATCGTTGTAAACGTGACGTAAATTGAGATCATCTTGTCTGAGCAAAACCAAGAAATTGGCATTATCACGCACCAGTTGCTTTGGCACCAGACTATACGTTTGGCAAAGGTACAAAGTGTCCACACCGCTATGCCGTCCCATAGCGAAATATTTTCGTATCTTATTCTGCCGTTCACATACTACATCATCGAACAAAATGATTGAATTAGGTACAATTTCGTGCGGAGGTGGTACTTCATCGTTTTCACTGTATGTGAAGTACGTCATTCCTTCGTCAGCGAGAGTATTAAAAACGTCTTCCAACATACGATATTTTGGTTGAAATAACGATTTGGAGAACACGTACAGGTTCTGAAATCGCAGTCCGTTTGAATCGAATAACATGTTAAAGGCAACGTTTGCCTTCCCGCTACATGACCCACCGCACACGATACATCGAACTGTGTTTGGAAACAGTGGACTGTGTTTATTATATGCAACTTCACCGTTGTACTTAGCAGAGTCTACGTTCTTAACATTTAACTTTAACGATTGTTATTCAATCTTCATCTTAACTCATTTACGTTCGGTTAAATACTGTGGTAATGTTATTATATCAGATCTTTTTTATGTATCCACGAATCGTGTTTACCGTCAAAGCCGAGCCAGCGCACTCGCACGCGATCACCTTTACGTTGTAATATTTTCTCAACGAGATACACATCACCAACGCTGGTTTTACTCAATTCTTGTTCATAAAACCCACCTTTCACAACGTCACCCGTGTGATCTTTCAACAAGTACGTAACCGGTACGGTTGGCTGAACTCTGTGCACTGTATATATCTCGTTCGTCCAGTTTGGTGTATAACCTTTAGCGAATGTGATTTTGTATTTACTGATACGCACTCGATCGCCTATTTTAAATTTATGTTTCTTGCTCACTTTCCGCGGTACGGTATTTTTTCTTATTCGTTCCAACACAATTCGCTCGTTGCTCTTGTCGACTTGTCGCGATTTTATCTCTATAATTCTATGCACTCTGTCGTTGTATTTCATCACCAGTTTAGGCAAAAGCGACAACCACCGATAATGGCCTTGCTTGCTGAACGCGCGGTACATGTTCGTTTTCAACGTACGATTAAATCGCTCTACGATGGACGCTTTCTTCTGGCTATACGTTGAATAGTGTTTGACGTTGAATCTCTTTAGTAAAGCTTGTACGGTAGTGTTAAAGTACTCTTTCCCCTTATCCGTTTGCAGGTATTTCATTTTATTTTTTACAATTATTGGTTCGAGAGCCTGTGCTACTTCAACACCCGATTTAGTTTTTAAGGGAATCGCATATGCATACTTGCTAAAGCGTTTATTACCGTCATTAGATATTTGTACCCCTTGTTCAACTTGGCATGCGGTATCATTTCCACCAAATCCGCTTGGTAGAGATCGTGTAACCCCTTCACCTCCACCGCACGTCTGGGAAAGTTCCTTCTCACCGGTCTGTGCAATTCTTTTGCAATAGTTTTGCGTACGTTTTCCATATCGCCACCCCAAACGCGAATCGCAAAATTTTGGTACGAGATATACCGTTAGGTTTTCACTGAACCTCACCGACTTCATCGTCGCTACTGACAGTGTATTGCTCCTGCAAGCGAGTCTTATATCAACGTATATCGAACGCATAATTTATAACGGATTTTCTCGCTTGCTGAATTTTCTCGCGTCTGGGTTGACAGAATTTATAATGACCGTACGCCAGTTTTGTTTCACCGTCATCCAAGACATATCGTTTGTCATCGTACGGTGACAGCGATAATTTTGTAAGCTTTCTTGTGTATATGTTATGTTTTTCGCTTTGGATAGTCTGCGCCGTAGTATAAGTTTGAGAAGTGGTCTTTACACATTGTTTATAAAGTTGATGTTTCAACTGTGTAGCTATCGCGGAACGTGGCACACCTTTCGCTACCTTTTTCTCTTTATCGTTTGCCGTAACGAATGAATAACATTTTGCGCGCAACCCGACAAATTCAAGTATCGGTATTCCATTTGTTTCGTCTTTAAAAGTACCCAATTTTTTCTTGTTTGTTTCACTATAGCACGGATGTGCCTTAGGTTACTCCGACGTGTCAAAGAGTTCGAGATGCTCCTCCATGTCTTTGTACACATCGTCGGTGCGAATGTCGTACAACAGAGAGTCAGTGTCCGTCATACATAGACGTGCACGTGACCCGTACGTATTCATCGTGAATCCGTAATGGAACCGATACATAATCAGCTTACTAATATCCAATACACTGAACCCAACGTACAAAGGTCGGTTCAGTGTAATGGATGTTTTTTCATCGTGAGACCTACCAGGTCCTCGTTATAGATGAAAAAATGTTGTAGCCTGGGGTTAGCGGTTAGTTTGTAAAGTTTCTTCTCGTTTGGAACTAACTTGAAATCGATTCGCTTCCGTACGTTTTCCAACGATTTTCCGTACGGTGCGTTATTCATTAACTAAAAAAAGTCTTTTTCAAAGGTGTTTCTGGCTTCCTTTCGTCGCTCCGTATTAAAATCGATGAAAGGTTTCAACCATACGCACTGTGTGAATGCTAACACACGTTGAATCGCTTTCAACTCCATTCCTAGTTCGAGGTAGAGTTTCAATGTTCTGTAATGAACAATGTATTTTGTCTTGTCCTCGAGGGACGTTATCAGTTTTTCTACCTTACCGTTACTACACACAAAGTCTTTTAACAGCTTCATGCGATAGCAGTACGGTGAAAGCATACTGTCCGTAATAGTACACTTTTCGGGTGCTAAAGGGTAGTCACTGTGTAAGTCGTGTAGGTAATGTGGATACCCCAGATCGACTTCCAGGATATAACCGGTGTCATCATCGTCACGTAACGCGTGCACGTTCAACGTATCGACCTCTGTACGTTCCAACCATCGAAAACCGGACAGTGGTAAAGGCTGTGTCATAGCCGTTCCGTACAGGTTGGTACAATCGAGGTAGAGTAAATAGTTATGCGGCTTGCTTGCGTCATAATCGGGAATGTACGGGTTGTTGGCTTTGGCGTACCGATTAGAAATTGCTGCTAAGCCGCCACGGATACCTCTTTCGATGTACAGGTGTACGTCTATATCGCGGAGTAACTCTAACCTAACTCCTGTCATTTTCAGCATCGCGTTCCACGCTAAACCGGCGGTGGTAAAAACGTTACACGGATCGAGTTCGTAGTACTGCAGGCTCATGTTTCGAAAGTTTTCAAATACATCTGCAAGCAGTAGTACATCCGTTTTTAAATAAAGGTCATGATAATCACCGAACGTTTGCATGTCGAAAGCCGACCAAACCGCTCCAGCGTGCGCGTAAACTTCTTCGTTTATATCCGACTCTGTCAACCAGTTGTAAAAATGTTCGCGGTCCGGTAACTGCCTCTCGTCAATTTTGAATCGTCCGTAACGTGTTCGTAAGGGTACACACCTTTACGCAACAGTAAATTAACATTACGCTTGTAAAATTGATTAAGGATTTTAAATTTATCTGCGGATAAGTTGGAGACGAGTTTTTCAAGTGACGCGTTCATGAACCGCAGAGAATCGAGAAACCGTAGCTGACCGAGTGTAACGGAGATGTAACGTTCGCTTGTAGTAGCGATACACGTTATTTCATCTTCCTTGTACTTTCCAAAACCTTGCATCAAATGATGCGAGTCATAGCCACTTAAATTATGGAAAAAAACCGGAACGTGTGTTGGTATTTTGTAATTTATATTACACGCATTGTGAGCAGCGCCTAAATAGTTTCCCGTTATGTGGCAATGGTTTCGAACCGTGTCATCCGTTAACGCTTTCTTGCACATATGACAGTGCGTAGCGTTTCGGAATGACCGTTCATCGGCCGCTGTCATTTGGATCGGTTTATTAAACTTTCTATCAAGTCGTTGAACGTCGGCTAAAAGCACACGAAGGAACGTGTCCACCACGTTTTTACCGCGGTATATTACAGGTTCCTTGACGGCGTTTCCCATCCAGTCAACTATCACATAGCAGAAACTGGCTGGTATATGATGTGCCACGTTTTTACCGGTGGTCGGAACAATAAACGATTCGAAGTCAGCGTATACCGTATAAGGTACGCGGTGACAAAGTGAAAAGTTTTTAAAATACATCCACTTTTCGTTCTCGTTAGGAAGTTTTACCTTCTGTACTCCGTGCTGAGAACAGTTGCGTTCGTGTTCTTCAACTCGTTTTCGCGCCGCGTTAGTATCTTTATTGTCCGAAAATCGGTGTAGACAGTAGTTGCAGTAAAACGAAGCACTGTTTCGTTTTGACAACGACGAAAGCATACGCGAAAGGTTCCGTATGAGGCAGTAGTGTGTAATGTTCGCGTCGGACAGTAGCAGTAGGTTTACGTGGTACTTTCTACCGCGATGTTCAGTGATACGTAAAGGATATACCTCGCCTTCGTAGCCAAAAACGTTAACGGATATGTTTTCGTTTAATTTTTCAAAACGTTCTATCTTATTGACTGCAACGGGATAAGGTATGTCCTTCATGTTTATTTCTTCTTCGTACGGAAGGTAATGGCTAACGCGATGCGGGTTACAGGCGATCGGGTGTATACCGGCGAGCACAGACCAAAAGAAACACTTTTCATCTTCTAAATTTTTCACATTAATAATTCCTTTCTTACTGTGTGACAATTTAGATGGTGTAGGTAGAAAGCTCGTCCCCACAAGAGGATTGTATTTTGTAATATTTAATTCCACCGACTCGACACCGTTTTCGACCCACCCGCTTCCGTCACGCGTGAATTTGTCAACGGATTCCATTATTTTCTCGCTAGCTATCGAATACTGTTCATCGATATCGTCATACTGTGACTTAAGTTCTGTACGTGATCTAAATACCGCATTACAATAAATATTTTCGGTGTTTTTTAATTTTTTAAAAGATACACGAACTGCTAAATACCACTTTATATAATTATTTAATGCTACGGCTTCGCTACAAATCTTATCAATACCCGGGTGTTTGTAATCTAATAATACTGTTTGTGTGTTTAGTGTATTGTCAAGTATCATAAATTTTATAGTAATTACATTACCATTGATAGCACGGTGTTCGCTGCTGCTGCCGCTGCTGCTGCTGCTGCTGCTGTCGGTCATTGTGAAAGGAGTGAGGCCGGCTTCGCGTCGTCGGTTCCCTATATAGACAGTCCGGTAACCGGTGACTCTGTCGCCGCGCGCCCTTGACCGATCGGCCTCGCGAGGAGCAGCGGTGCGGGGTAGGTAGTCGTCCGGTCGTGACCGACGACGCGCGTTGCGGTGGGTGGGGTGGGGTGTAGGAAGCCGACGTCCGTGACCGATGCGGTGCGGGTGTGGGGTGGAGGTGCGGGGTAGGGAGCTAGGTTGCAGCCGGTGTCCGTGACCGAGAGGTATGCGAGGTGCGGGGTACAGGATGCCGGCGACCTTGAACGAAGCGCGCTGGTTAAGTCGCCTCCCGCGGGATGTAGGGTGCGGGTACGGGGGGCTGGGTTGTACGACCGGTCGTGACCGAAAGCAGATGGTGGCCCGAGACGACGCGTGGTGGGGTGCGGGGTAGGGGTGACCGTGACCGACGGACTCGATTGCGGTTGGTGGGGTGCGGGGTGGGGTGTAAACCCGGTCGTTGCGGAGCGACAGACAAAGTAATTGAACAAAATATGTAGGCGAGGTGCGGGTGGTGGTGAGGCTTTGGGTGCGGTGTGGGCGTGCGGGGTGGGATGTCATCGTCCGGTGGTGACCGAAAGCAGATGGTGGCCCGAGACGACGCGGGGTGGGGTAGGAAGCAAAATTATAACCGTTACCGTTGCGGTAGTGGTGCGTGGTGCGGGGTAGGGTGTCGTCGTCCGGTCGTGACCGAAGGAGATGACGCTTTAGAAGGAAGGAACGTGGTCGGGGGAAACAGAATAAATACGCCAGTGTTTCCCTGTGCAGTCATCAGTACTCGGCATGGAAGGAATCGTTGCGAACGCGAAGACAGTTGAAAATTTTTTACCAAAAAGAGACTTGTCAAGTCTTTCTTTAGGAGTAAAGAATCATATAATTCACATGAAATTTGTGAAATTCGGGGAGTCAGTTGTGGTAGATGTGGAAGATACCGGAGCCTGTCCTCAGCCGGAGGATAAATTGTTCTATGTATACCTACCTAAAAGATGGTGTGACGTATTTACAGAGGAGCAATTGAAAGCTGTGAAGCCTTGTGTGTTATCACTATGCGTAACCTTACACACTCCGCTGGCGAACGAGAAAGTGAGCGTGCAGTTGGACATTGATTATGTGAGTATGATATTTCAGTACCACTAATAATTACTTATACAGAAGTGGTTATGTATTAATTTTTTTCTCTTTTTTTCCAGACCAAATAAACGAGAACAGGATTGATTTATTGTAATAATAATAGTAATAATAACATTAATAGTAAAATGTTTTTTAAATGATGAAGTAGACTTCTCTATTTTTTTTGTCGTTTTTTTAATGTTAACTGTTCATTTTCAGAGAAAGAACAAGGTGTTGCTTGGATCTAATATTGTAGAAAAACTTTTAAACAGAGAAATAAATGGTAATAATAGATTATATTGTCAATGCGACATGATTAAATTCGATTATAATTTTAGAAATAATCGTAAGACACTGAGTAGATGGATATCAATACGAAACGAAAAGAATATTTACAAAATGAAAGTATTTATTCGTAATGAGTTTTTCAAACTCTTCAAAACATCAATTAGTTATTGTAACAACCATAATATTGAATATCTTCAAATAAAAGGTTTGCTAATTGCTAAAACAAAGCTGGTTAATCATATATACTATATGATGTATAATTTTACTGGTACAGCGTATACCTTGCTGGTAAAAAAATATGAGTGGTCAAGGCATGACTCTAGCGGATGTCCGCTTCGTAACCGTTGTCGCGTCTGTTGTTATCTAAGATATCAAAATGACTTTAATTCAGAATACATGTTTGTTTTAATACCACACTAACTATCATTTGATGTGTCTACATTCTTTTGTATTTGATCAAGTATTATTAATTGTAGGAAATTATATTCTGTTTTTAATTATTAAAAAACGTATGTGGTTTATAACATAAAAAGTTGAGATAAACAATCATTAAAGTGTTAATTAAATTTTTATGTGTAATTAAATTTTTTAAAAGATTTCTCTCATAGTTACACAAACCTTGTTTCGATGTTATGTGTTTGTGCGAATGCGAGGGAGATGTATGTCGTTCACCACCATATGGTGACCACTGTAACATTCTGAGTGCTTGTGAGTGGAGAGAATTTACACTCTGAAGAACAATTGTTTTAAAAAATTGTTTTGACGAAAAAATATAATTGGTTAAGGCATAATTCCACTGGATGTGCGCTTTATAATCGTTGTTACCTCTGTTATTATCTAAAATACTAAAAAGAGTTGAATTCACGGTTTTGGTGTACCATTTTACACATGTAGTTAACACCATATTAATTATCATTTGATGTGTGTCTACCTTTAGTATGTTATCATTAACATATTACACATCAACATTGTAATATTGTATGTTATTAATTATTATTATTATTATTGTTAGACATATAAGGCTTGTTTTGGTTGTAGTAAATGTAATTATTATTTTGTTAATTATGTGTGTGTGTATGTGTGTATATATACATATATATATATATATATAGAGAGAGAGAGAGAAAGAGAGAGAGAGAGAGGGGGAGAGAGAGAGAGAACCTTCATGGTTGCAAAAGAGAGAGAAAGCGAGAGAGAAAAAGATTATTTTGTATAATTATGTAAATATATATATATATATATATAGATAAAGTGTCTATTTTGTTTAGTTATGTATATAGAGAGAGCGCGTATGTTTTCCTCAATTATAATTGTCTTGTGAATATAGAACGTGTGTGTGTAGAGAGAGAAAAAACTTATAGCTTATGATTTGATTGTAAAAGCTTTCGATATTATTAAAACTTATATATATATATAAACCATAACCTATGTTATTTTTATTATTATACCCCTTATACAAAACAATTATTCCTATCATACTTGAATAAGCGCAAAAGCAGTAGAGATGTATGTCTCTCACATGGAATGTAACAGCAAAGAAACCGGTTTTTATAGTAGAGAAAGAGCGCTGCAACTTACAACAGCTTGCCTGAGGCAGCTCAACGTCAACCTCTCACACACACACACACACACAGCTTTATAAAACACGGACGCCAGCTATCAATTCCTCTTTGAATACATTAACTGAACGTGGCAGTGTTTCACACACACACACACAAACCGCTTGTACCAGCTTAGATGCTGTTTGACTGGTTTACAGGCGAATCGTCACAGGAGTAAATATATTTATTCAGTTAACAATTTTAGTAACGCATAATAAGAATATATGTTTTCTAAACAGTATTCAAATCGATGCATCTGTTTTATATTAACACAATATAAACGTTATAATAATACAATATCCGGTTTTGAGTACCGTAGGAACCGCGTCGGGATGTCATTAATCACCAAATTTCGGAACCCGCCAGGTAACTATTGCCCCAAATTTTAACCGATCAATTTCGCGTATCGGTACCCCTCCCCCCGTCCAGAGTTTAGACATACATGACTTGTTTTAGGATGTACCCCCCATCCGTTGATTTAAACATTTCGGGTGTTAAAATTCGGACACTAAAAATTTCGGGTAACCCCATCCGTTGATTTAAACATTTCGGGTACTAAATTTCAGACACCAAAAATTTCGGGTACCCCCATCCGTTGTTTTAATCATTTCGGGTGTCAAATTTCAGACATCACGCCCTCTACGTCGTCGTCATGTGGGCGTACCCACAAATTTCGGGTACCCCCATCCGTTGATTTAAACATTTCGGGTAACGGTACCCGATGACATCGCCTCTGTGCGTCCGGGCCCTCGGCAACCGCCGAATTCCGGGTAACCCCATCCGCTACACATTGTTTTCGGCTACCAAATTTTGGACATGCAGAAACCACGGCCTCCGTGACGTCTTGAACAGGTTTTAGCCATGCGGACGCCAGCGACTTGGGCCTCTGTGTGACGTCATGAACTGGAACACGGAAGTGTTTCAGTCACACACACACACACACACAAAACAGTGACGTCACACGGACATCTCGGACACCAGCTGCCAGTGTCTCTATGACGTCATGAACTGGAACCCGGTAGTGTTTTCAACTGGAACCCGGAAGTGTTTTCTAACTCAAACTTTTATACTACTTACATACAGCATGCTTATACTGTATGCACTTTGTACGCTTAGCAGCAGGACAAATACGACTTCATATTACAATTCTCTTAAAAGTTGTCTTATAATCAAAACTGGTTGTCAGATTCAGATAATCTGAATGATAATCTGTAGCATCAGTGAGAATTAAAGCTTGTGCAAAAGCCTGGTCAGGAAAAATATGGATCGCAGAAATTGGGGTATGAGCAAAATATTGGAAGAGAAACGTTATCAGAGAATTTCTAAGTCTCTCATCAATCTAACCACGATAGGTTTTGGATCATGTGCCTGCAAAAAGTTGTTTAAATCTAAAAGAATTTAAAGCAAAAGGCGACAAATTTATAACATTTCCACGTCAATCTGTTGCTGCAACGGGAAGAAGCAAAATTTACTAAAAAACAAACACTAAAGGAACTCAAAATAATGTTTTACCAATTAGACAGCATACTAAATTAAGTAAATTAAAGTCCAACTCAATAGTCCATGTTAATTTACAGTAACAATTCAAGTTTTGTAGTTTCTTGCAGTGATATTATATTGCTGAAATTTATTTGTTCTCGAAGTAGGCTATATTTATTATATTGCTTTACGCACGCTTGATAAATTAGCTTTATGAGATGGTTTGATACATTTTAGGTGAATTTGATTTTAGTATTTTGATTGCTTTCCCGTTTGTTTAACTAACACAATTTATGTTTAGTGTTCATACGGGAAATGAAACGTTCATGTACTCTTACATTTATTCTTTTTATAATATATTTTAATATACAAATATTTTTAATATAATTATAATCACTAAATTTTAAAAAATTGTAATAAACAATCTTGTTTTTTTTCTTATTAACATTTGTTCTTTGATTAGTGAATTATTTGTTACTGCGTTTGTCAAGAGATATTTTGTGTACCTAATTACGAAATGAAGGTAACTTCACATTATGTAGTGGTAGTATAAATGTACCATATAACTTTTAAATGAAATAATCGAGCAGAAACTTAACGAATGGATGAAGTTATATATTTTACATAGTGCATATCACTAATATTACATCGAACATACATATCGAAACTGTAGTTAATAGGTAAAATTAGATCTGCAGAATTAGTTAGATAAAGACAGAAATATGGAGTGACAGACATTTGAATCAGTATGCATAACACAAAACACACAACAATAATTTCGTAAAAACGTGACTTCTATTGAATTGATTTATAAATTAATTTACTGTCAAGGGACACATAGGCTACTTAATACCAGTGTCCGAATTGAAAGACAAACATAACTTAAAATTTTTCTTACAATACGTGTTTATAAATTTGCCTAATTTGAGTTGCCTATCAAACAGTGTATTACAGGTACAAACCATATGACAAATAAAATGAAATTGAAGAGATTTTTCATTATTCATGTACATTTTATCCGTTTAGTTTTATTAACTTTACCTACCAATGAACACCACACAAACCTACCTAATACTGAAAACTAAGGCCGCTGCCGCCATGTATGTATACCTCCGCTCACAGACCAGTTTACACCCAACTGGCGTAAAAGCATTCACTCATACATGTTTGAACCACATCGATTAGGCACTATTCTACTCGTTACTTAAAATGGCAGCCGCACTTTGATTTTGGGTACGAACCGGCACCCAACCGTCAACACAGGCCTTTCTTTTTTATGTAAACCGTAAGAAAAACAAAGATTGTTTCTATAACGTTGCGGCGTGAACGCATCTTCATTGACATGCAAAACATTGTAGAAGTAGTCCGTAGTTTTATAATGTAGTATGCTTTATTGTAAATGTGTTTGTGTATGTCCGCGCGCGCGTGTGTATTTAATTCGTATAACAGAGCAGAAATTTAAATTAGATTGTCTGGTATGTGCAAAAGGCACAATTTTTATCTCACAACCATTGATAATTACAACAACTGTTTGTTTTTTACTTTTATACTGTTTACATGGTGTAATGTATCTGTTTTGACACGTCTACAATGTCACGTTTTTGTCACGGCGCATTTCTGCATAAAGAAAAACGTGGAAGTTGTTTATAAACTAAAGTGTATTACATTAGCGTATTATTACTGTTTTGGATTGTTTTGTCGTTTTGCTGCATTGTTGATCAAAATTTTTGACCGTGAAAGAATGAAACGAAATGTATAATGCAAAATGCAAATGTATATTGTGTATGTTTAATTAACTCTTCAAAATATTGTATTAAAACAAGTAGATGAGAATTAGGGGAGACCGGGGCACGTTGGCTCAACGGCTTTAGTTCCCCTAGCAGCCATCAGAATGCTCCGCGAATCATACTGAACGTTGCCTGACCTGTCGCCCCCCTCCTCCGCGACTGCCAGTTCGTTTACTGTGATCTGTCAGGAGTGGTACCAGTTATTCGATTTTGTTGTATTTCTAGTACTTTTTCTTGAGTTGGATTAAATTGTTATATTTCTCTGCAAACACTGATCAAGGAAATAGGTAAGTAGTGTATTGAAAGCTCAATAAGTAAGGATACTTTTAGTGTAACAACTGAACTGAATGTTGTGTAGGTTTTCCTAAAACTGTAAAACTATTTCAAACATGGCGATGGGGCAGGTTGGCCCACAAGCATCGGGGTACGTTGGCCTGGCGGGCCAACTTGCCCCGGTGCTTTTTGTTACAAAATTAGTTATTTTGATAATATCACTCTTTAATGCTAGTGCGTTTTGAAACACATTTAATTTATATTTAAATTGCAAATATCAGGATTGATGTTTAAATATAGAAAACGACAACTAACTTATATCTTTGTCTACATGTATTTTTTTCTTTCAGTTACCATGGTTCGCAACTATAAAAGGAAAACTGAAAGAGGGCTTGTTTCAAAAGAAATTATGATGTTGGCTGATATTGAAGTGAAGCAGTATAAAAGGTCCGTGAGGAGTGTAAGTGAAGAATTCGGAATTCCTAGAAAAACGTTAGGAAGATACTGTGATAAATTTGAAGGTACGCCTACACTTTCTGAAGAGTCTGTAGTTACCGAAGTGCCCCAAGAAGTACCTACAGTAGTGGCAGAAGTTACAAAAGTTCCTATAGAAATGCCTACAGAAAATCAAAGTGTTTTAGTTACCAAAGTGTCAGTGGAAGTGCATAGGCCTACAGTTAACGAGGTGTCTTCAGTTACAGAAGTGTCTTCAGTTACCGAAGTGCCTTCAGTTATCAAAGTGCCTTTAGTCACCAAAGTGTCTTCAGTTACCGAAGAGTCTTCAGTTGTTACCGAAGGGTCTTCAGTTACCGAACTGTCCAAAGAAGTAGCAACAGTCCCCGCAGAGCCCATGGAAGTAGGCCTCCCAACAGTTGGAACCTGAACAATGTCTTATCTAGACTAAAGGTCATAGCAAAAGATATTTGGAATATTGATGAGACAGGTGTCACGACGGTTCAGAAACCCGACAGAATTGTCGCACGTCGAGGTTTCCGACAAATAGGACGTGTGACCTCAGCAGAACGTGGTTCCATAGTTACAATGGCATTGGCAGTGAGTGCAATTGGGAACAGTGTACCCCCTTTCTTTGTTTTTCCTAGGGTTAACTACAAAGAACATTTCGTTCGAGATGGCCCTGCTGGATGTTCTGGTGATGCTCACCCATCAGGACGGATGACGGAAAATGGATTTTTGAAATATATAAAACATTTTGTTGGACACGTCCATAGCTCTAAAGAAAACCCGTGCCTTGTGTTAATAGATAACCATAGTTCCCATTTGTCATCAGATGTTTTAGACTATTGCAAAGAAAATGGAATCACACTGCTATCTTTTCCGGCACATTGCAGCCAAAAGCTGCAACCCTTGGACCGAAGTGTTTACGGCCCTTTTAAGAAGTACGTGAATTCTGCCTGTGACAGTTGGGCGACGACAAACAGACGTCCAATGACAAATTACGATATACCTGGTATCGTGAAAACTGCCCTCCCACACGCAGTCAACCCAGTAAACATAACAGCAGGTTTCCAGGTTACTGGAATATGTCCTTTTAATAAACATATTTTTACCGACGCTAATTTCATGCCTTCTTATTTGACTGATAGACCAGATCCTTCAAATATGCCAAACAATTCAAGTGTTCTTTCAGAAGAAAATACCAACCAGATTTCATCAGTTGTCATCCCAGCAACCCCTTCTACTTCTTCGGAAATAGGCCTGCAGCATAGGCCTACCTAACCTTCCCATCACCAGAGGAAGTAAGATCATTTCAGAAGGCAGAACCCAGGAAAGGAAAGAATTCAAGTAAAAGGAAAAGAACATCTGCCATACTAACAGACACTCCTGTAAAAGAAGCATTACAGCTTGAACAAAGAGCAGCAAAAGAAAGAAATAAGATCAAAACTGAAAAAGGAATAGGCCTACAAAAGAAAAATGAGAAGAAAAAAATCATCAAGAAAGAGAAAAAAAATAACAAAGAAAAGCTATCTGTTGCGAAGAATTTGTTTTGTGACCACCCGGAACAGCCTGGTGGTAGCGGTCAGAAGGGCCTAAAAAGGACTACTAAAAAAGCAACAAAAGTAGAAGACGACGATGAGGATGACGAAGATGAGGATAATTTATGCTTTAGTTGCTTGAAGGCGTTCAATAAAAGTACGCCTGGGGCGGAATGGATCCAGTGCACCAGTTGCAAACGTTGGGCACATGTGCAGTATGTCAAAGGAGAAATAAAAGGGGTGTTTTTTGAATGCATTGGAAATCCGTGGTAAACAATCAAGGTGAATATTGTGTCGAAAATACAATATCTAATACACACGTTTATTTACAGTATTAAGAATATCTCCTGTTATGATCGTTACGCTACTACAATACGCAGGAGTAAAATATAAAAAATTATCACATTAACCTAATAAAATATATTACATTAATATGTACCACGCACTCTCTAATGAGCAGCTCTAACGTAAGTTGACAGGTCAGACAAACGTATGCACATTAGGAACAATATGAAAAAGAATACTTAATATTTTACACAGTCGCTAACAATTAAACAATGAAGGCTGTGTGTAAGCTGTCGCCACTCCAGCTTTTGAAGAGTTGTGTTCCATCAAATATGTACATGAGAAAATGTATTTTGTAAAATATAAATGTGCTTACTTAACTGTCATGGACACAAAAAAAGGAGAATTTTCACTAATTTAGAACTGAGAAAAACATTTTGTAGAATATGAGACAGTATTATTGCCTTGAAGCAATAGACTGTTTTGACGTCACAAGTGTGAAAATTTACATTGCGCCTAGTATTCTTTAAATAAACACACTCTATTACACACACATTTCAGAATATTATGCACATCATCTGAATATATATTGGATGATAATATTAACATAACTTCATTACACGTATTTTAGTTAATCTGTGTACTGGAGTTACAACGTTGTTTAAATATTAGCTATGGAATATAATACTCATGTTATTGCGCCAATTATGAAATATAAAATTAAGTAAAGCGATGTTATGTTTAGTCTGATCGTAATAATTAATAAACGTTGACAAGCCTCGCGTTGTTTGGAGACAAGTCTGTAATGTGAGTTAATAATCGGGTTTTTAACTATGATTAAGGTTTATTTTAGCATATGTTACTGTTAAAAGATTGATTAAAGTTAGTGGTTCAATTAAATTATTTTTTTCTTAAATTTAATTCGTAAAGTGTGTACTAGATGTCGCCTCAATTATCTTCACAAGGTTAAGCTGAACGTGATTACGTATGTATTTCGTTGACAGTCAAAGTAAGTACACAAATCCCTTTCAAAGTTAAATAATAAATCTTCTTTATTTATTTATTTCCGTATTATTTTTACTCTAGAATAATTTAATAACAATGATTAATAAATACCTTAGCTTTACAAATTTACTCCGTCGGAATGTTGGTAAAACAATGTCTGTCTCAGGGGTTTTAAAAAACAAGTTTAGAATTAAATCAATAAACAAGATCATTAAATTTACATTTCTTTTGACTACAATTAAATCTGCGAAAATACCTTTCAGAAGTACAAATTAATTACAAATCTTTTAATACATTAATTTACAACGCCAATCTATTTTCAACTCTGTAACGTAATGAAATTTACTGCGCATGTGTAATTTGTTTGCACGCTTCTGCACTAAACGAAATGATTATATTAGAGAAAATGAATTCGATATTCAGTTTTTGACCAATTACAATAAATTTCTTACCTACTAGACACAACAAATAATTATAATAGAAATAACTAACAAATATAAAAATAACAGTGATAGGGTTATATAAGTTTATAGTGTGCAGTGGGCTGTAGTGTTTAATTCAAATAACTAGTGAGTTGAGTTTCGTGTGTTACACATTAAGTTCCATTCAAGTAATAATAATTTCGATTAATCTACCCAATTGCAATATATTTGGGTTTTTGCTATAATATTTTCACTTTATTAACAAATTAGTTCTTATTGGTTCACTGATGTATATTAGTTGAATATAACCTGTCAATGATCTGATTCCAGACTTAAGTTTGTGATCCAAACACACAGAGAGGGCTTCTTTACACTAATTCCAACAATAAACTGTGTCTATTGGTGAATTTTACTAGCTTCTCGGTACAAAATTAACTAAATTCCGATTGGTCCAAATCGCATTATATATTTTGCCGACATGTTGGCTAGAATAAGTACTTGATTCCTACCTAAAAAACACTCTCATCTCATACTAAATACAATCTCAATTACATGACTATATATGAGATCTTTGTTTGATACTGACTAATTTGACACCTCACAAGCTAGGTTTCGTTAAGCATTTAGTTTTTTAAAATGATTTTTACCCAAATTCTGTATTAATACCTAAAGAGTATTTTCCAATATACTTCACATTACAAACAATATGCTATAAACGTCTTAAATATAACATGGGTGGTTAAACAAGTTTACATACTAGTATTTGTTATGAGATATGTTACCATCCTATTTCTTAAGTTTCTACTTAATTTAGCATAGTCACAATTACAAACAAGCTTCTTTATGTAAAATTTAAACACTATTGGTTTTTGAGATATATTTCTGTTTTACATTACACAATAATTATAATATATATAGGCTATATTCTTTGTCATGTTAATCAAGATAGTATTAAATTTACACAAGTAAATTAATCTATAGGTTTTACACAACAAAAAATCAAACATTCCATATCAACAAGTCAACAGTAATCTTCAATTACCTTGAACTAAATACTAGAATACATAGTTTATCTCTTTTATTTTTATAACAGTTAAGATTCTTTTAAAATACATGAAAATAGAAAACATAATAATAACATAATGTCAGTTATCAGTTTCTGTTTACTGTCTTACACAGTCTTCTAAACAGTGTTTCATTTCTTTCTATCTTATTACTTAACATACCCATTACTATTAAACATACCTTATTCATTAATTGTAACAATTGTAACAAATTATCTCTAACTTAACATGTAAACATTTAATTTTTTAAACATAGTTATAAACAATTTTTTAATTACAATATTATACAAAATATTACCTATTTATTTTTATCTTGTACTTCTGTTGGCTTTAATTTCTGAGTAGTTGGGTTATTAGTTTTATTAACAAATCAAGACTCACATTCTGGTAGTTTGTTAGGTTTTATGTAAGGGAAATGTATTTAATAGGGTAAACAACGCATACTACATTATAAAGCTACAGACTACTTCTACAATGCTTTACATGTCAATGAAGATGCGTTGACGCCGTTACGTTGTAGAAACAAACTTTGTTTTTCTTTCGGTTTACATCAAAAAAGAAACGCCTGTGTTGACGGTTAGGTAACGGTTCGTACCCAATATTAAAGTGCGGCTGCCACTTTAAGTAATGAGTAGATTAGGGCCTAATCGATGTGCAGTTTAACGTTGAATTTTGCATTTCTCAAAAATAAAATAAAAACCTACAAATTCGAAAGCATATTTATATAGTTAAAGTTGATTGTGTCAGAATTGATGTATAACATAATTATCCTATACTAATTTGTAATGTTTGTCTATATGATGATCATTTGTAATACGCTCAAAAATGCGTTGTAAAATTACATTTTTATTACGTAAATGAATAGTACCTTATAGTGAAACTGCTTTCTTCAGTTTCATTTATCCCAAAGTTAAACAGCCCTTTGTTATTATATTTCTTCATTTTATTCTATTTTCCGAGACCCTCAACTGTAACTAAGTGATCTGTAAAAGTGTGCAGTATAATACTGTGGTATTTAGTGTTCATGACCAGTTCACATCACAGAGACTGCTATACAGGTTGTATATTACACAGAATAAAATGTAAAAAAAAATATAAACGTAAAATAAATTATAAAATCTTAGTGACGTTTTGTACGTCTAGTTAGCTACAGCGGAGTGGAAAATAAACTTTCATATGTTACAAAAAATAACAGCTACATTCAGAACACAGTAACGACTAGAACTTCTTTTTATAACGTCAACAAATAAAACATCTACATGCGATGGATGCAATTCATAATTCTCCGTGTTATTCTGCACAAATTACTCTATAGTTTTGAAAACACTGGTAGTATAACACTGATATTGTTTAAAGGAATGAGAAACGTGTGAGGTTCTACTTCTTGTTACATATTTTCTAATAATTAATGTGTCTACAATTAATATAATCTTTAATTTTACAGTTATTATGTGGGTGAAATAACTTAAAAATATATTTATTATTTGTCCTTTGACTAGTACTAATTTACAAAAAACTTCACAGAAACCGACGCTAAAAAATTACTGTCACTTCTAAGTCCTTAAATTTCTGCATTACATTGCTTTTAATTATTTAGAACAAACAAAATGTTGTTTAGTAATGTTCCTGATATAGTATTGTTTTTTAAGAAACATAATTTATGATTTCATCCATTTACTAATGCTATTGCTTATGTTTCTGCATTCACCCTTTCAATTACCAGGGTGTCTGATCAATATACCCTCTCACACACACACACACACGCACTCACGCACACACGCTCACACGCTCACTGTCACATGCGCGCGCACGCACACACACACAACAAATGTTACTACAACGGAACAGATCAGACTACGGAACATGTAAAAACAAAAGTCTGAGAATAACGTATACTTTAATAGTGGCATAAATACACATTTAGTTGTTATTTAACAAATACACCATCACTACGTTGTTATATACGACGTCAGTTAATGTCGTAAATAGGGTTTTTTTTTAAACATACGTTGATTGTTACTGATATTTAAAATATATCACCTGCACATTATTATCTACACTGCATGTGATACAGACGCATCTTGTAATTAATGCTTGAACATTTTGGTAGAGACAATAGAGTCACAAGTTTAAAAGTAGACTACCAAGCAAGTAAGAAAGGAAACTTACAGAGACATTCTTGGTAGCGTCCATCCATTTCGTTAAGATGTTCTTAAAATTCAAATACTACTGCATCTGTAAAAATATTTTGGCCCAACCACAAAATCGAAAACAAGAGACTAGTTCAGAAAGTAAATGCTACTTACACTTACTAAAAATTTTTTTATTTCTATACAAACGATATGATAGTCACCCAAAATTAAATTTCTCAGGTCTTGAAAATATTTCTTTTGAGTTTTAGAGGAATTTATAGTATTAACTTTTCAGTACGTAGGCAGGGTGGCGCTTGCAACGCGCGGCCAGCGATTAGTCTCAACGCAATTTTCTCCAACGACGGTTGTATTTCTTATTTTAATTACAAATTCTCTTTCAAATTTTCTTGTAACACATACATAAATTGTTAGCTATCCACCGAATTTTCAACTTAAAATTCTACATCATTTATCGTCAACGAAAATATAAATAAAAATATCTTATCTACGTATAAGGAGTACAATGATATTGTCGAAACGAACGACAGGGAAACCGTAAATTTCTTGTGTTCTATAATTAAGCCACTTTACTGTCCTGTTTGAGTTAGTTCCAAACCTATGAAACAAGGTTTTTATAAAACATTTAAAACAAAATTTTCTAGAAGACACATTTTCGTCAAATTATCCAAACATTTCAGTTTATTCTATACAAAATTCAAAGTTGTTAAGTATATTTAATACTACTGATTTACAGTATGCTTGTAAACAAACTTGAAATTTTAATTTACAGAGACGGTTAAATGGTAGATGTAACTGTTTATGGTACTTCTCGAATTTCCTCCGTATAACTTGTCAGACATCATTTTTTATGTTATCACCGTGAAAACATGAAATGTATTGCGATTGGTGTATTTTGTTATAAAAGATTAAGAAAATAATGAAACAAAATTTATGAAGTTAAGTTTTGCAATATCCTTATGTTACCAGTACTATAAAGAAAACTGTAAATTGTAAATATAAATTTGTAAATTGTAACTGTAATAATTCTTCACTTTTAGATTACTCTTTAATATTGCTGTGTAATTGAAATACGTATAGCTAGTGATACAGCAATAAGTCTAAGTCCATTCGTTACTGACGATGGTAATAAAATATTTATCAGAATTATACTTGCTTGTAATCTATTCAACTTTTGGAGGACTTCGTTCCTTGCCAAGTTTGTTACTCTAATCTTGACTTTGTGAATACAATTGGATGAAAAAAATTCCATCGTGTTCAATCAGTCATCAGCTTTTGCAGTAAATGAAGAATGTATATCCGTTCTCTCTTGTTGCAATAGCAAGAAGATATTTATTCCAAGTACTAATATTTTGATAATTTTGTTATATAAATGTAGTCTTTTATTAATCTTATATGATTGTTAAATGATTAAAACAGTTGGGCCTCTACAGGGTTACCCATCGATCCTGCTCATAACTGAGAACCGAATAACTCTACACTGCTTAGTTGGTTAGTCTGCGTAATCTATATTTGTAGTTTTTCTGCAACCGTAGATAA
Source organism: Magicicada septendecula (assembly GCA_034769895.1). Lineage (NCBI taxonomy): Eukaryota > Metazoa > Arthropoda > Insecta > Hemiptera > Cicadidae > Magicicada > Magicicada septendecula. The sequence continues at coordinate 307,900,416 of CM068367.1, read as the reverse complement.
TAGTGACATCATACCACTACACGCCCATTTGTCATTCGCTTACTTTGTCTCGTAGTGTTACAGCTAACATTATCGATCTGTTTGCACTTTATGTCGTGACATCAATGTTGTCGCATATAATAATAACAGTTTGTTATGTTTGAGAATTCTTGCTTTTAAATTATTTCATTACTTCTGATTGGTCACTTCTGATAACGTTCTCCTAAGTTGCGTAGAGATGTGATGTGTATCTGAGTGAGCAAATGTTGTATATGAGATTGAGTAACCGCAAATTAGAAATAAAGTACATAGTACTAACATTATAAAATTTAATTTTACAAATTGTCATTGGGATGACAATATCTGCACAAACAATGGATGCTAAAAAAAACAGGCGTATTTGAAACAGCAAGCGTTAAACACTCAGTAGGCAAGGTCAGAGCATAAGCTCCACTACGCAATTGCCAGATGAGAACGAAACGGAATAGTTAGGCTAAATATATAAGTGATGCAGTGATGTAGCGCACGATGTGCAGGGTAGACAGGATAAGACTTACAAAATGTCACGGCATTTTAATTAAACAGATAAATATAACCTGATGATCAGTAATATCACGGTGAAAGAATGGCTCAGATAGTATAAGCTGCTGTGAACCCAGAAGCAACTAGATGAAACAAAATTTGCAACCCAATATCCAATGAACGAATTTCTAGCTGCTCTAATTTTTTAGATGCTTTAAAAGTAAAAAATTGCCGGGCACTGATAGGCTGAATTTTGAACTTCTAAAGTATGAACCAGCATACCTGAATTATTGTTTATTGAACTTTATCAACCTGTGCTGGATCACTGGTCACATTCCCGAATATTAGCAAATGACAAAAGTAGTCCCCATATTCAAGAAAGTAGATTGTAATGCTTGTGATAACTATTTAGAGGTTAGCCTGCTTAATATGTGTTACAAATTGTATGCATCGATCCTAGGAAAACGACAAAATGCAATAACGGGCACCATGCTCTCGCAGGTCCAGCATGGTTTCAGGAAGGTCAGATTATGTTTATATCGCATCTTCACAAAAGAACCAGTAACAAAATAGCACATAGAGTATTATTTGCCCGAATACATAGTTTTCGTCGACTTTGGAAAGGGACCGGCTGTGGGCAATAATGGCAAAGAAAGTGGTCTCGTAACACTTCATTAAAGCCATACAAAGCCTTTCTGTGGAAAACAAAATGTTAATTGAGGCACGGATACCGAACACAATTCCTATTGTGGGCCGTGAAGTACGACAAAGGTACCAATTATCACTTACTCTTTTTAACTTATTTGCAGACAATGTTTAAGTAATTTGCAGATGATCCTTCCGGAGCATTTTATAATTGGTCACTCTCCAGTTGACAAGCTGTTGTCTGCTGATGAATAGGCTATCTGTCGAATTTGGAAAACGGCTTCCAGATGGCTGTACAATTATTAGATCGAATCTTCAAGATTTTGGATTACGCCTACATTCAAGACCAACACGATGGCATTTCATAGAGATAACCCTACGCAAACAAAAATTGCTGTAGATTTTACATTTCTGGAGCAGGTCAGTAATTTTGAATATCTGAGCTATAATGTGTCTTAGGTTAGCAACAATAACGTGGTGAACGAGCTACTTAAGATCGACCATATGTGCGGAACCATCAGGAAAACTCTAACATCAACGAGTAATGAAACAAGCCTGAAGTTCTGCAAGCTGATGGCTCTCCCCACACTTCTGTATGGGTGTGAGAATTAGAAGTTTAACAAAGTCCCAGGCCAATTGTATTCAAGCGGTTAAAATGAAATTTCCTAGGCACGTTGCAAGATATATACTCTTCAGGCAGGAGATTAATACTATGAGGTTGTTTTCAAGAAGACATTATAAGTAACTTTATAAACGATGTGGGCGAAAAGTACAATGTGTCATTAAATCGTGATTAAATAAAAATTAATGGTGCTACATTTACAGTAAATGTGTCTAACAGTGACACTCTTATTTTACAAGTACGTAGCTTTGTTTTTTCTGAAGATAGAAAATTATAATCTTAGATGAACTTGAAAACAATATGTAGAATTCTAGCTCTAGTCTGGCTTACAAGGTCAGAGCAATAGGAATGAAGAAATTAGTAGATTTTCCAATGTGAGCAGGGGTGTAACAGATATTATAGATCTTGGAGGCGTATTAACAGATATAGAATACTCATATTTAATAGAACATGCTCGTGTATACGAAGTGACCAAATAAAAAGGTCAGAAGTTTACAATTAAAAAACCCATTTCCTAACAGATTTTTTTGTCAATATAAAACATTCCCCTTTGTTTGTTCCTTTGCAAGTTCTTGAGATAGACAATTATTTGATATAAAAGGTAAATTATAAATTATATTTGATAACTAGAGGAAATAAAGTTTACATAGTTATAGTATAGATAAATCTGTTTTGTTTTTTTAGTAATGCCAGTAAACCCAATAGCAACTTTCATAATTAATTTTCTAAGGCCTCATTCTAGTTTTTGTAAAATAGAAATATTTTTTGAAAATGACATGTATAACATGTTTAAGAAAGAACTGTAACACAATAAAAGAAAATGTGTAAATGAAAATTATTAATATTTTATATCATATTGTGGACAGCTTGTTTTCATCTCGCTTGCATTGATAAGGTTTGCGTGCAAATTAGCAAAAAAACAATTCGACAACACCAAGTTGCTGTAGATATACCCCGATGTAATACCGACTCTTGTTTTAAAAGAAACGTATATTCATGCATGTAAGTAGAAAAACGTATTTTTTCCAAAACTGGGAAGCAGATTTCAGCCATTATTTTGTTTACACACCAGTTAGCAAATATTTATGGAACATTTTTTATTATGTGTATGTGTGGGCGCGCGGGCGCTTACAATAAAAAGAACTGAAGTAGGCTTACACTGCAAGAAAAAATGAATTGAAATAGCATTATAATGTAATCAAGAAAGTTATAATTTATAAAATTTTAAATGTGGGAAAGTGTTAATAAAGATGTTACGGTAAGTGTAGTATATTAGGAAGTGTCTCCTGCAGGGTATAGTTTGAATAATCTTGTACACATTCGGAACTTTGGCATATTATACTTCCCAGTCAAATGTACAGTAAAAAATTGTTTAAATAATAATTAAATCTCTTAGAAGAAATCATTCCATTAAATTTAATATTAACCTACCCTTTAAAAGTTTATAAAATGTATCTGATTTTATTTACAGATATAACAAAATATTGTATAAAAACTATTGGTTATTATTTCCAGACAGTAGCATCTACTGACACTTTTAACTTTATGTATACACAATACAGGCAAATATAAGACAGTTCACAAACGGAATTTATTTTTTTTTAATTTGGTGTGTTCTTTTGTTATTTGACATATTTTCTTACGTGACACGGTAGCAGAATAATAAAAATGTTGTTAGCTAATTATAGTAATTTATATAGTCATTTATAATACTTCACTTTTTGATAAACTTAAAATTGGTTCTTCTTTTATAAATTGATTTTATTTTTACGCTTTGTCAGCTTGTCAATGCTCTCTTCACTAAAGTTGCACACACACACACACACACACACACACACACACACACACACACACACACACACACACACACACACACACACACACACACACACACACACACACACACACAATTGCTTAATCGTCCACCTGCAAAGAACCCTTCCACTCAGTTAATTTAAGAATTCGTAAATTTTCTCATCTTTCTTTCCTTACTGTTGAATCGTAACCTTCTAACACACATACGTATTGCGAATATGTATTACTGTAGCATACACATAAGTTTAAATTATAAAATATAAATTTATGTTTGCCTCAGATAGCTGCTTAAAAGAATTAAATTTCACTTTATTTTTCCAGTGCACTATATAATACACTTTAAAGTTACACGTACACACTGTAGTAAGAAGTTTGCTTCTAAAAATATTTGCCCATAGAGATTCAACAACACGTGTTAAGTTGACGATACGTTCTACGTACGTAGAGCAATTTGTCATGTCTCTTCCGGACAACACGTTTTGTCATACACATCGAAGACAATCCATCTTCACGTGTTGCGATATAACGTTCTAATATATATTGGAATATTTGGATAGGCGAGTATTGTGGCGCGGGTACCGGATGTTACGGCTCTGGAAGTCGCAAAATACATTAACATTTTGATGGTTTTCAAAATTATATGGTGTAATACTATGGCGATAATATAAAAAGTAAGAACTATTGAATACACCAGCATTGAAGTATTGAATCAGTGATTAGATTTATCTAGTAGACTTAAAATTAAATTAGGTTAAAGACTCAGTGAATATAAGTTGTGATGTATTACACAAATGTATACAATTAAGTCTAGTAAACAAAATGTTGTGACATAATTAATTAGTTCATGTAACTATGAGGAATACTGAAGACGTTACATAAGTTCAGCTTTATATCTAATTAGCAGTAATTGACTATGTTCAGAAATTATTCTTAAGTCCATGAAGAGACAACTTGAGTACACACAAGTTACACGAATTATTAACGGTCGTATGTAAGATAGGCTAACGTGGCTATGCAATTCATCTAGAAGTTACTACGACTTCCAGAGACTAGCCGATTATTCCACCGGCATATAAAGCAATATAGTAACCTAAGTACCTACCCGGTAACCTAGCTGAGTATAAGAAAACCATGTTTTGGAAGCGGTTGGTAATTAGAAAGGACCAGAATTGTCTGTAGGAATTCTCTCAAACAGAATTCCAACACTATTGGCCTTATTGGCCAACAGACCAGCCTTATAGGCCTTTCTGGTTTGTTAGCCTTTGCTTGCAGAACATATTACATAGCTTCGACACTCTTCCTCTATACTGTAGCAAGAGTGAAACTAACAGAATTGTTTCCGCATTTTGTCAATTGTTTTATTAACATCAAGATAACCTCCGGATGCTCCATTATGCATTCCCCTCAAACCATTCGTGCACTTCCATAGATGTCCTTCTGCACTTTAATCACTGCAGAATGTGGTGAAAGATCTTGCAAATGTGGACGACGATTTTATTCTTTTGACATTGGAATCGGTCCATTATTTTTGTCAGACAATTGTTCTTGTCGTAATTTTTCTCTTGTCCATCCCTCTGCCAACGGTGACTTCAGTCCGTTTGCTCTCGTTCTGTTATTTCTTTTGCCAACAATTTTCTGGGAATGGTCTTTTATATTAGCGTTACCATGAAGATATCTCCCTCGACTTTTTACGCTGAAGCCAATTTTCCAACTGACCTTGCGGATTTTTAAATCTTAAAAGCGATCCAATCGCGACATTGTAGGTTTGACGTGAAAATTCCAAATTCGGATTATACCCAGCAACTCTATTCTTTTTACGTAATAATTTCTTTCTATTTTAGAAAGCACCGTGCTATTATAAGCTATCACGTATGTTTACCATTCTGCAGTTGGGATAAAGCTAGTACTAGATGTTATTCTCCTTCTTCTGCTTTCTGTCGCCCTTCTGTTTCTAGCCTAATCGCTTTCTGGCGTTTTACGCTTTATTGTGTTTACGCATATGTTTCCGTCCTGTCGTATTTCTGATTTATGTGTTTGCCTTACTTCCTCTTTCATCATAACTTGGATAACTTTCATTAAACCCGTTATTCGACTTAATTGATTCAATCAATATGAATCACTTATTTCATTATTTTTCACTGATCGTGCATGTTATATTTTCTTGTGACACAATCATTCTCCTGTTTCCTTATTAAAGTTCCTATACACCATTTCGCAGCTTTTGTAGTTTTTAAAGGTGGGATAAATAACTGATTACCAAAAACATCGTTACTCATATTAAGTCACAGTTTTAGTAAACAAACATACTTGTAATCAATTACTTTCTATGATTACACTTTTTGAACATAGGCTACAACAGCCCAACAAATAATGAAAGTCACCAACCCACTTTAACTAACAATTAATACATCACAGTAAGACGCTATCAATTAGCACACCAAATTACAACTGTCAACAAATGGACGTCCGCAATATCATACATATTAAAGTATTACATTATTTGTAAATCTATATACGTTAAAATATCGTTTAACTGTGTTACCAAGCTGAGTTTGGTAAAGCGCCTAACACCGGACCCCTGTTAGAACCAAAAAAATCTCCTCTTGTTTATTTGTACCTCTTGTGATAATGTGGTTTCTGTGTATCATTTCAGATACAAAGATCAGAAACTAGATCGTTTTCAAGTCTTTCTACGCAGATAAATGTATTCACAAATTTTCAGTAAAAAAAACTTTTCATATTTTCTCTTCCAGTTTATTGAAACGCGTGTTAAATAAATTTAGGCCTAAACATCTGTAAATATTGTAACGTGTCGGAGTAGGTCTTATTATGGTTTTCTTGTACGAAAATTAATATTATTCATAACACATTTATCTTTAATTAAGTTATTTGCGACTTGGTGTATAGTTGATTGTGTATGTTGGTAAAGCCTCACTAATGGAATGAGTTAATCAAATGTGTAGTCTTATTCTGTAACACCTCCCGTAATAAGCGTCAATTAAAGTAGTGGTTAAAATATTTCATTAGATTATATAATTTAATTGCACTTGATTTCTTCTTAACCTTGACCTAATTACTTACCTAACATTGATTGATAACAAAGGTAATATTTTAGCTTATGGCCTACTACAATATTTTGTTTATATATGTCCTTTTGATACATTATTGACATGTTGCTATTATATATATTGTGTACAACTAATACAAAGGCTTCTGATGTTATTATTTTGCATTATAAACATCCAATTTTTTAATAAAACACTGAATCTGTCTTTAGGCTCCCTAATGCCTATTGTACCATGCCCTAGTTTTGCTTCATACAATACAATTATTAAATTCTAATTGCTTACAACACTTGATACTTAACCCTAATGAACAATACCAACTTTTGGTTAACATCTTCTTTCCCAAGACATGCCTTTTTCCTTGTATATTATAAATAATTTAAGTTGAGTTCTTGTACAAGTAAGCAGCTGGTTAGTTATTTTTATTACTATATTATACACATTTTATACTCCTCTTATCTTACTCCTGATTACATATCTTATATTTTTTTACGTTTTATAATTGCTTGTACTATTTTGACATCCTTATTTTCTGGTTAATTTACTAATAAAACAGGTATCTTGGTGCAACAAGTCATTCTCATTAAATATTTTATTAATAGTCCATTATCAGTGATAGTTATTATTTATTTTACTGACCAATAGTCAGCTCATTTATCACTTGTTATATTAATAGTATTTACATTAACTTATTATTGGTATTTCTGTTGTTTTTGAATGTACTAGATTAGTCTTTTATACCCTATCACATATCATCATATTATTATATACAATAATACTATAATTACAACATCCTTGTGACCTAATCTTTGTTTTAGGATGGTCTATTTGTTATCTAGTTTCATTTAGATATAACATATAATAGGTGTATAGTATATTTACTACATATTTTGTGTTTAAAAGTGTGAGTTCAGATTTTATTAGGTTAGGTTGTCATATTTATCTTTGCTGACTAAATTTAGTTCACATTTTTTGTCTTTATTATTTAGTTTGATCACTTATTACCATTTATTAATAGTACTCTTTACTACTTATAATTATGATTACAATTATTCAGTTTTTTCGATAATTCTAAGTACATTTTAAATTACAAAACAGCCCTGGGTTTGACATTCAGTTTGGCTGTTAGTTTTGTTACATCAATGGTATTGTCTGAATGTAAAATACAATCTTATAATCTTATACTATACATTATTACAAATTTGATTATACTAATAAATATCCCTTCACTCTCCTAATCTGTTGGGTAACTTTTATTTTATGTCTAAGTTACAGTTATAGCCATGTCTTTTGGTATGTCTTGTCTGTCACTTTATTACTTATGCTTCTTCCACAGTAGAATTCTATATTTTCGTCTATTCATTCTTTAGATATATTGTTCTTTATTTTGGGTGGTTTAGTTTAAACTCTTTTTACTTTATAAAATTAACTGTTTTTTATTGTTTAAATTATATCACTCACACCTAGTTGTAATACACCCTTTACTATTTATTTTGTGGTTGATACAGTTCCCTGTATATTTTTATCTATCAATTGGAGCTTTTAGTACTGTATAATTTGGTGATGCTACATATTGTTTATCTGCAGGTATCGAGAACTCTACAATATGCGCTTTTATGTGTGTATCAATTACTAACTTATTGTGTAGCATAGTTTAATGGAACGTGAATAAGGATAAAAAGCAAGGAGAGAGATTATTAATTTTTACGCAAAGCATTGTTTGTATGTACACGAGCTTATTCTAATAATAAACGGGCCTTTGTTAAAATTGTGAGCGACATACTAAGCGAAGCTAACAAACACCAACTACTCACCAAGTACTTGGCAACGGCGCTTGCCTGAGTACTACGGGCACTTGAGCAGGATTATGTAGTAACAATGAACGTAAATTTCAGCGTAATTTTAGGTCTTACATGGTATAAGGGAAAATAAACATTTTGCCTGTAATCAAAATTTACCTACGATTGAAGCGTTTTAATTCAAAGCGGACAAAACTTAAATTATCTTGTATAGCGTGATATTACGCCTATGTAGCGTATAGCGTATATCTGGTGATAATACAGCTTTCCAGAGAATAAAGAACAGCAATACTTGTAGGTTGTTTTCTTCTTGAAAGAGTATAATAAATTTTCTCTCTTACTTTGTCATAGCATTATGTTATGTGTGTGTACGTAGGGGGACCCAAAAGTAACGAGAATTTTTCTCTGGCAGTTGGTAGAACGCTAGTTCCGACTTCTCCCGCTAGGTGCCTTTACTAGACACCATTTTGTATCAGTTGCCCTAGCAGCATTGTTGTGGAAACATTAGCGCGGTCAGTGTGACTATTTTTTGTAAGCGCTGTTTCACGTTTTCGGCGATTTTTAAATTAATTTAATGGCAGACATTAAATACCAACGTGCTAACATCAGGTTCTGTTCCCTGTTAGGGAAATCAGCAGCAGAAACTGTCGCAATGCTTCGGACGGCTTATGGGGAGGAAGCTTTGAGCCAGGAAAGGATTTTGAGCGGACAAGAAAGCACACGCGGAACGAATTTTGCTGCAACACGTTTCATCTTCAGATCTTCAGTCAAAATTCGTTGGCATGAACTACAGGATACTCCAGTCATTTCCTCCAATTCATCGATTGTTCTACGACGATCAAACATGATCGCAACACGGATTTTTTCAATGTTTTCGTCCGTTTTGGAAGTCGAGGGACGCCCGGTCGTGGTTCGTCTTCAATTGACATTTGACCACTTTTAAAACGAGAAAACCACTCGTAAATCCTTGCCTGGCTCAAAGCTTCCTCCCCATAAGCCGTCCGAAGCATTGCGACATGTTCTGCTACTGATTTCCCTAACAGGAAACAGAACCTGATGTTAGCACGTTGGTATTTAATGTCTGCCATTAAATTAAATTAAAAATCGCCGAAAACGTGAAACAGCGCTTACAAAAATTAGTCACACTGACCACGCTAAAGTTTCCACAACAATGCCGCTAGGGCAACTGATACAAAATTGTGTCTAGTGAAGGCACCTAGCGGGAGAAGTCGGAACTAGCGTTCTACCAACTGCCAGAGAAAAATTCTCTTTACTTTTGGGTCCCCCTACGTATATACGTATAATCATGGAGAAATCATGGTTCATCAAACGGCAGATACATTTTGTGAGTCTAATTTGGATTTTGAATTTAATTAGAAAAACAATATCATTTACTGTAGTAAATTTTTCCATTGCATGTTAGTAAATTATTTGCATACTAATATACTTATGTACAAATTGAGAAGAACGTTAAGGGTTTCAATCTTATACTAACATTATATACTGGTTTTTCTAGAACGTACTATTGTGATTGGGACATTACTGATTCCCAAAATTTATATATACATATTTTCTGCTAATTATATTAAAATTTAGTTGGTTATTTTACAACCTACATATGTTTTAACGTTCTATTTTGATATACGTATGCTTGCTTTGCACCACGCAAAACTATATGTTTGTCCATGAACTGAATTTCTTCAAAGACAGCGTATTCAATTGTGAATGTTTTAATCTAAATACATAGTTAACGAAACGTAGCACAAAATAAAAAATATGACGGACATAAATATTAAATAATATAATATATTAGCAATACTTTGTCTGGTAACATTAAAATTATCATTTAAATAAAAAAACTTGAGTTGTAGCCTAACGTATCTCATGGTAACATTACGCGCTAGCTAGCACATACTAGTTAACTGATGACAGCAAAGTTAGGAGAATGCACCGCCCCCTCGCGCTGTAGCAGGCGCCCTAGGGCGCTGTTAAACGACCCCCCTAAGCTCATCACACGAACCCCCCAGAAACGAACCCCCCAACCTTCTGGAAATCTGAACAGATCACAAACATTAACTACCTGCGCCTGCCGAAACTGTAGTCAATCATGCTGCGGCAGATCGGATTGGATAGAACATTATTGCCAGCATCGGCTTTGCGTATTCGGCAGGGCTTTGATCCGGGACACGGGCTCCCGCGAGGTTGTGCAAATGCTTTCCTTGTGAGAGCCGACTGCCCCGGCGACTAGTCCCCTCGACTCGGCCGCCGCCTTCGGGCGGTCGAGCCTCTTCTCCTCGCCAGCGCGCCTCTAAGTTTCCGTGGGCTATGTCCTCGGAGACCAAGGAGCCGCGACCAGGCGTTACGATTGGCTGAAGCCATGACCACTGAGATGCCCGTCAGCACCTGCTTTGCTGATTCGGCAGGGTAATGATCTGAGACACGGGCTTCTGCGAGGTTGTGCAAGTGCCTTCCTTGCGGATGCTGGCTGTCTCGGAGTCATTCCTTACCGTTTCGCCCGACGCCCTAGGGCGCTCGAGCCTCTTGTCAGCCAGTGCGTCACTACGTTCCAAAAAGCTAGCCTGAGGGGACCATGGTGTCGCGCCTCGGCGGGACAATTGGCTGAAGCAAAAGCTCAAGCTTGCCTCCGTGGTGGCCATGTCTTATCATGGACCCGCGGACTGCACCATAACTCCTTGTGCAGAGCAATCGACCGCGCTGACCTGTTGGCACCTGGCGTTCATCAGGCCTTGGCCTGGGCAACGCACACAAATTAGGACGCAAGACGCCCGCGCATCATCCATCCATCCAAAGTTATATCACATAGGTTATGGAAATCAGCAGCTCTTTGAAAACGTATGTATTTGTACACCATAAGCCTATAATTTTAATTCATATAAATGTTATTATTTAAAAAAATAACAAAAATAAAAACGTCAATTACAATTGTTTATTTTTTAAGTTACTAAAAGTAATTTCATAAAATACGTGGAAACATCAAATTGCATAAAACATCGTAAGCAGCTTATTTACAACTCAAGCTGAATTTATTAATTAAATTTGGCTGTACATTTTCATGGTTTTTATATATGCATTGTCTCAATCTATAGAAAACAGAGGACGACCAACAGACCAAACGCACGGGAATGTCAGGAAAAATACTTTCTTAACACAAATACGTGTGCGCGTGCATAGTCACCAAAAATGTTGTCGGACTTGGGACCTACGTCCGACAGGTATCATTAAACTACACCAGGGAAAAAGATACAAGGGGTGTGCTCGTTTAGTCAGCACGATGTGATACGCACCGTTTTCACTTGTTCGCTCCCCATGTCGCATTTATCAAATTAGTATACGGAACTTGACCTTACGGGAACAGTAGCGATTACCCGGGAAATCAATGTTGAACAGACAGACATACGAGTCGTACTTACGCGTCAAGTATCTTTGGTAGATTTACCGTTTTTAAAATTATACTTTAGTACAGTTAGAAATGTTACATATTTATTTGTAATATGTAATGTTGAGACATACTAATGTAATATGTTATGATGACAACAACAAACGCATCGATTGACGTTATGTGCGTTCAACTATCACAATGGTCTACACTTCTACAAACAAACAAATTCTACATATAAGGCGCCAAGATGTATATTAAAACAAATATTTCGGTATTAGTTCATTTGAATACAAAATTCTTAGGTTACTCCTAATTAAAGGATTTTTAACGTCAAATAACATTACATTAATAGACATTTTTTTATTCAAACAAATTACTGCATTTATACCGACACAAAAAAATAAAATCTATTCCGCTGTCAAAAAACATGCTGACGATGTTACTTTTTGTGTGTCGAAATACAATTTATTATTTTACCATTTTGTCGATTCCTTGCAAGGTAGTTAGGATAAATCTATGTACTAACAACAATTCAATTGACCCTTAGTATTTGAGCTTATGTTTTTAACCCATTCCAAACCACTGACTATTAAAAAGTTATAAAACTAAAAAATATAATAGAAAATAAAAGTACAGTTTCTAATTCATAATATGTAAATTAGTCTCCTAAATATAGTTTTACGGGCGTCATATTATGTGGAATTTACGAATCAGAAGTGGGTAAAGTAGCAGCTTGGCAGGGTAAGCGGTATGAGGAGGTAGAAGTTATGCTTGACCTTGGAGCACTGATTAAATTCAGTATAAGAATAATTCCCGAAGGGACGGAAATTAGACATACCTACCTTGGAATCTTACAAATTGATTTTTATACTATGAGTATTTTAATACAAAACAGTTTCCAGTTGTAAAAGAATAAAAATTAGTTACTATATAAAAAAACATTAATTATATAGTTCTACAAAGGTATGAAAATAATAGAAATAAATATAAATACTTTACAACATTAGGAAAGATTTAGGTGAATATAGGATACGTTTGAAATTTATTGTCTCAGTTTGTATTCACATTTTCGATATGTAAAAGGAGTCTGAACCCGACTTTGTTATAATTATTGTTTCGTATGCGAAATATGTAATGTACTCTCAATCAAAATTCGAAAAAGGCTTTACATTACAAGTGTCATTATAATCCAATAATTGCTTTTCTTTTCGTACGTCATTCTTGTCTCCAAAGTTTGTATCCAAATAATTGACACCTTTATAGGGCATCTCAAGTAGTAGTAAATCCTAACTAGACACATCTGTGAAACATTGCTTTTCAAAACACATTATCTACTATTTCTCCACATTATCTACTATTTCTTGTGTTTAAAATTGTTTATAACTTTATGTCACGAGTAACTGTGAGCAAAAATAGTCCATCATTTGGTACATTTTGTTTAACGCGCATTTAATAAAAAGACAAAATTTAAAATCTCTGCAGAAAATTTCACAAAGATGTTACCAATGAGACACATCACAGTACTGCTTCCTGACTTCTTCTCTCCAAATTCGCATAAAAGTCTGTTCCTCTAAACGGTAAAATGATGTTGTGCCTACCATACTCATTCTTACTACTTACAATGTTTCGTTTACCTTTCGTACAGGAAAATTATAATTTTAGATACGGGGAAACGACTTGAGAGAGAAGTTCTTTTAACATCATGCACCGTTTCTCTAGTTACACGTGTGCACGGAGCTTGCTCAAAAGCCTGCCAAACGCTACTACATTGAAAACTCTGATTGAGGCGTAATGATTCCAATGTAACTTCACAAGTTTTCTATTAAAGCTATAAATATTATATATGTGTAGAAATAGGTAAAGAACAATTTTTAATTAATCTGTTTTAATTTGTCTACTCGACTATTCAGATTAATATTAATTATCACATACTTTTTTCAGCGAGCGTATTGTCTAAAGGAAAAAAACCTTTGTTACTACTAACTATATATTTTCTTATTATATCTATTAGTTACGTGCCTGATCTTTTGCAAAAATTTATAGATTCAAAAACAATTGTATTATCTAAATTATTATACCGGGTAACTAGATATAAACATAAATGTGTGTCAGAAATATTCAACAGATCGTCAGTAAAAGTAAAATACTCTTTACTATAAGATATTTTTAAAAATATAATATACGTTCCTGAAATGACTTTCAACATTATATAAAATAATCCCCGATGTATATAAAATCCTCAAATTAAAGCAGTTAGTTTACAATTTAATTCAATGTTAAATTTATTCAATTCTCAATAAATTATAAATATTGTAAATATTCAATATGTTATGGTTTGTATCGTTATTGTTATTGCTAATCTGTGATTTCATTAATTTTTTTTAATATTTTATAAGAATTAATATTTACAGTCTTATTTATCAAGAGCTAATCAGTAAATGTTAATTTATGAGATGCCGAATTTAAAATTTTCATTAAAAATATTAAAAAAAAAATCTGTAAAATTATTTTTGTTAAGTAACGAAAATTTAATTATTGTATGCACCAGATGAATACAATAAAGATGTACCTTTCATTTATTCAGAGTAGTAGGTGACACAAGTGTTAATTATAGCTATCAAAATAGATTGTGCAGTCATCAATCACACAGATTGCATCATCAAACTGCCCATAATACAGTAAAGCTTCCTATAATCGTGCTTTATTACGGTAGAGAGTACGTTTACGATTTGCGTTCTACTCCACTTAATTAATACTAATTTTGTCTGTTTGAGTCCGATCGTAGGTAAACAATGCAGATGAACAAATAAATCGCACAATTTCATGCCACGGGCACTCCACACTCCCGATCTGCTATACGAAGTCTGTGTGTGTGTGTGTGTGTGTGTGTGTGTGTGTGCGTGCGTGTGTGTGTGTGTGTGTGTGTGTGTGTGTGTGTGTGTGTGTGTGTGTGTAAAATAGTACGAATGAAAGTCATACATAATAATTACATAGCAATTAAGATAAAATACCGAATATTACTCTTTATTTATACGAAACCTAAGCGCACACAAGCGAGCGCCCGAGAGAGCGCAACACCACAAACTCATTCTTGAATACAAAACACAAAATATTTTACAGTACCTATTATTATGACTTTGTGGTTATTTATCCTGCGTATTGTCAGATCAAAACAAAACATTTGGTGCAGTTCTTGCAATGAATTGCTGTATAATGCTATATAATTTCATATTGTTGTTAGTAGCATAACAGAATGTGAAGTATTTCTACGATAGATTTTCCATACTTTTAATAGTTTTACGGGTACAAGGTACGTTAGAATAGATATTATTTTTGTAAACATACACAAATAAAATATTTATTCAGTTGTCTTTATCTGTTATTTTGTATTACAGTGGCTTTATTTGTTCAAAAACGTAAGCACCTGTACATGCTGAAATATAAAATATTAATAAATGTAATACATAAGTTTTTTAAAAGTATTTCTCTAATGATAGGCCTAATTACTTTTTAACCGTCGACATGAGTGTAAATTGTTAATAATATGCTTTTAAAAATTATCTATTTATCCAAGAAGTGCTAATTCGTTTATTTACTAAGCCTGTACAAGGAAACTGCAAGTCCACTAACATTTTTAAATAGATACAATTTTTTCCAAAACATTTCAATGTATAAATATAGGCATACTATAAAGGATATGGTATACGTACTGTACTACTGCATTATGCTGTAGTATACTGTGTAATATACTGTATATACAGAATACTATTATATAGGCCTATATCATTTTCTACATACGTAACTCAACGTTTCTTGCAGCAATTATATATTGTGATATTATGCAATATAGTTTCTTCTGCAAGTGATATATTGCGTTTTTGTCGTTTTAACACTTACGCACGATTCACTGAAAAATATCAGCATATCAGAGGATTGTAAGTAAATCAATAACAATCGAAATAATTATATGTTAATATAGAAACTAACGAATAATCGAATTTGTTTCATTTTAATGTATCATAACTCATAATCGAATTAAGTCGATTAGTTAACGATTGTTTTAGTATTTATTTATTTAAGCAGCTGTTTTGTCGGTTATACTGGAAATATTTAACGTTTATATTTTATTTAGTTTTATTTGTATTAATAAATTTATAAATTTAAATAGATCAACTAGTTTTGTTTTTATTTGAGCTTGTTCTTTAATTAATAAATTATTGTTATTGTGTTTGTAATAATTCAGATTTTCCACGTATTCATTTTTTGACCTTTTTGTATGTTTTCAATTAATTTTATATGTTTAATGCTTGGAAATTGGTAGTTATCATTTAGACAAAGTGTGGATAAATTAGATTTATAAATATTTGGTTTTAAAAATAAATCGCGGTGTTGAAGGAATCTATCAAGTAGTTTCTTTCTTTGTCTGGCCTACGTAAAATTTATTTCAACCTGGACATTCTATTTTGTATGTTCCATTTTTATTGTGAATATTGGATTTGGTTTTATTTGATTAAAAATGATATTATCTGTATTGTAAGATATTTTTAAATTTTGTATCTTCAAGTATTTTATTTAATTTTTGGTTATATTTCCATAATAAATGAAGGTTGTATATTTTATATTATTATTAATAGGTGAATTATTAGATGTATTGTTACTGGAAATTTGATTAGTGATTTTACGTTTTATTTTATTTTCTAATTTATTGATAATTTTTATTTTGTATCCATTTTTAACTGCTATTTGTTGGATAATATTTCTTTCTTTCTTTCCCTTAGAAACTTTATTTGTAGTTTGTAATGTAATGATTAAAAAAATGTAGAACAGTTTTAAATAAATCGGTAGTTATAATAGAATTGAAAGGAACGATAAGTAAACTATAATTATGTGTTTCATCGTGTAGAATATGTAGAAATAAATTTGCAATTTCTGGTACTTAAATTATATAATGCTTCCTCTTGTAAAGCTTATGAATTTTCACTCAGTTTACGTCATGGGTAATTGTATTGCAGGTCTTGTAAAACATATTTTATAACAATATTAGACATAGATTCAATTAGTCAAATAAACTTACTGATAACTGATATTTTTAACTCGGTTTGAATTCAGAAGGATAATTCTCGTAATTCAATTGAATTTACGACACGTGACACAATAGAAACTCTTAGCCATAATTAATGTAACTACATTTTATTACAAATGAAATCAGTTTCTCAACAAACAATTATAAATAATACAATTATTGTTTAAATGTTATATTATATTCAATTCGGAAAGGGGTAAGAAGACGAAATGGATTAAATAAGACCGAGATATAGAAACAGAAATATCCGCATGACTATCGTCACTTATAGAAATATAAGTCGAGCGAAAACAGTTTAGTGATTATGAACGAACAATTTAACATGTCAAACAGTGGTGCTGCATAAAGCTGAAAATTGAGCCTGAGCGTAAAGTTCTTTACTTATCCTGTTTAATGATGCAACGCTAACGACAAAGCAAACGGTAAATACCTGTTGAGATTTTCTTGTAAGAACGGAAGCAAACTGCATTTTCTAACAAGTTATTCGCCTACAAAACATAGTAAAATAATAATTAACATAATGAGATTACATAGTTATTGGTTAACATTTTGCATGATATATACGAAAATAAAACCATCAAGTATCTCAAAAATATCATCGTCATCAGTGTCATCATCATCGTCACCATAATCATCTCCAACAACAACATCGCTATTATATGATCCAACCAAGAGACTTCTAATCCAAATATTGTTTAATCTAATCAAACATAATCTAACAATAGACCAATGCGGTGATCTAAGTATTACAAAATATATCTAGTTATTTATCTGATACATCGTTTGCTTTGACGCCTAATATTCCAAAATATTTTTGTTTTATCCTAGGGGATTCTCCTACTAAGCGTTCATCGATCAATATATTGAAGTTTTCCTAACTCCGCTCATTTTTATTTTAATCGTATGTAACTAAGCATGCTAGGGCAGCGTTATCAGTCCCAGGCGTTTTGACTTTGGCAACAAATACAGTTTCATTTTTGCTCATCAGCTTACCTTCTCAACCAATCGAGAGAAGAACTAAGCCACTGAAGATGACAGTTCAATCTTGTATAGTTAAAACGTCTGTTATTGTTAGCAGTGGGCTGGATCTCAGTTGCTTACCAAGGGAAGCATCATGTTTCGACAGTGAAACCTTATTCTAATGACAACAATCATTAATATTTTTTTGCTATTGTCGAGTATGTCTTTCTGAAATTTTATAGAATTAAACAAAGGAAACCAA
The DNA here is from genome assembly GCA_034769895.1 of Magicicada septendecula. Classification (NCBI taxonomy): domain Eukaryota; kingdom Metazoa; phylum Arthropoda; class Insecta; order Hemiptera; family Cicadidae; genus Magicicada; species Magicicada septendecula. The sequence goes on along the minus strand of CM068367.1, from coordinate 307,882,264 downwards.
TGGGCTTACACATTTTATTAAAAATTAAAAACAAAACACTGTTTACGACGTCACTTTTTGACGAAGATATACGGTGATGGTTTAAAATCAATAACTTGACTTGCCAATTCAATGGTTACGTTCCCGACCAGTAACATACAGGGTAATACCTCACAAAAATCCATACCCAAAACCATTCTGTTTCGAAAAACTGTGCAATTGTATTTTGTGTTAGCTTATCAGTACACCATTGTACCGTGGGGTTCCTTTTTAGGTCGTAGTAATTAATTATTGCGACCTAAAAATCGCAGGAAACTTCAGAATTTTTAACTGATTCTCCGTTCCCTAATGGCGTTGTCAACACACACTTACGACAATGAATATCGAAAAATGCTATTACTGTTAAGTTTATTATTTAATTCTTCGTAATATTATTTAAGGACATTATTAGACGTGTACTGATAACTGAGTAACAGGTTTTGCTATGTTTCTTTGCTCCTTTGTTTTAGTTATAACCTTTTGTAAAGTTTCCACAATAAAAATCACGTAAGAGTTTTAAATCTCATAATTTATAAAAGGATATAGAAAATATTAGTGTACAAGTCAGAATCCTTTTCGAGATACTGACAGAAAAACGGTAAAAAAAATGAAACAACTTTTTAGAGCAGACAAATGATAGACATTACTGCCCCTGTTATTATGTGTGAGAGAGTATCTTGCATCACTTATTGTTCACAGTATGACGTTATTAACGATACATGAGTTCGTTTACCCATTTGTATTTGCGTGAACGGAGTCAATGAATCTGCGTATCGCTTCAGTAAAGCACAACTCCTGGCTTATACAGCTGCGTGATTATTTATGTCCGATTAAAGAGAGCGCCGATATGATGGGTAGCTTAGTGACTTATTCCCAGTGATTTATTTGGTGATCAATCAACAGTTAATAGTAACAAAAACATCTATGCAAAAAAGGATCGAGTCGTAAATACGCTAAACACACGTTGCACTTAATGATTGTGGTTTATCAACAAGTAACTTACTTGTATTCTTCATACAGTTGTCATATGTAATGTTACAGCCTACACTTTTCCTTTCATGTATTAGTATTAAATGTACTTGTGCAAGTAACATACAGGATTTTTGAGTTTGAAGTTAATAAATTGAGTAAGAAACTTTCATAAAGCAAGGACATCAAGCGATTGCTGCGTTTTATACAGATTACTACATGCAGTTGTCAGTGTAGAATGTGTAGTGTGTATATATATATATATATATATATATATATATATATATATATATATATATATATTGATGTCCCGTTCAAGTAAATTCAATATAAAATGTAAAGTCGGTGTACAAGGAATAGATATTTTATTTTTCACTAACTAGAATGGTCATTTATTTTATACTAGTATAATTTGAAATATATAGTTTTAACAAGAGTTGTTGCAAAATACTGCTAGGACAATTACGTGACGCTCTCGAAAAGGCAAGAGTGTTGTTCTACACGTTTCTCGGCTAACAGAGCAGGTGCGGCGTGTCCTACTTGTAACTACGCAAATTATGCCGCCAGAAGAATGGATAATTATTGTGTAACATCAGCAACAGCGCCCGGCTTAGCTATTTAGTTACTCCTTGCGTTATTGTTGTGTGCGGATCAAGTGATTGTTGTGGACTAGTAGAAAGAGATTACGCGTTATAATTAGTGCGGAACGCCAGTAGTTAACTATGCGTTTTACATTTATGATTTGTTTTAACTTCCGGTAGAACGAACCTTATGCGTGGTTCGTGAACATCTTATCGACTCGGAAAGGGCAAAACATTTACGTTGTATTATATTATGTTAAATACATAGTATATACCTACGTCGCACGTTATGCGCAAAACGTGCTGCTGGTAATATCCCGTGTACGATGACTATTTGTTTTAATATTCAACAAATTATTAAATTAACCGGAGGTATAATAAATTCAGAAGTGAGTAAGACTATGTACATTATCAACATTTCGCAGACATTTTTCCGTTACCAGAAAGTAGCCGTTATATTTGTGTAACATTAAAGCTATATACTGTGCATTTAAAATATTATATTAAGATCAGAAATTTATCACACACTGAAGTAGAACTGTAATTCGAGAAGAATGGCTAAAAATATGACTACAAATGCGAAAAAAATACAGCCAACCATAGGTCTATATCACAATGGTTACTAACAAGAAATTACCCACACTTCGAGTTACATACCGACTGAACAGTGTACGTTAGTAACCAAATAGATTATTATTATTACGTAATAACTATTTCCTATTAATAAACAATTTTCAAGAGAGTCGACTGTTAACACAGAAACAACGCACATAACTTTAAAATACGAGTAATTGCGAGGTAAATACGAGTATATGGTCTCTGTATTTTTTTCTCTATTTTAAGAACACACGTGTGTATCAACAGGTATAAATTTACCATGTATGAAGTCATCAGTATAAATTTACTCAGTTGGTTATTTGCCAGCGTAAATTAATAATAAAAAGTATTACTATTTAGTATAGGCGTACATATACAAAATTGTATGTTGTTGTTTTCTTAACATTTTAAATTAACTAGAATTTTAAATTAATCTTCTCTTTACGCTTTAATTTTTAAACACTGTCATGTAATATTGGATTAGTTTCATGATGATTGTAACAAAAAAAATTTAGTTCTACAAGAATTGTTTACGAAATAACGTAAATATTCTCATCAAGGCGGAAGCAGTTAACACTTGTTAGATAATTATTTTCTCTTTCCGATTAGTTTTTTAGTTTTTTCTTAAGCTGCTTAAATGCCAAACTAAACGAATCACGTAATGCACATACCTCATTATTCCCTGTTATGTAAACTTCAGTAACACATTTCTGTAATTACGTAAAGTACGCGTACATTGGGTTTGTTCTTCGAAGTTAATCTAATTTTCTCTTCATTTATTTATCTCTGGTTTTGCAACTGATCTAGAGTAAGCTAATCACAACAAAAGAAGAATTTATATCTTACTAAATAAAATTGCAGTAGATTTTGTAGTAAAATTATAAGCGTATTTTAATAATTTAAATTTCATTTTAAAGCATTAGGAATCATATTTCCAAAATAATTAAATACCGGGCTGTTAGGCGTTGGTCGCAAAAGCGACAGAATGTACAAAAACAGTTACAGCAGATTTTAGGCCGAACGATCCCCGACACTTGTTTCGGGGTTTCTTTTAATGGTTTTGTACACTCTGTCGCTTTTCGCGGTCTTAAGAACATCCCGAAGGGGGATACGAAACGTTGCCGACGATGTCGAGACTTTACAGCAACCGACCACTGCCTAACAGCCCGCTATTTAATAATTTTGGAAATATTGACACCTGCCGCGTAAGCTTAAGACAAAAATTAGGAATTACTTGTATACTGACACTGTGCCGCCCCTTGGCAAGACAACACAAAAATCGGGAACTAGTTTAATTATTTACCAGTAAACTAAACCAGCTGCCGTTGTTAGTAAAACTCTTACTAACAAATTACAAAACAAGTATGGTATAGGAAACTGACAAGGTTTGCATAAACTTATTCACTCACTAGGTATTAGCTAAAACATCTCTTTATTGCTATTGAAATATTAATCAAACATTATTCCTGATTTTAAAGAAAGTTATTTTAGTAAATAGTGCTTTTACTGCTTCAAAGATCTTAATTATATTATTCTTGTTATATCAAAATTTATTCATATAACTGTTGCTTTTAATACCACGGATCCGGGTCTCAATTTTCTCAAAATTATTAATTTATCAATATATACATTACGGTTACTATTACTTCTTACAAAATTAAAAAATATACAAATCTGATAATTTGTTCATTACATTGCGAAAGTTCTTTAAAGTTCTTTGTTACTTCTTATTAAGGGGAAATTTACAAAAGTTGTGGTTTGATATCACCTGAGGTTGTTGTTGTATTCTTGGGACATCTCCAGTTGTCTTCTACGGGTTGAGTACGTTGTTCTTGGTGTATCTACATCGGGTTGATTTTTAGTTTACTTGAAGCTCTCGAAGATAGGTTGTTTACTTGAAGTTCCAAATGTTGTAATTTCACTTTTCTTAGTGCAGATTCTTGTAGTTCACATTTTCTTTATTTTAATTACAGTTATAGTTCTCACTTTGCAGTACTACAGTCTAGTAGTTAACTATGTTACACTTACATTTGATTTTGTTTTTTAAGAGATGTGTTGGCTACCTTTTTTTATTTTATTTATATACTTTCTCACAAACTCTAGACACTACATTATTCACAATAACAAGATTTCACGCTGGATATGCTTCTAGAGAACTTACACATACGTATATGTGTACAACACCAAAACTCACGTCTACTCATTGCGACGTTCTACGGCCGAATGCGCGTACGGTTTAGGGGAGAAGGCTCAGTCAACTAGTGCGTATTTACGCGCTAAGAAAATAGTTCGTACTTTTCCTATTATTATTTATTCATTAATTAGAAGATAAATACTTTATGTTTATTTTATTATGACTTAGGGATTTCTTTATTTCTCTAGTCGCATTTTTAATTATTTAAGTAATTATTATTATTATTTACTACTTAATACTTTTCTTGGCGTGTTGGTACTGGAAGGTTTCAAGTTGATACAGGAATCTGGGTATAGGTAAGGGTGTATGATACTCTTACTTATTAAAATTAAAAATTTTAATCTGTGCGATTTTTTGATACATTTAAAATCGTCACATCCTCCTGCACTTAACTATGAAAAACGGGGGGTGTAATAATATAATTCTAATAAACAATTATATTTCATACTGAAATTTCTCTCTCTCAGCTTATTTCTATTCATCAATCGATTATCTTATACTTATGTCACATCTAAATTCTACTACATCTACTATATAAAATACACAAAACGTAAATCTACCTTATTTTAATTCTTATATCTACTACCGGTTTTTTCTTGAATTGCTCACTCGTTTTACGGAGTTATACTCATGAGTATTTTACTAATAATAATACCGTATTGTAAGAACAATAGAATTACTTTTAGTTTACAGCGCTAAAGATTATTTTTCTTTCTTTCTTTCTCTTCATCTTCATTATGCTTGTCATCAGATTTCTCATGTATAATACCATTCTCGCAGGACGTTAGCTAAGGTTGATCAGGCCTCGCTTGTATTCGTACGAGGGGGTTTTGAGTTTATAGTTACCTATAGTATAGGATGTTACACAATCTTATCCTATTTCGGTATAAGTCTATACAACATATTTTATTCTTAATACTTAGATAGTATTCTAGGTTTTCTATCTTTCTCGTAGTCTTCCTTCTGTATCTTGACACGAAAAACTTTTTTTTTTTTGAGACAAATGACTTCTGCGAACGTAATTTTCTGTATTGGGTTCATACAGAGCTACAGTAACGGGGGTGATGAACTTACGAATTTGGTAGGGGCCACACCATCGATAAGATAGTTTCGAAGAGATCTTATCAACTGCTTTACTCATAGGATGAGTTTTATACATGACTAAATCACCTATTTTATACTTTATTAGCTTATTATTATTCTCATGATACTTCCTTGATTTCTGTAAATTAGCTCTCAGATTTGCACGAGCTTCGTTCCATATTTTTCGTATGTTATTCCCATTCACGTCGCGGGGTAATAACGCATTGATTTTCCACTTTGTGGTTAAAGGATGGTTGGGTTTGTACTTGTACAGTAAATCAAATGGTGTTGATTTATGACCTTCATGATACGCTGAATTGAATGCAAATTGTATCCACGAAATATTTTGATCCCAGGTTGTCTGGTCTTTAGCATGATAAGATATTAATGCTGATTTTAAGTTACGCAAGTATCTTTCTGCTATATTTCCTTGCGGTCTGTACTCGGTCACGGTAATATGATGTATACCTAATTTAAAACACATGTCATTAAATTCTTTCGATTTAAACTGGGGTCCATTGTCAGATATTAAGCTTAACGGTGTGCCATAGTTTTTAAATAGTTGTTCTTGTAGAATTTTAATTGTCGTAGATGCTAATGCACGACGCATAGGATACATCCACACGAATTTAATGAATGAGTCTACACAAATTAACAGCATAGTATTTCCGGATTTAGAGCGGGGATAAGGTCCAGAATAATCGATGTATATTTTCGAGAAGGGAGTGGTAGGTATTTCGGAGATTAGTTTTCCGACTTGACTGGTTCTTGCTGGTTGCTCAGCGCACAAATTTCGCATTCTTTCACGAACTTTTTTATTTCACTATTCATGTTTTCCCAGTGGTATTCCTTGCGAATACGATGTATCGTTTTCCTAATTCCCATATGAGCTCCAATTGTAGATGAATGGTAGTACTCCATTAACATGGGTTTGATTATTTCCGGGGCGATTATTCTTAGTAATTTTCCGTTTGCCTTCTTAAAACAAAGTACTCTTTTACTCAAGATATATTTATCAGATTTATTTCCTTTTTCTATTTGTTCGATTATTTTACACAATTTCGGATCTTGTTGTTGGTGATATGCTATATCCTTAAATGCAAGGGGAAAATTAGTAATTAGTGTATTAACGATAGTGGTTTCAATATTGTCTTCTCCAGATCTTGTATTGGGTAGTTGGAACATGCGGGAGAGAGTATCGGCCACTACATTTTGAGTTCCACGAATATGTTGCACTTTGAACTTGTAGCAATTTAATCTTAACACCCATCGTCCGATACGACCTAATTGCTTTGGGTGATTTAATAACCATGATAAAGCTTGGTTATCGGTTTCTAGTAGAAATTCTTTGTGTTCGAAAAATGGTTTGAATTTATCAAAAGCAAATACTACGGCTAAACATTCCAGTTCATAGGCTGAGAACTTCCTTTCTTGCTCGGTCAGTGTCCGGGATGCATAACTGATCGGGAGTCTAGTATTATTTATTTCCTGGTATATTACGGCTCCTAATGCTACACTTGAACTATCGGTCTGTACGATAAATGGTTTACTGAAATCCGCTAACTGCAATACAGGTGGGGATATAATGCTTTCTTTAAGTGTTTCAAACGCTTCTTGATGTAGAGTAGTCCACTCGAATTTCGTTCCTTTCTTTCTTAAGGCATTCAATGGGGCTGCTATATCTGTTAAGTGGGGTATATACTTATGAAAATAATTAATCATACCTAAAAATCTAGCTATACCTTTGACTTCTCTGGGAGGTAAAAATTCTCGAATTGCGCGTGTACGTTCGGGATCGATGGTAACCTTACCTTCGGCTGATACTATGTGACCTAAAAATGAGAATTGTTTCACTGCGAAATTAACTTTACTAGGGTTTACGGTCAGTCCGGCTTTCTTTAACCGGGATAATACTTCACGCAAGTGATCAATATGTTGATCCATTGACTCACTATATACTACTATATCGTCGAGATAATGATATACAAATTTAAATTTAACATCATGGAAAATTTTTTCTAACAGTCGGCTGCATACTGAACTTCCTTGTGATATACCGAATGGTACTCTCGTAAATTGATATAGATTAAATGGGACAGCAAAAGCAGTTAAATGTTTTGATTCCTCAGCTAGTGGAATTTGATGGAAGGCTTGGTTAAGATCCATTATGGTGAAGATTTTCGCTTTTGTAAAATAGTGAAACGCACTGTGTATGTCAGGCAGTGGTATCGATTCAAATTCTATACTCTTATTTAGTTGTCTATAATCCATGACTAGTCTATGTTTGTCAGTTCCTTTTGGTACTAGGAATGCAGGCGATGAATATGGAGACGTTGATGGTTCAATGACGTGCTGATCAAGGAGTTTGTTAATGTGGTTTCTCATGATTTCCATCTTGGGCGGAGATAGTTTGTATGGGTGGAGTCGTATTACTTTGTTGTCACTAAGATTTATTTTATATTCAATTAAATGAGTTAATCCTAACTTGGGGGTGAGTACAGCAGAAAAATCTTTTATTAACTTTTGGATTCTTAGTCTCTCATTTCCTTTTAAATGACTTAGACTCGATTCATTAGGCTCTGAATGAATATTTGCGGTTTCACTAACAGTGTCGTTACTTAATTCGGAGTCGAACTGATATTTTTGAGTACGATCAAATCTGAAAAAATATTGTTTTGCATATATATCAAGGATTAAAGCAGTTTTTCTTATAAAATCCGCGCCTAATATTAAGTTCTGTCCTAACTCTTCAGCTACTAGTAGGGGAATGTACCAAGTAAAATTCTGAATTTTTAATTTCACCGTAATACTGTGAGATATCTTTAGGTTTTGTTTATTTGCGGTGGTACACTTTATGTTCACCATTTGGCTACGTTTAATCAGTTTATGATTAGCTAATAAGGTGGCTAACTGTTTACTAATTATACTACGGGTAGATCCTGAATCAATTAAACCAAGGGTTTTCGTTGCTCCAAGGTCTATCTGTACATAGGGTAGTTGGCATATACTTGTTTTACATGCACCAATAGAGTTGCACTTCTCGATAAATTTTGTTAAATAAGGATCTCTGCGTTTATTTTTACTCATCTTTATTTGACGCTTAGTATTGTTGTTACCTTTCCTTCTGGTGCTTCGGAAGACGTAGGATTTTCGGTCTTCCAGCTTCACACATTTTTTTGATTGGTCGGTTTTCTGTAGATAACGCTTTTGTTTACATAACTTGCTAATATGTCCGGCCTTTCCACAGTTATAACATCTTCTTTCCACATTTACTTCGCTCGTAGGTTGTCGGGGTTTTGGTTTAGAGTATGAAACATGGGGATAGTTTTGGGTTTTATGTGTACTTACGAATCGCTTATCGCGGTAGTTTCGGGTATCATTTCCAATAGGTCTAGTTTGGAATGAATTTCTTTGTTGACTATGGGACATAGAAACACTTCTATTCTGGTCAGAATACCAGACGTCGGACGAATGTATACAACATAGTTCTAGTTCCGTAAAAGTTGTAGGTGGCTTCACGAGTGCTAGTCGAGATCGCTCCTCGGGGGATAGTCTTACTATGATATTGTCTACTAACTGTTCTTCGCTCCATTTAACTTGTAACAATAAAGCAGATTCTCTTACTTCAGAAATATAATGAGCTAGTCTCTCGTATGTACCTTGTGCACGAAGTACTAAGTTTCGCTTCAATTCTTCGTAGATACCGGTGGGAATGAAATGTCTTATTAGTGTGGTATGAAGTTCTTCTACCGATTGATTATACCTTAGGGATTCTAACACTCTATCTTTTAATGGAGATCTACACTTAGGTAAAATAACTTGCAAAATCTGGTTATCTCTTAGTTGTTGCAGTTCCTTTAATTCTAAGATATGTTTGATAAAATTAAGGAGCTTTGTAATATTCAGCCCATCAGTGATTTGTATATTGGACAAAATACTTTCTACAGGGTGGGTTATTTTTCCATAGAGCTCGGGAGTTAAATTTATTTGGCTCATCATTCTAGGATTTTCCGCAGGTTGATTAGTCCGCGAATGAGAAGGTAATTCGTAGGTATGGGTCATATTTTCTAGTTCATTAGGGAGTGACGTAACGTTTACTGGTTGAATATTTACTTGACTACCACTTAACCGTTCCTTGAATGGATCTATATTGGATTCCTGCAGAATCTGAATTTTTGCAGTACCGTTTGGTTGTTCTTGAGTCGGCGATTGGGTAGGAGAAATATTTAATTTCGTCATTGCTTCTTCGATTTCGTCTAATCTAAACAATTCGGATCGTCTACGTAATTCGCGTATTATCTCAGGTAATTGTTTTAATGCTTCCTCGGCGAATTTTTTTACATCAGGAGGGATATCTTTATCACCGGGCCATGTCAACAAATTGGTGATACGACGGTATAGATGCTCAATTCTTTGGGTGGTGCGTAATATTACTGCGGGGGATTTTTCATCACGCAGGGTTTGTGCGTACGAAGTTAGTTCTGTATACTTACGATAACACGTTTCTTTTTCGCTATTGAAATCTAAAACACTCAAACGACTTAATAATGAAGGTTTGTCCGGTTTATTTTCGCGTAACGTCTTGCGAAGTTCCGCGACAGTTACATTAGAGTAGGGGAGACCATGCCATAATCCTTCATAACTTAATTCGTCTTTCAACAAGAAATCGGGGTTAAATTGAGTCATTTTTTATAATAATCACTTTAAACACACGACGTATTACGAACGACAAATCTTATGTCACTTACTTTACTCCGTTATCTCAATGTTAAAAAATAGATAACATTAATTCATTTAAACACATACACATATATCTTATTTCATATTAAGCTTTGGGATGTAATCTTATCTTAATTAATCAACATAACTTATTTCACAACAATTAAATTCTCAGTATTGACATATATAATTAATTAAAACAAAACGATAATACTATTTTAGTAGAGAGAAATTTCATATACGGAAAGTTCATTGATTTAACAACAGCACAAAGAATCAGCTGTTTTGGGGTGTCGTCTAGTTGCATAGGGTGGTAATTCAGGACAATACAAAACAGGAAAGAGCTTGTCTAATATGGTTTTGTTTGCTTTAGGGAGGAGGGGTTATGAATGAGATGGGGTGTTTACAAAGGGGAGATTTTACATTCCACAACACGTATTTAACATGAACCGACTGGTTTGGAATTGAATAGTTACCAGCTATGACTTGCTTAACACGGCAAACTCGCGATACTAATATTATTATTATATTATTAAAATTTTACTCATTTATTTTTTTGTTTATTTCTGAGTGAATAAATTTATGTTTGTCCTTTTTTATCGTTAACGACTTATAAACTTACACAACAACGATTACATAATTATGTTGCAATTTTCTGTACGTGACACTCTGTAAACAATATTTTTTTTTTAAGTAAATTACACAATTTTAAATTCAGCAGAGTGGCGCAATTTTGGTACTGTAAAAGCTTGGTACGACATCACTAACATCGGGAACTAGTTTAATTATTTACCAGTAAACTAAACCAGCTGCCGTTGTTAGTAAAACTCTTACTAACAAATTACAAAACAAGTATGGTATAGGAAACTGACAAGGTTTGCATAAACTTATTCACTCACTAGGTATTAGCTAAAACATCTCTTTATTGCTATTGAAATATTAATCAAACATTATTCCTGATTTTAAAGAAAGTTATTTTAGTAAATAGTGCTTTTACTGCTTCAAAGATCTTAATTATATTATTCTTGTTATATCAAAATTTATTCATATAACTGTTGCTTTTAATACCACGGATCCGGGTCTCAATTTTCTCAAAATTATTAATTTATCAATATATACATTACGGTTACTATTACTTCTTACAAAATTAAAAAATATACAAATCTGATAATTTGTTCATTACATTGCGAAAGTTCTTTAAAGTTCTTTGTTACTTCTTATTAAGGGGAAATTTACAAAAGTTGTGGTTTGATATCACCTGAGGTTGTTGTTGTATTCTTGGGACATCTCCAGTTGTCTTCTACGGGTTGAGTACGTTGTTCTTGGTGTATCTACATCGGGTTGATTTTTAGTTTACTTGAAGCTCTCGAAGATAGGTTGTTTACTTGAAGTTCCAAATGTTGTAATTTCACTTTTCTTAGTGCAGATTCTTGTAGTTCACATTTTCTTTATTTTAATTACAGTTATAGTTCTCACTTTGCAGTACTACAGTCTAGTAGTTAACTATGTTACACTTACATTTGATTTTGTTTTTTAAGAGATGTGTTGGCTACCTTTTTCTATTTTATTTATATATTTTCTCACAAACTCTAGACACTACATTATTCACAATAACAAGATTTCACGCTGGATATGCTTCTAGAGAACTTACACATACGTATATGTGTACAACACCAAAACTCACGTCTACTCATTGCGACGTTCTACGGCCGAATGCGCGTACGGTTTAGGGGAGAAGGCTCAGTCAACTAGTGCGTATTTACGCGCTAAGAAAATAGTTCGTACTTTTCCTATTATTATTTATTCATTAATTAGAAGATAAATACTTTATGTTTATTTTATTATGACTTAGGGATTTCTTTATTTCTCTAGTCGCATTTTTAATTATTTAAGTAATTATTATTATTATTTACTACTTAATACTTTTCTTGGCGTGTTGGTACTGGAAGGTTTCAAGTTGATACAGGAATCTGGGTATAGGTAAGGGTGTATGATACTCTTACTTATTAAAATTAAAAATTTTAATCTGTGCGATTTTTTGATACATTTAAAATCGTCACATCCTCCTGCACTTAACTATGAAAAACGGGGGGTGTAATAATATAATTCTAATAAACAATTATATTTCATACTGAAATTTCTCTCTCTCAGCTTATTTCTATTCATCAATCGATTATCTTATACTTATGTCACATCTAAATTCTACTACATCTACTATATAAAATACACAAAACGTAAATCTACCTTATTTTAATTCTTATATCTACTACCGGTTTTTTCTTGAATTGCTCACTCGTTTTACGGAGTTATACTCATGAGTATTTTACTAATAATAATACCGTATTGTAAGAACAATAGAATTACTTTTAGTTTACAGCGCTAAAGATTATTTTTCTTTCTTTCTTTCTCTTCATCTTCATTATGCTTGTCATCAGATTTCTCATGTATAATACCATTCTCGCAGGACGTTAGCTAAGGTTGATCAGGCCTCGCTTGTATTCGTACGAGGGGGTTTTGAGTTTATAGTTACCTATAGTATAGGATGTTACACAATCTTATCCTATTTCGGTATAAGTCTATACAACATATTTTATTCTTAATACTTAGATAGTATTCTAGGTTTTCTATCTTTCTCGTAGTCTTCCTTCTGTATCTTGACACGAAAAACTTTTTTTTTTTTGAGACAAATGACTTCTGCGAACGTAATTTTCTGTATTGGGTTCATACAGAGCTACAGTAACGGGGGTGATGAACTTACGAATTTGGTAGGGGCCACACCATCGATAAGATAGTTTCGAAGAGATCTTATCAACTGCTTTACTCATAGGATGAGTTTTATACATGACTAAATCACCTATTTTATACTTTATTAGCTTATTATTATTCTCATGATACTTCCTTGATTTCTGTAAATTAGCTCTCAGATTTGCACGAGCTTCGTTCCATATTTTTCGTATGTTATTCCCATTCACGTCGCGGGGTAATAACGCATTGATTTTCCACTTTGTGGTTAAAGGATGGTTGGGTTTGTACTTGTACAGTAAATCAAATGGTGTTGATTTATGACCTTCATGATACGCTGAATTGAATGCAAATTGTATCCACGAAATATTTTGATCCCAGGTTGTCTGGTCTTTAGCATGATAAGATATTAATGCTGATTTTAAGTTACGCAAGTATCTTTCTGCTATATTTCCTTGCGGTCTGTACTCGGTCACGGTAATATGATGTATACCTAATTTAAAACACATGTCATTAAATTCTTTCGATTTAAACTGGGGTCCATTGTCAGATATTAAGCTTAACGGTGTGCCATAGTTTTTAAATAGTTGTTCTTGTAGAATTTTAATTGTCGTAGATGCTAATGCACGACGCATAGGATACATCCACACGAATTTAATGAATGAGTCTACACAAATTAACAGCATAGTATTTCCGGATTTAGAGCGGGGATAAGGTCCAGAATAATCGATGTATATTTTCGAGAAGGGAGTGGTAGGTATTTCGGAGATTAGTTTTCCGACTTGACTGGTTCTTGCTGGTTTGCTCAGCGCACAAATTTCGCATTCTTTCACGAACTTTTTTATTTCACTATTCATGTTTTCCCAGTGGTATTCCTTGCGAATACGATGTATCGTTTTCCTAATTCCCATATGAGCTCCAATTGTAGATGAATGGTAGTACTCCATTAACATGGGTTTGATTATTTCCGGGGCGATTATTCTTAGTAATTTTCCGTTTGCCTTCTTAAAACAAAGTACTCTTTTACTCAAGATATATTTATCAGATTTATTTCCTTTTTCTATTTGTTCGATTATTTTACACAATTTCGGATCTTGTTGTTGGTGATATGCTATATCCTTAAATGCAAGGGGAAAATTAGTAATTAGTGTATTAACGATAGTGGTTTCAATATTGTCTTCTCCAGATCTTGTATTGGGTAGTTGGAACATGCGGGAGAGAGTATCGGCCACTACATTTTGAGTTCCACGAATATGTTGCACTTTGAACTTGTAGCAATTTAATCTTAACACCCATCGTCCGATACGACCTAATTGCTTTGGGTGATTTAATAACCATGATAAAGCTTGGTTATCGGTTTCTAGTAGAAATTCTTTGTGTTCGAAAAATGGTTTGAATTTATCAAAAGCAAATACTACGGCTAAACATTCCAGTTCATAGGCTGAGAACTTCCTTTCTTGCTCGGTCAGTGTCCGGGATGCATAACTGATCGGGAGTCTAGTATTATTTATTTCCTGGTATATTACGGCTCCTAATGCTACACTTGAACTATCGGTCTGTACGATAAATGGTTTACTGAAATCCGCTAACTGCAATACAGGTGGGGATATAATGCTTTCTTTAAGTGTTTCAAACGCTTCTTGATGTAGAGTAGTCCACTCGAATTTCGTTCCTTTCTTTCTTAAGGCATTCAATGGGGCTGCTATATCTGTTAAGTGGGGTATATACTTATGAAAATAATTAATCATACCTAAAAATCTAGCTATACCTTTGACTTCTCTGGGAGGTAAAAATTCTCGAATTGCGCGTGTACGTTCGGGATCGATGGTAACCTTACCTTCGGCTGATACTATGTGACCTAAAAATGAGAATTGTTTCACTGCGAAATTAACTTTACTAGGGTTTACGGTCAGTCCGGCTTTCTTTAACCGGGATAATACTTCACGCAAGTGATCAATATGTTGATCCATTGACTCACTATATACTACTATATCGTCGAGATAATGATATACAAATTTAAATTTAACATCATGGAAAATTTTTTCTAACAGTCGGCTGCATACTGAACTTCCTTGTGATATACCGAATGGTACTCTCGTAAATTGATATAGATTAAATGGGACAGCAAAAGCAGTTAAATGTTTTGATTCCTCAGCTAGTGGAATTTGATGGAAGGCTTGGTTAAGATCCATTATGGTGAAGATTTTCGCTTTTGTAAAATAGTGAAACGCACTGTGTATGTCAGGCAGTGGTATCGATTCAAATTCTATACTCTTATTTAGTTGTCTATAATCCACGACTAGTCTATGTTTGTCAGTTCCTTTTGGTACTAGGAATGCAGGCGATGAATATGGAGACGTTGATGGTTCAATGACGTGCTGATCAAGGAGTTTGTTAATGTGGTTTCTCATGATTTCCATCTTGGGCGGAGATAGTTTGTATGGGTGGAGTCGTATTACTTTGTTGTCACTAAGATTTATTTTATATTCAATTAAATGAGTTAATCCTAACTTGGGGGTGAGTACAGCAGAAAAATCTTTTATTAACTTTTGGATTCTTAGTCTCTCATTTCCTTTTAAATGACTTAGACTCGATTCATTAGGCTCTGAATGAATATTTGCGGTTTCACTAACAGTGTCGTTACTTAATTCGGAGTCGAACTGATATTTTTGAGTACGATCAAATCTGAAAAAATATTGTTTTGCATATATATCAAGGATTAAAGCAGTTTTTCTTATAAAATCCGCGCCTAATATTAAGTTCTGTCCTAACTCTTCAGCTACTAGTAGGGGAATGTACCAAGTAAAATTCTGAATTTTTAATTTCACCGTAATACTGTGAGATATCTTTAGGTTTTGTTTATTTGCGGTGGTACACTTTATGTTCACCATTTGGCTACGTTTAATCAGTTTATGATTAGCTAATAAGGTGGCTAACTGTTTACTAATTATACTACGGGTAGATCCTGAATCAATTAAACCAAGGGTTTTCGTTGCTCCAAGGTCTATCTGTACATAGGGTAGTTGGCATATACTTGTTTTACATGCACCAATAGAGTTGCACTTCTCGATAAATTTTGTTAAATAAGGATCTCTGCGTTTATTTTTACTCATCTTTATTTGACGCTTAGTATTGTTGTTACCTTTCCTTCTGGTGCTTCGGAAGACGTAGGATTTTCGGTCTTCCAGCTTCACACATTTTTTTGATTGGTCGGTTTTCTGTAGATAACGCTTTTGTTTACATAACTTGCTAATATGTCCGGCCTTTCCACAGTTATAACATCTTCTTTCCACATTTACTTCGCTCGTAGGTTGTCGGGGTTTTGGTTTAGAGTATGAAACATGGGGATAGTTTTGGGTTTTATGTGTACTTACGAATCGCTTATCGCGGTAGTTTCGGGTATCATTTCCAATAGGTCTAGTTTGGAATGAATTTCTTTGTTGACTATGGGACATAGAAACACTTCTATTCTGGTCAGAATACCAGACGTCGGACGAATGTATACAACATAGTTCTAGTTCCGTAAAAGTTGTAGGTGGCTTCACGAGTGCTAGTCGAGATCGCTCCTCGGGGGATAGTCTTACTATGATATTGTCTACTAACTGTTCTTCGCTCCATTTAACTTGTAACAATAAAGCAGATTCTCTTACTTCAGAAATATAATGAGCTAGTCTCTCGTATGTACCTTGTGCACGAAGTACTAAGTTTCGCTTCAATTCTTCGTAGATACCGGTGGGAATGAAATGTCTTATTAGTGTGGTATGAAGTTCTTCTACCGATTGATTATACCTTAGGGATTCTAACACTCTATCTTTTAATGGAGATCTACACTTAGGTAAAATAACTTGCAAAATCTGGTTATCTCTTAGTTGTTGCAGTTCCTTTAATTCTAAGATATGTTTGATAAAATTAAGGAGCTTTGTAATATTCAGCCCATCAGTGATTTGTATATTGGACAAAATACTTTCTACAGGGTGGGTTATTTTTCCATAGAGCTCGGGAGTTAAATTTATTTGGCTCATCATTCTAGGATTTTCCGCAGGTTGATTAGTCCGCGAATGAGAAGGTAATTCGTAGGTATGGGTCATATTTTCTAGTTCATTAGGGAGTGACGTAACGTTTACTGGTTGAATATTTACTTGACTACCACTTAACCGTTCCTTGAATGGATCTATATTGGATTCCTGCAGAATCTGAATTTTTGCAGTACCGTTTGGTTGTTCTTGAGTCGGCGATTGGGTAGGAGAAATATTTAATTTCGTCATTGCTTCTTCGATTTCGTCTAATCTAAACAATTCGGATCGTCTACGTAATTCGCGTATTATCTCAGGTAATTGTTTTAATGCTTCCTCGGCGAATTTTTTTACATCAGGAGGGATATCTTTATCACCGGGCCATGTCAACAAATTGGTGATACGACGGTATAGATGCTCAATTCTTTGGGTGGTGCGTAATATTACTGCGGGGGATTTTTCATCACGCAGGGTTTGTGCGTACGAAGTTAGTTCTGTATACTTACGATAACACGTTTCTTTTTCGCTATTGAAATCTAAAACACTCAAACGACTTAATAATGAAGGTTTGTCCGGTTTATTTTCGCGTAACGTCTTGCGAAGTTCCGCGACAGTTACATTAGAGTAGGGGAGACCATGCCATAATCCTTCATAACTTAATTCGTCTTTCAACAAGAAATCGGGGTTAAATTGAGTCATTTTTTATAATAATCACTTTAAACACACGACGTATTACGAACGACAAATCTTATGTCACTTACTTTACTCCGTTATCTCAATGTTAAAAAATAGATAACATTAATTCATTTAAACACATACACATATATCTTATTTCATATTAAGCTTTGGGATGTAATCTTATCTTAATTAATCAACATAACTTATTTCACAACAATTAAATTCTCAGTATTGACATATATAATTAATTAAAACAAAACGATAATACTATTTTAGTAGAGAGAAATTTCATATACGGAAAGTTCATTGATTTAACAACAGCACAAAGAATCAGCTGTTTTGGGGTGTCGTCTAGTTGCATAGGGTGGTAATTCAGGACAATACAAAACAGGAAAGAGCTTGTCTAATATGGTTTTGTTTGCTTTAGGGAGGAGGGGTTATGAATGAGATGGGGTGTTTACAAAGGGGAGATTTTACATTCCACAACACGTATTTAACATGAACCGACTGGTTTGGAATTGAATAGTTACCAGCTATGACTTGCTTAACACGGCAAACTCGCGATACTAATATTATTATTATATTATTAAAATTTTACTCATTTATTTTTTTGTTTATTTCTGAGTGAATAAATTTATGTTTGTCCTTTTTTATCGTTAACGACTTATAAACTTACACAACAACGATTACATAATTATGTTGCAATTTTCTGTACGTGACACTCTGTAAACAATATTTTTTTTTTAAGTAAATTACACAATTTTAAATTCAGCAGAGTGGCGCAATTTTGGTACTGTAAAAGCTTGGTACGACATCACTAACATCGGGAACTAGTTTAATTATTTACCAGTAAACTAAACCAGCTGCCGTTGTTAGTAAAACTCTTACTAACAAATTACAAAACAAGTATGGTATAGGAAACTGACAAGGTTTGCATAAACTTATTCACTCACTAGGTATTAGCTAAAACATCTCTTTATTGCTATTGAAATATTAATCAAACATTATTCCTGATTTTAAAGAAAGTTATTTTAGTAAATAGTGCTTTTACTGCTTCAAAGATCTTAATTATATTATTCTTGTTATATCAAAATTTATTCATATAACTGTTGCTTTTAATACCACGGATCCGGGTCTCAATTTTCTCAAAATTATTAATTTATCAATATATACATTACGGTTACTATTACTTCTTACAAAATTAAAAAATATACAAATCTGATAATTTGTTCATTACATTGCGAAAGTTCTTTAAAGTTCTTTGTTACTTCTTATTAAGGGGAAATTTACAAAAGTTGTGGTTTGATATCACCTGAGGTTGTTGTTGTATTCTTGGGACATCTCCAGTTGTCTTCTACGGGTTGAGTACGTTGTTCTTGGTGTATCTACATCGGGTTGATTTTTAGTTTACTTGAAGCTCTCGAAGATAGGTTGTTTACTTGAAGTTCCAAATGTTGTAATTTCACTTTTCTTAGTGCAGATTCTTGTAGTTCACATTTTCTTTATTTTAATTACAGTTATAGTTCTCACTTTGCAGTACTACAGTCTAGTAGTTAACTATGTTACACTTACATTTGATTTTGTTTTTTAAGAGATGTGTTGGCTACCTTTTTCTATTTTATTTATATATTTTCTCACAAACTCTAGACACTACATTATTCACAATAACAAGATTTCACGCTGGATATGCTTCTAGAGAACTTACACATACGTATATGTGTACAACACCAAAACTCACGTCTACTCATTGCGACGTTCTACGGCCGAATGCGCGTACGGTTTAGGGGAGAAGGCTCAGTCAACTAGTGCGTATTTACGCGCTAAGAAAATAGTTCGTACTTTTCCTATTATTATTTATTCATTAATTAGAAGATAAATACTTTATGTTTATTTTATTATGACTTAGGGATTTCTTTATTTCTCTAGTCGCATTTTTAATTATTTAAGTAATTATTATTATTATTTACTACTTAATACTTTTCTTGGCGTGTTGGTACTGGAAGGTTTCAAGTTGATACAGGAATCTGGGTATAGGTAAGGGTGTATGATACTCTTACTTATTAAAATTAAAAATTTTAATCTGTGCGATTTTTTGATACATTTAAAATCGTCACAACACAGTGGAAATACTAAGGCATCTTACGGATCCCTTCATGACGCTTGCTGTACGTTCTTTCCCATAACACTCAAAGTAGGCAATATGAGACGGCCTAATTTGTTTTAGTTTTAAATTTTCAAATTGAGGTTACATATTGGCATACAGTGATTATTTGCTAATGCAAATTTTTTCTATTATCTTGCTTTAGACAAAAAAAAAAGTATGGTTACAGAAGAAACAACTAATTTTTGTGATAATTAATATAACCTCTAACTAGATACTTCGTCCTCATTTATTCAATAATAAATATCGGATACTTACAACATACAAAACTTATGTACAATAACACAATCCATATTTCTGTCATTATAACTTACCGTCATGTGTCTTTTTATTTGACGTGATCGTTTATTAGACTCATGTATGCAGCCTAAATATTAAAATTGTTTGGATACATCTTTCTACAAAATTTATGTGTTTTAGTGTAGGTTATTTTAGATTTTGTTTAGTATTTCGTTCATAATAGACACTTTAACTCTTATGTTTTAAAACGGGTGTATAACACCTATCAGAAAAGATAACCATATGTTCATTAAAGGATAAGAGTTTTTAATATTTCATGGAACAATATAGTGGAACTCTACATTGCAGAGTCCAGGTTTATGGTTTAAAATACATAAACAGGTAAAAAAATCTTGAGATGAATGAAACACGATGATCGCTTCCGTAACAAAACATCGCAGTGATGCGCTTACTTAGAAAATGCATGTTGAATTTATAAAACTTTCAGGAAAGAGAAAGTTAAACGCAGAGCAACTCAAAATATTACAAAAGGAGTTTTAAAAGGAGCTGAAGAGAATGGGGGTAAAAATCACTTGTATAGAGTATGTTATATTGCATTATAAATAAAACGGAATGGTTACAAAAAGTGAAAATAATTTCCAAAATTAATTGATAAAAATAAATATAAAAATATTAAATACTTAAGTAATTCAATTGGAGAAACATTCTAAAATATTATAATTTATAATTCATTATGTTTCATCTGCAGCGAACAGTTCGGGTTCCACAGAGAACAGCAAGTCGGAGAAGCCAGTTCGGGTAACTTTGCAGCTAACCCGTATCGTTACGTTTTTGTCTGACGCCTCCAACAAGAAATAGTCTACGGGCGTTGTTGTTGGATGTGAGCAAGACCTTCGATAGGTTCTGGCACGAGCGCTTTCTCTTAAAATTAACCCATTCCCCTATTCCTACGATCATTTTTTACTTTCTGTGGTCCTACCTCAACGATCGCACCATCAGGATTAACGTCGACGGGTCCTGTTCTTCAGTTCGACCAGTCGCTGCTGCCGTCCCGCAGGGTTGCCTCGGCCCTATTCTGTGCCGCACGTACTTGAACAAATTTCCGGTTTTATCTCCAGTTACGTTGCCTCTCTTCGCCGACGACGCTATGCAGCACCATTGGAACTTCCTGTCTTCGCGATTTCCGAGTTCAAAGCTGCAGCGTCAGTTGGACCTGCTTTCGGACTGGCTATGCTCTAGAAACTGTTCTCATGCACTCGTATCGCAACCGCCTGGCTCTGCGATCAAAAATCAATATTTATCTTCTCTTTCTTTGGTCAGTGCTGACCTACGCTGCACCCGCATGGTAGTCGTTATTGTCGACTACCACCAAGTGTAACTTGGAATAGTTCAAGTCAAACCCCTACGTTCCTTGTCGGGATATCCATATTTAGGAATGATGTAATTCGTGGAGGAGTTCCTACTCTAAGATGCCTTTGTCCTGTCGATAGCCGAAACTCTGTTTGTTTCGGCAGCGACGTCTTCCTTTCCTTACCTAAAACCCATCAGTACGTCTGAATCTCAACCCCAATCAGATTCAAACGCCCTCGGGCGATTGTTGATGACCCACTCCCCGTAATTTCAGCGTCTATAAGTTATTTACTGGTAGCCTTGAGCAATTTCCATTCATTTATGTTTACTCAACTCTCCTCAGGGAACTCCTTCCCTAAGCATGTCTAAAGCCACCCTCTCAGAAAGGCTAACACTGTTTTCATCTGGCAGTCATAGGGCACGTCCCATACGCTACAATCAAGCCACGGGCGCAAAGGCGCCCCGCTACCATAAAGGAAAGCAAAGCAAGTTACTGTGTTGCTAGAATTCGCGTGTATAATTTGATTTCTATAGGTTTTTTTCTTTAACCTACATTATATTATATAACTGTTAATAGAGTAGACGACATACATTTGCCAATATTCAAACGTATTTTACACAGTACGCTGTATACCGACGTATCCGTACATAAACACAGGAGACATAAACTCTTGCTTCTATGTGTGTAACGTATATTACATACAACAGATAATTCACGTGGAAGTCAAATATTTAATAGAAACATTAACTGCTGTGCATCATTTGCTTTTATGTTTTCAATAACATCAAAATTCATAACTGTATGTAGGACTTTATTTTAATTTTTGTCTAGAGATTTATATACATTCAGATGGTATTAATTATATTAAAAATTATTTGTGTAGCTATTTTCCTCATAATTTTAATTATTTATCGTATTCCATAACAAATTCTCGTAGTCATAATGAAATCAGGTAGCTTCTAGTTTTCCACAGTCTTGCTGTATTATTCAGTATTTAATAGATTGTTATATCTTGTATGTACGTCGTTTGAACTGATTTAAAGAACTCCAACTGATTTGAAATATAAGAACTCCAACAGTCTTACGGAAGCAATTACATATGAATTTGTATTAGAAAGTAACCTTCTGTACAAATATTACATTTTAGGTTTCACTGACATATATTTAATTTGTTTAAGAATATGACGTTTTTTAATAAGAAACATAGTTGACCCCAAAAAATTATTAAATTATTTTTTAACTGCGGTAATAAAATTTAAACAGTATACGTTCTGTTAAGGTGTGTAGAATGTTAACGCAATAATAAAAATTTGTGTTTATTAAAAAGAAAAGACTGTTTCGCTTCATAATTTTTCTAAGCCATCAACATTTTAAACTTATTGTGAATATTATTTTTCAGATATTAAATAATATATCTAAATAAGATATTACATGAGCTATAATTGATGAAAATTGCACAAACTTACACCTAATTATGTTCAGAAGGCTAAATATTTGGGAAAAGGATGTCTAATTGAGGTTAATCTATTCTCTACACAATTTAGTATTTACCAATGCATAGGCTACTTTAAATACATTACATGAGTAAATACGATGTCTTTAATACTAACATTTAATAAGAGTTCAATTAAGTTTTATTGTAACTAGAATTAAGACTAAATTATGTTAAAATTCAAAAGAATTGAAAGTTAATAGTAAACATGATTTTTCAATATACATTAAATGATCTATGTCATTAATTAATGACGTGTCTCCTAAATGCAATGCAATTATAATATACAATAATTTAGCATAAAAGACGGAATCAATTTGTCTTGTGTACAATGAATGATAATTTAAATAATCATTATGTACAGTCAGTGCTTCAGTGTTTCAGTGTGATCACCGGTACACTGAGCGATGGACAGCAAAATGTCACATTTATAGTTAGTGCTTGAACACATAAAGTCACACACGATGACAAGAGATGACATTATGTCACTGGAGGCGCAGTCTACTATTCCTTTGACTTAATGAAACCGTCACAGCCTCTTGCAATATAGACAGGCACCGTTTCATGTTACAAATTGTCTTGTTGAGACTACACAAGCTTGTCTTTTACGCCACACGTTAATCCTTCACTGCTGTACTGCTTTACATACTACAGTTAAATACAGTGGACAAAGAAACATTCGTTTTATGCGAAATTATGTAGAAAATATATTTATTAAGATTAGCAATACATTTTGTTTATAGTTTGTAAAGCTGTTCCTACCATAAAGGAAAGCAAAGCAAGTTACTGTGTTGCTAGAATTCGCGTGTATTATTTGATTTCTATAGGTTTTTTTCTTTAACCTACATTATATTATATAATTGTTAATAGAGTAGACGACATACAGACATACATTTGCCAATATTCAAACGTATTTTACACAGTACGCTGTATACCGACGTATCCGTACATAAACACAGGAGACATAAACTCTTGCTTCTATGTGTTGCGGTTTGGAAGCTCTTGAATAATCGTGAGTTATTCCAAAGACGCTAATGAGGAAGGCTGGATTGTTTGTTAGAAAGAAGTGGACTGTATTAAAGATGTTGAACATTCGTTTATTGAAAAAATCTGATTGTTAATTACGATCGGCACGTGCGGATGCACTTGAGGCAATAACGCCCGAAATTAATTTTGAATAAAATCGTGGTCCATTGTAGATGGACGCAGGTAGTTGAATGAAATGAAATATTATAAATGCATGCTAAAAAATAGCCAGAAGCCGCGGCTGTAAGAGAAGTGTTTTACGAGAGTTGCGCTCGGAGTCGTGTTATAAACTGAACTAAACTGGCTTGCAGTCGGCGGTGATTGCCAGCTGTGGAGTTTGATAAACGCGTGACGTCATCCGTGCGTGCCGTATACGGTGGTGGACCGTTTACAGCTGATAAACCAGTACAAAGTTTAAACATACTGCCCGCCAAAATCGGGACGATTTTGTACATTAAAGGTTAAATTGAACAATATAATAATTAAACTTACATGTCGTAAGCGATACAATAATTGGCGCACTGGCCAGAGAGCAATGACATAATAAACATAATATACTTAAAGACTTATACATAAAATTTGTAGAAAACAAAATTCATTAATCTAGCACAAAGCTTAAGTCAAAACAAAACAATTTCTGTGCTAGAAAAGGTACAACAAATAAAAAATCATGATAAAAACGAACCTTTACATAACTGAACATGATCTCTCTTGAAGCATAACATATGGATAAAAAATACATATATTTAAACCTTGACAAACGTAAATAATAATCTTAAATTATATAAGAGAAACCATCTTGATCACTGCTTCATATATAGTAATAGAAATAATAGAAACATAATGTTATCATAATCGTATCAAAGTTCAATGGTACATGACATTGACAAATACAATACACATATAGAATAATTGACACTATAAATGACACCTGTGGTTCTCAGAATTTGAATCACACAAACATATTGACAATACACAACATCCATAATGATTGCTAGTACATATGAAACACAGTCACTATTGCTGTAATAGCTAGCGGCACGTAAACAATATTACAATGCTTATGATACAATTGACTTGTATGCTCGGCCCGGGGAATGTCCCGGGCGTGGTCCATGTAATGTGACACGCACACACTCACACACACACACACACACACCTCGTATGGCACGCATACGATTAGCTTGTTGCCACCGGAAGGGGGCATAATTTGTGGATGGGTCGGCGTAAGATACCTAGCGCGGTGCGAACTTCTGCGACGCGTACTAAGGAATCTTGACCCGGAAAAACATTGGTAATTACCCCACGCTACCATTCTAGAGGGGGGGAATTGTCATCCAAAATGAGGACAAGTTGTCCGACGTTCAAATTCTTTAATGGGGTGCGCCATTTATTGCGCTGCTGCAACTGGTGCAGATAATCCCTAGACCACCGTTTCCAGATGGTTTGCGTAAATTTTTGGAGCAGAAGCCATCTGCCCAAATGAGTATTATTGCCTTGTGTATAATCGGGTTCCGGAAGTGCCGTCAGTGGAGCACCGACCAAAAAATGAGCGGGTGTTAAGGGTTCAGGGTCTCTAGCATCGTCGGACACCGCGCATAACGGGCGTGAATTAAGGCAAGCCTCAATTTGAGAAAGAAGGGTAGAATATTCCTCAAAATTCAAGATCGTACCGCCAATTACGCGACGTAAATGGAATTTAACACTCCTTACACCACTTTCCCACAAACCACCGAAATGAGGGGCTGAAGGGGGGATAAAGGACCATTTGATGCCGTGGAGACCGCAAAACTCCAGAGAAGATTGCTCAAATTCCTTGGAGGTTAAAAATTTGTACCAATCATGCAACGTGTGGTTGGCACGACGAAAATTCGTGCCATTATCCAAAAATATTTGCGCGGGAATACCTCTGCGCGATATGAACCTTTTTGAAGCCGCTATAAAGGAGTTGGAAGTGAGATCCGACACCAATTCTAAATGGATGGCCCTAGTACACATGCATATAAATAGAGCGATATATGCCTTGGTCGTGGACTTAGAGCGCTGCCCGCCATGGCGCAAAAGCACAGGACCCGCGTAATCCACGGCCGACTGTGAGAATGGCCTTGACGGCGTGACCCTAGAAGAGGGTAATTGACCGAGTAATTGATTCGCGCCTTTAGCCCGGAAACGAAAACAAGTGACACACTTATGTATCACTGAGCGGATATAGGACTTATCGTGTATGATCCAATACTTACGCCTAAGCGAAGCTTGAGTTGATTGCACTCCAGCGTGCAACAAACGGATGTGTTCGTATTCAATTATTAATCTCGTGAGATGAGAGTGCGGGTGCAAAATTATTTGGTGTTTAGTCTCGTAGCTAAGTGGGGAGAATTGCAAGCGTCCACCCACTCTTAAAATGCCTGATTTATCCAGGAATGGGTTGAGAGCAAGAATTTTACTACTGCGTGGAAGGCACCGGTGTGCCTCAAGTTCCCTAACCTCCACGTCGAAATGCAACTTCTGTGATTGCCGGACAAAAATCAAGAGCGTGTCAGACAATTCTTGAGCCGACAAAAAGGACGTGTCTCTATCAACCACCGCGAGCCTAGAATTGCGAAAAAATCGACGGCATGTGCGAAGACGCGAATAAGCCTCGTAACAGATGAATAATTTTCAATGTAACTATGTGTTGAGGACGCGACAATTAGTGAGGTTTGAGCCTGCTTGCGACGTTCCTCTTCAATGTCGGGAAAAGTACAGGGAGTATTAATGTCGAACGCGCTGACCGGCCATGAGGCCGCATCACGAGCCAACCAGGAGGGACCATGCCACCATTGAGTATGACAGTGCAAACTACGAGGGAGGCAACCGCGCGATAAAACGTCGGCAGGGTTGTCATTTGATACTACATGACGCCAAATTCCCCTGCTGCTAACAAGACGCTGTATTTCCGCGACACGGTTGGCCACAAATACCTACCAGCGGGAAGATTGCTGATGTATCCAGTACAACGCTATCATCGAATCCGAATAAAGATATAGTCCGTCAAAATTGTAATCGACGGCATTTAAAACCTTGGACGTTAATTGAGCCAACAATAAACAAGCACAAAGTTCAAGTCTTGGAAGCGTTATCTGTTTCAGCGGAGCGACCCTAGATTTAGAACACAACAAGTTTGATGATATGGCGCCGTTCGAATAGACCGCCCGCACATAAATGCAACACGCGTAACCTTTAGCCGAAGCGTCGGCGAATCCGTGCAGCTGCAATGAACTAACTGGGTAACTGTTCGAACTCTTAACCGACCTCGTAATCTCAAAATGAGTGTCGGAGACTAATTGAGCGTATAATTCCAACCATTGATTGGCTAATGATCCAGACAAGGGTTAGTCCCAATCAGTGCCCGCCAACCACAACTGCTGCACGAAATGCTTGCAGCAAAATGTGATGGGAGCGATTAAACCTAGTGGATCATAGATCCCGGCGATGATTGCCAACACGCTTCTCTTGTTGAAAACGGTTAAATTGTCATCACCCCTAACGGTGTATAAAAAGTTATCCCCCTCAACATTCCATTGTATGCCCAAGGTACGCACGTTTTGACCCTTGCTGAAGTCACGGGTTACTTGGGCGCGAAGAGTCATAATCTTATGGTGGTTAGAGAACCATTTATGTAACGAAAAACCATACCTCCTCAACAACTTCTCGATCTCGCATTTCATTTCAGCTAAGCCGTTCGGATCATCCGAACCCGTTATGAGATCGTCTACGTAAAAGTCATTTGCTATGGCCTTAGCAGCTGTAGGGTAGTCGGATTTATTTTCATATGCTATTTGAGCCAGACAACGCGTAGCAAGGAAGGAGGCACTAGCAGTGCCATATGTAACCGTCCTTAACGCGTAATGTCGCAATTCCTTATGCGGTGCATCACGCCAAACAATGCGTTGCAAGTTTGAATCCTTAGGATTAACAATGATCTGGCGATACATCTTTTCAATGTCCGCAATAAGTACGTATCGGTGGGTGCGGAACCGAACCATTATCGAAAACAGATCCTGCTGGATCGTAGGACCGACCATTAAAGTATCGTTAAGGGACAAATTATTGGTGGTTTTAGCGGATGCGTCAAATACCACGCGCAATTTAGTGGTTAAGCTAGAGTCTTTGAAGACTGCGTGATGGGGCAGATAAAAGATCTCTGACCTGTCAAGCGACAGATCGTATTCATTAAGCGGCGACATGTGGCCAAGTCTTAAGTAGTAACTCATGAACTCACTATAATCCTTATAAAGGGTAGGGTTCTGCTTGAATTTGAATTCTAACGATTGGAATCTGCGTATGGCTCCGCGGAGAGAATCTCCCAAATAAGATTTATCAGATCTGCGGGGCAGGGCTACCACGAATCTCCCGTCGCGATTGCGGCTAGTGTTTTCCACGAAATGCCTTTCACACGGCGAGTCCTCAGATCGGGCTTCGCGACTAGAGATCTCCTCCAACTTCCAAAATTCCTTTAGTTGCGAGGAAATCTGATTATCGTCCCTACAGACCATAAAGGAAGAAACCGTTTTAGTCATATCGACGTTGAATGGTAAGTCACCGGCCAAAATAAATCCTAACTTGGTTTCCTGAATTATAGGAAAGTGTGGTCCGCGCGTATATTTCACAGGTTCAATTAATTGGAGAAAATATTGAGCGCCGATTAATATATCGACTTGCGACGAGCAATGTAGGTGAGGATCCGCCAAGAATATGCGCTTGGGTAAATTTAAAGAGGCAAGATTGAACGACTCCGCCAGTAAATTATTAGTTATACTGGGTAATACGGCACAATGTACGTTTAACGTGAAGGGTTTATAGCGCGAATGTAGCCTTACATTAGTACTGAAGTCAGCCTGGGAAAGCGAGTTGTTTATACCCGTGATGGGCAGTTGCGACTTAACCAATTGGAGGCCCATCCTGCGGGCGAAATCCATTGTGCAAAAGTTCGCTTGAGAACCGGAATCCAGTAATATCCTAACGGGAAATTTTTTGCCGACTTTATTGTATGTCATACAGACGGCGGTAGATAACAATACCGATTTATTGGTCTGTGATTTCAGTGAACACTGGTTGTTAACAGAAGTTACGTCCCTGTTGGGGACATGAATCGTTGTGTGGTGACGCCTAGAACATTTTTTACATGAGAATTTTGAGGGACATTTTGAACCCTCGTGTCCCGAACGGAGGCAGTTTAAGCAAAGTTTGTTTTTTATTAACGCGTTTTTTCTATCAGGGATAGACAGCGATGTAAATTGTGGGCAATCGCTAAGTCTATGTACACCGTTACACAGCCTGCATAAATTGTTTCTAATATGTGAGTGGAATGCGCCCTTCGGAGTGCTTATCTGTTTAACTGCCTTGCGATAAGGAGACTTATCGCTTTTGTTCAACCTGCTCGTTGGGCTAGTCGCGTTATCGAGATTTTGCAATAATTTCCTACGTGAATTTAGAAAATTTATGAAATTATTAAAATCAGGGAATTTACGCTCCGATAAACTCTCTTTCCACAAACGTAAAGTGTAATTGTCAAGTTTTTTGGCTAAATAATTTACGACAATAATTTCAAACGTGTTGACTGGCAGTTTGAGATTATTTAAAGCGTTTATATTTGCAGAGATTTGATCAATAAATTGCGATATGCTAACTTGGGATTCCTGCTGAACTAATGGTACGTCTAGGACATTCCACACGTGGTGAGCGGAAACAATCAGCTTACTGTCATATCTATTCCTCAACAGATCGATAGCCACCGCGTAATTCTCATGTGTTATGGGCAACGATTTTATTACGTTAAGCGCCTCGCCATGTAATGACGAGTGCAAATAATGAAGTTTCTGTATATCTGTCAGATCTGCTCTGACATGAATTAGTTCCATAAAAATATGGTAATAATGTTGCCATTCCACAATACTACCCTCAAACCGTGGTAATTTTATTGGTTCCAATTGAATGGGGGGTGTTTTAGGCTGTTTACCTTCAGCATTAATTACTGGTTTTTGGTTCATATGCTCAGCTTGCTCTAGCAGGTGTTGCAATTTACATTCTATAGTACAGAGATCGTCCTCCGTTTGCACTCTATCACTCGTTACGCAACGTCTGCTTCCTCAGCCTCGATTTGTGACTGAATCTCGTCATATTTGGTGGATAATTCCATCAAATGACGCAGTTTTATTTTTAGCGCATGAGGATCGCTGTTTAACAAATCGAAGTTATCCGCGAAGGTATTTACTCGGGATATTGAGGCCTTAATTGTGCCTCGTTTTTTTATTAGAGCCCTTACATCGACCATTATTACAGTTTAAGATAAAAAGGGAAAGATATTTAGAAAGCAATTGAGCATAGAGCATGTGAACCACAAACTTAATTTTGAATGAGTTTAAATACGTTTTGGTAGCTAGCGATCGTTGTTTTGAACATAAACTTACTCTCTCTAACTAATCAAACTTGTTGGCAGTTAAATTATTGAAATTATGAATCTAAATGGTTACAAAGTATATCTTTATCTTTAAAGTTCTGACTGATAATGAGCTGCCAACCATTTATTAATTTGTATTGTGTAATGAGGTATTTGTTTATATAAATGTGTCAAAAAATACCCACTGAGTGAAATATTATTAAAAATCAAATATAAGTAAAGTTTATAGTCACGTGGCCGTCGATCCATTCGTGATGAAGCTGGCTTCGATCCCGTTTGGAGCTGCTACACCTCCTGTCTCTGCCGGTCAGCCGATGCCTCATGTTGTACCTTCCATCAATTAAAGCTGTGGAATCTCGAAAATGTTGTCCTGTTTCGTCCCGTCGTCTCTGGTCTACTGCTTGGCTGAATCTTGTCGAGATGACTGCGACGTGATTCACAATAATGGTGTCGCTCAGGACGAAAATGATGCCCGTAGGGCGTGATTAACTTCAGATTGGTTTTTCCAGAAATGATGTGTATAAATAAATGCTGTCGCTTGTGTACTCAGATATGAGAAATCTGTGCCGTGGGGACCAAAAATGATGCGGTTTTTTGGGCCCGAAAATGTGAAATCCTGCCTGGTTGGACCAAAAATGATGTCGTTTTTGGCCTGAAAATATGAAATCCGGTCCGGTGGGACCAAAAATGTTGCGGTTTGGAAGCTCTTGAATAATCGTGAGTTATTCCAAAGACGCTAATGAGGAAGGCTGGATTGTTTGTTAGAAAGAAGTGGACTATATTAAAGATGTTGAACATTCGTTTATTGAAAAAATCTGATTGTTAATTACGATCGGCACGTGCGGATGCACTTGAGGCAATAACGCCCGAAATTAATTTTGAATAAAATCGTGGTCCATTGTAGATGGACGCAGGTAGTTGAATGAAATGAAATATTATAAATGCATGCTAAAAAATAGCCAGAAGCCGCGGCTGTAAGAGAAGTGTTTTACGAGAGTTGCGCTCGGAGTCGTGTTATAAACTGAACTAAACTGGCTTGCAGTCGGCGGTGATTGCCAGCTGTGGAGTTTGATAAACGCGTGACGTCATCCGTGCGTGCCGTATACGGTGGTGGACCGTTTACAGCTGATAAACCAGTACAAAGTTTAAACACTATGTGTGTAACGTATATTACATACAACAGATAATTCACGTGGAAGTCAAATATTTAATAGAAACATTAACTGCTGTGCATTATTTGCTTTTATGTTTTCAATAACATCAAAATTCATAACTGTATGTAGGACTTTATTTTCAGAATTAGTATTTTAAAGCAAACACTATAATATTTTAATTATGTTTACAAATATATTGACGTTACTAATCGCTAACATACACCTAATCGCTAAAGTTTCAAACCAAATACGACTTCATGATCACAAGTCTTGTCGTTTTAAGACGGTCATTCCAAATTCAGCTACGGCGCTGTGACCTTACTGACTGACTTACCGGTTCGGTGGCGCTGAATTTGTATACCACTGCAATGCACTTTTATTTAATGTCAAACATTTTATCCGTTGAATAGAACATTCTACACATACAGCCGTCTGACGTCAGCCAGAAATTATGTTCAATTAGAGTATTCAAAAATTCAACAAAATTCAAAAATTTCAGTAATTTTCTAAGATTTTTGATGCTTTATAAAATAAGTGTATTTTTGATTTTTAAATGAATTATTTTGTCACACACACAATCTTTCTTATCTTACATGGCGTGGTACCTTTACCAAAGCCATAACATATTTTTACTAAATTTAGAAATAACATGTTGTGCACTACCTATACCTAACCGTATTGAGGAACCTATTGCAAAGGCATTAAGTTGACTATCAATTTTCTATACGAAAGCAAATAAAATTTAAAATTTAAGTATTAAGGATGTTCAACACATACTTAATGTAGGCTTATACGTTTCTTATGCCACGTTTTTTTAAGTGATTATCAAGCATGCATATTTTTGGCATTCATGAGACAAACAAAGAGATTCTGGAACCTTACGACTTACGATCTAGACACACACGCCTACAAAGTAAATATTTTACAACAGTTAAGGTAACACAACTTACGGCTGTCAACAACACGTTACAAAGAGCTAAAAAAATGTTTAACAAAATTTGGACCTTGCTCTATGTAAGAGCCTGTGTTAGGCACATTTTTACCTTATTCTCATTTTACACGCATAGTATATATTAATCATGGCAAATTGTGTTTTCGTGTTGCAAATTAATTCTTGTCCACTGCATAATACAGTTTTTTAATTCTTGTAAAAAACACAGTTTTTATCATTACGCCAATTTAGTAAGGCTTTTTTCAGATTAACTGTATAACTACTATATTTCAACTTGTTATCCAACTTGTTATCATTCATAGTTATTTTAAAGGATGTTCTTTTCAGTAAATAAAAAATTTTATGATTTTTTTGCTTAATACTTAAGGTTTTCTTGGTGTGAAATTAATCTCGTGCACCGTTATAAATACTTAATCTCTTAACATTATTTTTTACCTCAGATTTGTAACGATAATGACGATATTTCGACGACGACGACGAAACTTGTCGACGATGGTTCATTATGTAGCTTTGTAAAGTATTATTGACCAATTTTTGTCATATATATACAACGTGTTTATTAAAAGCGTCAGAGGATTCAACACACACAACATTTGACAATATAAAAGATTGTTTTCTAAAGCAACAATAAAAGATTTGGGTAAGCGTATACATGAAATGAATAAATTAATATGGCTTAAGAATCGGGGATTACGACTTCAAAACGGTGATAAAGAAAAAATACATTTTCTGAAATATCTTTTTCTGAAAAAAGTGATCTGACAGGGTATAATTTATGTGTGTCTGACGGAAAACAGCCATTCTGAGAAGAGAGGTGCTGAAGAAGGTTAAAAAGTAGATTTTGTAAAGGATGTAGGTTGTACCTTAAGTAATATTGAGGTCGTTCCGGGTAATTTATTGTTATTTATTATAAAGTATAACTTTGGGTTTATGAAGTTGAATTAAGTTGAAATATTTTTACGCCCCGCGTTGGACGCCAATCTGTAACGTTTCTAAACAAGATGCCGTTGTATCTTCTTAATATGATGTTTTTATTTAAAGTCTTTAACACCTCACTGTGTTGGCGTCAATATGTAACGTTTAATTATTTAATCTAATAGTATAATGGTTATCGTCAAGCCTCAAGCTGTAACCGTTAATCTGTAACGTTTTATTTACAGTAAGTTTTGTTTTTATATTCGTTTGTTTGTAATTTGGTTTGTTTTAATTATTTATTTATTTAAGTTTATTGATATAAACTTAAAAATAATTAAGTACATACTTCCTATATTCGAATTAGTGCAAATCCATTAAAGGATGAATGAGATTAGAAAAAGAGCCTCCTGGTGGTCTAGAGGCTAGCGCGGGCGCTTGATGCGCTCGTGGTCCCGGATTCAATTCCCGGCGGAGGCTCCGTACGGCGTGCACTCAGCGTCGTGAGGCGCTGAGATAACAGCTTCGCCTCCTGGCTGTGAATACCGCAACTAGCGGCTGGTGGCGCGTTGTACTAGCCATGTAACCGTCACATTGCACACAACAGCCGCGCGGTACGTCTTGGTCCTTTCAGCGACTGTTGAGCGGAGGTTTGACTTTGAGATTAGAAAAAAATGTGTGTATTGACTAAAAGAGAATTATCATTTTTTAAGGAAATGTAGAAAAATATATTGTCTATAGTGGTGTGATTCTCAACAACTGATTACAGTAAAACCAAATTTTATATAATATAAGCAGTTGTAATAAAGTACTTCCTACAGTCTATACTACTTTTCTAAATGTTTAATGATGCCTTAAAACATTGAAATATATAGTACCATAGGAAATTTTTAATGATTCGTGTTACATGAGTGAATCGTGTTATGACTTTGAATAATATATTTTAACAGTGAAATCAGTTGTTTGGGAGCTACACAAAAAGGAACATTTTATCATTATGCAACAGAGATCAGAGATATAACAGAAGATTGTCAACAAACTATCATATTTTATTCAGATATTTATTTTTAATATCTAAGCTAAAAATAAGGAATACTAAAATATTAATTGCAAACAATTTAGCTTACATTGTAACGTCACAGAACGTTCCATAAAAGAAATCATTTACATAGTAAGTTATCATAAGAGGAAAGTGAGGTGAACTGTATCGAACCCAAGTAGTCCTAAAAAATTGTGTAATTTTGTATAATAATTATTTCTACTAACATGAAAAACGACCAGACTTTGACTAAGACACAAACCCCATATATATTACTAAAGTGAATAACAGTGAAAAAACCATAGGACACTATAAGAGAGACAAATAATGTCAGAACCAACCAAAATAAAGTCATTAATTATTAAGTTTTATAACTCTGAATAGAGTAATAAGAACTATTTTTTGTGAATAAATGGACATGATCCATTATTATATTATGTAATGTAAATAAAATAAATGTATTAAATGATTTAAATACATTATTAGAAAGAGTTTAAGTTAGAATAAAAATGATATATTTGTTATGACAAAAAATATTTATGTGTTGGATTTGAGACCATACACCAAGATTTCATAAAAAAATTAATTATTATCAGATTTAAATAAACACTATATGTAATTGTCAAGCATACAAAAGCGAACAATTTATCTTAAACAAAGAAAGCTGTCAAATGAATAAAAAGCAGCCAAAATAGCCAAAAACAGTACTAACAAAAAACATGTGATAGGCATATAATATTATATAATTTATTGATTTAATGTTGCCAAAATGCAACCAAATTGCATTAGAAAGTTGAAATATGATATAGAGCGACTATACTAATATATTTGACTAACTATAACATTGTAATAGTCAAGTTATCAAAATGTTTACCTATACCATGTATGGCTGAAGCCAATCATCCAGTACAAAAATAATCATATTTGACTAAATAATTACAAAATGCTAACAAAAATAAAATAGCATGGTATAATACTTCAATATACCTTAAAAAGGAACAAACTCAGTTGAAAATAAAGTCAATTATAAAAGAACTTAGCTTATAAGAGTGAGATTTGTCACACTATGAAAAAAGGACATCTCAAGACCAATCAATGATGCTATGTCATCCTATGATGATAATAATATATGTACAGAGTAACCAGGTATCACAAAAGATAGACAAAGTAATAAACTCTGTGTGTACACTAGTGAAATACTACATATATTAAAGGAAGTGACCAATTATTGTGTTATAACATTAACAAGAATCTAGGCCATGAGCAGAGGCCATATAAGACTGTATTTATTTGTGTTTTATCTATGTTAAAATTTATTTATTTTGTTATAGGAAGGTAGTAATGTTGGATGTTCAGATTGTGGAAGAGACACAATGCTTTCACAACAATTTTTTGTTATAAAAATTGAATTTTCATGACAACAACCCAAGGTGGGAGTTGTTTATTGTGTTGTTTATTAGACTTAAGTTAATTAAAAACAATCATAATTAGTATCGCTAGATTCAGTTTAAAACAGAGAATCTAAATGTAATAATGGCATACAAATTGTGAGTACTAATGTAAAACTGTTTGATAAATACCAGAGTAATTTTTGAAATATCCTTAGTATGAAGAATAAGAAATTCGTTCTAAAAGCTTCTACGGAAGTGAAAATTGTTCCATGACATTCCATTTCGTTTATTCTCGAACATTCTAGAAAGAATTTTACACAAATATACCGGAAGTCGATGAAAACAGTCAACCTGAATTAGTATAAAAGAGAGACCAAATTCGACCCAAAAACACTTGAAACTTGAACTCCAGAACTGATGAATCACCCACGACACTGATCAACGCAGCTAAGGCGAAACCGAGAGGCGAGAAATCGACAAGACCCGAAGAAAGGCTTTTCCCGTACATAGACATACCGACTGACTTAACCTCAACGAGAATCTACGCCAAAAGTGTCGCTGAAATAGAGCAGTGATACGGCAAATTTTAATAGAAATCACGCAGCCAGAACGTCCACGGCCCAGGAGGGACCAAAAATTTAAATAGAGAATGAATTCTGCTGTGTTCGCATTGACTGACTAACTTGACAATAATCCCCTTCACGTAAACAAACAATACACAAAGCCTTTCTCGTCAACATGGGAATCAGCGCTGCGGTGGCCGATTTCTGAATCAACGCTAAACAGATGATTCGTAGTGGCGGCGTTTGAACGATATTCTACTGCCAAACGTTTTGACAAAAAGTGCGGAAACAGTATACGATCGCAACTTTGACTTAAAATAGATTCAGTGCCCACAAGAAGAGGCGAGATTGAATAACTACCCGAGAGGAGTGTCCTGTGCGAGATTAATTATTCATTGGAACGTGAGTTACCGAAATTAAAGTCAAATTTTATTACCTGGTTACATTTATCACACAGTTGTACTTCACACGCCACATACACACCTTCAAATCACTTAATTTTTATTGTAAGGCATCTAATTGATATGTCTTGGTAGTTCAAAGGAGTCACGTCCTGAGAGTAAAGATTTTTTCACATATTAAACTCATGCTTTTCAACTGAGTACAACATTTTTAAAACACTAGCCGATACTTGATTGGATATATCTAGAATTGTCAATAGTAACAATAATAACTTGTGAATTTTTTATTAACTCTGCAATTGTATAATTTTTTATATGAATGTTCGTCCTTCAGACGATTTGTTTGTTTTTGAAGAACCATTAAAATTACCTGATTTCTTTCAAGCTAAACTGACTTGTTTATATTTTTTCATAAAAGTAAGATTTAGAAAATTTTAATTACTTTAATAATCACATTTATTTCTTGGAACAAACGATTCCAAGTGGCGTCCACAAAAAACATAGTATTCAGTTGTGTTACAGGACTACATCACCGCAGAGGATCCAGTCAACGGTAAGTAACAAAAGTGCGCGGAGGTAACGCCCGACAGTTTACAACACAAACACTTACACTATTTTTTTTTGTTATAAATTGACGACTCCAAAGTGAAACTGTTAAAGAAGGAACACGATCGACCACAATCAATTTAGTCTTTCCGTTTTAAATTGGCAGCCCAACTAGTGAGGTTTGAAAAAGACGGAACAAGCCCGGCAACTACCAACAGATCAAAATGCCGCAACCTAAGGGAAAAAAGACGAAGAAAAATGTGGAACCTGAGTTAAGTGTGGAAGACGGAGAGGCAGTACAAATGGAGGAAATAGAGTTAGAACCGCCCACACTAGAAACGGAAAGACCGGTACAAACGGCAGATGAAATAGAGGAACAAACGGGAGAAGAACCCATACAAATGGTAGAACAAACAGAGAAACCCGAACCAGAGAAAATAACAGGAAGCGTTGACGCGAATGTATTAATGATGATGCTCCAAAAAATGGAAGAAACAAGCAAAAATACAAATGAGAAGTTGTTCCAAACGCTAAACGAAAATATGAACAAAAATACAGAATCTCTGAAAGAGGATATGAATAAAAATAGACAGGAAGATAAGGAGGAAATAATAAAATCCCTGAAGGAGAAATTAGACAAAAAGATAGAATCTTTAGGGGAGAATATAACCGAGAAAATAAATGACAATGGGAAAAAGCTAGAGCTATTTCAGGAGGAGAATAAAAAGTGTATAGAGTCCCTGAAAAAAGAAATTAGCATAAAGTACGAAACAGTAAACAAAAAGATCGATGATAATAAAATCGATAGTGACAGGAAGGTCGAAAACATGGAGAAACAGTTGGAAAGGTTACAGGAGGGAAACAATACACGTTTCGAAAATATAGAGGAACAAACAGTAGAGACCAAACAAGATGTTAGAAATCTCGAAAACATGGTAAGGCAGAACCAAGACGCCATCATGCAGGAGGTGGGAGAAGTCCAGAAAGACGTTAGCGAGAGGATGCAGAAAACATATGAGATCGCTAACAGGCTGGACGAACAAATAAAAACTAACAAAAATAGTATACTGGAAATAGACCAGAGAGAGAAGAACCTGCAGGAAAGATTAGAGGCGCTGAGAGACACACCTATATTAAACACTCATACGTGTCATGGAGAAAACAGGGAAGTAATCAACTTCCAAAACTATCGACGAAACCCAATGGAATTTTTAGAAAGAATGGAAGAGTTTATTGGGAGAAATAGAGAAACAAGGTGGGACAGGATACGGGAGATGTTAGACGAGACGTTTAAAAACACGAGGGATAACTGGTGGATAGCGGTACGACCCGAACTCACAAATTTAGCAGAGTTTAAACGCCAGTTTAAGGAAAAGTATTGGTCGGAGACTGCACAAAACAGGGTAAGAATGGACATTTTCTATGGCAAATACGACGCGTCCAATGGACAGTCCCCGACGTCTTATTTCCTGGGAAAGGTATGTTTAGCACGGAAGTTGATACCGCCGATCCCAGAGGAATGTTTGGTAAGGCAATTAGCTGGACATTACAGTTATGGTATCAAAGATGCCCAATTATACCAACAGCTTAGCAAAATAGCCGATCTGGCCAAATTATTGGAAAATTGTGAATCCACAGGAAGGTTCCAGGACTACCAACCCCCCAATCGTAAGGTAGAGTACAACAACAACAATAACGGACCAAACCGGAATGGAGGTGGAAACGATAATAACCTAAACACCAGTAATCAGAACAATAATACCCCACCAAATGGCCGAAGTGATAACACTCAAGGTCCAAATAACCGCAACTATCCGGGACCAAACAGAGGTAATTACACCGGGAATAATTACGGTAGGAACTTCCACCAGGGAAATAGTTATCGCGGAAATAACTATAGGGAAAATAGTTATGGTCAACGTAATGGTTATCGCAACGGGGGAAACCAAGGAGGAGGCGATAGGAGAAACCAAAATGAATATAGACCCCAGGTAAATTATACAATGGCCGATAACCGACGGCCATATCCACCCAATGTACCCACTTACATGTTTTACCCACAACAGGCGCCAGGTAGCCAGGGTAACACGACGAATAGCCAACCTATTAATGGTAATCCCGAGGTCAGGCAGGAAACACAGACGGGTCAGCAACCCAATGTTCCGGGAGACCGGGCCAATGAGACCGTGGCTCATTTAAACTAAACGCGGCAGTGGAAAAGGAAAACCGCCCTTCATTGAACCAATATTATGGGGTGACAAATTACGAACATAGACAGGACAAAGACGGGACTATATTAAGAATAAATAATTATCTTAAGGATATTAGAGAAGAAGAAGGTGACA
The DNA here is from genome assembly GCA_034769895.1 of Magicicada septendecula. Lineage (NCBI taxonomy): Eukaryota > Metazoa > Arthropoda > Insecta > Hemiptera > Cicadidae > Magicicada > Magicicada septendecula. Next base: position 307,842,658 of record CM068367.1, on the reverse strand, counting down.
ATATCATTAAAAATAGTAACCAAGGTAATAATAGTATCGTGCAGATCAAAGCAAATATCAATGGCATAGAAGCGATATTACTCATTGACACGGGGTCAAATGTATCACTTATCGATAGTGTTGAATTAGAAAGGATCAAACAAAATAGTAATTCACCAATACCCACTCTGCCTATAAATAACATTATTTTAGTCGGAGCAACGGGGAGGCAAAATAAATCAATAAAGAAACAGGTGTCATTAGAGATGACTAGTAATGGGGTAACAATACCAGTAGGGTTATTAGTGGCGAATAATTTACCCATGAGTATCCTAATAGGCTGCGATATACTTAGGCCATACAATGCTGTAATAGATTTGGAAGGTAAGATGATAACTTTAAAAACTAACAAGGGAATTTGGACCAATAATTTAATCGATGTCCAAGGAAATGGTACAGACAATACACCTTATCAAGCGATAGTGAACCATTATTATTGTGCCGATCGTCCAATAAATATGCCATTATATCAGGAGGAAAACCCAGAGTTGTGGTTAGAAAAGTTAGAAGAAATACGGGATTTCCAAAGGACGAAAGCAAAGGGTCTGATCATCGAAACACAGGCGGAACAATTAATCGAGGTATACAACAATTATAAACACATATTCTCAAACGCTCCAGGTAAAGCCAGAGATTATCAATGCACCATAAAATTCAAAACTCCGGTGGAATTTAACAGGAAATCGTACCCGATCGCATACTCGCTAAAGAACGAAGTCAGGGAAGAATTGAACAGGATGATAGAGGACGACATAATCGAGTATAGTCATTCGCCCTTTACCAGCCCAATCATAGCGGTGCCAAAAAAGAACGGAAAGGTACGTATATGTCTCGATGCTAGGGAGATCAACAAAATGATTGTTAACGACCGCACATCACCTGGGGAGATAGAGGAGATATTGAAAAAGTTTCACGGAACCAAATATATAAGCTCATGGGATACGGTATGCGGTTACTGGCAGGTAAAACTCCACCCTGATAGTAGGAAATATATGGCATTCATATTCGAGGGCAGAAACTATCAGTTTAAGCGGTTACCTTTTGGCTTAATAAATTCTGTGGCGGTGTTTGTAAAGATAATGGACAGAATATTGGGGCAGGAAGTACTGAAGTTTACGACAGTATACGTCGACGACCTACTGGTAACTTCAGCGAATTGGGACGACCATTGTAATAGGGTTGAACAGGTGCTAGAGAAATTATCAGAGAATAATATCACCCTCAAATTAGACAAGTCCCAATTCATTGCAGATGAGGTGAAATTTTTAGGCTTTAATTTAACAGAACAAGGGATTACTCCATCCAAAGAGAAGGTAGAGGCCATACAGAAGTTCCCCACCCCAAAGAACAGGAAACAGCTGCAGTCGTTTTTAGGAATCTGCAACTATTACAGAAAGTTTCGGTCCAATTACTCAGAACTAACTGCCAGGTTCCAAAAGCAGTTGTCAGCTAAAGACAAATGGACTTGGGGACCAGAGCAAGATGGAGTGCTCAATATCATAAAGGAAAAGTTTTTAGAAACAGTAATGTTGGATCAACCCGACTTTACAAAACCATTTTTTCTAAACTGCGATGCCAGTAACGTGAGTTTAGGTGCAGCCCTACATCAGGAAGATCAGGACGGTAACCATTTAGTAATTAGCTTTGCTAGCCGCGTGCTGAACAGTTGCGAACGAAACTACAATACTACCGAAAAAGAATTGTTGAGTGTAGTTTTCGCATGCGGTAAATTTAGGACATATATATTAGGGTACCCCATAACAGTTAGAAGCGACCACAAATCTATATCATTTTTAAAGCATTGTAAACTGAACCACGGAAGGCTGACGAGATGGGTTTTGGCCTTGCAAGAGTATAATATCACATGGGAATATATACCCGGCAAACAGAATGTAGCAGCCGACGTCTTATCGCGCGTCAATATACCAGACCAAACCTTTGACGACGAAAAGGAACAATTAGCTAAGGTTTACCATGTTATTAAGAGCAGGGAAGATTTAAAAAATATTTTAAACGATATAACGTCACAATAAGAGGCCGATCCAAGATTAGGAGATATTAGAAAAAGGGTACAGGAAGGCGACGAGGTCATAAACAGATATTATTGTTTACACAACGACACTTTGTTTATAAGGAATACCCCGCACCAGGAGAGTTGGAAATTAGTGATTCCACCAGCGATAGAGAGACCGCTAATAATCGACTATCACGATAGGTACGGACATATGGGTGCCCTCAAAGTAAGGAAGACATTGGAAGAGCAAACATACATCAAAGGGATGAATAAGAAGGTGCAACTGGCGATACGATCGTGCGATATTTGTCAAAAAGTAAAGTGTGATAACGAGAGAAAAGAAGGGGTCATGATACCCATATCATCTACCGAAAAATTGGAAAAGGTATTTCTCGATATCTGCGGACCATTTCCACGCAGCGGTGGGAGACACCGATATAAACTTATCGTAATCATCTTCGACCATTTTAGCAAATATACAAAGCTATACCCAATAACTAGGGCAAAGACCAGGAAAATAATAGACATTATTATAGAGCGATATATAATGGAGGTAGGCCGACCGTATTCTATAATTACGGACCACGGTACTCAGTTTAGGGGAAAACTTTGGAAGGAAAACCTGGGAGAACACGGAATAAAAACGTACAAGACGGCCGTATATCACCCGAATAGTAACCCAGCCGAGAGAGTGTTAAGGGAGGTAGGACGGTTACTGAGAACATACTGCCATAACGAGCAGAAACGATGGCATGAATATGTAGCCTCTACCGAGGATTTTCTCAATTTCTCGCATCACAATACCATCGAGATGTCGCCATACACGGTTATGTTCGAAAGACCCCCACCACGAGAGATAAAAGAAATTATTAATTTTCCCGACGAACCCGCATACCAATTTGAAAGGGCAAAATTTTATAACAAGGTGTTAGAAAAAACGGAACAGCAGCGGAAAAAAAAATGTCAAATCACAGCCCAAGGCAATTAAATATGAGGTAGGAGAAAAGGTGTTAGTTAAAAATAGAGAATTGCCCAGTGCTATACAAGGCATAACGAGGAAATTGCTACTCTTATATACAGGGCCTTTCACGATAACCAGAGACAATAAAAACAATACCTACGAGGTAACTGACACGATTAGTAACAAAGTAAAAGGTACGTATAACCAAAAGTACCATGATTAAAAATCATAAGTCAAATACTCAATCAATGAGCAAGTACCATGACCAAAAACCCAAGTCAAATACAGCATCATTAAGAAGGTACCTTGACTAAACATGTTAACGTGAATTTTTTTTTTAACTTACCCAGAATTAGAAAGGACATAGAGATTATTAAATAAATATTAATATTACGAGAAGGACACCTTACACCAAAGGCATAAAGATATATATAAAATATAGATTTATTTCCAATAGCCATGTCAACGTATATTTACCAGCTTACCCGTACTTAGAGAAGGAGAGAGATTATTATTAATAAATATTACGAGATGGACACTTAGTAAAGGAGAAAAGAGGGAGAAATACTGTCATATATTTGATACTAAATGGAAATGATAAATGGAAAAAAAAAAAAAAAAAAAAAAAGGAAAACAGTGTGTTACATAAGGAGGTAATGATGAATATGAATATAGCTATTAACATTGAATGATTTTAAACGATAATTTTAACCTGCGGAGAACGATATATTAATATAATTGTGAATTAATCAGAAGAGTCTAAGAAAGGGAATTTATGTGTAGGAGCCTATGATCTTTGAATATTGTATTTTTGTTATTATTATTATTATTTGTTGCAAAGGTGCAATTATTATTTTCTGAACAGGGATGTGTTGCCTCTGATTTCAGTAGTTATAGATAGGAAGGGCAGAGAATGTATGCCATAGCGAGCCACTCTGACTCCCAACCCTCTATGAAAGTTAGGGAATTGATAGGGAATTATATCAAAGATTAATTAATTAACATCAAGGTAAAAAGGAAAGGAATAGGTGATACGACAAAGAACGAACTAGGAATATTGAGTTGGATTAATATGTTAAAGGAGTAGTACAGGAATTTAATTATAAGATAAAAGAATGAAATATAAAGAAGCTAATAAAGGGTTAATATAGAGATGATAATTTCATCAAAACCAAAGATATGTTTTTCAAAAATTATCAACTTTAACGGAGAGGCATATGTAACGTCACAGAACGTTCCATAAAAGAAATCATTTACATAGTAAGTTATCATAAGAGGAAAGTGAGGTGAACTGTATCGAACCCAAGTAGTCCTAAAAAATTGTGTAATTTTGTATAATAATTATTTCTACTAACATGAAAAACGACCAGACTTTGACTAAGACACAAACCCCATATATATTACTAAAGTGAATAACAGTGAAAAAACCATAAGACACTATAAGAGAGACAAATAATGTCAGAACCAACCAAAATAAAGTCATTAATTATTAAGTTTTATAACTCTGAATAGAGTATTAAGAACTATTTTTTGTGAATAAATGGACATGATCCATTATTATATTATGTAATGTAAATAAAATAAATGTATTAAATGATTTAAATACATTATTAGAAAGAGTTTAAGTTAGAATAAAAATGATATATTTGTTATGACAAAAAATATTAATGTGTTGGATTTGAGACCATACACCAAGATTTCATGAAAAAATTAATGATTATCAGATTTAAATAAAAACTATATGCAATTGTCAAGCATACAAAAGCGAACAATTTATCTTAAACAAAGAAAGCTGTCAAATGAATAAAAAGCAGCCAAAATAGCCAAAAACAGTACTAACAAAAAACATGTGATAGGCATATAATATTATATAATTTATTGATTTAATGTTGCCAAAATGCAACCAAATTGCATTAGAAAGTTGAAATATGATATAGAGCGACTATACTAATATATTTGACTAACTATAACATTGTAATAGTCAAGTTATCAAAATGTTTACCTATACCATGTATGGCTGAAGCCAATCATCCAGTACAAAAATAATCATATTTGACTAAATAATTACAAAATGCTAACAAAAATAAAATAGCATGGTATAATACTTCAATATACCTTAAAAAGGAACAAACTCAGTTGAAAATAAAGTCAATTATAAAAGAACTTAGCTTATAAGAGTGAGATTTGTCACACTATGAAAAAAGGACATCTCAAGACCAATCAATGATGCTATGTCATCCTATGATGATAATAATATATGTACAGAGTAACCAGGTATCACAAAAGATAGACAAAGTAATAAACTCTGTGTGTACACTAGTGAAATACTACATATATTAAAGGAAGTGACCAATTATTGTGTTATAACATTAACAAGAATCTAGGCCATGAGCAGAGGCCATATAAGACTGTATTTACTTGTGTTTTATCTATGTTAAAATTTATTTATTTTGTTATAGGAAGGTAGTAATGTTGGATGTTCAGATTGTGGAAGAGACACAATGCTTTCACAACAATTTTTTGTTATAAAAATTGAATTTTCATGACAACAACCCAAGGTGGGAGTTGTTTATTGTGTTGTTTATTAGACTTAAGTTAATTAAAATCAATCATAATTAGTATCGCTGGATTCAGTTTAAAACAGAGAATCTAAATGTAATAATGGCATACAAATTGTGAGTACTAATGTAAAACTGTTTGATAAATACCAGAGTAATTTTTGAAATATCCTTAGTATGAAGAATAAGAAATTCGTTCTAAAAGCTTCTACGGAAGTGAAAATTGTTCCATGACATTCCATTTCGTTTATTCTCGAACATTCTAGAAAGAATTTTACACAAATATACCGGAAGTCGATGAAAACAGTCAACCTGAATTAGTATAAAAGAGAGACCAAATTCGACCCAAAAACACTTGAAACTTGAACTCCAGAACTGATGAATCACCCACGACACTGATCAACGCAGCTAAGGCGAAACCGAGAGGCGAGAAATCGACAAGACCCGAAGAAAGGCTTTTCCCGTACATAGACATACCGACTGACTTAACCTCAACGAGAATCTACGCCAAAAGTGTCGCTGAAATAGAGCAGTGATACGGCAAATTTTAATAGAAATCACGCAGCCAGAACGTCCACGGCCCAGGAGGGACCAAAAATTTAAATAGAGAATGAATTCTGCTGTGTTCGCATTGACTGACTAACTTGACAATAATCCCCTTCACGTAAACAAACAATACACAAAGCCTTTCTCGTCAACATGGGAATCAGCGCTGCGGTGGCCGATTTCTGAATCAACGCTAAACAGATGATTCGTAGTGGCGGCGTTTGAACGATATTCTACTGCCAAACGTTTTGACAGAAAGTGCGGAAACAGTATACGATCGCAACTTTGACTTAAAATAGATTCAGTGCCCACAAGAAGAGGCGAGATTGAATAACTACCCGAGAGGTGTGTCCAGTGCGAGATTAATTATTCATTGGAACGTGAGTTACTGAAATTAAACTCAAATTTTATTACCTGGTTATATTTATCACACAGTTGTACTTCACACGCCACATACACACCTTCAAATCACTTAATTTTTATTGTAAGGCATCTAATTGATATGTCTTGGTAGTTCAAAGGAGTCACGTCCTGAGAGTAAAGATTTTTTCACATATTAAACTCATGCTTTTCAACTGAGTACAACATTTTTAAAACACTAGCCGATACTTGATTGGATATATCTAGAATTGTCAATAGTAACAATAATAACTTGTGAATTTTTTATTAACTCTGCAATTGTATAATTTTTTATATGAATGTTCGTCCTTCAGACGATTTGTTTGTTTTTGAAGAACCATTAAAATTACCTGATTTCTTTCAAGCTAAACTGACTTGTTTATATTTTTTCATAAAAGTAAGATTTAGAAAATTTTAATTACTTTAATAATCACATTTATTTCTTGAACAAACGATTCCAAGTGGCGCCCACAAAAAACATAGTATTAAGTTGTGTTACAGGACTACATCACCGCAGAGGATCCAGTCAACGGTAAGTAACAAAAGTGCGCGGAGGTAACGCCCGACAGTTTACAACACAAACACTTACACTATTTTTTTTTGTTATAAATTGACGACTCCAAAGTGAAACTGTTAAAGAAGGAACACGATCGACCACAATCAATTTAGTCTTTCCGTTATAACATTCCTCAAGTAGTTTTATGAGGTATATTACAGTAAATTCTATTGTAAACTAATTATATGTACACAACGAATATTGTCTGTTGATCGTCTTAACGTATTCCTTAATTATGCACGTTTAGAAAATAGTCACGAATTCAATCATTATTCTGCTAAGTAAAATCAAAGAAAGGTTTTTAAAGTGTAGTACAAGGGAATGCTGAGACATTGCCTGTCGTGGTGACATATTAAGATCACATGCTGTGATTACACTATATTAACGCTCTGCATCTCAATGCATATTTATATAAAACAATAATATATGGAAATATATATATTGTAATAATACGATTCGATCCGGTGGTTTGTTCGGATTTAATTGTTTAAGTTAAATTTTATTTTGTTTTGTTAAAGTTGTAAAATGAGTGAAGTCTGCGGTGAACAAAGCCTGACTACGAATTGTTGATGGTTCTCTCGCAGGAGTCCGTGGATATTCGTAGATCGCCGCAGATTCTGATTCTGCTAAAACAAACAGAAGTTGTTTACTTACGGTATTTGAAGTTCTCGACGTTTGACCAATTCGTAAATAATTGAATCGGTAACTCGATCCTCATAGGTCAGTGTTACACGGTGCCACCTGTGAAAGTTTGCTGAAAATCTAGCTCGTGACTGTACTGTCTATGAAATAAAAAAGTCGTCAACTCTTTTTTCCCGTTGTGAATTTTACTTTTTTATTAACAATCTTGATAATATCCAATCGTTACTATAAAATTTAACACAGGCTGTTTGCCTAGTCAGTCATTGACTTTATTTTTTAATTTGCTCTTAATCTCAGGGTATTGAAAATTATTTAAATTAGTTAACATAAAATTTACAATATTATTCTTGAACCTTGGTTCATTATGTTTACAATTCTTCAGTGGTTCCTTTGAGCCTGCAAGATACAAAAACAAGAAAAAATGTCTGCGCTACTGTTTAACATCAATAGGCGGAGTTAGTTATCAGAACAATAAATATATTAAATGGTTTCATAAGTCATTACCATGGAATAAATATAGTCGACTATGGTCAACCTTACATTTGCTTCACGCATAACGAATTAATCTTTACAATAAAATTTTACCTGAAACGGTTTCAAAATTATGAACCTATAGTCGTAACATTGACTGTGATCAACATTGGATTGCCTGTAGGCATACTGATTCAAACATTCAGAAATAAAATTAACATCGAACGTTTATACAATAATAAACATGGTTATTAAATTGACTAATGTCAATATGAGCACAACTTCAGGCATACTGAATTGCAATAAAATATTAACTATCCCAAAATATCAGGTATCAGCTTAATCTAAAATATCAAAAAAGTTACATCAGTATTTAAAGAATAATTCACTTAATGTTTGTCAATTATTATTATATCCCTCTTATGAAGCACTCTAGTTATTCAAACCATTATGATTTGTCACTTAATCAGTGTTCATCACAATATCAATTAGTGGTTTATGTGGGATACCAATTGAATTCAAAAGTTCATATAACCTCTCTGTGAGAGTTTACTATTCATTGTTTAGTTCGACTTGGTTCGATATTTTCAATCTTTAGAATAAATTTATTATTTATTTCTATAAAAAAATAATTTTCTCGGGTTTGTCAATGTTTGTGAATGACTGTTAGTCAGTTTATTTATTCACTATGAACCTCGTTAATGGTTGGTTCCATGTTTCAAAAAATTTACAATCTTACAATTTCTGTTTTTTCAATAATTATCATCAATAATCAATTAATACTATACTCCCTGTTAATACACTCCAATTGTAACTTTACTATGCACTGTGCAATTACATTTCGCTATAATATATGCGTTTTAGTTAAACACACGACACTAAAAAAATTTAACGTTAGGATGCCTCTTTCTGTTTACCTTTTACAATCGCACAGCTGATATCTTGAAAACGACTGTATCCGCGCACAGAAATTTGCCGTCGTCTCGCTTCGCTAGTCTGAGGTAGAATAATAAAATTATTTTTCTTCTTCGCTGTTCCTATATCGAGAGCACATACCCCCGGTCGATTTTGATCGATTCCATTGGTTAAAAAGGTGACATTCCATCCAGCGAGGTCACCCCCCTCGCGAATTAATTAATTTTACAGAAAATTGTTAACGGCTTTGGGTTGGAGAGTTTCGTTTGTTGCCTTCTCGTTTTTTCCCAAAATAAATATAATTCCTTTAAAATTGGTGTAACGTCCTTATTATATGATTATTACTTAATATGATCACATTACGTTATCACAATTAATCTGTTCTTTAAAATAAGTCGTCATAAGACATGTGTGAGTTTAATAATAAGAAAGTTAGTTCCTTATTTATGACTATTACATATTTCTTATAGTTTTACATGATTAATTGCTAAAATTGACCAAATGATGATTGCACTTCATCATGTGGTTCCTTTGAAGTTCATTTATGATAATATCTAGTACAATGATTGTCTAAAATTAATAACATTACTATATTTGACACATGCTTTCTATGGCATCGAGCATGGTCAGTTTGATTTACTTTATTTATTGACATATTTTGTCCTGTCCACTTTTTCACAGTGATACTGATATTCTAAGATGTCCATTACAACTTCTGGACAGCTTAGTTTTCATTAAAATACAATTATTTGCTGGTTTTTAATGTAACATTTATTGTTCATAGTCTTAGTGCCATGTGTCACAATGATTTAATTTTGAATTAATGATATTGTAACGTATTGCCGCGTTACAAATCCAGGGAACCCATCTTAACTGACCTCTGTCAATTATATGGGCTGCCTACGTTGTAACGAAATGTATTCACACTTATTAACTGAACAAATTACTTACTAACTGTGTAAGGAAACAAGGGAAGGTATTTTATTGATTTACGCACTCATTATATGTGTGTAACAAGAAGACTTCTCTTTATTCTGACAACATTTACTGACAGATCCCATGACATCACTAATTAAACTAAAGTTACTTCAATGCTTTCATCAGACTTTGGGATCAAATTGATTCTATGTAGCTATACCTCGGATCCGGGTCAACTTTCTGTATTTTGTAGTTAAAACTTTTAATTATACTCAATTCATGATATTAGCTTGCAAGGCTTTCTTTAACCATTTGAAGAATGGTACTATTACTTGGAATGATACTACGATACATTAACATATAAACCGTTACAACGTATGATATTTGAGTAGTTACATAAAACTTTTAGATTTACTCTTTTAATGTTTACATAAAATTAATGGTCTTTGAAAAGTCTCTTTTAAAGTTGTGTAGTGTAACAAATATTAGTAACCCTCGATAGACAGGCTATCGAGTCACCTTTAGAATGGAATGTAGAAACCTCGTCCTGGGGTGTCCGTCTTGGGAATCCTTGAATGCGGCGTCATCATCTCGGTCGGGTCTTCGTCGATAAGGTGTCAAGTGTTCACAGAGTATACTGAAGCTTCTACGGTGTAATTATATGTAGATTCTCGGCTGTCCTGATCTGCATCTTCTGTCGGGTATATGAGTGTTTATAAAGTTCTGGTAGATCACATCTTCAGGAAAGATGTTGAAAGTGTAGTTACTTCTTGAAGCGAGTAGTCCTCTTGTTTAACACCATTTTAGTGTTTTGTGTTACATATTATGTCCTTTTGTTATCACACATTTATATTAATTGATACATAACACACGCTTTTAGTAGCAATACCTCATATACAATATTTAAGTTAAAACAAAAGAATTAGCGACATTGTGTCAGAGCGTTTGCTCGCACGTCTGCACTGCATGAAGTCAACATTGCGAGAGAGCGTTTTTCTGCTCGCTTCGACTGGTACTTAACAAGGGGGAGAGGGGCAACTACTGCGCGAGAATATAGTCCCTATCTTTATTTAAGTTAACATTTTTTAATTACAAAACTTATGCCTTAATAAACATACATAATTTAAATAAGTTGTTTTAGCGACTATCTGTGCCTTCAGTTTTTTAATTATTAACATTAGGTTTTTTTTAATCTTATTCTAAATTACAGGCGGCTCGGGAGACATGTCAAGTCCGGAATTAACAGGTCACCGCCTGATAACAGCAAAGGGTTAAATATGACATCATAACTTTTTTACAATTTGCCTTTTTATTAATGTTTCTTTGAACTTATTAATTACTTCTTCCTCTCATACTGAGTACATACAGAGATTTTAGGTATTATAGTGAGATTTAAATGGCTTAATCGCTCGCGAACTTAATTTTTAAATTTTTTTTTTATTTTACGATTATTGTTACAATTTAAATCGTCACATACTCCACCGCTTAATTTGCACGTTACGTTTTTTTTTTTTTTTACAACTGGGGACTTGGAGTATGAATGATGTCTGTGTGTGTAATTTCTTTCACATAGTTATTGGTTAGCGTTCTATCTACTTTCTTCTTCTCCACAACACAATATACTTTATATATTCTTATTAACTACCTTTTTTTTTTACATACTATTCACACTAAATATTAGATAATTAAAACACCAAACTATTTCTTATCTCTATCACTTAAATCTACTACCGGTATTTTGTTTGTCTTACTCTCTCTCTGTCGAGTAATTTTCTAAATCCTTGTTATTTAGAATTCTATCTTGACTTCATTGAGTCCTAGATAACTCATCTAGTTAATGAGTATTAGTTCTCCTCTAGTTAACTAGTATTCATTAATGTATGCTTCGCAGGTCTGGAATTTAGGTTGATCAGGCCTCATTTCCTAACTCTACGTTTAACATTTTCCACGGTTTCAGAAGTATAATTTTCTTCATTACCTAGTATTCCCTTTTCTATTTTGGGTTATACTATTCCGTCTCTTCTTCTTATATAACTTTAGCTGAGAAATATGCGTTCTCCGCACATATTTCTGAGACGCAGGTTCGCACAGGGCTACTGTAACGGGAGTTAGGTACTTCTGGATTTGCTAAGGGCCACACCATCTGAATGATAGTTTAGAGGTGGTCTTATCAATCGCACTACTAGTGGGGTGAGTCTTGTACATTACTAAGTCACCTACTTGGTACCTAATTGAATTGCTATGATTACCTTTCTCGTGGTATCAGTAGTATAGGTATGTATGTGCTGGGACAAGGTCAATGACCCCGGAAGTAAACAAAGATGACCTTGACCCCGGAAGTAAACAAAGACGACCTTGACCTAGAGCAAGGTCAAGGTTGATGTCAAGGTCAAGGTCACGGCCAAGGTCAAGTTTGATGTCAAGGTCACGGTCAAGGTCAAGGTCTCGGTCAAGGTCAAGGCTGGTTATGACGTAAGCAATATGATTTCCAATGACGTGTTCAAGGGAATTACGTAATAACATGTGAACACATGCGGTTGACCTTTCGATTAAACCGCGCCCAAGAAAATTGCGCAATAACACGTGAATGTATGTGGTCGATTAAACCACATACAAGAAAATTGTGTAATAACACGTTTTCATCATGATAGAAAAGTTGACGTCCATATTTTGAAAAATAAAAATACGAATTAATCAGGATCGAACCTATGAAACTATACATCGAATTAAGAAACAACGATTTAATCTACACGGCTAATTCGTATTTTGAATATCTTACTAAATCATGTGAGGAAAAGAGAAAATTCTTTAGAAATGTACATATTTTTTTTCTTTATTTTGTCCAACATAAACATACAATTGTTATAATGTTTTTACATAATGTTGATAACTACATTTATTAACTTTCTGCTGATTATAAAGACCATTAGTAACATCATTTATACTATCAACTAGCTTAAATTGATTATGTTGTATGTTTAACATTACTTTGTACTCATTCACCTTTTCAGGTACAAATTTAAATATTTTACAATTACACATATTAAAATTTTTAAGCCCAATATTTTTAGTATCATAAATGTTATAAACTACATTCTTCCGCCGATTATATTTGTTTCGCGTGTTAAAAACTTGTTCCATCATTCACCAACGAATAATGACCGTAGGGTAGTGTATCTATTTTATTATCGCAAAGGATTCTTTTATTGTCTAAATTACTTAACGCCAATTTGTTGCACGTAATCGTTTCAACTAGATGTTTTTTCGATCGGAATAATTTCATCATTCTATAGCTATTAATTTTATTATTATCCTTATTTATAGTTACGGGTTTATTATTTTTAAAAACGGTTTTAGAATAGACGCACTCTTTAAAATCTTCAAAGCTTATATGTTTGCTAATAACATTTTTTTTAATTCCTTTTGCTCTTTTTTTAATTTTGTTATCCGCAGTTTTAAATGTATATAATTTAGAGCGTAAACCGATAAATTCTTTAATCGGTACACCCACACATTCATCTTTAAATTTACCAATAACTTTTTTATTTTCATCCGAATAGCACGGATGATTGGGCGAATAATCTGATGTATCAAAGTGTGTAAATAAATCTGAATCTAATATGTCTTTATAAAAATCTTCTGTACGAATTTCGTAAAAAAAGCTATCTGTGTCTGTATATAAGAGCAAAAGCTTTCCACCATATTTTTTCTTCATTATATCGTAATGAAAATCATACATTAACGTTTTACTTATTTCTAATACGCTAAATCCGATGTATATTGGTTTATCTAAAAATAAACGTTTTTTATCCGATAATACCGCACATAACGATTTATTATAAATTATTCTGTCTTTAAATACCGGTTGTGTAATTAAATTTAATAATTTTTTCTCATCACTTACAAGTTTAAGGTCAATTCTTTTTCTCACGTTCTCCATACATTTACCGAACACCGAGTTGTTTAATAATTTAAAAAAGTCTTTTTCAAAATCATTTTTAGCTTGTTTTCGTTTTTCTGTATTTAAGTCAATGTACGTTTTTAACCAAGGACCCTGCAAAAATTCTATAATACGATGAATTTTTATAACTTTTAAACCGTGTTTAACAGCTTGTTTTAAATTAATGTAATGACATACATATTTTTCTTTATTTTCTAATGTTGTTAACAATTTTTGTTGTTTTGTTCCTTTAACGCATTGATTAACTGGTAGAAACGGTAAATCGCTATGATGATCATGTAAGTGATGAGGATACTCAACGTCTACTTCTAAAATATAACCGACGGGAGAATCGTCTGCAATATCTAGTATATTTAAATTATCGTTAGGATCTTTCCAAGTAAAACCAGCATACGGCATACATTTACTCATTGCCCAACCGTACAGATTATTCGCGTCTAAATAAGTTAAAAATTTAATCGGGTTAGTTACATCAAATGTTTCTGGAATATATTTATTGTTAGCAACAGATTCTTTTTTTATGCAAACACTTATTCCCCCCCTCACCCCATTTTCAAAAAGTAAGTACATTTCATAATCGGTTAATAATTCCAGTTTAATTTTTGTATAACTTAACATTGCATCAAATGCAAAACCTGGTACTGTAAAGTAGTGTGCGCAGTCTAGTCTATAAGATTGCATACAAAGAGATCTAAAATTTTCAAAAATATCACACAATAATAAAACATCAATTTTTAAATAAAGATCGCTATACTCCCCAAGAGTTTGTATATTAAAATGATTCCAAACTTTACACGCGTGTTCATAATCATCATTTCCCATTTCCGAATCATTTAGTGAACTATAAAAACAATCTTTTGGAGGTAATCTACATTCTTCCAACTTTTTCCAGGAATTCGTATATTCGTAAGGATACACACCTTTCCTGGTAACTAGCGGCATACTGTCTACAGAAAAAAATTTTCCAGTATAAAAAAACTTATCCTTAGGTAGATTATTACTGAGCTCAGCTAACGAACAATTCATAAACCGATAAGTATCAATAAATCTAATATTAAACCCGAATGTGTTTTCTTTGCAAAAGAAATATATTTTTCTCTTGTATTAGGAATTACATGAATATTTTTTACATCATAGCCCAATTGTCGCACTATAAAATGCGAATCATAATTAGAACTACCATGTATGAAAACTGGTACAAATTTCTGTTGTTCTCGTTTCAGGTTACACGTATTACATAATACCGCACGAAATCGACCGGTTAAATGACAATGATCGCGAACTTTGAGATATAATAACGTAAATTCCTTATTACACATTTCGCAATGTGTAGCCAATTTAAATTTTATTTTATCATCTCGATTCATATGTAAAGGTATATTTTTTTTAATAAGTAAACCGATTAAATTAATTTTTTCAACTAAATATGTCATAAAATTTTCCGCAGCATTTTTACCACGATATAAGTAAGGTTCTGAAGGTAATCGGTTTCTAATACTTTCAGAGATATTGCTATCTATAACAAAATATACGCAAAAACTCATCGGAATATGAAATTCGTTAACTGTAGTAAATTTGTTTTCGAGGTTGGGCAAACAAGTACTAACAGGTTTCAAAATACATTCGAAATCTGCATATACCACAATAGGAACCCTATATTGATAATGAAAATTTTTAAATTCTAATATGTTGTTGTCAGTAGTTGGTAATGCTATTTTTACGGGCGAATACTTTCCGCAATATCTACTATGAATTTTTAATTTTTTTGACTTTTTAGTAAAAAACGAAAAACAACGTTTACATATTTCAATTACTTCTGTATGTTTTGTTAACTGTGGTCTTATTAACTTGGAAAAATCCTTTATATAACAATAATGGTAATTAGCATTATTCAATTTATTTAATACTAGAAGGTCAAAATGATTATTTTTTTCTTCCCTACACACTTTAAGAGGAAAAATTGATTTTTTTTCATCGATAGAATAAATGTTTATTGACACATTATTATTTTTTTCAAAACGAGAAATTTGGTTTAAAGGTGTAGGAAAGTCTATATGTTTAAAATCAAATTTATTTTCTAAATTAAAATAACGAAAATTAACCCGTTCAATGTGAGGTCCAGTAACATAACGACATAAGATTGACCATTTAAAACAAAAAATATCATTATTTTTTGGATTTATTATACATTTTTTATTTTGTAAGAATTTTGGAAGTGGAATATATGAAGCACCTCTTAATGGTTTAAATCGATTTATTCTTAGTAAAATTCCGTCTATACAGTGAAGACTCCATCCGGAACCTTTCCCCATATATACGTTTTCATCGTGACAAATCTCTCTAATCGAATTATTTAATATCATATTTAAATTATCGTTTTCTAAAACTGGGATGTTTTTTGTTTTAAATGATCTGTCCTGTGTTTCATTTATGACAGGTTTTATGTATGTACATTCGACAACTATGTTGAATTTTATTGGACCAAACATTGAAATTATGTTACTTAAAATTGTAACTATATTTAATTTAATGTAATCTAATAACAAACAAATGTCCTTATAATTATTATTAGTGTTTTTATAAAAATATGTTTTTAAATTTCCTTTAAATGCATTCTCTATTTCTATGAAACTATTTGATTCAACAATTTGTTGTAATCTCGCCGTTTTTAATTTTAAATTTATTGATGATGATGATGATGATAATGATGATGCTGGAGATGATGGTGGTGTTGACCATGTTGTTGTTGACTCCAAATCTTGTACACGTGACGGTCCAGGTTGTGGCGAAGGTGTTGTTTCACGAGATGAAGCATGTTCTTCCTCAACAGTATTTCTGGCAAATTGTCTTTTTTTAAATGGCAGATTTTTGTCCATTGCAATC
Organism: Magicicada septendecula; assembly: GCA_034769895.1. Taxonomy (NCBI): domain Eukaryota; kingdom Metazoa; phylum Arthropoda; class Insecta; order Hemiptera; family Cicadidae; genus Magicicada; species Magicicada septendecula. Next base: position 307,825,795 of record CM068367.1, on the reverse strand, counting down.
TATAAAAATATATTTAAACAAACGATATTCATATCGGTTCTATAATTATAAAAATTTATTATCCTTGTATAATTTTTATACTTACGTCAGTTACTTGTTCTTCTTGTGTAAAGTAAACTGTATTGTTGGCTCCTTATGTGTGTGGTTGTATTATCTATCTTTATATAGTCGCGTAAAAAGTAGAACAGCAGAGTGATCTAATCTTTATACTTTGAACTATTGTTGTGTAACACGCCCACCGTTTTTGCAATGCAAGATAATCTTTCTCGAGCGCGGTTTAATCGAAAGGTCAACCAGCTTTTCCTATAGTGAGAAACAGTATATATAAAGCGCCTTAGAATTGTATTGTACACGCTCAAACTGCTTCAATAAGAAGAATCAGCAAGTTGTTTCTGCATCGCTTTTTATACAGCAAACTCTATCAGGTAATTATTATTTTTTTGTATACTTTAAAACTTTATTTACAAATTAGTTATGTAACAAAAAACGATTATTTGTATGTTATAGAATCAATAATGGCCGCATCAATTCTTTATTTTAAAAAATTATCTAAAAACGCTTATCCACCTGAAAAGTTAACTAATCAGTCTGCGGGTTTTGATCTCCGTAGTGCGTATAATTATAAAATTAATGCTAATGGAAAAGAATTAGTAAAAACCGATTTAGCTGTTAAAATACCTGACGGTTGTTACGGGAGAATTGCACCACGTTCAGGATTGGCTCTTAAATATCACATCAACGTTGGAGCTGGTGTGGTAGATAGAGATTATAGAGGGAACGTAGGTGTGGTTATTTTTAACCATTCGTCAGCGTATTTTAACATAAATAAAGGTGATCGAATCCCGCAACTGATTTGTGAAAAGATTGAAGAACCGGAACTGAGAGAGGCATCAACTTTAGATAGTACTGAGAGAGGTGATAACGGTTTTGGTTCTACGGGTGGGATAATCGGATTAAATGATAATGATGAAAATAAAGAATTATTGCTAGAAATCGATAAATTTTTAGCGGAAGGCTAATAAATTTTTTGTTTTTCTAGTAATGGACATCGCTGGACCATCTCACCACATCGAGGAATATGTTTCATTAGAAGACATCCTTAAGCTATTATATTTTTATGGACTTTCGTCTTTATGTTTATGGGAAGATGTGCAAAAGAAAATTAAAACTGATATTGTCAATTCAGATGATGTAGATGTTTTTAATTTATATAGTAGACTAATGGAAATAACAAAAAATATTAGAATCGCTTTAGAATTAAAACTAGTTCGCTCGCAAAAGGATTTATCACTACTAAATAATTATTTGTTTGATATTGATGAAGTATACGAATATTTAAATACAACAATTGTAAATTTTAAAGAAAAAAATATATTAAAATCGACATTTATAATTATTAATTCTTTAATAAAAAATAATATGATGTGTGATAACGATAGCGAAAAGTTTACAATAGATATAGATAATGAAGAGGAGGATGAGGACGAATTTGATAAAGTTTTTACATCCGTAAAAACTAACGAAAATGATAAAAACAATCTCCGTTTTGAACAAACTGTAATGTTTCAAGCTGGGGGAACAAGGAAAACATTGACCACACCTGGTGAAAAAGGGGGGTATTTAATCAAAATTGAAATAATTGACACAAAAAATTTGGTAAACGTTGCTAAAAACGATAGATGGACTAAGGCCGCCTACAGGGCCACATTTTTAGTAGATTCTTCTAAAGACTTGAAATACGTTCAATTATATAAAATGATTTTAAATGTTGCGAAGAATTTGGCAAATATTAAAAATGTTAAAAAAACAAAATTTAAAAATTTTTAATGTTTTCCTTGTTTACTCGAATCTTGTATTTTTTTATTTAAAAATTGAGTGTATATTGTAAAACATTTATGTAATAAAAAAATTTAACACAATTTGTATCTCTAGTTTTAAAAACACAATCCCCAAACATGAAACCTATATATAATTACAGATATGGAACCGACTGAGGTTTTTATCAATTTCTTCATCTTGTTGATGGTGACGATACATACGTCTCAGTCGAGGATCCAAAGACCTGTAGCCGTCGTAAGACCGATGCGTCGGCGGTTACCATCACCACCACCAGTACGAAATGTACGACCACGAAGGGGACCGTCACCACCACCACCAGATGAAGAAACAATACAAATTATTGATGATGATGATGATGATGATGTTATAATAATAAACTATTTATAACATAATAAAAATTTTTTATTATTTCACATAAAGTTTATACATATTTATTTATTTGTGCTACACAGTCCCAACATCTAAGTCTTTTAACTTTTTGGTGTTTATCACATTCACTATTCCAATAATACATCAACCAATCGCTTATATAACAAACATTATTTAAAGCACATTTATTTACATTATGTTTATAAGGACAGTTAACACTATACACATTCTGCCGTTTCAAAATATTTAAAGATGGACATCCTAAAGTTTCGATATCGATAATTCCAGCATACGAATTTAGTTGTGTTTCCAACAACAGCTTCTTTTCCGATCCTTTCACGTAGATACGTTTAATTTTGGATAATTTATCGAAAATCGTTTGTAGTTCAGAGTAGTCTTGAAGCCCGCAGTTCCAACTAAATCCGTGTAATCTCTCTTTAAGCCAGTTTGTATGTTTTTTCTTTTTATTTGATAAATGTTTATAATCGAATGGTGGTAAAAATAAATGATGTTCTCTAACGCCAACAAGCTTGGCGTTTTCTATTTTTTGCATACACAACTCTTTAATAATAAAGTTTTTTCCGTCATCTCGGAAACCTTGAAAATCGACAACGTATTCAACCATTCTTATTGAATGCAAAAGCGTGAATACTGTAAAAATATTCTTCATGCTTCATTATAAAACGATTAGATAAGCGATTTTCTTACGGAACCAGATAACGGTGTGTATTGTATAATTGTATCATAGATAATAAGACAGTAGATTGCAGTTTTTTCGGGTATATTTTGAGATGTTTCTATTTCAAGACGAACATCTATTGAACCCGTTTTTAATGATTCATTTTGCTTAGAACAATCGATAACAAACAGAGGCGTATGAGTTATAAAATTTTCACGATTCATCATTGGCGCGTCCTTACTACCATAGTAATATGAAGATTGAAATCGTCTGTAAAATTCGTGTAAAAGTAACAACTGACCATTCTGATTGTCGTATGGATAGTATTCTGAATTCAAATATAATTTAATATTACGTAGTGATACGGAATCAAAATTTGCCGAATTCTTGTGTATATTATTTTTCCTATCAGACTGAAAGCCAACAATAACGTAACGAGGTTTTTCTGCTTGTGATGACGTTTTGACAGTCCAAGTGTGCTGCTTCGCTTGTGGTGTAGACGGATATTCATAAAGCTCCCATTTCCTAAAGGGGATCAATATAGGTTCATCACGCTCTATTATTTTAAAAAAATCATATTTTTTTTCAACATTTATATACACATATGGCATTATCCATGATATCTGTTTTATTGTAAATTTACATCCAGTCACCGATTCTGGTAAAACAACAGCGTTACTATCGGTCGATGCTCTTATTAAAACTAGTTCTTGCTTTATATTTAGCAGAATACGTTTATAATCCTCAACGAATCCAAACAACATTTTTAATGGAATACAGAATAGGAGATCTTTTTCAGATGGCGATAGAGCCCCATATAAATTTTCATTCCAAGCAGCATTTTCTAAAGTATTAACTTCATAAGGTTTAATTGTTAATAGATTCTTCATCGTTGTCGTTATTCCAACATTTTTAATTCGATCAATTTCTGACCCACATATTTCATATCTAATTTCATCAAATAAAAATGCCACAGCGTTTGAAACTAATTTATACGTTTGATCAAATACACCTAAATTATTTGTGTATTCTAATAGTATATAGAGATAACTATCATGTGGAAACGTAAAAACATCTTGTTGATTGATTGGTATTCTAATTTCATCATTATTATTATACGTGCTTGAAGTATACGGATGATGGGTCTGATATTTTAATCTTACTATCGCATCATCTTCATATACGGGATTGTTTAATATATTTAAAATACTACTACTCATTTTTTCGAATATTCACTTATTACTGTTAACCCCAATAATTGTAAAAATTTCTTATTTTGAGGTGTTAATCGTTTAATATTTTTATCTCTACTGATCTTATTCAGATCGTTAACAACCGTTTTATCGGTGTTACCATAGCAAAAAATAAGCCTCATTTTTTTCTCAGGTGTAGACGTAACGTTATTATCTCGTCTCTAAAATTAATCGGTCTTCCTTGTTGATCTTCTAATCTTACTGTAATACGATGTATTCTCGATGTGTTTACTGGTAAATAAATTACATTTGTTGGTATTTCAACTATTTTAAATCCTGGTGGAACCGTAGGATAAAACTCGTGTATTATATGACCTTCAATACCGTTATTAAATGAATAACTAACAAGATTGCAAACTAATCGAACGGCCTCTACTCGAACAATACTTATTGGTAAGGTTGAGCTGTACCATTTATTAGGCTCAAGCACACATTCTTCAAAACCGAATATGGAGGCAAGAGAATTAGGCTTTTTAAAATCGATTAATACATTAGACAAAATTTCGCTTTTCAGCGTATTGTTATTCGCCTTTATCACCACCCGAACGTGTTCATAATTTTTAATTAAGTAATCATTAATATATGTTGCAATGTCTGATATTTCGTAAGAACCTGTAGGTAATTCAATTTTCTTATCGCCATCAAAATATAGTATATTATTTACACCTTCTTCCACGTTTGGTATTGAATTGTATGTCATGAAATCGATTAATCCAAGTTCCCATTTTTCGTTATTATTTAATTCAATTGGTGGAAAAATGTCACACTCCAATTCAGGTCCTTTGCCGCTTAAAGAAAACATTGTTCGCAAGAAATTGAAGACATAAGTGTCCACAATTAACTGAACCCAATTTTTGCTTTCGTGTATAATTATAACTAATTTCGATAGGATGTTCTATGGATGAAGAAAAATAGTTAATCAGCTCAGTAGGCGGTTTTAAATTACCAAAGCTATCAAAATAATTAATTTTATTCTCATGTTTTACGTAACACACCCAATGCGTGCCTTGACCGTAAATACTGTCTAAATTAACAATACCAGCCTCATTTTTCCATATAGCACTGTTTAAAGGTAACGTATCACGCATAAACACACCTCTAAAATTTGGAATTTTTAATCGATTAATATATAACAATAACTCGCTCGTTGAAAGCGGGCGAATTGGGATATGTTTAATTATTTCCGCCGCCGCCGATTTGATTTTTTTTTTTTAACGCCTCCACCCGTTTTTTTATACGGTCGTAAGTATAATCCTTTACCTTTCAAACATTTCTTTTTTGAAACCTTCTTCTTCTTCTTTACACCCCCACCAAATTTGCTTTTCGCCTTCATAATATTAGTTACAGCCCACGCAGCGGCTTTCTCCGCGAGCGAAGCGTCTTCTGATTTAACACGTTCCCAAGCTCTTTCAGCTAAGTCTTTATCCGCTCTAGCACGGTTTGTAGAATCTGAATATTTAGAATAGGCGATATCGTGTTGTTTACACGCCGCGTCAAGCTTATTAATTCCAGGGTCTCCTCGTTGCAAGCGTTTAGCCAACTTCGTACCTGGTCCACAATATTGATAACCGGGTATATGAAGTTCAACTGGTAATAAGTCGATTGATTTGTTAATAACAGTACCAAGAATGTCGCCCACTAGCCCGCTCCCCTCTTTATCGTTCCGATACACGCGCATTTATGATTCTTCATACAAACTCTGTACCATATATATAATATAAAATTCGTGTCTACTTTTAATAGGTTTGTCTGTTGTAAGTTCTTTATATAATTTGTACAATATATTTAGCAATTTTTTATCATATTCGAGAAACTGATCATATACGTATTTTTTATTTACAACACCATAATCGCTTTCAGGCTCGCTAACATTAACAAGTTTAGCTTTTTTAAAATCCAGCTCACCATCACTATTAAAATCTACTCTTTTGTCTATGTATTCTTCAACCTCGTGTTTCAAAGTGTTCAAAGTATTGTCTAAAGTTTGTTTATTTATACCATCAGTTAAATCAACAGGTTCAGCCACATTAATTAATCTATTATTCTTAAAGTCGCAACACCCAGGTTGTACAAGCGAATTGGGTAATTTATTATCCACATAAAATTTATTTGCGGCGTCTTCTTGTTCTTTAGGATTTTGTAGTCGTTCGATAACGTGATTCTCAGCATCAAAAGAGTTTCTTTTTTTATTAAATATAATAGTATTGTTTCTTAAATATTCTACATTTACAACATCGAGTTTAGATATGGGTGAAGCAACATTTGTAACACGATTATTTTTAAACGAATAAACAGAACCATCTTTCACCTTAACCGGAATTCTATTAACTAAAGAAGTTTTCATCGTATTTTCACAATATATTTTATTCGCAGCATCAAAAGGTTCTTGCGGATCGGCTAAATTAGTAATTTTTTTCATTTTAACATCGAAATGATTACCAATATTTGATAAAGTAATCGAGTTTTGTTTCACATATTTAACGTTCACAGCTTCATTATCCGTTTTCGGGTCTCCAACATTGCACAGCCTTTTGTTATTTATATTAAAATTTCCATCCTTTGTTAATTTAAACCCCTCACCCGGTGGACCGCGTTGAATTTTTGATCCTGTCACCAGTTCTCCACTATAGTGTCCGAATTTGTCAACGCTCATTTTGAAAATATGGCCTCAAACGATGCACCGTCTTCTTTTATTATCCCCGCCTCATGCAATTCTTCTATAATTGATAATATCTCATTGCTATGACCTGAATGACCAGCACTTTGAGAAGCGATTAACAATTGTAGCCGTTTACATAATTCGTTTATATCATCCCAATAGACATAATTAGGCTTGTTGTTATTTAATTTTAATAAACCTCGACCACGATTTTCCGGTTTAGATGTTGAAATAATCGGTTTAATTATATTTTTATATTTGTAACTAGCGCTGCTTTTTACTCTATTTGTCGTTAAATTTAAATATGCACCTGTTTTACTTATCATATGTGAATATGCGTTTAAGTCTTCTTCCGAATATAAATATGCGTCCGGGTGTTTTTTGAAAATAAGATCGTACAAACCAGGCGTACCTTTATATGTAAAACCGTTGATTATAATATCATCATTTTCTTCAATTTTCATAGGGTATTTACCCAACATTAAAGTAGTACCATTCGTAAAATACGGACCAAAAACGTGATCGATATCGTGATTATCATCATCAAAAAATTTACGCATATATTGTCTCGCTAGCAGTCCTTTAAACCATATATCAATATAATGATCAATCGATTTTCGTCCTTCTGGTGTTGATATCAATTCTTCTGCTGTAGGTAGCGTTTCATACGTTTTTTCTTCTTCGCGCGGTAACGGAAGCGGTGTATTTGGTGGTGCTGGGCGTTTATTCGATAATGTATTGTTTTCAGATTCATCTGAAAACCTTTTGTTTTTTAATCGCTCCTGAATATCGTCCATTTCAACATCCGCATCTCGTTCTTTCTCCTTACTTGGCGGTGTAACAGTGTTCTTTTCTTGTACTAACTTTTGTAATGGAGCGACAACGGGCCTTAACGATTTTTCTGCAAGTTCTTCTTCATCAATAATGTTTTGTGTTAAAGTCTGATGTTTCTTTCGAATATTCTTTCTTATCTTCCCAATCTCTTTAGCAAGCTTCTCACACTCATCTAGAGAACGTGACTTTCTCGGTGCCATGATGAAAAATAATTGAACGAACAATTACAAGTCGTTAATATAGATATCAAAATCAAAACGGTAACGCCCTCCACAGTTCATATTGCTTTCTTTATCTATTACAAGGAAACCCTTTTTCCGTCGTGTCCACGCTTTTGTACAAATATCTTTAAACACTTCAAACGTCATGTCTGTATTTACGTGATCACTATATATATGTTTTAAATTTAAATCGTCCTGTTTAAAAATAATTATTAAATTTGCATTATCGCGTATCAAATGTTTTGGTATTCGAACATAAGTTTGACATATATATATAACATTGTTTTTTTTATGTCTACACATTGTAAAATGGTTTCTAATGTTGTCCTGTTGCTCGCACGCTACATCGTCAAATATAATAACCGAATTTGATTTAGCATCGTCAGGATGAATCACTTGATCATTTTCAGAAAATTTATAATAATCTATTTCCGACATATCGGATAAAACCATATCTAAAAATTTATATTTTGTTTGATAGAGCGATTTTGAAAAAATATATACATTTTCAAAATATAACCCGTTAGGATCAAACAGCAGATTTAACATTAAATTTGTCTTCCCTGTGTCGCTGCGGCCTATGATAAGACATCTGACATTATTTGGTAATAAATCGCTATGAACTTTGTTCTCTTTTTCTATCGATTTACCAAAGTTGTGGATACGCAGTCTCTTTGTTTGTTGTACAAACTTCATTTTGATAATAACTAATACAGATTAAATAACACGATTTTTATCAATCCAGCTATTGCTAGATTTATCATATCCCAACCACTTAACAAATAATTTATTACCTCTACGCTTTAATATTTTTTCGATTAAAAATATATCTCCAAATTTTGTTTTACTAATTTCCTGTTCGTAAAACCCCCCATCTAATACGATTCCTTTATCATCTCTTAAAATATAAGTCCTGGGTGCTGTTGGTTTAATACTATCAACTGTAAATATTTCGTTTGTCCAATTTGGTAAATAACCCTTTGTAAATACTTTCTTATATTTACTAATTCTTACTCTATCACCAACTTTAAATTTTGGCGGTTTCTTATTAAGTAGTAATCGTTTTTTATTTATTTGTGATAGTACTAACTCTTCATTATGTAAGCCTACATCTATTGGTTTCATCTTAATAGTTCTGTGTACGCTATTATTATATTTATGTAATAAGTTGGGAAGAATTTCAATCCATGTATATTCCCCGCTAGAAGTAAACCACTTCCACATATAGTTTTTTAATGTGCGATTAAAACGTTCGATTATGGACGCTTTTTTATCAGAATAAGTAGAATAATGGTTTATATTATAATAACCAAGCAATCGTTGAACGTGTAAATTATAGAACTCTTTTCCGTGGTCGGTTTGTAAATGTTTCATTTTGTTCGCTCGTAAGATAGGTGAAAGAGCTTCCACAATATCGTTTGAAGATTTTGTTTTTAAAGGAATGGCGAACGCATATTTACTAAAACAGTTTATTATTGTTAATATATACTTATAACCTTTATTTAACTTTGAAAACGATATCATGTCTACGAGGTCGGCTTGGTACAAATCGTGAACGCCTTTCAACTCTACATTACGTGTTGGAAAATTCCGTCTGGCTTGTTTGTGTAGTTCATCGCTGATAATCTGTCTAACACTCATTATTATTCTAAATACAGTAACAAAGTGATTAAATAGGTTGAAAAATCAGTTAATAAACGCATACTATTTCTGTTATCACATTTTTTATTTACAATTGCACAGTTGCATATTTTATTTTACAATTGCGATTTATGTAATTTTACTAGTAAACAATCTGGTGATGCTTTTTGATGTTCAGTCCAAGGATCATCGGTCGCTTCCCATTCGTCAAGAACAACTTTACATTCTACACACATTGCTTCATCGCTATTTCCTGTATAAAAAAATCCCGCTAATAAAAGCTTATCGGCTGCTGGTAAACGTTTTGGCCAAGCACAGAATGTAGCTTCCATCATTTCCTCAGTTGCACTAACACACATCTTTGCATCTGAATAATCCGCAATACACTTTTTAGATTTTGCATAGTTTTCATATTTGTAAGGCAAATAACGAACTCTTTTACATTTCGGATGTGAAAGTTTATGTATAAATTGAATATGTGTGATAGTAAAATAATTTTTTGTTTTAAATCCGCACTCGCTACAAACAATAATTCTTGAACCTGGTGTATGAATAAAACCCTCATTTTCAAAAAAACTAACAAAAACTTTTCGCATATTGTCACCATCTTGAACCGATTATATCTTTTGTTTCTTCTTCACAGTCTATGTCTATTAGTATTTGGTAACGACATCTTTCTAATTTTTTCAACACATCCGTATATGAATAAGATACTGGAAAATGAATCTTAATTATACACTCTTTCCTTTCAAATTTGATAACATCCGCTTCAGAAAATTCGTTAATTATTAGATAACACACATCGTTAAAAGAATACTCTCCTAAACCTAAGTGATCTACAAAATAAACGCGCCAATTCAAAGCGTGCACGTTTTCCGTATCACTCTGCAAAGCCATACTGAATGCGACTTATAAAAAGAGGATATATATATATACCCCGACAGAAAGCATATGATGAAAATATATAAATAGGAGATTAAAAATAAATATTTAACAAAAATTTTTAAACTATAAATCTTTTATTAATTCTTTCATAAACGGTCTTATAGTTGAGTCTGGTCTGTTAGCTATAGATTTTAGTTTAGTGATTTCCCCAGGCGTCAGACGTTTTGGAGAAAAAAACCATTTATGTAGGAGACGCTCCTCCTCCTTCCGTTTTACGTTCTCATGATCCATTGAGGTGGGCTTTCGTTTTACGTTCTCTTGATCCAGCAAGCGTTAACGCCTCGGCGCGCTTTGTGTAAAATTAAATACAGTTTATATAGCAAGTGGAACACGTGCTGTTTTTTTGTAATGCAAGCAGGATGTAGTTAACCGACTTACGCAACACACATTCACTTTCTGGTTATTACACAATATCGAGGTCAACTAACCGCTTAGCGCGGTATAAATATTTTTTTAATTTTTCCTTTGTATTATTAACTTCTGTATCAAATCTTTTAATTGATATAATACGTCATCATTTACACATTCCAATCCAAACACTGAAAGATTATTTCTTTCCGTTTTTGATAGCTTGCCAGTAAATTCGTTAAACGCGAAAATCGTATTATTCTTAAAAAAATATATATTACCATCTATGAACCTAAATGACGAGTCGATATTAGGAGGTATCCCTGGAAAACGTTGAGATATATATCCCCACGATCTAATTGTAAACGAACACTCATCAACCTCTCTAAAATAATTATCATTATGAAATATAAAAGTTTTACCTGTATAACTATTGAATACAGTATGCAATTTACTTGGCTGAATATTAAACACGGATGAAAGATATTTTGGGTAACCATGAATTAATTGAAGACTTACTAAGTCGAACATATAAATAAGCGAATCAACGAATATCACTATCTCACCAGACGGACGTTGATAGACGGCTAAAACTCTTGAAAAGTTTTTTGGTAAAAATGTTAACCAATCCGTTATAATAATCGGTTTAGAATATATCATATCATCGGTGTTTACTATCCATAACCATTTCTCGTATAATATATATAATCGTTTGTCTGCTATTAGAAACGTGTTAAGGTTTTTAAGACGACAAAGATCGATTTTACTATCAACAACAGAATAATTATCTTCTTCTTCAACTGGTGATCTAGGCGTTGTAGAAACTGGTACCATATTTTGTTGTGGTTTACCATACAAATTTTGAATAGCCAAAACATCATCATCGCTTAATTCAATTTCGCCATTATAATATGCAAACATAACAGAATCCGGCACATCGGAGTGTGATAACCCTATCGTGTGTCCGATTTCGTGAATTAAGGTTGAAAACAGATTTGTATAACCAGGAGACTGAATTTTGTCGCTAGAATATGACCATATCTCATCCTCGTCTACATGAATTTCCCGTCTTGAATTTGCATAATCCGGATAAAATGCGTGTGCTAGCGAGCCTGATTTACCATCAAACTCTCTCGTACACTGTGTTAATTGTGTTTGCATCATATGTTTTAGACGTTTATTAGAAATTAAAATGTCAGTATTTGTTCTGTCATGTTTAAAACGTATACCAGATTTTTGTTCCCACACAGCAAAAGCTTTACTTGTTAATTCTAAAACCTCCTGATTAGCTAAATAATAATGCCATGTAACCAGCGGTTTATTCCATTTAAAAGCTGTTAAACGAAAATCGGATATATTATCTTCATTACCGCATCTGGGTTTTAGCATTAAATCTTGAGTTTCATTATTTAATTTTCCATCCGCAGGTAACTTGTAATATTCTTGAAAAATAAGTAACGCGTTGAAAATGTCCGTTTCGTTTAATAATTCTAAAGAAGTATTATCTTTCACTTGAAGATAACCATATTTATATAAATATGATTTTACTTGTTCCAACGTTGCGTTATCCGTTAAACAGACCGGTAAAATAAATACTAAAATTATAATAATTTTCATGTTCACACAACACAATCAACTGATGGTTAATCACTGCTGAAAAATAGTAATATTGGAAAACGGGGGCGCCATCTAGGAAAAACAAAAAATAAAAACTTTATAATCAATTTTTTATTTATACAGTATCCAGTTTTCAATATATGTATAAACATCTGAAAACGTTTTACCGCTTATATCTAAACACATAATATTACAAATTTCGGCAATAGATTTAAAATAATAATTTTGTAACAAAAAATATTCATCTGTTGCTAAATTAGTGTCAAAACCGTTTCTTTTTAATAATCGTTCCTTAACACTTTTAATATCTGAATCTATTAAAATCAACACATTAGACGATTTAAAATAATCTAACATCCACGAAGGTATAATTTCCTGTAACTCTGGAACACTTAATTTTTCGCCTTTTTTATTAACTATACCATACACAAACGGTGCTACGGGCGATCTGTCACAACACATTATTTTATAATTTTTTCCAATTTCACCATTTAAAAATAGTTGTGTCTGATACATAGAGTACCAACTAATCGTATTAAATTGTATTCCATCGGTGTGGGTATACAACTCTGGAAATTCGTTTCGCAACAGAGTCAAATCGGATGAGGATGTAAAACAAACGTTATTTTGATAAAGATTTGTCAATATGCTTGATTTGAAACATGCTGCTGTCCCATCTAAATAATATACAATTTTTCCAGACATAACTAATTTTTTAATGTGTCACTCCTTTTCTTTACTTCTTCACATTTCGGCGACCACTTCTCATGTTCATGGAACGGATCATCACCAACCTTCCAAAGACCTAATTCGAGCCCGCAGGAATAACAGCGTACTCTATCGTCCGGTCTGCTATTACCGCAATCACAACAGTCGTAAGAAACTTGTGGATAATAATAAAACCCCGCAGCTGCTAAAGCTGTTGGAGAAATATATGATAGAGGCCAATTCCTAAATGATAACCTCCTCTCATATAACTCCGTATGTGATTTATCAGGAGCGGATACACAATCTGCAATGTCAAATTTCACTCTTTGGCGGGTAGACGTAGAATCGGCCATACTGTGCTCTTTAAATAGACCGTTCTCCTTATTATCACCTGTTGACCCCTTCTCTTCCTCCATTATACAATAAACCCAACTTTCCGCGTCGCGTTTTACTACAGAATGACAATCGTCACATATAAAAAAGTAATATATTAAAAACGCGTATTTTAAACGCTATCTGGAAACGATTACATGTAAACACGCGAACCCGAAACACGCATACGTCAACTTTTCTATCATGATGAAAACGCGTGTTATTACACAATTTTCTTGGGTGTGGTTTAATCGAAAGTTCAACCGCACGCGTTCACATGTTATTGCGTAATTTCCTTGAACAAGTCTTTGGAGATCATGTTGCTTACGTTATAACCAGCCTTGACCTTGGCCGTGACCTTGACCTTAGTCGCGACCTTGACATTGACATTGACCTTGGCCGTGACCTTGATCTTGACATCGACCTTGGCCTTGCTCTAGGTCAAGGTCATCTTTGTTTACTTCCGGGGGGCTGTCAAGGTCTCGGTCAAGGTCATCTTTGTTTACTTCCGGGGTCATTGACCTTGTCCCAGCACATACATACCTATACTACTGGTATCTTCTGGATTTTTCTAAGTTTGCTCTTAAATTAGAGCGGGCTTTATTCCATATTCGTTTTATCTGCTTATCCGTTATTTGTGGAGCCAGCAGATCGTGTATATTCCATCTTGTGGACACAGGGTGGTTTGGTCGGTATTTGTACAGTAACTCAAACGGGGTCGACTTGTGACCTTCGTGATAAGCTGAATTAAAAGCGTATTGAATCCAGGATAGGTTTTGGTCCCACAACGTGTGATCGTTCGCATGATTGGCGATTAGCGCAGATTTGAGGTTTCGTAGATACCTTTCAGCAATATTGCCTTGCGGTCGATACTCTGTAGTGGTTATATGGTCTATCCCTAACTTGAAACACATATTCTTAAATTCTTTCGCTTTAAACTGTGGACCGTTATCAGATACTATCCGTACTGGAGTACCGTAGTCTTTAAATAGTCTTTCCTGCAATATTTTTACAGTCGTCGACGCTAATGCTCGTCGCATGGGATACATCCAAACAAATTTGGTGAACGAATCTACACAGATCAGTAACATGGTATTACCTGATTTGGATCGTGGATATGGACCTGAGAAATCTAGATAAAGTTTAGAAAAAGGGGTCTTAGGGATTTCTGAAATCAGTTGGCTTACTTGAGTATTTCTGGCGGGTTTACTGAGGGCACATAATGTACATTTCTTTACGAAGTTGGCTATTTCGCTGTTCATATTGATCCAATGATATTGCTTTCGAATACGATGTATCGTCTTATTGATTTCCATATGGGCTCCTATGGTAGATGAATGGAAGTATTCCATCAGCATGGGCTTAATTACATCAGGGGCTATTATTCTTAATTCCTTTCCGTTTCTTATCTTGTGACACAGTACATTTTTACTCAATACGTACTTCTCGGATTTAATACCTTGCGTAAGTTGTTCAATAATAGGCTTCAGTGAGGGGTCTTGTTGTTGATACAGGGCAATGTTCGTAAAGGCAAGGGGGAATTCAGTTATTACGGCGTTAGCAAATGCTTTTTCCGGATTCTCTTTGTTTTCGGGAGTTTTAGTGGGCGACTGGAACATACGGGACAGGGTATCAGCGACTACGTTTTGAGTACCTTTTATATGCTGCACTCTGAATTTGTAGCAGTTTAATTTCAATATCCATCTTCCAATTCGTCCTAACTGTTTAGGGTGATTCAATAACCAAGATAACGCCTGATTGTCGGTTTCCAAAAGGAATTGTTGATGTTCTAGGAAGGGTTTAAACTTCTCGAACGCAAAAACAATTGCTAAACATTCCAATTCATATGCGGAATACTTTCTTTCTTGATCGCTCAGTGTTCGTGATGCATAACTAATTGGTAGTCTACAGTTATCTATCTCTTGATATATCACTGCACCTAACGCTACACTGGAACTGTCAGTTTGCACTACGAAAGGTTTTGTGAAATCCGCTAGTTGCAAAACTGGGGGAGATATAATATTTTTTTAAGTTGCTCAAACGCGTTTTGATGTAGTGAGCTCCATTCGAACTTCGTTCCCTTCTTTCGTAAGGAGTTTAGGGGTGCTGCTATTTCGGCAAGATGGGGGATATATTTGTGGAAATAATTCACCATACCCAAAAATCGGGCTATACCTTTTGCATCTCGTGGGGGTGCAAATTCTCTAATAGCGCGGGTTCGTTCGGGGTCAATGCTTACCTTTCCTTTCGCTTTCACGATGTGACCTAAGAAAGAAAACTGAGGGACGGCAAAACTTACCTTATTTGGGTTCACAGTTAATCCTGCTCTTAGTAACCGAGATAACACTTCGCGTAAATGCTTGAGATGTTGTTCCATTGATTCGCTGTATATAACGATGTCGTCCTAATAGTGATACACATATTTCAATTTAATATCGTGAAATATCCTCTCTAATAGTCTACTACATACGGAACTTCCTTGAGATATTCCAAAGGGTACTCTAGTAAATTGGTACAAGTTAAAAGGAACTGCAAACGCGGTTAGACGTTTTGATTCTTCTGAAAGAGGTATTTGGTGAAAAGCTTGATTCAGATCCATCACCGTAAAGACCATAGCTTTAGTGAAATAATGAAAGGCACTATGGATGTCTGGGAGAGGGATTGATTCAAATTCTATTCTTTTGTTTAATTGCCTGTAGTCCACAACTAGTCTGTGTTTATCTTGACCTTTTGGTACTAAAAAGGAGGGTGAAGAATATGGGGACGTAGAGGGTTCAATGACTCCTTGTTCCAATAACTTGTTGATATGGTTTCGCATTACTTCCATCTTGGGAGGCGACAACTTGTACGGAGGCAGGCGTATTACTTTCTGATCACTCAGATTAATTTTATATTCTATTAGGTTAGTGAGTCCTAGTTTAGGTGTAAGAACTGAGGAAAATTCTTTTATTAGTTTTAGTATTCTCACTCTATCTCTTCTTTCTAGGTGAGATAAGTCTGAGTCCTGGTGTATTACATGTGCAGTAGATGAACAATATTTTTCTTTATTACTATCAAATCTATATTTCCGTGCACGGTCAAATCGGAAATAATATACTTGCTCATAGGTGTCAAGAATCATTCCTGTTTTACTAATAAAGTCTGCACCTAATATTAAATCAGGTCCTAATTCCTTACATACTAACATTGTAAACATCCAGGTTAGGTTTTTGATTTTAACCTTAACGGTAATGCTCAGGTTTATGTTTATTTTACGTTTATCGGCGGTAGCACACTTTATCTTCACCGGTTGACTTCGTTTTACTACATGGTGTTTCGCTAATATGTTCGCTAATTCTTGGCTGATTAAAGTTCTACTAGATCCCGAATCAATTAAAGCGATTGTGAAGGTAACGCCTAAGTCAACTCGTATTAATGGTAATAGATTTTTAGTCCACTTACATTTATTAATCGCGTTACATTTTTCACGAAATTCTCTCACATAGGGATCTATTTCTTTCGGACTTCTTTTCCTTCCACCTTGGTTACAAAATATTTTATTATTATTATTAGTATTAGTTTCTTTGCTTTCACCAGATTTCGGGTTGCTGCGGAAGACACAGGATTTCGGGTCTCCCTGCCTTACATGTTTTTTAAAGTTGGCTGATTCCGTTCCATTGGCTTACTTTTGCATTCTTTTCTTATGTGCCCATATTTTCCACAATTATAACAGGTGGGTTTATTGCGAGGTGGGTACTTCGTTTCCGCTTTATATGGAGTTACACTTAACTTACCAGATTTGCGCACTTGGTGAGGTCTACTAAAAACTTGTCTTTTATACGAGGTTGTTACATCAGGCACTAGTGCTCGCAATTCATTTCTATTAGTTCCAGTGGGTTTCATTGCTTGTCGATTTTGATCGGAGTACCATACATTTGAAGAATGGATACTGCACTGTTCTAGATCCGCAATTCTATTGGGTTTATTTACCAAGGATAGACGTGATCTTTCTTCAGGTGACACTCCTATTAAAATGGTGTCTACCAGTTGTGTCTCATTCCAGTCTACACGTAGTAGTCGAGATGACTCCCTTATGTCGGAGATGTAATGAGCTAATCTCTCTTGATTTCCTTGTACTCGGAGTACTGTCTTTCTTTTTATTTCCTCATAGATGCCGGTGGGAATAAAGTATTTTATTATAGAGCTATGTAGCTCTTCTACTGGAAACGTAGAGGTTAGGGCTTCTAGAACACGATTCTTCAACGGGGGTTTACATTTTGGTAACAGAACTTGCAAAATTTGCCAGTAATTCAGCTGCTGTAGATCCTTTATCTGCAGAAGATAATTAATGAAAGTTAGTAGTTTGGAGACATTTAATCCATCTGTGTAAGGGATTTCGGTTAAGATTTTCTCCACAGGATGAGTCATTTTACCGTATAGGTCCGCGTTATAGTTTATAGGTGTCATTCCTTTATGAGGGCGATTTGATTCATTGAAGGTGGTAGTCAATTCATGATTTCCGGGACGAAACTGAAAATGCTCGGGAGGAGGGGCATTTATATCTTTATCAGTATTTTGCTCTTGGTTCGCTTGCACTTGCGATACAGTGGGTGAGTTCCGATCCGTGTTAGGCGGAGGTAAATCCAGTAGTGGGAGATTGTACTGGGGAGATGTGTAATTTCATTAAGGACTTCTCTATTTCGTCCATCCTGAATGAGTCGGATTTTCTTCTTAAGTCATTAATAATTGAAGGTAAGCGGCGTAGAGCTTCGTCAGCTAGGTTTTGTACGTCAACAGGTATTTCCGTGAGATTAGGCCAGATCAACAAATTTTTCATTCGCCTTGTCAAATGCTCTATTCTCTGGGTAGTCCGCAAAGTTATTGCCGGAGATTTCTCGTCTTGGAGGGTTTGAGACAATAAGGTAAGCTCACTATACTTGGCATTACAAACTTCTCTTTCGCTCTCATAATCGAGTTCGCTTAGATAATTTAATTGCACGGGTGTATCAAATCCACATTCGCGGATCGACCTACGTAATTCCGCGACTGTTACATTCGCATGGGGTAGTCCACGCAAAAGAGCTTCGTAAGACAGCTCGTCTTTTAATAACAAATCCGGGTTAAATTGGGCCATTTTCCTTGTCTAACACCTTAAAACGTACTTAAAATTAATTCTACAACACTACACATATATTACACATATATAGGATAAATTCTTAAGTAATTAATTTACACAAATTAGAAAAGAACAATTTCTCTTCTAAGGGAGAGACAGAAATTCCACACACATATTTTCAATGTTAAATAGCCGATCAGCTGTTTTCTGGAATGTAGGTCACCCTCTGTATTTAGTTAACAAAGGAAGGCTGAGAGTGTCAGGGAGAATAGGGGATTTTGCTTTTACGCATTGTTGTCTACACAATGCTACCCATTACTCCCTGAACAGGTCCGAAATAGCGGAGAAGGGCTAGCAGGCACGCATAGGGTGAATTTTATTCAACAACTCTATTATTACGCTTTGTAACACTTTGACTCTATTCATTCATATACTTTTACCAATTATATCAATTAATTATTTTGCTCACAATTTCAAATTACGAAATTCTTTTGCACTTAATTACCTGGGTCTACATTACGCAGGAGCATTATTCTTAACAAAAAATTTTTTTTTTATTTATGACACATATTTCTGTATGTCTAACATATACTATGCAGAAGTATTCAAGAAACAACAGGTCATGGATTGTCATAAAACAAACCTGTTACAGATTGCTCAGTTGACCAAACATTACAAGTCAAGTATGCAGGTAGGTACATGCATATATCTTCATTCAAATATATTTCAGCTTCTACTGGCTATCATTTACGTATTTTGTAAAATATTAGATATGTTTTGAAAATTAAAGTTACCTTAATAACATTTTCTGAGTGCATAGATCAATAACTGAATATAAAAATTAACCAAGCAAAGTGCTGCAATTTTGTTAGCGTCACGATGCTTACAACACCTTTATAAAAATTAGCAGAGTGGCGCAATTTTGTAACGTATTGCCGCGTTACAAATCCAGGGAACCCATCTTAACTGACCTCTGTCAATTATATGGGCTGCCTACGTTGTAACGAAATGTATTCACACTTATTAACTGAACAAATTACTTACTAACTGTGTAAGGAAACAAGGGAAGGTATTTTATTGATTTACGCACTCATTATATGTGTGTAACAAGAAGATTTCTCTTTATTCTGACAACATTTACTGACAGATCCCATGACATCACTAATTAAACTAAAGTTACTTCAATGCTTTCATCAGACTTTGGGATCAAATTGATTCTATGTAGCTATACCTCGGATCCGGGTCAACTTTCTGTATTTTGTAGTTAAAACTTTTAATTATACTCAATTCATGATATTAGCTTGCAAGGCTTTCTTTAACCATTTGAAGAATGGTACTATTACTTGGAATGATACTACGATACATTAACATATAAACCGTTACAACGTATGATATTTGAGTAGTTACAGTAAAACTTTTAGATTTACTCTTTTAATGTTTACATAAAATTAATGGTCTTTGAAAAGTCTCTTTTAAAGTTGTGTAGTGTAACAAATATTAGTAACCCTCGATAGACAGGCTATCGAGTCACCTTTAGAATGGAATGTAGAAACCTCGTCCTGGGGTGTCCGTCTTGGGAATCCTTGAATGCGGCGTCATCATCTCGGTCGGGTCTTCGTCGATAAGGTGTCAAGTGTTCACAGAGTATACTGAAGCTTCTACGGTGTAATTATATGTAGATTCTCGGCTGTCCTGATCTGCATCTTCTGTCGGGTATATGAGTGTTTATAAAGTTCTGGTAGATCACATCTTCAGGAAAGATGTTGAAAGTGTAGTTACTTCTTGAAGCGAGTAGTCCTCTTGTTTAACACCATTTTAGTGTTTTGTGTTACATATTATGTCCTTTTGTTATCACACATTTATATTAATTGATACATAACACACGCTTTTAGTAGCAATACCTCATATACAATATTTAAGTTAAAACAAAAGAATTAGCGACATTGTGTCAGAGCGTTTGCTCGCACGTCTGCACTGCATGAAGTCAACATTGCGAGAGAGCGTTTTTCTGCTCGCTTCGACTGGTACTTAACAAGGGGGAGAGGGGCAACTACTGCGCGAGAATATAGTCCCTATCTTTATTTAAGTTAACATTTTTTAATTACAAAACTTATGCCTTAATAAACATACATAATTTAAATAAGTTGTTTTAGCGACTATCTGTGCCTTCAGTTTTTTAATTATTAACATTAGGTTTTTTTTAATCTTATTCTAAATTACAGGCGGCTCGGGAGACATGTCAAGTCCGGAATTAACAGGTCACCGCCTGATAACAGCAAAGGGTTAAATATGACATCATAACTTTTTTACAATTTGCCTTTTTATTAATGTTTCTTTGAACTTATTAATTACTTCTTCCTCTCATACTGAGTACATACAGAGATTTTAGGTATTATAGTGAGATTTAAATGGCTTAATCGCTCGCGAACTTAATTTTTAAATTTTTTTTTATTTTACGATTATTGTTACAATTTAAATCGTCACATACTCCACCGCTTAATTTGCACGTTACGTTTTTTTTTTTTTTTACAACTGGGGACTTGGAGTATGAATGATGTCTGTGTGTGTAATTTCTTTCACATAGTTATTGGTTAGCGTTCTATCTACTTTCTTCTTCTCCACAACACAATATACTTTATATATTCTTATTAACTACCTTTTTTTTTTACATACTATTCACACTAAATATTAGATAATTAAAACACCAAACTATTTCTTATCTCTATCACTTAAATCTACTACCGGTATTTTGTTTGTCTTACTCTCTCTCTGTCGAGTAATTTTCTAAATCCTTGTTATTTAGAATTCTATCTTGACTTCATTGAGTCCTAGATAACTCATCTAGTTAATGAGTATTAGTTCTCCTCTAGTTAACTAGTATTCATTAATGTATGCTTCGCAGGTCTGGAATTTAGGTTGATCAGGCCTCATTTCCTAACTCTACGTTTAACATTTTCCACGGTTTCAGAAGTATAATTTTCTTCATTACCTAGTATTCCCTTTTCTATTTTGGGTTATACTATTCCGTCTCTTCTTCTTATATAACTTTAGCTGAGAAATATGCGTTCTCCGCACATATTTCTGAGTCGCAGGTTCGCACAGGGCTACTGTAACGGGAGTTAGGTACTTCTGGATTTGCTAAGGGCCACACCATCTGAATGATAGTTTAGAGGTGGTCTTATCAATCGCACTACTAGTGGGGTGAGTCTTGTACATTACTAAGTCACCTACTTGGTACCTAATTGAATTGCTATGATTACCTTTCTCGTGGTATCAGTAGTATAGGTATGTATGTGCTGGGACAAGGTCAATGACCCCGGAAGTAAACAAAGATGACCTTGGCTCCGGAAGTAAACAAAGACGACCTTGACCTAGAGCAAGGTCAAGGTTGATGTCAAGGTCAAGGTCACGGCCAAGGTCAAGTTTGATGTCAAGGTCACGGTCAAGGTCAAGGTCTCGGTCAAGGTCAAGGCTGGTTATGACGTAAGCAATATGATTTCCAATGACGTGTTCAAGGGAATTACGTAATAACATGTGAACACATGCGGTTGACCTTTCGATTAAACCGCGCCCAAGAAAATTGCGCAATAACACGTGAATGTATGTGGTCGATTAAACCACATACAAGAAAATTGTGTAATAACACGTTTTCATCATGATAGAAAAGTTGACGTCCATATTTTGAAAAATAAAAATACGAATTAATCAGGATCGAACCTATGAAACTATACATCGAATTAAGAAACAACGATTTAATCTACACGGCTAATTCGTATTTTGAATATCTTACTAAATCATGTGAAGAAAAGAGAAAATTCTTTAGAAATGTACATATTTTTTTTCTTTATTTTGTCCAACATAAACATACAATTGTTATAATGTTTTTACATAATGTTGATAACTACATTTATTAACTTTCTGCTGATTATAAAGACCATTAGTAACATCATTTATACTATCAACTAGCTTAAATTGATTATGTTGTATGTTTAACATTACTTTGTACTCATTCACCTTTTCAGGTACAAATTTAAATATTTTACAATTACACATATTAAAATTTTTAAGCCCAATATTTTTAGTATCATAAATGTTATAAACTACATTCTTCCGCCGATTATATTTGTTTCGCGTGTTAAAAACTTGTTCCATCATTCACCAACGAATAATGACCGTAGGGTAGTGTATCTATTTTATTATCGCAAAGGATTCTTTTATTGTCTAAATTACTTAACGCCAATTTGTTGCACGTAATCGTTTCAACTAGATGTTTTTTCGATCGGAATAATTTCATCATTCTATAGCTATTAATTTTATTATTATCCTTATTTATAGTTACGGGTTTATTATTTTTAAAAACGGTTTTAGAATAGACGCACTCTTTAAAATCTTCTTGGGAATCCTTGAATGCGGCGTCATCATCTCGGTCGGGTTTTCGTCGATAAAGTGTCAAGTGTTCACAGAGTATACTGAAGCTTCTACGGTGTAATTATATGTAGATTCTCGGCTGTCCTGATCTGCATCTTCTGTCGGGTATATGAGTGTTTATAAAGTTCTGGTAGATCACATCTTCAGGAAAGATGTTGAAAGTGTAGTTACTTCTTGAAGCGAGTAGTCCTCTTGTTTAACACCATTTTAGTGTTTTGTGTTACATATTATGTCCTTTTGTTATCACACATTTATATTAATTGATACATAACACACGCTTTTAGTAGCAATACCTCATATACAATATTTAAGTTAAAACAAAAGAATTAGCGACATTGTGTCAGAGCGTTTGCTCGCACGTCTGCACTGCATGAAGTCAACATTGCGAGAGAGCGTTTTTCTGCTCGCTTCGACTGGTACTTAACAAGGGGGAGAGGGGCAACTACTGCGCGAGAATATAGTCCCTATCTTTATTTAAGTTAACATTTTTTAATTACAAAACTTATGCCTTAATAAACATACATAATTTAAATAAGATGTTTTAGCGACTATCTGTGCCTTCAGTTTTTTAATTATTAACATTAGGTTTTTTTTTATCTTATTCTAAATTACAGACGACTCGGAAGACATGTCGAGTCCGGAATTAACAGGTCACCGCCTGATAACAGCAAAGGGTTAAATATGACAATCATAACTTTTTTACAATTTGCCTTTTTATTAATGTTTCTTTGAACTTATTAATTACTTCTTCCTCTCATACTGAGTACATACAGGGATTTTAGGTATTATAGTGAGATTTAAATGGCTTAATCGCTCGCGAACTTAATTTTTAAATTTTTTTTTATTTTACGATTATTGTTGCAATTTAAATCGTCACAATATACCCATCTGTATGTAGTTCTTTTAGGTCTAAATTGTCTTTACAGTTTAAAGGTTGTTTTGCAATGATTGTTTTTTTTAATTACATGTGATATTGATAATAATTCACCAATACTTCTTGCATCTATTGCGGTCAGACAGTAACCTAATTTTCCTTAATTCTGGTTTAATTAATTTTTCATTATAATCATTGTATACTATAATAGTGGTAACACATATTATATTGCACTTCTATGTCCTTGTTCTTTACTGGTTTATATTATTATAGAAATTCTGAGTGTTTTTAATGTGTACACCTTTATGTCCAATTTCAGTCTGTGTATTTGCATTAAACACCACACGTACCACTTTTAATTAATAATACTGTATCACTAGGTTCGTCTTTATAATGTCTTCTATCATTATTTTATAACTTACACTATTTACATCGTTTTGGTCTTATTTTATGTTAATTACAAGCTGATTTGTGACCGAGTTGAGGTTACCTGGGACCCCCTTGTTAGACAGCAATGGTTTATGTTTTGGCTATCTGGTTTCAATGTTTTACAGGTTATTATTTGACACTTTTACTCTTGTTAATTATTATTTATTATTTCTTTATGATTTCTACCTGTCTACAGGTGATTACTAGGTCCTTTTTTTGTTATTTTATTTGAATTTGCCAATATTAAAAGCATGCATGGTACACTGTTCTTACTAAGATAATTAATCTATTCTTATCATTCATTATTTTCTTTCATAGTTTTGATTTATTTAATTAATTCTATTCTTTTATTAGAATAAAGAGTTTTTGTCGTGGTTTGTCTTTGGTAATGTCTGTCTATGTCTGTGTCTCTTTGCTGTTTCTTATTTCTGTAGATTCCTTGTTCTATTAGTTTCATTCTCTATCAATTCATTTTATAGGCACATTACCTGACATATTTGTTAATTTTTCTGTGTTTGTTACCTTGCTTGTGTTTATTTATATTCTTCAGTCTCTTGTTAATGCTGAATGTCATTGAACTTTAGTTTTGTCCTCTCACTTACCATATCTATTGGGTCATTTAGTTAATCACATTATTATTATGTCTTCTATATTTTCTTCTTTATCACTATTTATTATCCTTCGTTTGCTGAGTTAATTATATTATTTGTTTTATTTAGTTCTTGAACCTTCTATAATACTTTGTACACAGTCATTTATTTTTCATTACTTTCTTAGATGTTCTGGTGTTAGTTTATGAGTGTTTCATTCTTTATCTTTTGTTGTTAACTTTATGGTGAAGATATGTACTGTTATATATATATATATATATATATTGTAACGCAACAGAAATGCTGGCATCCATGTTACATAAATATTATATTAACAAAATAATAAGCAAGTCAATATCTAACCCCATGATAAAACAAAAGTCTAATAATTACATTTATAATTATAGATAAAGATAAATAAGAATGCAAGGTAGAAATAACGAGAATAAACAAACCTGTAAGTTAGATAATAGTTAATGATCTATGTTCAGTGAAAAGTAAATCAATGTGATACTGATGAGAAGTGTAAGAAGTAGAATAGTACAGAAATTGTCAAAGTAAATGACCATGAAAGTGAACAAAAATGAAAGAATAATTTACCTTATAGCAATAGCAAGTAAGGATTCTGAATTAAATGATATTATTTTGTGACAACGAATGTTATGATAAAGTTTATGTTATGTTATACCAATTACTTGTTGAGTTAATGAAAGGCAATGAAACAAGATGTATTATTCAATTACTGTTGTAGAATGATGTGTGAAACAGCTAGTTAGCGTTAATAGATTTCAATTGTCTTATATGTGATCTATAGATCAAGATAAAATTGTCATTAGATATGAAAAGAATAATTGTTTATGAAAATGTTAATAGTTAAGATTTGATTGTATGTATGAATTTATGTAAAAGGGCTATAGTTGTTTACCAGTTATAAACACAGGTAGGTCCGTATACAATAAAAGGCCTAACAGCCAAAAACACTATATAACCACTCATAACGTAAAGGTTAGGTACATAAATTAATAATAATTAATGAATACGGTTCGAAGAGCTAGGAAAAAACATTAAATTAGTAATGATATATAATAAACCATATCAATTTATACAAATTATGATAATGCCACAATGCCATGATATCGATTGATAACGTTTGATCTCTAAAAAGTAGTAAATATAAAAGAAACAGGCTCATATCAAAAAACCAGCAGAATATGTGTAGAAAATAATAAACCAACTATCGGTAAAGTTATATTCCGATATGATAGCAAATTAATAAGGAATAGACAAAAAATATATGAAATAAACACTATATACAAAACATGTAGAAGGAAGAAAAATAATGGGTTGCTATGGACTACAGAAAACGAAGAAGTTGTTGATTTTCAATTATTGCTTTTTATGATCTGAATGTGATGAGATTAAAAAACCTAAGAACTGTCTAATATAATTGGAATATATACTAAAGTATTTGATACTCTTATAATACACCAAAGTACTAAAGATAATCTCATTGACTTACGCCAGTACAGTTTAACCAAACGAGGCTATAGTATGATAGCACAATAAACAATAAATAACTGGGTTCTACAAGGAAGGACTTGAATTGTCCCATATCCGAAAGGAGTTGATAATATATTAAACCCAGTATAAAGAGTTAACTGCCTCACAACCAATAATATACACTACACTGGAATTCATAAGAACGTACTTGGATCCAGAAATTGCAGAAGGAGCATCAATCGGGCTGTAAATCAATCCGGAGAGCTGTAATTCCGAGGTGGACAGGACAAGAATTCCATTTTATTAAACCGAAGAAAGAATATTGTACGGCATAATCATCCAGAACAGTAAAATTATCAATCAACCGCCTACACGATTTGCTTCGTTCTAGTCTGGTAAATTATTATTGCATAAATCATATTAACTACACAACACTTCAAATTTGTAAATCTTGCATTCTTATCTATGTATTTTTAATCTTCCTCACAGTTACAAGAACCTTCACACCCTGAATTAAGTTAATTACAAATTAAAACACATTATATAACCGAATCTAAATAAAGTATCGGACTGATTAATAATCGATTCACGCAATCTATAGCCCATGTGTATGTCAGTTACAACATATTTTATTCAATGTTGAAGAAGTAAACAAATAAAGAACCTTTGTATAGTTGCAAAAGCTTGTCATTTAGAGTATGATTTAATGAGTTGGGAATAAAAAGTAACTGACTAAGTATAGAATAATTGGTTAACATAAACAGTGAAATAACCTCTAAGTTTCGTTGCTCCGGTACTACAGCGCTTATAGCGGAATTCTCCGACACCAAAGAGAGAGCATAAAAATACAAAATTATACATAATTCTCTTCAAGGTATAATACGGTTGAACGAAATTACAGAATAACACATTAATTATTTAAGTTTCAAGTACACTAACACTGATATTTTTTAGAGAGATAAGTTAATATTAGTTAATTAAATCACTATATCCCACAACTCCAAATATCTCAGATATTTAAATAATTAAGTAAATTAAAACGACCTAAGAGAGTAAAGACAGGGGAACACACCCGTTCATAGCAACGACTACGCTAATATTGCGTGACACATTATAAGACGCAAGTAGTCGTTTTATAACAATATATATATTAGTAAAATCGACAAAATAAAGTTGCTTTTTTATCCTAACCTCAAAAGTTCTGACGTCCTGATTTTCCTTCTCGGAGGTTCCTTTCTCTCATGGCTGATGGTATGCCAATGTTCCAAATTTTTCTTGGCCTTCTTCTTCGTTCTAAAAGTGTCCACTTTATCACTTTTTGTCATCTCTCCTTCTTGACTATTTCCACGTGACCGTTTATTGACGTACTCAGACTCCTCTGTTCTCTTAATTGCCTCGTTTCGTCTGCGGTCACGTAAGTCGGCAACAGCCTCGCCGGAATCCCGTTTCCGTAGCTTTAATTGTTGGTTTTGCTTATTCTATAGATTCCCACGCTTTTGCACCGCACGATAGAATATTTTCAGTACAATACTGTAAATACTCATTTTAATATCTTTCCTGACCACTTTGTTTCACAGTGTAATTGCTTAATTGTTTAATTTCCTCGTCCTGTTCTCTTTCCGATCTCCAAGCCCCGGTATGTTAACAAATTTACACTCTTCACTCTGCCTGCCTATTTGAGAAGCAAGTCTGTTGTCCTATCACCAACAGTGAAGTATTCGTTTTTTTTGTGTTGATGGTCAACCCCTATTTCTCATACTCTTGGGAGAGTTGAAGGGGTCCAATGCAAAGAATTTCCGTGAAGTAAGTTAATTTTAGCATCTTAGTCATATTTCACCTATGTATGATTCTACTGGTATAAAAAAAAGATTTATGATAATTTATTCGAAACTGAAATTTTAACTTTAATATTGTATTTTTAGGTACGAAAATGTGGTACTTATATATATATATTATATATATAATATATATTATATATATATATATATATTATAATATATAATCTGCTTAAACATAGTTTTTGCATTACCCTGTAATGTAATGCATTGCTCTGTATGTAAAATATGTCTGAGTATTCAAGTTCTGGGTGTATCCAGTAAATGTATAAGCAGACAACCTACTTGTGTGTGATGCATGTAAAAATACACAGAACCTTATATTAATGAATTCTTTATCTTTTCTCTTAATCCCAATAAATTCATATTTCAGTTCTAAATATTAAGCAATTATATATAACTTGTACACTAAGCAAATGTAGATACATAAATATAATTAAATTATTTTAACTCTAATTACCCAATAAGTTTAAAAATTATTAATTTTATTTTATTTGTAATATTTATTTAAATTAATTACGTTTCTGATTAATTTTCAAAGAATTCTCTTATTTTACAACATATATACAGTGATTTGTACACAATTGATTGCGTTAATAAAATTGTTTTTTTTGACAATCTGGCCTCTACTAGATTATTTCATAATAAAGTTAAAACTTAAACGTACGTTCTGCTTTAGGGAAATGCACGTTAATGAAACAAAATATTAGCTCCAAGGTCAATTAAGATATTCACTTACGTAATTTATTCTGTGTCATGATAGTTTTAAACTCTCTTAAGTGTTAACTCATTTTTTGTTATACTTCTAACTATTTCAACTTCTCTGAGGAAGAAATAGGCTTTGGAGCGCGCATAATGAGGAACAGAATAGTGAAATGTTATGGAGACACAAAATATAAAAGAAAGTTACCGAAAGTGACCGTCGGTAGGGGAAGGTGAGATGAGGACATTTATTTGTAGGGATGTTAGTATATAATAACTATTATATATGTCACGATGGTTTGTGTAATAGCACTGAACTCATTCAACACTCAGATTGTGATAAAAAAAACGAAGATGTTCTATCAAAATTTAAATGTTGATGATAACCTTCGATTAAAGCAATTTACATAGACTAAAATTTGGTGGCAAAATAAAACCAGCAACGAACCTATGTAAGATAAGTATGTTCGTATGTACGTAACCATATATATATATATATATATATATATATATATATATATATATGTAAGAAGACCCTGTATGCCGGTCTTTACAAAAAAAAAATAATAGAAAAAATTTTATTTCAAAAAAATAAATTTTATGTTTTAATAGATGTTTGTAATTAAGAAATAATGCTGTTTTAAATGTTCTGTAAAAATTTTAAGAATCAGGAAGGTATTTATTAACTATTGAGCACTTCTGGAAGATCTGAACCAAGTCTGGAGTTAACCAGATTAACTCCGGTCAGTAATCGATTGATGATTTTTCTTGCTGGTCCAATATCTCACTGAAAAAAAATTTTCTTCTTCTTGAAGTCTCTTTGCCTTAATAAATAACCTTAAAT
Organism: Magicicada septendecula; assembly: GCA_034769895.1. NCBI lineage: Eukaryota > Metazoa > Arthropoda > Insecta > Hemiptera > Cicadidae > Magicicada > Magicicada septendecula. The sequence goes on along the minus strand of CM068367.1, from coordinate 307,796,013 downwards.
TAGCCTGTGAAATAATAACAGATAAATACAATTGAAATAAATGGATTTATTAAACAATTTAATAAATAATCGATTTTTTATCGATTGAGAACAATTATCGACTCCGTCTCAGGGAATTATCGATTGTGCATACAGTAGAAAAATTATTATAAGTATTATAAAAAGGACAGGTTCTTTGAGCGATTAAATTAATAGTCAGAGAAGGGTAACGAGAAAGTATAGCATTAACAATTAAAGTAATTTCATTAATTATTATTTAAAAATATTGAAATAATTCTGATATATAATGTTTAATAAATTGTTTTGTCAGACCATATGTAGCTTCGATGACGTCACTCGATGTGGAAGGCAGATTCGTATTCTCAAGATGGCCGCTACTAGATATGGCGAAGTTACTGCGATGTCGTCGTGTCAAAAACTCGCAACAAAATTACCTTCATGAATGTTTAAAATGTCCCCGCACTCGTGTAATCTGTCTATTAGGTTGTTTGGTGTGTTCTGAAGAAGTGTTCTGTGTATACTGGTGTTAATGAAGTTATTTGGTATTTGTTCACTTCTGTGGGTTAATTTGTCTGTAAAAGTGGTTATGATTTGTAGCGTGAATTATATCAAATATATTGTTTTACTGTTCTGGATCACTCGTATAATGAAGTTAGGTGTTAGTTTTCACTATTGTCGTTAAAGTTTTGGTAGATTTAGTTAAAAAAGTGTTTAATTCTTTTAACTCTCGACTCACTTATATTAATGGCTAACCGTAGTACCATTTTCTACTCGGTTTTAAGGAACGTTTTATCACACAACTATTCAGCTTGATATTCAACAAAAGACTATCTTAACTTGGTCAAAATCGGGCCCAGTTAATCTTTGAAAAAGTATTGTTAACATATTTCGATTACCCATACACATGATACAAACTTACATTATATATGGAATTTATTTATTTTATTCACCACTTTCATGAATTATGAACCTTATCATTGGTTTAATCATCTCGTTCCTTTTAAATTGATATATTATAGTCCATATCTGTGGACATTTTGTGGAAATTACCAAATTTCTTCCTTTTTTGGAAATCTAGGCTCAAACATTGATTTCCGCCTTTATACAATTTTTCTTCCATTTTAATTGTTATTAATACTATTATAATAAATTTTAATTAGTCATATTTCTCTTCCTTTCCTTAAATACATGTAAATTGAACTTTTGAACTGGTTTTTTGTGTTAATGTCTGAATTTGACATTGCTCTTTAAAATTAATTAACTTATATATTTTAAAAATTTACAATATTTTAAGGTATATTTCCTTATTATCATTTTAACTCATAGGATCATTCCCAGTAGTGGTTAACTGATCTACCTTATCTAAATCTTGCTAGTTTACAGGATTTATAAGTGAATTATATTGGTTTATATGGTTTCTGTGACTTCACCAAATGGCCTAGAGTTTAGAATTTTACATTTCTGTCTTTCTCAAATATATTTAATCCTACCACTCCTCTGACTTTACATAGTTATTATTACATGAAAATAAAATGGTTTATAACTTATTGTGAGGTGTAGAATTTAATTAACACTACTGTTATAAAAAAATAATTATGAACATTATTTAGCAATCTGTACAATTGAACATATTGCTGACATGGTTTGAACATATACTTTTAACTCTTTTTGAATTAACACAGCATACCTAATGAAACATTATTAGTGGTATGTATGCTGTTATTTAGCAAACATAACTTATTTTTAACACATATAAATCTTATTTTCTAATAATTCTTACAAATACATTGATTTTATGGCTGTGAACAAACAGCCTATTTAAACATTTTAAACCTATGAATACTAAATTCATGCCAGTCCCTTCTGGTCTAAACCATTATTATTTATGATCCCCTTCATCAGTAAACATGACCACCCATACTCTAGTTATTAGCATTTTTTACAAATGTCTTGTGAATAAAGAGTTACATTAAAATAATAAAATACTGGAAATCTTCCATTTTATTATTTTATGATGCTGTTTACTATTGGATATAAAAGTTGGTATATAGCATATTGATAAGTCATAGTATCACTAACTTTAAGTTTATTGCATTTCCAAAAAACACTTACACAAATTCACTTTCACTGGTGGTTCTGATATTTTGAGTCTCACTATCTCAGACCAGACCTTTAGTAATCATGGACTGTTAAGACTTGTCTATTTTCTTTATCACACAATAGCTTTAGTCGGTTCACTTCTTATAATACTATACAACACTTTAGGTTTCTAAATAATTACATTTTTATAGGATTTTGGTATGTTATACTTTCTTTTTAATCGTTTTTGTGGGTTTGGGGTTGATGGTAGTTCACAATAATAATAGGTTTTACCACGGTGTTTCTTTCATACTATTTCTTCCTCATTCATTCTTCTGGTCTTCTTGTCTTCATTCTTCACTCTTGGGTAAACCAAGGTACTTCGTGTTATCTCGACTGATGTTTAGTTTGGAGCATCTAATTTATTTACTGACACGGACCTTGCTCTTCTCTAAAGGTTTCAGGGTATTGTTTTCTTCCTGACCACAAACTTTATTCCTCCTTCTTCTTGTCTTTGGGGTATTTTGGTGTTCACCACTCTTAAACTGATTCTCTTTCTTCTTGATATGGTGTTATTTAATTTGTTTACTGCTCCTAACTTCCTGGGTAAATTCCTGATATTATAATATGAGTTGCATTTAATAATTTCTTTGATATTTAAACAGTGGTTTTTATATAATGTAATGAGGATTTTTATTTTATTGTGGTTCATTCCTTTGATTTCATTAAATCTCATTCAATATTATTTTAACATATGTGGTGTAATTAATTTTTATGATTTTATATGAATTAATAAATAGTGGATTTTCTGTCACGCTACAGAATGCTCTTCTCCAGAAGTAATTTTTTCCAGACTATACTTGCTTTGTATGAAACAATTGCTTATGATAATTATTGTAGTTTTGTTATTATTCTTGACTTCCTTCCATTTTAAAAATTCTCCTATTTATATTTGAGTTTATATCCTTCTCATTCTCACTTGATCTTCCTTGATAGTAATAGTCATTTGAGTTTCATATTTATTATTTCATTTTCATATTTCTTCTTAGTATTTTCTCCTTGGGATATTTCCTCCCTATCGTTCCCTAATTTGTGAACTGATTCAGTTCAGAGAGGCACTGTACGCTACTTCCTCTGCTGTCCAATACTTTACACATATTTGAGTACAGAGGCAAATCATCTCTGCTCAAAAAACATATTAATACTGCTGGAATTATCTACAGACAGATTAAAAAATTATTCAGAATAGTACACATTTGTTACTATTTAAAAAATATCTTTGGGATACTTCACTTATTACTTATTATATTTCTCAGAGATTTTAATATTCCTATCTCAGTTGTTCTTCTGACTATTTAACTTGATGTTTCATTCATTTGATATTATGGTAGGAAGCTCTTCTATTATTACATTCTTCAACTTTCCTTATCATATAAAGCTTTTGGTTATAAATTCTCTATTACCTTCTGGTTTTTTTATTATAATCTGCATTGTTTATAGTAGCATATCATTATGACATTTTTATTTTATTGCTCTGTTTTTATTATTTCCACTTGTTCTATGTTCTAGAACTTTTTTTTATAACTGTCGTTATTATAATTGACATTTAATTCATACATCATTTTACATTAATTCGTTTAATTACACATATCTTTGATATTATTTTCACATTATTCCTGTCATGGCTATTATCCTTTCAAATGAATGTTTTTTTTATTAATTTTATAATGAGGTCATAATTTCTCCTCATACCACTTCAAAGTTTTATTATCTCATAATTCCACATAAGTTTTTGTACTTTATTATATTCAATCACTCAAATCGTATCAACTCAAATCGTATCAAAAAAAATTTTTTTTTTTTTTATTTCCTTTGGCATCATTTTATGGAAAGGTCTTTACTCTTTATATTGAAATTAGACATGATCATACTTTCCAGAATTATTTGTTTTAATTCTAAAGTCTGTTTCCTTTATTCATCCCATTATGATCCTTTATAAACATGGTAAATATATTTTATGCTTACTATAAATATGGTATTAAATCTCTTCTGTTTATCTCACCAAAGTGTTTTATTAATAATTGGTTGGTAAGTTGTACTTACTCTTGGTTTGGAAACTTGATTTATACACAATTCAAAATTCACTCTTCTTATATTATTCCATAAAGTTTTCTCAAATAATTTGTGTGTAATTTAGGCTTGCTTTCTTTTAAAATTTAGTTGCTTTCAATTCAAAATTCTTTTTATATTTCTGCAAAATGGTTTTTCTCAAATTCTTGGTTAGTAAGGTGAACTTACAATCTTTTTAAATTTATAGGATTTCTCATTCTAAATTCCTTTTTATGTCTTGTCATAAAGTTTTTTCAAATTTTTCGTATGTAATCTGATATTACATTGTTTTTGAATTTAGATGATTTTTATTTCTCAATTCTCTCCTTCTTTATTATTATATTATTGCCACATAGTTTTTTCATAAATAACTGGTATGTAAGGTGATCTTACCATTTTTTGGAATTTGGATTATTAAGTCCAAATTCTTCTTCTTATATCTTTCCAAATAGTTTTTCTTAAAATAATTGTATGTAATGTGGTATTACCCTATTTTTGAATTTTGACGGTTTTCTTGGCTGGGATGCCTTATATCTCTGCGTTGACATGTAATTCTTTTATTTTTATCTCTTCAAAAAGTTTTTTTCAAATCCTTGGTAGTAAGTTGATCTTACTTTGTTTTTGAATTTCGTTATTGAAGTTATTGGTGGGATTACTGTTGTCCTCTTCCAATAACTCATGTCTGATGTCCTTTAGGTAGTTGCACCCTATGACTGTGATACGATTATTATTATACATATGATTACACTCATTATTATGATTATACCCAGTATTTAGGAGCAGTAACGGGTTCTGGCGATTTATTACTGCCTGTGCCCGTTTAAAGGCTCGGCATCATTGTTCCTTGGAGCCATACTAGTTGATGCCTCATTTGGGATGCTTAGAGTGGTCCCCTGTCGATCTGTCCTTTGGTCTTCCGGTTGTTCGTGGTTAGATCTCCGTTCAGCATCGTCTAAACTATTACTCCTTCTTGCCGGATAGTACCTTGGTTGGTCCCGTTCTAGGCTCCTACGCCTTTCTTCATATCCGCGGTAGCTGTTTCTTCGATTGTTGTTGTATCTTCGCTGTCGTCCATCTGTGGCTCGTATGAAATTCACTCGAGGGCGAGGAAACCTATTATTAACGGGATTACCATTATTTGGACCCGCACGATTATTACTATTATTATGGTAACGATCATTACCATAATTGGGGCTTCTCTGACTATTTGTGTTATGAGGGTAGGGATTTCGATTACCCTGATAACCATTAGAGGGTCGACTTGGGTTTGGATGGTTTGGACCCGTATTATTATTATTATTGTAATTAGAATTGTTAACATTATTATTATCATTAAAACTGTTATTTTGCGGGTATGCCCGGCCTCCTCGGTACCCAGTGTTTATGTTGTTCGTACCCTGGTTGTTGTTCTGATACGTCCTTGGTTCGGGCCCATCACTTCTTCTACGACTCTGTCGGTAGTAGTCTTCATTTTCATAGTTTTCGAGGAGTTCGGTCATTGCCTGGATGGTTTTTATTTGGCTGCCCCTCCTCGCACGAATTACTTCTTCATCATAATGATATGACAACTTATTTATTAGGCACTCCTCAGGTATGGCCGGTTCTAAGTGCTTGGCCATACATACCTTGCCGAGGAAATAAGCTGTCATTGAACTACCGACTTGTGGCTTGTAGTGGCCGTGACATATATTGTCTCTTATCAAGTTTTGAGTTGTCTCCGACCAGTACTTGGCCTTGAAAAGGCTCTTAAATTGCTGATAATTGTCGATGTCGCTCCGGTTGGCCATCCACCAATGGTCATTCACCTCCCGAAACGACTCGTCAAGGATTTCCCTGTTCTGGACCCATCGGTTACCTCTGTGTTTTTCTAGGTATTCCTCGATGCGTGCCAAGAATTCCATGGGCTTTCGTGTATATTGCCGGAAATTGAGCCATTCTCTGTTTTCTGACATGGGGAAATTATGATATCCAGATGGTCTGTTCCTTATCAATTCTATCTCCTCCTGGCTCTGACGCACCTGTCCCGTGATGTTTGTCATAGCGGCTTCCACGCCGTCGCATCTTTCGGTTACCTGTGTCCGCACTTTATTCACTTCTTCCAAGGCAAATTTCTTGTTTTCTTCCAGTTTCGTTTCCTGTTGTCCTTTGATATGTGTAATCTCTTTATGTATTACTTCCCGGACTTCCATCACTTCGTTTTCGGTCTGACGACATCTTTCGTCTACTCCTCTGATCTGCTGGTTAACAACCACGACTTCCTGTTCTAACTTCTTTACGATGGATTTCTTCGTCTCTGTTATCTTTTTATTTAACTCCTTTTTGCCAACTCTATTCTCTCGTCTACCTTATTCATGCTCTCCTGGTTGACTTCCCTTAGTTCTTCTCTTAACCTTTGATTATTCTCATCCATTTTCTCCTCCATTTTCAGATTATTTTCCTCCAACTTTTCCCTCAGTTGCTGATTGTCGCTTTCTATTTTCTTACTGGTTTCTTCCATCTTCTCTTCTAAATTCTTATTATTTTCTTCCATTTTCCTTTCCAACTTCCTACTGGTTTCTTCGATCCTCTTATTAGTATGTTCTATCTTACGGCCCAATTCTTCCTTTGTGGATCGGTTGTCTTCCTTCAAATCTTCTAACTTTTCATTTAAGGAGTGGTTGTCTTCCTTCAGATCTTCTAACTTTTGCTGGTCTCCTCCATTTTCTTGTTTAAATTTTCCTCCATCTTCTTGTTACTTTCCGTGGTGGAATCCGTTTTGGACTCTAGGTTCTTATTCATTTCCCTCATCATTTTCATTAGGGCTTCCATTGTTTCAGATTTCTCCTTCTCTGGGACATTGACTTCCCCTGTTTGCGTTGTTACATCAGGTGGTTCCTCTGGTGGTACGGGTTGTTTATCTTCCACTGGGGTTACCAGCACTTCCGGATCCTCCACGGGTATTGCCTCTTTATCCCCCATGTCAACTTCTTTTTCGGTCTCTGCCGCCCTTTTTTTCGAAGTAGCTCGTCTTTGCATTTTTCTTCTGTCTCTATTAATTAATCGCTGCCAGGCTTATCTTATCAAGCCCTCTAAGTTGGACGCCACTTTGTAACGGGACCCTGTATGCCGGTCTTTACAAAAAAAAAATTATAGAAAAAATTTTATTTCAAAAAAATAAATTTTATGTTTTAATAGATGTTTGTAATTAAGAAATAATGCTGTTTTAAATGTTCTGTAAAAATTTTAAGAATCAGGAAGGTATTTATTAACTATTGAGCACTTCTGGAAGATCTGAACCAAGTCTGGAGTTAACCAGATTAACTCCGGTCAGTAATCGATTGATGATTTTTCTTGCTGGTCCAATATCTCACTGAAAAAAAATTTTCTTCTTCTTGAAGTCTCTTTGCCTTAATAAATAACCTTAAATTAGCCTGTGAAATAATAACAGATAAATACAATTGAAATAAATGGATTTATTAAACAATTTAATAAATAATCGATTTTTTATCGATTGAGAACAATTATCGACTCCGTCTCAGGGAATTATCGATTGTGCATACAGTAGAAAAATTATTATAAGTATTATAAAAAGGACAGGTTCTTTGAGCGATTAAATTAATAGTCAGAGAAGGGTAACGAGAAAGTATAACATTAACAATTAAAGTAATTTCATTAATTATTATTTAAAAATATTGAAATAATTCTGATATATAATGTTTAATAAATTGTTTTGTCAGACCATATGTAGCTTCGATGACGTCACTCGATGTGGAAGGCAGATTCGTATTCTCAAGATGGCCGCTACTAGATATGGCGAAGTTACTGCGATGTCGTCGTGTCAAAAACTCACAACAAAATTACCTTCATGAATGTTTAAAATGTCCCCGCACTCGTGCAATCTGTCTATTAGGTTGTTTGGTGTGTTCTGAAGAAGTGTTCTGTGTATACTGGTGTTAATGAAATTATTTGGTATTTGTTCACTTCTGTGGGTTAATTTGTCTGTAAAAGTGGTTATGATTTGTAGCGTGAATTATATCAAATATATTGTTTTACTGTTCTGGATCACTCGTATAATGAAGTTAGGTGTTAGTTTTCACTATTGTCGTTAAAGTTTTGGTAGATTTAGTTAAAAAAGTGTTTAATTCTTCTAACTCTCGACTCACTTATATTAATGGCTAACCGTAGTACCATTTTCTACTCGGTTTTAAGAAACGTTTTATCACACAACTATTCAGCTTGATATTCAACAAAAGACTATCTTAACTTGGTCAAAATCGGGCCCAGTTAATCTTTGAAAAAGTATTGTTAACATATTTCGATTACCCATACACATGATACAAACTTACATTATATATGGAATTTATTTATTTTATTCACCACTTTCATGAATTATGAACCTTATCATTGGTTTAATCATCTCGTTCCTTTTAAATTGATATATTATAGTCCATTTCTGTGGACATTTTGTGGAAATTACCAAATTTCTTCCTTTTTTGGAAATCTAGGCTCAAACATTGATTTCCGCCTTTATACAATTTTTCTTCCATTTTAATTGTTATTAATACTATTATAATAAATTTTAATTAGTCATATTTCTCTTCCTTTCCTTAAATACATGTAAATTGAACTTTTGAACTGGTTTTTTATGTTAATGTCTGAATTTGACATTGCTCTTTAAAATTAATTAACTTATATATTTTGAAAATTTACAATATTTTAAGGTATATTTCCTTATTATCATTTTAACTCATAGGATCATTCCCAATAGTGGCTAACTGATCTACCTTATCTAAATCTTGCTAGTTTACAGGATTTATAAGTGAATTATACTGGTTTATATGGTTTCTGTGACTTCACCAAATGGCCTAGAGTTTAGAATTTTACATTTCTGTCTTTCTCAAATATATTTAATCCTACCACTCCTCTGACTTTACATAGTTATTATTACATGAAAATAAAATGGTTTATAACTTATTGTGAGGTGTAGAATTTAATTAACACTACTGTTATAAAAAAATAATTATGAACATTATTTAGCAATCTGTACAATTGAACATATTGCTGACATGGTTTGAACATATACTTTTAACTCTTTTTGAATTAACACAGCATACCTAATGAAACATTATTAATGGTATGTATGCTGTTATTTAGCAAACACAACTTATTTTTAACACATATAAATCTTATTTTTTAATAATTCTTACAAATACATTGATTTTATGGCTGTGAACAAACAGCCTATTTAAACATTTTAAACCTATGAATACTAAATTCATGCCAGTCCCTTCTGGTCTAAACCATTATTATTTATGATCCCCTTCATCAGTAAACATGACCACCCATACTCTAGTTATTAGCATTTTTTACAAATGTCTTGTGTAAAGAGTTACATTAAAACAATAAAATACTGGAAATCTTCCATTTTATTATTTTATGATGCTGTGTACTATTGGATATAAAAGTTGTTATATAGCATATTGATAAGTCATAGTATCACTAACTTTAAGTTTATTGCATTTCCAAAAAACACTTACACAAATTCACTTTCACTGGTGGTTCTGATATTTTGAGTCTCACTATCTCAGACCAGACCTTTAGTAATCATGGACTGTTAAGACTTGTCTATTTTCTTTATCACACAATAGCTTTAGTCGGTTCACTTCTTATAATACTATACAACACTTTAGGTTTCTAAATAATTACATTTTTATAGGATTTTGGTATGTTATACTTTCTTTTTAATCGTTTTTGTGGGTTTGGGGTTGATGGTAGTTCACAATAATAATAGGTTTTACCACGGTGTTTCTTTCATACTATTTCTTCCTCTCCTCCTGTCTTCTTTCTTGTCCTTCTTCTAGTCTTCATTCTTCTGGTCTTCTTGTCTTAATTCTTCACTCTTGGATAAACCAAGGTACTTCGTGTTATCTCGACTGATGTTTAGTTTGGAGCATCTAATTTATTTACTGACACGGACCTTGCTCTTCTCTAAAGGTTTCAGGGTATTGTTTTCTTCCTGACCACAAACTTTATTCCTCCTTCTTCTTGTCTTTGGGGTATTTTGGTGTTCACCACTCTTAAACTGATTCTCTTTCTTCTTGATATGGTGTTATTTAATTTGTTTACTGCTCCTAACTTCCTGGGTAAATTCCTGATATTATAATATGAGTTGCATTTAATAATTTCTTTGATATTTAAACAGTGGTTTTTATATAATGTAATGAGGATTTTTATTTTATTGTGGTTCATTCCTTTGATTTCATTAAATCTCATTCAATATTATTTTAACATATGTGGTGTAATTAATTTTTATGATTTTATATGAATTAATAAATAGTGGATTTTCTGTCACGCTACAATATATATATATATATATATATATATAAAAACAAAAATATATATAGTAAGGCATTTTGTGCTTTACATAAGAATTTAAATACCTTGATGTTAAAGTATAAGAACTGAAGCATATGAGGCACCAGAGAGACTACGATATACAATAATTTAAACCAAACACCACGATGGGGACACAGTTAACAAGGGAATACTCAGTTACATGCGCACTCTATAGACACGGTGTGGCTTGCTACTGCAGTTTACTTGTGATGTTTGCTTCTTTACTTGTCTCTTGAGTACATGCTACTCACGCACGCACTACCTTTGTGCACTTTGTTCGAAACAAAGTTTCTAGAAGTGGATATTTTTTTGAATTGTTTAAAGTTGCGTGCGGACTACGATTCGTCTGTTTTTTGTACAGAGCCTATTAGTACACTTCTTATATCCTTAATACATTACGGTATCATTTGTGTAAAGCAACTGTTGAATTAACGTACAACTTAAAAAAATATATACTGAAATATATCTTGATATGTACATTAATTTTTGCTTTTTTTCGTTTTTCCAAATGTTAAGACTGAGATCTCTTTTTGATCGTACCCTATTAAGATTTTTCGGCAACAACGACGGCAGACCATAGAGTGAGACAGAAGGCCGCGATGTTTGTAGCCTCTGAAGTATGTGCGTTTTCCCGGTCGCAGCTGATAAACGCCGGTTTTATGCAGTGCAATGTTATCATACACCATACAGCACAAGCATGTTATCATACGAGTCACCTTCGAAATGGCGTCCAAGTACAGGTAGACCATCTTTAGTGCTTACGATTTCCATGAGTACACGTTATCAGAAATCAACACCTAACTTACCAAAAGATATTTACAAAGGAAAAAAATTGTACAAATTAATAAATCATTAACGTAGGGTTGAAACAAATGTTTTAGATTCGTAAATTTTAAAGACTGATGTGAGCATTGATGTTTAGCCGAAATATTAGGATGTATTCTAACTGCCTCTAAACAGTAAGTCACAATGTCACAAAACGCTATTCAGTGAAAGGAAACTTGTACACTGTAGTTTGCATGGGACGAAGGATTTATAATGACATAACTAAGCTTAGAATATCATCGACAGTAATAGTTATAACTGAATTTTTATAGTGCACAGAAATAACAGTATTAATGAAAAACATGTTACTGCATTACTGAAATTAACGGAATGACACTGTTCCCTGTTGTTTTATGCACACTAGGTATATTAATAATATATTAAGAACAATTTTCGCCTGTTATTCAGTTTTACTAACTACCTGGTAATAAATGTAAAAAATTTAAAATTGAGGAAAAACTTTCGTGCAAGTGGTAAACGCTTGATAATTTATATTATATAAACTATTTGATGTGATAATAACAATAACTTTTTATCCGGCAATTAACAATACTGAAGTTAAATTGATATCAATAACATCTATTCCTGTGTGGAGTGCTAGTCTCCCATCGGGCGCCTCCCCAGGTGGCGGATATTGGAATGCTCACCAGATATGGTGGGAACCGGGGAAATAAAATACCCGGGGCGGACCAAACTAGCACTGTTGCCTTGCAGTAAGATATTGGATTATCAAAGGCTAGAGGAAGAAAACCTTGATCAAAAATCACCTAGAAATTATGCGATGTATAAAACAAACGGATTAACTACCCCAGGTGACAGACCAGGTAATCTGGAAAATCCACACTCCTTTATGGAGGTCGGCCCTATGGATTCTGGGGAGGGCCAACTTTCGCATATAAACCCATTTGAAAGGAGATCAACAATATCAAGATCACCACCAGAACACACGACTCAAGCAGGTACGCGCGGGATCGATAATACGACAGAAGTGGATAAAGAGAAAGCTGAATTGCAAAATAGATTAAGTGAAATGGAAAAAACCATGAATCAACTGAATAAGCAGCTACATAAGCTGACAGAGGAAAATGAACAGCTTAAAAAAATAATGATATTACAGGGTAAACTGCCTGAACACGATCCTGGCACTAAAACTCCAGTTAGTTATCATACAGACGAAGAAGAACTAGAAAGATAAACTGACTGGTTAGTCAAGCAAACCAAGAAACGCAGAAGAAAGCGAAAAGCTGAATCCTCTCCAGAAGCAGAAGCAGGAAACTTCCTCAACCTTAGTAGGGAAGGGACTGCTGCTAATAAGGGCAACCCTAATAAGGACGAGGTAACTCAAGGAAGGTTAGGACTAGATAAGTGTGGAAAAGGGAAAAAAACCACACCTCCTCCACCAATCCATGTAGTTGGGATAACCAAATATGCAGATATTAAATCAGTGATGGCATCAGTTGCAGACAAGGAATACAAAATTGTGGCGATGAATAACAATATATGGAAAATCCTAACATTGAACTCGGACGCATATAGAGCTTTGGCAAAAAAACTGAGTGTTGAAAATAAGCAGTGGTATACGTACGAGGACAAAAGCCGTAGGCCCACTAAGGTTATGGCTAGAGGTCTCCACCCAACATGCGAAAACCAGGAGATCAAGGGTGATCTCCAGCAGAGGGGATTCAAAATAATTGATGCTGTGAACATCATTAAAAAAGAAAGGAAAAAGGATGAACAGGGGAAGGAGGAGATTAGCAGGGTAAGGCTTCCTCTGTTCATGCTCACGCTTCGATCATGAGGAAAATGTAGATAATATATATAAAATAAGATCAATTCTCAACATGAGGGTTAAAATCGAACCGCTTCGGAAAAACTCGGGCCTTATACCACAATGTAAAAAATGCCAAGGTTTCAACCATACGCAGAAATTTTGCCATCGGGAGCCTAGGTGTGTAAAATGCCTAGGCAAACATTATACTAGCGATTGCACGATAAATCATAACACGCCGCCCACTTGTGTTAACTGTCGGGAGCAACATCCTGCCAGCTACAGAGGATGTGAGTTGGCCAAGCAACTACAGCAAATGAAGAATCAGACGCCAAAACAATAAGCAAAAGACTAGTGGTGTCGGGAATATGGCTTCCGGGGAAAAAATCCCGTTATATCTACCTACTGTGACTTCGAAGGCCAAACAAGCTCCTCTAGCAGCGAGAGGTAGGGATACAGGGACGAACAGCTATGCAAGAGCAGTGAAACAACAACAACTCAAGACCGCAGGAAACGCTGGGAAAATGGATCAAGTGCTTAGTGAGGTCATTGAAAGACTTGACGTCCTGAATAAGGCGATGGAAAAACAAAAAGATTCTACTGACAAAATTCTCGAGAAACTCGCTGAGGAACAGCAAATAAACAACAAATTGTCGAAAAAAATTGCGCAGGTGGGCGCACAAGTAACTGCTGCCCCTCTAAGCCAAAAACATGTATAACACCGTAAGAATTGCAACGTGGAATGCAAATGGACTTCTGCAACGGATAACGGAGCTTGAATTGTTTCTAAATATGGAAAGCATTGACATCTGCCTAATCTCGGAAAGCCACCTTACCAGAAATGCGATTGTTAATATAAGAGGATATAGCTGCTATCATGCGGCTCATCCAGCGGATAGAGCCAGAGGAGGCACGGCCTTGTTGCTGAAAAGCACTATCAAATATTATGAAGACCTGAAAATAGAGGAGGACTCGTTTCAAGTGGCAACTGTCAAAGTGCAGCTGCTTGGTAAAGGAAACTTTAAAATTTCTGCAATATACTGCCCACCAAGGCAAAATCTGGAAAAAGAAGATTATGTTAAGTTATTCAAGATGCTGGGGAATCACTTCATTGTTGGAGGTGATTTTAACGCCAAAAACACCTTTTGGGGTTCTAGGTTATCGACCACCAAAGGCAGGGAACTATACAAAGCTGGGACTGAAGTAAAACTTGATTTTCACTCAAGCGCTACCCCAACTTATTGGCCTGCAGATGGCAACAAATTACCTGATTTGATTGACTTTTACGTTGTTAAAGGATTATCTAGCAGGTACATAGATGTTAAAAACTGTGAGGATCTCTCATCGGACCACTCACCGGTTGTCATGACAATAAATGATGAGGTTATTTCTCGGTCATACCCGTGCCAGCTTTCGAGTAACAAGACGAATTGGACCCTATTCAGGCAACTACTGGAAGAAAGCATAGACCTTCATGTCCCTTTGAATGATATTTACCAGTTAGATGAAGAAGTCGAGAGATTTAATACTAATATTCAGAAAGCAGCATGGGAAAGCATTCCCCAGATCAACAGAAAACTGAAACAGAGAATAATCTGCCCTCCTCCAGAGGTGAGTGAACTTGTCAGGAAAAAGAGGAAGGCCAGGAAAACCTGGCAGCGAGTTCGCACACAAGAAAATAAAAGAGCCTTGAACTTGCTCTGTAATGAGCTGAAGGAACTGATAAAAAAGGTTAAAAATGAGGGGATTGGAAAATATTTAAGCAAGCGAACAGCTCAGAAGGATACAGACTATTCACTTTGGAAGAGTACTAAAGGACTGAAAAGGCCGAAAACCCACCAGTCGCCCATCAGCCAGGAAGACGGGACATGGGCGAAAAGTGCGGCGGAGAAAGCCGTTCTCTTTGCCAGACACCTTGAGGAAATCTTCCAGCCGTTACCTAGACAAACAGCAGAGGAAAACACTAACTTTGAGCCGAAAGTAGATAGGAAAAACATACAGAAAGTAACGCTACAGGAATTGAGAGAAGAAATTAAGAGCAATCTAAGCGCAAAAAAAGCCCCGGGTTTTGACCTGATAACAGGCCGAATACTAAAGAAACTGCCTGGAAAAGCCATGAGAAAACTACTCCATTTGATCAACGCTGCCTTCAGGCTGAAGTATGTGCCTAGTCTGTGGAAGGTGGCTGAGGTTATCATGATTCTAAAACCTGACAAAGCACCAACAGATAAAAAGTCCTACAGGCCAATCTCCCTGCTACCGGTGATCTCAAAACTATTTGAAAAACTGTTTTTGAAGAGATTAAAGCCTTTGTTAGAGGAAAGGACCCTGTTGCCGGATCATCAATTCGGATTCAGAGAAAAGCACTCCACTATTGACCAGGTACAAAGAATCACCCATGTTATTGAAAAGGCTCTTGAAGGGAAGAACATTTGCTCAGCCGTCTTCCTGGATGTAGCGCAAGCTTTTGATAAGGTCTGGCATCATGGGCTTGAGTACAAGTTACATAGGGATCTCCCAGAGGAATTCTATCTGATACTAAAGTCTTACATCTCAGAAAGATACTTTAGGGTGAAGCATGAGGATTAATATTCAACTTTAAAGAAAATATCCGCGGGAGTTCCCCAAGGGAGCGTATTGGGTCCAATTTTGTATTTGTTATACACGAGAGATTTACCAAACAGTGAGGAAACAACCGTTGCGACTTTTGCGGATGATACTGCTGTTCTGGCGGTAGGTAATGATGCCGAGACAGCGGCCAATAAACTGCAAACTTCAATCGCAGAGGTATCGGATTGGACTCGACGCTGGAGGATCAAACTCAATGAAACGAAATCAATACACACCAATTTTACCAACAGAAAAATAGAAATAAAAAAGATCTACATTAATGAACAAGAAGTGCCATACTCTAACACTGCTAAGTATTTGGGTATGACTCTGGACGCAAAACTTAAATGGAAGGAGCATGTGAAAAAAAAGAAAGAGGAACTCAACATAAAATTCAGGAAATTGTACTGGCTGTTAGGTAGGAATTCACAACTAACAGTTGAAAACAAATTGCTGTTGTATAAACAAGTGCTGAGACCTGTGTGGACTTATGGTGTACAACTCTGGGGATGCACCAAGAAATCTAACATTCAAATGGTCCAAACTTTTCAAAACAAAGTACTTAGGAGTATCGTTGATGCCCCCTGGTATATTAGGAATGACAATCTGCACAAAGATCTCAAAGTAGAATATGTCAGTGAAATCGTAACAAAATATGCAGTTAACCATGACAGGAGAATTCAGACTCATATAAATCCAGAAATTCTTTGCGTGGTGGAAGAAGCTCCGCACACGTTAAGAAGGCTTAAAAGATTGAAGCCCCAAAATTTGGTGACACACTAGTGCATTTAAATCTGTAAAACTCTAAAAGAGAGAAAGGCAATAATCTCAACCCGGGGAACAGCCAGTGGGCTTCTACCCCATAAACCGTGACTATATTAAAGAAAAGCAACTTCTTGGGCTCGCTCAGTTGTTGCAAAGGGAGGTGTTTTTAGTGGGTTAGAGTCCCACACTACCTGGAGCTACGGGGCTCCAGTGTGTCTATAGAGATTTCCACCTGCCCTGCCGAAAAGAAAAAAAAATAACATCTATTTAAGTCCACACACACACACACACACACACACACACACACACACACACACACACACACACACACACACACACACACACACACACACACACACACACACACACACACACACACACACACACACACACACACACACACACACACACACACACACACACACAGTGTGTGAGAGAGAGAGAGAGAGAGAGAGAGAGAGAGAGAGAGAGAGAGAGAGAGAGAGACTAATTTTATTACCATATGGTAATTTTGATTATTTAA
Organism: Magicicada septendecula; assembly: GCA_034769895.1. Classification (NCBI taxonomy): domain Eukaryota; kingdom Metazoa; phylum Arthropoda; class Insecta; order Hemiptera; family Cicadidae; genus Magicicada; species Magicicada septendecula. The sequence continues at coordinate 307,778,959 of CM068367.1, read as the reverse complement.
TAAACACGATTAATTGAATGCAGAGGAGCGATTCGTATTGATTATCATGTCACTTACGGAGGTAAATCACACACACAAGATAAAAGCAAAAAGAAATGAATCCTATTTATATTATATAGTTATACAGAAATTTGGTAAAATTACTCTGATAATGTTCTAACTTATTTGACTACGAAAACTGTGAATATTTGTAAACCTTATAATAGGTTCTACCATTACGTTTAAGGTGCGAAGGCAAGAGTAGTAAAAAAGTTTAACATAGTGAACGATAATTACATTATGACATGCCTTGCCTTAAAATACAGTTGGAAAAGACTGCAGACTTAATGAATAACAACACCGTGTAACGCAAATTGTAAAGAAAATTTTTTATGTAAGGGAACACAGTAGCAAGTGTCTGCTGTCAACTTAACGATGACACACGTAGGAGCTGTACCAGATGTAGTTCGGAAAATGGCTCGTGAAATCCATTAGCAACGGGAAGGTATTGTGTTAGAAAGACAATATATCTGTAATAGCAGCTGTTCACATAAGGGAATTGCGTGTGGCGAACTGAACTACCAGAAAAACAAGAGAGTATGTATCACAGACGTATTACTAAGAAAACCTGACAGAAAAGACAGAAGGAGGCGACACGAGAAATAATAAGCCACGTGTGTGAACTTAACACCAAAACGCAGATGTACATTGTTCACAATGGACGAAAGGGCTCGTACAGATATTGTATGAATAGGGACCATACCCGGTGAGCTATTAACAAGCAGCGGGAAGCATGTTTACCAGACAGTGTTACAGCTAAGTAGAAAAACTGCAGCGCAGATGTCCCAGTCGTAAGGGATACCAAGAAACGACCACACCAGCGTGTGAACGAAAAAGAGGATCTAAGAAGACAATACTAGAATTAGTCACGACTAGGGAGAGATACACATGTTAAACTAAAAGGCAGCTGTGAAACAAGACAACAATTAAGAGAAATTGGTCTGAAAGGAACGTACGAAAGACAATCGAGTTGATGGACAGGCGTAAAATTTGGTCTTCCGCCTCAGACTATGGGTGGAGCCAACAAGAAGATGTAAGGGTAGAGAACTAAAGAAGCCTATCAGAAACCAGAGTTTAGCGAAGGCGTTTCTCCAAGAAGAGGTTGCTAAGAAGACGAGGATGAAGAGCTAATGAAAACGGTGTCAGAAGACAAGCCATAATTTTAGGGAGGAGTTTTCGTAGGAAAAGGGATAAAACCAATGGAAACGAAGAAGGTGGGAGAAGAGAGTGTTGAGCAGATAAGTTGGGAGGATTCGAGATATAAAAATAAGTGTGAACCGCGATCGGGAGTCTTAGTCTTAGCCTTAATATACTTGCGAGTGGTAAAACTCTGAAGATAACGTTGAACGAGAGTCGTAACATAACCGCGATCGAGAGTCCTGATATAGTGTTGGATATGTCGGAGTATGACTTTGAAAAGAGACTTAGTTTTTTTCGAGAGTTTGTATACTAACAAGTTAAGTAAAGACGGTCGGAAGTTTTGATGGAGTGTTTAATTAAAGACATAGTGTTGAAATAGAGTGAGAGAGAGAGAGAGAGAGAGAGAGATAGAGTCGGAAGTATGAACTAAGTATGATGATTGTGTGAAAGACTAATATAACTATTAACGCTAATTAAACAAAGTCAGATGTCGTGGTAATAAAATTAGTCCGCGAAGGAACTGTGATGAACAATTAAAGTAAAAAAAATCCGTATTGATCAAAAAATTATTAAAGTACTAATAATATGCAAATGAGACATAAAATATACTTAGTTCGGAGCTAAAGTGATGTTAGCAACTAAGATGTGTTAAAATATAATTTTCAATAACGAGAGTTAACAAAAGAACTATTAATGTCTTGTGTGAGATACAAGGTGTAGTGTGAAAAATATCATTGACAAGATGAATAGTGCAGCAACAAGAGCATCATTTATCCTAGAGAGAGAGAGAGAGAGAGAGAGAGAGAGAGAGAGAGAGAGAGAGAGGGAGAGAGAGAGAGAGAGAGAGAGAGAGAGAGAGAGAGAGAGAGAGAGAGAGAGAGAGAGAGAGAGAGAGAGAGAGTGGAGATCATCGCAGATTAACGCCGCAGATTTAAGGATTACATACCCACAGTAATGAATTATGCATAACTAATGTTAAGTAAAAAACACTGTCTGTCTCTCTAAAAAAACACACTGATGATATTTAAAGAGAAATCATATCTAAATGTATTCATGTTAAATTTGTATGAACAACCGTTAAAAGATAAATTCAGATATCTATAAAATTATGAATATATTTGTTGAGATAAACTTTGTGTAGAGTAAGGAATCATAATTATTATTATTAATATTTAAGTTAATAACCCTGAGAAAGAGCTCATAATATAATGAATAATTTCGGAAGTAAATAATAATTTTTATTATAATGTACTGTTTAATATTACAAGGTAAATGTTGTGTTTAGATCTCATGAAAGTGCTATCATTGGCGAAAGATATGAATAAAAATGTTAGTATCGTAAAATTTGGTGTACGCTTTGACTTATTTGAAAATCACCTAAGATAGGATATCACTGATTCTTATTATGAAAGATTAACTTATTTCATAACATAAAAGAAATTAAAACAACTTCATTAAAATCACACATAATTAATTCACATCATAAAGTACAGCACATTAAGAGATAACGTTAAAAATTATAGTTATATTTGGCGCTCCAAACGCGGGGCGTAAACACTTAACAACTAAATAAAGTTATATTTGGCACCACAACTGGTGGCGGTTTAAACATTATAGTTATCTTTGGCGCAACAACTTGGGGCGTATTATTTAAAGTTAAACTGGAGCAACAACTTGTGCCCTTAAAAGAAATCTAAATTTTGCTAGTAAAAGGCAACCTTAAAAAAGAGTTATAACCGAGTATTGTTCATACTGTCAATCAGATACTAAAGCTTAATACATATTTGTACTTACATTAGTTTAAGTGAGAAGTAGTTGACTTGTAATTTTCTTCACACCAAAGTGTACTGTATACAGTTCATAATAATTAGTCACAACGATAATTTTTGTTACCCACAGTAGAACACGCACCTTTATCAAACCTCTTACCTGGGACTTTCCAATGCACCCTTGGTCTCCCCCGCCTAATGTACATTCCAAATGTGTCAGTTCAAGTCTAATCTCCAAAGCTGCCATAACTAGTGAAACAATCGTCAGAACAACAAAAATTACCTGTAAAACTATACGAAGTGTTTTACAATCCAATTCAGGTACTAAAATACATACACTGATATACATATCGTGTCATTTAAATATCATTTCAATCTTATTTGAACCTCAATTATATATAGGAAAATCTCTCTTACATCAGATACATGCAAGCAAACTGTCACACGTTGAATCAGGGTTTTTGTTTTCTGTTTTAAATTTTATTTTCTGATTTACCAATTTTATAATTTTCTAAAATGTTTTATTTTGCGTGTAAAAATTATAATAAATATTAAAAATCATATTAAAAAATTATTATATCATATTAAAAATATATAATATAATATACAATCGTTGTATAAATGTATAATAATTATCATAGTCTACCTTTCAACTAAATTGCTACATTGCGGAAACCATAGTGCTACATTAAACACATTTTTTTAAAATTGTTTGTATATGTATTTATACTAAAAATAATACGACGTGTAATATGATTATAATTATGTTTATTGTAAATATCGATTTCTTATAATAAAATACATATAAACATTACTATGTATCCTCGTCCCATTTAATTATCTGTTTACTCTTATTTTACTCTTAATTCTTTCTAGCAAAATCTCCCTTATTCCAAATAAACACGAGCAACTTTATACTTCACTGTTCACTCACCAGTTCACTCACTACTTGACACTGAAGTACTTACTTCTGGCGTGTGTTCTACGGCACACACATTGTTTTTACATTGTGTATTACAACTAAAAAATGACTACTGGACTAAACTGACGACTAAAATTGGACTACGCTAATTTTGTCATATTCAGATTTTCATGTTTTGGCAAAGAATCACCACCCGTTAAAAAGCGAAGAATCGAACTAACCCAATCTAATACTTTACAAAAACCAAGTAACAATAACTACTGCAACATTTTATTATTTAATCTCTGATGTGTTTCCTGTTTATGATATTTCTGCAGAAAAGTGGAAAACACAAGCTCTTTAAAACCTAAGACACTAAAAGCATTACTTCATAAATGCTTTAAAATATTTTGCTTTATAAGTTTTCTAGTTACAGTGTTTATCCACCTAGTAATGTTTTATGTGTGCGTGTGATTTGGTGTTCCATGTATTAACAGATATTAAATACCTCTGTTGCCTTACATACACGCACACACACATTGTTTTTTCGTTTTGTATTACAGGTCAAGTTTTATTTTAACCGGTTTTTACAAATTTACAAACACTTCTACATAGAAGTGTACGCGGACATATGGTAGCTGCTCTCATAAGTTTTGAATATCTTAGGCTTACTAATACTTTTATCAGTTACTTAAACGAGCTAGTTAATGATACGTGTATGGTCGTGGAGATGAGTACGAGTATCTACAACCACACTGTACAATTAGTCATCTATCGTGAGCGTTCCTACTATACCGAAAATGTTGTGTGGTTGGTGGTGAGATATTGCAGGAAGGTGTGTATTCTTTGCGTGGATTTCCTGTACACCGTAACTCACTGTACATTTATACTCAAACGTCTAGTTCTAGTTTATATTCAGACGTCTGTTATGCTTGTGTAGAATTATTTTTAGTTTATATTCAAACGCCTTGTATGCTTGTGTAGAATTATTTTTAGTTTATATTCAAACGTCTGTTATGCTTCTGTAGAATTATTTTCAACTCAAAATACACCTACGTGGTTATTTATTTTACCAGCCAAGTAACATTATACCTTAAAAAAGTGATTCGAGTTAAAGCTGACGTGATTATCGTGACAGTCACAATCATTTCTTAGAATTCCTAATAGACTTTGTGGGTGAAAATTTAATACCTTATGGATTCAACAATGTATAAAGTCAAATTTATTTTTTAATCAGCCTGTAAATAGCTAACGTACTTTCGCGATACTGTCAAACCATCTGTCACTCAGTTTCTTACATTTGACATATTTACTGACGTTCTCTATAGGCATATTACTCGCTTCCAATTACTATCAGCTTAGCACCTCTAATATCTAATTACAAAGCTTTACAGTTACCCGGAAATCCTTTTCGTATTCTAGAGTTCGCTTACTTTTACACTAAGAAACAATGTTGAACAAGAAAAGTATCGTACAAATACTGATAGCGTTTATTTACGTTGGAGTAACGCACACATGCACTAACCTAGTAAGTTAGTTAATACACGGATATTTAAGTGTGCCCCCATCTACACAGTGGCACTTCGATTAAATTTTATTTTAAATTATATTACAAAATCAGTGTTCTATTCCTTCTGTAAAATGTTGATGATCGTCGTTATATGCAGATTACAATCATTTGCAGAATAAAGAAAAGCTCCTTTCTTACAGAAACTATACTTTTATTAGTATGTATTTATTTTTTAATTATTATATTTTTATATTGATACATTATATAGCCCTAATATTGTTGAAAGATACATTCCTACATTTTAAAATTACATTGAGTGTTGTTAAAACATCATTTTGGCAGAAAAATAAGTATCTTGATACATCGGTACTGCTGTTCTCAATCGGTTGTGCCAGACTGATTAGCCGATTTGTTGCTGCCCTTAAAGTAGCCGTTTAGAGCCCGGCGCTTAAAATAAACCAAGAGATGAAACCACTTGCACCGAATAAATCCAAGAACTGGACCCCTGCCCTTGAATGGCACGAGCGGCATCGGCAACGGGAACCTCCAGCCTGACAACGGAATTAGGTTTCGGCTACCCCGGTCGATCCCTCAGACGACCTCGGGACAAAAGGTTTTCTGAGGCAACCGTTGTGGCACGATGCAGGCCGCCTAGCCAAATATCTTCAGGATTTCTTCACGTCCGCTATGGAAAACACACTTATACGGGACCCTCCCGTGACAGGTGTAATGCTCACTCTGCTCTTGTCAAACAGGTTCTTGTTGACATGATGATCGATGGAACTTGTATCTCGTGTACAAGAGACGACGCATGGTGTGGAATCGTCCATGCGTCGACGTCGCTCTAACCGGTTCCCTAGTAATGATTGTATAGTCTTGGCAGCCTCCTACAGTCTCATCGCTTGACTTCACAAGCTGTTCAATTAATGTCTCATTTTCTGTCACTTTCCTAGCCAATTAACACATGGCAAAATCTTCATAAATACCAAGCGCCGCAAGATGCGTATGTTTCCCAAAAATCCTCTGTCCATTTCACTGCTGGGAGTCATACCGAAAGTGTTTGAGTAGCTCCTGCGGTTTCGAATTGCCACCCTGGGGGACACGTTTATCCGGTTGGTGAAATTCGTCTTTGTAGAAAGCATTCGATGACCCGTAACTTGTCAGTTTAATTAAGCAACTTACTGATGCCGAGAACAAACGTCTCTACACCACACCAGTTCTGTTTAAAGTGAGTAAATCCTTCAATCGCGTCAAGCACGAAAATCTTCTTATAACTCGCAATGTCACCGCTTCCTGGTCCTTTAGGGCATCTCACGCCATCGTATCCCACCGATCGCTCCTTTAAGGTAATAATGTAATTGTTTGATTTACCGTTTTTGAATTGAAAACTTCATATACCATACGGTATTACCAAATTGTATTTTTTGGTTGTATTGTAACCAAATTCTAATACTAAGTTGTAATATTTGTAAGTTGGTTACTGTAAATTAGACAAAAGCCGTATGTTATCTATAAACAATTACCAATGGTGCTATACTTACTTTATATATATATTTGAATTAGTTGAATGTAGACACAAATCTTTCTCATTTGAAGTGTCTGTATATTGTTGTATATTGAGGACAATCTGAACATTAATTCTCTAAATAATTTAAATCTGTTTTATTTTATTTATACTGTTTATATTATACATGTTTTTATATAGTTTACATTATACTGGGAATTGTTATTCCACACCCGCTCGGTCGAAAGGTTAAGAACGTTTTGGGGAAAACGGGAGAAATAGCGAGAAAGGAAGACTGTGGCAACGGCCGTGGGGTCGGCGTCTGAGTCGCCTTTATGAACGCTATGAACGCTAAATTGCTCTACCATATAACCAGCAAAGATCTCACCGGCCTTGCCATTCACAGAACCCATTCAGAGACAGAAGGGATTCGCTTCCTTCTATCCCCAAATAAGACTGCTCGCAGCAAGCCAGTCAAACATGAGCTTGACTTTCAGATAGGCCTTATCAAGACACGAGTTCCATCGATCGTCAGTGACAACAAGAAGTTGCTTGATAAGAGCAGAGTGAGCATTATACCTGCATGTCACGGGAGTATCCCGGATAAGTCTGTTTGTTCATATCGGAAGTGAAGGAATCTTGAAGATATTTAGCCAGGTGGTCCGCATCGTGCCACAACGGTTCGCAGGTGGTCAGTAAAGGTCGGGTGAGAAGAAACTTCGTCGCCGAGTGCGTCTGTATGGTCGGGGGGGGGGGGGGGTAACCGAAACAAAATTCCGTTCTCAGACTGGAGCGTAGGTCGTGGTTGGAGGTTTCCGTGGCCGATGCCGCTCGTGCCATACAAGAGCAGGGGTTCAGTTCTTGCCTATATTCGGTTCAAGTAGTTTTATCAGTTCTATTGGTTCATGAACCGAAGGGTTGTTACGGAAGGCTTTTCCCCTTTCAGATCCACTTACAGTCGCCGCACGAGCGAGTGTGTAAATCATTCATTACTGAGAACAGTTGCTGATGAGTGCAGTTAGTATGTTTTTTTCGTTACAAGAGGATTGTATTCGAAAGAAGAAACTCAGTTTAATTTTCACTCACGCTGACAAACACAGCTTGCATATCCACATCCAGAAATAGTCTTGTAAATACCATTTTTGGGAACGAGTCAAGTGAAGTGAATCGTTATGTTAAATAACTTACTCTACGTAACGCGGTTATTGATGTTTTGAAATAATGTGGATAATTTATTATCTCTAATAACATATTGAACACGAAAATAAAGTATGATGAAGTGTGAATTTAAAACAATTTGTAGTAATTCGTCCCAAATTATGTACTTCGGTGAATGTGAGTGTGTGTGGGGGGTGTTTGCATGGGATGGTTGGTTGCACGTCATAAAACATTTATTGCTCTAGTTAAACACTGTTTATTATTACACATTGAATTACACCTTTCGTTACACATTATTACAAAATTACTCTAGAGTCCTTTCTGTAATTTTTAATTTAGATATTAGCGATTGTTATCGTAAAGTAGTAAAACAATACTGTAACACATTTACTATGTCAAAACAAGGAGATTTATTGCAGCAGTCATATCAGAATAAACGGTTGATGGCGTGAGCAGCTAGCATGCTTATAACAGTAATTACAGCCACCACTATTGCTCTAAACGTGTCTGTTGTGTCGTACATAAATAATGAGGTACTTTGTATCTTTTTTAAAATAACATTATTATAACAAAACGAATATGGTGGAAAATAATGAAGCACATGTAAATAATACATTATTTATTGCTTCTTACAAGAGACTAGTATTTCCTTTTCCAATACACTGCCAGTTTTAAAACTTCGTCCAGCCAAACACTACATAACGTGTACTTTGTAAATACCATCTATTTATACAGAGCTTCGCAAGAAAGAACACTATTTAAATAGGCAATCAAGTAGGGAGAAAGAAATTCTTAATAATGCATGTTCCAAAACGTTTTGTTCACTTGAAACGACCATTCAAAACTTCCAAATTCTTGTTCTAAAACTAATAATTACGAAAATTCCTGAAACATAACGTTTCAGATAAAATTAGTCTTTCTGTATGTTGGTAGTCGCAAATGCATATATAAAAAAAAACTTTATTTCAGAGTTCTGTCGTCAGTAGTTTAAGGAAATTTCTGAAAAGTAAAAAATGTAGTCGAAAAAGTAACATTCCAAATTTCAATATAGCAAATTTATTGAGTTGTGAAAAAACAAAAACAACTTTTCAGTGAAATTTGTAGAGGATTTAATTTTAAGGACATGTGAATAACAACAGTTAACATACAAAAGTTCCACAAACTAGATTTTAATACAAAACAAAGTTGTCAAAATTATTATAATTCATAACCAAACAAAAATACACTGATTTATTAACAAAAAGCTTATGATTACAAAACACACAATATAAAGTTTATTACTGAGGATAACATGTTGGCTCTTGAAGTTTTTAGACACTGAAGTATTTCAACCACCAGAAGATGCCTTCGTCAAAATGGACTAATTGGAAGATTCAGTTATTTTGAAATAATAGAAAATAATAAGAAGGGGGGAGAGAGAGAGAGAGAGAGAGAGAGAGAGAGAGAGAGAGAGAGAGAGAGAAAGAGAGAGAGAGAGAGAGAGAGAGAGAGAGAGAGAGACAGAGAGACAGAGAGACAGAGAATGTAATCGAGATAGAGATAGAAAAACATGGGAAGAGAGCATGAGAGTCTAATGAAGGAAGGTAACTCTACATAGATAAACGTGCATGCACATGAAGAGAACTTTCGTTGCGTGCTGATGTACGAGGCAAGAACATTTTGTAATCGTAATATAAACGTGAAAACAATAGGGTGTATAAATTGAAATTTAGGTTAGTGGTGTAATTAACCAGTGCTACATAACAGTTACTAGAGTGAACAATGGAGAGTGTCTTGCGCAATGGATTGTATGCATGGATATATAAAGCACGGTGTAGAAGTTACTAAAGTTAATATTTTACTCATATCTCGCTGCACACGATTAGTTATTATTCGACGTCGGTAGTTTAGTTCCTTTAATTAAACACCCCTCAATCCATTGTATTGTTCTCCAATGCCTTAATGAATTTTACATCTTTCAGTAAACGTATTGGTGTTCCATTTCAGTTACAATAAAGTTTATTAATAGTGGGTTTATTCATTTTTATGTTCAAGTAATATTTCAAATGTGTATTCGATGTACCGTTGTATTTGGTAAGGTCGTAAGATTATGAATTTATTAATTACCACCTACAATGTTTTAATGGTGTTATTCTAATTAAATTGGCAAAGTGACTAATCAAATATTTTGTGTGCACGCATAAACGCAGACAGCTCAAATACAACGAGCAGTGACAACGTCATTTATGTTAATCCAAAATTATATGTTATATTCTATTTTACTCCAAATATTATATAAGCTGTCATAGATAATGCGGATCTTACAATATTCCTATGCTTTTAGACTGATCATTCTCAACGAGTTAAATTTTATCCTCACAAGTCTCTACGTGTCAGGCCAGTTGTATATAACTTTAAATGCATTTCTGTCTTCACTAACCGGAGACAAAATGTGAATAGTCCAGATAGACAAAAATACATTGTCTACAATAAGAAACACCTGTAAAGTTAATAACATATTAAACGCTGTAAGTTGAGTTATTTTAAAAAATAATTCAAGATAACAAAATATGTATATTAAATGTAAGATACTAAAATTATAAAATTATTAAAAAACTAAATACTTTTAAATGATTTCCATAAAGTTTTAAAGAACCTACGCAAGTGTACATGTTAAAATTACGACAATTTTTAATTAAGTTTTGCTTATATCTTTCATACATATATACATACATCCTCGGCGCTACAGCCCAGTCCGGGCCCTGGCCTCCAAAAGAAATCTTCCCCACTGGTCTCTACTCCCGGCCAATGTCCACCAGTTTGCTGCACCCAGCCTCACTGCCTCCTTACCAACCTGGTCCAGCCATCTTGTACGCGGTCTTCCTTTCCTTCTCCTTCCCATCGTCAAATAATTCATAACTCTTTTTGGGATTCTATCCTCCGCCATTCTCTGCACATGACCAGCCGAACGCAATCTATTAATTTGTATGAGTTGCACAATCGGAAGACCTTTAAACCTTTCGTACAACTCTCGATTATGCAGTCGCCTCCAAATGTCGTTTTCCTTCACAGGGCCATAGATTCTCCTCAGTACCCTCCTCTCAAAAACGGATAGTTTCTGCTCATCTAGTTTTTTTAGCACCCAGCATTCCGAGCCATACATCAGGACTGGTCTGATCAAGCTCTTGTATAGGTTGGCTTTTGTATCTTTACTTATTATATTTTACTTAAAATGTTTCACCAGTCCGTAGTAACACCTATTAGCAGATAATATCCGTTTTTCAGTGTCTATAGAGAAGTCATTTCCAGAGTCCACATATGACCCGAGATATGGAAAACCCTGAACCTTTTCAAATTCATAACCATTAATGCGCAGGGACAGGGCAAGAGTGTTGGCACCTACAATCATATATTTGGTTTTGCTTTGGTTTATAACCAAGCCCATAGCCTTAGCGGACAACTCCAGTTCCTGAAAGGCTTCCTTTAAGCCAGATTCAGACCTACTTATGACGTCAATGTCATCGGCATAGGCCAGAAGCTGTACCTCCTTGTGAAATATGTGTCCGCTTGTTTGAATTCCTGAATCCCTGATGACCTTTTCTAGAGCTATGTTGAACAACAGACACGCTAAGGCATCTCCTTGTTTCAACCCATTCAATGTTTTTAAGGAGTTAAATAGATTTGATTGTATTCTGATTTGGCACTTAGAACTGGACATAACTACTCCAACCATACGCACCAACTTAGATGGTACATTCAACTCCTTCATAGCTCTATATAGCATTTTCCGGTTGATTGAATCATATGCCGACTGGAAATCCACAAAGAGATGGTGAGTGGCCACTCCATATTCCAACGTTTTTTCCAGGATTTGCCTTAGTGTAAATATTTGGTCTGTTGTTGACCTATTCCTAGTGAATCCACATTGATATTCTTTCATGTTTTCCTCAGCTAGGGAAGCAGCCTAGAAAATATGATGTTGGACAATACCTTATATGCTGTATTAAGTAGAGAGATGCCCCTATAATTTTTACATATGAGCGGATCACCCTTTTTATGTGTTAAACACACCACCCCATTGTTCCACTCATCAGGCATTACTTCCTCCAGCCATATTCGCTCTATGAGATGGGCAAATTCCTTTATGAAATCTCCTCCTGGGCTCTTTAATAGTTCCCCTGGTAAACCATCGGAACCTGCTGCCTTGTTATTTTTAAGCTTTTCTAGAGCTTCATACACCTCGTCATAGGATGGCACCAACCCCTCTCTATCACCCTCGAATTCTCCTGCTTCCTCTTCATTCTCAGATGCCTCCATCGAAGCCTCCCCAACTGAGCCTAGCAACTCTTCGAAGTGTTCTGTACATCTCCTGATTACGCCAACAGTATCACTCACAAGGCCACCATTATTATCCCTACAGGCATTTGTTCTAGGCTGAAATTCCTGTCTCATATCATTCACCTTCTTGTACATATCTCGGCTCAGCCTTTTACTCTTATATTCCTCTATCTTTTTCATCTGTCTCATCATATACTCCCTCTTTTTTCCTCTATGAATCTTTTTTTCCATCCGCCTGGCCTTCCTGTATTCCTCTTGAACAGCCCTAGTGCATTTCCTTTGGATCATAAATTTGTATTTCTTGTTTTTGAATTCAGTTGCCTCTTCACACTCATTATCAAACCACTCATCTCGCCCATCTCTCTTCTTCAAACCAACGATTTCTTCTCCCGTGGTTACTAGTATGTTTTTTAGATTAAGCCAGTGGTTTTCTATATCTTATTCCTCACGGCATTCAAGTCTCCACTGTCTAATTTTCTCATTAGTAACTTCCTCGAACCTCCGTTTTATTTCTTCTTCCTTTAGTATTTCTGTATTGTATCTAACAGTCTTTATTCCTTTTTCATTTCTATTATTGGAGATTCTAGCTCTCAGTTTTGCAACTACGAGATAGTGATCGGTATCCATGTTGGCACTTCTATAAACTCTAACGTCTTGTAAGTCTGACTTATATCTTTCAGATGTCCTTTAATTGTTAATAACATTTAGTCACAACTAATGCAATACTACTACTACTACTACTACTACTACTACTACTACTACTACTACTACTACTACTACTACTACTACTACTACTACTACTACTACTGCTGCTGCTGCTGCTGCTGCTGCTGCTGCTGCTGCTGCTGCTGCTGCTGCTGCTGTTGCTGCTGCTGCTAACAGTGCAAGCGGTGTTCTGACAACAAGGCTGGATCACCTACTGTATGCAAATCAAGTTACAGTTTATAAACTAGAGACTAGACCTAATGACGTGCTTTAACAAAATTTAAAATTTTCATTAGATTTTTGTTTTATTAAAAATACCTTAATACTTTTGTGCCAATATGTTATTCTTAAAATTGTCCTCTGAATTTGCTTTAATTGTGACTTGACTCTTTGTGATCCACATTACTGATGCAACAAGCATCACTGAAAATAGTTTTGCATGAAGAAAAAAGCGTTTCTAGCTTTTCATAGTAATTTAGAGAAAAGTAATGACTAATGCTATTTACAGTAGTTTACTGTTTGTACAGTGCAATGTGTTACGTTACAACTACAACATTAATGACGTAACGGTACCTACATGAGTAATAATACAATTAATAAAACCTAGATACCTCAAACGACCACATGGTAAATTATTTTCACCTCAAAATTAAACAAAACTATATTCTATATTGTTCCCCGTGTGTTTATTTTTAATTTATAAACAAATTAATTAGATATTCTGATATCGTTTACTTGATGCATTGCCACATTACTTACATGATTTTCATATCTACAACACTCATTCAATTTTAATTAACAAAAAATTAATGTTTCCATTATCTGAAGAAACGCATTTTTAGATTGTGCAGCTCATAGTCGACAGTCAATTACAAGACCTAAATAGTAACGACGAATTAATAAATATGTTATTTAAAGTGTCTTTATCTGAATTTAAAGTTATTTAAAGCAACAAAAATTATTAGTTTTTGTAATGAATATAATAAAATAATAAATTTTACTATGTTTACTTACAAGGAAAAATTTGTGGTTGTTCAATATTGTAAAACTAAATGTGTCCTGTAAATAACCATTTCATGATTCAATTTGTTGCAGCTAAACGAATTTTTTTTTATTTTGTTAGGAATGAAAGAAAATGGACACGTTTATTGTCTGCCAGTGCACGGAGAAGACTGCCAGTTACGGTCGACTGTAAAGAGCAGGGGCGACATATATTGCTTTGTAAACTATTGTATTGAATCTTATTGTGTGAGTACGATCGCTAAGCTAGTCTGCTTCTATTTGTTATCTCCTAGGTAAAAGCAACTGAAACATGTTCATTCAAATATTAATTTATTTAATTAATTCTCTTTTTTATTTGGCTATTTCATTACAAATTTAGCAAGTGGTTAAATAAATTAAATAAAATTAAAATAGAGCGGTATACTTCATTCCACAGATAAAACCAAAATCTATTTGAATTTCTCAAGTCAACTGACAGTCATAATGAGTAGATAAATTAACAAAATAAACGTCGTTATATATTACTAATGGACATTAATTATTAGAGTTTACTGAAAACAAAATAGGCCTAGACAATAAACCTTGTCCTTGTAACGCTAATATAAGTCTACAGCGTAAATGTTTCTACTCATGTTATGTTCATAATCTCTTAAATTAATTTTGTGTATTGTGTGTTCTGTAGATTGAACTTATATAGAATAACCTATTGAATATGCTATACAAAATAAAAGAAGAAAAATAAAAGAAATATTACCACAAAAATGAAGGAGTTTGCCAGTTTTCCCCAAAGGAACCTTTTCAGTATGTCAGTGTGTAACATATAATGTAGATATTTCAGACATTACACAATTTATATTCGTAATTTCAAAACTATTATAAAAGTAGTCACCATATTATAAAACATAACCCCAACATGTAAATTATAACTAAAACAGTGTTAATTATTACCAATATATTAATTTTTAAAAGCCAAAATATAATGTAATTTCTAATAATTCAAAAACAAATATGTACTGATCATAGTGGCCAAATGGCGTGGTATTGCAAGATTTTTCGCGTGGCAGTATTTAAGAGAAGAATTAAGTAGTTTATTTTAAACATTTAAGAAAGTCGACGTTTTAAGTTATCCTAAACATAGTGGTGTACGTACGGTGCAATAAACTGAAAACTTTTTCAAAAAAATCATTAATGTTTCATTGAAAACACAGCAGATTTGTAATGTTACTCAAGTTTTTATGAACCAGTGAATACCTTTACCCCACACAGCCCAGAGTTTTTAGACTGATCCAATAAAAAATATGGGGAAAATTGGAAAAATCCATACAGGGTATCTAATTAAAGTCTGTTTTAATTATAACCTGAAAATAATGTTCAGTTTTTGAAATTGTAAACATTGGATTATCAAGGCCCAAATAGTTGCCAAGGTTTTGAAAAAATTGAAAAAATCTGCGCCAGGCATCAAACAAGGGGAATATTATTCCAACTCTGAATGTAGTGTGGACACTGAAAATTGGTAACTTTAGATGAAAAATGGAAGTCAGAATTTTATAAAAATTTTAAAAATCTGTGAAGCACCAAATTATGAGGAATTTGTTTAAAGTACGAACCTGATGTGTTTAATAAGTTGGCAAGATTAACATTTTTCAAGATCCCTAGCATATTTTGTGACCGCCTTCAAAATGTGTGTAAGCTATGTTTGTAAAAAATCATTAAGTATAGTTATCAATTACATATATCTGTGAAAAAGTTTCCATGTAGTATACATATGTATGGAAAGAAGGAATAAATTATTTAAATTCTTATCTGTTCTGTAAGGCCATGGTCTTCCGAAATGTCCATGCTGATTGATTTTGTTAATGTAATAAGCCTCACCTCTGGAGGCCATCTTCAGTGAAAGGTATTCGAATCTACCGGCAAGATGTGCGTCAGTAAATCACAGTACTGTGGCAAAGGCTGAGTGGTCCCGGAAGGGACCATCTGTATATAAATTTTTAGAGTTTACATGAAGTCAGCTGAAAAGGTTTGATAGCAAAAATTGATTTACATGCTGCCGTATACTGATAAGTATGGAATTTGATTCAGCCGTGTTTTACACTAGGGAAACTGGGGCTAAATAGTGAAATTGTGTCAGAAATGAAGTAATATGCAAATATTTACAAATTAATAATTAAGAAATTATTTACCGTTGTCTCAAAACACATAAAAGTAGTCATGTAGCTGACTACAATAAAAACAGTGAAATATTAAAGCGACTGGAGAGTTTGTAATGTTAGCTACCTACAACGGGTGCTAATAGCGTACACTATATAATAGATCAGGGTATTATGAAACGGTGTGGTTTGTATTATGAGTAATGTATAGTTCTTTCAATAGACGCATATACACTGTCATAGAGTAACTTTCATTAACAGAGAGAAACAATAGGAACGCTTTAATACAAAAACGCGCTTGTGAAATTATATCTTCAAGTACTTTTTTGTAATGAACTAACATAGAGCTCTTAGAATAAGCCGATGTATGTTAATGCAGGTACCTTTTGCTTCCTTGCAGACATAATGGTGGATGGGCAATTGTTCTGTTTGGTATACTCTGTGTTGATGAATACCCGATAAAACCAAAGTTGGAGATATTTATATTAAATTGGTTTACATTATTTTATTATATTTTTTTAATTAAACTTAAAGGAGTAATTTTATAGTAAATTATTACCTTATATTCGGTCCGCCGTGTGACTTCTCAATTTGGTTTACGTCAAAAGTTAAACGTTACGCGTTTCGAGGCATATGCCTCATCATCAGACGTTAAATTTAAAAACTTTGAAACACACACATCACACAAGAAACGTGTTTGCCAAAAATAAAATTGCAGATCGTTGGCATATTATGTTCACTTGTTGTTGGGTACGCACCCGTTCAGGTACTGTCTGCTACTAATCGGATATTGTTGAGCAGTCCCAAGGCGGTATCATACAGGCGGTTAGATTCAAAGTTCAATTGTTCATTCAAAACAAACTCGCGACTGCTATCATTACTGTATGCATTATAAATTTAAATATAAATTTCAAGCTCTTCCAAGGCATTCATAAATCGGCCCTTGTGCATATATGCAATGGCATCAGATTAGACTTAAAGTCTGTATAGTTGTGATTATGTAGGGTCAGATGTCGAGTGTAATTAGATTTTATATAATTGTAATTAAATGTCTTTTTTGGTATGTGTTCCCGGAAGCGTTTATAAAAACCTCTTCCGGTCCGACCGATATAGAAACTGTTGCAATCATTACAGACCAGTTTGTAAATACCTGTTTTTTTCTTCTATGGGTAAGGGCATTTTAGGTATAAGTATATTTATCAACTTATTATTGGTTCTGAATGACATAGTAAAACCAAAATTGTTCATCACTGAAGACAAAATTTTTGGCATAACATACGTGTATTTCGCAGATATAAACTTTTTCTGTGTTTCATAACAATTAAGTTGAATGTTAATATGTTTCTTTAATAATTTATCAATGATGGAGCTACTGTAACCATTGGAAACTGCGACAAATCTTATAGTATTTATCTCAACATGAAAATCATTATTGTCAAGGGGGACTGTCAGCAATCTGTGGATTAAACTATTATATGCTGCCATTTTTTGTGAATATGGGTGGGAGTCTGCATGTATTGTATGGCTAGTGGCAGTAGGCTTCCTATAAATATTGAATTTTAATGTGTCCATTCATCTAGTCTGGGTCAGGTCTAAAAAGTTGTTTGTTTTATCATGCTCAGTTTCTAGGGTAAATTGAATATTCTTGTTGATTCCATTTAAAAAAATTTTGAAGGAGTCAACTTGTCTCAGAGTACCGTCAAAAATAATGAACGTGTCATCAACATAACGTGAATAAAATTTTATCTTATTAGTGTATATGTTATTATTTAGTAGATGTGTATTTTCATAGAAATTTAAGTATACATCGGCCAATAGGCCTGAGAGGGGTGAGCCCATAGCTAGACCATCATCTTGGCTATAGAGTAAACCATTAAATGTGAAATAGTTTTGCATTAAAATGACTTTAAGCAAATCGATCAGCTCATCTATCATCTGTGAACTCATGGAAGCAATATTAAGTAAATTATCCTTCAATACAGTAAATAACTTTACAGTTATTTACACACACACACATTTATACACATATTACTGCCTCGTTTCAACCCTCAACGTCGGCAGTCAAAGCAGTCATTTATCAGTCGAAAATGATTTTTTTTTTAGCTCCACTGATATAGTTGGCTGAAATTGGCTTGAGATCATTGTTAAGATATTTGAATTTTTATTTAAAATGGTCACAGATCTTCTAAATGTAATTAATCTTCAGTATTCCCTTTTTAGTAGTAAATATTATTACCACTGTTCATATTTTGGCTCAAGGATTAATTTGACATCCAATACTACAGTATTTACTTAGGTATCAACATTTTGACAGTTGTGTGGATTTTATTTAATTATACGGTTTTCATAATTTACATTATTATCATAATATTTCTGCCTCAACATGATAGTCTAATTGTATTTCATAGTTTATGTGGCTTAGTCTTACTAATGTCAGTGTTTAATTCTAAAATTTGAAGTCTTTTGTAGTTTGACTGTTGGGAATCTGCCTAGGCTTAGATAGCAATTGACTATTTTTCTTTAATTACTGAGATTACATTTTATTCTCCCCTTGTATGGGTTCTGATTGTTTTAATACATGATTCCGTTTATTTGCTCAATGTTTATGCCTGTTCTAGTAATTGTGTGTGATTTTATTGGTTTCATATGTTAATTTGTATACTGTCATAACTGCCTTTTAGTGTCATTGTATCTGACTGTATTTATTTTGTTTCTTGTTTTTTGCATCATATAACATAGCATCTTATGGTTTTAACAATTCCCATAGATATAATTTTTATTCATTAAAACATAATTCTTTTGAAACATAAATCTTACTCATTAAAACATAATTATTTACCTTTTATTATCCACTCATACTCTTCAGTGGGTAATAATTACTTTATAGTATCATTAAAAGAAAACAAACATATAAACCTTAATTAATTATTTTGATTATTATAGAAAATCCTTATTACTAAGCTTGTCTGACACTGTTTTATTAACTAATGGTACCTAATACTATTTCACTATGTCTTATTAACTCTTATCATGATTATTCATTGTTTTTATCCCTTAATATTACTGACATTTTCTATATGGTGAATTGACACACTGATAGTCTATCTTTCTTACTTTCCTAATAATCTTAATAGTCACTTGTTAACATTAACTGACACACATTTAAAACCATGATAATCAGTTATCACTAAAGCTAACTTAATTTTAACACTATTAGTTTATTTAGTTACATTTTGGGTGTCCACTCACATTGGCCTCTCAAATATCACAGTCCTTCCTGCGTTCGACCATTATCAGATCTCACTCATTTATAACTTATAACCTAGTTTATGCACTTATAAACTTTGATTATGGTTTTATCCGTGTTTATCACTTTTTAATGTTTATCACTTCGGGGTATTAACACTAACACTTTGCACTCAATCTTGTTTTAGGGTTACTGGTGGGTAAAGATTAGTGTATTGCTTATTCAAAACTCTCTTTCTTACATTTATTTTAAAATGTTCACCCTCCTTACAATTTATAATCTCTCACTCTGTGTGGTTTGACTATACATGATATGTTTGTGTCGTGCTAATGTGATTTCTCCTAGTTTACTCTATTTGTTTGGGTTAGTGTACCCTTCTATATCTCAAGTCCTTAACAATTAATATTTTTAACTTGTCTGTTTTTACATTTATTATTATCATATACAATTTTTATTAGTTAGTCTTTTTTATTGGTTTAACATTAGTTTTTGTATTCTTTCTGGGCTCACTTTATTTTGCCATCGTTTACATGCCACTTCCTTGGTGTTGTGGTTGATTATACCTTCATACTTCCATGCTAATTCTTTGTTCATTATTATTCTTTTTATTTCTACTCTTTTGGTAGTGTGGTGGTTAGTTCTAGTTCACTTACAGTTGTCATTATTTATGTTATTCTCGGTTTATGGGGCTGGTTCTACTCTCTCACTTACCATCCATTGGGCTATTCAGGTTAAATCGCCATGTATTACTGTATCTAACATTTTGGTTTGTTTGTTTGTTACTTCTTTATTATTAGAGGTTACTTTTCTGACTACCTGGATATGTCTGATCGTGTTATTATTTTGAGTTACCCATTCCTTTAATCTCTGATTCATCCCTTTTTATTTTAGTGTTAATGATTAAACAATTTATCTTGTCATGTTTTCTTCATTTTTGTTAGGTGAAGATATGTACCATTACAATATGTACATAGTAACCAGCACCTAACACTTTAAAATAAATACCGTTACCCAGTATCACAGAGTTATTCGCAACTGGCTTCAACTACTTATCTGATACTTATCGCCTTGTTTCACAGTACACGAAATGGCAGTCATGAGGCAGACACAATTAGCGGTGTGGGACAGTAAGTCACAGAAAACTTCTGCTCTTTTGTAGAATATTCAGATAAATAAAGTCGCGCAACATTTTCAAAGAACATTTGGCCTACATAAAGCAGGGCGCAGTCGCTTATATAATACGTGTTCAACAATAAGCCAGGTGGCTAAGAAATGTATTGGATTAGGATAAGAGAATTTCTTGGATCTCTTTGATGAGAATTTTTTATTTTACTTTTCTCACCTGTTACAAAAGAAACCAAATAAAATCAAATAGAAAACAATGAATGTACTTTAATGATCGTCGACATCAAATGCTTTCTTACTTATGGAATCCTTATTGAATCCTCAGTTCGCTTTTCGCTCGTATCATATTATTTCAATTACCATTTGTAATCCCCTTTTAACTACTTAAATTTATACAATAGACAAATACAGAAACCCATACACTTGGTAAAGTACGCCACGTTATCTGAGCGGGAAACGTAAATACTTTAAGAAAAGGAAAATGTTTATATTTTATTTGCAAGTCTATATGTCAGGATAAGAGGACGTTACTATATTTTATATTCATAATTTAAACAAATTTATAACTCGAAACTGGAGTCAGTTGTTTACTTAATACAACAACATGTAAATGTGAAGGTATACTATGCGATTGTTTTATATCTTTTGCTTTGGTGCAGACATGGGAGTAATTTATTCTGTTTTCCTACCCTCAAGTAATTGTTAAAGCTCCTTACTCTCAGAAGCAGGGGAAGTAGAAATGTCGTTTCTTGCAATGTTAAAGCTCTGCTTATATTGTAAAGCGATATTGTAACTACAAACCGCCAACACACACATTTGTCCAAAATATATTATGGCCCAAAATTGGTAAAATAGATATTTTAAATTGAATTAATGTGATTTTGAATTACGATGAATCTATCTTAGACAACTTCCATGTAAATAAATTTCAAAATTAATCATATTAGTACATTATAGAATTAGGGCATTTCTCTCTTTCCAGTTCTCACCATCTGTTTACTTCTCTCTCTCTCTCTCTCTGTCTCTCTCTCTCTCTCTCTCTCTCTCTCTCTCTCTCTCTCTCTCTCTCTCTCTCTCTTTCACACACACACACACACACACACACACACACACACACACACACACACACACACACACACATATCTCTTCCGTTCTTACCGCCTACCACCATGAATATCTTTGTATGTAGACGACTCAAGCATTCTTATCTTTACCTACTTACATATACGTGTATATGTAAGTACACACACACACACACACACACACACACACACACACACACACACACACACACACACACAGTCGTGTGTGGGCGACTGTGTATGTTTTTGTAGGTTTTTTGAAACCAAATCTCTAATATCGTTTCGGTAGAGTCGTTTGTTCTAACTTATAGTTTTTACTTCGTGGTTTTGAACTATCAACTGGAAAGTTAATTGGCATTGATTTAATATTATACATCTATGCACTACAGTATAATAACAGGTCTATTCTTAAAATATAAATTTTGATATGACTACATTATTGAAATATATTTCCTTCTCTTGGAATGTATTAGTGACTTTTAAAATGAAGTTCTTAGTCTACGTTTACCTTAGCAAAGAGTTCTCTCGGAAGTAAGAAATACCTTACTTCTTAGGTTGTCTTATTCTGTGAAGCAACTAACACAGTTATTTGTATGTCTGCTTGTTATGTTATATGACCACATGTAAACTGACACGCTATTATGTTATTTATAATTGACGTTGACTTATATTAAAGAAAAAACATTCGTCTAAAGAATTTTTTGTGAGTAGAAGTTGTAAATAATCTCTTATAATATATTTAAAAAAGTAAGTAACACTAAGTAGCATAAGTTTTGATGATCATATAAGTTTAGGTGGTTTCAAATTACTCTTCTGTGATTATTTCTGTGATTATCTTCTGTGAATGTTTGCTTTTCTCTATCACCTACAATATTTTTACAATTCAAATGGGTGTAAATAATATTAAAACCCGGGTAATTTAGATTTCGCAAAGTGAGGAACTTTTATGACAAAAGGAATCAGTTGGCAACACCTATTATTCCGCTTTCTGTTGGCACCAAACAAAGAGGCTTATGAACACCTCAATGTTATTTCAAAAAACGTAACTACGAAAGACATCTTTGGGTTGTTTGTGGTGACTTGAAAGTGATTGGCATGATGCTTGGTCAACAATCTGGATATACAAAAATGCCATGTTTCCTTTGTGAACGGGACTGTCAAGCAAAGGACAAACATTGGAAGGTAACAGACTGGCTAAAAAGAAAAAATCTCCAACCGGGTTCAAAGAATATTACAAGCAAACGACTTGTACAACGGGAAAAAATTCTTCTACCACCTCTTCATATCAAACTTGGTTTGATGAAACAGTTTACTAAAGCACATGCAAAAGACAGCGGCTGTTTCCAATACCTACAGACAAAGTTTCCAAAAGTATATACTGAAAAGTTAAAAGAAGGAATCTTTGTTGGACCGCAAATGAGAAATTTGATAATAATGAGGCTTTTGAAAATACTATGAATACAACAAGATACAAATGCTTGGAATTCATTTAAAGAAGTTGTAAAAAACTTCTAGGGCAAAAAAGATCAAAACTACAAAACTATTGTAGGCCCTAAAAACCATGTTACAACATTTCAGGAAATTGGGCTGTAACATGAGTGTTAAACTTCACTATCTCCACTCACACAGCGATTTTTCCCTGAGAATCTTGGCGATGTCAGCGAAGAACATGGACCTACTAATGTATCGTAGACATGTAAAAGAGATACCAGGAATGCTAGAATGTTAACACGATGGCCGACTACTGTTTCATGCTCAAGAGAGACGTCACTGCTGAGTGATGCAAATCAAGAAAAAGAAACTTCAGCTCATCAGAAAAGAAGCTTAAAAAAATACAAACAGCATAGTGAACAGAAAAAGTAAATTGTATGTATATATTTTCTCATATCTTCTCGTACATAATTTTATTATATGTTTTTGTTCAATGTAAAATATTCAAAATGAAATTGAAATGAAGGGTTCGAAATAAATCCTATTTAATTACTAAAACAGGCTTTTGAGTAATATTTCTTTTATTTGTATCGTCACACGTACTAATATATAGTCATACAGACTGGTTTATATGAAGTATGTGCAATAAGTATGTATTCTTCTGTTGTGCTGACATACATTTTGCCATAAAACTCATAGAAACCAACATAAATGCAGTAAAAATTACAAAGTAAATAATTAATTTGTAAAAAAACCTGACGTGTTAAAAAAAAACGTTACATCTGGAATCAGTAGCAAAATTCTATTAAAAACACATATAGTCACTAAATCATCATACAATAATATTTTTTTGCAGCATAATGTAATCAGAGGTATTTTATTTCATCTATATCAAATAATGCATACGAATATTGAAGTCTCATATACATTATACAACAAGGGTTCTTGCAGGACGCAAAGAAATTTAACTTGTTGAAATTCACTCTAGTCAACTTTAATCTAGGTGCTATAAGTGACAGGAGAGGAAGGAATATATTAGGATTAATGAATAAATAGATCCATAAGTAGATTTAAACAAACACACACACACACACATACGTACATTTTGGTGGGAGGAGGAGAAGATATAGACAGACAGACAGATTAACAGAAGAGCTATGCTCCGTGTATGTGTGGACGCGAAGTCACGTTCGAATTTCAGTTAAAGACCAAGGGAGATTACCAGCTGAGGGAGAAGAAGAATTAAAGTTCATCGAGAGAATCGTTCTTTGTTTGTTATTACAATCATGTGTGTGAGTGAACAGCATCGTGTATCATCTACACTACATGTTGGCTGATAATGGGAGAAGTCAGAACGTTTACAATACTTCAAAGTAACCTAAAATCAAATTACATTTTGCCGTTGTAAAAGTATACAACGTCACGGAATTTTCATGGTTTCCATACTGTAATATCCAGTATGTGACATTAAAAATAACATCTGTTGGTATTACACTTAGAGAGGCATACTTAAAGTCAAATTATATTACCAGCAAACAAAAACTGAGCGCACTATTCCATAAATGATAGATTTGAGAATAATATAAAATTATATAATTTGTGATGTTTTCAATTTGTTTCTTCTGCAAGTAATATAAATTTGTATATTTTTATTTATTTATTTTTTTAAATTATGTATAAAAATTTTAATGATACGTAAAAGTAGTAGGTTTCTGTTACGCTTTAGTGAGCGTATAAAAACAAACTACAATAAAGACTGCTATAAACTCATGTAAGTGAAGATGTCTGTAATTTTTATGCATTATGTAAGTGTGGAAGTTGAATAACATTTTAAGTATATGTCGTAAACTTTTATAAAAACAGAATGGCAACCGTAAATCTGATCAGCAACTTAATAAGCTGATGCCCTCCCTATCATGTAAAATCATGTAAAAAAGAAAGTAAAAACATTCTGTAATCAATTCTCATACCACAAGAGTTTAATAGTTGTCCCGTTTTGTTTGTTAACAAACGATGGAATAAATAAGATTTTACATGTGTTGTGTAATTACTAGACCTCCAGAATTTCATTCAATAAAACTTCTCATTATTCGGCTACGTGGCATGTGTATTTTTGAAATATGTATTTATGTCTCATAATTCTTGGACAGAATATTTTGTGTAAATTAAGTTACAGGTACAAAGGCCGGTAGCAAGTATCGATAAATGATTTCACTTAGAGAAAAATACCTAATATCAGTCCACAAATCAACTTAAACGAATTTCACGCAACAGTGGCTTTAAACTTGAAACTGTACTGAGATGCAACTGCGCCGACAAATTGTATATTAATTTAATAAAATCTGACACATTTTTCCATATTTTAATGGTGTTTAATTTTTCTCACGTCTATACTCGGGTTCATCCTAAAGTTAATCTAAGATTTATAGCTAAGTTATGGAATTCAATGTACATAGGTTTTCACTCTATACAGTACGTTTCGACACCACGTGAAACAATTTCATACCTGAAGCACGAAGATGGCCTATATTGATTACGTTTCTATAAGAATTCCATATTTTCAGTGAGGCCAAGAAAAGCTGAAATTTAACACATACGTTGTCAAAGATAATTTTATTAACAGTTGAGAGGGAGTCATAGTTATTTTCAGTATACTGAAATAAGTATACTCCGTAAAATGTAGCTAACGCGTACAGTATTATAGTATCACAACTGAATAACAATAATTTTACCGTTACATAAATATTACGCCAGTACAGCTAATAAAACTCAGTACAGTTTAGTGACAGCTTTTTAAACCACTGAAAATTAATCTAACATCTTACAAACATATAAAAACAATTTCTTCTTGTTTAGAAGCGCATGTTACTGTGATTTTTTTTAACATTAAACTTACATATATTACAATACAAAACTACTTACTTTTAAAATCTGAATTCCCTCAAAAATATGAGTCGTCTATGAACTTTATGCATCAGATTAAGGCCTATATGTTTATGTATGAACAAATCATTTTATTGTGTGTGTGTGTGTGTGTGTGTGTGTGTGTGTGTGTGTGTGTGTGTGTGTGTGTGTGTGTGTGTGTGTGTGTGTGTGTGTGTGTGTGTTTACAGAATGAGCCTACGTTATTCAGTACTTATGAAAAATAATCTTATGTAACGCACTTTTAAGAAAATTATTAAAACAACAATAGAGTAATATAAAAGACACCGTACGTTATGTTCAACGTATAAATGCTCGAAATTATTTTAACAATATATTACGAAAATCTCTTACGCCATCTGTACAGACTCAGACATCAACTTCTTTTTCTTAGACGCTAACCTCTCAATTCTCTTTTATTTTTAATGATACCTGATAAGCCTATTTCATTTCCGATGCTTGTTTGAGTTGCTTGAAATCGTTGTTTTGATCCTATTTTTAAATATGTTTTATTTTAAGTAACCTAAATGGAAAACATTCCAAAGAATCAGTAGCAATATGAGTCTCTCTCCAAAAGAATTGATTTATAATTAACACTGTATTGTTTGCGTGTACTGTTGCGCCATGTTGTCAACAGCGAACCTTAAATTTCACCAGTCTTGTGTGTTTCTCACCTTCTAGGAGAGCTATGAGATTAGTTACAATTCTTTTGGTAACGTTCAGCTGTTACTGTCTCAGTAAAACATTTCCGTCCACTACTCTCTTCTCAAAATCGCACATCAAATTCTTACCTTCTTTGTGCAATAGACAAACTCTTAGAGAAACCTATAATTTCTTTAGGAATAGTGTCTTATAGAAAACATGGCAGTTTTAATCGTTCGAGTATCTATTATTCAGGCTGTTAAGTATCTATTATTATCTATATTAACTGTTCGTTCGTGCATGTTCTATTTGGCAGTGTTTCTCATTTACTGAATCTGAGCGGTACTGACTGTTTTTAGGTTGACTGTGATTTTAGTATAGGGGAGAGCAGGGTAAAGTGGCCACCCTAAGCAAAACTTATTTTTACTCTTAGTGTATAATATAGAAAAAAATCATTTAAATATTTGTAAGTAACTATATTCAAATCTAAAACTTGTAGAAATATTATTTTTGCACCAGCTCAACTTAATACTTTGTAATACATTTTTACAAAATGTCATACATAACGCCCACTTTCATCTACCTAAACACGGTAAACGGTCAACAAAATACAAAGAAAAATTTAATAATTTTTCCACAGGAGCAAACATATTTAGAATCTAAACGCACAAATCATTGGCAAAAGGAAACTCAACTTTTTTCATGTTTCCGAAATCCGCCGTACATAATGAATACGTCATCGTGAAACATTAATGCCTTTTTGGATTTGCAAACACTTCCATAATATTCCAGTTTACTGAGATTACATGCTGACTTCACGGTGACCGTTATAAGGGTATGCGAACACTTTCCAAGGGTTCCAACTCAAAACTGACGGTTGTCAGCCAAATCTTTTTTTTTTTTTGAGACCGACCAATATGGTCGGACTCGGGCTGTTTTGGAGGCGAGCACCCTTCAGCCGTGTGAGTATGGGATTGTAGGGGGACGTACGCCAGCTGACCGGGCCGGTGAGAAGGTGGAGGCGCAAAGTTGGGAGTGTATTGCTTGTGGGTTATATTGTGTGCAAGTGTAGTTGGTAGCCATATGCAAACGGGAGAGGTAGATGGAGGCGGCCATTATAGGTGCTTGGTGGTATATTTATTTCTTCTTCTAAGTTCTTTTTTGGGGGGCGGGGCGGCTAAGACAGGGACGTGTAACGCAGGTCGCCGACTGTTAGGTGGCGACAGGGTGCCGTCAAGGTAGGCGGAGGAAACAGATTTGTGGATTACAAGCAGGGACGTGAGTGTGAGGAACTAGGTTGTGTGATTTCATGTGGTTGTGCGAAGATAGGGTTTAGAGTTGTAGAGTTTGGGGGAATTTAGCAGAGTGTTGAGTATTTAGACTGCATGTGTGTGTTTAGTCGCTACCGCTGGGGAGTAATGTAGCATGAGAGGGGGATTGGTATGTGTGTTTAATTGTGTCTGTATCTTTGACGCTGGCGGAGGGGGAGTCGAGGGGGAGGACTATTGGCTATTGTGAGGAGGCGATTTATTAAGTAGGAAGGTCTGCTTGAGTTACGGGTATTTCTGTTTATTGAAGGGACTATTGATTGTAGGAAAGTGCGGTGTCAGGCAGTGCGGGAATACTTCCAGTTGAATTTAACGAGGAAGGAGTCAGGAAAGTGGGTGTTTAGCGTATACAGAGCTGCGTTGGAGGTCTTCGTGAGGCGTGGTCGGCGGTATAGTCTTAGGGCTCGTCGTTCTGTGACTCGGTGGAGATCTAGGTAGGCAGGGGAGGCGGTAAGGAGAACTGGGTGGGCATACGTGAAGATGGGACGAATGCAGGTAATGTAGATGCGGCCTAGTAAGTCGCTGGAGCAGTGGTTAAGTCGGCTGAGGGTTCTGAGAGAACGGAGGCGGGTACGGGCGATGGTCGTTGTTCTTTTGATATGTGGTCGCCAGGTAAGTTTGGAGTCAAGTGTGACGCCCAGATACTGGCATTCACGCTTCGGGCGTACTGATGATGGGCCTACGCGGACTGGTGTATTATAGAAATGATTCATGTTGCGTCCGGTGGAGTTGAAAACACAGATTTGGGTTTTGTCCGCGTTTACTTTGATTCGCCAAGTGTTACAGAAGACGAAGAAAGGCTGGAGGATTTGCTGTAATTTTGATGTGACTTGTCATTGTACGCCTGCTGAAACCCAGTAGGCAGTATCGTCTACGTACTGGGCTAGGCCTGCTGATGGGTAAGGTAAAGTCGCCGGTGGGGGAGGGGTGTCTTTGGTGAAAACGATATAAAGTAACGGGCTAATGGCGGAGCCTTGGGGGACACCGGCATTGAGGTGGAAGGGTGCCGAGAGATGCTGGCGGACTCGGATTTGTGCAGTGCGTCCATCCAGGAACTGGGAGAGCCATTTGATGATGGTTGTGGGAAAGTGACATGAGAGGATCTTGAAACGGAGGCCATTGTGCCAGACAGAGGTCGTTTTTGTTAATTGACACTAACGATGTAAGTTATCAAGCACAAAATTGTCGCCTTATTATGTACTTATGGAAACGTTGTTGCTAAATCTTATTGTTATTTTTGGTATTTTGGCGTAAATTCGGCTACCTTGTTGTGTGTGTGTGTGTGTGTGTGTGTGTGTGTGTGTGTGTGTGTGTGTGTGTGTGTGTGTGTGTGTGTGTGTGTGTGTGTGTGTGTGTGTGTGTGTGTGTTACTTGTTAACGTTTTCTTATAGGCGATTTTATTCCAACTAAATGAATTTTAGCTTATTTCGTGTCTTGTCACTCTCCACAAACTGAAAGATTTACACATTCATCTCAGAAAATTTTGCAAATATTCTACCTCATAGATCGTATATGACCTAGGATTCCCAGACGGTATTGTATACTTGGTGGCGGCCATGTATAATTTTCTGAAATAATAATTCTGCTTTTCTGTGGCAGAAGGTGATGCATATGTAGCTATGTATGTGGTGTACAATCGCCACAGAACGCAGTGGAGCAATGGGACTTCAAAGCTGGAATAAAAATTAAAAAGAATGAAATATTGATTAGATTTTCATTATTATGTTTGTCATGTACTCCAGTACTCTGCGCATGAAAAACGAAAAGTGCATAAACGATAATTTAACCCGGTCCAACTGAGGTGTCTTGAGTGCCTATGACAAGAGACTACTAGACGGTTATTTTTTAGGTTTTCCTTACCCACGTTTGTGTAGGTTTTTCTTTAACAATATGGGTATCATTCCTACTTTTTATTTAAAAATTCTAAATTTCAAAAATGTAATAAGACATTATTAATTAGTATTATCAAATGAATGTTACTCACTTTAATTTAATGGTAAATATTGTTTTAAAAAACTTGTTGGAAATTTATTGTCTTCCACGTCAGATCACGCTTTCTTAATAAGTATTCATCGTAATAATACTTTGTTTTAATGTATACAAATAATATAGAAATGAATGCAATATATGCTGATTATAGTATCATTGTAACCTAGATTTAGTTTCTTATGTAGCTGCTAACCTATTCTCTTAGGGTATCGTGACAGACAGTAAATGAATGTGCAACATAGGGCGGAAAATATTGAAGAGTAAGGTCTGTGACGAGATAGGATATAGCACGGAGCGTTGACAGTCAATATTGGATAATTCACATACAGACGATGGACGCAATGGCTTATACCAAATAATAGGTACATGGGTAAGTAGGAGACGGGGAGATCAATATTACATGCCCCGATAATCGCTTGGTCAGGGATATTTCCGTGCCTATTTATTGAGGTGCATACACAAGAAGATGCCTAATTTTCACAATAGTGTAGTGCAGAACATGTTTTTTGTAAGTGACCAAAATTTTAAAGGCCATGGGAGGCTCAAGAGTGCTGCGAGAGTTTCTGAATCCGATGACACTTGAAAGCTCCTTGCGTACTCTTTTGAATGGCTAAAATGCTGAAAGTTTATTTGCTCAGTTGTGTTAAAAATAATTTAGAGAATTTTTAAGATTATTGTAGCGTGAAGTAAGGTTATTTTAGTGTGAAATATTTTTAATGATTTGTGGAATAGTATTGAAATCACTCCCCCCAAAATAGTGGTTAATGCCGATCCTGTAGGAACTTAAATGACAATAAAAAAGTAGGTGATTTAAATTTCAGTAATGTCCGACAGTAGGTAGTGATGAAGTAGTTCCTTGCTACAAGCGTCAAGCAATTAACTGTTTTTCATTAAAAAAACGTATAGAAAAATATGTGTGTGTATTTATTTCAGTATGTCAAATATCTTATAGAACACATGATAAAAGAGGCCAGAATTATAATCCGCTAAAAATATACTTATCTCTGACGAAAGTGTGAATGATTAACAACTTATTTTCAGTTGGGACTTAGAGATAATATATTAATAAAACGTTAATGGCATTAACTATAGTTTTGTATTCCTGCTACATGACTTACTGACTGACACTGACTCCACTATGTAGTGAATTAACTACTTCAGTAATTACTGAAATCTCTCGGCCGTGCAAGTTAACTGCACGTGTACCTACGTCTGAGTTAACAAATGAAACCACGATAGATTTTTAAAATCTTATGACAAGTTGTCAGGAGTATTATTTTCTTAAATTTATTTGCTGTAATGATCCACAATTCCTAAATTGAATCAACAAAATCTTAAGGTGTCACTATCAATTGAAATAATTGTGTGTTAATGTCTTCTGTGAAGTATCTTTGCCTTCTCCATTAACGGCCTGACGGCGCTTGTTCCATGCTCACATACAGAAAATCAAAATATGTTGGAAGAGACCGAGTACTTTACTACACTGTCAGTCCCACAAAACATTTATATTCGTAATAATGTGACTATTGAGGCTTCAAGCTTCATGACAACGTGAGATTGAAAGAAATCAATCCCTACCAATTACTGGAAACGCAACTTTATTCCCGTAGAATTATAGTATATCATGTAGAATAGTGCCACAATATTTAGCGAATTGTGACAGAATATTTAGCGAAACAACAATTGACGTCCAGTGGGTGGTTGATGTGTACTTTGACTATTTCACATAACACTGTAAGGCGTAACTAGCTAAATGAGTATATATCACATTCCGTGCTTTAGAATAAATCGCACGTTTGGAAAGTGCGCATGATTACGTAGAGATGTCTGCTGCCGCCTACTCTTAATTACGACGTCACAGAATATCTTGGCTGGACGATATTATTGAGAGAGTGACAAGTGAAAATCTGTTGACTTGTCATGTGGTTGTTATGAGTCTTGTAAGAAACGACATAACGTGCATGTTAGTGGACGTAATCCCTTTAGTGTTTGATAAAATTAGTTTTGAATAGTGTGTAACAGACATTCTATTTACATAGGAGAACTACTTTATTAATTATGACTTTTGATAAAAGCGCAAAATAAAATTGTGAAAGCTTATGCTCTCTGTTCAGTTAAAGTCCACCAATAAAAAGATCACAACCACATAATTATATGTGTTTAAATTGTCAAACAAAGAGGTGTACTAGGTCGTTTTTTGCGGGTTACTTAATTTTATACATTCCAGACACACTACTAATAGTGCGCACACGTGTCACATAGTGCCTCTGAGGGGCTATTAAGTAAACGTACAACCAGATAGAACAGGGAGAAGAGTTCAATTAAAATGAACTGAATCCTATGATCACATAACGTCCGATGGATTAAAAAAGATGACCGTCGCCAAAGATGATCATCTGGAACTTTAAAAATTGTTACATATTATTCCGTAAACTGGAATGGTGGTTTCTATATCATGCCGTCAAAACACTAACGTAAACGTCTCTTTGTCGCACCGTTTAAAAAATATCTGTTTATTAATTTCAATGTTTACAAAAACCTGTATTGATAAGAAATACAGTATGGGCCTTTATATTCGTTAGTCAATAAAATTTGTAGTGATAAAAATTAGTGTGTTACGGATCAAGAACGCTAAGTAAATAACCAAAATATGTTTTCATATAACGTTTTCAAATGTCAATAATTAAGCAATGACTTTAGCAAAATAAAAACGGTTTGCTAAGAAATTGTTCCTGTGAACTGACGTACACTAAATTAAGTTGTTAAAAACTTTCTCATACAACTTTAAAAATTTTCTTGCAAGAGTAAGTAATTAAGATAGAGCGAGATACTTCTTGTTTCATTAACTTTGGACGATATGTCAAGAAAGAATTATTGGCTTAATTTTTATCTCAATTAAGCATCTTTCTCTTACCGTCGGCGGTACTGAGCTTCAAGTTTAGCAGCGACGCTTATCTCGTTTGTGCACACTCCATACCAATTGCGTTTCAGTTCTGGTTAGCGTATATGTCTGTGATAAATACTTCGGGGCTAGTTTACATTTATAGCAAAAGAAAGTTTATTACGTAACAATGGGAAACACGTAATACCTGTTCAGTATTTAAACAAAAAGAATAATTGTGTGAACTAAATGTTCAATTTATGTAAAACCTATAAAGTCTTCACTTGTACTGCATCACAGTCTGTATTTGTATGTATTTATCAACAGTCCTTTCTTTTTCATAAAATGTTAATTAAAAAAGTTACGTAAGGACATTTTTAATTGGATTTTAGTAACAATTGGAAATGTGTAGAGATTATTTGATTCTCATCCTATCGTTAGGCACAGTCGGAGAAACTTCAGTGCGTATGTGGTCTTACTAACTTACTACTATTCATTCTACACAACAACCTTTCTGAAAACCGTAGCCTAATATAATAAACAAATTTGTAATATGTGACTTACAGATCTTCCATTTGAAAACTATATGACTATAGAAATTATTGTAATAATATATTTTGTATTTATAATGATTATTTAGTAGATTTTAAAATAATTGATGTTCTTTGAATCTGCAAATTTTAAAATTGTGACAAATTGTTACGAGAAAAAAATTTTGGGATTCTAAGCGTTTGAGAATTGTGTTACGTTGTGCCTGAGCTTAGGAGTTGTAGCTTAAAAAGTTAAAAAAAAAATATATAAATAATGTTGCATTTGGTTTGAGTAAACATTAGTAGAGTTTATTTTGTCTGTGAAAAATAAAATTTTGAGAGGTCTTTTTCTAGAAACAGAAAATGCTACCTGTTAAATAATTGGAAACTAGTTATTACCCACTTAAGAGAAGTTATATTTCTGTAATGAAATACAATAAAACCATGTAACTAAAATTATACCTGCTGTAAAGATTTCGACGATAAAGCTATAGTCTACAGTAATATAATAGTCATTGCCGATACATAACTACGAATATAATAACTATTAATATACTAAGTACTTTCAATTCTGTAAATTTTAAAATTTTTATATTTATTTTGGATACTGAGAGCACAATGAAATTTATACATGAAGTACTTAAGTTTCAGTAAGCCCCCCCCCCCCAGAAATCCTTCGTACGGTGGCGGGAAACAACTGTTACTCTTAGAGTGCAAAATAAGATATGCACATGGTGTCAAGTCTACTCCGGCAATAACGACAACAATTATAGAAAAGAAATAATACCGGTAAACGCGTTTCATCAAGTGTTAGTTAGACGAAATGCAGCCGATCTAACGGAACTCTGCAATCTGCAAAAAAATGAAGAAGGAAGGGTGGCCGAAAGGGAACCCAAGAAAGTAAGCGCGGTCCGTGGCGACTGTTTCTTCAATGTCCAGTATGGAGAGTATCCTTCAGTGTCAACGGTTGCACTTCACATTATTGCGATCTCAAAAACAGAAGATCTACAGGGTGAGATCGAGCAGCTACCATCCCCATTTCTCCTTTTCGGGGACTTCAACGCTCATAGTTCCACTTGCGGTTGTCTTAGGATGAACAGTGCTGGATTAAGAACTGAGGATCTCTTGACAAATAACACGCTTGTCTTTTTAAACACAGGCGAGAGCACATATTTAAACAATGGAAATATTAATGGAAATATTACTTTCTCGGCTGTCGAGCGTTCGATCTGTAGTCCGGGTCTTGCTCCACGTCTGTTGTGGAGAGTGCTCCCAGTACTCCACAGGAGCGACTACTTCTCTGTAGTGATAATAACGCGTACGCCAAAGAGCATTATACGCATGCCGAAAAGATGGCGTGTGGACCATGCTGATTTGACAGACTTCAAGACTGCTTGTACATCTACGAACATCTGTAGAAGAGATCTACAGTTTCAAAGCTGCTACTACCTCAGCGGCTACGAGCATATCCCACAGACCAGTAGTCGTTCATCCAGACCATAGGTAACGTGGTAGAACAACGCTGTGAAAGAAGCAATAAGCGAGAAGGACAAACCCTAAACAGATATAAGCGAGAGGCGACTGAAGATAATCGCATCACTTTTAACTATTGTAAACAAACTAACTACATATTAATTGCTTTAATTTCAGCTCATGGCTGACATCTATGAAAAACAGAGAAATCCGAGACTTTTGCCGAACATTTGGTCAACGTTTTTGAACCTGAAGCCAGCAAGAACGTCTCTTTCGAAGAAGAGGTACAAAGATATTTACACTCCCCGCTCCAACTGACTCTACCTATTAAGCCTTATAAGGTTAAGGAAATCAAGAAAATAATCCTGTATAATTTGAAAAGTAAAAAGGCTCCCGGCATTGATTTGCTATCGGGGAAAGTTCTAAAGCAGCTGCCTCACAAAGGCGTTGTACTAATAACATACATTTTCAACGCCATACTCAGACTTGAATACTTTCCTCTTCTCTAGAAATCGGCTCCTGTAATCGTGGTCTTAAAACCTGGTAAAAACCCTCAAGAACCCTCTTCTTATCGATCCATAAGCCTTCTACCGATACTTGGTAAGATCTTTGAGAAGCTGTTTGTAAAACGACTTATGCTAACAATTGTAGAAAACAACCTAATTCCGGATCACCAATTTGGCTTCGGGAAAAGCACTCTACGGTAGATCAAATACAACGACATCACAGAACAATCTACGTGTTTATCGAACGTTCCAGAGGGATCAGGAATTTAATGCTTGCGGCGTACATGACTCTCGACGCATTTGCTAGACTGTGCAAGAATTCGGGCGGCCGCTCGCTGACTGTGTCAAGGCCGCAATTAATTACGCCGTACACTGGCGCTAATGCGTAGTTTGGAATCTTCTGGTCTGTGAGCGTTGTATAAATACTAGGCGGCAGCGGCTTTAGTTTTCAGTTAGAGTCGCGATATATTACAGTGCGGTTCGAGTTTATTGTCGGGCGAGACTGTGTGCGTTCAAGTGGTTATTAGAGAAGTGCTGTGTTTTATACTCGGAGGTATATTGTAATACAATTATGTTTCAATATTAGTTGACATTTTATTGCGTGTGAACAATTTTTATTTGTTTTGTTGTGGGAGAATGTGTTGTTAATTGTGAACTCTTTAACTGTGAAAATTAAAGCTGGTAATTAGTGACTTAATTGGTGTCTTGTATTTTGTGTTGCACTGTACCTACGACGATCAAGTAGACCGTCGTAACAGTGGTGTCAGAACTGGAATAGAACTGTTAACAGTGGAAACAGAGGACACTTGGTAGAAGAGTGGTGTTAGTGGTAGTTGATAAAAAATGAAAAGGATACCTGTCAGATGATAGAAGCATTCCGAGTAATGCTACGGCACACACAGGAACAACAAAAAGAAGAACAAAGACAGGAAAGAGAAGAAATAGAAAAGGGGCCGACGGGAAGCAGAACAAATAGTAAGACGATATGACGAAAAACGTAAGCGTGAAAATAAAACACCAGAGAAACGGCAAAAAGAAGAATTTAGTCGTCAAGCAGACGACGTTAAGGTGTTCGTACAAGATGATACCACTGCAAAATTCGGCCAGGTGAGCTGAAGAAACAAGTTGATAGAATATCTGAAATAGAAAAATCTGTGTCATCTATGAAAACAAGTATGTCAAGTTTAGAAGATTCAAAATATCAGAGAACTCAAAGAAATCTATTAACTGAAGTAGGGCCAGGTTAAGCAAAGGCCCCAACGTTTGATGGAAGCACTCATTGGGCAACTTATTATTGCCAATTTGAAGCTGCCGCTTGCTTAAATAACTGGAAAGAAGAAGAGAAAGGCTTTTCACTCATTCTTGCCTTAAAAGGACCTGTCTCAGAGCTAATACACAAAGTGCCATCTGACAGCCAGAACACATATGGCGAATTAACAAAAGCTCGCGAATTACTGTACGGTGACCAGCATTTGTGTAAAGTGTACCGTGTTCAACTTAAAGCAAGGCTACAGCGTTCAGGGGAGAGCCTTCGAGAATTTGAAGCAAATGTCGACCGACTGACGAGATTGGCTTATCCCGAAGAATCGGAGGACTTCCGAACGTGGATTGCTCACATTGTGTTTATTTGACGGTATCAGAAATAGTAAATTACAACAAGCGTTAATAATGGCACGGCATCAGAATACCTCAGATGCGTTTTGAATGTTCATGCTCTCCGTTTTGAAGCTGCCAAGTCGGCGACCTACATTAATCAAAGTATGCCATCACGTTGTAACCAAACGGATCCAATATCACAATATTGTCATAGCGGACGGAATAAAGAGACGATTCAAGAACATCAGTTTAAGAAGTCAGCAGCCCCACAACGATCTTTCGAACCAAAGGATAAAGACAGAAGACCGAAGTGTTACAACTGTGGGAAACGTGGTCATCTACATGTAGACTGTTGGAAGAATAAAATACCGAGAGAAGATAGTGATCGCACCAATTGGAGAAATAAAGATCCAGAACAGCACACAGTTTCCACGCTACATAGAACCAGTGGAAACTTGATCGTTAATGGGTTTGCGGAAGGTAAAGCAACATCATTTACAGTTGAAACGGGCGCAAGAGTGTCCATTGTGCGCCCTGACTTAGTCAGCAACCGCCAGCCTCAAATTAGCTCCTGTACAATACAGACTGTCACTGGAAGCCCCGTCAAAGTGTTAGGAAAGGCAGACGTATGTGTATGCCTGGGTATTCTCGAGTTTAGCCACCAAATGATCGTTGCAGAAATTGTCGATGAAGTGATTCTTGGCTCGGACGTTATGAATGTCTACAGATTCGTTGTGGACTTAAGAAATAATGTCCTGTGGGTCGGGCAAGAGAAGATAAAGCTTTACATGGCTAAAATGACAGGGTCTACCAACCATTCGATTAAGAAAGTGGCATTGGCCGAAGAAAAAGTCAACAGGTCCGGTCAAGAGGAACCCTCCCTATTGCAAGCGGAAATGGAGGAAGAACTAGCAGAGGAAGTTCAAATTAGTGTAACGACAAAAGAAGTGATTGGGAAGCCAACTATGCGTGTCGAGACATACTAACTCTTGCTTGTTCCTGAGCTGATAGAAGCGCCCGGGGGAAAGTTGATGAAGATGAGGTTACGCAAGAGGTTGTTGACGAGAACCAAACAGACTTGGATCAGCCAGTGGTGTTTAGGTCATCAGTACATGACGCAACGGGAGTGATTCCAGCAAAACTAGTGGTTGAGCGGAAGACTCGCATTCCTGGGAACTTGATGTTCGGATCACACGAGACTGAATTCGAAGAACCGGAGAATTACTTTTCGCAAGCACGTCCACCTAGATCGCCTGGTCGAGTATTACTTCAGAGACAGTTTGCCAGTTCGGGACGAGGACGGAGGTGGCAGTGTTATGACATCACAGAACAATCTACGTGTTTATCGATAGTTCCAGTGGGATCCGGAATGTAATGCGCTTTTATACAGGTGCCAGCCACGAAGGCATCAAGGACAATGAAGGGTTGACTTTGTAGCATGATCCACTGGAGACAGTCCGGCAGTAGATGTTTTCAGTATAAGACTCGCCGATTTGAAGATTGTTGCCACGTCAGCAATTCTTACTTCGTGGCAGCAAACATGGCAAATCTTACGCACAAAACTGCGAGTAGTAAAAGAGAACATAGCTGACGAGAACAGGTTTGTCTCACAAGACTACGTATAGGACATACGAATCTGACATCGCCATTCCTACTGCAACCTCAACAACAACGACCAGTACATAGGCCTACATTTGGGAAAGTACTCGCAGTAAAACATAATAGGGGAGTGCTGTGCTTTTAAAGCCTTAAGACAGAGATGCGGGCTCAGAGGTAATCTAAAAACCGACGTCACTAATGAGACGACTTCTATTCTGAAGTTCTTAAAGGCAGCTTGATCAATTGGTTATAAAGCATTTATTCTAACAGGTAGCCTGTATTAACAACAAATAAAATAAATTCCTTTTTCAGTACTTCTTGTACGTTCAGAAATAAGAGCTTAAGTCCCTTAATGTCAAACCCAACTCTTACAACAACAAAAATATGTTGCCCGACTTCTTAATTATTATTTCTATATATAACGCTGTTGTGTTTAGAAACACAAAGTTTAGCTTTGTGTAGTTACAAAAACGCTGTAAACACATGAAAGAATTTTTAACACATGACAGAATTAACTCTTCCTTAAATTTTCTGGAACTCAGACTGTAGTACTCAATTTTACGGACGTTTTCCCTGAGTCAAATTTATATTTTTAAGTATAATTTGTTTAATTTCAAGAAGTTTTTAATTATTTGTCATGTTTCTTGCTGAATATTAAGTTTAAATGTACCGGGCTACAAAAGCACTTAAGTATACCTATTTATTAAGTACAACATCATTACAAATATGCAGTCAAGTACAAGTCATGTAATAGGCGTTAGTTTAGTAACGTAATAGACGTACCTAATAGTAACGTCTACGTAATATTTGCTTCCAATTCCAGACTTTGTCCCAATTTAGGTTATTTCGTTACACTGAAATTATATTCTGGTGAATATATATTGCGGAAAAGTACATGTACAGGCCTACACAACTACATAGAGTGAACATAAAGCATAATAAATTGTATTAAACATACGCTTTTATTCAAAATATCTTAGGATTATTTTGAAAAGTAATTGTTTAACAGAGGACGAAACGCAACCCCATCCCTTCCCGTTTTGTCTTAGCCTACTGTACAATAAAGTAAAGCGACTCACTCTAAGGAATGACCCAGCACAGTGGTTCCATTAAGCGTTGCTGTCGTGTTTCTGTACAAACGTCAATTGTCGTTAACACTGTGAATAAAAAATCGTTCTTTTAGTCTGTACGCCTTAGACACAAAAATACGACGAATACATTACGCTTATCACAGAACAAAACATTGATCTTTGTAAAAGAATGCTGTATTTTTTTACAAGTCAAATGAATAAGTAGAATGTGTAGATTTTACAAGGTTACCTAAAAAACCTAATTTCCATGGTGCACACAACTACCGAAAAACGTTGGAAATATTTTTGTGAAAGTTATAATCGTTTATTTGCAATATTAATACTAATAGTATCATAAATGATATAAGCATTATAATCATAATAAAGAATATTTGTTTTTTACAAGAATATATTTATTCTTTTATACTTCATCTCCAAAATACGTATATATACAAATTCTGTTTGTGTATGTGTGTATGTGTATACATATATATATATTACATTTAATATTTATACATAAATTTACCTCAAGATGTTATTTTTCTATTTGGAACATGTTTCGGGTACTATCTTGTTCCCATCCTCAGCCTTCCGGTTTTTTTGTCTGGTGAAGTACATATGTGTTGTTGGTTGATAATTGTGGCTTCCTGTTGGCTTCTGGTATTTCAAGTTGGTTTTATTGTGTGTGATTGTCGTGTATGTGTTAGTTTTTTGTGTATTTTCAATGTTGAGTGCTTTGAATATTGTGTCATGTTTTGTATTGATTTGTATTTGTTCAGGTATTAGTTTGTTTTCTGTTTTATGTTTGTATATTT
The DNA here is from genome assembly GCA_034769895.1 of Magicicada septendecula. Lineage (NCBI taxonomy): Eukaryota > Metazoa > Arthropoda > Insecta > Hemiptera > Cicadidae > Magicicada > Magicicada septendecula. The sequence goes on along the minus strand of CM068367.1, from coordinate 307,738,528 downwards.
GTAAGTTTTCCCATATGTTCATTATGGTGCCTTTGTGTGGTATATGTTTTATTGGTGTTACATTGGTTATATCTGGGAATTCATGTCCTGTGTTTATTGCATGTGTGGCTAAATTGGATTTATATATTTCTGGATATAATAAGTAATAAGTAATAAGATATTATAAAGACTATGAAGGTATAGTTTAATATGTGAGCGAAGTGTTGTGCTGTGCGCGTATCAAATAGAAGGTTAAGGAAATTTATTCATATGTAGTTAAATGTGTTCTAGAAAAATCGAGACGACGGAAGTCAATGAACACGTGGCGAGTCCAGAATGTTCCTTAATTTAACATAGAATGAATAGGGAATACGCCTGTGCGCAGATAATCTGTGACGTCATTCTACAGCGCTGCAGCATTCATTGTACGAGATTATAAAAGCAGTTTGCAGTCAGTAGTGGAGTAGTGTTCATGTAGCGCTCAACGAGAGTAGTCTTCATACAGCACACAGCGAGAGCAGTCGCAGTGTTGTCAGCGTTCCATTTCAACATCTATTCCAGGCAGTCCTTGGGGCCCGTGGAGTCGAGGAAGCAGCGAGAATCGGCAGGGAACAACTACGGAGTAAGAGATCGTCTACTACCTTTCCTGAGCTTCGTTTGCTGATCGTGGCGGCTAAAACGGACACATAGAGCGAGACAATTCCTGGAGGCGGTGGGTGCAACGTGGAACACGGACAACGGATCGCTGGAGACCTGGACCGAGATCATCGACAGGGACGACAACGAAGACGACAAAGCAGGAAAGCAAAAATTTAAAATTAAATTTGTTTCACTAGTAAAGCTTTCAAAAGAAAAAGAACTTTCTAAATTTTGCCAATTATATCATTGTTAAATTAAAGAAAACTTTTATTTCAATTATAATCTGGTTAAAAAAGGTTTCGAAAATTCATAATTATATCACTGTTTAAATAAAGAAATATTTATTTCAATTTGAAGTTTGAAAGAAGATCTGAACATTTAAAGTTGTATAATTTGTTTAAAATAACTAGAAATATTTTTTATACACGTCACTGTAAAGAAAGAGACAATAAATATATATTAATCAATGGAGCATCCTTTTCTGCAAGTCTGGTTTGGGCTATAACCTGTTACCTTGCAAAATATATATATTGTAACAACCTCTACTTTTTCGACGTGTGTGGGTTGCGTCTATTTGATACTCTTCGATAATCTTACCTAATTAAGCCCTGCGATGGAAGCCAATTGTAACAACCTAATTCGTTGCTTTCTTTAAAATAAACCACGGGATCCTTTGCGGTTGATCCTCCGTAGGTATTACAGTTTAGTTGATAGAGAAAGAGAGAGAAAGAGAGAGAGTGAGCGGGGGGGGATGAGCGAGAGAGAATAAGCTCCTCTATTGTTTACTGTGTTATCGTTTTATTAAGCGTATTTTGCAACAGCTGTTTTCAAGGCGGCAACACGCGAAAGGTTATGTTCGCCGTTTATACCTCGTACGCTATGATGACTGCGGTAGTTTGCCCACTCTTCTCTGCTATTTACCAGTTTCCTGTAACAAATTCGCTATCTAAAAAGAATAACACAAAGTCAATTCCCTCAAAACGTATTTATTATCTGATATTGGTTTATACTTTTGAAACTATTAAATTCAGTTCATCGATTTTGAAATCAACTATTATCGAAATTATAACAACTTTCGATATATGTATTTCTATCATACAACAGATATATTCAATTGTATTTATAAACAAAATTAATAAATTATTTATCTCAGGGTGTTTTGTGATTCATTGAGCTGTAAGAAAGTCAGAATGCTTTGACAAGAGTATCATACTTTACAAGAAAAATATTTTATTCTTAAAGACTAGGTCAAAGAGTTCGTTTTTTAGACGCCAGAGCGCAGATTACACGAATTCATACAGCTGACAACCGAGAAACATGGCCGCTCTGAATGTTCTATTGAGATTATATTTTTACTGTTTTGAATTAAATAAATAAAGTTTGAAACGTTCTCACCAAGTTTTCTTATAGATTTAATTATTTTGTACTGGTTTCTAGTGTTCCAGTGTTCATTACTTGGTGGCAGTGGTGCCCACAGGGGGGGATCATAGCGCAAGTTGCGCATTGAGAATTTTTGGGGGGGATTTTCGGGTGTATTTTAAGGATTTTTGGGGGGGATTTTTTCAAGAATAACATTTTGAATCCAACATTGATGGAAATTTTTACCGTGTTTGTGCAAGAAACTAAGCTATTAGTAAAAAACTAAAGCAATTACATATCTTTATGATTGTTTTAACGAACTGGTGGCATAAATGTCTCTACCAGTACAACTAGTAGTAAATTTTGTTTTGGAATTTGGAAATCTGACCCTGGCAGCCTGCAGCAACATCCTGTCAATAAGTCAGAGTCCGTGACCGTGAATGTAAAAATGTGTGCGTGTCCTAAGCTTGTAGACCGGCGGGCAGTGGAGTAAAGGGGGCGGGTCCTCAGTTCTTATCTCTGGTCCACTAGCCGCGCGCGGCGGCAGTCTGCCCGTGAGTTTTACTCTGTAATGCGGTGCTTTGTTTGTGTGTGTTGGGGTTGGAATGTAATCTCGTGTTTCTTGATAGTTGTCAAAATGCCGAAACAACTGAAACAATCGTTTAAGAGTAAGTGTATGGAGGTTATGTGTAACACAACTCATCGAAAAGACAAGTGGTTAGAACATTGTAAGAAGAAATACGCCTATAAATTTAGACATAACCTAAACATTAGTTTTAAAATGGTTGAAGTGAAGTCCGGTGACGGCCCGTGGGTGAAATACGCTGATGCTGAATCTTCTCCTGACCCCAGTACCAGTCAACATCATAGTTTAGATTCCAGGTATGTAAAATATAATTATTTTTGTCTCGTTCAGTTACCGTTTGAATAGGCCAAAATATAAACATCTTTATATAAGATACAAAGGAATCGCTTTATTGCGAAATTTTTATTCGGGCTTATTAACATTTTTGTACTACCGGTAACATTTTATTATATTTGTTGTTCTGTTATTTGCACTAATACGGCAAACATTAAAAATAATAAAATAAAGCAAACAATAAAATAAAAACTTTGGGGAGGGGAGAGTTCTAAAATCGTTGTATTTTTTTTAGATCGAACGTAACCAGTGACGTTGCTAACGATGACCCTACAACTGAGGACATAGATGTACCATCAACTTCAAGTGCGAAACCCCCAGACGAGTCCCAAGATATAAATCCAACATTTGATATCGTGGAGGGTGGAAATGAAGATAAAATGCAAGCTAAAGCACCTCCTTCGTTTGTGACTTCAAATTTAAATACTAATTTATCGTTACCGTCAAATGTAGAGTTAGAAATCAGTAGCCCTTCAGGCTCAGATCTGAGCCCAGAAAACATTCAAGCAGATAATTCAGACCCATTACCTGGTGTTCATGATGTAGAAGACCCTGCATCGTTTGCCAACATCAAACTATCGGCGGAGGAGATAAATTTGGGTCTTCGACTAGAAAATCAAGATTTGTCTTCAATGAGTTTCCCTTCAACAGGCGGAAGAAAATTTAATCCAGCTTGGAAAATCACCACTTTACCTGATGGGACTAGAAGTAAGAAACTGGCTAGTTTATAGGCCGATGAAAGATGCGGTTTTTTGCCTGCATTGCACTCTATTTGCTCTGCCAGGAGAAAGAACGGTATGGGGTACAACTGGCTGCAGAGGTTGGACTGAGCATCGAGGCGAGCGCTACATAGAACAGCATGAACAGTCAAAACAGCATTTATCTTCCCAAGTCGCTAGAATCCAGTGGATATCGCAGAAAAGAATAGACTCCTCACTTGCAGAAGAATCTGACCAACTCGTTCATCACAACAGAGAAGTGTTGTCGGTAATAATTGATTGTTGTCGGTATTTAGGTGAAGAAATGCTAGCATTCAGAAAAAAGGATGTTTCAGAAGGGAAATGGGTGAAACTGTTCTCACTGATAGCTAAGTATAATCTCGATGCCAGAGTGTACCTTGAAAAGATAGAAAAAATGAGAAACCAAAAGGGAAAATTGGGGTCAAATTTTCTCAGTTATCGAAATGTATTTGACTTGATTAATGTTATGAGTAACATTATAGTCTCAAAAATAGTCAACAATATAAATTTAAATAACACCTACTCAGTCATGCTGGATTCAATACAAGACATAAGCAAAAAAGAATGCACAGCGGTTTTGCTCCGATATGTTGAGCACCTAGATGAGCAAGGAACTCCGAACAATCCAGTAAAACCGGGAGAATGGTTGATCAAAGTGTTCACAAGTGGCAACACAACAGGGGAAAACCTAGCCTACGAATTAATGAACACTCTAAAATCCATAGGAATCAACCCTAATGGCATGGTGGGGCAAAGCATGGACGGAGCAGGGAACATGAGAGGTCGGTTCAATGGCTTAAAATCTGTTGTCCTTAGAGAAATTCCCCGAGCATTTTATGTATGGTGTTATTCTCACCGGTTTGCATTAGTGGTAGAAAAGTCTATTGATGTTTGCCCTCAAATGCGAAACATGTTCTCCCTCCTTCAAGAGATGTACGTTTTCACGTCTGGGCATCGACGTCACCACATGTTTATCGACAATTTGAAAAAGGGCCTAGCACAAAACAAAATGAAAAGAGTAAAACGAGTGCAGACTACAGGATGGTCGAGTAAGAGTGATGCTCTCAAAACTGTGCCAACATGTTACAAAACCATCAAAGAGACCCTCAAAGAAATCTGTCTTGACAAGATATCTGACAATGACACTAAAGCGTCTGCGAAAGGACTGATCAACAGTATGTCAGATTATGAAAATATATGTGCCATGCACACTGCTTCAACTATATTTAAAGTTCTTTCTCCAATCACAATTTGCTTACAAGCCAAATCAGTTGATTATGGCATGATACCAGCAGTTATCTCAGAGACGAAGGCGAAACTGAAGACATTAAGAAGTGAAAAAGAGTGGGACAAACTTACAAATTCAATAACACAATTTTCTGATCAGCACAACGTCTCGCAAGTCCGAACTCAGCGAAACCGAAAATGGAAACGCCTCATAGACGAACTTTCGATAGACGAAAAAATTGATGACCCTGTAAAGAAAATGAAGGTTGAGGTTTATTTCCTAGTCTTAGATTCATTATTGTCTCAACTGAATGATCGTTTCCCGGACAGCTCGCTTGCCATGGTTAAACAAATGTCTTATTTTTCTCATGGAGGAATTATGAAAATCGCACATGAATTGGAGACTGGAAAAGACTTCAACCCCGATAAGATAAAAGAGCTGTGTGAGTATCACAACCTGGACAATGACCTAATTGCTTCAGAATTGGAGACGTTTTGCAATGTGTACAAAGTCACTCAAGCAAACATCGACATATCAGACATGTTACATTCCCCTGAAGCTGAAAGGATGGAGATAACAGAGGATGAAGTGCAAATCCCGGCGGGGGCAGAGGATCCAGATGGCAGTAAAAATGAGGAGGTAAAGGAAGGAAATTTACAAAGTGAGAAACATAGGATGATGTTTTAGTAACGGGGCAATATGTGACGGTACATTTCATCACATATATATAACATATATTATAACAATAAGATATCAATAACAAGTAATAGCACAAGCCATGAAAGAAAAAAAATCTTATTAAGAAGTATGTAATAAAAATTAAAATATCAATTCCAACAGCCAACAAAAGTAATCAAAGAAGATTAAATAAATATTTTGTAAGAAACCGTAGTTATAAAAAGAAATTCAGAAAAATACAAACAAAGAAAAATGTCTAATAACGTGAAAAAAAACCCAATAGTTGGTTGGTGAGGGGCATGAACAAATCCAAGATAAACCAATCGAACATGAACTACAGATGTATTGATGATAAAAAAAAAAGAAACGTGCGACAATGTATACCAAAAGAAAAATCAACATTTAATAGAAAATATGAGAAGAGGCAAAGAACTAGGATTAAAACTTGGAAGAGAATTTTGAACCAAGAGACATAACAAATAGACCCAATTTAATAAGTAAACTAGTCCCATTCTTTTAAGAACGATAACTTGGTAGGAAGACCCAATAAATATAAAACGAAGTTAAGAATACAGTGCAATAGAATAAATAATAACAGAATATGTACTAGTATAAGAAACCATTTTAAGTCAATAAACTAAAACAAGTAAAGGTAGAGAGAGTGCACTCCCAAAATAATTGAGTGATGATCGAAAGATCATGATATAAACCAGTGGGGAGGTGAAAGTTAGTGGGGGAAATTAAAGTGATAATGTTATTATGAACCACATATATGGAAGTAAGAACCAAAGTATAGTGTAAAGTGTTTTTTTTTAAGTGTTCTATAAACTACAATTTTCTATTTCATGACCAATTATTTACCCATAGGGTTATAAACACATAATAATTTTAAAATAGCAAACAGTTATTGTTTGTTATGATATAATTAGAAAATAGGAATAGTGATATACAAAAGAGTTAGGGTAATAAACACCCATGTTTAGTTGTGTTAGAAATAGTTAATATGGGGAACCTGTGTGCACCATTAATTTCAATATTATAAATAGTTTTGTTAAAAAAAATTTTAATTGTTTATAAAACAGGATGTTCATAAATTATTCAAATATGTTAATCAGGTAAATGGGAAGGATCTAATTGTATAAAAAAGCTATTATACAGAAATAACTAACTGCTAGGCATACAGGCCCAAAGAATTGAGCCAGACTCAAGCAACATTGTCGATTGTTATTTAGATAAACATTACCAAATTAAATAAAACCAAAAATAAAAGCTTTATTGTGATAAAATAGAAAGATGTTAATGGAAGGAGATGTATAATCCATCCATTACTCTCATAATATGGATATGAAGCATAATTGTAAAGTGTTTAGTAAGCCACTAAGATGACATGGCTTCAGTATTATTGTTATTGTCAGAAAAATAGGTATTTTTATTTAAATTAATGATATTGTATGTAAAGTAGGAATACTCAGAATTATGTTTAGTAGTAAGAATAACAATGTTAGAAAATATTAGATATGTAAGACATACAATAGAAATGTCAAACAAGATTAGGTCAATGCCTCAAAACACAAAACTATAAACCTGTCAACACACCCGATTAGAGGCCAAAATGGGGCGTAATGAGTATCAAAACGATTTAATTTTAATAAACAATAAAATGGTACTAATTAGAAGTAAATTAAAGTTAAAATAAATAAAAAGTAATTTGAGGTGACAGAATTAAAATCGCCAGGTTTCAAATAGTTTTTAGTCACGTGACTTGGGGTCAGAAATTTAGACCAATCACAAAACACAAAAGCCAGGTCACCAACGGAACTTAAACGTATTTTCAGGAACAGTTGATTGTTAGGCGTTAAACCAAAACTTCAACAGCGTATTGCTGGCAGTAAAAATTAAGATAAACTGAAAGAAAACTTACTCCAGGAGGGGCATTTCCAGTAAAACTTAACACAGAAAAGATCGACAGCACATGACACGGCACCAGAACAAAGAAAAACCAATACACTGATGAGAATTTAAGAAAATAGCCACTCAACCCAAGGCGTCCATTCCGAATATACAACCAATCGGTGAGGAAATTTTGGTTAAGCCCAGGATACCACTACATAACATCACGCCATAATTTCCACCAAAAAACATAGCTGTTCCAGATAAAGGAAGCTGTATACTTTAGTTATATTACTATAAACTATTATTACTAAAACTTTATTTAGAGCACTCTAATTGGATTTAAAAAAATATATTTGTCCGAAATACGAATCAGGCAGTCGGCCATGTTTCATTTTCGGCATTCGCTCTAAGCACTATTGCAACTTCTGAAAGTGAATAATTTTGACAAACATTATTACATACACTTTGTTAGTTGATAAGAGGTAGATATATGTTTGTAATGCATTGTATTTTTAAGTGAAAGCATATTCCATATCTTTCCTAGCAGCTTCAAGAACCCATTACCTGAGAAATATAAAATATATATTGTGAAATTTTTTTTATGTTGCGGACTATTTGTCACGGCGGATGAACTCATCCAACTGTAAATGTTCGACTAATAGAACGGAAATTTGATCAATGTTTTAAAGAGATAACGAATAAAAAATATAATTTGTCAATCATATTGTGACGATTTCATTAATAAAAATATGTTAATTAATTAAGTTTATCAACTTAAAATCTCACATTGTAAACTAAATCTTATGGCAATCATTTAATAATAATAATATTTAATATAAGTCTAATAATAAAATTAAAAGGGAATGGAATTGTACAGAAAGGGTAAAGCTTATTAATTTATTCCTGCATAAACAAGAACTGACCAGAATTAACTTGTTTTCTGACCCCTAAATAAACTAAGTATTATTGTAAATTTGTTATTATTTAAATAATTAATTAAGACCATTGTTACGTACTTTGATAACTTCTGCAACTAAGAATATCACGATTTAATTATTTAATCAACCGTAGTCCTTTAATTAAAATTAGAAAAACGGAACTACTTTTATGTTGCCTAGTAATTGTCTTGAGATTACTACGCTCCCCTTAACTATTTTCTTCCACTTGTAATGGAGCGCTCAAGCCGTAAGCAGCGTAAAGCGTTGTTTCGCTATGTGTATATATAAAAATGTGAAAGGGTTGATACAATGACTGTTTAAATAAGTAATTTGTGTGGTGATGACATCTCTCTATATTATAAACTAACGGACTATGTAAATAATACAGTATTACAACCTAGAAGGTGATAGTCAACTAATCTATCATCATGTGAAGTGTATAACAGTGAAACAAACTTTCTATCTATGTATTCTAACTACAAGAATTACTAAGAATAACTACAGTCGCCGGAGATGAATGTACCACACCATGAATGATTTCACATACTTCTAGAACTTCACCATCACAGTATGATAAGGTAACGACTGAACTTCAAGAAACATCAGGAGGACCGAAGGACGAATTCTGCAGCCACTTCAGGAAACACACAGGTGACATGGAGGCTTGTCTTCCATGGTTAAGAGTTACAAAATTATAAACCCAAAAAGACAATTTAAATTATCATATTAAAGACTTGAAAACTTATGTTTAAATGTAATAACATTAAAGACTTTAGAAACCTGACATTTTAGGTAACATGTAGTATAAAATCTAATAACGCTAGTTATAGCAAAAAGGTAAAGTTTAAACTAAAAGTTTTGTTGTTTTAGAAGATTAGTAAAAACAAAAAACCATTCTTCAAATGGTTAGAGTTTCAATATTGTACATGGCAAGGTGACCATAATTCATTTAATATATTTAATCCCGGATCCGTGGAATTAATCTATAAGACGTACATCATATTTTGAGGCCCCTTTGTAAAGTAGTAATTTATATATTTAATCATATAGTAAACTATATTGTTTGAGAACTTTCAATAGAGAACATAATCACCAAATGTAATAAAGAGATGTCATCTAAGTACCGAGTAAAATGAGTGCATAAATCAACAGTCTCCCCTTCCTAATATCCTGCTATATAAATTGTTTATTTGTTGTGATTATTTTCAGTGCTTCACAACGAAGGCAGCCGGTATAATTGGCACATCCAATTATTACTGGTTCCCTAGGTTATAACTCAAGAGAAGAGGTTATAATTTGCGCCACTCTGCTATTTTGCTAATCTGCTGCTATTTTGCGAATTTGCTAATTTTGCGGAAAAAAAAAGAAAGAAGTAATTGCGTCCCGATATCCCACGCACAAAAGCTGTTGATCTATACACTCATGTATTTCAATATGTGTCAGAGTTTGAAATAAGATAAAAAAAATAATAATTAATATTATAGTAATATAGTATAAATAACTTTATTAGTAAATATAATATGTGTAACGTAATATTAGCATATAATCCAATGTAAACAAACCATGTCGGTACTTGTTAAAAGTCCCATTCATATACGTGCCACATTCTCGACAATCTCGGACGGGTAGTTTCCTGCTGCCGTTTGTTTAAAATTGTCATTGTTTAGTTGAGTTGAAAATAAGTCACCCTCCTTGTGTGGTCTATTGTTATAAGAAGCGTGTCTGTTCATGTGTTAGTAACCGAAGGGGGAATCTTTTGTCGTACGCATATTCATGCATGTGTGAAATTTCTCTCTCTCTCTCAAAGTAAAACGATAAAGGTTGTCATAACATTTTATGTGTTTATTTGTAAAAAAAAAAAAGAAAAAGGAGTAAGAACACGATTGATTTATAGTTTTATATTTTTGTGTAAAAAAAAAAAAAGGTAGCGTTGTATCGTAACTAATGCAAATGTTTAATAATAACTGTTAATAAATGTTTACCATGTACTAAAGTGTATAGGCGATAATTGTGTATAGGATAGTAGAGCAAATAATATTATGACTTAAAGTTCAAATGAATAAATGACTTAGTTAACCCTCCCTTGTTAGATAAAGTATTAAACCCCAGGTCCAAAAACAGTAAACTTGTAACTTGAGCCAAATAAATTAATAATAATAAATAAAGTGTGCTAAATAATTATGGTAAGTCGATAGGAAATAATTCTAGGTAAGTTTTTTTTAAACCCCAAAGTAATAGTAAGTGAATAATAAAGGCTGAATAAATCTTAAGTTAAACTAAATTTGTGTAACGTGTAGCAGTAAATAAGAGAAAGGTAAATAATAATAAAAGTATAGTTGAATAGTCAACAACCAGTTGTGGCCAGTAAGAGAACAATAAAGCGTGTTAAGAAATTGTAGTAAGCTGCCACACACTCTCCCTATTGTGATAAACCGTTGCCTCCCTAAACAATGAATACCACCGCGCGTGAAATACAATGAATTGTGTAAAGTCTCTCCCCTTCCGCAAAGTTGTCTAGTTATGGTTAAAGAGATAATAAGAATTACCATCGTGAGATTCCGCTTCTCTCAAGTAACTATAATCTAGAGTGGAGTATGGGATCTTCTTTAGATTGTTTTAGAAGTACGTCTATGGTATATAATCAAGATAGAATTATATACATGTAAAGTAACTAGTCACAACGGCGCCGGCTGAAAAGGATAATGATGAGGCCAAGAGAGCCAAGAGATCATTTATGAATGCTGAAAGCTAACCTGTAGTGTCAGAGTAAGCTGATGTCAGTCGGGCCACGATATTGTGAGTTACTGTAATTAGGGAAATTAGTATTATAAGTTAGTACTGTAAGAAGTGAGATAAAGGGAATTTCACGAAGGCGAACATTTAAATGAGAACTAGATCATTAAAAAAAGAATTAAAAAAAAAAAAAAAAACCGTGTACTACTAATAATAAATAATAATAATAGAGAAATTACACACGGAAATCCCTAAACATACTCTCGGTATATTCAAAAAAAAATTATACCGGCGTCTCTGGCTTAAGCGGCGGAGTATGTGACGATTTCATTAATAAAAATATGTTAATTAATTAAGTTGATAATATATAGGCGGAGAAATTTTAAATTCTTAATAAAATCTCACATTGTAAACTAAATCATATGGCAATCATTTAATAATAATAATATTTAATATAAGTCTAATAATAAAATTAAAAGGGAATGGAATTGTACAGAAAGGGTAAAGCTTATTAATTTATTCCTGCATAAACAAGAACTGACCAGAATTAACTTGTTTTCTGACCCCTAAATAAACTAAGTATTATTGTAAATTTGTTATTATTTAAATAATTAATTAAGACCATTGTTACGTACTTTGATAACTTCTGCAACTAAGAATATCACGATTTAATTATTTAATCAACCGTAGTCCTTTAATTAAAATTAGAAAAACGGAACTACTTTTATGTTGCCTAGTAATTGTCTTGAGATTACTACGCTCCCCTTAACTATTTTCTTCCACTTGTAATGGAGCGCTCAAGCCGTAAGCAGCGTAAAGCGTTGTTTCGCTATGTGTATATATAAAAATGTGAAAGGGTTGATACAATGACTGTTTAAATAAGTAATTTGTGTGGTGATGACATCTCTCTATATTATAAACTAACGGACTATGTAAATAATACAGTATTACAACCTAGAAGGTGATAGTCAACTAATCTATCATCATGTGAAGTGTATAACAGTGAAACAAACTTTCTATCTATGTATTCTAACTACAAGAATTACTAAGAATAACTACAGTCGCCGGAGATGAATGTACCACACCATGAATGATTTCACATACTTCTAGAACTTCACCATCACAGTATGATAAGGTAACGACTGAACTTCAAGAAACATCAGGAGGACCGAAGGACGAATTCTGCAGCCACTTCAGGAAACACACAGGTGACATGGAGGCTTGTCTTCCATGGTTAAGAGTTACAAAATTATAAACCCAAAAAGACAATTTAAATTATCATATTAAAGACTTGAAAACTTATGTTTAAATGTAATAACATTAAAGACTTTAGAAACCTGACATTTTAGGTAACATGTAGTATAAAATCTAATAACGCTAGTTATAGCAAAAAGGTAAAGTTTAAACTAAAAGTTTTGTTGTTTTAGAAGATTAGTAAAAACAAAAAACCATTCTTCAAATGGTTAGAGTTTCAATATTGTACATGGCAAGGTGACCATAATTCATTTAATATATTTAATCCCGGATCCGTGGAATTAATCTATAAGACGTACATCATATTTTGAGGCCCTTTTGTAAAGTAGTAATTTATATATTTAATCATATAGTAAACTATATTGTTTGAGAACTTTCAATAGAGAACATAATCACCAAATGTAATAAAGAGATGTCATCTAAGTACCGAGTAAAATGAGTGCATAAATCAACAGTCTCCCCTTCCTAATATCCTGCTATATAAATTGTTTATTTGTTGTGATTATTTTCAGTGCTTCACAACGAAGGCAGCCGGTATAATTGGCACATCCAATTATTACTGGTTCCCTAGGTTATAACTCAAGAGAAGAGGTTATAATATCAGTTCTATTTTATTTCAGTAAAATGGTTATAAAGATCATTAATTACAGGAGACAGAAGAGAAAATTTGTAGTGGGCGCAAGAATATCTATCACGCATCCAGCAAAGCGAATAAGTATACAGCCAGACACGAAAGTAGATCCAGTGGGCTGCGTAACACGATCTGTTTAACAATTACAGAACAAATATTATTTACGCGCCGATTTCAAACGAACGGTGGCACACTACATTCTCATCCCTATAAAATCGTTGTTAATCAACGAATACTGAAATACCATAACCAAATTACTAAATACTAGTAAACGATAATCAAATAACTGATAGAAATAATAGTCACGAATATAAGAACATTTACAAATCGATTGACGATTACAAACAAGTTTTAAAAGGTAAATTTATTCGTTATCCGGGCATACAAGACACATCGCGAAAGCATCTGCGTTTTATTAAACACCCGTACACTAATTAGTTTTATTACAATATATATATATATATATATAAAATAGTAGTAAAAATTCTAATCATTTAAATTAAATCTAGAGTAACTGTATTGCTAAATCGGTTATATTAGCATAAAAAAGTTTTCGTTCACTGTATTTGAACTATACCAGTGAAATATAGTCCTAAAATTATTATGACTTACAGGTTGAAATGTTACAATTAATATATAAAATTCCCTGTTTTTGAAAACAGTTTGCAAATAATTTTGTTTTTAAAATGAAGATATTATTTAAGTTATTAAAATATTATTTTAAAATTAAAAGTAATAGCACTTTAATATTAAAATATTACTTCACTTGATATTTATAACCGACTACCAAAGCCACTTGGATACAAAATTGACGTTGAATCAGATTTATAAACTTACAGTTCTTTTGTTCGGGAGCAGGGAACAGTAATACTTTACTACACCTATGCATATGGTACAAAAAATAGCAGGTAGATGGCACATAAATTGTATCAGCCAGATGGCTGTTTCGCGAGAGGATGTGATAAAATGTTGCTTCTACCTCGCGCAAAGCATTGAAAATTAGAAGCTGATGTGGTCGGACACAAAAATAATGTACCATCTTAATTCTAGAAAAATGTCTGTTTCAGCGATAGCGATTGGGGTGAGAAATTGTCTTACCTATTTGATTTATGGTCAAGTAGAACTTATCTGATTTTAAGTGGCATTCGAGTTCATCTAATTTTGTTGTTGAATACTTTGTACTACTCGGAAAATATTTCGAAATAACTTTCACTAATAAAATCAGCGTTTCAAGAGCAATATTGATGTCAAAGGAATAACAGAATCATTTCAAGGTTATTGCTAATATCGACTCCGGTTCCGAGATTTGCACAGGGCGTGATCGCCTTGTAGGCATACACAAATTGCGACAGAAATTGAATTAGCCAACGACTAAGTAGTAGATGTTCTCAACGATAAAACCTACGACAAATACTATAATAAGCTTGGTGTTTTAAAAACTTAGGGGAGCTTGTGTTGTCAAATATGCATAGTCTGAGAGGAATGGAAATTCAGACATTTAGGAATAGACGGTGAATAGTGTTTTTAATTCAACCGAGTAATACATGTGTTTAATGAATGTGATAATTACACACACTCTTATTTTACATAGTTGATGCAGGCACCCATAAAGCACTGTACACACGAAAGAATGGGATTCAGTGAGTCATTAATGCCACTAGTCACTTTTTATTATAGAGAAAAGTTTTATTTGCTGAGAAAATTCCACAGATGTTTTTTGTGTTGTCTATAGCCTTCTGTAGTCACCAGAACAGAACGTGTTAAAATATTGTTATGGCGATAGCATGTATCGTCGCCTTTAAACATTGGAAAAAAATATTTGTATATCAGAAGAATTGTTACTTATAACTTTAATATCAGTTTCATCACATAAATACATTTGTATACATATAACAATTATTCAAATTTACGTTCGTCTAGCACATACTTTTCATGTAACAACAATAAATATCACCATACGTCATATTTCACCTTATGCCAACTTACTGGCATAATAAACCACACAAGTCACTTATTACAGGTGTCTGCACAAAATAATTCACAAGTAATGCTTTACACAAGTTACCACAGTCTAATAAAAAACCGTGAATTGCAACTTTACACTAAAACTATAATGACACGTTTTATCTTTTCAAATGGAAAACAAAAACTCACAAATCAATTGATCGACAGTTTCTAAGACAACCTTTTTATACTCATACTGTGTAACGATGAATTTAACTATATTGTTTCCGATAATGGTAGAACAATTGACCAGCTTTTTGAAGTCGTAGGAACCTTCAAAACATGCAAAAGGGATTGCGTCATGCTGCTGCTCACAAAATGCGAGCAAAGCGTCACGTATGCGCCGTAGTCATTTTTCTGTCATCTCAAAACAACAATATTTTCTTTTCCACATGTCGTTAACTAACGTGTCATCTTTTTTTTTAATGAGTCACACTCGGAAATCACTTGAAGGCCACCTGCATGCTTCCGTGCTTCCACTGTAACATTACTTTTAACTATTGAGACAGGTCTGTGTTTTGGAATATGAAACAAGTTTGGTTGGCATTTAAAATAATTTAAAATTTAAATAAATTTTTAATTAAATATATAATTAAATTTATACGTGACGCAACGTGTCGCAGAAAATACTGATATTATAAAAATTTTGTTTATTAATATTGTATTTTTACTAATAAATAATTATTCATATATACTGTAACTGTACACTACATCCACCAACGTACCGAAAATTAATTTGAAAGCCACTACTGTTAAGAATACATAAAAGGACCAGAATACCACCAGGGATACAGAAGGAGAAAGTATCATATGGTAAAATAAGTGAAGTATCATGAAGGAGTAATTACTAGTAAATGTACCAATAAAGAAGAAAAGAAGACTAAAGACGAGACGACTGACATACCTTATCCACTAGATCAGTGAGAAGAACAACGGAAGCAAAAGAAGAGAAATAAATCAGTGAGAAGAACACAATGAAAACCCAACAAAAGAAGAAAGAAGAATCAGGGAGAAGAACACAACAATAAAGAACCTCAAGAAAGAAGAAAGAAGAAACAATGCGAAATACACAAGTGAAAACAACATCATGTATAAAATAAATAAGAGTGAGAAAGAGATCAGTGAAGAAAAGAAGAAGGAAGATATCCAGACCAGACACAACAAAAAAGGGAAAGGAATTGAAATATAACGAACTAACATAAACCTATGAAGGAATAATTGTACTAAGAAGAAAGAAGAAATGTTAATTAATTACATGATATAAATCCCTAAGCTGTATGGTAAAGTCAACACTGACCACAACTCATTTGATGAATACATTCCTTGTCCATGTAGAATAAACTGTAATCAATAAGGACTAAGTATTGTAAATAAAGAATCACCAAGAAACTGAATAAGAATAGGATAAGTTTATTTTAGCTAAATGATGTGTAGATATAAAAAGAAGATTAGGTTCCAAAATATAAATGATCAGTTGTACAGTGGGATTGATGTTAGTAAAATCCCACTAATTAACAATAATTAAGACAATAAAAGAGTAAACCAAAGGTACAATAATAATAACCAACAACCAATGTACAAACATTGAGTGAAAGCCAATCAACCAGGTTAATGCAAAAATACACAGCCAGCGGCAACACATTACTGCTTACCAAACATGCAACATAACCTAATCTTGGCTACCGGTTTTCACTAAAACTTAAGAAAAACAAAGCCAAAATAATATCAAACCAGAATGTATTGAGCTAGGAAGTAACTAGATGATATAAGGAACGTTTTGTACACAATAGATGATATAATACCTAAATATAAAAGCTATATTAATGTAATCCAATATAACTATATGCTTGTGATAATAAAGATACATGATGCAACCAAATTATGTTATAAACTTGTTATACAAAAGTAGTAACTCAACTAACAACTTGAAGTGAGACAGAATACTGTTCAAATGAATAAATTCAACCAAGATAAATATCTAAATAATCAAAATAACAATAATAACAATAAAACTATAGTAACAACTAGCTGCAAGCAATCTTGATAACTACTAAACCAAGGTGATAACCAGTACAAATGCAGAATGAACTGCAACACATGGATAACGATGTCATTGAGACCATTATAATTATCATTTGAATAACAATAGGAATAATATGTATAGAATACAAAGCATACAGTAAGGTAACTCCATGAAGTATGATAAGCCTACTTAACAAACAATAATTAAGGCAATAGACTCATAATGTAGGGAAAAAGATCACTGTCAATAGTGACTACACCCATTAATGTGTAAATAGGCCCTATTAGAAATTAGTTAAATGTTAGTATTATTAAAATATAAGAAAAAACAAATATGTATAGTCATAGACCTAGGATTGAATCTATGAAAACGGACATAGTATTAATATTAAGGCATAGTTTTAAGGGAAAATTGAACAGTAAGATAAGAATACGTTATTACCATCGAATATGGAATAAAAACAATGTATTATAAATAAATAATAGCTTAATGGACACTAAGTGTAAATACCAAGTGCGATTTCAGCAACCCCGAATCCGAAATATATATTCAAAATAATCGTCATAAAAAATTAGAAACAATGAGGTTAATTAAAATGACATCAGTGCAGTTATAAGTAAGATATTGGACTTATAAAAATAATTGTATGATTCTGAGCCCTTGCGCGTGGGTATGTTGGCCACCAATTCTTAATCTCAACACCAAAAAGTGACGCGTTTGTAAGCGTCTGTTTTGACGAAGCCCGCCGAAAATAGACGAATTAAAATATATTGACCAATCAGATTCTATAAAAAATACGAAATGCATCATTCCGACAGAGGAAGCGAGGACAGTCTTTTACCAGCAACGAGACGAACTACATGCACGTCGTTTCTCCAGAAAAACGTGCGTTTGACAGCGGTCAGATGTAAACATACGCTAACCTCAAACCATGAGTGGAGGTTATGTCTACTAAAGAAAATAGTGCAGTATATTTTTATGTGAAAATAATTCGGAGTACATGCGCATAGGAGTGAGTGTAGTGCAGTTATAAAAAGTTTAATTAATTAATTAAAGAATTTTAATTAATTAAAAATTTTAAGAAAAAGTGTAACCCCTACGAACGACCAGTTACGCAAGTATCAAATACCCACAACCATTATATTATGATTGTATAGTAATATGTACGTAACAGAACGCTAATAGCGTATTGAATTAACATCAGTTAATCAATTAAATACCCAATTCCAAAAGGAAGGGAACTCTGTAATACAGATAAACAATGTCAAAATTGAAAGCTTTCATTAACGACAATTTTAACCATTTGTATAATTCTAATGTATTAGTATAAGTAAAGACATTGTTTAACCAATGAAGGGAGTATGTGCCCTAACCATTAGTAAGATAAGAGTGTTCAATATTTTATTTCAATAATTAATTAAGAGTTACACCAGGGGTGGCATAAATATATCAAATGAATTACAAATACCTGAGTTATGTATATCCAGTCTAGGAGATGATAATAATCCATGACACTGAATTCTAACAATTATTATCACTTGTTAACAAATAATCAGTAACTTTTAAACAAACAAATTTGCACAAACCTATTTCAACTTCAATGTTTAACCATGAACAGTTGTTCATATTTTATATTCTTTCAAAGTAATAATCAATGATTTTATATTTTATCTACTTATTATAACCGTAGCAATTTTATTAAATATGTGTATTTTGCAGACTCAAAGAACCTACTACTATTATTACTACTAATAATATTAATAACATTACAAGTTTAATAACACTTCATAACCTATTTGTTTACCAACAAAATTATTCGACTAGCCAAATGCAGTCATACCAACCTGAGATATTTAAATGTTTTACAGTCCATGTTCGAATTTAACTGTTAACCAAAAGGAAAGTAAATTATATTATTGTACTAAATTTTATTGTTCTAGAGTTGAATAAATCATTATTGTTATTTGAACCTTTGAAAGAGTTGGCTTCTATTGTAATCAGTAGATACAGCTTAGAGAAAAACGAGACGGTTGGTACCAAACTTCCAGAGCGAATCATTCAATGGAAAGATTTTTTCCAACCGCACCGAACTATATATATTACTATACAGTATAAATTATCGTAAATATCAAGTTTGTGTATGTTTATGTTAGTGTATAGGCAGGACATTACTGATCATCTCACCACCGCCGACCAACGGAGAGCCAACGGAACTTCAAGTGAATCAACTCTAAGAAGTGAATTAAAAACATTTGTAAACCAAATAAACTGATTTTTAAAACGACGATAAAAAGTGTAAGTAACCAATTTATTCACTATCGGATTCAACAATAGGTTGAATTGGGTGGAATAAATCACTAACCAACGACTTAATAATAAAGTACGAGCTTTGAATAATAATAATAAACAAATTACAAGACCCCATATTAAATAAATAACCCTGAGAATAATAATTAAAATATAGACGGATCTCGTCAACTAACAAATTGACACCAACAACGTGGGACGAAATAACACGGGAGCACCCGTCTTATAACAATACCTACCTCTCATTGTGTTATTTTTCAACAATGATTACTATTTGCTTGTCGAATGATTAAAGTGAGATATATTAGAGACACGTAAAACTTTAACAACTATGTTCTTCTAATCAAGCAAATTCTAGTTTTCAAAGAATTTTCAGTTTCCTTTGTCAACGGTCACGTCTTTCAGTTCGTTGTTCTTTTAGATTCCATATTATATTTGCTTGAGGACTTGTACTGAAAAAGAAACAGGTCACCTAGTTTCAAACTACGAAAAGGTTAACGACACCTTAGTCATATCAAAGACTAACGAATTGCGACATACCAGGAAAATGAAAGTTTCAGCTTTGTATTATAACAAAAGTAAAAAGGTATACATTAATGTAAATGAAAGGTTTTGTTAAGAATGACAAGAGGAGAAAGAAGATTGTGACTGACACTTAGTAGAGTGATAAAATATTAACAGAATATACATGTATAACAATTTAAATATCTATTCTTCATTTGTTTTTAGAGTTTGATTATTTTAAGGACTCGAAAAGTGTCTAAGTTGACAGTTCTTACGTCGTATTACTCTGTAGGGAACCACGTTAAAAACTGAATATATTTAGCTTCTATATTAAATAATCGTATAAAAATATGAGACATGTTAATGATGTTGATTACACCTTATCCCTTCCTGTTGCTTTATAATAAAACATCATCCTCATTTTAATATTTTTGTCTATCGAAATGACTACACGAAAGAGATAATTAACTTTCCTGCCGTACGCTGAATGCTCCTACATTGATATGGCAGAAATTATAATAATCCACTGCATGAAAAATGTTTCAATGAAAACATCTGAAGTATACTGTGAATTATTTATGTTAACAAAATATACGAAGGTTTTTGTTTCATTTGTAACAAAAAAATTTTAACATAAATATATTTTGCGGATTTATGGTAATACCAATACATTTATTCTAATTTAAGAAAATTTATTAATGTTATTATAATAACTATTAATTAACAAAGAGTCTAATCTTTAAAAATATTTTACTTTAATTGAAGTGGGCAGTATATGAATCCTGCTTCAATACTCATTGAGCTCAGATAGGTTCCACGATAGGTCTGGTAGTCAGGTCCTATCAATATTGTTGATTCGTTATTTTGTCAGACATTTATACAGAATTAGTTTCATTTCATGCCATATTTAAAAGCTGAAGTGTGTATTAATATAATTTCAGTAAGTAGTGGTCTTGCAGATTTGATCAATTACTGTTGCCTCATTTTTAGTTGATAATTCCCAGAATCCGTGGTGTAGAACATGCTTATAACGTCCTCTTCGCATGTTATGGAACGCTGTAATATTACTACTCCGAGTTGTACAAAGCCTAAAGATATCATGCTTTCCATCATTAACGCGTAATATGTAGGTTAAAAGAGGATCATGTTTAGAACAAATTGTTGCCAACAAGTAGTGTAATGAATGTAAAATGAAAATTTATGTATATTAGTTTTACAAAATTTTGTTCACATTTACTGTCTATAATGTAAAGAAATACTCTAATTTCAACCCATCTAGGCTTACCGAGAGCAGAGAGTAAGCTCGTGACAAAATACTAACAACTGTGCAGCAGACAAATATTTCGTGGACGTTAATGTAGTACTATTGTGTCTACGCTTCTCGTGTACCTCATTTATTTTCTACACACTGTCATTTTTTGCTAGTAATAATTCTGAATTTTGATTATTGCCATATGCGGTTTAAAATCTAACGAAGAGCTGCTTTTGCCATCGGATCATTTCTCACAAGGAAAGGAATTTACAATAACATTCTACATTAAATGTAAACGGTGCTGTCGTGCTATGGTGGAGAAGTAAATTACTCTACTACAACAAATCATATAGCCTACAGTTGAAAATTAAAAGTTAAAATTAAGAAGAAAATTAGCCTTTACATTTTTAAAATAAGTTCTCCCAAAACTCGCGGAAAATCTTTAAATATTCCCTCAATAATTCTGTTTTGATATTCTATTTATTAGATTTATATAATGTTATTTTTTCGTCGAGTTGTGTAATTTTAACGCAACAAAGAGCATACAACTGCGTATACTACATGTTAATTTAGGCCTACTAAACTCAATTGAAAATACTTGGACTTCAGGACAGTAACATTCAAATATATCCTGTTTATATAGGATATTTGTGCACTTCAGACACAAAATGACAAATAAAGCTAATATCAAAGGCTTATGCACACAAACGATACAGACCATCACATGGGTACAGAACATTGCAAATAACTAAAGATCAAAGGAACAAAATAGTCAAAATTTATAAGGTTTAAGTTAGGATAGTAACTCGTAGGAAGTCGTTTGTTGTTGGATTGTCGTTGTTTGACTTGGCGACATTTTCCCTCTTAACATTCCACATTTACCAAACGTCCACTAATAATCTACTTGAATTCCAATTGGTTTTATATAACTACACAATAACAACAGGAATACTAAAGATCTAGTACACTTGCATTTAATACATATTTTTTTGTGAAAATAATGAAAACTTTGTCGAAATTAAAAAAGTATTTAATATAAAATTATAAACAAAATTTCTTAAAGAAGTAAATAAGGTTGTCGGACATAGAGAGGTATAATTAACTCTCGTAAACCCGTCTAAATTTAAAACGAACAAAACTATGTGTTGAAGAAAGCTTTAACGTTCTCAGTTGAAGCAAATATAAATTTACAAAAAATTCAAACACCGAATTAAACATTGATATTTTCAACTCTCTTTTATTTAATTAGTTAACGACGCAAAGCATTCGCGAATACTGGCTGTCAGTCAGAGTTACTGTAATGTGAATACTTCTGCATTAAGTTAACTAGGATAGTCGCAATGTTTTGTACAGTTCTGGTAATTAAATTCAGAAACTATGTTCTCTATGTAACTTCTACTCCTGGGAAACGAGCATATTTCTTCTGTTTGTAGAACTCAAGTTGCAAAAGCAATTTGTTCTGCAGCCCACACTTCACTTGTGGTCCAAACAAGCTTCACAAGAATTTTGTTATCATCCAGCTCCCTCTGTACTCCTCCCAACCACGTTCGAATTTGTAGAGATTCCAAAGTACGTTAACTCGATTTGACAGTAAATAAAATATTCACTTATGTATCCGATTATTCAGATACTCCGTAAAATTATCATAGATGATTCGGATTGCGTGGAACTACAAGTTAATGTTATCGGTAGCACGCTGAATAATGCTGCATACACGTACATACACGTATTTTAGCTAACATGCATGTCAATTGCGCTGATTGTCTGATATTTGTCACGTGTTTTTAAACAATATGAAATCTCTATGAACTCATATTTTTTTTTATATTTTCAACATAAAACATAATGTAGCGTTTTGGTTGCAAATTGTTCTTGTTACTTCGAAGCGATCGGTACACAAAAAATCTGTTATACACTTCAGCTTTGTTTATATTCTACAATTACACTGTTAATTATAAAATAAACAGTCGTATACAATAATTCTAGGTACACAGTTGCCTAACACACTGACATTACATATACGGTAATTAATGTCACGCAACTATAGACAAAATACCTTTGTGTAATAGCACGCAATAAACTGCAAACTGAAGTTATCACGACAATGTGGTGATTCTGTATTTACAACTGGAAGGAACAGCGATGCGGCATGATAACAGTTAGGTAAGACATTGCCAGTTGTCCTTGCTCATCTTCTCCAAAGCAAAGAAGCATCGAGAACTCAGTTGTGCAAGCCACATATGATGTGGCAAACCTTCTCCGCGTAAAATTAACTTTGCGTAAACAGACATTTTTATTTTTACTTGATACTCACGCATATTTTCTTATAGCGAACATAATACTATAGAACAATATACTGCTTAAAAAGTATCTTAAACGTATACTTCCGTATCAAAACGTAATAACATGGGCAGTATATGGATGTTTCTAAGGCCATATGGTGTTACAAATGCGATAAACTGGTTACAAGACTCTGTAGGCCTACACTATTTTTTGCAATGTTGTCACAGTGAATTGAAATAACATAAAGGTATAGGTATCAAATAACTACCAAGTCGTGCGTACGCAGACGAAGTACGTGAGCAACCGTGGGTACGTTTTACGTGAACGTTTACATATTTAATTAAATAATATAAGTTTCTGAATTGAGTGACGTATTAGAAAGAAATGTAATCTTGTATTATTACACCTATCTTATTATGTTAGGTTCTAGTGTATAACTGAAAGGTACAACAAAAAGAAAGTACAAGTTGAATTTGAAACCATTATTGCTTATTATTTTTATTTGCTTTGCTTTTGTTTTGCTTTTTTGTTTATTTTTGTTTGCTTTTTATTGCTTATTAGGTCTGGTCAAATATTTTTGTCGTACAACTGAAAAGTACATCAAAAAGAAGGTACAAGTCAAAATGTGAAACAATTATTGCTTATTTTGCCTGATCAAATATTTTGCATTAAGAGTGTTACGACGGTCCAACTGATCGTCGAATGGTATAGTGGAAAACAAAATACAAGGCACCAGTTAGGCCTAAGTGTCTAAACACCAACTTTAATGATCACAATTAAACAGTTTGTAATCAACAAGATGGTCTCTTACAATAAATCAAACAAAAATTGTCCGCACGCAATAAAAGTGTCAACTAATAGAGTCCCGCACAATTATAAAACACATAACACTTCACTTCAATACTTTGTACTGCACTAGAATAAATCGCCAATAAAACTAAACGCCGCTGAATGCCTATATTTATACCCCGCTGAAATTCCAGGATTATCCACACTACGCGTTAGGGCTACACTACAGCGTAATTGCTTGCGGCCTTGACAGAGTGCGCGCGGCTGGCGAAGTCTGGAACAGTCTGGCTAACGCATGTTGAGATCACGTACGCACACAACATTATAGCTGGACTCGGCTGGAATAGCCGAGGAGCACGATCTGTATGTCGTATTAATGCCCTCTCTTTAAGCAACTGGCAAACTGGCAAACCATCTTGACCAGGCGATCTACATAGCTGGTCTACTTGCAAAGGATAATTCTCCGGATCTTCGAATTCAGTCTCGTGTGACTCGAACATCAAGTTCCCAGAAATATGAGCCTTCCGCTCAACCACTAGTTTTGCGGGAATCACTTCCGTTGCGTCATGTACTGATGACCTGTACGCCATTAGCTGGTAAAAGTTTGATTGATTCTCGTCAACAATCTCTTGCGTAACTTTATCTTCAGCAACGTTTAACCCGGGTGCTTCCATTAACTCAGGAACAAGCAGGAGTCTTGTCTCGACACCCATAGTTGGCTTTCCAATCACTTCTTTTGTCGTTACACTTATTTTTACTTCCTCTCTTAGTTCTTCTTCCATTTCCGCTTGCAATAGGAAGGTTTGCTCTTGACCAGACCTGTTGATTTTTTCTTCCGCCAATGGCACTTACTTAATCGAATGGTTGGTAGCCCCTGTCATTTTAGCTGTGCAAAGCTTTATCTTCTCTTGGCTAAACCTCAGGACATTCTCTCTTAAGTCCACAACGAATCCGTAGGTATTCATAATGTCCGTGCCAAGAATCACTTCATCGACAATGTCTGCAACGAGCATTTGGTGGCTAAACTAGAGAAGACCCAGGCGTACAGATACATCTACCTTTCTACCTTTCCTAGCACCTTGACGGGGCTTCCAGTCACAGTCTGTACTGTACAAGAGCTAATTCGAGGCTGGGGGCTACTGACTAAGTCGGGGCTCAAAATGGACACTATTGCGCCCGTGTCAACTCTAAATGATGATGGTTTACCTTCTGCAAATCCATTAACGATAAAGTTTCCACTGGTGTCATGTAACATGGAAACTGTGTGATGTTATGGGGCTTTACTTCACTAATCGGTGCGATCACTCTCTGTTCTCGGTATTTTGTTCTCCCAACAGTCTACATGTAGATGACCACGTTTTTCACAGTTGTAAGACTTCGGTTTTCTCTCTTTTTCACATCGTTCAAATCGTTGCGGCGCTCTTGAACTTCTGAATTGTTTATCCAACAACATTGTTTTTTTGCAGCCATCGTAACGGCAATGTGATACAGGGATCTTCTGACTACAATGTGGTGGCATAAACCCGTTAATGTAGTGGAATGCTGACTTAGCAGCTTTAAACCCTAGAGCGTAAACAGAAGCTTCTGAACTATTTCAGTCTCTTGCCATTAATAACATTTACTGAAGTTCACAATCTCCCATGCCATCAATAAATGTATGCACTACAAACCTCATTCGAAAATCTTCTGTTGATTCAGGATACGCTAATCTAATCAGTCTGTTGATACTTGTCTCAAACTTTTGAAGACTCTCCCTGGACCTTTGTCGTCTTGTTCTCAACATCATCTGACTGGCATCATGTTTACGGATTAATTACGAATTAGACTAGTCTGGTACAAAGTGTCCATTGTTTCCACTGTTAACGGTTCTATCCTACTTCTGACACCAATGGTACGACGGTCTACCTGATCGTCGTATGGTAGTGAAAAATACAAGACACCAATTAAGTCACTAATCACAAACAGTTTGTAATCAACAAGATAGTCTCTCACAACAAATCAAATAAAAATTGTTCACACGCAATAAAAATGTCAACTAATAGAGTTCCGCACAATTATAAAACCCATAACACTTCGCCACATTACTTCGAACCGCACTGGAATAAATCGCCACGAAATCTAAGCACCGCTGAATGTCTATATACCCCGCTGAAATTCCAGAATTATCCATAGTACGCGTCAGCGCTACACTAGAGGGTAATTGCTTGCTGCCTTGACACAGTGCGCGCGGATGGCGAAGTCTGGAACAGTCTGGCTAACGCATGTTGAGATCACGTACGCACACAATATTATAGCCGGGCTCCGCAGAAATAACCGAGAAACACTTAGCATTTTCTGTAATGTAGTAACAATAGTATAAAACAACGGAAGATAGAAAAGTGGTAAATTGTTACCTATAAACACAATAAAGAAGGGTGCGCCAAAAACTGTGAAAGCAATTGTATCTCAATAGTGACTTCAGCAAACTCGAAATCTCTAAAATAAGGAGTAAGTATTGATGTAACTTCATTTATTGTTCGTAATATTGAAAATTAGTTTCTTTTACTGTTTCTTTATTTAGAATACAAATTACAAGGTTCACTGATGCACGTACTGTGCTACTACTAGCAGCTACATTCCGTAATGTAAGTGGATGCGTCGTATTTTCCTAGCAATTTGCTTGGTCACCTGACGTAATTTGGTTATTCGACTCGTGTAACATTTTGTTTATTTCCGAAATGACACAATAAACAAGTATCAAGACGGACTATCCTTACGCATAAGATAACGCATAAATAATTACGTACAAATGGAACAAATGGGCGTTGTAATTTCATCTGTTCCCCTTTTTCTTTTTCTGTTTAACTCCCTCTTTTACTTTGACTATTTATCTCCACTTATAATAATGTCATTTTTTATTTTTATCAATTTTAATCTTTTGCCGTTGATTTTGTTAACAAATCAATTCATATCGTCTTCTTTAGTCATATATTCTTCTGTATTTCCTTTCCTCTGTATTCACTTGTCTGTCTTCAATGCATTTTGTTAATGCCTCTTATATCTCATTCCTGTTCTATATGTTTATCCGTATTAATTATTCTCATCTAATTACACACGCACGCGAGCGTGCGCGCGCACACACACACAACGTGTCTGTGTATTTTAATTTTATATGTAGGCCTATATAAAACGTTGGTTTTGACTTAAAAATTGTTTTGTCTTGAGTAAGAATGCATTATCTTTTTTCCTTTATTGGTTTTTATTTTTTGTAGTTACTCGTAAGACAATTCAAATATTTATTTTTTTCAGATTGGTAAGCAGCTGTGTATGGCACGTGTTTTGTACAGTTTCTGACGGAAACTCATCAGTCAAAGTTGTATGTTCACGTATTGTTAGCACAAAATGGGAATGTGAGTGCTACAAAGTTAATTACTTCTGTAGTGAAGCTAATAATCAGCAGCAAATGTTTACCAAGCCAATAATTTTACATTAGTTAGGGAATTATTACACATGTGTTTTATGTAGTCTGTTTTAGTAGTGTGACAACCTAGAAGCTTAATGTAACTATTGTCAGTAAACTCAGAGGAAACTTATGATGTAGCCTATATAATATCCTTTCTAAAAACTGTATTTTCTGGAATAGAGTATTCTTCTTGGTGTGAAGAGAAAACTGCACAAGTGTCTATACCCTTCTGTGTATGCTTCCATTATGGAGTTTCCTACAGTATTATATTATAATATTATGACATTATTCCATATAGTTTCTTCTGCAAGTAATGTATTACGTTTTATTTTGTTTCAATATAGTGTTACGACGGTCTACACGATCGTCGTAGGTACAGTGGAAACAAAATAAGTACAAGACACCAATTAAGTCACTAATCACACCTTTAATTGTTACAGTAAAACAGTTCGTAATTAACAACACAGTGTCTACAACAAATCAAATGAAAATTGTTCACACGCAATAAAATGTCCACTAATATTAAAACTCAACTGTATTACAATTATACCGTCCGAATATAAAACGCAACACTTCAATAATAACTACTTGAACGTA
Source organism: Magicicada septendecula (assembly GCA_034769895.1). Lineage (NCBI taxonomy): Eukaryota > Metazoa > Arthropoda > Insecta > Hemiptera > Cicadidae > Magicicada > Magicicada septendecula. The sequence continues at coordinate 307,710,336 of CM068367.1, read as the reverse complement.
CACAGTAATAACTCGAACCGCTCTGGAAATATATCGCACTAATACTCTCGAACCGCACTATCCAATATCTCGCATTGAACTGAAAACTAAGGCCGCTACCCGATGTATTTATAGTCACGCTCACACACCAGAAGCTTCCAAACTGCGTCTTATCACTCGTGAACTACGTGATTACTACGGCTTTGACACAGGCCGGGCGCCCGAGCGAAGCCCGGCACAGTCGAGAAGATTCTCGCAAAATGCGTATATTAGCACCTACGCCACACGCGTTACATCGAGATAGTTCTGGCACATTCGATAAGCGCGTAGATTGCTCTGTGCTGTCGTAGCAATACAGTACTTGCACACGAAACTATATTGAATAATATCATAATATTATATAATTGCTGCAAGAAACTTTGAGTTACGTATACAGAAAATAACAGTATTATGTTAATACAGAATATTTTATTACATTATTATCTCGGTAAGTCGTCCTACTTATGTTTCGCATAAAAGCTTTCCATCATTAGAAGATACTATCTGTGTTGTTAATATTTTTTATTTTATTAATTCGTTAATGATTAACCTATTCGTTAATAGGTATCATAGCTTATGGTTATGGAGAATTTCATTGAATTGCACGTAAGGAAAAATAAGAAATATACGTACAGAATTATATAGTTATTGTTGTTTACATAAAACACATGCACGTATATTAAATGTTGTGTGTACAATCTGATTATCATAAAATTTACAACCATGGGAAAAATTAATTTACGCCTAGTAAAATATTAGTAATCTCCTCATTTTGCTTTAAAGGTGTAGTTAGAACACGGACTTAAATGCCGTTTGTAATACAACAAATTATGTGTTCGTTTGCCACATTGATAATTTTTTTATATATAATGGAACGAAAGAAATATTCAATGAAATGTGTATAATCTAAAATCTTGAACTGAAAAGGGTGATAATTAATATCTCAATGTAACAGGTAATATGTCAGTTAAGCAGTTTTCTTTTACAGCCTATAAACTGTTATTTAATTAAACAATAATTATTATAGGAGGAAATACTGGAAGTGTTTTTCTCCAGTTTGAAAGAAATAAAGTGGTGCTTGGTTGTCTGCCATGGCAGTGTTTTGCGTGCTCATATTCATCTACCATTATACAATGCAATTGACCAGTGACTTACTCGATAAGTTCGGTCGCATATTATTGTGTTAAAGTTTGGTCGCTTGGATAGTAAATCAACTATGTTATAAAAAGTAATAGCGAATCACCAAGAATGTCTGAAATGATATTTGAAGTTGAAACATTTGAGTTTGCTGAACCAGAACCTTTTAAATAGTAACATTGTCATTACGAAATTGAAAGAATTGCGTAGCATAGTTTCAATCTATTTTGACGGAAAAGTAACAATCACAAAACATTTTCATTCGAAAACTTTTTCAGTTTCATACTGCTAGAGCCTTCATATCCATATTCTTAGAAATGTAGTAGGAGGGACTAAATTATAAAATAATGTTTTCTTTTCAAGCGTGTTAACCAAACAAAACCTTGTTACACACATTTGTCATTAACTCATATATGTAAAATATTTGTTTTATATTTGCCAAAGGATTATTTAGCAAATTAAATTGTTTTGAAGGTGATTGTTTAATTTTAAGATGTAGTTTGTTTACATTTAGCTCCTGCCTCAAGGCGATCAACACGCCTAAAATATAGACTTATTTCCCCTGGGTTAGAGAATTCCTATCATTTTTTATCTCTCCTGAATGGTTCTTTTTGAGAGACGTATTTCTTTACTTAACACAAATAAGGCTAGAAAAATGTGTCACCATAACCGGCGGTCACGTCAAAGATCTAAACCAGGTCTTTTTCGATGTCTCTAAGGTGTTGGAATATACATATTTAGCAACAGGTCGTAAGATTCTGAAAAATATCAACAAAATTCCTCTCTTAAATTTGATTATCTTATTTCTATTTTTCTATGACAGTAGAGTTCTTGAATGGGGAATAAATCACGTTCCCTGTTCTGAGACGTTTATTGCTTTCGTTGTCCACAATAAAAGTGTCTAAAAGCACCTGACCTATTACCGGTATTCTCCAACAAAGTAATGAAACAGTCAGAAATTATTATATTTTTATTTTTGCGGCGGAAATGGTTCTTTTGCCTACAAATATTATGCAAACTATGTGACTATTAATCTTTGGCGGCAGAGTTATTCTTATTTTGGCGACATCTGACATTTGCCGGGGATTTCATAAAACACCTCGCAAGCAATCTCCAGAGTCCCTTGGATTTTTAATATTGACAATGTTGACCACCTTCAGTCTGAACACAATCCTATTTAATTGTTCATCTCGCTGCTTAAGTGTAACATCGCCCTGCTATTTTTGTGAGTGTTTCTTGACTGTCACTAATGAAAAGCTGCTCCATAGAAATAATTCTCCTCTCTAAAGTCTGGCTATTTTTCTCTTTCCAATTAACTACGACAGAATGATTCTGCTTTCCAGTCACTGATTGATCTAGCTTTGTATAACTACGAGACAAATGGTCCAGTGGCGGGAGACACGGCTGCTACTAAGCACAATTTCACATTGAGAGCGACAGATTACAATCTTCTTTGGAAGGTCACAACTGTATCCCTAAAAAAATAACTTTTCTAAACAAGACTGATATAACTGTGGACATAAAGTTTAACAGAAAACATAGGACATTAATTATGAGCGGCGCACGTGAGGACTACCTACACTGTCAATTCTTTTTATCGTGTGATGAACAGAGGCTGGCTGTGTTTGAAAGGAAGATACTGAGAAAGAGTTATGGGGCAATTCGACAGGACGGAGTATGGAGAAAGAAAAATAATAATGAATTATATGCTAAGTACAATGAAATTACTGTTGTCCAATTTGCCAAAATTAATAGACTAAGATGGGCAGGGCACGTTCAGAGAATGGATGACGAACATACGGCATAAAGAATTATGAAACACACGCCAATAGGAAAAAGGAAGTTTGGTTGACCGAAAAAGAGATGGTTGGATCAGGTCAGCAGTGATGCGAGGAAGCTGGGCGCAGTGAGTTGGTGGCGGATGGCTGAGGACAGGAATAAGTGGAGGCAATTTCTTTTGGAGGCCAAGGCTTGATATGGGCTGTAGAGCCAAGGATGTATGTCTGTATGCATGTAGCCTATGTATTAATAAAATCTAAGTTACGTTAGGCCGAATGTTTTTCAGGCATATGTTCAAACGAGATTGTGTGGTACATTAGCTTTGCTTTTTACTCATTTTGCCAAAGAAAAAATTTGTTTTACACATTATATCCTTGTAAAAATATGTATGCATATTTATACGACCAGCAATGAAGTGGTGACATGAGTTGTACGGTAGAGTACGTACTGTAGGCTATCTATTGTGAACGGCACGTATATATGCAGTGTCGACAGACGATATATGGTTTACCTTGAAGTTGTGTATTTACAATTTGTTGTAGTCAGAAACAGCACCGTGTGGTGAGCTGTTCATCCTGACCGACAAATCGCTGCACCTTACACATTCATTCAATGTAAGACGTTCATTAATTACGTCGTTTTAATTTTCAAACAAATGACATTTTTACTAAACTCGTACATTCTTAAAATTTTAATTACATGGCCATTCCACCTAAAAGAATCAACTTAAGAACATTAGTAGCTTACTTATTTTTTTATTACTTTGCACTCTACATAAAATGTTATCCTTTCTATGTAAAGGAAAAAATAATGGTAAAAAAGTGGCTTGCTTAGCTTAAACTATTAGAGTGATCATGGGCTATTATAGTTGTTAAAATTTTAACTGCAAAACGTTTCGGCCTCTTAGCATCTGTGACTCAAGTGTAACACGATTGTAGTCTTAAAATTTAATTTAACTACCTGATATAATTTGCAGAAACAAGCAAGAATTATCAAAAAAATAAATAACTGTAAACAGGAAGAGTGAACTACAATAATTTTTCGACGATTTGTATCCTTGTTGTGTAGATTGTATCGCCAGTTAATTTTAAAATTTATTTAGTTCATGTAGAGACACGAGGAGTTATTAGTTTTGAGACGCTGTGTAGCTAAAACTTTAACATCGGTAATAGCCCGTGGACACAACCCAGAATATGATCACATTCTATCTAAACTAAGGTTTAAAGATCATGCTTTAACTAATTGTGTGTAGTTAGAGAAAAACAATTCCGATGTAGTGTAAGCGTTATGTCCTTTTCGTGCCTTCTTAGACATAAAAAGTAAGATTTTAATCACAACTTCAGTAATTCAATTGCTTAGAATATTCACTCTCTCGATTATCTTAAAGCTGATCATCTTTTAATTTTCCAGAATTGTGCACTACTGTCTGTTTCTGTTTGAATATTGTGTTATTGGTCCTCCAACAATTCGTTATTCTGTTTAAGGACATATATGTAAGACTGTCCTTCCATCTTCCTTTCCATTTTCGGTCCTGTTCTTAGTATCTGTTTTTAATACTCGTTTCGTATACGCAATGACTAAAAAAATTCCTTTTCCGAAACTTACATAGGCCTAATATCTCTCTTTCTAGAGGCTCAAAATTCAAATCCACACAAAAACGTGCATCACGGATTAGTGTTTAGTGTACGTTGCAATGTAGGTTTAAAATAATAGCTTTACTAGAAGACACAAGTACACAGCAACTTGTATTTAATTAAAAGCTTTGTTTGTCTGAGGTACTGATTAAGCCTGAACAAATTATTTATTGTATTTTAAATCACTAATGATTAAAATATCATCATTAGTTATTAAAATTAATAGTAGTTATTACATTAATAATAACTATAAAATAATAGTAGTTATTAAATTAAGAGTAGTTGCTATTATTATCAGATTGCAATGTCTTTCCTATTATAGCTGACTTTAAAAAAATGCAATCAATACTTATGTATGTGCCTACGTATATACACAAAATCTTATCGTACCTAGTATTATTAACTCCTAAAGGCAATGCCTTGTCGCTGTAGCCACGTCACTCTATCCCTTGCGATATTCTTCATTTCCTCATAGGACCCACTATTCACGACACTCATTGTGCTGCGGAAGTATGCAGTTCTTGGTCTTCCTTTGGGCTTCTTCCCCACTACTTTGCCCTCAAAGATGTTAGTTAAAAAAGCACTATGTCTGATCACATGCCCTATCAACTTAATCTTCCTCACCTCTATACTCCTAAGCAGTGTTCTATTCTCATTTATTTCCTCTAAGATCTGTTCATTCGTCTTCCTATCTGTCCAACTAGTTTTTGTCATTCATCGTACCTAGTATATCGTATACTTATTATATTGTACTGGGCACAGATCAAGTATGTACCAAAGAAAGCTGTCAAGGCAACAACACCAGAAAGAAACACTACAAGAAATCTGTCTAGGCTCATAGCCAGAGTGGGTGGACCATTGCCTAACAGGAGAAAGCTTTTAATGGGTGAGATTTTTACATGGCTGACAGGTGTAAGCTAATGCGCTAAAGAAAGAGAAAAAGTACAGAAAGGAGATAGCTTCAGTGCAATGAAAAGGAGCTAGTGGCGTTCTCTTAGCAAACCGTGTCAGTGCCAGATGTCCTGGTAGTTGTGGGGGTTATCCTCATCGATGTGATGGTTTACAAGAGGAAGATCTATAATTCAAAAGTGGGCACAGGAGGAGGTGTATCGACAGTTGATCCGAGGATTCTTCGTTTTTTTTTTAGTAGGTGAGACCTTCAAAACCCACCAGAGAGGATGACTGACTGCCTGGTAGAGTGTAATTTTTACTATTTCTGGTATAGGTCTAGCCCACCACAAGAAAAAAATGTAACTTACTCTATACAGTGGATAATATGTATTTCCCACAAATTTGTAAGAACATGCAATTATCATGATTGTAAGCAGTTCGGAAAAATTGTTCAATGATCTGTGTCATACGTGTTTGTAACAAGAACCTAAACTATGCTACCTTGAACGCATTGTTTAAAAACAATCTAATAAAAAAAGTAAATATCACTATAATATTGACGACTCGGAACACTAAGTTTTTTATAAGTAAAAACGTAAAGTTTTACCTTACAGCCTAAACCGGCTTTCACCTATAGAAGGCTTCATCAGAGGCTGTCGTTAGTAGCGCTGCTCGTCTTGTTGTTGGCGACGAGATAGTGTTTCGAAAGATTGAAGCTGTGTGTGTGTGGTGAGATGTGTTCGAATAATGCGTGCGATTTGAATTGTGTCTGTTCGTTTAGGATGTCGTTTTTATTTGTTTTTGTGTGTTTGTATATTTCTAATTGTTCTAGAGTGTCTAGTTTTCGGCCTTTTGTGTGTACGTGTAGTATGTTCATGTTATTGTCGATGTTTTTATATGTGTGGTTTGCTTCAATGAGGTGGTTTGCGAAGGTAGATTCTGTAGTGGTGTGGAGTGCTTTTGTGTGTTCAATGTACTCTGTTTGAAGCTACGTTTTGTCTGGCCTATGTAGAATTTACTGGAATTTGAACAATTTAGTTTATATACACCGGGTAGATCGAATTTGTTTTGTGCTTTGGGCATGCGTTTTGATAGTGTGTGTTCTGTTTTGTTAGTACTTTTGTAAGCGATTCTGTATCCTGCTTTTTTGAATTTGTGGGCATTTTTTTCTGTTTGTTTGTTGATGTATGTTAGTGTTATGAATTTGTTGTTTTCTGTCTTTGTCTGTTGTTTGTTTTGTGTAGGAGTTTACTGACTATTGTTCTGTCATAACCGTTAGACTCTGCTAGATATTTTATCGTGTTTAGTTCGTCTTTGTAGTCTATTTCATCTAAGGGGATGTTGTTAAGTCTATGTATCACGGTTCTAAAAGCAGCTAGTTTGTGTTGTATTGGGTGATTGGAGGTGTTGTGTATTAGTGTGTCAGTTGTAGTTGGTTTTCTGTATATACTAAATTTGTGCCTGTGTTCTAGTTTTGTGATGGAGAGGTCTCCATCGTAACGAACGTCATATTAAATTACATTTCCTGATTTGGAATTGTATAATAAAAAATTCATCCTAAAATATTCATTGATTCTTTGTAGGATATGGTTTTTAACTATTATCGGCGGTTTCAATTCACCGCCATGTATAATTTGTGTAAGGTGTTATGTGATAAGAGTATGATAGAAATAAAATATTTTGTTTTCTGTATCTGAATAATTTTTCACGTTATTTATATCATTAAATAAAATATTCATTTTATTTAATAACAACGCACGCACGCGCGTACACACGCACACATACACACAAAACAAATACAAAAACAACAGACCGAAAAATCAGCATAAACTTCTACATTTGAAAGGAAAGCAATTTTATGATGGCCCTTTTAGTTCTTTTAAATAGTTTTGTTGTGTAGAATACTATAAATGTCACCTGGAATATATTAATGCCTACCTTAGTCTGCTAACTGCCTCGGCACTATTTAGTAAAAATGTTGATTACTTATTATTGAACTGCCGGCAACAAAGTGGAGAGCATTTGATTTCAAATTATATCACTTTACAGAATTTAATAAACCTAACGACCAAAAATGTTACCGGTGTCTCCAATAAAATATTTTTATCTCCTCTTGTATTTAAAAATACGTTTTTATGTAAACAAATTATTTTAAAAATCGTGTCATCAAGCATCAAGTTGGATGACACGAATTAACCTGTCGATTAATTTCGATCTGTTTTTTAACTGAATATATAGTTTAAGGGAGGAAGTCGTACTGAATTTCAAAGTACACGTTCAGATTATAAAACAGATACCTATTATAATGTTCCAGCCTTAGATTATATTATTATAATATAAATCTGTACGTGGGAGGTAAAAGGCACTATGTCACAAAAGTAAATTTTACAGGAGAGGTTTAAAGTTTTTTGCGTTTGTTTGTTTGTTTACAGCTTGCTTATTTGTGAATATTTTTCATAAACTCTTATGCAGTTACTCTTTGGACTATTGATTTTTAAAATATAATAGGTACTGTAGTTTTTAACGTTTATAATTTTTTAAATGAAAAAATGAAAAAATTTGTGGACATAGTAAGGTTGCGATCTCTGTTATTTATTGAAATAGGACATAGTGCTCTATACCTCTGCATAAAGTAATAACAGTATAATAAACTAACAGCAGATTCCAATATTTGAAAAATGGACATAGTGCCCTTTACCTCTGCCATACAGAAATATATACATAAAATAAAAATAAAATAAAATAAAACAATTCGAAATAAATACATGTGTAAGACAGGGTGATAGTGTATCACCAAGTCTTTTAGCTGTGTCCTGGAGAAAGTAGTGACAATTTGGAATGAAAAATTAAAGTAATGGAAAATATCACCAATCATGTTGGCAAGAAGGAACAAACGTATTGAAATAAACTGTTTGCCATTCGCAGATGACTTTGCTGTACTTTCTGAACATCTGACATCTGCAGTTCTGCATTTCATTTTTTAGAGGACATAGCCAGTAGAACAGGCTTAAGCATTTCTGCAGAAAAAAACAAATTTCTCACAAACATTAAAAACGCGCCAAAATTCCTGGTAACATAAATTGGTCGAATAGAGAGGGTTCGAAATTTTAAGTATTTAGGAGAGATAATTCAACAGAATGGCTTGGAAAAATCTGCTATAGAAGAAAGAATTCATAAGATGGAAAGGGCATATGGTATAACTAAAGATATTTACAATAAAAAGTGGATATCTAAAAATGTGAAAATAAGGCATTACAGTACAGTAGTGAAGCCAGAATGCCTATATGCAAGTGAATGTCTAGCATTGAGTTACAATTTAGACAAACTAGAAATATTGGAAAGACGAATTATTAAGAAAATATTAGGCCCACGAAAAACTTCAGAAGGTTGGAAATTAAGAAATAATGATGAAATATATCAAAGTATAGAAAGTATAACAGAAACAATGAGAAAAAGAAGACTATTATTTTTTGGAAATTTATATAGAATGGACGACAATAGGTTGACAAAGCAAATCTTCAAATATCTGTGGGGGAACAAGTCAACATAAAGTTGGATTAAAGAAGTTCATAAAGAATTAGAAAAAAATAATATACACGCAGAAGAAGCAATTGAAGGAGAAGTTTTTCGGGCGAAAGTGTTAAAAATGGAGGGTGTCCAGGGTAGGAGAGAGAAAAACCCAGGTTCAAAGTGGACTGAACACAGGAAGAAGAGACACAGTGAGAAGATGAAAGAATATTGGTAAAAAGGAAAGAACAAACTGTAAAAATTGAAATTGTCATGTGGTCCCTAGATGGCCGATACGGAAAAAACAATTTAATTATTTTGTTTGCTTTCTTCAAATATGATATTTTTAAAAATGTTTTATCATCTTTTACAAATAATATTTACAACTGAGTTCTCAGGATGTAGGGTTCTTTGATACAACTAGACTTGAATTATGTCCAAAACCATAACAAATAACAAATAATAATACTTAACAACTAACATAAAAAAATTTACTAATACGAAAACAACTTTTGTTTATGAAAACAAATTATTTCAATCTGTATTGCTCTAGTTAGTTCGCTTGATCACCACTAGAAGCAGTGTTCACTATGTTTTGTTTAAAATCACACAATAACAATTATGTCCTTTGAAAGTTTCAATTATTTTCCATATCTTTTGTACCTATAGTAAAAATAATGTGTCTCAGAACATTATTTAGTGTTTACTATTTTATTGTACATAACACTATTAATCACTTGTTCTTTTTTGTTCACTAAGTGCTGTGTCATTCAGCGTTTTCCCATATTGAGGTTATTTAAAAATTTTAATCATCTTAAGTAGTTAATTACTGTATGTGATAGTACATAACTGTTTTTTCGACGAAATAATATGGTTAGGTCTCACCAATACATTGACTCAGATGTCAAAAGTCTTCGGAAACTTTTTAAAGTCTTTTTGGTAATATTAGTATGAAATCGCTCCTTGGTATTATTATTTCAATAGTATATAATTCCTCTTCATAAATTAGTTTGATTTCATTTAGTTGTAAGTTAGTTCTTTCTTATTTTATAATTTTATCTCGGAGCAGCATCGAATTGGTCTATCTCGTACAGAGGCTTTTTATAATTAATCAATTGAAGTTTATTTCGTTACCTGGCGAATGTTTCTCATTATTATTCAATTACAAAATGTGATTCGTTGAAAATTAAATCGGCGTTAAACTTAATGCGCAATAAACATCTAAAAATCTTTATGGTTTCTCAAAATTCCGAGATAACATATTATAACAACACAAACATTGATATATAATTTAATATGTATATCAATGTTATATAAATTGACCCTAAGTTCAGGGCCAATAAAACATAACAAATTATATAATGTATTGAATTCATGGGTGTAATCGTAATAAGAAGATCATACGTTATTTAAGTTTGAATTGTTCCATTATTTATATTTTATTAAACAAAATTTTTCATTTCGCATATAGAAATACTACTCATTATTATATCGTTTGTACGACTCCTTCGTACACAAATTATAGCTAACAATTTACATACACAGGTTATACACAAATCTTAATATCTAATATTAATTAATTGAATATTCATTTTGCTCTCGGGTTACTCATTGTGTGAGCATCTTTTTGCAATTTCTGATTAATTTACTTTAATAATGAAGTTAATTGTATTCCAATTTCTTTAATATTAATTAGTTTTAAAACTTTCTACTGCATATGCATTCTCCTTTATCAACCAAGACTTTATTAATTACGTTAACTCAAAAAATCAAATATTTATCTTATCATTTATGTTACTCTCAATTACTAAATTTTATACAAGAGATATTATTCTAATTTTACTCTAATTTTATATCTATTTACAATTAGTTATTTTAATACAGGTTGAATGTCTTGCATTCTAACTTTAATTAGTGTATTTCAAATGTCTGTAATTACATTGGTTCTTCATCATCACGTTTGACGTGGTTAATCATCCGTACGTCCTCCTTAGGTCCTCAGTCTGCGTACTCCGTGTCCTCTTGGTCCTCTGTTCGGATTCTACTGCATGTACGGTATACGAGTCGTCACGCCTCACATCATATGCTGCGGGTGTGTCAATGGACCTCCTCGTATGTGCTTTGCTGCTCTGGTTGGACTTCAGTTTGTCCTGTGCCTCTTACTATAAATTTAAATTAGCGTCGTCGACTGACATAGCCTCCTGTGGCAACGGTTGAATCGAGAAGAAGAAGCTTTATTAGCGCGATCTGGTATTTATAGTCAGGTCGTGCAAAAACTCATGTCTGAACAATTTTTAACTTGTCAGATTTTGTCGAAGCGTCACTTCCCCCACTCTGGTTCAATTCACTATTGTCGCCTATCTTCGCGAATTACGAAGTTTGTTTCACATCACTCGATGCTCAATCGATCACTAATTTTTATATGTTTACTATACGTAAATCACACTTCTTTATTGTAATTACAAAAAGAGCTTTTCAATTTTTACGTACAGTAATTGCACTTTTCGTCATTTTGGCACGGTCTTTTAAGTCTTTATTCACCTTTACTTTCTATACACTTTGGAGTCTTTTGTTTTACCCTATCTTACATATTATCCTTATAATTAAAATAAAATATAAAACTATTCTACTTTAAAAGGGTTGGTTACATTTTAGGAACGGACAGGCTTTGTTGTATGAAATAAGAAATATATAAACACCACACACTACAACCAAACAACATACTAAATGACCAACTACACTTCAAATCACATGTACTATTTGACACAATCATACAGAAACCAAACAATACTTTGAATCCCAGCGCCAACCCCCTCCACCAACTATACCCCCACACATACCACCAACCTGAAAAAATCCGTTACAACTGTTTCAAGACATTCTGTATTTAAGCCTCGCTGAAGAAGGTGAATAACACACCGAAACGTACGAGGACTTTAAGAAACGTAAGTGTTCACAAGGAAAGTTACAATTTATCACTAATAATAAGGTTAATTTTAAAGATAAAAAATAAAAATAAATGCATTTTGTAGAAAATTAAAATGGCTACAACTTTTTTGGGATGGATCATATTCAAAACACCTACTGTTAAGATATTGTACTTAGAAACAAAACAATTGTATCATAAAATCTTATAAACACACATTATAACAGTTGTAACGTGTCGAAAAATACTTGGAAAAACATGAAATAAGAATGAAAATATTCGCCTTTTTACGAGCTATATTTTTGGTCAATATCAATTTTTTGATAAAAAGCTTTGTTTTCAAGATATTTTTTGAAAACGACAAATTTTCTCTGAAATCAAAAAAAATTAAAATTTACGAAAACTGTAGGTACGCATTTCTAATCTATAATACATAAAAAAAAATTGAGGACATTTCTAATATATTAGACAATCTAAATCTACAATATCTCGCACCAACATGCAAAACTGACAAAATGGCGACCATTTCATTTTTGATTTAAAAAACAAATTTTAAGAATTTTTAATATTATGCTTTGTAACTTCGTTGTCTTTTCAAGATATTCAAATTATCGACTTACCATTTTATAGGAAATTTCAAGAGCTTTCATTTAATAATAATATCATTGCAAGTTGCGTTATTATTCATTGACAAATATCAAGTTTAATTTCGCTTCTTCAGTTAAAAAAATTAAGAATTGACATTTTGTTTATAGCACATCTCGATAACGATTCAATATATGGGGACGAAACAAAATGCAAATTGTTCCTTATTGAATTAGCTTTTATTTTGATTCTTATACGTGTTTTCCGAAAAGTTAATAGTTTTCGAGTAAAGTACGAAAACTCTCCAAAAACATCGAATTTTTCGCAAAAAACGCAATTGTCAAGTCTGAATAACTAAAAAACAACGCATTTTTCCAAAAACTTTATTCTATATTATTTACTTAGAATTTGATTTTCTATCGATTTCTGGGGATTTCTGGGGTCAGTTTAATTTCTTTCTTTTTACCCTCGAAAAAGGGGTGGAAACCACCCTTAAATTCAAAAGCGGCAAAAATTCTTTTTTATCTTTTTTCTATAAGCTTTAAGGAAGACAATAAAAAAAATTACGAAAATCCATGGAGACTTTCTACAATTCCCTAGAAAAATCCCCATTGAATAGACTGAAGTACAGATCCGAAATTGCCCATGAAATTTAGGTTAAATGAAATTTCGATGACATTTCTAGTCCTAATATTAAGCTTTCCATATTTTTTGGTATAAAACTTTACTTTTTTAATTAGAAACTCCATATTATGTTTTAAAACTACGGTTTCATGTAGCTTACAGACTACATATTATGTGTTTTCTGTCTGTTTTACATTTGCATGTTATAGGCTTAGCTACACCATAAGCCTAAAGTTACAATTTGATCTAATTTACAATGTATTTTCTTACTTCTTGACTTATGTACAATTTATTTAATTCTACTTAATGTTCAAACAGTTTTACTATATAATACATAACATAAGAAACAATATTTCTCAACTATGCACATATGTTGTTTTGCTTTTACAGACGCTATTTAATAATTTATTGAACATTAAAACTTAATATACTGCTTAATGATATTTTACAATTTCTATTTCAATAATTTAAATCACTCAGTGTTATTAATCAGTTACACAATCACTTAATATTCTTATAATTTTGAATATTTAAGCCAAAATTACAGTTGTTGATTTAGATTAGTATTTTCTATATTCTATATGATACAGCGTTGATAAACTATATCATATTAATTATGTGATATTTATATTAATTATTACTTTATTTTAACATGTTATTAATTATATACTGGTTTTTACATAATTGGTTTCTATTTTGAGGAGAAAGAAATGTATTTTTCCCTTTTTAATGTATTTACTATGACTTTCATATGTAATGTTGTGTTACATTACAATATTTACATATTGATATATTATTACACACACACACACACACACACACACACACACACACACACACACACACACACACACACACACACACACACACACACACACACACACACACACACACACACACACACACACACACACACACACACACACACACACACACACACACACGTGTGTGTGTGTGTGTTGTGGCAGATTTTTGGGTACATCCGTGTATATATGTATGTATTATGCATGCATTAATATTAATAGTTACTCGATTATTATTGTTTTAATGAATTTTTATATTAAAAAGTGTATTTGTTTTTTACAATAATACATATTTTTATTTTTTGATTTACTTATGTAATTTTTTAATTTTTTGAGGGTTTGGTAATTATTGGTAATTATGCCTTTAGCCCTACGACGTGGACCAGGAGTATTACTCGACTATACGTTCGGTCTTATCTGCATTCTTCCTACACACTGAAAGTAGAAATTCGTACACACTTAGACGCAAAACAATGTTGTCAGAGCCGATACAAAAATCTTCTGCTTCTAGGAATCAACGATTTCTGTTTATCGGTAACTGTTCATTTCCGAGGCCTTATTTCAGATTGTTTGAGTTCAGCAAGAACACTATAGTTTTCAATTTCAAGTTTCACTTTAAGTGCTCACTACAAGTCCGGACGGGTCGTTCTTGTCCTCTTAGTAAGTAATAACACGTCCAGTTAGTGTGCCCTTTGCTGCGAAGAGTAAGCGATGAGAAGATTTCATCTGTAATAAAGTCAGAACAAGAGTTGCATGGAATTTTGACAAGTTTCCGTGTCATACGCAAGCAGTGGAGTGGTGTATGAACAGAAGTGCCAAAAAAGGCGAAGGTGCCAAGTCCATGGATCCGTTCATCAGAAAGACGCTTCTTTCAGGATTCATCATGCCACGTTTTTGGACAAGTCGGAGTTTAAAATAACAAGTACCAAAAAGAATGAGTAAAAGATTATTGACATAATGCAATAGCTCGTAACATTTATCATTATCTATTTTATGTCAAGATGTAAAATTTGCAATTTCAATGTTAAAAATGAGTTTTTCAGGTGCAATGCACAATCAATAAAAGTTTAAATATCTTTGCCTTTTAAATTTATTTATCTTTCCTGTACTATTCTTTACTTATCTAAAGCTGTAACGTTAGATCCGCGAATTTTTATTAAGTTTCATAAAAACTTGTATATTCATCCGCGAAACATTAAGAAACCTTTCGGAAACGACTCGAAAGTAATGTACAGAAACAATTATGACACAAAGGCTTCAAATGGTAGGGATTCGAATTCTGAAAAGCCTTTTTCAAGCAAGATACCAAAAAATGATGAACGCATGAGGGCTGATGTAAATGAAAAACAACGGCTGACAATGCGAGAATTATAATCTGGGAATTTCTGCTGCGTTTTGTTCTGGTGATTTTGATACAAGATTTTTGAATGAAATGTGTGGCAGTGAAATTCGTGCTTCTATTACAAGATCAAAAATTAATTCCGTTCTGAAGTTGCACAAATTTGCTCGATACCGCTACCACCAGTGACAGAGATTTTCTAAAATCCAGTAGGGATCATAGTTGGAGATGACCCCAAAACAAAACCCATTTTTTCCAATGGGTTCGAAGAAGGCAGGGGAAGTCACAACAATGTGAAGCAATGTAAAGAGCGTAGTAATGTCCGGTGCGGAGCAATGTTAAGGGCGTTTTTGATTGTGAGGGTTATATAGATGAGAAATTTGCTCCTCCAGGTCAGACAGTGATTAAGAATTACTATATAGTAGTTCTTTACCGGCTGAAAGATGCAGTACGAAAAAAACGCCTGCAGCTGGTGGAAAACTGTGACTGCTTGCTTCAACATGACATGCGCCAGCCCATGTTTCCCGTCTTGTACACGATTTCTTGGATAAACATCGCATCGCACAGGTCACACTCATTACAACTACGAAGTCCTCAGGAGACGAGGAGGAATGATTAGCATTAATCTGAGTAATATATGATTCAAAATTAAAATTGCATAATTTGGATTACGTCCTATATCGACATAGAACTTCGTTTACTTGATATCTGCGTCATTTTTCCTTAGAGAATAATTACTTTATTTCATTTATTATTAAAAATGTATCCCTTTCTTCAATGCGACCTTCCAATTATTTACTGTTCAAATCAGCGTTTTTTAAGAGAATTCATGAATTGGGGATTAGAAAAATATTGTTTTAATAAAAGGATATGTAAAACGAAAATTTTAATTTTAATTTTTTTTTACCTAATGGTACAGTTAAAAAATTTAGTTTATTATCTTAAGAGCTGATACATGAAAGTTGTACTTTATGGTAGACCTAACGTACTTATGTGTCTCAAATTGTCTTCTAATATCTTAACACTATATTTACATGAGTATCATCTATTCACCTGATAGGATTGTTGTATTGTTATTAACGGTAACATCGTAGACAGAGTAATATTGTGTAACAGTACTATTAACAATAAGTAGTATTCACATGATTATTACCTGTCCACAATGTTTATTAATAGTGGAACGTGCTTCGCAGTTTATCAACGCAGTCGAGCGTTCACGCCTACTAGTAGTGCAGAAACGAATTCAAGTGGTCATTTAGGTGTTTATTACGCTGGTGTCAGTAACAGCTTAGATCCACTTGGCGTTGTTGTATGAAACAGGTGTATCATACTCCCACTCATTTAAGCATTAGTTACTCGCTTAATTGCATATTATATTTCTGTACACCATGACCGAGTATTTGGCATAATAGACTAATAAACTAGGAGAGCTGGACACGAAGGTGAACGATAGTGATCGACAATATAATGATAAAATGGAAAACAGAGGACTATAATCAGGAGAATGAAAGATATAAACCTACCGTGATGAGAATCAGTAAGTTTATTCATACTCGCGCGCGCGCACACATTTCTGTGCGTGCGTGCGTGCGTGCGTGCATGTGTGTGTGTGTGTGTGTGTGTGTGTGTGTGTGTGTGTGTGTGTGTGTGTGTGTGTGTGTGTGTGTGTGTGTGTGTGTGTCTGTGTGTGTGTGTGTGTGTGTGTGTGAGCGAGAGAGAGCGAGAGTGGTTGTGATACAATTCTTCGATTTTGGGAAGTGTAATACAATGTGTTCTTTTTCGGGATGAACTACCGTTGCCTTGTGCTGATTTTCCCAGTATTTTTCTTAACATATTGGCAGATCCATCGCTGCCATCTTCAGGCATATTCCTACTGCTCGTGTCAGCTGAGTGATCAAATTATTTGCTGGTGATGTTTTACTGGTGACACTGTGAAGCATCCAGTCTAGATGAAGTCGCAGAACGAAGCGTCGCGTCGTCTCGATTTTTAACACCGTTGACTTTTTTTTAGTCTCAGTGGCCTAACTTTCAATGGATTTCGTAGATTAATACCATCGTGGTGACATTGTAGTCTGTCGTGTCGAATGGCTATCGTATGACCTTTATCGTTTGTATGCTGCGCTAACTCAGAAGTTTTCAGGCCTACGTTCACTGCAAGCCTTTGTTCTCCGACGCGCTGGCTCAAGCGATGGTTTCACTGGCCGATATAGGAACGCCTGCAGTCAACACAAGCTACCTTACATACCACTTGTTCTTCTAGGTGGATTCAGTCTCCCGGATTTCTCAGCGACGAACTGTAGGTTTGACGTGATTTCCAGGCGGCCCTGATGTTGCGTTTCAGTCGAATTATGTTGATTCCGTCTGCACTTCCTCGGATATAGGGTAACGTGACTATTTGTTGGAAGTCTTCTTCGGAGTTTCTGTGCATTTGTGTCTTTTTGTCTTATGGTCCTATTGATTTGCTTGTAACCATAACCGTCTGAGTATAGTGCATCTCTCAGCGCGCCCAATTCTGTTGTTTTGTGTTTGGATCTGTTAATATTTTTGTTAGTGCGGTTTTTGGAACTTGCGTAACGTGAACGTTTTTTGTTACTACTACTACTACTATTACTACTACTACTACTACTACTACTACTACTACTACTACTACTACTACTACTACTGCTGCTCCTACTACTACTACTACTACTACTACTACTACTAGTACTACTACTACTACTACTACTACTACTACTACTACTACTACTACTACTACTACTACTACTACTACTGCTGCTGCTGCTGCTGTATAATTGTAGTACCATAATACATACAATGGTTTGGGGTTTCTTTTTTGGAAGGTGTTCTTTAAACCTCTCGATAAATTTCCTCCCCGTTTGTCCGATATAGAACTTATCGACTACTTACTTAAAGAACACCTACCAAAAAAGAAACCCCAAACCACCTCATCAAATTACGCACTCCACCTAATAAACGAAAACCATAATTACACCGGAATCAAAGAGAACATGGAGCCGATACATGTTTGTAATAAAGGTCATTTCCTGAATGCTTTAGAAGAGTTTGAAATATACAAGGCATCCAAAGTAAATAAAGAGCAGTTACTCAACGATCAGCTATCATTTAAATCCAATAAATTATATGATACCGTGTTGATGATAAGCAATGAAGCACGAACACAGGCTAGTTGACGATCGGAGGTCGACCGGTGCACTGAGTCGCTTTTAACGTGTTCATGTGTTTGTGTTATATGTTAATTTATTCAGTGATTTTTGTGCGTGTGTTTTTATGTATAAACATTTTAATCATTTCGACGACCCCTATGTATTAGGGGAATAATAACATTTTACTGTACCTGAAGATGGGGATTTAGTCCCTGAAACATGTTGTATGTAAAAAACTGAGATCGCATAGTGGAATATACAAGGTAAAAAATTCCAAGTTAATAATTCAATCTCCACATAGACAATTTACTACTATTGTTCAAATATCTGATAACAGCGAGCATTCAACTTCTATCTACACTCCCTGATAACATAGAACGGCACACACAAATAGTTCAATTAACTTATTCTATACACACTCAAATAATATTTTCTTTTTTACAACTAATGCAAAAAATCGGGCCCACGTTGGCCAGCGCCAAATATCCTTATGCAACAGACCAAATTCTATTACACTAATAAGGATATAGTGAGTGTGTAAAAACCACAAACAAGTCTATTATGGAGTCTATTATCGATAATAAAATTATTTATTATACACACAAATATAGTGTTAAAGAGGTATATTGTATTATAAATTGTCACGTATTGTAATTTGCAATAATAGTTTATAATGTTCGATAATATATCGGTTTTACTTGATTGAGGCTACGACCTCAGTACGTGCAATCCTTCGCTTCCTACAGCCGCTCCATGCCTGGCGTCCTCTCCTGCAGCGTCACTCCTTCCTGGTGTCCTCTTCGTCCTGGCGACCTCTTCGTCCTGGCGTCCTCTTCGTCCGACGTCCCCTTCGTCCGTCGTCCTCTTCGTCTTGTCGTCCTCTTCTCAAATAAGTTAAACACAAAATGCTTATTAATTTCTCTAGAATAGTTTATTATTAATTGGTATGTAAAATAATTTTACCAATCTCAGGGTGAATATGGGTATCAATTTACTAAGGTGAATTAGTCGTACACCTTCCACGCAATCTTGAAGTGTCTTAAAATTGCCTAAGCGGATATCTTAACTTACACGAAAATCACTATACTATATTATAATTCTATCCAAATAATTGACCCACTCGGCTCTGTACGCAGAACTTCGTACCGAATACCAAGGATTATGTTAAGTTATACTTTTCTATGTTCGCTCGAGAATAACTCTCTCACGCACGAGCACAACTTCACCTTGCAACTTCTACAGACAGACTGTGTCGATCTTGACTCTACAGAGAATGAATTTTACTGAATTTAGTGTTTTCCGATTGGCTAAACCCAAGTCACATGATTTATGCTTTCATCAGATATAAACTTTTACAGAAAGAGTTTGTATAAATATGCACTAACTTGCATTGTATTATCTGCAAATTTGTATGACCCTATTAATGATAAGTGTTTCAACTTGAGATTTCCTACTTACAAAAACATATTTCTAAAATAGTTATGAACCATAGAGTACACTTAAATTGAAGCTATTTACATAAACAATTCATTGTCAAAGCTTCGCGTCGCTCGGTTAATTACCGCGGAAGATATAGCGATCACACTTTATCACACCCGCACACGCGCACAAATTCACCCAAAAAATACATGATATTAAAGAACATTTTTTTAGGGAGAATTTGGTATACCTAAATGCTTATCCATTTGTAAATACAAAACTTATGGCTAAAAGACAAAGTATTACATACAACCAATTTAAACATATGAAAATGCTCGTCATCCATGTGCTCTGATATAAACAACATTGTTTATCATCCTGTGTTCCGTTGCAATATATATATTGCAACGTATTGCAACGTTACAACCATTAACGGTACTGTGCATTGCCAAAATAACTTAAATAAATAATAAAAATTAATAAATATGGATTAATAAACATGATTCAGATTGCATAAGCGGTATACTGTTTAAAAATAGGGAGCCCAGGATTCATGGATGGACACGCATTCGTCGCACATCTGTCGCTAGGGTTGTGTACGCGCGTATTTTGTTTGTGTGTGTGTGAAGCATGTCCGTTCCTGAAATGTAACCAACCCTTTTCAACTAGGATAGTTTTTATGTTTTATTTTAATTATAAGAAAAATATGTACGATATGTTAAAACAAAAGACACCGAAGTGTATAGAAATTAAAGGTGAACAAAGGGTTAAAAGACCGTGCCAATGTGACGAAAAGTGCAATTACTATACTTAAAAAGTGAATAGCTCTTTTTGCAATTACAATAAAGAAGAGTAACTTACGTATAGTAAACATAGAAATATTAGCGATCGAGTGAACATCGTGTAGTGTGAAATAGACTTCGTAATTCGCGAAGATAGGCGAAAATAGTGAATTGAATCAGAGTGGGGAAAAGACGCTTCGACAAAATCTGACAAGTTGAAAATTGTTCAGACCTTGTGCTTTTGCACGACCTGACTATAAACACCAGTTCGCGCTAATAAAGCTTCTTCTTCTCGATTCAACCGTTGCCACAAGAGGCTATGTCAGTCGACGACGCTATTTTAAATCTATAGTAAGAGTCACAGGACAAACTAGAAATATCCAACCAGAGCAGCCGAGCACATACGATGAGGTCTATGGACACATCTGCAGCATATGATGTGAGGCGTGACGACTATTAAACAGCACATGCAGTGGAATCCGACCAGAGGACAAGGGGAGAACACGACAAGAGGACCAGGAGGACACGGAGGACACGGACTGAGGACCAAAGGAGGACGTACGGATGATTAACCACGTAAAACGAGGTGATAAAAAAACCATTGTAATTACAGACATTTGAAAGACACTAATTAAAGTTAGAATGAAAGACATTCAACCTGTATTAAAATAACTAATTGTACATAAATGTAAAAGCAGAGTAAAATGTAGAATAATATCTCTTGTATAAATTTAGTAATTGAGAGTAACATAAATGATAAGAGAAATATTTGATTTTTGAGTCAACGTAATTAATAAAGATTTTGTTGATAAAGGAGAATGCATATGAAGTAGAAAGTTTTAAAACCAATTAATATTAAAGAAATTGAATACAAGTAAATTCATTATTGAAGTAAATTAATCACCAATTGCAAAAAGATGACCACACAATGAGTAAGCCGAGGGCAATAATATTTAATTAATTCAAATTAGATAATAAGATTTATGTATAACGTGTTGTATGTATTTTGTTAGCTATACATTTTGTACGAAAGAGTCGTACAAACGATATAATAATGAGTACCATTTCAATATGCGAAATGAAAGATTTTGTTTAATAAAAATAAATAATGGAACAATTTTAAACTTAAATAACGCATCATCTTCTTATTATGATTACACCCATAAATTCAATATATTGTGTAATTTATTATGTTATATAAATTGTGTTAGAAGACGAGCTGCTCTCTCGTTAAAATTTTATAAGTATTATTTATTATTATTGAATTTTTTAATTTTGTATTGTTGTTAACTGTTGTGAGCTCGTTGTCGAATGGTTTAAGTTGACTCTTCTGCTATTCGATGAGATGATGCGAACGGTGTGTTCCTTCACTGAAATTTACATAAGTATTACATTTATACAATACTTACTAGTGATGGTTGTATGCTAGTAATGTGTGAGAATATTACTAGCGAGAATCATTAGATTCAAATTCTCGCCGCAGTCTGTGGTACCAACCGTTGCTGTCGCTCACCTAAGCTGCAAGTCTATTCATTTACAATAATAGTCAACACTTTTGTCATTCGTGAAATAATGCTTTATTACTTAACTCATCTTTAATAATTGTTAGTATGCAATTATTTTATTCGTTAACTTTTTTAAAACAATTACTTTTGAGTATGGACTCTTTAAACACAATTAAAATCTCAGGGTCTCCAGATTGAGTCTAAGAATCGACTCGCCTGGATGTAAACAATGTCGTTACTTTTCTTTATAAAATTACCAGGTTCTTTGAGTCTGCAAGATACACTTTAACAAAAGAAATGCACTACTGTAATAATGAGTAGGCGGAGAATAAACATATTATTTGGTTCTTTAACATAACATAAACTGTGAACGATTGTTCATTACTTGAAATTGAGGTTAAATAGGGTTCATCGTAACCTCGCTTATTTGACTTTAATTGACTAATGATTCATTGAATGCGTTACTTATTTCATACAACATTATTATAAATTAAATTCAGTGATATTTTCATTAATCATCTTATAAAGTGGATATAAACAAAGAACAGGTAATTAAAATTCTTCTACTACTAGTGTTAACTCGTATGTTACATTTAGTTGAGGTTTTACAATTAAACACAATATTAATCTTAAAATATTATATGTTAGGGTCATTGGTTCCCTCATTGATGATTCAATTTCTCTTTACTAAATATTACAATTGATTTTAAGCTAGAAAGTCAAAATTGTTAATAGTCAACTCTTTCGTTGGTGATTGTTTATTCAATTGTTAAAGTCCCTTTTCTCATAGAAATAGGGTTAGATTTTAATTAACTTGGACTTAATCAAACTCGCTGGTAGCGTTCATTGTTTGGTTAATTATTTTTATATATCATAATAATCATTGGCACTGATAATTGCGTGTACCGTCGACCTCGAAGTGTCACTATCACAAAACTTTTTATTAAGAACACTGTCAAAATAAACTTCACTTTTCCTCTAATCCGACCTAACCTCAACTAGGAGTTTCGAGGTTAGTATGCGTTATCAGCTGTCGGCTATCAATTCAATGTTTTTGTGGTCACTCTCACCCACGTGGAGTCTGCGTCGATTGCTGGAGATGAACTGCTGTGTTACGTGTGTCGGGATTCGGCACTTTATATTTTTTAATGAGCTCTGATTGGCTAATTTTCTTTATTTCGTGAACTCTCGGCGACATTCTGCAAAATAGACGCGCAAGTAAGCGTCAGTACGCTGGGGTCAACATTATGATTCTCTGGTCACAAGGGCACGCCCACGGGCTTGCAATTCATTAATTTTTCTTGTAAATCAAATAATTTACTTATAATTACACTGATAAAAATTTTACAACTATCATTGTTTCTATCTTTTGATTACGAGTATTTTGCATACCCTTATCATATAGTTCTGATATGGGGTTGATAAAAACACACTTCGTACAAACTAATAATATCTCTTATGTTACATAATACATTAAATACATTGTTTTTATTCACTGTGTTTATGGTGGTAACTTATTAGTACTGTATAATGAACTTTTCACCCATTTTCATCTATTTACAGTTATGAATTATTCACTTTCCTAGGATTAGACTCTAGGCCTATTATCATATAAATTGTTTATCAATTAATTCATAATACTAGTGGTTGATAATACAACTTTGTTGTAGCCTATGCATAATGCACTGGTCATTACCACTTCTGATAGTGTCAGTCTTATTTGTTATTGGTTTTTATTACTTTAATGACAGTCTCTTTGATGAGTTTTTAGTACACTTGCGTGTTACATTTTTCATTAGTTGTAATTCTTTCATATTTATCTCATTATTGTATTTTTATTTCATATCAGTTTTCTGATAACACTGTTAGTACTGGTCAGTGGTTAATTATATTCAACATTATTTGTATTGTATGTTAATTGTTGTGTATTATAATGACACAACTGGCGCTCAACAAATAAATATTATATAAAGGTGTAATTGCAATAAGAAAGATAATAATAATTAATTAATATTATACTTTAAATAAATAAAATTATTAATTCGGTTCCATAATAATAATATTCTAAAACATAATAAGGAATAAATAAATAAATATAAATAATTCAATATGGCAGCACCAGGAAGCTTGAATATAAAGCACTTCAAACTATGATGCGTGCCTGGGTAGATGAATTAAGCACAAATAGACAGAAAATTGAAATAAGCAAACAGAAATACTGAAAGAGGAATTGATCCAAAATATAGATAAACAAACCGAAAGTTTAAATCAGAAAATATGTGAAATGAAGCAAGATAATATAAATTTTAAGGAGGAATTGAAGCAAAATTTTAAGCAAATACTATAAAAATAGTCGAGAGTTTGGAAGAATTGAAATTAGATACTGTCCATTTGAAATTAGATAATATAAATTTGAAAGAGGAATTAAAACAAAATATAGCTGATAGTAATAAGCAATTGCTAGGAAAAATTGACGACACGAATACACGTATTGATACACTCGGGGGCAAATTTAAGCAAGCCCTACACGAGAAAGTTATTAGATTAGAAAATAAACAAATTACGTCTTGAAGGGAGGAAAGGTCTGAAAGATGCGCAGAAAAAAATAAATGATAAGTTAGATGAAAAATAAATGGTAATAAAGCAAGGACAAGCTAATAAGATACAGACGGTTAATGAAATGTTACAAGCGACAACTAGCAAGACAATTGAAATAGAAACTCGTACCACAATTATAGAAGACAAAATAGGCGAGACATCCAAGACTGCAAAAGACTGTTCTCGAGACGTATCCCATATGAAGGAAGAAGTCTGGAATGAAATGAAGCAACTTAAGGAAGAACTTCGCAGACGGTCGACGCAGATGATGATGATTTCGTCACCAATAGAAGAAAGAAGTAAGATAACATTTGCAGATAACAAGTGGAAAAACAGCATCGAATGTTTGGCGAATATTGAGAAAGAGATGGAGAAGATAGGTAGTGCGATAGACGATAATGAAAAGATCGACTTCGTTACTCGACATATTAAAGATTCAGCTAGCCAATGGTGTTCTATAATTCGAGATAACTTTACTACGTATCGACAATTCCGCGATGCTTTTGAAAACAGATACTGGAACATACATATACAACGTCAAGTACGCGATCAGCTTGAATATGTTAGATTCAATATACATGGTCGTCAAAGCATTGAACAATATACAATAGCTCAAATAGAGAGGGTGAAACACCTTAAACCTAAATTTTCAGAATACGAAATAATCTCCAAGTTGTCTTATCATTTTCCGAGAGATATCCAATTAGCTGTATATACCCAAGGTATTAAAACAGTTGAAGAATTTTTAATACTAATCACACAAGCAGAAAATATCACGCAAGGTAGTAGTACAAGGCACTATGTTTAACCACATGTTAATTATAACTATAATAATTATAATGCTAATTATAAACCACAGCTTCACAATACTAACACCCCCTCTAATGATAATATAAGTCAGGCGACTGTAACAAAAACTTGGCAGAGAAGCGGAGAGGAACTGAACGACTAGACCGTAATGTCTACAAGGGAGACCATATTGGGCCCGCGTCACATAAATATTTTCCAAAACAATACGACAAAGTAGTAAGTGCAGTAAAAGAAGGCGGTAACAATTCAACGCAGCGAGGAACAATGCAAGCGAACAATAAGCCGTCAACGTCTACACAATGACGTAGAGGACGGAAACAGCGCTTTACAATAAACAATATTTACCCTAGTGATATACGTGACGAGCTACTAAGCACCGACCAGGATGTAGAGCAAAGTGAGAAACAAACACAATGTCCCGTGGTCAATGTTCGAATTAATAATTGAGACATAATAATGTTAGTAGACACGGGGAGTAAGCTGTCAGTTTTAAATTCTGCATGGGTACAGCGAAATAAGAAATATTTTAAAAATACGGCTAGGTTACCCGTAAATAATATGAACGTCACCACAGCCACAAATAAAAGAGAAAGAGTTAGACAACAGGCGTATGTAACTATGACATATAAAAGTTAGAAATAACATACCCCATAATTATTATGAATAAATCAATATACGATGGTATTTTAGGAATTGATTTGTTGAATGTACTAGATACTAAGATAAATATTAATAAGAGTAAGATAGAGTGTAATTATAAAGGCACTCAGTTTGAGATAAATATGAATGAAAATAATGAGCAATCTAAG
Organism: Magicicada septendecula; assembly: GCA_034769895.1. Classification (NCBI taxonomy): domain Eukaryota; kingdom Metazoa; phylum Arthropoda; class Insecta; order Hemiptera; family Cicadidae; genus Magicicada; species Magicicada septendecula. The sequence goes on along the minus strand of CM068367.1, from coordinate 307,684,006 downwards.
GTAAGTGAAACACCTATTGTTTCGTCTAAACCACCGATACAATGTGTACCAACTCAAAATGTGAATACGACGAATGACGAAATATCAGTACAGGAAGAAGAGCAGCTTCACAACTTAATTGAAGAATATGAAGATATGTTCAACGAAGCACCGACGCAGACGGCAGTATACGAACACTCTATAACTGTATCAGACCCAACTAATTTCGTCAGGAGGACATATCCGATCCCAATACGCTATGAGGAAGAGGTAGAAACAGAAATTCTTCGTATGTTGGTAATAGTACGATCCAACAGCAAATTCTTAAATCGTCTAGTGGTAGTGAAGAAGAAAAGTGGGGATATTCGCCTATGCCTAGACATGAGGGAGCTGAACAGGATCATTATGAAAGAGTATGACTGCGGGCCTAATGCGGACGAGTTATTTACAAAAGTGAAGCAGCATGTTACTTAACGAAGCTGGATCTTTGCTCAAGCTTCTGGCAAATTCCAATAAGGAAAGAAGATAGAAAATTTACGGCCTAATTAATAAAAATCCACCATCGCTAATTATACTTCCAAAATATTTATACTTTTCACATTTCTTGATGGAAGTATTATCTGATAACTGAAGATCTGACGTTCGACTTCCTGTGGCTAAGTACTCTGTTTTAGGTTTACATACTCTGCTTAAAATAATATAATCAAGATGGCATGGTGCGGCCTCAATGCCATTGTCTATTCCCCAAAACATGTATAACATAAATATTAACAAGAAAGTGTTGGAGATATAAAACACCCTTGTTTGAACTGTTCTATAACTAATAGGGGTACAATTACTCCTTGTACTAATATTGTTATTAATATAGCCTTACACAATAAACAGCATTTGCCTTACCAGATCTTAACATAAGTCATATCCGCTAAAATAACATATTTAATTTTATTAATTTTATTTTTTTTATGACTTAAATGAAAATAAACAACGTTTTATAGAAAGTGGGAAATAAAGTTTCTTAGTGACCAGTTGCATAGCCTCTTCTATCTGCAATGTCAAGGCGACGATTCTTCCTGTCCCCTGCTACTCTCTTACCTTAAGTCCTTTTGAGTCCTCTCTTCTTCAGGATTATAGCCAACTCGGCACTCCCATGTTTCCTTGGACAACCAGGTCTTCTTGTACTTCTTATGTTTGTCTCCTATATAAATTTTGCCTCAGCTACTGAGCCTCAACTTATTTCAGTTTCATATCAACATTTTTCTGAAAAGTTATCAAAGACATATTTTTAATTGAGCGTGTCATTTCATACCACGAGACTTCACTAGCTTATTTAAACCTTCTGTCAAAGTCGACAATTCACTGCTACACATAATTACGGTAACACAACTGACTCGTAGATCTTTATTTTCGTTTCTTTAAATAACTGTCTAGAGACAGCTATAAGTAATGTCCATGCTTTACTGATCCTATTTGTTGTTACCAAAAGTAATTTTTCTCTATTTTTCATTCTTGTCCCTGGATACTTTATTCTAGTGAAGTAAGTCTCTTTTGTGTAATATATTTTCCTGAGACACCACTTTCACTGGAGACATAAGTTATTTGTAAAAACAGAAACAGTTCAAAAAATGTATAAAATTACAAGCGAAGTCAGTCTGTATGTTGTATGGCATTATAAGATAAGATAAAAGTAAAACTCATTGTGATTCTGTACTGTACTGAGCTAAATCAAATGTCCCTGTCTCAGAATTATTGACCACAATAACGTAATAAACATAGGATAATACAATATAATAATACACAACATAATGCCATATTATAATACGAATATTACATCCGCAACCTCCGTCTAACCAATATTACAATATTGTTAAGCTGAGGAAACAGAGTGCCTCATCGCTCAATGACTACCTGACGGCTTGCACGTACACGAGGTAAATTAAGATTGTTCTGGCGCATGCGCGATGCCCTTTCTGACGTTACTCGACTACCCTACCGGCTCGCTATCTCGCTACAATGCGAGGCAGCGGACATCAAAATACTGGATTTCGATCCAGTTTCAGTTGAGACCTAGCAATATTAAGACAAAGGTACTCATTCCAATGTGTAACATATGTGAGCATTAAAGCAAATTAACAATTTATTTGCACAACCTGAATACCGTACGTCCAAAGATGACTCACAAAATTGGAATGAGGGATTAATCTTCATGGAGTGTTTATGTTTCATACAAAACAATTTTTAGTACAAATGTTTATACTTTCACACAGAAACAAAACGCTTGTGTCACTCACGAGGTTAATACCAGGTTGAACTGCTTCTTGTAAGAACTGTATATAAGGGATTTTTTACTACTTTTGTGCAAGTACTGAGAGTATCGGATTTAGTGAAAAGCAAATTGCTATGCCTTAAAAATACGAAACAGTCTAAAACTTTAATGTATATGTCTAGAAGAATTTTAAGATATAATTACTAGAAACATTCACAGCAAAAGCTCGATAGTGTAAGATAACTTTAGTGTTAGTGGAAAGTGCATTGTGACTGTCATTTAATTTGAGTTTGACAGCGTATCTCTGCCTGTCAACATGCAACATCTCTTAAGCAGAGCTCGATCGGAATACAACGGTTCGTACTTAGAGTTCTATGATTATATATCGATATATAGATTATATAGATATATGCCGATCGGCACGTTCAAGGCAATAGTAGTTAAGATGAGTACGACGGAATTTACGTAAGTACTTTTGTCTACAGATGAGTATATACTCATCAGTTGCTGTACTTATTAGCAATTGTTGATACTACAGTACTAGGGTAAGAACGTGCTTTTAATTTAACAGCAGACGATTTGACGTCAGCTAATTAAGTTAGGGATTTCTATTTATCATGTCTTCCTGTGCCTTTTTGTTTTACCAACATGTGATAATATTTAGTCACACATGTGGCTTAAATTACAACTGCTGTACATTACATAAATGATCACCCTGACAATGAAAATGCTCACTAAAATTATAAAAGACTTCAAACAGTCAATAAAATATTAAGATATAATTTTTAAGAAATAATTAACATTCTTATAAAATTATATTAGGTACACAAAACTCTCCTTGATGTTAATTCTATTTTGAATTGTAAGGTCAGACTGACGTAATAGTAAAACTAAACAATCGTCACATAGCCTACAATCAAATGCTAAATTTTTAACGCTTAAGGTTTCAAGCATGTATAAAACAAGAGGCGAGTTTTCTATGGCATTGCTAAATACAAGAATTGATATTCTATCGTATTTTCCTTCTTTATATACGTATAAATAAGCGTGATATGATCCTTTGTACAGTCTTCTCAAAAACTAAACAAACTTATGTTTCCGTTAACTTTCCTCTATCAAACCAATCGTAAAAAGCAAAAAAAAAGTTTTGCGTTTAATTAGTAACGTCGTTAAATAATTATATTCATCACGAAACGCGTTAGGAAAGCAATCCAATAAGGTCATGACTAAAAGACTTTTTTCAGTGTTACTATGTTCTTTCATTCGAAAGTTATTTGGAATACACAGTAGGAAAATAACAGATAACGTTTAATGACAATACCTTGGAAACATAAAAATTTGCAAATAATTGTAAATATGTGTGTGTGTCTGTGTGTGTGTGCGCGTGTGAATTGGTCGTTATTTACGCGTGTGAAATAGATATCAAAATATATTGAATATTTCAATGTTATTCTGCAACTTTAAGCAAACTGTAACATGCTTGTGTGTGAAATATAAGGTTAGAGGTAAGTGATAATAGAAACAAACAAACAAAATAAATGAAAATTAGGAGGCTCCAATTATTTATGCAAACGCAGTGAAGCCTGTAAACCGTTTAAATAGTGTGTTGTTTCTGAGTAATTAACGAAGCGCCGCTTATAGTTGACCATTTCCATAATATGAGAGCACTTTTAGTCTATTCACTTGGTTTAGGTGCTGTTTACTGAACTGAGGTAAACCCACTTCAGGCTGTTGTCCACTTTACCGTTACCCATTAGTTAAAAATTTTCAAAGTGGAATAACCACCTGTGGCGTTTGGAAAAAATAACTATAGGGTGGTCGTTTTAACAGTAGTATGGACAGCATTTACAACTGGACACTTTCCTTTTATTCATTTTTCTACAGTTAAACCTAATTTCTACTTTCAAAAGTCTATTGTGTCCATTTTGTTAAACAGCGTTTGATGCAATTCAGAAGTTTTCGTCCTTCAACGTAGATTTGTAGATATTGTAAACAACAAGAATAATTTCTTTCTGTATATTTCTGTATTTTATTTTCTTGAAATACTAAATACTTTACAACATTTTTTTGTCCTTTCAGAAGTAAAGATAATATCATTAACACTTTTACGGCTGTAGTATGCTCGTTAAAATTATTTTCCGGACTGGTGGGCCGTGGTCCTCTTGTTATGAATCCAGCCGTTTCGACTGCAGCTGCAGCAGTCATCTTCAGTGGGTCTTCTGTTCCTCCGGCGACTGACCACGTGACGCTCCGACTGGGGTTGCGCAAGATGTGCAATGTCCCGAATCTCCAATTAAACTCCAGTCTGGCAATCAGGACGTATAGTCTTCTTTTAAGGTGGTGTCGAATCTGACGCTGAACGAGTCTTTAAAAACTTCTTTCGTCGCGGACAAGAGGCTGATGGGTCTGAGGTTCTTTGCGCATGAAGAGTTCTTTCCCTGCTTCCTGTATGTATAACGATCACAGTACCCGTCTTCCATTTTGCAGGAAACTAGGTCAACCTGAAGCAAGCGTTGAACAGCTCAGTTAGGAATAATAGTCCACGCTCCGGAAGGCATAGGTGTGCGGTATTCGTTTGCACAGGTGTGAACACCGTCTGAGCCAGACGCCTCTCTGGGCTTGAGCTAGACGATTTTCCCAGTGACCTGCTCCGGCGAAATGTGTTCCTGCTCGGCAGTAATACTGTCCGAAAGATGGCGCTCCACCCCGAAACGGATATGGTCACCAAAGGCCGGGTTCTTGGTTGTGTTGGGAGCAAACTGTCACTCGAAACAATCAGACAAGGGCTCAGGCTTTCCTTCGGTGCGGCCGAGTGTTCGACAACCGAGTGCTACGAGTGTGAGGAGCGGCGCGTGTCTCCGCCTTTCTCTAAGGTCACTGGGAATCCGCCAGACTGGGATTATGGTGTTCAGCAGGACCGTCCATCTGTGCTACAGCTAGCTCCCAACTGCTTCTATGGAACGACAGCATGTCACGACGCAACTAGCCGGTCACTCTAACGAACGCAGTCTTGTCGGTAGGGTCTCGGAAGGCGATTCTTCTCTTGAATGAGCTGAATCACCTTAGTGGGAATAAGCTGGTAATCCGGTGTGAGCCCGGGCTTCATCCGTGAGAACACGTCCACCGCCGATATGACGAACGTATAGGACAAGGCCTGGTCGAGTGGTACAGTTTCGAAGTACCACTGTTTCTGGACAGTTTCGAGTGGTACTTGCTCAGGCAAGCTGAGACAAAACGCTGGGCATTCAACTATCCGCCGCTCGACGTAAACTGTGGGGTGCCTGATAGCCACATACACACTAATAGGGCAGTGGTCTTAGGACACTTCCTAAATAACGGAGACAAAGATCGGACAAATGACCGTGGCTATGTCCAGGACATCGGGGCGGGCATTAATCCTATTAAGAGAGTACCTAGGGTCTGTCGGGCCCATGACTCTATTAGCGTATAAGCATAACCGTTTCGGTTCACCAGTCGGCTTCCCCAATCGGGGTACTTACAGTTTAGGTCGCCCGCCAGGACTACGATCCTGTGATAACAGAAGACTGCCTCCAAATTGCTATACAGAAGTTCCCGTTGTATAAGCTTGTACTCGGAAATCACACGTAGACCGCCGAGAGCATGACGGTGTGACACTCCAAACTGTAGCACTTACATAGACGTCTGCGTCGTGGCTGATATCTGATTAGCTGTGAGGTTGTCCAATCCCTGCTGCTCGCCTGTGTCAACAACGGAGTTAGATGCTGTACACTAAGTAACGATCCAAAAACCTCTCGGTGCCGGTTATCAATCAGCCCTTATTCAGCTTCAAACTCTCCTCCTTCCTGTTAAGGCTGTTATTGCGTTTATGTATCTCCGTCGCTTCCCATGCAGCCGCATATAATAGTCCAACGTAGATCATAGAATTTTAGTCACCTGAAACTTCACCATTTGGTCGTCATTGACCAGAAGGTGCTCTGTAGGCTCCTACTTCTCCGACAGGCCCGCCTGCGTTCAGAGTTGCGGTTTCTTACTGTGCTTCGTTGTGCCAATTCGTCCGCACGAATACGGAATACTGTATACACCTTACCTTCGGACTTCGGTTACCGAGTATCCATTAGCTTGCTAGGCAGCATCCAGGTGCTTACGTTCATCTCCAAGGCAGTGAAGTTTGCAGACCCGTAAGGTTTGATTTGTATATGTCTTCATGTCCGCTCGTTTTTGTCCCGGATGATGGTTGAAATCCCGATACATATAACGGTCCATGTGAATCAGTATTCGAAATACTCGGTGACCCACCGTTCGATCACTCTTCATCAGCAGCACATTAAGGAAGGGTAGTTTTTGGCCTTATTTATGGTAAACTGAATCCTGGGATGGATTCCGTTCAAGTGTGTTAGAAATTGTCCAAGCCCATGACTCCGAAACACATCCTTCTCTAACCTACTTCACTGTTCTGTTAATCTAAGCCTACGCCAAGATTAACTTACACACTTTTCTGTTGTTTGTCTTACGACAAAAATTCGTCTTGCTTTACGTAGCTTCAATTATCTTTGTGTTTTTAAGTACTAAATACAATAAGAAGTGGGAAATTAGTGTCCTGCAAATGTTTTTGTAAGAGATTGAAATTTACGGATACGGGAATAATAATAGAGTGCGTGTTTGTAATTAGTGATGGAGAGCTGAAGTTACTTCTACTTTTATATTCCCACTACAACACTAACAAATCAGTTCTTTAAATGATTTATGAATATATACATATACTATGTTGAAACGAACAACAAGCTAGTGTAATGTTAATTTCTTAGAAGAATAATTTGATTCGTTAATGGAAAAAACGAAAAAGTTCCTAAAAATATAATAAAACGTTGGTAAGTTTAATTAATACAATATTTTGTTGTTCGATGAAATTGAAAAAGCCGTACTACATACTCAGTTTTACTAATTTCCTCAGTTAATAGACTACCACTGTAATTATTTTATACCCTATAAGTAAATAGTTCGTTTTTACTATAACGTCATGTTTCTGCGTAGAAATAGCAATTGAAGAAAACTTATATACTTTGCAAAAGTTATCTTTACCAGCAATCAACTGTAAACAAGCAAGGAGGATATAAGCGTAACAAAGTTATGCTCTTTTCAGCGAGCATGTTGTTGACTGACGCAGACTGCCCTAATGTGTGAATTGCAAATTAACCTGGTACAGTGCTGACATCACAGTGACCTACTTGCAATCATCTTTGTAGTTATTGTTTCCTGGAAACGAATTTTTATTTCCTGAAATTGCTTAACGTAACTTTCACGAAAGTTCTTGTAGTTCTTGTAGAACTACCAACATAAGAAGCGAGTCTGACTGAGGGAAATTATTTCGAATCCTCACTGACTAGCACACACAAAATTTAATGTTTACAATACTGAAGTTGTAATAAGGAACGATATTTGTTTTTCGTTCCACAGGAAAATGGCACATGGATACGCACAGGCCCTGACGGACACTGCGGGCGGGCGCGGGCAAACAGCATAACATTTGACCTTGTCATTGACTTATCTCCTCTCATAGTTTCATGGTCTGAAAGGTGAACCAAGTGAGTACTGCTTTGTGCAAAAGCCTATTGTCATGAAAGGTCAAATTGATTCTGGTGCCAAATAAATCTGAGAAATATTAGTCCAATATCTAGAAATTACAGAGTATCTAAAAGTTACAGAGATTTGTCCAATTCATGTTGACAACACTATATTTGTAATGAAGTTTTACGAACATCAAATTCATCAAAATTGGTATTATGTACTTCTCAGGGGTACGCACAATTATCTAAAATACTGGAACAACAATATCACAATTTACCTAACGACAACACTTATTTCGACAGGAGCAGAAGTTACATGTGTGCGTAAAATACGGAGCTGTATAAAAAGATTTGATATTATGTTCAAATTAGGCATTAAAATGGTTGTTCAGTTTTCTCCGAAATATTGTCTTAGTGTTTCTTCTGGCAATATACCTGTTTTAATTTAGTTGAAATATATCCATTATAGCAGACAACAGACAGCAGGAAGTATTTTTTTTAAGATCACAAGATTAAGCTTTAATAAACATTTTATATAAATAAAAATTAGTTTTGTTGAAATTTATTACACTTTTTCCTGTATATTGGTTATTTTAGAAGAAGTAGTTCTATGTCAATACATTGAAAGGACGTAATTATGATCAGAACTAATATTTATATTCATATGTTTAAAAAAATTATAATTTCATTTACAATAAAATTTATTATACTAAAGTTTCAATAAATGAATTGCTGTCGGAAGCTGTCAAATCAGGTAAACAAAGCGGTGTGGAGAACATCTACACTACAGTTTTCATTATTATGTTTTCTGGGTTTTGTTAGTATAATTATCAAATACTAGATTAATTTATGTTCCGCCAATAAAATTTATATAATGTTTACAAGTCACGAACACTGACATACATATTTACACATTAAATGATTTAACATGTTAAAAATTAAAAGTGAAAAATTTTTATTTTTAAACAATAGATTTTGTTAATAATCCTTACGACTTAATATAATAAGTGGTACTACTCAATGGTACTACTGGTGTTTGTGCAAAAGTTGTCTTAAACTCTGGAGTTTTAATTTAACGATAATGTAGATACCTTTTACTAATAGCTCGTTTTTTTGGTTACTTAAACAACTCAGTTACGGAATAGGTATAAATCCATATGTCATTAAATGATTTGCTCGCCAACACAGTCTAGGTATTGTAAACTCATTGGAACTTATGATCAAGCTGATCGGTGTCGCTGGTCGAAGAAGGTGATTGTTCTGATGATGTATTCTCAGTCTTTTATTTCTATCGATCTTTGCATACATTTTATTTACATATATAAAGTAAGATATGCTAAAAATTAGAAACATTAATTTGAAGTTTGGATGTAGAGGTATCTGAACAAACGGATTATACGACTAAAACACATTATGCTGTTAGTTATTGCTTTACGGAAGCAATCTTACATTATTTCTGACTATCATATGTACACTATACGTTTAAAGTGCAATAACAGTTTGTATTTTTCATTAGTCAACTATCTTAAGTGCAATGGAATAAAAAACTTATGTACCTGTCGCAGATAAGCATGAAGCCTATCAACATACATACTATTCTCGTATTCATGTGTAATATTAATGCAACAATATAATGTAATGACATTTTATAAGATTCGGTTTTGGCCAGAAATGTATTTGAGAATATCTGTGTGTATTACGTCAGTTTCATTGTACAGGATTGCTTGCCTCTACGTGGAATGTGAAATTCTCATCAACATTTCTGAAGTGATGGCAGCAAATGAATTTCGAACTGTTTTTTAAAGACTTCAACTGTGTCATTTCGGTCGCTAGGCAACTTCACATTTGATGTACCCCAACAACGCAGTACCCAAATACCAAGGTGATAGGCCAAGTCTTCAGAGTATTTACTCTATACGTACCGGTAACTTCTTGTTTCCAACGAATAAAATCGTTAATTTGAAATTTTGGACATACTAATTGTCACTGAATAGGTCATTGGCCATACCAATTTCGATACATACCGCCAACTGCAGTTAAAAGAAACGATAAGCAAGACTAATACATTATAATAAAGGGACTTTTGATGACTTTGTTCAAGTACCATTATTAAATCAGATATATATATATATGTATATATATACATATATTGTAACGTCACAGAACGTTCCATAAAGGAATTTAATTGCAAAGTAAATTATCATAAGAGGAAGGTGAGGTGAACAGTATCGAACCCAAGTAATCCGAAAAATTTTGTAATATTGTCGGATAATTAATATCATTAACATGAAAAAAAACGACAAAGACTATGACTAAGACTCAAACCCCATATATATTGTTTAAGTGAAGAACAGTGTAAAACTGATAATATACTATAAGAGAAACAGATAATCTCAGAAATGACCAAAATGAGGTCATTACATATTAAGAAATGTAACTCTTAATAGGGTATACAAAAATTATTTATTGTGAATTAATGGACAAGATCTGTTCTTATTCTTTGTAATATGAATAAAATAAATGTATTAAATGATTTGAATACATCATTAAAAAAGATGTAAGTTAAAATAAAAAATATATAAATGTTATGACAAAAAATCAAGGTTTTGGACTTGAGACCAACCACTCAGATTTTAAGTGAAAATTAATTATTATAGAATTAATATAAAAACTATATATAAATGTCAATCAGACAGAGACAAACAAATTATCTTAAATAGAGAAAGCTGTAAATTGATTAGAAATCAAATATAATAGTCAAAAACTGTGTTAATATTATAGTAGGAATAAATCTGTTTTTAGTACCAAGCCACGTTTCCGTTAAATATATGAAAAATATATTATACTAACCGTCTGTGACTTCTCTTTTGATGTCCCTTCTTATTACGACATGTTTCAAGACTCTTGTCCCATTGTCAAGCATAAAATTTGTAGCACATTATCAGATATGTTTGTCAAACGTTAAAAACCATGTCATAATGACCACAAATAACGGATTATTAAAATAACGAACTATACTAATTTGTAACTTGAATACGCGCATCGGGCGAACAGTGTACACTGCACAGCGACCCACCGCGCATTAACCGCAACTGATTCTAGTTATCTCAATATCTCAACGCGGTGTCATACAATACATTATACTTGAATAGTAACTGGTCGTTCAAAATGTGTGGCTTGGTATTAGTGTCCCTGAACGCTTTGTACACCTCAAATTCCTCGAGTGTGTTCATATAACGTCCTTTACTGCAAAAGTGGAGGGGTTTTAAATTAGTTCTGAAATCAGTATAACTATGATTTTCATTAATAAGATGTTTGGCGAAACTTGATTTGATAGTATCATAGTTACGACGGATAGTGGGTGGTTTGTGTTCATTGAATCTTTTGAGAAAACCACGGCCCGTCTGGCCCACATAGAAAGCGTCACAATCATTGCATGACAATTTATAAATGCCCGTTTTATTCTCAATACAAGTAGATTCGTGGGTACGAAGATTATTTAAGATATTATTTGTAGTCTTGTAAGTGACTATGATATCAGTGTTTTTGTTTATGAGAGATTTTAAAATGTTCGGCATGACATTGGTATATGTTGCGGCGATATATCTATGTGGCTTTTTCTCCCGTGCAGTCATTGATAATTGGTTAATGGTCCTTATTCTATTTTTATGTTTCTTGAGAATATTGTTTACGACGTTGGTATTGTAACCATTTGCGACTGCGATATATTTGATGGTATTTAACTCGGTAAGAAAATCTTTGTTATCAAGGGGTAAAGATAAACTAGACAGCACACATCCTGCCGCATTGGAATACTATCTTGACTTTATAAACAGAGATATACAACAGATTACTTATCGCATGCGTATCACACAGGCAAACAAACTTCAAAGATTAATAAACGATCAGTTACAGACAGTTGATAATATTAAACATAAACAAACATTCTATACGCGACTACAGAATTTAACTTCCATCAAATTAAACTCAGACGAAACTGAATTACTAAATAAAGGTTTGAAATATAATTTACCGGTATATACATCCAATTTTAGCCGCAAACATATCATTGCAGAAATTTTAAACACCGAAACTGTCGTCAAAGCGATATCTGACCAACAAGAACAAAATAAGGTTCGGTTTTTAATAAATGATAAGTTTAATAAGATTATTGAAAGACATAACATCAATAAGAACATTCGCTCTGTTTTTTCAGCCAATTATAACAAAGAACGAAAAACTCTAATTAATCTCAAAAAGAAATTAACTGATAACCACGCTTTAGTTACTAAAGCAGATAAAGGCAACACTGTAGTTATCATGGACACGAATATTTATAATGAGAAGATACAAGATTTTATAACAGACAATAACATAGTTAGATTAACTTCTGACCCTACAGAACAATATACTAAAAGTCTAAATCAATGTATAAATAAATGCATACATCTATTTGATGAACAGACTAGGAGACATTTGAAACCTATCAACGCAAAAGCGCCCTTGTTAACAGGATTACCGAAGTTGCATAAAGAAAATACCCCTATAAGACCGTTAGTGAATTTTACCACTGCCCCGGGTTATAAAACCACCAAAAAGCTACTCAACATAATCAAACAGAATATAATATTGGAGAATAACTACAGCTTAACTAATAGCATTGACTTTGTTAATAAGGTTAAAAAACTAAAAATCGAACCTTCATATAAAATGGCGTCCCTTGACATCGTTAACTTATATACAAATATACCGATATCCGATACTCTAGAGTTACTGAAGAAGAATCTTATAAATACCAAAAAATTAGATATCAAAAGTATACATGAATTGATTGAGTTATTAAAGTTGCTCCTTGACCAAAATTACTTTACCCATAACAAATTATATTTCAGCCAACGAGAAGGATTAGCTATGGGTTCACCTCTATCAAGCCTTCTTGCAGATATATACTTAAATTACTTCGAGAATTCCTATATCTTTGAGAATGATATACATAGCAACAATATTATATTTTATGGTAGATATGTCGATGACACGTTCTTAATTTATAAAGGTACACAGCGGCAGATTGATCGTTTACACGGTTATCTAAATAATATTAACAAACATATGAAATTCACCTTGGAACATGAGGACAATGGACAACTAAACTTCTTAGATCTGATAATCACAAAAATCACCAACAATAATTTACATTTTAATATATACAGAAAACCAACGACGACAGACACCGTGATACACGCCACGTCATTTCATCCCATATCGCAAAAAATGGCTGCGTTTCACAGCATGATACATAGACTTTTATCTTTACCCCTTGATAACAAAGATTTTCTTACCGAGTTAAATACCATCAAATATATCGCAGTCGCAAATGGTTACAATACCAACGTCGTAAACAATATTCTCAAGAAACATAAAAATAGAATAAGGACCATTAACCAATTATCAATGACTGCACGGGAGAAAAAGCCACATAGATATATCGCCGCAACATATACCAATGTCATGCCGAACATTTTAAAATCTCTCATAAACAAAAACACTGATATCATAGTCACTTACAAGACTACAAATAATATCTTAAATAATCTTCGTACCCACGAATCTACTTGTATTGAGAATAAAACGGGCATTTATAAATTGTCATGCAATGATTGTGACGCTTTCTATGTGGGCCAGACGGGCCGTGGTTTTCTCAAAAGATTCAATGAACACAAACCACCCACTATCCGTCGTAACTATGATACTATCAAATCAAGTTTCGCCAAACATCTTATTAATGAAAATCATAGTTATACTGATTTCAGAACTAATTTAAAACCCCTCCACTTTTGCAGTAAAGGACGTTATATGAACACACTCGAGGAATTTGAGGTGTACAAAGCGTTCAGGGACACTAATACCAAGCCACACATTTTGAACGACCAGTTACTATTCAAGTATAATGTATTGTATGACACCGCGTTGAGATATTGAGATAACTAGAATCAGTTGCGGTTAATGCGCGGTGGGTCGCTGTGCAGTGTACACTGTTCGCCCGATGCGCGTATTCAAGTTACAAATTAGTATATTTCGTTATTTTAATAATCCGTTATTTGTGGTCATTATGACATGGTTTTTAACGTTTGACAAACATATCTGATAATGTGCTACAAATTTTATGCTTGACAATGGGACAAGAGTCTTGAAACATGTCGTAATAAGAAGGGACATCAAAAGAGAAGTCACAGACGGTTAGTATAATATATTTTTCATATATTTAACTGTGTTAAACTGAAAACATGTGATGAACATATAAAATTGTAATATGTATGAATTTTATGTTGTCAAAATGCAACAAAATTGTATTCTAAAGTTGAAATACAATATAATGTAACTATACTTATATATATGACCACCTAAAACACTTTAACAGTCAAGTTATGAAACTATTTACCTATACCATACCAGGCTGAGGCCAAAAAACAATCACAAAAATTGTCATATTTGACAGAATAATTGCAGAATATTAGAAAAAAATAAAGGAAAAAGGTACAATCGTATAATGTACAATGGAAACATACTTGCTCAGTTGAAAACAAGCTAAATTCTTAGAGAATTTTAAATATAAAAGTGAAAATTGTCACACAAAGAAAATAACTCATCAATGCAAAACAGTAAGATGCTAAGTAATATTACAGTAAAAATAAGATGTATTAGGATAAACCAGGTATTCCCAAAGATAAACAATATAACAAACTCTAAGTGAATACCCAAAAAATCCCATAATAATGCCGAAAAAGACAATTTATCATCAAAAACTAATGACAAAAATCTAGGCCATATGTAATGCCTATAGAAAAATGAACTTATTTGTAGGTTATATGTTTTAATACTTGTTTATTTTGTTATGAAAGGATAAATGTGTTATGTATTAATGTTATAGCAAGAACCAAGCAACTTCATAACATTTTAATAACTAGAAAATTAGAATTTTGTGCAAACACTACAAGGTAAGAATTGTATTTTATGTTAATTTATTAGATTTAATTTGTTCAAAACCAATCGTGTATGGTATCATTGTATTCAGTTGAAAGCAGAGAATCCAAAAATAATAATGGCATGCAGACTGTAAGTAGTTCTGTAAAATTGTTTGACAAATACCAGAATAATTTCAGTAATATCCTTTAATATGAAGAATAAGAAGTTTTTGTTCTAAAGCTTCTACGGAAGTCAAATTTGTTCTATGATGTTCCATTTTCATATTCCCGAACGTTCCAGAAGAAAATTTTTCTCAAAAATTCCGGAAGTTCATGTCAAAAAATTAAAACAATGAGCCTTACAGAGTATAAAAGGAAGACGAAATTTGACACAAAAAACACTTTATGCTTTGAATCCACAAGAGACACATCACCTACGAATCCGATCATCTCGTCCAAGGCGAAGTCGAAGAACAAGAATTCAACACGAGAACACAGAAAGGCTTTTTCCCGTACATGACAAAAGACTAACTTAACCTATACAAGGAATATACGCTAACGTGTTTTGAATAGAGAAGCAACACGCCATATTTAATAGAAACGCACACAGCCAGATATCCAGCGGTCCTGAAAAGGACCGATTTTAATAGAGAAAATCAATTTTGCTGGTATTTGCTAAGACAAACCGACTTTGACAACATTCCCAAAACAATTTACTGACACGAGCCTTCTACATTGAGTTTGAAACAAGCGCTGTGACGCCCGAATAGAGAAACCACGCAGACAGCTGTTCGCCGCCGCCAGAATTCAAAGCATAGATACAGTACGAATTTATTTCAATCGTGCGGAGTTTTTAAACCGTAATTTGACTTATAAATAATTACCAGTGCGTGAGGAACGTAAACACGAAGAGGCGCAATATTGGAATCGTCCCCAAGAAAAGTGTCTAGTGAAGGAAATACTTACCCACCGGAACGTGAGTTGTTCAAAAGTTAAAATCATTTATACCTGGTATCATTGTCACACAGTTGTACTACACATGTCAAACACCTTCAAATCACACAATTTTTGTAAAGCATCCCACTGATTTGTCTTGATAGTTCAAAGGAGTCACGTCCTGAGTATAAAGTTTTTTCATACATTAAATTCATGCTATTCAACTGAGCAATAAAATATTTATTAGCAGATACTTACTTAAAAAACTTGTCAATAATAATTTTTTGTAACTCTGCAATTTTGTTTAATTCGAGTGTTAGTCCTTCAGACGATTTTTATGAAAAGAAAGATCATTAAACCTATGTTATTTACAATTCAAACTGTCTTGTTCACATTTTTTATATAATTAATTTAACAACTAAGAAATCAAATTTAATAATAATAATAATAATTTCTTGGAACAAATATCCAAGTGGCGCCCACATACACATATTAGCTTAAGTTGTGTTTGCAGGACAACATCGTCGCAGAGAGCCCAGCAATTAGTAAGTATTAAAAGTGCGCGGAGTTTAACACCCGACATAACAACAAAACAACAAAAACAACATATACACAATCGCTGTTGGCTATAATATATTTATATATATATATATATATATATATATATATATATTTCAATCACTTTCTGCTACAGTCCGTTTCTTGATGTATATAATACTATAATATTTTGACTAAATTTACCTCAAGATATATTTTTTTTCCTTTAGGAACCTGTTTCGGGAGATCTTGTTCTCCCATCTTCAGCCTTCGCCAGGTAATCTTGAGGTAAATTTAGTCATAAATATTATAGTAATATATATATATATTGTAACGATAAAAATGTTTCGTTACTTATAATATTAAAAGCCTCACTTCGGGTTCGTCTATTTGTAACCAGATTTTTCGTTACGTACAATGTTATTGTGAATCAGTTACTTGTATATATGTCGTGTGCACTTGGATTACACCACCCGTAGGAAGTGTGAACTTGTAATATATATATATAAATAATGTAGCGACAAACTCGCACTGGAGTCGTCGATGTGTAATTATAAATGTGTTATGTTGAACGGCGAATGATTTTGTAAATTGCCGCTTACTCCCACTATGCTGCTTCTTTTCCGTGACGTCACTCAACGATGCCAACTGTCGGGTCCGCTGAAATCTGTGAATTCTATTTACTAAATGTAACAGCAATAATAACGACACACAAATACTATCAAACATATATCCTTGTGGAATCCTTTATTCGGAAAAAACACTGGTTAACTGTTTTAATAAATTTTAAACAGGATAACCACAATTGTATCGTAAGCTATAAATCTTCCTTTACCAGTTGGCAGCAGTAGCCGTTCAGTATTTCTACGAGACCAAAACAATGCTTTTGTTAACGTTTTTAAATAAAAATATTAATTATCTCAGGGCGTATATGGTTCGGGGATAATAATTATACAAAATGTTACACTATTAATCAAAATACAAGTTTACAATTATAGGATATTACAACGTTAGAGTGTTACGTGCACACAGAAATTGTATAGTGGTTACCAGTTTTAAAAAGGTTATGTCCAGTTCAGGCTTTGATAGTTATTATGTGACTTAAAAGTTCTTGTTGTGTTTAAAAAGGTGTTAATCTTATATGGTGATATTAGTGGTTGTTTCTAGTGTTCGTGTTATATGGTGTCTGTAGTTTAGTTGATTATTGCTTAACAGTAGTGTATACAAATGTGTGTGTTGTAGTACGATATAATGAGATGTCAGAATCACCAAATCCTCTTCTTGTACTCTTCTTGGTTGAAGATGGGGCCCACGTACACGTCAAATCTTCTTCTAGTCCCTCGCCCAATTCAAATCTTCTTCCTGGTTGTTATTTCTTCTAATCCATCTAATGGGTAGTCTTCTGTTATTGCAAAGAGTTCGTGTAGTGTACCTCTAACTGTATTTATCTGGTTGTATAGTTTTTTCACACTTTATAACACATAACGTAAGACGATTTAAAAACGCGTCTATCTGCTAAGATCGTTGTCAAAGAAGTCTCATTTTATTTATCCCAAATTTCTGGTTGCTAAGGGTAAACTTGGAATCTGGTTGGTTAATTCGGATCTACATTGTCACATACTTTCGTTATTTCAAAGTCTAAAATTTGTTCAAAATCTTTAAATTAACATAACTTTTCTATACTGAATGGGAATTTAAAACCATTATCAGCATTATTTTGATCTTCACATTTGTTATATTTAGACACCAAACGTGCCTATTTTTGCTTAAGAACTATGGATGTTATAATTTTGTTATTTGGAATTTTCTTAAATAACTTGATATGTGTTATTTTGTTTATATATTCCTTGTATACATTATTACCTATAAATACATCTACCTTTTCCAATTTGCTTTACAAAATTTCTAATATTATTGTTCAAAATTTACTAAAGTTGGTTTCACCTGGCCTCTGTAATGGTATTACTTTCATCACCATATTTTAACATCTTTAACAATTAAATTAACTTTTAACACTCATCAAAATTGTTTAACATATAACGTTATTTTAACAACACAAAAAATATATTACTCCAATAGTCAAATTCATGCCCGCATGGCTATGATTATACTAAATCCTTGCACAAATATTTGTTTTCTACTCAAACTGTATAAGTGTTTGACACTTAACAAAACATCTTTATATAGTCCATTCTGCTTTGTCAATTAATCAATTTACCATGGTTTAATATCAGTTCTATTGTTATATTTGTTAACACAACATAAAAAAATGGAATTAATATCATTAAATTGGCATTCCTTTAAACTAACTGTATCATCTGTTACATACAAAAAACACAACACAAATACTATGATATAACACTGTGCTAAAACATAAAACATGCACATTTTACAAAACAAATTCTATACTAATTGGTTAGTCCCTTGTCAGCTAATTTACTCATTATTCTGACACTGTCTATGTCATATTTACTATTTATATGGGTTTCAACATCCTTATACTTACTGATGTCTGATTTACAAAAATTACAATAAAGTGAACACTGTTGCTCTACCTCACCACACAGTTCTAATAATCTTGTTACATTTACTGTTTATCTGGGTTTTACTCTTGTTATAAATGTTATTGTGACCATGTTATAATTTGTTGTTTACTGGACAACCCTATGAACTCTATATGTGACAATTATTTGTATGGTTCATGTATCTATAATCAGGTGTATTTATATTTTTGTTACATCAATTAACTTAATTATTTACTAATATTTCTCTTACATAATATTATATGTTTGGGCTTATTATCCCTCACTTTGTATTTTGATTATCTGGATATAATGATACATTAACTGAAACCATTTTTTCTTTTTCATAAACCGTTTGTCTTTATAACTCTTTGTTTGGTCGTTACTGAACATTCATGTCATAGTTGGGGTTTGAAGATATCCGCATCACTTAGGCTAAATCATTAATTTGGGTACGGTCAGTTGTCTTACTAGTCAGTCTAAAATTGTTAGTCGTTCTTCTTCACTATCATCTTGAAGATATTGTTCTCCTTGTCAGCTTCTTAATCAAAGTCTTCATTAAATCAGGTAAGATATTATGTTGTTCCAAATGTAATGTTACAATATATATATATATATATATATATATATATATATATATATATATATATATATATATTGCAACGATACAAGTTAAAACTGCATAGATAGGTAATATTGAAATTATTACAACAGAGTCTATATCTGGAGGTAGGAAAATTTATTAAATTAAAATATAAAAATTTACTACTGTCTTATTAATTTATGATATAAAAAAAATGTTTATTTAAAAATTTTTTCTTTCGAAATTGAGTCTATGGGCTTGCTTTGCAACTATGTTACTTGTTGCGTTGAATTCAACTGTTTGCGTAGCCACTCGACGCTTCGCGCACGCAGTTCGACTGGACCGCTGCAACTGCACGTCGACCGTTCGAAGATCACTAACGCTGACAATTTATGTTGAAACTTCACGTCTTTGCGCACACGCACACTGCGACATGAGCTGTTATTGTTTATACTTTATCTTCACTTAATCTCAGGGATTTAAAACTGGGTAAAATAGATCGTGTATTGATCTTACATAGACTCCAGTTTCTTGAAGTGTTCTCGCGTAACTATCAAAATATCCCGGTAGATATTTTGCCCTTACTCCGAAAAATCTTCTACTGTACCCGAGAAGCACTAAAATGATCTATTTTTTTATTTGAGTTCTCTAAATGGTATTGGATACGAAGAACTCGAACCGTGAACCAACTTCTAAGTTTAAATGAAAACGACCAGTCTTGTCCCGAGAAAGTCGTGACAGCGAGTACGTGTTTCTGTGGCAAGTCCTTAGAAGAAACTGAGCGAAATTCTCGCGACAGAGGACCAACTCAAATAATTTTTAAACCCTCTGATTTGTTGAAACTTTAGCAACGTCACAGATGAGAACACAGGTAGACTGAAATCAGGCTTAAACTCCGTCCGAATCTACAAAGGCCTGTCTACAATTAATTTACAAATTGTATTCCTTTCTAGGAGATAAGAGAATAAAAGAAGACTGATTTCATTTAAAAATATATATATATATATATAAATTATAGTTGTGGAGAACTGACTACATGGAAAATGTAGTCCACGTTTCAGAACGAAACGTTAATTGTCCTCAAAGTTATTAAATAAAATGTAAATCACACGCGCACCCGCGCACTTACACACAAATATTTCAGATGACATAAAAGAGAATAAAATTGTGAACATTTTGACATAATATACTATTTACTTTCATGTTCCATAAGGAAATGGAAGTATGCGAAAAAATCGTGTTCGAGATAACGGTAGATTCTGATTGTACTACTATCAAAACATGAAAAAGTCATTTTTCGAAATGTGTGTGTGTGTGTGTGTGTGTGTGTGTGTGTGTGTGTGTGTGTGTGTGTGTGTGTGTGTTGTAGCATGACAGATAATCCACATAAATAAATTACTCAATGATCATTAATAAAGCTCTAATATATGGAATATCCAGATGAGGATCAATTAAAAGGCACTATTAATTAATATAATCACAAGAAAAGTAAAAATAAAGGAAAAATCTGCAAATATTATATATATACTACAAATTTAAAAACCTAGAAAACTAAAAATGTGAATAACAAAATTACCCAGGTAAGATAGAAGCAGGCAATTAAGATACCCCGACAAAGAAACCAGACCAGAAGAAACAAAAGTATACACAGCGAAATGGTGCTGATGAAAGAAGAAAGAAGAAATATAAAATGAACAAAAATACTGAAGAAAGAAGAAAGAAGAAATATACAATGAACAAAAATACTGAAGAATGAAGAAGGAAGAAAGAAGAAATATAGAATGAACAAAAATACTGAAGAACGAAGAAAGAAGAATTATAGAATGACCAAAAATACTGAAGAATAAGAAACCTGAGAAGATCCACTAGAAAAAAGGAAGTGAGACGACCCATACCAAATAGAAACCCCATAGGGAGAGAACCCAAAAACCCCAAAAATAAATGAATGTCCAAAGAGAAAGTATAACACCCCAAAAAACCATATCACAATGTAAAACTGACAAAAACCAAAAGTGTCAATAGTATTAAGTAACAGTGCACCCAAAAAAGTTATTGTTTAGTTTGTATGAACAAATCTTCACAGTACCCCCATGGTTAAATATTTCATGTTGTAAAGCTAGAAAAGGACTAGTAATAATATTTAAAAATAACCATGGACCAGTGTAAGTTATTGAATTATAGCCAATAAACTTTGAAAAGGTACATGAGTTGCCGTACAAATGAATAAACTTTAAGTGCTTTTTGAACAGTGTCATATTTGATATGAAGTAATAATATTGCTAATGAAATGCTACTGAATTTATAAGAACATTCCATAGGATGAAATAATAAACAGATAGCTAGTGTTATACTTTAAGATGGGGAATAAATCCTTAAAAATGGGGAAATACAGAGCAGACTGTCAATAATTAGTTTTAAGAAAGTGTTAACCATTATATGGAACCAAAATGTTATGTTCCTGTTCAATATAATAATTAGACAATTAAGATTTATTAGTAAGAGATATTATTGTTATAAGATGTTATTTTGTTGTTAAATTAAATTAGGAATGCCATATCTAAAGGTAGATATCATTCCCCATGTTATAAAATGTTTTTAATTATGTTACTAGGTGTAATCAATACACATAAAAGGTATTATTCAAGGTACCAGTTTTGATAGAGATAGTTGTTATATTTTAATTGTACCATCAATAATCACTGTTATACCAGTCAAAGAACTAATTGTTAATAAAGTATATAAGGATAAAAAGTCAGAGAAGGGTATAAACTAACTACATTAGTAAAAATTTTGCAAATAGCAACACATCAAATCTAGGCCATATAATGAATTTAAACTGCAGAATAATTAATAAATCTAGTCTTATAAGCCAATTAAACTGACAATATTTATGCAAGATAAACCCAACATTTAGTATACCATGTAAATAAGACTTTATAAAGATATGGTCAGTAGATAAGTAAAATTACTTATTTATCTAATAAAATTACCAATAAAAATGGCATGGACTAGCTGAGATTATCAGAGGAGGAGTCATAGACAATTGAATTGTATTTAAAAACAATCATTAATAAACTAAATTGCAAGAAATTAAGTAAGAATAGACAATTATATCAATTTCAGATTTAATAGAATAATAATTATATTAGGGAAAATGACTATTATTTGCTTAGACTACAGGAAGTATAAATTTAGGCCTACCTTCCAAAAATGTAATAAATATAATTTTCTAATGAAACTTTGTAACACTATATTAATTACTACCAAAATAAGCAGAATAGAATAATGAAACCGAATATGTATTTAGTATTTCGTACAGTTAACTAATAACGAAATTATTTTCTGAGTATAGTGTATTAAAATAAAATGTATCGGAAGCTAAGATAATTTGAAACAATGTATAAGATATATTAAATAAGCTAAGATTTTCAGGAGACGAAGGAAATGAGAACAGTTCGTTATTATACGTTGACGAGTGCACTTAACGTGATTATTTGCTATAAGTAACCTGTAATGGCGGTTAACGTTATAAACAGAGTTCGGTGAAAATTAGTATAAAACTTATTTTGAGCTATTTTTTTAATTGTGAACCGGTGAAGTTAACATATGAACAGTGTAACACCAATAAACTGAACCACATAAGACTAATTAATCGAAATAACACTAATATCACACCATATACAAACGAAAAATCGAGGTTAAACCCGACACACATAGACCCAGTGAGATATATCCAATAACAATATTTTACACCAAGTAAACTATTCCACCATACACCAGTGACACTCAAATACATCCAGGACAATCATATACAATTGCTGAGACCATTTACACGGAAAAAAGACATCTTTATTTAAATAAAACTTTCATCCAAGTTATCCGTTAACTACGCATGCGCCAGTCGGCCATTTTGTGAATCGTCGTCAACTAATCCCGTCAACTGCAGAGAACGACTGTCTTCGGCTGCTTTTGGTTTGAATAAAAATCATATATAAACTTTATTATTTTTAATTATAACATTGTATTGTTTAATATTAAGGCATTTTATAATTGTAAGTGTTATAGTTTCCTGCCCATAACCTTCTCTGGCTATATCTTAAATAACCGTTTAAAGAACCATATTTTTATAATATTAATGTAAACTTTTTATATCGACCGGCCCTGAGTGAGTCGATACTACTTTGTAACATCGATTCTAATCGAACAAATTAATTATTTTATTAATAAAGTTCTGTTTTTGTAATTTGGATTTGATTTTTCTTATAAAAAGGCTTAACAGGTAAATTAATCAAGAAACCCAACTAACCGAAAGGCGGTATATACGGAACAACGAACGTTTCAAGAAGAAGAAGAAGAGAGCCGTCTTTCGCCTAGATTTGGAGTTAACCAGATTGTCTTTTAACAAATTTACTGAAAGTGACACTATTACCAAAATAAACATTATACCACTTCATTTCTAATTACAAACAATAAACACGATTAGTTCCTAAATATTAGGATTAAAATTTACATAAAAAATATTTTTCCAGAAATTTTTTTATTTCAAATTATTGTAACAACATTACTACAGATCTTAATACTTTGTGTTTTATTACAAAATTGGCTAGCCCAACAGTGAGGGCTTAACGAAGACCAGGAACGTTATCAAATTGGCGTTTCCAAGGTGGAACATTACTACACATTGTTACATACATAAATTAAATTAATATTTTGTACTATTACAATGTGTGTGTGTGTGTGTGTGTGTGTGTGTGTGTGTCTGTGTGTGTGTGTGTGTGTGTGTGTGTGTGTGTGTGTGTGTGTGTGTGTGTGTGTGTGTGTGTGTGTGTGTGTGTGTGTGTGTGTGTGTGTGTGTAATCTTTTCTGTTGCAAACGATACAAGCAGCTAATTCAAACAGAATCAAATAATGATTTGCATACAGCCATGAATTGCAGAGGACTCAAGGCCTGTTGTTTTTGGTGAAGATCGGTTAAGGAAAAGGGGTATTTTACCTGCAACATTTTACGTTTTAACAAGAGTAAAGTGCTTAATTTTGATAAATAAAGTATCCTGAAAAGAAGGTCATAATAATCCACTGTAGAAAGGTAGATGAAATATCTATAAATAAAAAGGGAAGTTGAAGGGGGAAGGGGTTAATTTTTTTTTAATTAAAATGGTAATTGATGATGGAGGAGGTAAATTTTTATAAGTTTTATATATTTACTACGTAATTGACAGCAAAGAAGTAGTTTCTATGGAAACATTTCATTTAACTTTAACAAAATTGTATATTTTCACTTCCATGTTCCTTAAGGAAATAAAGTATGGTGATGGCAAAAAAAATCGTGTTCGAGATTATTGCAGAATCTGATTGTACTACATTCAAAACATGAAACAAAGTCGTTTTTCGAAAAGTATCTGTGTGTCTGTGTGTCTGTCTGTAGATTTTTCTTCTATGGCAAACGATAACAGCCGGAAATTCAAACAGAATCAGATAATTTTTGCATAAAGCCCTGATTTGTAGAGTACTCACGACCTATTGTTTTTGGTGAAGATCGATTGAGGGAAAGGGGTAGTTTACCAGCAACGTTTTTTTTTATCAAAGGTAATATTTTTACTTCCATGTTCCTTAAGGAAATGGAAGTATGGTGATTGCAAAAAAAATCGTGTTCGAGATTATTGCAGATTCTGATTGTACTACGCTCAAAACATGAAAAAAAGTCATTTTTCGAAAAGTGTCTGTGTGTGTGTCTGTGTGTCTGTGTGTCTGTGGGTCTATCTCTGTCTGTAGATTTTTTTTTATGGCAAACGATAGCAGCCGCAAATTCAAACAAATCAAATAATTTTTTGCATGCAGACCTGATTTGTAGAGTACTCAAGACCAATTGTTTTTGTTGAAGATCGGTTAAGGGGAAGGGGTAGTTTACCAGCAACGTTTTTTGTTATAAAAGGGTATTTTCTATGGCAAACGATAAGAGCCGCAAATTCAAACAGAATCAAATAATTTTTTGCATACGGCCCTGATTTGTAGAGTACACAAGACCTATTGTTTTTGGTGAAGATCGGTTAAGGGAAAGGGGAAGTTTAACAGCAACGTTTTATGTTTTAAAAGAGTATTTTATATGGCAAATGATAAGAGCCGCAAATTCAAACAAAATCAAATAATTGTTTGTACAGTGTCCTGATTGGTAGAGTACTCAAGATCTATTGTTTTTAGTGAAGATCGGTTAACGGGAAGGGGTAGTTTACCGGCAACGTTTTTCTTTTCAAGGATAATTTTTTCTTATGGCAAACGATAACACCGGCAAATTCAAACAGAATCAAATAATGTTTTGGATACAGCCCTGAATTGGAGAGTTCACAAGATCTGGTGGCTTTGGTGAAGATCGGTTAAGGGAAAGGGGTAGATTACTAGCAACGTTTTATGTTTTAACATGGGTATTTCTTTGGGAAACGATAAGAGCCCCAAATTCAAACCGAATCAAATAATTTTTTCATGCAACTCTGAGTTGTAGAGTTCTAAAGACTTGTTGTTTTTGGTGAAGATCAGTTAAGGGAAAGGGGTAGTTTGCCAGCAACGTTTTTCTTATCAAGGGTAATTTTTTTCTATGGCAAAACGATAACAGCCGCAAATTCAAACAGAATCAAATAATATTCTGGATACAGCCCCGAATTTAAAGTTGTCAAGACCTGATGGTTTTGGTGAAGATCGGTTAAAGGAAAGGGGTAACTTACCAGCAAAATTTTATGTTTTAAAAGGGTAATTTTTTTTATGACAAACGATAACTGCCGCAAATTCAAACAGAATCAACTACGTTTTTGCATACCTTTTTGAATTATACAGAACTCAAGGTTTGTTGATTTTGTTGAAGACCGGGTAAGGGAAAGGGGTAGTTTACCAGCAACGTTTTATGTTTTAACAAGGGTAATATTTTCTATTGCAAACGATAACAGCCGTAAATTCAAACAGAATCAAATGATTAATTGCATACTTGCCTGAATTGTAGAGTTCTCAAGACCTTTTGTTTTGGTGAAGATCGGTTATGGGAAAGGGGTAGTTTACGAGCAACCTTCTTTTAAAATCAAGGGTAATTATTTTCTATGGCAAACGATAACAGCCGTAAATTCAAACAGAATCAAATGATTATTTGGATACTTGCCTGAATTGTAGAGATCTCAAGACCTTTTGTTTTTGGTGAAGATCGGTTAAGGGAAAGGGGAAGTATAACAGCAACGTATTATGTTTTAAAAAAGTATTTTCTATGGCAAACGAGAAGAGCCGCAAATTCAAACAAAATCAAATAATTGTTTGCACAGTGTCCTGATTTGTAGAGTACTCAAGATCTATTGTATTTAGTGAAGATCGGTTAACAGGAAGAGGTATTTACCGGTAACGTTTTTCTTTTCAAGGGTAATTTTTTCTTATGGCAAACGATAACAGCCGGAAATTCAAACAGAATCAAATAATATTTTGGATACAGCCCTGAATTGGAGAGTTCACAAGATCTGATTGTTTTGATGAAGATCGGTTAAGGTAAAGAGGTAGTTTACTAGCAACGTTTTATGTTTTAACATGGGTATTTATTTGGCAAACGATAACAGCCCCAAATTCAAACAGAATCAAATATTTTTTTCCATACAGCCCTGAATTCTAGCGTGCTCAAGACCTATAGTTTTTGGTGAAGATCGGTTAAGTCTCACCAACTTTGCAGGTTTCACAGTGGATTCATTCGTTGATTCCGCTCCTGGACACCTGGTTTTTCGCTCTCTCTCTATCAAAACATCACTCCTCTAGGTCCCGGGTTTGTTCTCCTGGTCATCTCAGCTTCCACCGGTCCTCAATTTCTATCAACTCAGCAGTCACTTATCTTAAACGTTCTCTTGCAATTCACAATTTTTTTAACAATCACAATCTTCTTCACTCAAAACATTAATTTCATTAGTTAAAGGCCATGGCTATATATTTTTTTATGGGTCACAGGTTCGGTGTACCATTTCTAATTAGTAATATTCTGTTGACCTTTACTTTATTTTTCCTTCGTAACTATATTATTATAATGATTATCTTCTAAAACTTCCGGGCTGAAAGGCCGTGGTCGAGTGCTTGATATACTGCTAAACGTTTCGGCCGCACCACCGGTGGCCATCTTCAGTAGCGAAAAATTGTGTTCGAATAGATGACAGGCCGAACACGTCTCCCAATGAACTGGGAACAAGCAACAGTGAGTTACTTTTTTTTTTTGCTCTGGGCTTTGCGGTTGTGCGTCGCAGAGACGAACCGCACGGGAACTGAGTTCCGAGCTACCATCTGGAGCTCCTGCCTCGTGGCCCTGCCCAAGTAGGGCGTGTGCTCTATAGCAGGCCTTTCTCGGCTGTTGTGCTAGCCTACGCTAGCGCAGTATACACCGAGGGCGTTTCCATGAATCACCTGGGCGTATACGGTGCCTTCCCAGCCCAGTCACTAGAGGATTGTCTGGGAACCTCGCCGCACGTGCATAAAATTTGCGTGCAAGCCGCCTGAAAGTGTCGTCTAAGGAGCGGACGCCAAGTCCTCTCCTTAGAAGGCGAGATGAGAAGCGACGGGGGACTTTGGCCGCTAGCCGAAGCCCTCTGTCGAGGACGCTCTGCAACTTCTTTTTATGTATTGCGGCGAGGTAACCCCAGACCGGGCAGGCGTAGGTAATGACCGGCAGCAGATACGCGCCGACGATCATCCTACCCAATTTCCTGGTCATGGCTGGGCTGATCAGGAGTGGAAACAGTGCGCACAGGCGAGTGGATGCTCGCTTAAGAACTGTCTGTGCGTGGGTACGCCAGGTGAGCCGACGGTCGAGGTGTAAGCCGAGGTACTTGACCTCTTTGGACCAGCGCAAGTACTTTCTGCCGATGCGTAGTTGCCTAACGGGGTTCTTCCGTCGCTTAGAGAATTCGACGGCTACACTCTTGGTAGGGTTGAGGAGCACTCTCCAATTCTCAGTCCAGTCCACGAGCGTGTCGAGCTGGCGCTGCAGTCGTAGGACGGCCCTTTCCTCATGACGATCGGCCGTAAATACGGCCGTGTCGTCAGCGAAGAGGGCCATCTGGACTCCAGGCTGTCTCGGCACGTCGTTGACGTAGATCGAGAACAGAAGGGGGCCTAGAACACTACCTTGAGGGACGCCGGCTGTGATTCGCCTCTCGGAAGAGACAGAATCGCCAACTCTCACGCAGAAGGTCCTCTCCGTCAGAAAGCTAGCAACCAGATGGAGGTAGCAGTCCGGGAGCTGGACTTCCCTAAGTTTGAATAACAGGCCATCATGCCATACGCTGTCGAAGGCTTTCTCAACATCTAAGAAACAGCCAGCGGTCCGTTCTCTCCGACACCCGGCTTCCGTGATGCTTTCCACCAGTCTCATCAGTTGATGAGTGGTCGAATGCCCCACACGAAAGCCGAACTGTTCGGGGACCAGCACGTCAAAATTGGTTAGATGTTCTCGTACACGACGCTGTACGAGGCGCTCAAAAACCTTGGACGTAGCGGAGAGTAGGCTGATAGGCCGGAGGTTTTCCGAGCGGGTGGGATCCTTTCCCGGCTTCGGGATCACGATAACCGTCGCCTTTCTCCATTTCTTGGGAAAGTAGGCCAGTCTAAGACACGCGTTGAACAAATCAGTCAAGAATTGAACTCCAGGCTCGGGAAGAAGTCGTAGAGCGGTGTTGGTAACACCGTCCGGGCCTGGAGCTTTTCTTGGCTGAAGTTCAGCGAGCCGATCTGAGACCTCTTCCAAAGAGATGGGTTCGGGCTCCGTCGTGATCGGAAGTGACAGAAAGTCTTCCACAGCCATCTCGACTTGTTCGTCGAAGTCCCAGTCCATGGGCGGGTTGGGAGCGAACTGTCGCTCGAAACACAAGCCCAAGTACTCGGCCTTCTCCTCCGGGCGACCCAGGGGTCGACCGAACGGTCCAACAATGGCGGGAAGTGGAGGTCGGCGCCTCCGTCCCGTCAATGCGATAGGTATTCTGTACGGGTGAGATTGCGGGTCCGCATCCCCCGTTCGGGCCACGTCGAGTTCCCAACAGCTACGTCGGAACTCCTTCAGACTGCCTCGCAGTCGTCCGGTGAGCCGATTGTATGCTGCCTTATCGGCCGGATCACGGGTCCTCTGCCAACGTTTCCGGAAGTAATTCCTCTCGCGAGCGAGAAGAGAGACTTCCTCAGGGATGCGTTGGTAGTCAGGCGTGAAACCAGCTCGCGTACGTGAAGACACGCCTATAGCCGAGATGATTGCCTCTTCGATTCCCGCAACTGCTTCGTCTAGGAGGCGAACGGAATCGAGTGGGGCCGCTGGCGGCAATCGACGGCACAAGGCCGGGCCGTAGCGATCCCAATCGATAACCTTCTTCTGGTCAGAACGTGCATAGGCGTGCTGGGTAGCGACGTGGACCAAGATAGGGTTGTGGTCGGATGTCAGCTCCGTAAGTGAGAATACCTCGAACGGACAGACAACTCCTTGGGTCACCGCGATATCCAGAACATCGGGAGCCGCGTTAGGCTGTGACGGAAAGAACGTGGGTTGCGCTGGACCAAACACCATCGCCCGGCGCGATTCAACAAAACTGAGCAAGCGCCTCCCGTTCGGAGTAGTCAGGCGACTATTCCAAATGCGATGCTTGCAATTCAGATCGCCGGCCAAAATTACCCTTCGATGGGAATCGAAGATGACTTCCAGGTCGCCAACAAGGAGTTCAGCTCGTGGGGGCTTGTATGCTAAGACCACGAGGACGCCGCCAAGAGCTCCGTGGACCTCAATGGCGGTGGCCTCTAGATTGGTAAGCTGCGGCAAAGCGACACGATGATGACCTATGGAGGTCCTCACCGCGATCGCCGTGCCGCCTCCTCGTTGGCCAACTCGGTCATCCCGATAGACCACGTAATTTGGTAATCGAAACCGGTTCGCCGGGGTCAGGTGGGTTTCAGTAAGGAGAAGTACGTCGGGTTTGAACCGAGCCAGGAATACAAGAAGGTCGGAATGCTTGGAACCGATGTTGTTAGCATTCCAGGCTACGAGCGAGAGATCTCGTCTAAGGGCTCGGTTCATAGAAGACCTATGACTTCGCAGGCTTCCACCAAGAGCATGAATCTCTCAGTTGGGTCAGCAGTTTCCAGGCGGTCTCGGATGGACCTGAAGGTAGATGCGACTTTCGGGAGGTCGTAGCTATACAGAAAGCCGCGGACGAACTGTGCGTCATTGGAAGTGACGGACTGGGCGGTTTGCCTGGAAACTGAGGCCGCATAAGAGCGACCAGGTGTTACGGCAGATCGGGTCGTGGTGGAAGCCATAGGACCAGGGCCAGACGGTTTTGAATCAGCGGCAGGAAAAGTACGCTGTTGCGCTTCGTCGGACTTATACCGGGAAGCAGGACTTTTCTTGGGCTGTGGGCCGGCAGGAGCTCGGGGCTGAGTATCCGGTGTGGGTATCCCTTTGTTCCTGGGTTTTATGCCTGCTCGCGGAAATCGCGGAGGTGGCAGGGGCGGCGAGGCTACCTCTGGTTCAGAGGCGGGAGTAGGAGGTTCCGCGGAGGTGGAGGGTTCATTCTCCGGCTCCAAAACCGAGAAGACAGCTACTGGGCGTGTCTCTGCTTCTGAAGGAGACGCGGTACGTTTAGTTGCCTTTGCAGGGGCTGGAGGTGGAGCCGGAGAGGGCGCGCGCCGTGCCGGTTGTGCCTGAGGTTGAGGCCTAGCCTGCATTTTAGGCTGTCTAGGTTGGGGCTGCATAGCTGGCTGCCGTGGCTTCGGGAGGGGCCCCTGCGGCTTTTGCTTCCGCAGGAGCTCCGCCTTATAGACCGGGCAGTTTACGTTACTCGCTGCGTGGCCTTGCCCACAATTGATGCAGCGAAATTTGGTTTTGTCTGCCACAGTGCAGGCCTGTGTTGAATGTCCCAGAGAACATCGTAGAGAGGCCGGGGCATTGCGGCAGACGTCGGTGTGATGGCCGAACAGTGAGTTACGGCTACGATGCCTCTATTTATAACTTTTTGGCCGCTTAAGGTGTGTCACGCGGACCAATGAGAAGCCAGCTCGTCATTCTCGATTCTGATTGGCCATGGAAAATAAACCATGCCAGACACTATTTAAGGAGATGCTTTCACCTCGGCGGTCCTTTTCAGGACCAACGCATCCAGAAAAGCCAATTGATCACCACTCTCGCGCTCCATCGTAAACTGTATGCGCGGGTGCACAGCGTTCAGATGTCCAAGGAAACGTTCCAACTCTTCATCCCCATGGCTCCAGACCACGAAAGTGTCGTCCACATACCGCAACCAACACTTCGGCTTCAGAGGCGCAGATGAAATTGCCAACTCTTCAAATTTCTCCATGTAGAAGTTTGCAACCACAGGGCTGAGAGGACTTCCCATCGCGACGCCATCCAACTGTTCATAGAAGCCGCCATTCCACTGGAAGTAGGTCGTTGTTAGGACCTGCCGGAACAAAGCAGTGATGTCCGCCGAGAACAGGTCACCCAAATACCCCAAGACCTCCTGAACAGGGACCATGGTGAAAAGAGAAACCACATCAAAACTCGCGAGCACGTCGCCAGGCTCCAGCACCAGCTCCCGGATCCTCCGAAGGAAATCAGAAGAGTCCCGGACGAAAGAATCCGTCTGCCCGATGTGCGGCTTGAGCAATCCAGTGAGGTGCTTTGCCAAGGTGTAAGTAGGCGAGCCAATAGCACTGACGATGGGCCTCAGCGGAACGTCTTCCTTATGGATCTTCGGTAAACCATAGTGGCGAGGGGGAAGGGCCTCCGAACACCGGACGGCCGTCTTCACATCAGGCGCCAGAGAAGATTGCTTAACCAAAGAATCCGTTTTTCTTAGAACAGTAGTAGTCGGATCTTTGTTCAGCCTCCGATAAGTGGCCGGATCTAATAAACCTTCAATCTTCCGCTGGTAGTCTTCGGTGTTCAAGACCACAGTGGCGCTCCCCTTATCCGCCGGCACAATGACAATGGAGTCATCCCTTTTCAATTCCCTCAAGGCTCGCAACTCCGCCGACAGAAGATTGCATTTTGGCGGAGCGGCCCTTCTAAGGGCCCTAGAAGCTTCCAATCGTATTTCCTCTGCCTGGTCTCGGGGTAGTCCTCGGATGCCTGCCTCCACGCTCGCAACTATTTCCTCCACCGGTACTGTCTTCGGGGTAACAGCAAACGTCTCACCTTTGGCTAACACCGAGGTCCCATGTGGTGTTAGTTGACGGTTCGATAGATTCACAACCATCCTATCCATCCTGTCACGATCTAGTACCCTTCCCCCGATGTTCTGGGAACCAAACCGCTCGAATTTGACACGCTGTCTCTGGCTGGTACTGGCATAACACGCCAAAAAAGTGTCTCTGGTGGACCGGGCAAAAAGAATCTGTGAGCCCCAGTATCTCGAAGATGAGTTTCGGCATCTCGAGGAAGCACTGCAGTCCAACGGCTATTCTGCTGCGGAGGTTAGGAGAGCTGCCCGGCCGAGAAGATCTGGTATGCCGGACGAGTCGGTGTCGCCTGAGGCTGTTGGCTCTGCTGTCTTGCCCTACATCCGTGGCGTGACTGACCGCATCGGCAAGTTGCTGATTAAGCGGGGCGTCAGGACGATCTTCAAGCCAACCAAAAAGATCCAACAGTTCCTACGACCGGTGAAAGACGCCAGGGATCCACTCTCGTCGTGCGGGGTGTACAGTATTCCTTGTACGTGTGGCCAGGTCTATATAGGCACCACGAAGCGTAGTGTCCGGACGCGCCTTTCTGAACATCGGAGATACTGCCGCCTGGGCCAGCCGGAAAAGTCCGCAGTTGCTGAACACGCTCTTTCCCACGACGATCACCGGGTGATGTTCGATGAAGCCCGCGTGTTGTCTTCTGTCCGGGATTACTTCACTCGCCTGCATCTGGAGTCCATCCATATTCATAAGAATGCGCCAAGATGCCAAGATGCCAAGATGTGCAGGGCACAGCACAGTGCGTGCCCCAGTGACGGCAGCGTCCGGGCAAGCCCGATGACTGCCTGTTGCTGTTCGAGTGCTTGGTGCGAGACTTGTCGCTGAAACGGATAGGAACCCCCTTTTTTATTTTGGCGGAGGTGAAGGAGACGGGCTGTGATTGGCTGAACCGCTGACGCGATCCACCAATGGCCTGAGAGGGAAGTCTACGCGAACGCTTAGCACGGATTGGCGGGATTTGTTCGCCCACAACTGGTCGATACACTTCCGCCAGCCCGGTAAGAGTCCGGTAGACTGCCTTATGGCGATAACGAGGCAGGCAAGTGATTGGAGGGGGGAAGTTGCCGACTGAAGGTGGCGCTAGGCACAACTAAAGCCGGCACATCGCCCGATCCATCTGTCGGCCTGCAACGGACCGGAGATTTGACTGGTTGGAAGGTGGTGAGATAAAATTGGTCGGTGCGGGGACAGATGGTGAGTGGGTAATTTTGTATTTTAAAATTACGGTGGGTCGTCGAGCAGAGCTCGAGGGCGGCGGCGTTTGACTGGTGGTGGTCCATCGTCGTTATAGAGGTGTTGGAGGTGGGGAAAGTCTGAAATGGATGCTCGATGGAAGAGGTTGAACGTGAGAGTTCGCGCAAATCCATCGAGCGACGGAATCTTCAGCCCTCGCCTGATAGAATCATTTTTTACATACCAGGGAGAGCCGGAGATAAGGCGAAGGGTAATGGCTTGGAAGGCTTCCATGCGTTTAACGACGTCGGGGGCGAGTTGGGTCCAAAATGCAGGCGCTGCGTACATAAGGACGGCTCGTAAAAAGAGCAGATAAATCGAGAGCTTCGTGCGCAACGGCAGTGGCCCTCGAGGCGATAGGAAGGGGTACAGTTTGGCTTTGACGCCTCGGGCGCGCTGGAGCACTGTGGACACGTGAGCTCTGAAGCTTAGGCGTCGATCAAGAGTGACGCCCAAGTACTTCACAGTACGTTGCCAAGCGATTGGGCTCCCTTCAAGGGAGAGGGTCTGGCATCGGGAAGT
The DNA here is from genome assembly GCA_034769895.1 of Magicicada septendecula. Lineage (NCBI taxonomy): Eukaryota > Metazoa > Arthropoda > Insecta > Hemiptera > Cicadidae > Magicicada > Magicicada septendecula. Next base: position 307,649,700 of record CM068367.1, on the reverse strand, counting down.
GAGCTGACGGGAGAAGGCAATCGCCTCGGATTTCTCCGTATTGATCGCCACCCGCCATTTCCTTAGCCAGGCCGGAAGTAATGCGAGCTGGCGCTGCACCACGTCAGTCGCAAAACGAAGGTTTGCAGAACTGGTGTGGTACATCGCATCGTCCGCATAGAGAGAGAGCGTGACTCCAGGCAATACTGGCAGGTCGTTTGTGTACACTAGGTACAGAACGGGGCCGAGGACAGATCCTTGAGGGACGCCAGCGGCGACGGGGGGGACAGAAGAGTACGTCCCGTCGACGCAGATCCTAAATTTGCGGTCGCAGAGATACGATCGCATCCGATGTACAAATGAGGCAGGGAGAGGGGAGGTGGCTAGTTTATAGAGAAGGCCTTCGTGCCAGACTTTGTCGAAGGCCTTGCTCACGTCCAGAAGGACGGCGACAGTTTGATGGTTCCTGTTGATGGCGTCAGTGAGTTGCGTGACAACTCGGACAAGTTGGAGAGTGGTCGAATGCTGCTTTCGGAAGCCGAACTCTTCCTGCCGGATGAAATTATCCAGCAGGGGAGTAATTCGGCGATGCAGGAGGCGCTCGAGCACCTTCGATAAGACTGGCAAAAGAGAGATTGGTCGATGATTCTCCGGGAGTGTACGCAGCTTGCGAGCCTTCGGCAACATGATGACTTTGGCTCGTTTCCAAGGGCTGGGTTAGTAATGGAGCCGGAGACATCCATTGAACAGCACGTGGATGAGTGAAACGAGACTTGCTGGGGCGTTAAGTAGGGCCGCTGCACCAATACGGTCCTCGCCGGGCGCCCGCTTGGGGCGCAGTCGACTAATGGCCGTTTCCACTTCAGCCTCGTCGAACGGGTCGATTGGGTCTGCGGGAGGGCGGGAAAAATAGCCAGATAGGAAGTCTGCGACCGCTGCCGAGTGGCCGGGGTCGCAGACGCCTCTGTGAACGGTAAATTGGTCCTCCATGGTATCGGCAAAGACTTCGGCTCTGTCGGCCGCGGAGTACACAATCCCGTTCGGTGATCGTAGGGGGTAGCGGGTCCTTTTCTCGCCAGTGTGTCGGCTCGCAGCTCGAAAAACGGACTGGGGCGTGACTTCCAGAGACTCAAGATATGAGTCCCATCGATGAGCAGTGGCATCAAGCAGAAGCTGCTTCACAAGGTCTGATTGGGCGTTCAGCCTGCGTTTTACGGCAGGGTCCCGGGTTTGTTGCCATCGCCGGCGGAGCTGGCGCCGTTTGCGGATGGCCAGAATCACCTCTTCAGCTAACTGCGACCGTCTGTTGGGCGCAGGGACGTTATAGGTTTGTTTGTCCATGGCGGACGTGACGACTTCTTGAAGATAGTCGGCCAAGCGGTCTACATCATCCGGGCTGGAGATGGCGACCTGGGGGTCAGATGGTACTGTTCGACCCAGTTCATCGTGGAACGATCGCCAGTTGACTCTCGTTAAACGATGGGGAGGCTGGAGAGGTGTGTCCAGCGTGGGCCGAACAGTGAGTATTACCGGGTCGTGATCAGACGAGAGGTCCGACACGGCTTCGATAGCGATAGGATAGGCCACGTCTTTGACAACAGCAATGTCAAGGACGTCAGGTAGTCCCCTTCCATTGGGGATATAGGTCGGTGATCTAGGGCCAAGAGCGTTCACATGAGGATGACGTTGAACGTATTGGTACAGAGAGCGGCCGTATGGGTTTGAGACACGGCTGTTCCACAGGGGATGCTTACTATTAAAGTCTCCGGCTGCGATGGTTGGTAGAGGGTCTTCTAATAGAGCGTCCCATTCATCCTCGTTGGGCGGTGGTCCACCTCGAGGGGGGAGCTAGACTGAAACCAGTCGAACCTCCCGATCCCCGATGCAGAGAGCAACCGCCGTCGCCTCCAAGCGACGAGTCGCCGGAGGCGGCAGGGGGCGGTGGGCGATGCGCCTGTGAACCAGAATGGCTGTGCCGCCAGATGCGTACAGCCGGTTCTGGCCAGGCCGGTCTGTGCGATACGTCGTGTACGCCGGAAGCTGGAACGAGTGTGCAGGAAGTAAGTGGGTTTCGTTAAGGAGTATGACGTCTATGTCATATTCGGTGACGAAGGCGGCCAATTCGGCACAGCGAGATAGACCGCCACATGCGTTCCAAGCCACCAGCCGAAAGGGCCTAGCCATCGAGAGGGATAAGCGAGGTCACGGAGGTAAGAACGATAACGAGCAAGGACTGGACATCCTTGGCAGGAAGAATTTGTGGGATCAAGGCGTTGATCCAAGCGCGCACGCGGTCGGCGAAAGTCACGTCCGAAGACGCGGCAGACGCCGGTGCCGCCGGAGGCCTGGGCGCCGGGTGCTTAAACATGATGCCATTCTGGGCGGGGGCCTTTTGTTTCGGCTGCCTAGGATCTTGGACATCTGGAGTAGATGGTGGCTGAGGTGCAGCGGGCGTGTGCTGCGAGGAAGCAGGGGGCGATGGTTTGTTCTTTTTCTTGGACGGCGCAGCAGGTTTTGGCTGCTGGGCCGCGGGCTGTGCGGCAGGCTGAGAAGCAGCTGCAGCCGCATAGCTGGGCGCCCCGGTAGACGCCGGACGAGCTGGAGCAGGCGCAAGTGCCGGTGCCGCAGCAGGGGTACGTGCCGCCGAGGCGGCAGGCCTTGATGCTTGGAGCCTAGCTGGAGGCGCAGGAACGTGCTGCTGTGGAGACTTTGAAATCTTTTTCAAAGCCGCAGCATAGAACCTGCACGACTTCGATGATGCCGGGTGCGTGTCCCCGCAGTTGGCACAAGCGGCGGCAGCACGATCGACCGGACAAGTGTCCTTACGATGGCTATCGCCACAGCGCAAACAGCGGGTGGGGTGGTGGCAAAATGCCGATGAGTGGCCGTACCGCTGGCAGTTGTAACACTGCTTCGGTCCGGCTTGGGCTTCGAAGGCTTCAACCCTAACCTTCAAATAAAATAACATGTTAATATCGTAGATGGCCTGGTAATCACCTACCTTTCGTATCTTCACCAGGAACGCATTGCGCGCTAGTTTCTTGCCGGGGGAGAAGAGAGGCGTAACACTATTAACTCTAAAGCCAAGACTGATGAGTTTATTAGAAATGAGCTCTGGCGTGGTATCGGCAGGGAATCCGATAATTTGCACCTTTAATTCCTTCTCCTCCGGCAAGGCAAAGGTGTGGTAAGGGATACCCGCGTCCGTGAGGAACTTCTGTGCAATACGGAAGCTCTCCACGGTCGTAGGGTTGAGGCGGATGGAGTTGTCACCGTGGGCCGAAGCAGTCAAGGTGCCAGAGGGAGTGCACCGGTGTATACGCCGCATGAAATTAGCCCATTCCGAAGGCCGGGCGAAAATCAGAGGCGGGATACGCCGGGGCTGGTCGCGTATTTGCTGGGAGGCCGAGGTGGATTGCCCCGCGGTTGAGCCACGACGCGAAGTCCGACCAGAGTCCGTGGAGGTGGCACTGACAGGCCGTTTCCGGCTGACAGACTACCATGCACCATCGGTGTCCATGGCCGAGTCCGCGTCGTTAGTTTCCCGCGACGAGGTATTTGTAGAGTGGTCCTGAGAAGGGCCATCCGGGAGAGGTTGCGCCAGAGCGCTAGCAGGAATTGAGACGTCCTGAGAAGGACCGACGGAGGCAGGTTGGCCCTGAGAAGGGCCGACGGAAGATGGGTTGCGGGCAGCCATCGGCGAGGCGAAGCCTACGCGTTAGGCGGAACGGACTAAAGGACTACGACCAAGCACTACGGTAAGCAAAATACAAAAGTAGATCACTTACCAACAAGCTCCAGGCAGCAGCGGAACAAACACGAAACACTGAACGGCACAAGAAACACAACACTGCACTGCACTATTTCTTGAGATGTGTAAAACTGAGCACTGAACTGACTGACTAAACTATTGCACTGAACGGTAAAACTGATTTAAGCCGGTAACTGATGCACACTTGTAAAAGACAACTTCCCATGAAGAGAGAGCTCCCAGGAGATGTTGACTCTTCGAATCGCAGGGCTGTTATGGCATTGCATTGCATTATGGATGCGGGGTGTCTTTGCACCCGTGGCTTGATTGCAGCATCTGGATCGTGTCCAATGGCTGCCAGAAGTAAACATAGTGCTGGTACATGTCGACAGGTTACCTAAAACTGGAAAAGGAAACCGCCAACCAGTTAACTGAGAAGGCGGGGGAGTATAACTTTTATTTGTTTAATGCACTGCCGCTGGTACCGATTCGAGCAACAGATGTTGCCCGTTTCAAGTCCAGTCAGCAGACGCCCTGAGGGCGTCGGTCGCTCCCCGCGAGGCGGAGAGCCTCCGTGCCAGTGATTGATGACAGCGACAAGCAGCCGGCTCAGCGTGCTAGGAGGTGGACAAGAAGGAGAGAAGGACAGTTTGGTGAACTACTCTGGTCTAGGACTGATGATTACTTGTGCTTGTTTAATTTAAAGAGGATGGCGTTATGGCGGGTCATCAAGAAGCGCCCGAGGGCGCTTGACCCGAATGGGCGGTGGTGGTTCTGATGCACTGATGGTTCGTAGGTACGGGAAGGTGGAGGTCGAGGCTTTAGCAAAGAGAGTTAGAGCCAGCGACCGGACAAAGGAAGTCAAGGTAGGAACACGGAGACCCCTTCGAATCACGTCGTTCCTTACAAACCAAGGGGACCCCGTCAAGGATCGGAGTGTTCGGGACTGGAAAGCTTCCAGCCTACATCTGTTGGTGGTGGATAAAAGAGACCACCAGGCGGGTGCCGCATAGGTCAATACAGACCTGAGAAATAGTAGATAGATGGTAAGTTTCGTGCGCATGGCCAGGCGGCTGCGACACGAGAGGAAAGGAGATAATTTGGCTCGGACGCCGCGAGCCTTGGCAAGGGTTTCCGTCACGTGGGCGTTGAAGCAAAGGCGTTAATACTTCACCGATTCTTTGTAGGCGATGGGTCTTCCTGCTAGGGAGAGGGGCTGGCATCGGGAGATGGACTTACGGGTGAAGCAGATCCCCTCGGATTTCTCCGTGTTGATCGTCACCCGCCATTTCCGTAGCCAGTCCGGAAGCTGGTTCAACTGACGCTGCAGCTTTGTACTCGCAAATCGCGGGGACAGGGAGCTGCAGTGATACATAGCATCGTCAGCGAACAAAGACAACGTGACTCCGGGCAAGACAGGCAGGTCGTTCGTGTACACAAGATACAGAACGGGGCCGAGGACAGATCCCTGAGGTACGCCTGCGGCGACGGGTCGAACTGTAGAACAGGACCCGTCGACGCTCACCCTGAAGGTTCGGTCGCTGAGATACGACCGGAGGAAAAACACTATGGTCGATGGTAGAGGGGAATTGGCAAGTTTGAAGAGAAGACCTTCGTGCCAGACTTTATCGAAGGCCTTGCTCACGTCCAACAGTACGGCGGCCGTAGCCGCTCGCCTGTTGGTGGCGTCTGACAAGTGCGTAACAACGCGGACCAATTGAAGCGTGGTCGAGTGCTCTCTGCGAAACCCGAACTGTTCGCTGCGGATGAAACCATCTAGCAGCGGCGAGATGCGAGCCAGCAGGAGACGCTCGAACACCTTCGAGATGACTGGCAAGAGAGAGATTGGACGATAGCTTTCAGGAAGCATGCGCGGCTTGCGAGGCTTCGGAATCATTACGATGTTAGCTGATTTCCACAGGCGGGGAAAGTACTGTAGCCGGAGACAGGAGTTAAACAGCTCAAGAACGAGGTCAACGCCTGGGGCCGGGAGATTTTCTAGAGCAGCGGCCCCGATCCGGTCAGGACCGGGGGCGCGACGGCGATTTAGTCGGCAGATAGATGAAACTAGTTCATCCCTGTCGAACGGGAGGGCTGGGATTTCGGGAGGGCGTGAAAAATGTCCAGATAGGAAGTCACGGACTTCTGCCGAGTGGGCAGGGTCCGAGACGCCTTGGTGAACAGTAAATTGCCCTTCCATGCAGTCGGCGAAGACCTCGGCCTTGCCTTCTGATGAAGATACAACCCCGTTCGGAGTTTCAAGTGGGTTGCGAGTTCTCTTCTCGCGGGTCAGTCTACTCGCCGCTCTCCAGACGGAGGCGTGGTCGACTTCAAGAGACTCAAGGTATGAGTCCCATCGATCAGAGTTTACGTCCCGCAGTAGCTGCTGGACGTAAAGAGACTGGGCCTGAAAGCGCCTTTTGACGCCGGGATCACGGGTTCTTTGCCATCTGCGGCGGAGATTGCGCCGGAGCCAGATGGCGTGGAGTACTTCCGCAGGTAAGGCCGATTTACGATGATTCACCTCGAGAGTATATGTGTGTCGATCCATGACACCTTGGACCAACTCCTGAAGATGAGTGGCTCGGAGATCCAAATCGTCACAAGTGACGATCGGGTCCGCGGGGAGTGATGGTAACCGCCGTGAGAGCTCATCGTGGTAGGAGCGCCAGTTGACTCTCCTAACAGTCTGAGCGGGAGGTCGGGGTGAGGCCGACAGCTCACGGGCAGTTATAAAAAGGGGATTGTGATCGGATGAGAGATCCGACACTGACGAGACCTGGATGTGATGGGTCACGTCCTTGGCTATGACAATGTCAAGGACGTCCGGTCGATGACCGGAAAAGGGGAAGTGAGTAGGGTCTTCAGGGCCGATGACTTGAAGTACCGGGTCGTCGGAGACGAACCGATACAGAGATTTTCCGTAGGCGTTGGCTACTCTGCTGTTCCAGGAGGGATGCTTGGCATTTAAGTCGCCGGCTACAATGGTAGGTAGGGGATGATCGAGGAGAGCGTCCCACTCCTCGGGCGGAGGAGGTAGACGCAGGCCGGGCCGGAGATACGCCGCAACAACGCGCAACTCCGATCCGCCAGCGTCTATCGCCACCGCACAACCTTCAACGAGAGATGTATCTAAAGGGGGTAGTGGCCTGTGGGATATCCGCCTGTGGACTAAGACGGCTGTGCCCCCCGAGGGGCGACAGCCAGGCCGTTGGGGACGATCCTGACGATAACAGATGTAAGAGGGCAGGTTGAAGGTATGGTAGCGAGCCAGATGAGTCTCGCAAAGGAGGACGACATCAGCGTCGTACTCCGTTACGAAAGTCATCAGTTCAGATCGTCGAGGGACTACCCCATGGGCATTCCACGCAACGATCCTAAGATTCCTAGCCATTCATAGGAAGAAGAGGAAAGAGGGTAGACAGTGATTGAAACACCAGGGCGAGAACCGTGGTTGTATCTGGAGCAGACCTGATGTTGTTTACCAAAGTTTCAGCCCAGGCAGTCAGGGGGTCCACCGGGGCCCGGGAAGATTCCCGAGATTCCGGAAGACGGACCTGGCTGGCCTCGGCCGGTGTTTCAGATGGCGCAGGGCTCGGGGACGGACGTGAGGTCTGCTCAGTTGGGAGCTTAGGTTGATGGCTGGGGGCGGGCGGGGCCCGCTGAGGTTTTACAGGCAAGGCCTGTGGAACTTGTCGCTGACGGCGACGAGTGCGCTTCGGTTTGGAGCTCCCAGGAGCGGAAGGCGGGACTGATGTAGCGGCCACAGCCGCGTATGAAGGGCCGGGCGCTCCGGCAGGCGTCGGGACAGAGGGGACTGCAGGCGGCGCCGAAACGTCGACTGCAGGCGGAACTGGGGCCCTGGGAGCAGCCGGAACTGCTGCCGGGGCCTGACATGATGCTCCGGAGAGAGGTGGGAAGGCCTCTCTCCGGTTAGGGAGGGGACCTGCAACACGGCCTGCCTGCGCGCCAGGGCGAGCAGGAGTCCGCTGCAGCTTCATGGCAGATATAAAGTCTCGACATCCTCTATAGCTAGCCGGATGGTCTCCGCCGCAGTTGCAGCAAATGGCCGTGAACCCCGTTTTGGGCTTATCACACCCACGATGAGGCTCAGTACACCGCACGCAACGCGGAGGGTGATTACAGAACAAGCTGGAGTGGCCAAACCGCTGACAGTTAAAACACTGCGAGGGGCCTGGCCGCGGGTCAAAAGTACGAACTTGCACCCGAAGGTGCAGGAAGTTTTTGAGGCCATAGACCTCCTCGAACTGGCCTACTTTGAGTAGTTTCACTAGAAAACTATTCACAGGACGGCCATCTTCCCCCTTGCCAGCATGCAGTACACTTACCGCCGTCGGCGAATAGCCTAAAGCGACAAGCTCCTGCCTGATGGTATCGGGGGCGGTCCAGGAAGGAAGTCCAGAAAGAACAACTTTAATTTCGCGCTCTGAAGGAAGCGCGAAAGTGTGGAAGGAGATCTTTCGATCGGTAAGAAACTGTTGGACCGATCATAAGTCCGGGACTGTTGTGGCCGCAATTCGAAGCGAGGAGCCTTGGCACCTGGCCTCGAGTTTGGCCGAAGGAAGCAGATTCTGCAGGGAACGGAGAATTTCCCTGTAGTTACGATTGTCTGGAATAACAATCGGCGGAATTTTAGGTTTGGGGACAGATTTTTGCATTTTGCATTAAATAGTGGGGCGTCTTTGCACCCGTGGCTTATTGCAGCTTCCGGGACGTGCCCGATGGCTGCCAGAAGAAAACAGTGCTGGACTTTCAAGAGAAGGTGGCCTAAAATGTTCGGGAGGGACACGCCAACCAGTTAACTGAGAAGGCGGCGGAAATTGTTTCAATTTTGTTATATATGGGTTCCGGGTCATGGTAACACTGCCACCGGGCGCGGGGCAAACGGCAGATGCCGAACGCGCCCGGCCCGGCATGCAGGCGCCTTGTAGCGCCGGACGTTCCCCGCGAGGCAGGGATCCGCCGTGTCTGTGGCATCGGTAACAACGCCAAGCAGTCTGAAAATCAACTTACTTGGGGAAGGTATCTGACTGGGTAGGATGGTAACAAGGAGATAGAATTGCTCGGGAACCTAAATTAGAGCAAACAGAATTACGGGGGGTCGTCTAAGATCGCCCGAGGGCGTTTGACACGTATAGCGGGAGGTGGTTCAGACGTGCTGATGGAACGGAGATAAGGAAAGGACGAGGTCGCTGCAGAAGCAAAGAGAGTTTCGGCAAGCGACCGGACAAAATCAGCAAGGGTAGGAACTCGAAGGCCTCCACGAATGACATTATTTCTCACAAACCATGGAGACCCCGACAAGGATCGGAGGGTACGGGCCTGGAAAGCTTCCAGCCTACACTTGTTAGTGGTCGACACAAGCGACCACCATGCGGGAGCAGCATAGGTCAATACTGACCGGAGAAACAAAAGATAGATCGTAACTTTAGTGCGCAAAGCCAGGCGGTTGCGGCACGAGAGCATGGGAAATATTTTGGCTCGGACGCCTCGAGCTTTGTTGAGGGTAGCAGTCACGTGGCCGTTGAAGCTAAGGCGCTGGTCTAGCCGAACGCCCAAATACTTCACCGACTTTTGCCAGGCGATAGGCCTCCCTTCGAGGGAGAGGGTCTGGCATCGGGAAGTGGACTTGCTGGTGAAACAGATCGCCTCGGATTTCTCCGCGTTGATCAGCACCCGCCACTTCTGTAGCCAGGCCGGAAGCAGATTCAACTGACGCTGCAGCTTTGAACACGCAATTCGCGGGGACAGGGAGCTGCAGTAATACATTGCGTCGTCAGCGAATAGAGATAACGTGACTCCAGGAATAACAGGCAAGTCGTTCGTGTACACTAGGTACAGAACGGGGCCGAGGACAGATCCCTGCGGAACGCCAGCGGCGACGGGTCGGACTGACGAACAGGACCCTTCGACGCTAACCCTGAAGGTACGATCACAGAGGTATGACCGCAAGAAATGCACAATGGACGGTGGGATGGGGGAGTGAGCGAGTTTGTAGAGAAGACCTTCGTGCCAGACTTTGTCGAAGGCCTTACTCACGTCCAACAAGACAGCGCCCGTAGACTCTCTCTTGTTGGCGGCGTCGGACAATGCTGTGACAACTCGGACGAGTTGTAAAGTTGTCGAGTGCTCTCTACGGAACCCGAACTGTTCGCTCCGAATAAAATTATCCAGCAGCGGCCAGATGCGGGCGAGTAGGAGACGCTCAAACACCTTTGAGATTACTGGCAACAATGATATGGGGCGATAGCTGCCTGCAAGCATTCGAGGCTTGCCGGGCTTGGGTATCATGCTGATGTTGGCATTTTTCCACAGGCGGGGGAAGTATTGCAGCCGGAGACTGGAGTTGAACAGATCCAGGACCAATTCAACGCCCGAGGCCGGGAGATGTTGCAAAGCTGCGGCCCCGATCCGATCAGGACCAGGGGCGCGACGTCGGTTTAGTCGACAGATAGACGAAACTAGTTCGTCCCTGTCGAAGAGAGCGGGAGGGTCAGGTGGAGGGCGGGAAAAATAACCAGATAGGAAGTCTCGAACCATTACCGAGAAGGCAGGGTCCGAGACGCCTCCATGAACGGTGAATTGAGTCTCCATGCAGTCGGCGAAGACCTCTGCCTTGCCTTCCGGTGAAGAAACAATGCCGTTCGGGGTATTAAGGGGGTTGCGAGTACGCTTCTCGCGAGTAAGGCGACTCGTCGCTCTCCAGACGGAGGCTGGGTCGACTTCAAGGGACTCAAGGTATGAGTCCCACTGATCAGAGTTTACGTCCCGCAAAAGTTGCTGGACGTAAAGAGACTGGGCCTGAAACCGTCGTTTGACGGCGGGATCTCGGGTTCGTTGCCATCTGCGGCGGAGCTTGCGCCGAAGCCAGATGGCGTGGATAACTTCCGGTTGAAGGGCCGATTTACGATTCACCTCTACGTTGTATGTGTGTCGATCCATGACACCTTGGACCAACTCCTGAAGATGAGTGGCACGGAGATCCAGATCGTCACGAGTGGCGATCGGGTCCGCTGGGACAGATGGTAACCTTCGAGATAGCTCGTCGTGATAGGAGCGCCAGTTGACCCTCCTAGCAGGACCAGCGGGAAGTCGGGGTGAAGCCGACACATCTCGAACAGTTATTAGAAGGGGATTGTGATCAGACGAGAAGTCTGACACTGACGAGACCTGGATGTTATGGGCCACGTTCCTGACTACAACTACATCAAGAACGTCCGGTCTGTGACCGGCATAGTGGAAGTGGGTAGGATCATCAAAAAGGGCCGATGACGTGCGTATCCGGGTCGTCTAGGACGAACCGGCGGAGTGATCTGCCGTAGGCGTTGGTAGCCCTACTGTTCCAAGAAGGATGTTTGGCGTTGAAGTCGCCGGCTGCAATTGTCGAGATTGGGTGGTCGAGGAGAGCGTTCCACTCCTCAGGCGGGGGCGGCGGGCTCAGGCCAGGCCGGAGATACGCGGAAACAATGCGCAACTCCGAACTGCCTGCGTCCACTGCCACCGCGCAACCTTCGATGAGTCGAGTAGTTAGGGGGGGTAGTGGCCTGTGGGATATCCGCCTGTGGACCAGAATCGCCGTACCCCCTTTCGGGGGTTGGCGCGGCTGTCGGGGACGATCCTGACGATAGCAAGTGTAAGAAGGAAGTGAGAATCGATGGTAGGGGGCTAGATGGGTTTCGGAGAGAAGCACGACATCAACGTCGTACTCCACGACGAAAGCCGCCAGCTCAGATCGACGAGAGGAAACGCCATCGGCGTTCCAAGCGACGATCCGCAGGGATCTAGCCATTGAGGGGGAGGAGAGGGAAGAGAGCAGAGAGAGATTGGAAGACTAACATTAGCACGGTAGAGGTGTCAGGAGCAGACCTGATGCTTTCAACAAGTTGAGTGGCCCAAGCCGTCAGGGGATCCGCTGGAGCCCGAGAAAGTTCCCGGGACCCGCGCGGACGTTCCTGAGGAACTTCGGCCAGGACTACAGATGGCGCTGGGTTAGCGGACTGAACTTTGGTCTGCTCACGCGGAGGTTGGGAGATGACAGGGGCGGGAGAGTCCCGCTGAGGTTGGGCAGGACGAGCCTGCTGATGTCGTCGGCCGGGAGTCCGGCGACGAGAGCGCTTTTTGGTACCCTTGCGGGCGGAAGTGGTTGACGATGATGTCTTAGCAGCAACCGCTGCGTAGGAAGGGCCGGGCGCTCCGGCAGGCGCCGGGAGTGGAGCCGTCACAGGCGCCGCCGGAGCGACGCCTGCAGGCGGGACTGAGACCGCGGGAGCGACAGGAGTCGCTGCCGGGGCCTTGACAGATGTACCGGAGAGAGGGGGGAAGACCTCTCGCCGATTAGGGGCCGGGCCAGCTACACGACGCTGCGCGCCAGGGCGTGCAGATCGCTGCTGTCTTTCTGCCTCGATATATTTAATACAACCCCGGTAACTAGCCGGATGGGCGCCCTTGCAGTTGCAGCAGTACGGGACAAAACCCGGCACACGAGGCTTATCACAGCCACGGTGAGGGTCGCCGCACCGCACGCAACGTGGGGGCGCATGACAGAACAGGGATGAGTGCCCGAAGCCCTGGCAGTTGAAACACTGAGCAGGGCCTGGGCGCGGGTCAAATGATCTGACTGTCACCCTCAGGTGAAGAAGTGTTTGGAGGCCATAGACCTCCTCGAAATTTCCAGTCTTAAGCAATTTAACTAGAAAAGTATTGACGGGATGTTTGGAGTCCCCTTTGCCAGCGTGCAAAACCGACGCGGCTGTTGGCGTATAGCCAAGAGACGTCAGCTCCTGCACGATAGCATCGGAGGGAGTATGATAGGGAATACCCTGGATAACAATTTTAACCTCACGCTCCTCAGGGAGAGCGAAGGTATGAAAGGAAATATTCCGCGCTGACAGAAAGTGCTGAACAGCGCGGAAGTCAACAATGGTTTTGACGACCAGCTTCAGCGATTTGCCGGAGCATTTCGCTTCCACGGACGTCGAAGGAAGGGCGGAACGGAGGTTGGCCAAAAGCTGGGTATAATTCCTATTATCGGGGATGATAATAGGAGGAAACTTGAGGGTAGAAGGGTCAGGCTTAGTGGAAGAAGATGCAAGATTGACAGACTGCCGGCCGCTGTTACCTGAATCAGCGACCTGGTTTGGTGAGGCGGGAGACTGACTGGCGGCGAGCTTTCGCTTGCGTTTGGCGCGCTTGCCATTCACAACCGAAAACTCTTCATCTCCCGACCCAGCACTCCCCATATGCACGTCAGAAATATCACTGTCACTGCCACTTTCACAATTATCACGGGGGAGAGGTGAAGAGAGAGGAGCAGAACCGCAAGCTCCCAGGAGAGAGCTTAACGGTTCCGGCAAAGGCAGATCGGCATTATTTGACGCCATTTCGGAAGCCCGAAATGGACGTCAAAGGTGGTTAAAGGAGTATGAACACACCAGCACTGATTAAACTAACTGACAGGCACTGACACACGTACTCACCAGAAGCCGCACAGCACACGAACACAAAAACGGCCGCGCACTACACTGCACTGAAGTTACTGCCAATAACACACTAAATAAATGAAACTTCACAAATATAAATAAGTAGAGCACAAACTCAACACTAGTGCTGCACTTAGTGAAAAAATCACTTGGAAATATGTAAAAACAACTGTGAAATCACCTGGCAAAAACGCCATACAAACGGACACAGCCTACCCTGGCAACAGCTCGAGGTAGACTCTTCTTGGGGACAGATTGAGAGGGAGACTGAGTCGGATGGCTGGCGCTGTTACCGGGACTAGATACCCGATGCGTAGCAGCGGCCGGTGGCGGGCTGGCGACTAATTTTCGCTTGCGTTTGGCAGACTTGCCCTCCACAAGCGAAAATTCACCGTCCCCCGTCCCCACACTACACATCGACGCACAATCATCACTTTCACATTCACTTTCACTAATTGTATGTGAAGGTAGCGGGGTAGAACGAGGACCAGTACCGCAGGCCAGCGGTGCTGGCAAAGGAACGGGCGTTGCGTTCGACGCCATCTCGGGATTAACCGAAATGAACGTCGAAGACGCAAAAAGGGCTAGGATAGAGTAACTTTCACCAGCACTGAATCACTACACTGACAGACAAAGAACACGAACACCAGACGCGCACTGCACACGAATCACAAAAACACACGCGCACGACACAATACACTGATAAAATGATGCACAATGATGTTGATGAACACAGAAGAAGATATGGTGAAGAAATCACTTTGATAGAATTACAAACAACGGTAAAATTCACTGGCAAAATTGCCGTACAAAGTGACGCAGCCTACCCTGGCAACAGCTCTAGGTAGACTCGGCTGTTATGGTCCGTCGGCATCTCCTTAAATAGTGTCTGGCATGGTTTATTTTCCATGGCCAATCGGAATCGAGAATGACGAGCTGCCTTCTCATTGGTCCGCGTGATACACCTTAAGCGGCCAAAAAGTTATAAATAGAGGCATCGTAGCTGTAACTCACTGTCACGCCGACGCCGAGACGAGACAGATTAGAATCACTTCTGCTCCAGACTTCAGACGGACAGGACTGCTCCTTGGACTGTTCTCTACTCTGGACGTTTCTTCAGCTTCTGGCTGCATTCGCCCACCTCGCAGGACGAGGAATATCGCTGCTCTCTTCGTGGGACAGAAGACTCACGCGCCAGCTGTTTCCAGTGAATCGAGTAGCTGGTAGAAGCAACAGCTGGCCGAAGTTGCCCTTCTAAGGACCACCTTTGCCGGATACCATCTGCTGGCGAAGAACAGAAGAGGATTGCTCTGGGCTCACCTGGTGAATGCCGCATTTCCAGTGTGTAATTCTTAACTTGCTCACGACTGTTAGGTAGCGCTGCCCCGGACGATCCTTGCAAGCCCCCACCAGTGGTAAGCGAGCTAGGATATCGCCGGGGTAAAGGGGCCAGTGGACACCAGTCTTGGTAAGGACTGGTATTCAACGAAGCTGGTCGTTAGCCCAGCTCCTCCCGCATCGTCGTGAGCAAGGAAGACGCGCGTGTAATCCGGCTTCGGCCGGACCCGAGATCCCTGGCGTCTGGCAGTGACTGCCTAGCAGTCTCTGCCCGGCAGCCGTCGCACCTGGCCAGCATGCCTTCCACAGGCAACGGCTCAAGTGCCGAGTCGCTCGGCCCTGCCTTGCTGCCCCATCTGGGCGACTCGCCTGAATCGCCTCGGGCGATGGAGACGGATGATCCTCTCCCTAACCCGATTCCTCCTCTTCCGGCTGACGAGTCGGGCGAGTTCGCGACCGTTGGTCGGCGTAATCGCCCGGCTAAGAAGCCCAAGAGGACCCACCCAACCGCTTCCTCTAGTACCTCGGCCATGGACATCGGACCTTCTCAGGGCCAACAGGGCGCGGTTCCGACTGCTTCGACAGCAGCTCCGGCTGCTGCCGCTGTTGGTCGCGCGCCGCCCCTGTATGTCCATAGCGTGTCCAATGTCGCCGCCTCATACAGACGGCTGATCGCCGCCCACGGCCTGTCGGCCGACAAGCTTGACCTGAAGCTGCTTGGCGGTGATACGGTCAAGATTGTCGTCCACCAGCTCGAGGACCATCGCTTGGTCGAGGCCTTCCTGCAGGCGCACAGCCTACAATACCACACCTTTTCTCCTAAGCGAGTCAAGCCCTTGTCTGTAATTTTGCGAGGGATTGACGCGCATACAGATACCCAGGAGATCCTCGTGGAACTCCGTGACCTCGGGTACCCAGTGCAGGCAATTGTCCGCCTGTTCACGCACTCAGAAACCCGAGTACCTCTCCCGCTCGTCCGTCTCCAGCTCGAGAAGGGCGAGGCAGCTGACAAAATATTCCAACTGACGCGGCTGTTTGGCTTCCGCGTCAGGGTGGAAACCAGTCGTCCCCAGGGCAAGCTCGCGCAGTGCCACCGGTGCCAGAGGTTCGGCCATCACACCGACGTCTGCCGCAATGCCCCGGCCTGTCTACGTTGTTCTCTGGGACATTCAACCCAGGCCTGCACTGTGGCAGACAAGACCAAATTCCGCTGCATCAATTGTGGTCAAGGCCATGCAGCAAGTAATGTAAACTGCCCGGTCTATAAGGCGGAGCTCCTGCGGAAGCAAAGGCCGCAGGGGCCCCTCCCGAAGCCAAGGCAGCCAGCTATGCAGCCCCAACCCCAGAGACAGCCTAAAGCTCAGGCAAGGCCTCAACCTCAGGCACAACCGGCACGGCGCGCGCCCTCTCCGGCTCCACCTCCAGCCCCTGCAAAGGCAAACAAACGTACCGCGTCTCCTTCCGAAGCAGAGACACGCCCAGTAGCCGTCATCTTGGTTTTGGAGCCGGAGAATGAACCCTCCACCTCCGCGGAACCTCCTACTCCCGCCTCTGTACCAGAGGCAGCCTCGCCACCCTTGCCACCTCCGCGATTTCCGCGAGCAGGCATCACAAAACCCAGGAACAAAGGGATAACCACACCGGATGCTCGGCCCCGAGCTCCTACCGGCTAACAGCCCAAGAAAAGTCCTGCTTCCCGGTATCAGTCCGACGAAGCGCAACAGCGTACTTTTCCTGCCGCTGATTCAAAACCGTCTGGCCCTGGTCCTGTGGCTTCCACCACGACCCGATCTGCCGTGAAACCTGGTCGCTCTTACGCGGCCTCAGTTTCCAGGCAAACCGCCCAGTCCGTCATTTCCGATGACGCACAGTTCGTCCGCGACTTTCTGTCTGGCTACGACCTCAAGAAAGTCGCATCTACCTTCAGGTCCATCCGAGACCGCCTGGAAACTGCTGACCCAACTGAGAGATTCATGCTCTTGGTGGAAGCCTGCGAAGTCATAGGTCTTCTATGAACCGAGCCCTTAGACGAGATCTCTCGCTCGTAGCCTGGAATGCTAACATCGGTTCCAAGCATTCCGACCTTCTTGAATTCCTGGCTCGGTTCAAACCCGACGTACTTCTCCTCGGGGAAACCCACCTGACTCCGGCGAACCGGATTCGATTACCAAATTACGTGGTTTATCGGGATGACCGAGTTGGCCGACGAGGAGGCGGCACGGCGATCGCGGTGAGGACCTCCATAGGTCATCATCGTGTCGCTTTGCCGCAGCTTACCAACCTAGAGGCCACCGCCATTGAGGTCCACGGAGCTCTTGGCGGCGTCCTCATGGTTTCAGCTTACAAGCCCCCACAAGCTGAACTCCTTGTCGGCGACCTGGACGTCATCTTCGATTCCCATCGAAGGGTAATTTTGGCCGGCGATCTGAATTGCAAGCATCGCGTTTGGAATAGTCGCCTGACTACTCCGAACGGGAGGCGCTTGCTCAGTTTTGTTGAATCGCGCCAGGCGATGGTGTTTGGTCCAGCGCAACCCACGTTCTTTCCGTCAAGGCCTAACGCGGCTCCCGATGTTCTGGATATCGCGGTGACCCGAGGAGTTGTCTGTCCGTTCGAGGTATTCTTACTTACGGAGCTGACATCCGACCACAACCCTATCTTGGTCCACGTCGCTACCCAGCACGCCTATGCACGTTCTGACAAGAAGAAGGTTATCGATTGGGATCGCTACGGCCCGGCCTTGTGCCGTAGATTGCCGCCAGCGGCCCCACTAGATTCCGTTCGCCTCCTAGACGAAGCAGTTGCGGGAATCGAAGAGGCAATCATCTCGGCTATAGGCGTGTCTTCACGTACGCGAGCTGGCTTCCCGCCTGACTACCAACGCATCCCTGAGGAAGTCTCTCTTCTCGCTCGCGAGAGAAATTGTTTCCGGAAACGTTGGCAGAGGACCCGTGATCCGGCCGATAAGGCAGCATACAATCGGCTCACCGGACGACTGCGCGGCAGTCTGAAGGCGTTCCGACGTAGCTGTTGGGAACTCGACGTGGCCCGAACGGGGGATGCGGACCCGCATTCTCACCCGTACAGAATACCTACCGCATTGACGGGACGGAGGCGCCGACCTCCACTTCCCGCCATTGTTGGACCGTTCGGTCGACTCCTGGGTCGCCCGGAGGAGAAGGCCGAGTACTTGGGCTTGTGTTTCGAGCGTCAGTTCGCTCCCAACCCGCCCATGGACTGGGACTTCGACGAACAAGTCGAGATGGCTGTGGAAGACTTTCTGTCACTTCCGATCACGGCGGAGCCCGAACCCATCTCTTTGGAAGAGGTCTCAGATCGGCTCGCTGAACTTCAGCCAAGAAAGGCTCCAGGCCCGGACGGTGTTACCAACACCGCTCTACGACTTCTTCCCGAGCCTGGAGTTCAATTCTTGACTGATTTGTTCAACGCGTGTCTTAGACTGGCCTACTTTCCCAAGAAATGGAGAAAGGCGACGGATATCGTGATCCCGAAGCAGGGAAAGGATACCACCCGCTCGGAAAATTTCCGGCCTATCAGCCTACTCTCCGCTACGTCCAAGGTTTTTGAGCGCCTCGTACAGCGTCGTGTACGAGAACATCTAACCAACTTTGACGTGCTGGTCCCCGTAAAGTTCGGCTTTCGTGTGGGGCATTCGACCACTCATCAACTGATGAGACTGGTGGAAAGCATCACGGAAGCCGGGTGTCGGAGAGAACGGACCGTTGGCTGTTTCTTAGATGTTGAGAAAGCCTTCGACAGCGTATGGCATGATGGCCTGTTATTCAAACTTAGGGAAGTCCAGCTCCCGGACTGCTACCTCCATCTGGTTGCTAGCTTTCTGACGGAGAGGACCTTCTGCGTGAGAGTTGGCGATTCTGTCTCTTCCGAGAGACGAATCACGGCCGGCGTCCCTCAAGGTAGTGTTCTAGGCCCCCTTCTGTTCTCGATCTACGTCAGCGACGTGCCGAGACAGCCTGGAGTCTAGATGGCCCTCTTCGCTGACGACACGGCCGTATTTACGGCCGATCGTCATGAGGAAAGGGCCGTCCTACGACTGCAGCGCCAGCTCGACACGCTCGTGGACTGGACTGAGAATTGGAGAGTGCAACTCAACCCAAGAGTGTAGCCGTCGAATTCTCTAAGCGACGGAAGAACCCCGTTAGGCAACTACGTATCGGCAGAACGTACTTGCGCTGGTCCAACGAGGTCAAGTACCTCGGCTTACACCTCGACCGTCGGCTCACCTGGCGTACCCACGCACAGACAGTTCTTAAGCGAGCATCCACTCGCCTGTGCGCACTGTTTCCACTCCTGATCAGCTCAGCCATGACCAGGAAATTGGGTAGGATGATCGTCGGCGCGTATCTGCTGCCGGTCATTACCTACGCCTGCCCGGTCTGGGGTTACCTCGCCGCAATGCATAAAAAGAAGTTGCAGAGTCCTCGACAGGGGGCTTCGGCTAGCGGCCAAAGTCCCCCGTCGCTTCTCATCTCGCCTTCTAAGGAGAGGACTTTGCGTCCGCTCCTTAGACGACACTTTCAGGCGGCTTGCACGCAAATTTTATGCACGTGCGGCGAGGTTCCCAGGCAATCCTCTAGTGACTGGGCTGGGAAGGTACCGTATACGCCCAGGTGATTCGTGGAAACGCCCTCGGTGTATACTGCGCTAGCGTAGGCTAGCACAACAGCCGAGAATCGGCCTGCTATAGAGCACGCGCCCTACTTGGGCAGGGCCACGAGGCAGGAGCTCCAGAAGGTAGCTCGGAACTCAGTTACTGTGCGGTTCGTCTCTGCGACGCACAACCGCAAAGCCCAGAGCGAAAAAAAATAAATAAAATAACTCACTGTTGCTTGTTCCCAGTTCATTGGGAGACGTGTTCGGCGTGTCACCTATACGAACACATTTTTGGTACTGAAGATGGCCACCGGTGGAGCGGCCGAAACGTTTAGCTCCAATACATCAAGCACTCGACCACGGCCTTTCAGCCCGGAAGTTTTAACTAATCATAATGACACCGGCCGTGAAAGCCTACGTACTAAAATCAAATAATTGTTTGCACAGTGTCCTGATTTGTAGAGTACTCAAGATCTATTGTATTTAGTGAAGATCAGATAAGACGAAGAGGTAGTTTACCGTCAACGTTTTTCTTTTCAAGGGTAATTTTTTCTTATGGCAAACGATAACAGCCGCAAATTCAAACATAATCAAATATTTTTTGCATGCAACGCTGAATTGTAGAGTTCTCAAGACCTATTGATTTTGTTGAAGATCGGTTAAGGGAAAGGGGTAGTTTACGAGCAACGTTTTATGTTTTATGACGAAAGATAACTGCCGTAAATTCAAAGAGAATCATATAATATTTTGCATACAGACCTGAATTGTAGAGTTTTCAAGATCTATCTTTCTTGGTGAACATCGGTTAAGGGGAAAGGGTAGTTTACCAGCAATTTTTTTTTAAATCAAGTGTAATTATTTTCTATGGCAAACGATAACAGCCGTAAATTCAAACAGAATCAAATAATGTTTTGCATACAGCCCTCAATTGTAGAGTTCTCAAGATTTGTTGTTTTTGTGAAGATCGGTTAAGGGAAAGGGGTAGTTTACCAGCAACATTTTATGTTTTGACAAGAGTAAAGTACTTAATTTTGATAAATAAAATATCCTGATAAGTAGCTCATAATAATCCACTGTAGAAACGTAGTTGAAATATCTATAAATGAAGAGGTCAATTGAACGAGGTGGGGGTAATTTTGTATTAATGAAAATTATAGTTGATGGTGAAGGGGGGAATTTTTTATATGTTTACTACGTTGTCGGCAACAAAGAAGTAATTCTTTGTGAAAATTCCTTCTCGGGCTGTTTAGCCGTAGTCCAATGTTTTCTTCAAAACCAGACTTTTCGGCAGTGCCATCGACTGCCATCATCAGTGAAAATCGAGTGCGAAAACGTGAGGTGGTATACGTTAGTGACCACAGTACTGTGGTTAAGGCTGAAGCAATAAGTAGAAAGAAGTAGTTTCTATGGAAATATTTCATTTCGAAAATGATTTTAAATATAAATCTTAGAACATGGAAGTCATGTATGGTTCTCCATACCGATATTTTCTATGGCAAACGATAACAGCCGGAAATTCAAACAGAATCAAATAATGTTTCGCATACAGCCCTGAATTATAGAGTTCTCAAGACCTATTGTTTTGGTTAAGGGAAAGGGGTAGTTTACCTGCAACTATTTATGTTTTAACAAGGGTAATTTTTTCTATGACAAACGATAACTGCCGCATATTCAAACAGAAGCAAATCATTTTTGCATACGTCCATGAATTGTAGAGATCTCATGGCCTTTTAATTTTAGTGAAGATCAGTTAAGGGGAAGGGGTAGTTTACCTGCAACCTTTTTCGTTTTAACAACACTAAAGTACTTGAAAATTCATTTAAACTTTTTCAAACAATGGTAATTGTTAAAAATAAAATAATTTTGTTGCCAGGCAATAAAATTATAACTTTTTTATTTTAATGTAAATCGTGTATGAGAGAAAATATATCATTCGTGGCAGGCAAGCGTACCTAAATTATTTAATGAAGAAAGTTGTGTTAGTGGTTGAAATCACAAGCAGAATGATCACTGTTGCACACCACTATATAAAATTATCCCGATTAGCGCTTTCAAGCTTCACAGCTCATCGTCAGATCGGAATTAAACCAAAAATCTGTAAAAAAACCCTTCACTCACATCTCACCCCACCCTACTCACACACAACAAGCTATAATTAAATGTGCCTTCCCCACCGTCAGGACTGTCTCACCATCTGGACAGTTACACATTTTCTAGCAAATTCCTTGTGTTTCAGTGTTGTGTGTGTGTGTGTGTGTGTGTGTGTGTCTGTGTGTGTGTGCGCATCCCTTTTAAACCTAGTCTTTCTCATCCACACATGTGTGCCAGTCACACACCCTTATTTTAAAAACACCTAATTAGTCCTAAGCAATTTAGTTCTTAATCTTATCTATCTGTCCTCTATCATTTACTTCTTAATTATGTTATAAAATATTTCTTCATTATCAAATTTAATTTTAGTATTAATTAAATTGTCTAACTCTTTTTCTCTTTCTTTCAATATTTCTAACTCCTCCCTAAGCTTCCTTTCAACTGTGTTATTTACTATTTTTACAATTTCGTAGTCTTCCAAAGGATTAACAAACTTATGGTTGTCTTCTATGAAATGTCTTGCATATAACGAATTCCTTGTTCTATTACCTTCTCCACGTTTGTGGTCAGACAACCTGCATACGAATTTTCGTCCTGTCTCACCTAGGTGCACTTTGTTGCAGTCTGTACATTTTAATTTATAAATTCCGCTTTTCTGTAATACTGGTATTTTTTCTATATTTTTATTCCTTATCTTATCAAATACCGTTTCACATTTTTTAATAGCTATATCAATATATAAATACTCCGTATTTATTAAAACATTTTATAATTTTTCTAGTATGTGAACCTATGTAGGGTCAATGACCCTGCATAATTCTTTTGTTCTGGTTCTATTTTTGCTTTTTGTATGTTAACCCTTTTCATAACTTTATCCACAATGTTGGTGTTATAATTATTATTCCTTACAATTCCCTTTATCGTTTTTAACCCCCTATCTTTTGATTCGGTCTCTTTTAAACACTTCTGAGCTCTACAACAAAATGAATTGATTGCAGCCATTTTATATCTATAAGGGTGGTAAGACTCTCTTGGTATAATTATATCAGAATACGATGCTTTCCTAAATATCCCAAACTGTAGTTTCTCATTGTCTTTAATTTCTATGTTTAAATCTAAGTAATTTATTTTCTTACCTCCTATCTCTTCTTTAAATTGTAAGCTTTTATCCTTATTATTTACCTCATTTATAAACTCATGCATTTCTTCTATGCTTCCTTCCCAAATTATTAATACATCGTCAACGTATCTAGTCCATAATTTTATATTGTCTTTCTACTTAGTGGAACTTATTAATTGCTTTTCAAAATCATTCATGTATATTTCTGCAAGAATAGGGAATAATGAAGATCCCATAGGTAAACTTTTTTTTTTTATAAAACATGTTTTTAAACCTAAAATAGTTCTGATTCACACATTCTTTAATTACTTTAATCAACTGCTTTTTATACCTGTATTCTCCCATATTATTATCGTTTATTAACTTAATAACTTTATTTACTGTGATATTGGTAAACATGTCCTTAACATCCAGTGATATCAATTTTGTATTTACATTAATTCTAATATTTTCTAATTTTTCTATCAATTTTACATTATTCTCTATGCTGTATTTTGTCCGAAATTCATATTACTTCTCTTTCAGTACTCTGCTAACTTCCTTTGATAATTTATAAATAGGTGCATTAATAAAAGAAACAATGGGTCTAATTGGTTTTCCTTCTTTATGTATCTTAATCTGACTTTTAAAAGTTGGTCCTGTTGGATTACTCTCTAATAACTACTTTTTCTTCTATAAATGTTATCTGTTTCATCATTTGTTTTATCCTTGACTGGTACTTACTTGTATAATCATACTTTATTTCCTCATATGCTCCTTCACTTATAAATTCTTCCGTTTTCTTTATGTATTCGTCTTTTCTCAGTAGTACCAATGTATTTCCTTTGTCCGCCTTCGTAACTATAATATCACTCTTTTTTATTTTATTCTTTAGTTTAGTTACAGTTGATTTGATTTTTTGTTCATTTTTTGAATTATACAATTTTTTTTTTAAATATTTTATCTACTATATTCCCTACTTCCCACCTCATTATTTTTTATCATTTTCATTTCTTAGTTTTTGTATTATGCTTTCGAATTCAATAATCGTTTTTTCTTGATTTAATTCTGGTGGCGGCGCGTATTTTAAGACTTTTGCTAACATTTCTTTTTCTTCTGTATTGAAAATTACCTCTGTAAGGTTTATTACTCTTTTCCCATAGTTATTCTTAGAGAGGTGTTCCTTTTTTACTTCGTTTTTCCTTATTAATTTATTTAACTTATCTACCATTTTTTTCTTTTTCTTTTCCAATTTCTTTTCTACGTACCCCAAACAAAAATTATACAATATTTTTTCCAACTTTACGAGTATATTCTTAACAATTCCATATGTCTGTCATATAATTCCCTATTATATCTATTGATTAAGCCGTAAAGTGACCATTATTTTCAATTTTATCCACAACTTCTCGCTTTGTTCTTTTACCTTTTTAGCCACACTGTTCTTATATTTAGTTTTAACTTGTACGTATATTGGATGACATTATTATCCATACATTGTTTGTTAAACCATATTTTACTTAAAACCCTCTTCAATTTAACTTTTAACTTAAGATATTTAAAAACTTTACTTCCATTATTGTTGTCGTTTATTACCTCATAGTTGTTGTCCATTACCTGTCGTCGATTGCACATCTTAACAGAAGTTTAATGAAGAAAGTTGTGTTAGTGGTTGAAATCACAAGCAGAATGATCACTGTTGCACACCACTATATAAAATTATCCCGATTAGCGCTTTCAAGCTTCACAGCTCATCGTCAGATCGGAATTTAACCAAAAACTTGTAAAAAAAACCCTTCACTCACATCCCACCCCACCCTACTCACACACAACAAGCTATAATTGAATGTCCCTTCCCCACCCTCAGCCCTGTCCCACCATCTGGACAGTTACATATTTTTCTAGCAAATTCCTTGTGTTTCAGTGTTGTGTGTGTGTGTGTGTGTGTGTGTGCGCGCGCGCGCGCGTCCCTTTCAAACCTAGTCTTTCTCATCTACACATGTGTGCCAGTCACACACCCTTATTTTAAAAACACCTAATTAGTCCTAAGCAATTTAATTCTTAATCTTATCCTTCTGTCCTCTATCATTTACTTCTTAATTATGTTATAAAATATTTCTTCATTATCAAATTTAATTTTAGTATTAATTAAATTGTCTAACCCTTTTTCTCTTTCTTTCAATATGTCTAACTTCTCCCTAAGCTTCCTAAGGAAAAACACCTAAGGAATAATAATTATAACACCAACATGATGGATAAAGTTATGAAAAGGGTTAACATACAAAAAGCTAAAATATAACCAGAACAAACGAATTATGCAGGGTCATTGACCCTGCATAGGTCCACATACTAGAAAAATTATAAAATGTTTTAATAAATACGGAGTATTTATATATTGATATAGCTATTAAAAAATGTGAAACGGTATTTGATAAGATAAGGAATAAAAATATAGAAAAAATACCAGTATTACAGAAAAGCGGAATTTATAAATTAAAATGTACAGACTGCAACAAAGTGTAAATAGGTGAGACAGGACGAAAATTCGTATGCAGGTTGTCTGACCACAAACGTGGAGAAGGTAATAGAACAACGAATTCGTTATATGCAAGACATTTCATAGAAGACAACCATAAGTTTGTTAATCCTTTGGAAGACTACGAAATTGTAAAAATAGTAAATAACACAGTTGAAAGGAAGCTTAGGGAGGAGTTAGAAATATTGAAAGAAAGAGAAAAAGGGTTAGACAATTTAATTAATACTAAAATTAAATTTGATAATGAAGAAATATTTTATAACATAATTAAGAAGTAAATGATAGAGGACAGATAGATAAGATTAAGAACTAAATTGTTTAGGACTAATTAGGTGTTTTTAAAATAAGGGTGTGTGACTGGCACACATGTGTGGATGAGAAAGACTAGGTTTAAAGGGATGCACACACACACACACATACACACTTACACACACAACACTGAAACACAAGGAATTTGCTAGAAAAATATGTAGCTGTCCAGATGGTGAGACAGTCCTGAGGATGGGGAAGGGACATTTAATTATAGCTTGTTGTGTGTGAGTAGGGTGGGGTGAGATGTGAGTGAAGGGTTTTTTTACAGATTTTTGGTTTAATTCCGATCTGACGATGAGCTGTGAAGCTTGAAAGCGCTAATCGGGATAATTTTGTATAGTGGTGTGCAACAGTGATCATTCTGCTTATCTCAATTATGTAATGTTTATGTTTCCATTTTATTATTATGATTACTGCAATAAAAAGGCAGGGAAGACACACGTACACTCACACACACACACAAAATTCGCATTACTTCTGGCCTCACTCATGTTTATTTTCTTACATTTTACAGGGTTTTTAAATGGAAAGTGCCGAAACCCACACCAACATAACGCGTGCAAGCCGAAAAAGTGTCCAGCGTGGATAGCGATTTGCTTCTTGTGGATCACTGGGCAGTGTAACTGCACGTGTTTACAGAGGAACGATTCATAGAGAGACTTTTCGACTTTAGGGAATGAGCCCTCTGCAAGATACTGAGGGTCCATGAGTGAATTGGGAGCGCTCCTTCTTGTCCGCGTGTTTGTTCTGTGAAACGTACACTGTAGATTCTCAGCTTTACTCTAAGCAACGCTCAATAGGAAATGTTGAAAATTTTTGTCCACGGTGTACCCTCATACACACTAAACCTGCTCTGATGTTTTAATTACGGACATCATAATATTAAAACTTTGGAAACTTGAGCACTACTTAATGGAGATCAAACATTAACTTATACAAGCCATTAATTTTATGCATATTTTTACTCCCATGTTCCTTAAGGAAATGGCAAAAAAAATCGTGTTCGAGATTATTGCAGATTCTGATTGTACTACACTCAAAACATGAAAAAAAGTCATTTTTCGAAAAGTGTCTGTGTGTGTGTCTGTCTGTCTATCTGTCTGTGTGTCTATCTGTCTATAGATTTTTTCTATGGCAAACGATAACAGCCGCAAATTCAAACATAATCAAATAATTTTTTGCGTACAGCCCTGATTTGTAGAGTACTCACGACCCATTATTTTTGGTGAAGATCGGTTGAGGGAAAGGGGTAGTTTACCAGCAACGGTTTCTTTTTTTATCAAAGGTAATTTGTTTTTTGGCAAACGATAAGAGCCGCAAATTCAAACAGAATCTAGTAATGTTTCGCAAACAGCCCTGAATTATGGAGTACTCAAGACATGTTATTTTTGGTGAAGATCGGTTAAGGGAAAGGGGTAGTTTACCAGAAACGTTTTATGTTTTTAAAGGGTATTTTCTATGGGAAACAATAAAAGCCCAAATTCAAACAGAATCAAATAATTTTTTGCATACAGCCCTGAATTGTAGTGTTCTCAAGAACTATAGTTTTGGTAAAGATCGGTTAAGGGAAAGGGGTAGTTTACCAGCAACGTTTTATATTTATCTAGGGTTCTTTATATGGCAAACGATAACAGCCGCAAATTCAAACTTAATCAAATATTTTTTGCATGCAACGCTGAATTGTAGAGTTCTCAAGACCTATTGTTTTTGGTGAAGATCTGTTAAGGGGAAGGGGTTGTTTACTGGCAACGTTTTTTTATCAAGGATAATTTTTCTTATGGCAAACGATTACAGCCTCAAATTCAAACAGAATCACATAATGTTCTGGATACAGCCCTGAATTGTAAAGTTGTCAAGACCTGTTGGTTTTGGTGAAGATCGGTTTAGGGAAAGGGGTAGTTTACCAGCAACATTTTATGTTTTAACAAGGGTAATTTTTTCTATGACGAACGATAACTGCCGTAAATTCAAAGAGAAATAAAAATTTACACAATGCACTCAATATAAACAAATAGTTTTTATAATATTTTTGAGATACAAAATTCATTTTGATATTGATTAATTATATTTTCGAATTCATGTTTAAGATCACATTGTCTAAATGAAGGCGCCCATGCTTTTATCAGTGATAGTAAATGTAGCACAAATGGTACCAGTTATAGATCTTTTTTATTGAAGATTGATTTAAACATGGTATAATATCATTTCTTAGGCGCCCACGCTTTTATTATCAGTTATACTTAATGTTACAAATATTTTTGATTAATAAACGTTATTTTCATTTGTTGTTAATGTATTTGGTATAAAATAATTTATTTTATCCTTTTTAGTACACTGATCATTTTGTTAATTTTAAATAAAACCGTTTTTTTTTAATTTTTTTTACTTTTTTTTGCACACTTTTTAGTCAAATTTGATAGATAAATTATATGTTATTATTTAAATATTTCTTACAATAGGCAAAACGACATAACTTCTCTTTCATTGGAAAATTTCAAAGTGAAACGTTTGTACAAAGTAAAATTACTTACCGTTATTTGTAATCACGTAGACAGTTTCACAAAACTGATTATAATTTTGATTGCTCCACTAATCCTAAAAGTATCCTGCCCCCCTTACGAAAATGTTTCCCGGCCGCTGGTACAGATGACACCGTAAGTTTGTATTAACGTAGATACAGCAAGTCAAAAACCAACTGCCATTATTCATTTTTCATTTCACATACATATTTCCAACTGCTGATACTGGAGGTTAAAGTCTTTAGTTATACGCATTGTTTACACTTAAGAACTCGGAATCGAACATCAGACGGGTTAGGTGTACAGTGAACCGGAGTTAAATTATAATCGAGTGATAAAACTATATAGTGAATTGTTAAAATAATAAAAAATGAATTATATAGTGGATACAACCAAAAAGGAATATAAAAGTGTGAATTTAAAAAGGAAAGTATTGTGACATTATTCAAATTTAAAAAATTGTTAACGGTTATTATAAACTAACCTGTGACACTATATATACTAGCGAACTATTTTTTCACAAACACTGAACTATCACACAATAACACTGTTGTAATTTTTTTGTTAGTTGTTAATCATTAATTTTGTGTGTTTAATTTTAAGAAGTGTAGTATTAATTAACCTAAAAAAGACCGTATCTGAAAAACTTTCAATAGTGCCATATACCAAGCCAGGGTAATTCATATTAAGAATTATTTATTTATTTTAATTTAAAAGAGAAAAATTCAAAGTGAAACGTTTTGTATAAAGTAAAATTACTTACCGTTATTTGTAATCACGTAGACAGTTTTAACATTGAAAATGTTTATAAGGACATGTCGCACATTTGCGCGTGATCGAAAATGGGAATCGGTGAGTTTCCATAGATACTCTTTGTTGTCAATAACGTACTACATATATAAAACTTTGCTTATGAATGCGAATACATTTAACTTACAATCTGTACATTGGTAAATGAATGTATGTATTTTTCTTCATAATATTGTATTGTCATGTGATTCAAGTGTGTATGCAAAATTTCAAGTCGCTATCACATCGGGAAGTATGCGAAAAATCGATTTGAAAAATCCACTTTAGACCGACGGGAAAAGTAAGTTAAATAAAAGCGTTTAATAAGGAAACATGATAGTTAGCTCAAATCATGCACCATCATTTGATGATCTATGATTAACCTGAGTAACGTTTCTGGCCAGTTTATGAGCTGATTACTGAGACCAATGTTGACTGATTTATGTTTTACACGGTTTTATTTACGGCACGTGCACATGCATGTTTAAGTCGTACGATAAACCACTATAGTAGTCATTATCCAGGTTTAATTTTTACCAGTAACTGCTGCATGACAGAATACTCCATGAGAGTGCTTTTCAACCGTAAGACGACCACAGACCACGAAGTTGAAAGATACATAAAGCAACCATATACCAGTTCTGTTAGGAACTTGCATGCCACTAAGGGAAAACAAAAATTATAGGCTTGTGAAACTTATTGTAAACTAAAATATTGATTTTAAACTAAAGTAAATTTAAAATAACTGTTTCAATTGAAGTATTACTGCCTTATACTTATATTAATATTATACTTATAATAATATTACTTATAATAATATATACTTATACTTATATTAATCAGTGTATTTTGGTCTTGCTCTTGTTTCGCCTGCTATGCAATTTTGTATGGCAATTTCGTTATAACTGTAGGCAATACTTCTGCTTAAAAGATGTAATGTGTCCATGCTTGCGTTTATTTAAATCTTTCCTTATTATATTTTGTGCAAAATAGCTGCTATTGTAACACACGCAATTTGTTTACGCTGGACTTAATCTATATTAGACTAATATGTTGTCTTAATATCTTGGTGGCCTTACGGACCACTTTTGTCTTTCTCGCAGACCATCGGTTAAGAACCATTGCCCTGTATGTGCTGTATAAGCAATATGCAGCTAAACATACAAATGAAACTGCATAAAAGTATACTTAGCGTCAGTGATTGTGAAAATAGAGAATACGGTTTGATACTGGAAACAATCGTGGCATTTGTGGTCGAAACGTCCGGCGAATAGGACTGCGGACATTGAATTCATGGTGAACTGAGTCAGTTACGATATTCATACATTCGCGTAATTGAATCAGTTACTTGGTACCGATGAAAAAGCAATAGTAGCAACACACAAGTGGTCGTTGACAACGAATGGGATTCGGCGCTGTTGTGATAGGAATACCAGAGCTCTACGTGAGCAATTCCCTGTCCACGGTTGCAATAATTAAAAAAAGAAACAACAAGACAATAAATTATAATATGTCAGAACCTTTACATTGTTTCAGGACATTTGGTGTTCTCCTCTCTTTGAGATTCTTTGGTCCCGCGATTGACTAAAAGGTTGTGCATTTACTATATCAAATTATCGACATTAGCTACAACTCCTGTAATAGTGACCTTTTCTGGAAGTAATATAATTTTCTATAGTGGTCTATTTCTATGTCACTGTGCTCAGTAAGATAAGCATTCTATTGTTTTCCATTTTATGTTACACTTTCAGGTGTTTGGAGAAAAGAATAAATAAATAATTAAATATTTTTACTTACACAAATTTTGTGTAATAAGATTGTTTTATTTGTAATTAGTATTAAAATGTTTTTTAAATTGAGAGCAACATTTAATTTTCAAAATTAATCTTGTGGTACAAAACTTTCAAAACCGGAAAAGAAATTTTAGATTATTTTAGAAATTTTTCAATGACTGAGCACCTGAATGAACGATGTGAGCACACATTATAACAATGGACGGGTTTGCGGCATCTGTAAAATTTACTCCTTCCCAGTCAAATAGTTTCCACTTAGACGAAATATATGTTTTCCATAATTAGACAGTAGTACCATTAGTTTTCCTTGAAGCAGTTGAATAAATTTTCTGGGAACATAAATAAACTTTTAGGTTAACAATTTTACCACTGCCATCGCCGCCGTTACGATGGTTAATATAATTACAAGTACTATTAAACTCATAACGGTAGCTTTCAATCAAGATGAAGGAATGATGTGATGTAATTACATAAACTGACAGTAATCAAATGCTTGTATGTCGTACGCAGCTCTTTGGGGCAACTAATTACATGACGCATCCGAATCTGTGCTATAATTTGTAACGTATAACTACATTAATTGACATGTATTCTACCGAGACAGCTCAGATAATTACTGCGTAGGCTTATAGCTTACAGTTAATGTAATTAATTTATCTGAACCACTGAAAACGTATGCGCCAACGGAATCAATCTGAGGAATTAGGACTGTCTACTCTACACATTGCTCACTTCATATCCTATTCTGTAACTGATATATACTTACATTTTATATAAGTGACAATTTTTAGAGACTCGTGCACATTTATATGCACAAGTATAGGCCTAATTATTTACATATAAAAATACAGATAGATAAACTAAGTTTTAGAATTAATCTATCAGAAAGATAAATGAAAAATATGAATCATCCAAGAAGAATGTGAAATTCAGTGGCATAAGTTAATACATGAAGGCAATTTTCAAACTTTCATTATACAGTTCGTTACTGAAGCAAATATGCGCGTGATTATACATATACTGAGAGCAAAGCTACAACGGTGTCAAGTATATTGTTACGACGGTCTACTTGATTGTCGTAGGTACAGTGGAAAACAAAATATAAGACACCAATTAAGTCATTAATCACCAGCTTTCATTTTCACAGTTAAACAGTTCGTAATTAACAACACAGTCTCTTACAACAAATCAAATAAAAATTGTTCACACGCAATAAAATGTCAACTAATGTAAAACACAATTGTATTACAATTATACCGCCCGATTATAAAACACAACACTTCGCCACCATAACCACTTCAACGCACACAGTATCAACCGACAATAAACTCAACCGCACTGTAATATATCGCAACTACAACTCAAATTGAACGTCTTTGAGTACTGGTATTTATACCGCCCGAAATACTAGATTATTCCATACTGCGCGTTAGCTCTAAACTACGACGTAATTAATTGCGGCCTTGACAAAGTCCACGCGGCTGGCGGCTTCCAGAAAAGTTTCGAGAGCGCATATTGAAATCACGTACGCCACAACATTTATCCGTATTCCACTGGATCGTTCAAGAAATATATAGATTGTTCTGTGATGTCGTAACACTTCCCCCTCCTTAAGCCTGTTCGTCCCGAACTGGCAAACCTTCTCAAAAGTAATACTCGACCAGGCGATTTAGGTGGACGCCCTTGCGAAAGATAATTCTCCGGTTCTTCGAATTCAGTCTCGTGTGATCCGAACATCAAGTTCCCAGTAATGCGAGTCTTGCGCTCAACCACTAGTTTTACTGGAATCACTCCCGTTGCGTCATGTACTGATGACCTAAACACCACTGCTGATCGAAGTATGTTTGGTTCTCGTCAACAACCTCTTGCGTAACTTCATCTTCAGCAACTTTCCCCCCGGCGTTTCTATCAGCTCAGGAACAAGCAATAGTTATTGACACCCATACTTGGCTTTCCAATCACTTCTTTTGTCCTTAAACTTCTTGTATTTCCTCTGCTAGTTCTTCCTCCATTTGAGCTTGCAATAGGAAGGGTTGCTCTTGACCAGACTTGTTGAGTTTTTTCGACTAATGCCACTTGCTTAATCAAATGGTTGGTAGACCCTGTCATTTCAGCCATGCAAAGCTTTATCTTCTCTTGGCCAACCCGCAGGACATTCTCTTTTAAGTCCATAACGAATCCTCTGTCAAATTATTTGCGCATGCAGCAGCTTCAAATTGGCGGAGGTACGTTGCCCAGTGACTGCTTCCGTTAAAGGTTAGAGCTTTGACATGAACTGTCCCTACTGCAGGCAAAGTGACTTTCTCTGTTAACTTATTTTCTGAGTCTTTTTCTGTCTTTATCATTGGTACAGTCTGTTCACAAAGTTGTTTTAGTTACTGCTCAAGTTCACTTTGAATTTGTCCTCTTATGTTTGCCATTGAGTTTTCTATTGCAGATATTTTATTTGACACATATTCTTCTATGACAGGTATTTTTGTAGACATCGATTCTTCAACACTCGAGACAAATTTTTCTAATTCAACTATTTTTAATGTCATTGATTCTTGTACCTCCGATATTTTAGTAACTTGCTTATTAAGCTCACCTCGTAGGAGTCCCGATTCTGCGGTACTGTGTTATTGCAACTATTTATCCTCCTGTATTAATGCTTTGATGTCTTCTGTTTCCAGTTTACTTTCTTCTCTTTCATGTCGGCGTTCTTCTTTTGTCTCTTCCGCCTCCTGTCTGCGTTTCTTATCCTGTCGTTTTTCTGCTTCTTCTCTTTCTTGTCTTCGTTCTTCTTTTAGTCGTCTTTCCGCTTCTGCCTGTGTCTGCCGCAGCAGCGTCTGGAAAGCTTCCACCCACTGGTATCCATGTTTACCGATATAGGAACGAATTACCTCGTCTTGTACAATGTGTCCACTGTTAACCGTTCTATCCCACTTCTGACACCACTGTTAAAACGGTCTACTTGATCGTCGTAGGTACAGTGGAAAACAAAATACAAGACACCAATTAAGTCACTAATCACCAGCTTTAATTTTCACAGTTAAATAGTTCGTACTTAACAACACAGTCTCTTACAACAATACAACAAATAAAAATTGCTCACACGCAATAAAATGTCCACTAATATAAAACACAATTGTATTATAATTATACCGTCCGATTATAAAACACAAAACTTCGCCACAATAACCACTTCAACGCACACAGTATCGCCCGACAATAAACACGAACCGCACTGTAATATATCGCAAATATAACTCAAACTGAACGTCGTTGAATACTGGTATTTATACCCCCCCCAAAATACTAGATTATTCCATACTGCGTGTTAGCTCTAAACTACGACGTAATTAATTGCGGCCTTGACACAGTCCGCGCGGCTGGCGGCTAACAAAAAAGTCTCGTTAGCGCATGTTGAAATCACGTACGGCACAACATTTAGCTGTATTCCACTGGATCGTTCGAGAAACACCTAGATTGTTATCTGATGTCGTAACAATATGTTATCTAGGATGCCTTATATTCTGCTTGAAACGTTAAACGTTTAAATTCTGCTTATACTAAATCCTAAACAATCTCTACTAATTTATGCTTGAAGTGTTCTCTTTAGAAAATTAAGGTAATCAACGTGTACTTCTTAGCTACACGAAAACTTATAAAAATTTTTTGCTGATACTGTGACTCAATCACATTTTAATGCATAAGGTACCATATTTGTTACTAAAAACAAACGAAAGTTCATGACAGATTCTAAAAACATTATTTTACCATTGTGCAAACTACAAACGTGTGAGAAACATGTCATGGTCATAACACACAAATGTATGTACACACACGTTCACGCGTGTATCAGTACACATGTATAAAATTTTAGAAGTAATTTACTCTTTTTAGTAATATATGTAATAACAAAAGAAAACGTTACCAAAGGTCGCTAATATTTAAAATTATATATTTCAGAGCTCATATGTTATCGGCTTGTAACTAATGTTAAACATAACGATATATATTCTTGTGTTTGTATTGTGTGCGTACGCCTGTGTACACGCCATAGCAGACTACTCATAACGGAAGGGGTCTGTTTACACTTGTTATTAAATACAAAGTTATTTAAAGAAGCTTTACATAACTGATTTCTAATTCAAAAAGTATTTCATTGCATTACAAGGATATTAATAAGACTGATCAGTGTTTATTGTGTTATTGGAAATAGGGAAGTTGAAGAATTACAAATTGTATACAACATTTCATTTATACAGAGGAAAGCAAAGAACACTATAAAACTGTCAATACGGTTTATCAGACATAAGAATGAAAAAATATAATACGTCTAATAAGTTTAAAATATTGGAAGGATACAGCTTGTATGCTGTGTGAAGATTACAGCACTGCAATGGACGGGAAACATAAAATTGCGCTGTACAAAACAGTTGACAGCTGGTACCACTGTAGCTGTTTCAGTTTTAGAAATAAAATAGGTCTTCCTATATAGGTCTTAGAAATAATATGTAAAAAAAACTAAGGCAATATTATCAGAAATGTTTCACAGGCGAAGGTGTGAATTCAGAATCTTGCTTATCCTGTGTTCTGGGGTCACAGCATGTTTTCATTAAATGTTTTTTTTAATTTGTCTTACTCAGCGTCTTGCTTTAATATTTGTTAATGACGTAAAACATTTACTGTAACTTGAAAAATTAATTAATTTCAAAATATCGTGTTTTAAATTACACAAGTGTTGTTTACTGATTAAATAACAAAAAATTGAGCTTGAAAATGTCAATAACTTGAAAACACTTTAAATACAAGGCAACATGATTTTGAAAAATAATTTCATCTACCAATTAGATGCAATATTTTCTTTTGGCCCTTAATAATAACTGTTATAACGTAAACACTTATGTCACTGTCTTTTATTAATCCTTCAGACTGGAAAGCTAAAGATTTTAATTAAATATTGGGAAAAGTAAAATATATTAATTATTTTCTTCTACTCTTATCACTTGTGTATTTTCAATCTTATATAAGCTTTAAAATTTTCAGTTCAACAAACACGATCATTTCTGACAATAAACTGTATGCTTCAAGTAATATATAAGTTTTCTCAATGACGGATTGCGTACATGAGAAAATAACACAATGTAGAAAAAACACACTAGATGGATGACTATATTTAACCGTACCGTATGTATCCGTCTGAGCACCATTTAAAATAAGCAACGTTTCCTATATTAAGTACTTAAAATAGTAATGATAAGATCTATAAAACGCAAAATACTAGGTAGTAAAAGTCATTCTACTAGTTTATATAGTTTTTAAAACCCTCTCGCATGTGACTGGTTCCCACAAAACACCATACAAGCGCAGTGTGGCATGACCTCATTGGACTCTTTAGTGAAAAGTATTCTTGAGCAGTGCGTTTAAAGTATTCCAGTGGTCTCCTGAAGGTACGCTTTCACCGTTCACTCTCGGCAAGTGGGCTACATTACTTCACAGACTGTGAACATTTGTTGGTGCAGCGATCTCTGCGTTTAAAGATCTCGACGGACTCTAGGAACAGACGAGGGAAATGCCTCCTAGTTGTAGCCAGGACTTCAGCTTCAACGAAAAAGATGGGATGGTTGTGCTTCCAGGCGTAGGCGTACTCCTCTAAGGTAAACTTCTCCAAGAGGCCCAGATAGCAGTGGTTATTTTGTAATCACCGAGACGAAATCAGTTACTACGCTTCGTGGTGCTTCACGAGCTGGGTATTTTCATACACTCCGCAAGAAGAGAACGGCTTAGATGTAATAACACCCATAACTTTACGTTAAGGTATATATACTAAAAGTGAAATGGATTATAACATGTACTTCTTCAATTTCTTCTTCTTCCCCATTTATTGCAACCATCAATTGCGTCCCAACTCCTAAAAGTCAAAGAAAATTCCTTCTGCTGATAAGGTTACGGCGACTGTTTTTGGAGACGACCGTGGAGTTATCTTCATTAACTACCTCAAAGAGGAGAGAATAATTATTGGCAAGTACTATGCAAACCTATTGCACTTTGTAAACGACGAAATTAAGAAAAAACGGACACATTAACGAAAGAGAAAGTGCTGTCTTACCAAGACGATGCACCATTTCAAACACCAATTGTAGCGATGAGTAAAATCAAAAAATTTAAGTTCGAATTCCTTCGTCACTCACCATGCACGCTCTATCTCTTCGAGTACGCTATTTCCTGAACTCAAAAATGGTTATTTGGAAAAAAGATCTATTGACGACAATCAAGTCAGTGATGCTGTAAATGGTTACTTGAGTACCTCGAAAAATTGGCTGATTTGTTTAGCATAACCGCTTTAGAAAGTCGTTGGAAAAGTGTGTAGAGCTAAGTAGAGATTATGTTGAGAAATAAATGCAAATTAATCTAAGATAGTGTTGTTTTTGTATTCAGGTCCGGAATTTTTTACCCTACCCTCGTTATTCATAGTTTCGTTCTCTGTCAAGGATACCACATTTAGGTTATAATATAAAAATTGTTAATTTCCCAGCCGCAAACATTTATATCAAACTTGTAACTTACATGTAAACAAACCAAACATAAAACTCGAATTTAATATTGACTTTAATGTGCATTAATGTGCATTTACATTCATTTTATTGACACAATTTGTTGAAAGTTATTATTCCTTATATAGTGGTAGCAAATTTATTATAAATATAAGTTAATACATGTAATACAGGCATTATGTTAGTGGTGTGTAATCGTTAGTCTATCAGATAGGTTGTCAGGTACTTTCATAATAATACTTCGACCACTGTAATTAGGAATATTTGTTACCTCATAGTTGCAAATGTTAATTACAGAGTCTGCATGCATGTGCAGTGTTTCTTCTGTAAAGAGTTGCATTCATTAGTGTTCTGAGTACAAAGTGCTTGTTACACCTTCCGTATGTCACCTTTGTGATTACATCTGTTGGGCACTGCCCTTTGTTTCTGTTCTGAAGTGAAAATTAAGCGTTAAAAGATCTTAACTCCACCCAAGTAATTTAGGCGTAACGAGCTCTATCATTAAGCATTTCATTTACAACAAGAGGAAAAGTTACTACCTAAGTAATAGTAAAAGAGAAAAAAAATTCAATTCCAATTGAAAGCCTAAACTATTGTACGTCCGAATTGCAACAAATTGTGTTTACTTTCTAATTGATTCGTCAAAAATAACAATATAATCTACTTTTCACAGTTAAAAACATTTCGTTGTATTTTATTTTAGTTACTTAAGACGTATGCATTTACAGCCTCGTAATAATATCAAATAATGCTTAAGAAATATTATCACTTAATTAACATAAGTCTAAGACTAACAAATTTTAATAGTATATGCCTTGATACAGAAAGTATACGCCTTGCCCTGATACAGACTACGTAAAAGTTAATTTTCTTATTATACAAAGAAACTCAAAAGTAAAAGCTCTATATATTATACATGTATATAACAAATATATTAATAAATATTAATTACGTTTAATTTTATGCTAAATTTGTTTATTATTACATAACTTAGGTGTCTATTAATCTGTGTGATGTAAGGAAAACAAGGTGGAAGGAGCGCTAGCAAGAAAATCGTACACAAAAATCTGTGTGTTTAGCTAAATCTTACCTTCTTCAAGGCTGTTCTACTTACCCAGAGGAATTAATTTACATAAATAGAAAAAGTAATAGAAAACATATTTATTTTACATTTTAATACAAACTAAGTGGTCTATCAATAAACTCATACGAAACTGCAAAAGATTAAAATTGTAACGATACATATAATCACCATACTTTGGACAAAACATTGAACACAACATGACAATAATTAAATGAGACAAGACCTACCAAGTATTCAGAATGGTTTACCAAGTATTAAAATCATTTAAAGAAATAATAAATAAAGAATGAACATACAAACAAAGAATAAAGGTATTAATGAAAACTAAAACCAAGAAAGAAAATATATTAAAATGTGATTAACCCAATGACCCAATAGATTACGTCAGTGGAGCAACCAAGAAACATAGACAATAAAAATGAAAAGAAGTGAATGAATCAACAATAAAATTCAATAAACAGGGAAACAAATGAAGAGACAAGATACCTCACACAATCTACCACAAAAGAAATACAACTGTGAGATAGATAAAAGAAGGCAAGTGAAGTACAGAGTGACAGACTATTAAAGGAAGCCAAAACATTGACAGAATATATTACGTCGACCTGACTATGACCACAAAGCTAATATAAATGAATAAAGTAACTATTAATAATTAAGAGTGTGAGATTAGAACTTATGTTAGTATGATTTAAGAAACTATAAAGGATCACAACAATATTGTGTCCTGTCTACTAGTGATGTAAGTGATATAGGAACAGTGATATCAGAAGGAAACTGATAGTCACCATTAATGTTATAAAAATAATATAAAAGTAGGGAGAAAACAATTACCAAACTAAAATTGTAAATGTTAGTATTAGTAAATTTAAATAATGGTGTGAAATGTATAGAAAATAAACTCAAAGTCAACCCATTGTTGTATGTAAAAGTGGGGACATACATAACCTAACTCCAAGAACTTTTCACATATAATGACAAGATTTAATAAATAAAAACGTTGTTAAACATAATCTCTGGTACGGTATGTCAAAGAGATGATATAAAGGTCATACCAGTAACAAGAGTACTTAGCCAAAGGAAGATTTGTGTTATAATTAGAGTAAATAAACTGACTAAAGTAGACAGAATGGAATTTACCAAATAACTATTCTAAAAAACATGTAGAAAAACAAATAAGAGAGAAAGAGGGTGATATCAGTATAATCAAAGAGATGTAATATGACTAACATAATGTAAAACGATAATTATTATCATAAAGTTAAGCCATAATAATGTAATGTAAATATACTTGTCATGTGACACTAGATGTAAGATGTATTAAGGAATTGACAGCAAAGGGGAATATCCTAATGCAAACCAAAAAATTGTAAAACGTAATAATAACTATAACAAGTGTGTTTGTAAAAGATAAGGACTTAAAAGCTACTATATAAGTTATAATAAAGATGATTCATGTTACAACCAATAGTGAAGAAACTATGGTTGATTATAAAGATTAACAACAACAAAAACAAGATGTACCAAGAAAAACTGAGGTAACCAGAAGTGGTGAGGGTTCCCTCAGAGCAATTGTAACATAATAGCAATTGTTGGAAAACAACTATTAAAAGGCAATAAGTAAAACTAGTTGAGAGTGTCATAGGCCAATATGGCTAGCCAATGTATTTGTAAAGTTAACTAGAAATAAGTATGCTCTTATGTCATAAATGATATTGTAAGTGTGATAAGAAGTTGTAGACAACAATTATGAGAAATAAGGTTGCAGAAAAGTAAGGAATAATAATAGAAAAATGTAATTAAAATATAGTGAATAATATTGAGTTAGGCCTAAACAGCAAAAAACAATTGTTATCAAAATACAACCTTATAAATGATTGTAAAGAGTTCATACTCAACTAAAAGCAAGGAATACTCAAGGTTTATTGAAATTTAATAATAAAAAATTCCTGCTCATGTAATAAATATTCCACATACGCCAGTACCCAGACATAAATAAATGTTATAAATCTAAAGACTCAAGAGCGTATATATAGTACATACACACATATATAAAAGTCATAATATATGTAATTTAAATGTGCTAAAACAAAACTTTCATAAATGAAGAAAAAGTAAAGGTAATCGTGGGCAGTAACAAGAACGTGGACATTTTGTACACATAATTACACTAACTTAGTTATTTAATAACTAAAACGAACATTATATTATGTAAAAAGCTAATAAGAGATATTGGTAAATTTAATTTTGTTAATAAGGATCAAAACCATGTGGTGTGGGAATCCAAATTATTCGTCTCAGAGAATCCTGAACGATGGTAATAATGAATTGTTAATTAGAGGAAAAGTAAGGGAATAATATTAATTATAAAGATTTGATAATTTGTCAGCCCTTGGGTGTCCCCTTGTAAACCAATTACTTATAATCTCAAAAACAGTCAAAAGACGCGTTGAAAGCGTCTGTTTTGCCGAGGTGTACCGAAGGGTCGACCAATAATTAATGCTTGATTCTTGATGCTTAGAATAATTATGACCTTTTCTCGATAAAAAATATTATCGATTACAATTACTGATATTATGTCAATTGAACACAACAAGGATTGGGACCTTATTTAAAATGAATAATTTTAAAAATCATTATTAAGAAGGTTAAAAAGACAAATGACTTTACTTTTAACAAGTGTTAACTGTTTTAATAAATAACAGTATTTATCATGAAATAGACATCGTCATATGGACAATAAGAATCAAATGAATATAACGATAGCAATTAAACTATTTTAAATGAAAAGGGTTAACAATAGTCTAACATAATTTGCATAATTGACCTGAGAAACATTACTAGATATGATGTATCAGTTAATTAACGATGAACTTGAACAAACTTTGAACACTAGTATTCTAATTAAATTGTTTTGTTTTATTTCGTGTTTGTTAAAAATATTTAATACTGTATTATCATGCTAACTGAAAACATCCATTTGCCTGATTTCATGTTATCCAATCTGATGAATCAGATAATTGTTTTATGAACGATAAACGAATTTATAACCGTACCTTACGGGATTATTAAGAATGTTAAAGAGTTATTAGTAATTTAAAGTAAAATGGTTATTATTCAGAACCGTCAGGCCTAACCTCCAATATTGGCGTCAAACGTCCTTTGACAATTTTATGTTAGTAATTAAGATTTATTTTGTTATGTAATCACTCTCCTGCTTCTTAATTATGATAGTAGAGTTCATCTTCCAGTTATGTATTTTGTAGACTAAAAGAACCTACAATTTTAAATGAAATAAGTCAACCAAACAACCACGTTGAATGATGGTTATGAATATCAGATTAGCAACCCTGAGAATACAAAAGAGCGTCTCATAAAATCAACCAGTATTGTAAAAATGAAACATTATCAATTAGCTTACTAATTATTCAAAGTAATTTCATAAACTTTATCGAGGAATAAATTATAATATTCAGAGATAAAAGGAGTTGACAAAAATTTATTTTTACTAGCCAAGAAAGTTTCAGGTTAGAGAGACAGCTCGCAATATTTGGCAACACTCTTAGCGGCAATTGAGACGATTTGAATAGTTTCAAAAGTAAATTGTCATATCAAATCAGTCTTGCACGCAGAATTCACTTGAAGTAAGTACGTCCATAATCATAAACAATCTAATTTACAGTGAGAAGTCAACCTAACCGATTCGTCATAACATCAACTACCGAAGTGCATTAACTTATAAACTACGAACCCCATATAACCGACAGTAATAATAAACTTCAATTAAATAAACCGTTCTGAAGATTCTAAAATCTATCAAATACAATATCAATAAAATAATAAAAATAATAATCGAATTTAATACAAATAATAAAAGAAAAGGAGGGTAACCAAAACAGTTACAAAGTGGCGCTCAAACGTGAGGCCTAACAAAATACATTTCATAGGGAAATCATCAAGAAAGAGTTAAATAATTAAGAAGGATCAATTATCTTGATACTAAGAAGAATGTAACAAAGTGACGATACCAACGTGGCGCTTAACAGAAATATAAATAATTCTTTATTTTATAATAAAAAGAAAATACTATATACAAAATAGACAAAGAATCACCGTTTATTTTACAAAGTGGCGCACCAACGTAAGAGGCTCGAATTAGGTCGAAATTAATTCGAAATAAATAATAAATAAAAAAATTTTTAAACAGCCTAATCTCTA
Organism: Magicicada septendecula; assembly: GCA_034769895.1. Taxonomy (NCBI): domain Eukaryota; kingdom Metazoa; phylum Arthropoda; class Insecta; order Hemiptera; family Cicadidae; genus Magicicada; species Magicicada septendecula. The sequence goes on along the minus strand of CM068367.1, from coordinate 307,607,517 downwards.
GCGGCAGCTGCAATACAAAAACAGAAGATGCAACGGAGAGCTACATCGAAGAAACGCGCGGCGGACGCGGAGAAAGGAATTAATATGGACGAAAAGGAGGCGACACCAGTCGAAGATGCAGAAGCGAGATTACCTCCCGTGGAACCCAACAGACCCACAGAAACCGGAGAGGTGAATTACCAGGAGATGATGAGGATTATAATGGAAAATAGTGTGCCGGTCTAAAGCCGGCCGTTAATAAAATTTTAGTTAAAGTCGTATTCTGATTGTAAAAGTGAGCAGGGGCGGCTGAACTTTGCTCGCTGCAGTTAAGGTTGCGCGCGCAGCTCGTGCTGAAGGGTCGTTTAGCTTTGCTGCTAACGACCAGTTGAACTCACTGCCCCCACGGAGAAATACACCGGTCTGGCTGTCTCTCTCTCTTCGGACGTTACGACGAAGTTTTCTGTCTCTACATGCTAAGCTAAGGCGTAAATTGACTCCTGGGTTCTCGAACTAAGCCGGTTTCCTGGCTTGCTGATGGCTGTACACCTGCCTAAGCTGTGAACCATGTACAAGATCTTATACGAAGAGGGAGATGGAGACTGATTTTCTATGTTGCACTCGCCAGCACTTATAAGGTGATATTCATGCATTTATTTCATTTTTTGGGGCCGGGCCGGCAGTGTGCCCGTTTACTGTAAATAGCCTAGAAGCCATGGGACCACGTGTCCAGACTGTCTACCGGGAAGTTGAGCTGTGATCATGACTCTGAACACTATAACTTAAATTCATAACTTTTTTTATAACTCATTTATATAACACTAAATGCTATGCCTGTAAGTGTGTGCTGCACTGGAGGAGCGCGCCAGAGATATTTTACTCTTGTACTATTTTACGGTTGCATCTCATTTTCATTTAACTCTTTACGAAATTATGTTACAGCTCAGTAGCTCTGTTCCGGCTGGAACAGCTGTGTATAAAATTTAAATTGACTATGGGTTTCACATTTAAGGGCTGGGGGCTTTCCTTTTTTTGGGACGTTTTCAGGGGTTACAAAGGGGGACTTAGTTTTTCGCTGACACACGCTGGTGCAACCTCCGACAGGTTGAATGCCTGTCAAATTTTGTCAACTACATGTGGGCGCGCTCCCACAGATGCCAGAGCACAACCACCTTATTGTATTCTTTTTCTTTTAATTATTTTATATAGTCATTTGAGGCTAATAGAAATAATTTACTAATGTTATGGAAATATTTTAGCTGATTTTGCCCCTTGCACAAGGGCTAAACTGATTGTTTTCTTAACTGGCAAACACATATGGGTTGACTTCCCACTTATAGGATTTGCTGTTTAATTTTTGACTATAAAACATGTTTTCATCATTTTCTTTTTTTGGGTAAATTATATATATTGTCAAAATCTTCTGAGATAGTAAAGCCTCAAGCAATTAATTTCTGTTTATTAAAGTACATAAAGATTTAATGCCTTTTGGAATTTTGTGAAGTCAAATAACTGTCTAGAATTTTATAAACACTGTCTGAAAGTAGGTGATGTAGTTTTGTCAATTTTACTTAATGATGTGAAAGGAACTTAAGGTTCACACGCTCATCATGGGTCATTGATCAATGGAATGCTAGATAAATGGGTGGTCAGGTTTTATTTATGCCTCATGAATTATTATCATCCTTAATTACTTATTTTTTGCGTACCGTATCACTTATTATATGATATATAATTACCTTAATATCCACTTTAGTGATACACAGTTTCCTCACTGATGACGCGTGTCGGACTAAGTCCCATCCTCAGATACATAATTAATAAACTAAAATATTAAAATCACGACCATGATACTGGTCAAGTCAAAAATAAATAAAATAAATTATAAATTGCATGTAATAAGTTTTGCTAACCACGGCTGGAGCTCCCGCATGCGTTCACCCGCAACCGCGATTGTCACGCGACTGGTCAAAGATTAAGACAAACTGATTGCAGTGTCGAACAGGTAATTTGACGCAAAATTTACCTGGTCATTTAATAAACTCTTTTTGGTGTTACTATCTTTTAAAGCTTTATAAATTTCAAATTCCTCCAGACTATCCATCCGTCTACCCTTTTTACAAATATCCAACGCTGTTAAATTTTCTTCGAAGTTCGTATATTTATGTCCGCTTAATATTAAATGTTGTGCAAAGTTGGACTTATTATTACTTGGCTTAGGAATATGTTCTAAAAATCTTTTATAAAAACATCTGCCAGATTGACCGATATAGAACGCATCACAATCATCACATTTTATTTTATATACACCACATTGCTTTTTTAATGGTAATTTGTTTTTGTTTTTGAAATAACTTCATAAATTATTATTTGTTTTAAATGATAAAATATAGCCCGTGCTTCAGAGAGCATACCAACTTAGAAAATAATCGGAGTGTTAAAAGCTATAAGGATTTTATCAAAAATATAAACCACGTTACAATTCAACCAAACTACAAACTAGTATCATTCGACATAGTAGATTTATACACTAATGTGCCTATTGATGAAACTTTAATTTTACTCAGGCATAATTTAATGAATAAAGGTTCTTTAGAAATACAGAAAGTTAACCAACTGATGATGATACTAAAAACCATTCTTCATCAAAACTATTTTTCATTTGAAAATGCATATTATAAACAGAATGAAGGACTTGCCATGGGATCTCCACTTTCTGGCATCCTGGCGGACCTATATCTAAACCATTTAGAAAATACAAAAATTTTAAAAGATAATTATTTCGCCAGTAAAATCATCCATTACTCCAGATATGTAGATGATACCTTTATTATTTTTAACGGGAATGCCAGACAAATAGAATTATTTAAAAATTACCTAAACAAAATTCATAACAAATTAAAATTTGCTATGGAGATCGAAAACAACAAAAGTATCAATTTTTTAGACCTCACTGTATTACACAACGGGAATAATTTAAAATACAAAATCTTTAGAAAACACACTAGTACTGACACAGTAATACACTATGATTCATATCATCCCATTACACAAAAAGTGGCAGTGTTTAACAGTCTTGTCAACAGACTTTTAAATGTTCCCCTCGAAAAGGAGGACTACTTAAATGAGGTTAGCACTATCAAACAAATAGCAATAAATAACGGGTATAAATCTACAATAGTTGACAAAATAATAAATAGGCATAGGAAACGTTTAGAAAATAAAAATTCAAACTCTATAAAAGCAAGTAACAAAAATTATAAATATCTTTCGGCTAATTTCACAGGTATTATGCCAAATATTTTAAGACCCGTTCTTAAAGATAATAACTATATTTTATCATTTAAAACAAATAATAATTTAGGAAGTTATTTCAAAAACAAAAACAAATTACCATTAAAAAAGCAATGTGGTGTATATAAAATAAAATGTGATGATTGTGATGCGTTCTATATCGGTCAATCTGGCAGATGTTTTTATAAAAGATTTTTAGAACATATTCCTAAGCCAAGTAATAATAAGTCCAACTTTGCACAACATTTAATATCAAGCGGACATAAATATACGAACTTCGAAGAAAATTTAACAGCGTTGCATATTTGTAAAAAGGGTAGACGGATGGATAGTCTGGAGGAATTTGAAATTTATAAAGCTTTAAAAGATAGTAACACCAAAAAGAGTTTATTAAATGACCAGGTAAATTTTGCGTCAAATTACCTGTTCGACACTGCAATCAGTTTGTCTTAATCTTTGACCAGTCGCGTGACAATCGCGGTTGCGGGTGAACGCATGCGGGAGCTCCAGCCGTGGTTAGCAAAACTTATTACATGCGATTTATAATTTATTTTATTTATTTTTGACTTGACCAGTATCATGGTCGTGATTTTAATATTTTAGTTTATTAATTATGTATCTGAGGATGGGACTTAGTCCCGAAACGCGTCATCAGTGACGAAACTGTGTATCACTAAAGTGGATATTAAGGTAATTATATATCATATTATCATCCTTCCTGGGGTTTTGGCTTTATGTAATTCTACTGAACGGGTTGCCGACGGGCGTATATTTTATCACTGCTGGGTTATAAGATTGTAGTTACTCTACCTGGTAGGTGGGTGCATTCCAGGGGCATGCGTGTTAAAATTAATGTGATTGTGAGTTTGTGTACCTTATGTTCTGTGTGTGTTGTTATGTGTCTAGCTACCCACGAGATGGGAGAGAATTCTATAATTATATATGCATGTGTCCACTGATTTATATACACTTGTTGTACTTAATAATTACACACATTTGTTATGCTTAAGATTTGTACACACTTGTGATGTTTTATATTTATACACATTTGTTATGCCTAAGATTTATACACACTTGTTATGTTTTACCTTTATTCGTACTTGTGATTGGGCACATATGTTGTTCTAGGTTAATAATATTAAGGCAGGGCATGAAATAAAATAAATTGTTATCGTTCTGTTACGGCTGAGTTTTATTGCAAGTCCCGTCATACTGGACCCAGCATAATTTTTGCTTCTCTAGGCTTCGGCCTAGTCCTAATTAACTTGTGGCTTCTCTTTCAAAAAAAAATATTAAAATAAATTAAGTTGTTTTTATACTCATAAAAAAAAGACATAAAAGGAAAGAGGGGTTACAAATGGTAGATCAGAGCGTGGTTCATTCTAGGCTTGAACCCTTGGGTCCTGGTGTGTGACGGGGCTTGCAGACTCGGAAATATTAATGCGACTGTTGTAACATAGTGGATATAGGCCCGTGTAGGCTAGTTATAAGTTGTTGAATTTGTGAGTCGGGTCGCACCACTGAGGCGGTTAATGGTGTTTAAAAATTTTTGATAGCTTGTACGGGCGGGGAGTCTCAAGCGTGGCCTGGAAGACGGAAGGTTAATTAGGGTCGGTGTTTAGCGTGGTATATTGACGGGATGCGGTATGGCCCGATCGGAAATCGGTACCGGAACCGACTTGTGTCCGGTTGATGTCGAAGTATTTTTAATTCCCGAAGTAGGACTTTTAGTTGATGGTTAGTTGGTTGTTGTGATTTATGTGTTGGTACGACGTGTGTGTCGAGTTGCTGTTTGCTGTTATGTGTGTGTAGTATTGTTGCTTGTCTCTTGTCTCCTTCCGTCGTGGATGCATGGTTCAGAATAGGCCAGGTTTCCGCAGCGCTAGAGAACCCGGGGGTCTACTCAAAGGAAGGACAGTACTTGAGTTTTTCCGATTCTTGTTAAAATGTTTTTGTAGGTTATGTTTGTGTTAGGTGTTTAGTGGGGATTTGTTTAGGATTGTTTGTTTGAATTGTGCAATTCTGGCGGGGATATGCTACGAGAAATTGCCCCACCCTCTTTCAGACGTTCTCCAGAAATTTCCGGTGGTGGATGGATTTGATGAGGATCAGCTGTTGGTTTTCTTGGACCTGGTCCTGCAGGTGGCAGATTTCCCAGGGGTGTCCGATGGGGAGGTCTTGTTTCTTATATACCCGTATTGCCGGAGTACGTTGGCTAATCTGGTCACCAAGGCTCTGCGTCGGGGTGACAGTGTTGATCCTTTCCATGGGGAGGTGTTGAACTTCTTCCTACCCATTCGACGACGCGCCAAGCTTGAGTTGGAAAGATTCTATCGCCCACAGGCCTACGGAGAGGCGTTAGGAGACTTCGTGCGCGATATACGGAAAGTTTCCCGGGTGTTAAGATTGGGGTTGCCCGAGACAGAAGTTATACAAGCAATTCTAGAAGGACTGACTCCCCAGGAGAGATCTCGTCTGGCATTCGCGGACCGTCCGCGTTGTTTTGCGGACCTTGAGCGACTGTGTGTGCTTTCAGGAACGGTCAAGGAGGTTGACGAGTCCCGGGGAAAAGAGGCTACCGATGTCCAATACTCCAGCGGTTCATCAGGAAGAGCCAAAAGGGACAAACATGGTGGTTGGAGGAGAACCCAAGAGACGCTTAGAAAGCCAGAATATTCCGGAAGTGATGGAGGCTACAAGGGGGTGGCAAGTGTGAAGACGGTAACAACAGCTACAGCACAGAAAACAAAGAAACATGAAATTAACAGGGGAAGAAGAAATTATATTAGGGAACAACATCGGCAAGTAGGGAGCCTGTAGTTGGGCGTCCTTCTTATTTGGAGAAAAAGGAAGCTTTGGAGGTTCCAGAGGAAGTACAAGTGCCCAAGAGAGTAGTAGATGAAGAAAAGGAAGCAGAAGTAGAAGAGCGGAATGACTTCGTGGGAACAATACAGGAGGATAAGAGCGCGTCAGTTAATACTGAATTACCGGACTCAAAGAGGACGTCATGGTTGAATCCAGAGGCCGCAGAATTTGTTCCGGTATTTACATCTCGGTTCGTGAGGGATGCAGATCCTGTAACATCACCATCGCCAGTCGAAATTAATTTAGTCATTGCACATGAACCTGGACAGCTGGATTCCAGGGTGGAAGATGTTGAGGACGTTGTGGTTGCTGAAAGTGGTCAAGGAGTGGACTCGACAGAAGAGTCAGAAGAGCGGTCTGCAGATGCTGCCCAGGTGAGTATAGTTGTAGGTGTTAGGGAGACTGTAGAGTCTGAAGTTGCAGATGGACACAGGGATGTCCGGGCTGCGAGTGTCTCTGAGGTTGTGGATGGACAAGGGGATGTCCATGCCGCAAGTGAGGTAGAAGTTGAGGAGAAATTTGGTGGCAGCGTTGTAGAGTTTGTGAGTGAGAGTGATGTAGTGTGTGAAGATGTGCAGACGCCTTCTGTAAGTAGTGTTGAGGATTCAGAGGAACGGGAGGAAGTTTCAGGTGGACCAGGTGAGCAACTAGAGGAGGACGAGGATGTGCAATGTTCAGATGGTGGTAGTGGCGATGATGTTGATGATAAATGTGTTAGTGAAAATGAGAGTGGAGAAGAGGTTAGTGAAGAAGTTTGTGAAGCGGCTAGCGATGAGTGTCATGAAGAAATTGGTGAGGAGCTGAGGGAAGATGCGGTTGAAGAGGGATCAGAGGAGCAACGGGAAGAGGCTGAGGAGGTGCAGTGTCAGGAGGTTGATTTGGATTATGTGAACGAAGAAGGGGAAATTGTAGAAAAGGAAGAAATTGTAGCAGGGGAGTTAGACGTCGAGCATAACCCAAAGCGGAGTGAAAGTAGTGAGGTAAGTTGCCTTGATTCTGATTCTGAAGAAACCAGTCAGTACAGCTCAACACGAGATAATTTCTTAGAGAGTGGTGTCCGAAAGGAGCGAATACCTAAAGTGCGTCAGAGAAAGGTAAGAAGCAGAGGTTGACGGGTAGCGGGTAGATGTTCCCCACACTTCCCAGTGGTGTTCATCTATTTCAGGGTTGCGCCCCTGCCCACGCGAGCCTTGGTTTCCTCCATTCATCCTCATTTTCGGAGGGAACCATGTCCTTACCCTTAGTCCTAACTATTGCCCCTTTAATGCTCCTTGTCCCAGTTCATCTTCCCGATTTTCCTACCCTTGCCCTTAGTAAAAAAAAAAAAAACCTATCGATAAGGAAGTGAGTAGATTGTGGTCCTCGAGCTGGTCGTGGTCTTCGAGATCGTCAGTTTCCCCTGTTTAAAGGTTAGATGGAGTGATGGTGTGCTGTTGTTGGTTGTTTATAGTTGTTGAGGTTGATGTTGTTCATTATAGGGTCCGAGCCATGCCGCATTCTCCGGTTTTCCTGGTGTTATTTTTGTTGAGAGAGAAAGTTGTGTAGTAGGTGCTGTAGAAAAGTAAACCCCCTCTAGTTATGGTGTATTCGAATGAGTAAATGATGGGATTAATGTTCGTGTGCCCTTAGTGCGGTCCTCTCTGTCTGGCTGAGCGGGGCCGTCCGCCCTTGTGTAGGGAAGTGGGCCAGCCATATGGCAAGGTTGGAGATGCCTTGTGGGTCCATGTGGCTGGTCGGTCCGAGAGATGGACGAGGAGTAGTTCGGTCGCTCACATATCAAGGTGTGAGATGCCTTGTTGGGTCTTAGGACGAATATGTGAGTGGAACCGGTGGGAGTAGGTGATGGTCACCGGAGAGGGTGACGTGTTGGGGCGGTCCCGTGGGGTTGGCATAGCGGAGAGGGTCGCATGGGGATGTCTGTTCTCCTGGGAGCAAGTACCACCGGGCCAACTTACCCACGATGTCCACCGGAGTTTTAAGATGGGAGTACACTGCAGGGTACTTTCCCGAGTTTTTGAGTGGGGCAACCGGGTTGCCCTTTCGGGGTGGGGGTGTGCCGGTCTAAAGCCGGCCGTTAATAAAATTTTAGTTAAAGTCGTATTCTGATTGTAAAAGTGAGCAGGGGCGGCTGAACTTTGCTCGCTGCAGTTAAGGTTGCGCGCGCAGCTCGTGCTGAAGGGTCGTCTAGCTTTGGTGCTAACGACCAGTTGAACTCACTGCCCCCACGGAGAAATACACCGGTCTGGCTGTCTCTCTCTCTTCGGACGTTACGACGAAGTTTTCTGTCTCTACATGCCAAGCTAAGGCGTAAATTGACTCCCGGGTTCTCGAACTAAGCCGGTTTCCTGGCTTGCTGATGGCTGTACACCTGCCTAAGCTGTGAACCATGTACAAGATCTTATACGAAGAGGGAGATGGAGACTGATTTTCTATGTTGCACTCGCCAGCACTTATAAGGTGATATTCATGCATTTATTTCATTTTTTGGGGCCGGGCCGGCAGTGTGCCCGTTTACTGTAAATAGCCTAGAAGCCATGGGACCACGTGTCCAGACTGTCTACCGGGAAGTTGAGCTGTGATCATGACTCTGAACACTATAACTTAAATTCATAACTTTTTTTATAACTCATTTATATAACACTAAATGCTATGCCTGTAAGTGTGTGCTGCACTGGGGGAGCGCGCCAGAGATATTTTACTCTTGTACCATTTTACGGTTGCATCTCATTTTCATTTAACTCTTTACAAAATTATGTTACAGCTCAGTAGCTCTGTTCCGGCTGGAACAGCTGTGTATAAAATTTAAATTGACTATGGGTTTCACATTTAAGGGCTGGGGGCTTTCCTTTTTTTTGGGACGTTTTCAGGGGTTACAAAGGGGGACTTAGTTTTTCACTGACACACGCTGGTGCAACCTCCGACAGGTTGAATGCCTGTCAAATTTTGTCAACTACATGTGGGCGCGCTCCCACAGATGCCAGAGCACAACCACCTTATTGTATTCTTTTTCTTTTAATTATTTTATATAGTCATTTGAGGCTAATAGAAATAATTTACTAATGTTATGGAAATATTTTAGCTGATTTTGCCCCTTGCACAAGGGCTAAACTGATTGTTTTCTTAACTGGTAAACACATATGTGTTGACTTCCCACTTATAGGATTTGCTGTTTAATTTTTGACTATAAAACATGTTTTCATCATTTTCTTTTTTTGGGTAAATTATATATATTGTCAAAATCTTCTGAGATAGTAAAGCCTCAAGCAATTAATTTCTGTTTATTAAAGTACATAAAGATTTAATTCCTTTTGGAATTTTGTGAAGTCAAATAACTGTCTAGAATTTTATAAACACTGTCTGAAAGTAGGTGATGTAGTTTTGTCAATTTTACTTAATGATGTGAAAGGAACTTAAGGTTCACACGCTCATCATGGGTCATTGATCAATGGAATGCTAGATAAATGGGTGGTCAGGTTTTATTTATGCCTCATGAATTATTATCATCCTTCCTGGGGTTTTGGCTTTATGTAATTCTACTGAACGGGTTGCCGACGGGAGTATATTTTATCACTGCTGGGTTATAAGATTGTAGTTACTCTACCTGGTAGGTGGGTGCATTCCAGGGGCATGCGTGTTAAAATTAATGTGATTGTGAGTTTGTGTACCTTATGTTCTGTGTGTGTTGTTATGTGTCTAGCTAGCCACGAGATGGGAGAGAATCCTATAATTATATATGCATGTGTCCACTGATTTATATACACTTGTTGTACTTAATAATTACACACATTTGTTATGCTTAAGATTTGTACACACTTGTGATGTTTTATATTTATACACATTTGTTATGCCTAAGATTTATACACACGTGTTATGTTTTACCTTTATTCGTACTTGTGATTGGGCACATATGTTGTTCTAGGTTAATAATATTAAGGCAGGGCATGAAATAAAATAAATTGTTATCGTTCTGTTACGGCTGAGTTTTATTGCAAGTCCCGTCATACTGGACCCAGCATAATTTTTGCTTCTCTAGGCTTCGGCCCAGTCCTAATTAACTTGTGGCTTCTCTTTCAAAAAAAAATATTAAAATAAATTAAGTTGTTTTTATACTCATAATAAAAAAGACATAAAAGGAAAGAGGGGTTACAATAGTAATAAAACTAAGGAAGCTTTTATTAAAAAGATGGAAGAAAATAATAATAAAAATATGGAAACATTAAATCAGGAAATGGATGATAATATTAGATCGTTAAAAAAAGAATTAAGTCAGAAATAGAAGATCAAAGTAAGATAATAGGTAATATGAATAAGAAAATGGAAAAAATACCCAACGATAAAAACATGGAACAAATAAGTCAGAAAACAAAAGGTAGTAGGAAGGAAATAGAAAATAAAGAAGACAACAGAGCATTGTTATCTGAAAATAAACATAACAGAAACAAAGAGAATATTAAGCACATGGAAATGAAGACGAAGGAAAGAGGAATAATGCGTCCTAAGAAATTTAAAAATACACGGGAAAAATTAGATATGATTAAGAGTGGGCTAGATAATGTACTCAATTCCCTAATTATTAATCATAGAGAAATAATTAATGGTAATGACTATAGAAGGATCTTAATAAAGATGTTCTAAGTGACTCATCATATAACAGTGGGAAAAAATTACAACAAATCTATATTTAATTTAAAAATACCAAAAAGTGAAAGGTATAATACAAGATAAGTGATGTCATCGATAATTGATATACCAGGGACTTATTTGTGTAATAAACCAGATGATGAAGTGATTGAAGTAGGCCTTAATGCCAGTGAAACTTTTATAGCAGAATCCTTGCAGTACAGGGTAATAGAGAGCTATATCTCAAGAACAGAAATCATTATGGACACAATAATAATCCGAACAACAAGTACAGATGAAGTAATTGACCACGGATAAAATAAACTAAACATAGACACATCGAGAAAAGGGACGGATTTTTTTTATATATACCATAGCAAACCAATTAAGAAAAAAAAGTGTATATTAATGTATTAAAATAATTATTAAATAAAACGAACCAATCTTAAGGGTATAATCACGCAACGAACAACCACAGAAAGGAACAAACCATTACCATAATAAAGACTAATTAGTTAAAGAACTTGAAGGTAACAACTTAGACCAGACGGGGAATATAAGAACAACCAGAATTATTACAACTGGTACAGCTACTAATCAAAAGGTATTAGAATGAGATTGATAAAGAGAAAAAAAATATATACGAATAACACTTACCAACAATATTGTTTCACACCGAGCTATAGAACATAAAAAGAAATCAATAAGAAGGAAGATATTATCAAATCTGAGCAGCAACAGTGTGATTAACCCCAGAATATTTTGTATTAGTCGCACATGGACTACTTTAAAGTTTTTTGATGATGTTTGTAGAGATGAGCTCCAGCAATCATTTACCTGAGCAGACGGTACGCCCCTCTGAACTCAGAAGATGTATGATGGACAGCGGATTATTGGAGCCAAGAGTGCCCCTCCAATCTGTACCAACTAACATGATAGGGGAAATAGATAGGGAAATTAAATATTACAGGGATGAAACACCAAGCAAGAAGGTATTAGATCAGATCAACGATAACAATGTATGAAAAAATAAAGTAGAAGAAATAAGAAGTAGAACAAGCGAGAACTATACAAAAGTTTTAAATTTCATAGTAACTGAAATAGTAACTGCAGTTGTGAAATGAACCGTCTTATAATTACTCTACGTGCTCTTATATGATACTTACTAAACTGCTCTTCTATACAACTATAGCTATTGAACTATTGAACAGCTATTGAACTACTCGTGCTCTTCTATACTGTTTAAATACTTACAAAATACTAATTTTTAATTAATGCATACTTCTTTTTTATAAAAGAATAATACAAACTGTAATTAACTATAAATTTATAGAATACATTTTCATCAACCAGTAAAATGTTTACGACTTTGTAATGTGTGAGTGTTGCAAGCGTGTGATTGTTTGCGGGATGATATCCTTTTTCATATGTAGTCACCGTACACGTATGTTGTTAAACCTCTTAGTAGTAAGCATATAGTGAATATAACTGTGTAATAAGGTTTCACACATAACGCTTATCCTGTTGATTTGTTACCTTTGTGTTATTTAATTTCCTGCTGAATATGATACCGTTTTAAAACTGACTTTCTCATTGACACAGATAAAGAAAAGCATCGGTTTCCATCCAAGTAAAATGTTATCACTTAGACTTATTACCTTACAGGAAGGTATCAATTACACAAGACAGCAATTAAATTCTCGATCATACAACATGTTGCCACATACTAAATAATAATATAATAATATATTATTTGTAAATTGTAATGTGTATTCCAGGTTTCTCTTCTATTGTAGTCATACATTACTGTTACTAATTTCTCGTGGCAGATATTGAGCATATGTGTAGACATATCCAGATCTCTGTATACGCTGGTACTGTACGCAACCTTGTAACCTCTTGCTTTCAGTTAAATACGATTGCATGTATCATTGAATTTGCATTTTGTGAACACTCTTACACTTATAAGTACAATTCAGATGTTTAAACTTGCACATAGCGTATAGCGCATACTGCTTAGTGCCCGGGTGATAAGTGATATGTGTACGTAATGCTATCTGTTTGTAGTCACAACCGTTAATTTATGAAATCTATATTGATGAACCAAGCGTGTCATATATCAATAAAATCTAATTGGCATTGCTAATCTTACACTGAAATACAATATTAGACTACATAACAGATGTCAGATGAATGTTGACGCACGTCATTCGCTAAAAAAATTTACTCCCTTTCAACTAATTGTACTCCTCAATTGCATTGCCATTTTAACTATTACGCAACTAAAATTGATTCGGTGAGTTCAAAAACAACATAAGTCACTTTTTTTTGAAAACTGACTTTTTTGTAGAACATTGATATTTAGGTGTAAATACATCCAATGAGTGCATAAACAACACTCGATTGAGAGCAGAAACTACTTCAGTCAGTGACTTGTGTTGTTTCTACTCTCACTGTGTGTGGTGGCAGCGCTGTTGTCAACCAGCTGTTTGAGAAGCATTATTGTTAACAGCTGATATTATTCTTTAGTCTAACCTCTGACTATTTGTGAAGGTTTTGTTTGTTATATACTACTCTTATTAAGTCATTTTTAAAATGAGTGACAGTGATGAACCTGCTTTAAAGAGAAGAAAGAGAAATCCTGAAAGTCACAAAAAGAACATTATCCGTAGTGCAAAGGTTAAAGGTATTGAACACACAAATTGGAAAGGTAAAATAGTTCAGGCTAGGAAAACCGGTGAAAGTTGTAAATGTAATAAGAAGTGTTTTGATAATTTTAATAAAGATCAACAGTTAAACATACTATTTAAATTTAATTCATTTGCTTCTAAAGATGAACAGGACATATTTTTGCAAAATCTGATTGAAAAACATGATATAAAAACTCGTAGACCTCGTACAGAAATTCCAAAATCAAGACAGTGTAGCTTCGAATGTTTTGTGTTGAAAAACGGGGACAGAATAAATGTTTGTAAACAAGCATATATTTCTTTATTTGGTGTATCTTCTGGGCGAATTCGGCGATTGTGTGCACTTTTACTAAAAGTTTGTGCTCCTAAAGGTAAAAGAGGTACAAATGAGAAAGTGAACATTATTAAACCAGAGGTATGTAAAGCAGTTCATGACCATATACAGTCATTTCCTACGAAAAGGACACATTATGGAGGGCATCAAATTAAGTATTTAGATAGTAAATTAAACGTAAACATAATGCATGAACTGTATCTGAAAAAAACATACAACTTTATCAGTAAAATATGAGTTTTTCCTTAAATATTTTAAAGAACATTTTGAATTACGGTTTGGTCGACCACAAATAGATACTTGTATTAAATGTGAAGAGCTAACTGTTAAAATATAAAGCCCAAGTCTCTCAGAATCAGCAAAACGAGCTGCTGTTGCAGAAAAAATTGTACATGTTCGTCGGTCAAAAAAGTTTTTCACAAAAATTAAATAGATATCTGATATGTGCAAGAACAACGAAAATGTCGTTGGCTTCAGTTTTGATTTTATGCAAAACCTCCCTTTACCAAATCTTCCTGTCCAAGATATATTTTATTTGAGACAACTGTGTGTAAACTGTTTTGGAATTCACAATAGGCAAACACAAAAGTCTAAGTTTTACCTTTATCATGAAGGTGAAGGGAAAAAGGGTGTCAATGAAGTTTGTTCTATGCTTTACAAATATATTACCTCCTCTATTCCTGACTCTGTGACTACTCTGTATCTGTTCTCAGATGGATGTGCAGGGCAAAACAAAAATCACACAATTATGCGTTTTTGCCTAGCTCTTGTAAACAGTGGCCGATTCAAGGAAATAACACATTCTTTTCCAGTACGAGGACATTATTACTTACCAAATGATAGAAACTTTGGTGTCGTAAAAAGAAAACTGAAGAAGTGTGACAGAATATATGTACCACAAGAATATCAAGATATTATACAAAATTCTAGTTCTAAATTTGAGGTGGAACAACTTAAAACGAAAGAAATTTATAAGTTCAAGGAATGGTGGCCTAGTCATTATAAACGTAATTGTTTGTCTACTGAGTCGTACGGAAAAGTCTTCCAAAAGAAAAGAAGCAAACTTCGGCTCCATCTGAGTTTATGTCTTTTAGTTACAAAAACAAAGGAGTGATTGTTGCTAAACGTTTCATTGATGGCTTACAACAACACACTTTCGATGTGTGTAAAAACAAATCAGTGAACAGTGTAGTAGGATTGTCTACAGTTCTAGCTTATCCCCAAAATAAAATTCCAATTAACAGATACAAAATAGAGATATCAAGAAGATGTATATATACATTGTTCCTGAACACCAGCATTTTTATGATGTTATAAATAACTGGCCAGTAACTGAAGAAAAAGAGGAAACTGAAGAAGTGCCGCCGTAAAAAAGGTTTTATAAGACTATAAAGTTTAATGAAATACCTGTTTTTTTTTTAACTTCTACTATTTCTAAATTGTTTAAAATGAATAATTTTGTGTTTAATACATTTTTGTAAAAAATTAATTGTGTTTTACTAATCATGAAACTCATATAGTGCAGAAACAGCTTAAGTCATAAAAATTCATTCTTAAAAAAAGTGCTATAAATGAATTATAATTTGCAAAACTTAAAGACAATGACTAAACTAAGACAAAAACAATATAATACAAGTACATATTAAAATTTTACCAATGAAGTGTAAGATAAAAATTGTTTTTCCTTCTTCCTGAAAAATCATGAAAACATGACTTATGCAGTTTCTGAAATCATCGATTCAATTGTATTCTGATGAGGAGTAAAGTAAATCGCTCCTTAAAAACACGAAATATATAAATATCTAATCTATTATAGTCGGTACACTAAATTATTAAAAAGTTACATAGAAATGTGTATTCAATTATTTTTAAAGATCCTCTAACAAGAATAAATTTACATGTGTAAAAACACAAAAAAATACAATCTTAATTGTTATAAGTTAATTTGATGTATAGCGATAAGATTATTGATTTAATTTTATGTACATATTTAAAAAAGTAAAAATAATTTACGTAGTTTCTATCAAAATAATCTTTCATATCTTTTGAGTACCACAAACTAACAATGAAGGTTATCAATTAAATAATAAATTATTTATAATTGAATAAGAAGAAACTTTTATCCTTTATAGAGATTTTACAAAAATCTGAAATATTTATGTTTATAAATTAACTGCTGACGAACATATATGTTATCTTGTACCATGTTATCATGCTGTCTCGGGGGGGGGGGGAGACACTTGTATGTGTACAAAGTGTCCACGTTCTTGTTACTGCCCACGATTATCTTTACTTTTTCTTCATATATGAAAGTTTTGTTTTAGCACATTTAAATTAAACATATTATGACTTTTATATATGTGTGTATGTACTATATATACGCTCTTGAGTCTTTATATTTATAACATTTATTTATGTCTGGGTACTGGCGTATATGGAATATTTATTACATGAGCAGAAAGCAAAGCGAATTTTACTAGCCTTTTTGCACAAAGCATGGTTGTCATTCCTCATTCTAATAACAAACTACGTTTTATTAAAACTAGATGGGGCATACTAATTGGTGGAAGCTAACAAACATTCATGTCACACAAACCATTTGTCTGAGTACTGTGCTCACACAAGCAAGCAATGAAAGCTAATATTGTACGTACGTAATGGAAACAACTCATGGTATTACTTCCAGCATTTTATAAATACTTTTATTAAAATACCAAGTTAAATGTTGTTATCATCTAATAGTGGATCGCCGCAATAAATTTGCTTAATCTCTGCTTACAAATGCATAATAATGTTGAACCAATACAAACTGGGTATAATGAAATATTTAAATACTCATTTTTGTAAATAGTAAACAACGCCGTGTATACCATATGAACACATATAAAAATATCCCTTTAGAAAGCAGGAATTTCATATACCTAATCACACTAATATTTTGTTATATTTAGATAACATGTTAACTAGTAGGCCTAAGTAGTAATTATCTAATGGTTTTGAATGAAAACAGTACGGTAAAAAACTAACGGAACTTACAATCTTACGTAGTCGTTTGACTTGTTATGGAAAGCATACTAAGATCACATTTAGATTTCAGTTACTAGGTGGAACTAAACGAGAACGTTTAATAGCATTCCGCTGATGATTGAAACTGAGAGTCAAGTTGATGTTAGATATCCGCCTTTCCATTTAACACTGTCAAACACAAAACAACAGAAAAATCACACTTATATTGTGTATATAAAGAAGATATAGGCCTACCTCTTAAGAATTGAGATCTCAAGAAACACATACAATGCTACTAAAAAATAGGGATTAGGATAAGAAATGACAACTTAGAATACCAGGAGATAAATACGGGTGCGCGACAGCGGTGTGAAATAAAGTCAGCAGAAAACTGAAAATCAAGAGTTAGTGGAATTTTGGTACTTACAGGAATAATTTTATTACTATTTTCGTGCTCCCAGACAATGATGTGATAATAACTTCATTGTTCTACAGTTGCGTTTAAAAAATTACAATATAATATAATTTTACAATTTCATCTAAGAAAATAGTGTCTATGACTTTTTGTGAATATGTTCCACAAAGTGGACGTATAGGACAATTGCATTATCCCATAGGTGAATGAGCTTATATTTTCTTCAGAAGTGGTATATCCTTGTTCGAAGAAGTAAATCCAGGGCTTACACAACGAAAGAGAATAATAATGAGAATGTAAATTTAGAACCAGGATTGTATGATTTGCTTCGGAGAATTTTCCAATCCAGGAACACTGTGTTTCCAAGTAAAAACTCTGTATAGATAGAACAATAACCATTTCGGATTATTTTATCCATAGAACAATAAGCCTAATTTTTGGATTAACGTACGAGATATATGTTGTCTCGGAATTTTGAAAAATATCTAAATTTTGAAATGTTTATTGCGCATAAAGTTAAACGCAGGTTTAATTTTTAACCTGCAAATAGACTATATACAAAATTTAATTAGAATAAAATCATTGCAATTAACTACGAATATACAAGTGTGTCACTGCATATGAAATAGTTAAACAAGGCTAAAATAGTCAAATTCTCTGTAATTATTGTTGTAAATATGAAACTCGCATAAAATACTCGCCACACTGTGCATAAATATGCAGGTGGAAACCAGTCAAAACAGTTCTATAAAGAAAACTTTATGGTGGCCTAAAATACAAACGTGACAAAAAGTCACTTCGCTCTCTTATTACTTTGCAATTCAATCAAAAAAAGTATACGTATACTCGGCTTATTAAACTGTACCTTGTGTTGACGGATAATATATTGTGTTAATTCTGCAGTTTGCGTTGACAACATTTTGTGTTTATGAACCTTACATAAACGGCATACTCCGTCTTTAGTCTTTTAATCTGCCGTTATATTCTACACATATTAGCTAGGTGAAGAATATAATATCTTAATTTTATTCGTAACAATCTACATAAAGCAAACTTTCTACAGAAAGATTTTTAGCAGGAGTGACTTCTTTTATTACAGAATGATCTTCAAGCAAATGTGCTAGCACAAAGTTCGCCAGTGAAGGTCTGAAAAGTAAATGAAAACGCACAGTAACACAGACAGTAATGATTTAAATAAACTAATGTTTTAAAATGAACTAAAATACTTAAAGATAACTGAACCTAAATGAAAAGTTTTTTAATAAATAAAAATTTAACAAAAATGTAAATAATAAATTCTGCGGCTGCAAATTGTTTATTCAATTCATTAATATTACAGGCACCTATTAATTTCTTTGGAAAATTAAGGTGTTTAAAAAAAGTAATGTAATATATTTTTGAATAAGAAACTATTCTCTGCCTAAATGTAAAATCCATAACTATGTGTCTCACAAATTTGTCTCTGATATTTGTTTGTGTTTAAGTTTTGATTATATATTATAGTGCAATCAATATGTTAGATTTAGAAGTTTTATCCGCGAGATATGTGAGTTTATTATATATAATATATATTTTGTTTTACAGCATTGAAGAAAACTAGAAAGGAAAGTCCGACTTTAAATTTTATTTTCTCAAAATTTATTTTATTTTATTTTGAAAACAAATATTTATTTTTCTTAAATAGAAAAGTTTTTACACTTATTTTATAACATGTAATAATTTATTTTTATAATTAAATTTTTATACAAAATGTTTAAGCGCACTTCAATGTTGAACTAAAATTCCTTGGTCTTGTTAAGCAGTTGCATGAATGTATATTTTAACACATATCGACATACAATCGTTGCTATTTGTGCATGATCCACACTGATTAAGCAAACATTGCTACGAGACACTCCTACTTACTTTTGTAATAAGTGATTCTATTTTTAGAAGTTTAAATCTAAGCGTGACATTACGGTTTTGCCAAAACTTTTAAATTACACCACGCGATTCTAAAAGTAATTATTACAAAACTGTTTCTACTAATACTGTAACCATTTTCGCTTATGCTTTCCACCTTCCTTTATTTTTCAAGGAAACAAAAGTCCTCAGGAATTACTTCCTCCAGCGTTCACTTCAGCTCAAAAGGTACTAACGGCTTAATAAATAATTACAAGAGAACAAATTTTTAACGTGATGTGATGCTTTTTTGCTAACAGAGGTAAACCAGTAAGTACTTGCAAGAAAAGTAAAAATGAGATCGATGAGTAAAATAAGTAAAAAAATGTCTTAGTCTTAAAAAATAATTTAAAATAAACAGAGTAAACGTAATTTAATTTGTACGGCAGAACAGCACAGATATTCTATAATTACAATGTAGATTACTGGTTAATTTTTATTGTGACACTACGACTGTTTGCACTATAAAATGATTAACTCTACCCTTTGTTGTAAATTAGGTACATGATTATCCTTGTTTCCTTTCAAATTTTATTATACAAATTCTGTTTTAATGTAGAATGCTTTTGAAAATATTACACATTAATCGTTTCAAATAACTTACTTTTGTTAATGTATATAATAACTCAATGGTCAAATTGTTTTAATGAAATTATTTTTTCTGTATTAAAATAGTATTACTCAGCTCAAGTGATCACTGACTTACAATCTTAAATAGAATAAGTTTGAATTTAAGTAGTAAGCTTATAACGAAAGCCAAGAAAATTTAGTTCAACACTGAAGCACGCTTAAACATTTTGTATACAAATTAAATTATAAAAATAAATTATTGTATGTTATGAAATAAGTGTAAACATCTTCTATTTAAGTAAAATACCTATTTGTTTTGAAATAAAATAAAAAAAATTTAAAAATAGGCAGTCATTGAGGACTGCCGACAGAAGTGAAAACTTAAAACTATGAAATAATAGTGGTTTTTTTGGACATTCAAATTAATTGTAGTATCAAAAATTAAAATGTTTTGTAAATTAAAATCTTTAACATCAGTCTGCTTTTCACATCTATCGGCACTCCGAGCAACAATTATATACATTTTTATATGGTTTACTTATTAATCAAAACATATGATGGGCTGCGCAAGCCCAGTACAAAATATAAATACAACTTAATTGACATAATCCAAAATTTCGATAATATAAGCTAATAAAAAATAATTTTGAATTAGTAACCATATTTTCAAAATTCAACACACAAATCTAAATTTATTATTATATTTTTTATAGAATTTTTAATTTTAAAATCCGCGGCAAAAATACTATCGAACAACCAGAAATTTGTTTTACCACGCTAGTAAGATAACTCCTAAGCCACTATGAAATACTCATTGCATGATGTATGGCAGAGGTCAAATATCAAAAATAAAAAATAACTAATATCAAATTTTTAAACGGAAATATTGATACGAATATTGGAAATATATGAAAAAACATCCTTTGTTTATGTTATTCATTTTTGTATATAAAAATATTAACATATTTAGTACTCACTTTTGTACTGCACAGTGATCCTACATTTGAACATTTAAAATAATGATCAAACTAAAACACAATTTAAACAATGCACAGTATACACACATTAAACTTTCCACGTAGTCAATTTAACTTTACTTATATACATATTGTAACGTTACATAACCCGGTCCCAATAAATTAAATCATGATAACATAAAGGTCAGAAATGGGTAACCTATAACTAGCTCTAAATTAAAGTATATCACTAAACATTATAAACAATTCGAATGATATACAGTGACAAGTGAGTTATAGTGTACCCATTGAGGTAAAAAAGTGAAAGTGAAGGTAACTTATTACAGAATTGTGCTGTAGGTTTGGTAATTATAAAACTATGAGAGTAGACTATAATGCTACTAACTGATTTTGTATTTTATTAATTTATTGTAATATTTATATTGTATGGACAACCAATTGTTATACCTAAGTTAATGTTATATTTTTTCAAATATTTGTGTTAGAATATAAGATAACCCAGGGTTCGTTTAAAAAACATAAAAATTTAAATATAAAAGGATAATAAAAAATTAAAATAATACTATGAGGGAAATGGCAACAGGAAGTAGTGCAGTGTAGGAATACTATGAGAGACTAAATAAATAATATATATAAATTTATTTAAAGATAATAAAATGATCAAATACTTATATACAAGGTCATAAGAAAATGAACAAAAACTTATTATGTAAACCAAATTGATAAAGAAACCGGAATGGAAAAGAATTATTTTTCGGTAAATAAAATATAAATTTATAATAATTACAAACTGCCTGTATAATAAAAATACTATGTGTTACTAAGAGTGACGGAAATAACAAGTATTGTTAATAATAATAAATTTGGAATAAAACCATAGAGTTGACAAAATGATGCTATTACAATTCTAATAAAATAACCTTCCTGGAACTT
This sequence comes from Magicicada septendecula, assembly GCA_034769895.1. Lineage (NCBI taxonomy): Eukaryota > Metazoa > Arthropoda > Insecta > Hemiptera > Cicadidae > Magicicada > Magicicada septendecula. The sequence continues at coordinate 307,585,893 of CM068367.1, read as the reverse complement.
TGGAGGAGTGAAAATTAGTACAAAATTAAAAAGCAACATGACCACTATATAATCATCCATTATTTATCAAAATTAAATGGTTATACTCCTTAAAAAACAGTGAAAGAAAACCTTCTGATGATTCAACCTAGTTTCGCCATAGTTCAAGTTGACGATAGAATATGAGCCAGACGGTAATGAAATTATAACTCAAGACGGACCTCACCAGAGAAAAAGCTTCATTCCAGTAAGAACCATAAGAAGAGAGGTAATATAAACATTTCGTTTAATAGTTAACGAAGAAAACGCATTCCGAATGTTGGTATAGAACACGAAACTAGTCAAATTTAACCACATGTTTTTAAAGTAAACAAACGCACGCTGCTCTCTTACGGACATTCCTGGAACTACATACTAAACGAAAAATAAACAAATTTATTTAATATTTTTTCGGTATTTGTAAAGCTTAGTAATTATCCATTTCTGACCATCTCATAACAAAAAGAACTTACCCTTAACCCTGGGGAATTATTAAGAATTATATATTAATTGATGTTTTGAAAATAGTGTAAAATTTGGTAAACAAAACCATATATTTTTTTTCTTTAGACAATTCCATGTTTACTCGATGAAGTCGATATTATGTTTTATGTAAGGAAAGATCAATTGTGATACTTGTATTTTGGTGGCAGGAAACAAAAAACAATAATATAAATAAATAATATTATTGAAAAATGATATTGAATAATAAAGTGTGTTATAATTTTTGTAGTGGGTAGTTGTAATAGATTTCAGCACAAAAACAGAAGAGATCAACACATCGGATCAGATTTTGCTATAGTGTAGGCTGGTTGAACTAGGCGTGGAAACTTGTCTCACAATCAGCTGATTTAATCACAGCGAACAATTTGAAAAAATCAGAAATTGTCTAAACCGAGTGTAAATAATTGGTACTTACTCTCTCTTCCTCATAAGGCTGAACAACTTCCCTCTTTGACCCCAAATCACACACTCTCGATTTCTGTTTTTTATAAACCATGTTCTATAAACAGTTAATTTAAATAGCATTAGCCTATTAATTGCTGTGAATCCAACTCAGCAACAATACAAAAGCTTCAACTTTGTAGTAGCTTTCTGCCAAACCGTTAGTTCCTTCGCTCGGGACGAATCGTTCCAGTGTCTCTACAGTTACGCAAGTCCTGAATGGCGAAAGGCAAATAACTCAAGTTACACTATGTAAACCCAATCCCGTATGTAAAAAGGTGAACATTGGCACACTATCGTTCACGTTCGTGCAACCCGCTCTCAACGATTTTCCTCTTCGTTAATTCAAGTTATTTACGTCTCCTTACAGAGTACCTAAGCGCTTCAAGGAGGTTCGTCTGTATCCGTTCAGCTTCGTCTGTATCCGTTCAGCACCAGTTAACCACGCGCAGTTTCGTCAAACTTAATTACGCTCCACGGATTACCGTCAGGAACAAATTTCACCACTCACTTTTATCCTGCAAAATATAATGGAACCCGTCTTCGTAACAAATTCTGTAGTAATATTAATAGGTATATTAATAGGTATTTTCCTGTCTCCCTTTTAATATTTGTGACTCTTCAACCAGTTTCTTTGTAGTCTCAGTTTTATTCTGTTTGTTTGTCGATAGTTCTTTTAATGCTTATATTAAAATACTGACAACACTATACACGAAGGCAATTGTTTTTTAAAAAAACATAATTAATTTAATGGTTTAAAATAATATTAATAATAATAATAATAATGAACATCTTAAACTACATTTGTCTGTTGTTAATTACAACCCGTAAATTCTTAAAATAATAAAGCGTACTCCTGAAGCTCACTATTCTGAAATATAACTTATATCGTATTAGTACCGATATTGTTTTCAGATCCATCGCCATGTAAGCCTGTTTCACACCATTAAGAGATGTAGCCTGTATTACAATTTCCCATTTAAATTTTAATTTCTAATAGCAACACCTATGCAATTTTTTAAAAATGCTGTTTCTTTTCTCTCATAGAATACGTTCACAATTTATACCACATGTATTGTAACATTAATATCTGATTGGATGGTATAACCAAACAAGTTACGTGTTACAGGAACACGGAAGTTACGTAGTAACGAACATTAGACTTTTAACTGTCACACGTAAATCCGTGACCTTCTTTTGTTTATTTCTGATTGAACAGTACCCTAACGAGTTATACAACCTGTCATTCCTTCTCTTCAGAGCTATAACGTGCGTGTGTTATTTGGTGAAGCGCCCCATAAATGATACCTACGTTCGTGACTGTGGGCGACGCCGAATGACGACGTTCTAGGTCAATGGAAAGGCGGGAACGAAACCGTCCGACTTTGCTGGGGGTCGTGGAAGATTATTCTCTGAACGGCCCCGTATTGGCAGCGGCCAATCACCGTCAGATGAAATGTCATAATATGGCGCCGCGTCGTCGATATGACAATCAGACGGTCGAGTCCATTCGTCAGGGAACAACCGGTACGGGACAGAGGGACATTCCTCATATTTGACGTTAGCCGACGAGAATAGCTGACGAACATAGGGATGCCCTGACGAACTATAAAATATATTGACACCTGTAAATCCGAGAAAGATTAACACTTTGTCATCTAGATGATGGTCTGGCTGACTATCCAGAGATTTGACACCAATGATAATGTCGTTAATGGCGTCTAATCTAGCCCGCGTAACTTGGCGGCAGCGTTATTCAACTAGGGACTGCAAAAGTTAGAGCAACAATATAATAAGTGCCTATAACGGGGTGGCGGTTATGTTCAAATGTAAAACAGATGTGAATGTAGCTTTTGTACGTAACAAAATACTTCTTATGTTTTGTAAAACAACCTTTTTCTTGTAAAAGTAACAGAATCCCCGTATTAGCATTATCTTTTACCACTAAAAAGATTCAATATTTATTTTCTTCTAAAAATATATAACTTACTAAAATTCTTTCTCTATGTATTTTATTAATTTTTCTTTAATATATCAATGCCATAATTTAAAAAGAAAAACAACATTTCTCTCCTCCCCCTCAAATGTAAGGTTTACATTATTTAAGCAATTTTTATGAATTTCATAAAATAAAACAAGGACTTCCTTTAGATAAAACGTTTTTTATTACTCTAACGGTTTCTCTCTATGTGCACTCCATGATATAGCGATGATTTTTCAGTTAAATCTAAAGGTTGCTTTAACATAAAAATAAAATTAAACTGACCTACACCTAAACTTTAATAGCTTAAACATAAAATTTACAAGAATTTTTCAATACTAAAATTTATCTTACTTGTTTTAGACAACCAGTTACACATAAAATTAGATAATAATTAAAAAATATATTTAGTTGACTTTTAACATTTATGCTTTCACGAACAGAATTTTGTGTCTAGATGATTTTTAAAGAATTCAATCAACTCGTGAATTGAAGTTTCTGTGTAACAAAAGAGCGGTAATTTTTCAGTGCCGGTGTCAGGTATGTCGTAAATTCAATGTCAGCCTCAGTGACAACGGAAAGTGAAATATACTGGTAGTTACAGAGGTCTGGATAACCTGTGCCAATTTCATACTCCTTGTCTCCGTCTCTCTGTATGCTCACAGTCATATCTATGTACATTATACCACAGCAACGTGTTCACAAAACGATTTCTTGCCAGTATTTGACACAAAACAATTTTACTATTTTACGGCTATTTTCTTTCAAAGAATCAAGCCATTCAAGCCAAGATAAAATCTAAATACTTTCTATAATTTATGGAAAAATGTTTCTGATATTGGGCCTAATACCTACTATATTAATATATGCATATATTATGCACAATGTATTACAATACAGAGATACGGCAAAACACGTCGTAATTATCTAGTAACAAAATTATAAATTTTAATGTGATGAGTCTCAGTGACTCACTTTTACGGAGGATGTCCGCTTGACATTGTTTGTTTGCAACTTTATTGATAATTTTTAACTTATATGTTATCTTCTTCAGTCATGTGTTGTTTTAAATTGTAAAGTTGAAATAAATTACTTTATTTACAACAACAACAAAAATAAACCAAATCGTTATATTTTATTAGATCTTAGGCAAATTTAATATATAAAATAAAAATATTATATAAGAGTAGGTATATTTCATTTTTGTGTACTTATTTGTATGATAATATTTCAACACCTTTTTATACTGTTATCTTCAAATGTTATAAAACAAACTTTATTATGATGTTTAATATCTGAAGACGACAGTATTAATAACTGCCAAAACACTGTATGCAAATATGACATTTCTTGAAAAAACGATTATTTATTTTATTGTTGTAGTAGAGAGTTAGTGGTCTCAAATATTTCTACTAGTAATTTTATAACAAACCACTATTTTGCCTTTGGTATTGATGAGCGCTGACGGCAGTCAAGCCATCTTCAGGTCATTTACCAACGTTGGTAAATGACCTGAAGATGGCTTGACTGCCGAAAGCGCTCGTCAATACCAAAGGCAAAATAGTGGTTTGTATAAAATTACTAGTAGATTATTTATTGTTTATATATTAATAAACAAGTATAATTGGGTGTAATTAAGAAAATAAAAACTATAAATTGAAATGCATTAATACTATAAACAAACCACTTTAAGTTACCTCAACAAACCACTTTATAAATACTTTAACGAACACTTTTAGTCACCTAAGCTTTCAGTGTTAGCTCCACGTTCCCGCAATTTTCTATTATACACCGCATATTAAAAAAAATTGTATTTTTTAAAAAAAGAATTGTATACTTATTTATGCAAATCAGGTTGAATAAATTTTGGCGCAAACAGGTTTGTGTATTCCTAGTTTCCTTTACACTGTTTGTATGCAAATTTATGGAAAACGCTCGGCACTGTCAATTTGCGTTGGTTGTCTCCAAATGTTTTGTTATTTGTCACTTTATAAAATCGTCATGCTACAAGTATACGCCTATATAAAACACGTTTTTGAAAGCAGTGGAGGTTGCGATTTCTGCTACTCGTTTTGTATTTAGAGATTTCAGCATCCCTAAATATGTGGATGCCGATTTAGAAGTCTAATAAGTTTGTAAAATATATAATAACACGTAAACCAGCTTGTCAATACGTTTTCAGTTTGACAGAACGTAAACCTTGAACAATTACAAGAGAAATTTTCTTTATGACAATGGTTTTCCACGAGGTTTAAAGACAAATAATGTATTGAAAATTCCCACGAACTTTTTCCCCAGAACGTAATGTTGTGATTTCAAAACTAAGTTGCAAAATTTAAAATCAATTGATTTTAAACTGTATAACATGAACATACAGGTTAAAAACACCTTTCCTGCTTCAAATCATATTTTTACTTACCATCGGTCTCAGTTATTAAGAGTAAAACTGTTTTTCTATGTACCTGTTGCTAAGGATATTTTCTAATATAATCATATGCACATAAGATTTCATTCTTTTTTTAATGATGTTTTAAGCACAGAGTTATTGACGTACCAGTTAGGAAATAAAACGTCGGCCAGTTGAATAATTGTATCTCACTCTGTAGCGTACAAACATAATTATTTATTACGTCTTACAATAAGGATATACATAAGTGTGTCACCACAAGCAAAACAATAACAGCAAAGGCTAACAGAAAAGCACGGATTACAAATATTTTGTAAACTGATAACGATACTCACTCTGTTGTATAAGTAGATATTCTAGTCACCTGGAGTAAAGAATATTGGCCATGTAGAAATATCGGAGATGAAATTTTAAACTTGAACTTTAAATGAAAATATCCAATATAAAACAAACGATAATTGCAAATGTTTAGACAAAGAAAAGCAGAACTACTGCTTTGAAAGGTAACAATGGAAAGATTTCTGAAACCAACTATGACCTGTCGGCTACAAAGAAATAGAAGTAAACGGATTACGAGATGTAAAGGGCAAAACAGGCATAAGGCATACGCCTGGAAGGACCAAAGAAGAAGATGATTCTGCTGTCTTACTGTTTTCATCTGAAATACGAGTGACAAAAATATAGGTAATCTGATGGTGGGTGGAGTTTCAATAATACTTTTTGTATCCTCGCAAACAGGAAAGTCCTCGTGAAAAAATCTAAGTGGAAAGGGAGAATAAAGTAGATAACACGCTAGGTATTCATATTTAAAATATGATTTGTAGCTGGAGCTGACAAAGCGTACACTTTTAAGCACAGTGAAGATTAATACACTAATATGTGATATGTCATTAGTATGTTTAATTAAAATAATAATTAGTATCAACTTTAATCTTGTTAGGATCAACCCTTAAAACGTATTAATTTTTACTTATCTAAATTTCTTATACTCATAAAAATATATTATATTTGAGGTTTTGTCAATTATTATACTTAAGATGTTCGAACTAGATGCTGTAAGCTTGTGTTATATACAAAACTGTTGAATGAAATTGTAATGTTCAATTATTACCATCAATTTAAGACTTATAGAGATTCAAATGAATGATGCCTTTTATAATGTTTGTCATAATATGCATATAATTTGTGCCCGGCCTTTTATGTGTGTCTAACTTAGGCAGACTCATAAGTCACAAAATTTTAAAAATATTCAAGCATTCCTATTTAATAGTTTTGTATTTGATAGAAAAATATCATTTTATTTGAAATTTTATTTTTTTTGCAGATGAATACTTCTCTTACACATACATATACTGTATATTTTCATTATTAAGAAATACATGTTTTTAGCATATATTTAAAAAAGATGACACAACAATTAAAAACAACATAATATATACTGTGCTTTTTTTATGTTTGGAAGTTAAAGAAAATTACAATAGATAAACACTTCAAGACACAAGTTATTGATTTTATTTTCGTAATCAACGTTTCTATACATTATGAAATGGTCTCTCTGTAACAACTACAACAACGTGCTCATGCGCACATGTGCAAGACACATGCAACGTAATACATTTTGAGCAGAGTCAACTACAAATGGAGAGAGTTTTCACTAGTACAATAAGATAATTCGAAGATTTAATATGTTTAGAATTGATAACATACATAGTACATTATATACATATTTCCTCTACATTGAATTTTTCATACTTTCATTTAGTGTAGATTCCATTAGACTATTACACGAGCGTTGGATTTTTCATTATGCAACCTACCCTGTATTAAAGACTAAATAGATCAGTTGTTATACAGTTTAATATTGTCGGTACAATTTTTGACAATGAGCCTCAGTTTTCAAACAGGAAGTTACATACACAGTAGATTGTTTAAATGTATTGTTATTGAAAATTTTTGAAAAGTTTTCCGAAGCCGTCAGATGAACTAGCTTGCATCTCATCATGCCAGAACATCGCTGATCCCATAGAGGAGTTAAACTTTAAGACCTCCGACACACACCACCCATTGTTATCCTAAATAACAATTTAGGAGAGTATCAGTATAAAAGTGATTTAATAAAAGTTCTGACAGTGTGCGTAAACCAAAACTACTTTAGGTTTAATAACAAATATTACATTCAAAAGGAGGGGCTACCAATGGGTTGTCCGTTGTCACCAGTAATGGCGGAAATATATAAAAATTATTTTGAGAGGCGTGTCCTAATGGAATCGGAATGGATAAGGTACGTAGACGACATTTTGGTGGGGTGGGAGGGAACAAATAAAGAACTCGCAGAACTAACGAATGAAATTAATCAAATTGAAAATAAAATTAATTTCAAAGAGGAAATAGGTGGAGTACTAATGAATTACCTAGATCTAAATATAAAGATAGAGTGTGGTGTTTTTAAATTTGATGTATTTAGAAAAGAAACGTATACAGACTTAATTATACCTCAGGAATCATACCATCCCGTAAGTCACAAGATGGCTGCACTAAACTCATTTTGTTATAGAGCAATAAAATACTTACAAGATGATTCATGTAAAAAAAAGAGTTAAAAAGAATAGAAGGAAATAGTAGACAAGAAGAGAAGAAAGAAAAGAAATACATAGGATCAATAACGTATCTGGGATTTCAAACGAGGAACATAATCAAGTGCTTTGAAAAACACAATATAGATGTAGCGGTAAAAAAGACAAAGGGAGTTTTTGATTATATAAAGAATAGTAGTACTGAAATAACGCCTCAATTACAGAAAAGCGGTGTTTATATGTTGAACTGAAAACAGTGTGATAAGGTTTACCTGGGTGAAACAAGACGTAAGGTTAGAGGATATCATAAGTAAACGCAAATTGTATGAAAAATTAGAAATATTAAACGTAAGGAAAAAGAATAGTAATGCGCTGATGAACATCAAGACTGAATTTAGTAATGAGGATATATTTTACTATATTTTGAAAGAGTAACGTATAAAAGGTGTAATACGGTTACAGGATATGTGATCAGAAGGTAGAAAGCTGTAGGAGATTTCTAGAGGGTAATGTATGTGGCGAGGTCAGGTTGACTGAGTAAGGGGCGGGGCTAACAAGGACTGGGCGGTAAGTACTGCCTCCTATTGGTTGAATGTAACAGGTGATGCGTGGGAGGGTTAGTATATATATGAGGGAAGTAGGTATTTTAATGTTGTTGTAGGAAGAACTTGATAATGGTTGCGAAACAGAAAGGCCTCGTTCGAGGCAAAATTCTACATAGCAGAGAAGCAACAAAATTCGACAAGGTTTATATATATATATATATATATATATATATATATATATATATATATACATATTTGTTAATATAAAACTATATTGATGAGCAGTCATTTGTTTTACATTTATAATGATCAAAGTTTGGTTAGAACCAGCCCTCTGATTACACACTTATATTTGTGAATTATATTATTAACTGCTAAAGGATCCACCTGTTCTGTGGTTGATTAATTCTTGTTTTGATAACATTATTATTTATGATGAACACACATTCTATGTATGTATATTATAACGTCGTATTTTGTTATCGTTATATGTTGATGTAGTTTTATTAGAATTAAATTGGTTTGTGGTTTGTTATTTTACTTCTTTTTTTTTAGATTATATTCTAGTTGTTGAGCGCCAAATTGTTTAATAACATAAATAATTTTAAAAAAATTAAATATTAATCAAAATTTTTTCCCAAATGATTTAGTTAATTGGTAATTATTCAATCACTTTACTGTATAAATTCAATAAAATTTTAATTAGATTTATACCTATAGTGGTAATTCTACCACTGCATTCTTCTTGTTTCTGCTTAATGTTGTAAAAAGCCACTTGTCGTGTGTATTAAAATATTTAATGTTTGTGTGATTGGAAGTTTTATCGAACGTAAATTGTGTCGTTCGGAAGCGTCTGGTAACCTGCGTGCCTTACCTGTCCCTTCTCGCACTTTTGTAACTCCCGATAGGCGCCAAATTGTTTTACGAGAAAACAATTAAAAGTTTTTACCTGTATGGTTTGACAGTGCACTAGTGTAAATTTGAATCGTTCGCCGACTGGCATGAAACCGATTCTCGTTTGAGTGGGGGAAAACGTGTTGCCAACTTGAATAATGTTGGTTATGTTGCCTCACTGCTATTAAACAAAACATACATAATATTCTCTATAAATAAATACTGGACAGTTATTCTCGGTACACACTTTTTTTATTTAGGCTCTGAATTATTAGTTCTTGTTAACGCTTTATACAAAATAATAATTGATATAGTAATTTTAGCCTCGGCAAAATATAGTCGTTCAGTCAGCGGATTGCTGGGTTGGCAGTACAGTGTTTCTATTAGATGCAAGACAGCGTTGGTTATTATTTACAAAATTAAATCTGCCTATAGAGTCCTTTTAAGTACGATACAGAAGTTTTTACAACAAGATAACAAATTAGAACATATCAATTAAAGTTTATGATCATTAAAATTACACAAGGTTTGCTATAAATTAAATATTGTGGTGTTGAAGTGTGACAGTGTCGTTGTGTAACATAGGTTATCATGTGTTCATTCAATGTTCACAAAGTTATTTCTTTATTTTATCAATCCTTGAAAATATATTCAGTGATAGTGAAAGTTTTATTATATAGTTAGAATTTTTGAAAGAGAATTTGTTTTATAATAATCAAATAAATTCAGCAATACTCAACGTTAGTAGATATGATGGGTGTTGTCAGTCGTCCATGTAAAGTAACATGGGTCGATGTTGCTTCTTCCTACTTCAGTCTTGGGCTCAAAATCGGTTGTCATCTTCTTCAAGTCGAATTACAGGTATTTTCCGGTCATCTGCATTAATTCCGAGCTGGTCCTTGGTGTAGATTAGTTGTAATGGCCTCTCATCTGTTGTCCTGGTACTCCTTCTCAAAATTGTGGGCACTTATACTATTTTTCTGTTGAAAATTTGGGCCCTTCACGGCGTGGCGTCTCTCCAGTTTGGCGTCACTACATAAAGTATTGTTCCTAACTGAAATTAGTCAATATTCGGTTGTTGTCATGGTTACTCAAAGTTTCTGATTGGCTGAAATTGGCTAAAGAGTATTGTTAGGGTATTTGAATTTTTATTTAAACTGGTTACAGATCTTCTAAATGTAATTAATCTTCAGTACTCCCTTTTTAGTAGTAAATATTATCACCACTGTTCATATTTTCGCTCAAGGATTAATTTGACATCCAATATTATAGTGTTCACTTAGGTATCAACATTTTGACAGTTTTGTGAATTTTATTTAATTATACTGTTTTCTTAATTTACATTATTATCATAATATTTCTGCCGTAACATGATTGCCTATTTGTATTTCATAGTTTATGTGGTTTAGTCTTCCTAATGTCAGTTTTTAATTCTATAAATTGAAGTTTTTAGTAGTTGACAGTTGGGAATTTGCTTAGGCTTAAACAGCAATTGACTATTTTTCTTTAATTACTGATATTACATTTTATTCTCCTTGTAATGGGTCCTAATTGTTTTAATACAAGTTTCTGTTCATTTGTTCAATGTTTAAGTCGGTTCTTGTAATTGTGTGTAATCTTATTGTATCCCTATATTAGTTTGTCTACTGTCATAACTCACTTTTAGTGTCATTGTATCAGAAAGTATCGTTTGTTTCTTGTTTACTGGTTTCTGTTGGTTTTAAAATCTTATTTCTTACAACATATAACATAACATCTAATGGTTTTAACAATTCCCATAGCTATAATTCTTATCATTTAAACATAATTATTTGGAACATAAACCTTAGTCATTAAAACATAATTCTTATTCATTTAATACATACTTATTTGAAATATATTATCCACTCATACTCTTCAGTGAGTAATAATTATTTTATAGTGTCATCAAAGGAAAACAAACATATAAACATTGAGTAATCTTTTAGATTGTAATAGAAAATCCTTACCACTAAACTTATTTGACCTTGTGTCATTAATTATGTAACCTTATCCTATTTCACTATCTCTTACTAAATCATATAATGATTATTAATTGTTTTTATAATTTAATCTTATAGAAACTCTCTATATGGTGATTTAACACACTAATAGTCTATGTTTCTTAACTTTCCTAAAACTATAAATTGTCTATTAGGCCTACAATATTAATTAACACACATTTAAAAACCATAGTAATTAGTGATTACAAATACTAACTTAAGTTTAATAATATTAGTTTGTGTAGTTACATTTTGGTTGTCCACTCATATTGGCATTTCCACTATCACAGTCCTTCCTGTGTTTGGCCAATATTAGATCTCACTCATACATAACTTATCACTTATAATTTAGTTTATTCACTTATAAACTTTGGACACTGCTTTATCAGTGTTTTTATCACTTTTTAATGGGGTTTTATTCTCACTTTGGGGTATTAACACTAACACCTTACACTCAATCTTCTTTTAGTGTTACTGGTGGGTTAATATTATTGTATTGCTTACTAAAAAATTCTCTTTCTTACATCTATTTAGAAAATGTTCACCATCATTACAATTTACTACTCTCATTCTATTGTGTTTTATTGTACCATTGATATGTTAGTATCGTGCTAATGTGATTTGTCCTAGTTTACTCTATCTGTTTGGGTTATTGTGCCCTTCTATATCTTAAGTACTTAATAATTAGTATTTCTAACTTGTCTGTCCTTACAATTATTAATATTATATACAATTTTTATTAGTGAGTCTATTTCTTTGGTTTAACACAAGTTTTGTATTCCTTCTTGGTTCACTTTATTTTGTCATACTTTATACGTCACTTCCTTACTGTTGTGGCTGATTGTATCATTACACTTCCATGTTAATTGTTTGTTAGTCACTATTCTTCTTATTTACACACCTATGTTTGTGCGGTGGCTAGTTCTAGTCCATTTGCAGTTGTCATTATTTATGTTATTCTTGGTCCTCTGTGGCTAGTTCTAATCTCTCACTTACCATCTATAGGGCTATTCAGGTTAAATCGCCTTATTTCTGTATTTACGATTTTGGTTTGTTTGTTTGTTTGTTACTACTTTATTAATATAAGTTACTGTTCTGACTACCTTGATATGGTAGTTTTATTATTCTGATTCACCCATTCTTCAATTCTAATTCATCCCTTTTTATTCTAGTGTTAATGATTAAATAATTTATCTTGTCATGTTTTCTTCATTATGGTTAGGTGAAGGTATGTACCATTACAATGTTTATTCAGAAAATATTTATAGTCTTGGTTTTCTTCATATTCTGGAGTTCTTTATTAATTCTTCTTCCTTTATTTTGGTTAATTAACTTACCTATTTGAATTATTCAATTCAAAATTTGTACTAAAAATAGGCGTTGCCAACCTCTCTGCTATGGTGACAAACAACACTAAGGTTCAAATGCATGAAAAGGGAAAATGGTTAACTCCCAAAATAATAATTATACATCCAAATTAATTAAATAAATTCTCTTATATTCTTTCTTATTCATATTTTTCTTTAAATTAAATTAAATTATTTTCATATTAATTATTTGTCTCGGATAGTAATAATTTTTATCCCAGCGGGTGGTACTCCTTGTCTCTAAGCATAGATTCTCAATTAAATATTTATGGTTATCAAAATTTTGTTGGATTCTTTTCACTACAAGAATATTAACGAAAATACCTTTTGTGAAGTACAAAACGTTACACAAATAAAGTGAAATATAATATAAAGTAACAACAAATTAAATCTAATGTTATAAAAGTTCGCTAAGTGAGCAGTGTCTGTTTTTAGGTTAACTGTGTATAAAGAGGTTATACTCATTACAAAATATTCGAACGCACAAAGAAATAGTAGTTTATAAAGTGAAATAATTATAATAATATCAGTGCCTCACATCAGTGAAAGTGTCACAAATAATTCATAAGTGTATATAAGTGGAAAAGTGAATTATCATAAATCGTTATTATTTCGTTTTATAATCTAAGGTTTAGTCATTATACTTTCCTTTATATTTGTTTTACACTGTTATTTAAACACTTTACAACCTTTCTTCTGTTTTATAATAATTCGTTAATATATTCTTCTTCATTTATTCTTTTTGAGAGGTATCACTTTCACCCAACCTATCTTCAGTTTGATCCCGTTTTCAATTTTCTTGCCCCAAGTTGTACAGATGTTTTAAATTTTCTATTGTATTGTATTTATTGATCATAGCCTAAAGGTACCATACGTACGATTTGCAATAAAATTTGTATTACTAACATTATTAAAAACGATCGATTTCGGTCACAGACCATCGTCAGGTCATACACAGCACATTTGCGGTCACAATATATTAAAACATTCACTATTTACAAAAACGAATTCGTAGACATTGATTAATTAACTTGATACGTACGTCGTTGTCCAAAAGTTTCCCGAGTAATTACACCTTTGTTTGGGACCAGTCACTGTCTGTAAAGGTTTAGGTGCTTTATAATCACAATTAAATATTATTTTTAAATCTATATCACAATTATACATGGCATTACATTTAATTCCTTAATCATTTCTATAATTACTGGTTGTCCAGTTAGTCCTTGAATTATAGGCTTTTAACTTATTTGTGCCTAATTCATAATATGTTTAATTAGAATAATTGTTCTAAAAGTTCCCTCAAGACAGGTTTTGACAGTTTAATTATATCATATTACTTTACACGTGTTTTATAAATAATTTTTCTTTCTATAGTTTATACATTAGGCTCATTAATGATACCATTTTGTACTTCAATGATTTAAACTGTGTTATTCTTATATGTGTGGGGGGGGAAGCGTTATGTTAAAATATGTATATTGTAACAAGACATATGGGTCCAATATTTAAGTAACCAAAATATTAACACATGTCATAATAATTGAGTCAACAAGACACACCAAGTATTTAATCTGGAATGCCAAGAATGAAACTACATGAGCAACTCACCAGGAACAATAAACTCACAACACAGGAGTAAATAAAATGTAATGGTAACTAACAATAATAATAACATTATAAGAAGAAAGAAGATACAGCAAACAGTGATTATACCACAGGAACCAATAACCCAATAGATTCGGTCAGTAAGGAACAAATAAAAACAAGGAAGCAACATGCTACGAGAAAGACACCTAACAACCATGGCATAAAATATAGATTCCAAGAGCCAGTCAACTATAGATTAACATCTTACTCGTATAAATAATAACTGAAGAACTTACAGATTGAAAATATAGACAATAACTGACTAACTTAGACGACCCATATATAACTAATAATATTTTAAATGAGTAGCACATCCTATATTAGACAAAGAGTGGAAGTAACAGTAATGTTAGCATAAAAGAATCTGTAAATTAAAGCATAATGACATACTATGCACAGCATCAATGTAATATAATGAAGAATTTGAATTGTCTCATAATTATAATAATTGTTAGTCAAGTAATCAGAAAATCATGTAAGATAGAAAAAATAACTAAATAATGAATTACCAGTTGTCATTAATAACATTAGACTTGAAAAAACAAGGATAAAAAATGTAAATTTGTATCAACTCAATACACCCATTGTTGCTGCAAATAAGAAAATCACATAATCTAGATACCGGTACTTTCCACCTAATTTCATATTTAATAGTAGATAAAACATACCTAAACTGAAATATTTTGTGCCCTAAATCAAGTAGAAGTAATAAGGTTTCTACCAATACCAATATCAGTTACCAAGAGTAATCTTTATCTAAGAATTCAAGTAAAGAAAATGAACAAAAACAGCCAAAATGATATTCACCATGTGAAACATACACAAAATCACATTGTAATGTTAGATAGGAAGAACAGAAGGATACCTATGTAATAAGTAAGATACAAAATCACTATTATAATAGCATAAAAGAATTATAAGCAAGGACATAATGTGTAATAAAAATAAACAAGCACACCTGTCATATGACACCAGATGTAACTACTATTATCCAATGCTATACGCTAAGGAACAGACTAGTGTGTTAAAAACACAAGACTAACTATCAATATACTACTACTAATAAACTATTCTAAACTAAATAATGGTCTGAAAAGACACTACATTCCCAAATAAGAGTTAAATTAAATGTACACTTCATAGTTCCATATAGAGGTCATATTAATGACCAAAATACCAAGGAATGACAATATATTCCAACAAACAAAGACAAACAGTAGTTGTAACAACTCAATGTTTACAACTGGGGCAATACAGAAGTTACCCAGATACCTTTTATTATAAATAACGTGTAAATACAACTAATAGACTCTTAGGCTAAATCAATGGTAGCATAAGAACTATATTTTGTCAATAGATATAAGTAACAAATACGTGAGAAGTGTTGAAGGACTTGGAACGCATGCTCACAAGGAGATATGATTGCCATTAAATAGTTTTAATTTAAGAATAAATAAAATCAATAGTGCATAGTGTAATGTGAAAATCTCAAACATTAACTCCCTTAATAATAAACGAAAGCACACCATGATTGGACTCTAAATAAAGAGCCAAATGTTACAAATACATGATAAGCTTAGATTTTAAATCTATGCCATAATAAGAAAGTTATTACTATTATAAAATATTTGTGTCAATTCGAGCAAATGTTTATACTCTCAAACCCAGACTCCCCACGCTAAGAACAACAATTAAAATATTGCGCGGAGGGGGTATGTGCATCAAATTAAAGATCGTCAACCAATCAGATCCAAGAAATTAGCCTATTTTACAACGATCACGGGACGGAACGGCAGATTCAGATGCCATTTCGAGACACTTTTAATCAACTTTAGAGGAGAGCAGACGGCTACTCGACACCGAAAGGAATCAGCTGTTTACATAATTTGTGCGCGTCACCGTTGTCAACAAAGCAACATAACCTAAATTTGTCCCAACATAACTACACTAGTATTGAAGATGTTTTAAGTGTAACAGTGCGTTAATAAGGATTGCTAAGTGTATAATCCATAGCAATTCCGGGATTTAAGAAAGGGAGAACAGTGAGTTTCTCAAAAGTAGTTAAGAATTTGAAAAGACGATATAATCGAACAACATTCTAATAATGTGTATAAATAAAGTATGTAGATTATGTTGCATTATTAATATTATTCAATCTACAGTACTAATGACAATCCTCAACTTAATTTGTATATTTCAGTATTAAGAATTTTGCAAATAATTAATCATTAATAGATTATAGATAAATAAATCACCTTGTATCCGTCGTGTGACTTCGTTGTACGTCGATTAAAATGACGTGTTTCGGAACATGTGCTCCATCATCAGATTAAATCACTCTATTGAGGTCGTTAACAGTTAAAATCACGTGTTACCCATAATTGTCAACTAATGTAACTCAGTCGCTTTCTAAATGGTGCGCACCACAGCGAAGCCGATCGGACACTGAATTATTATCTGAGTGATTACGCCTAAGCAGGTGCAATGCTGTATCGTATAGCGGGTTGGATTTAAAATTTAAATGGTCATTCAATATGAAGTCTCGGCTGTTTATGTTATTATATGCTTTGTATATTTCGAAATCTTCTATTGCATCCATGTAACGGCCTTTGTTGCACACATGAAGGGGTATCAAATTAGATTTGAAATCGGTAATAAAGCAAATATAGTTCAACAGTAACAAGTAACAAGACAAATGTAGTTCAGACAGGAGCTTTTGCACCATGTGGCTATAAATACCAAGTCGCGCTAATCAGCTCTCTTCTTCTTCATTCAACCGTTGCCGCAGGAGGCTATGTCAGTCAGAAACGCTGTCTCGAATCTACAGTAAGCGTCACAGGATAGACTGGAAGTAAATGGAAGTAAAAGCAGAGGTTCTATGGACACACCTACAGCCCATGATGTGAGGAGAGACAACATTTAAGGAGTACATGCAGTGGAATCCTGGAAGAGGACCCGAGGACCGAAGGAGGACACACCGATAATGTACCACATCAAACGAGGTGATAAAAAGCCATATAATTACCTACAATTGAAAGACAATAATTAAAAACTATAATGAGAGACATTCGAACTGTTGCTATAAGTAATTAAATTGTACATAGTAGTGTGAAGACAGATTGTAAATTTAGAATAATATTTCATGTATGTCAATTAGGATTTGAATATAACGTAAATGCTATAAGAGCAATATTTGATTTGAAATTGAAATAATTTAAAATAACTAATAAAATCTTTATTTGATAAAAGAAAAATGCGTATGCACTACAGAAGAATTAAAGCAAAGTAAGATTATAGAAATTGAAATAAAAGTAAATTCATTGTTGAAATAAATTGGTAAGCAATTGCAAAGATAACCAAACTGAATGAGTAAGCCGAGAGCAAAATATTTGATAGTTAAGGTTAGATAATAAAATTTTTGTATAACCTGTTTAATGTAAATTGTCAAACAGAAGTCAGATGCAAAAGATCGCACAAACGAAGAATAATGAATTTTTCTATTTCTGATATAAGTAAAGATGTTTTAAATAAATAATGTAAATATTTAAACAACGTATTACGTATTCTTGTTATTACGATTACACCTAACATCATTGTTATGTTATATATGACACATGCAAATAAAATAAAATAAATTTGTTACGTTGTAGTATATGTGTAGATATTTGGGACAAAATGAAAACTAAGGGCTGTTTTGAAATTTAAATTTTATTCTATAGTCGGATTGTGTAGTAAAACCTGTATGACGTTGATCTGAGGAAATTTATTAAAAGTTGTTATTGTTAAACAAGCGTTTTATTGCAAGTCCTGTCACAATGGGCTCCAGCCATTTTTTGCTTTATCTAGGTCAATGGTCTAGTTATTAAATTTTTACGTAACGGCCTCCGTTACATAAAAGTGCTTACTTTTATGTTTTCCTTCCGTGTAGTCTAAAATATGTGACTAACTTCAAAATATATTAAATTATAAGTTTCTTTTGTGTGTTTCTGGATTTTAAATATAAATTCAGAGACCTTCATTGAATTTTATATTCATGTAGGCTTAAGCTTCAGTGTATTATATCAGCCCTCTATGTCGAGTTACTATCTTTTTCCACTAAAGTGTAATGTCAGTATTAAAGTATTGGTTTTTTCATTTCTTCATCTGACATATCAAAGTGACATCACCCATTTAAGCCATTTCATTCCACAGGATGGCACACAGCCAAACCACATTGCACATTATTCTAATTGAAAACATTGTATTCTCTACTTAAACCGATCTGTTGCTATCAACACTTGATTTATATATCCCTGTTTCAGTCATGCAATACGTGTTATTCTTTAGACATAATATTAGATCAAGACATCTAGACCATGTACAAACACAAAATTAAGCACCAATATTTTCATAATGTCTTCTTATCTATGCAATAAGTAAATTATACCACATAAATTTAGCGATAAAAGCAATAATTTAAACCTCACACTTTAAAAGAATAGTTTAAAACCACGTAAATAAGAATAGTTTTGTTTAACGTTATACAATCGTGTTTATTAAAAGGAAAGTAGTTGAATAAGTTTGACTAATCTCAAATGGTTAAAATGGTTAAAATTTAGGTTTCAATGAGGGTGTAAGTTTATATTAAACAGAACATTATACATAAAATATCGTGGTCTAACATATGGCTGTAATATAGTTCATACAAGAATAAAGTAATTGAGACCATCTTTAATTGGAAAAATATTCTTGTTATAGACATATGTATATAAACTTGTTTATAAATATGTAAAAATAAGCATATGTATAAATATGCCTTCTTGTTTGTAAATATGTATATAAACATATATTCGCGTTTATAAGTATCTCATTTTAAGTATATCACTTCTAAAATGTAATAGATTCGTTTCATTCAACAAGGCAAATTCCTAGTAAGGTACATTATTGCATTGTATAAATTAAATTATTTGTACAATTGAAGATACGTCATTAGGCTTAATGTATTTAATAATTGTGTTTAATGTCTTAAGGCAGTTTAATTAATAATAATCAGCCTTTAAGCGATTTACTTCGACTTTAATACGGCGTAACAATTTTCAAGAATGGATGAATTGTTAAGTACAGACAAATGGTGGGGCAACATAAGGGGAATTGGGAATTGGGAATAAGGGGAATGTGATGTGAGAATTGGTAAAGGACTGATACCTGTAGGTCACTGTGATGAAACTGCATTGATTTTTGTTTTCTTCATTTCCTTTCGTCAGAAATGAGCATGGAAAACTCTTATCTTCGTCGACGTTAAAACACTTAACTCCTACTGGCAGGACGAAAAACGCTAAAAAGTTAAATTTTAATGGTGTTAATGCAATCTGACTTAAATTAAAATATATGACGACCACTTTATAGTATTTAATTTGAACAGAGCACAGTGAAAACGTTTAACAATAATCGATTGTTTTAAGTACTCAAAGAAAGATTTTTGTATGACGGTAGAGACGAGGTGTAGAATATCTGATGATATCACTGAACAGGGAAAAAGGTAACATTATCTTCCAAGTGATTATTTGAGTCTTTAATCAGAGGCGTGTAGAAGGTTGGTAATGATGTCATTTTAAAAGTTTTATGTTGCTATTAAAAATTCCTGAACTTTGTTAGAATAATATGGTTAACTAATTACACATAACTAAGTCAAGTGGAAATGTAAACACAAATTACACAAATATTAACTATGTTAACTTTAAAACGTACTTGCTGGTTTTTAGTTATATAATCGTTTAAAAACATTTGTTCGTAAAGAAATTGTATGTTTTAAACATTTTAAACCGTGTGTTGTTTAGAAACAACACTGAGAGTTTGTTAAAATATTAACCTTCCTTTTACTTGAAGCATCCAGTTTAACAACACTTATCTTCGTCGACGTTAAAACACTTAACTCCTACTGGCAGGATGAAAAACGCTAAAAAGTTAAATTTTAATGGTGTTAATGCAATCTGACTTAAATTAAAATATATGACGACCACTTTATAGTATTTAATTTGAACAGAGCACAGTGAAAACGTTTAACAATAATCGATTGTTTTAAGTACTCAAAGAAAGATTTTTGTATGACGGTAGAGACGAGGTGTAGAATATCTGATGATATCACTGAACAGGGAAAAAGGTAACATTATCTTCCAAGTGATTATTTGAGTCTTTAATCAGAGGCGTGTAGAAGGTTGGTAATGATGTCATTTTAAAAGTTTTATGTTGCTATTAAAAATTCCTGAACTTTGTTAGAATAATATGGTTAACTAATTACACATAACTAAGTCAAGTGGAAATGTAAACACAAATTACACAAATATTAACTATGTTAACTTTAAAACGTACTTGCTGGTTTTTAGTTATATAATCGTTTAAAAACATTTGTTCGTAAAGAAATTGTATGTTTTAAACATTTTAAACCGTGTGTTGTTTAGAAACAACACTGAGAGTTTGTTAAAATATTAACCTTCCTTTTACTTGAAGCATCCAGTTTAACAACACTTATCTTCGTCGACGTTAAAACACTTAACTCCTACTGGCAGGATGAAAAACGCTAAAAAGTTAAATTTTAATGGTGTTAATGCAATCTGACTTAAATTAAAATATATGACGACCACTTTATAGTATTTAATTTGAACAGAGCACAGTGAAAACGTTTAACAATAGTCGATTGTTTTAAGTACTCAAAGAAAGGTTTTTGTATGACGGTAGAGACGAGGTGTAGAATATCTGATGATATCACTGAACAGGGAAAAAGGTAACACATTAAACAGTTTCTTACAACACTAAAAACAAAGTTTTTTTGTGATTAAATTTTTTCTCGCTTTTTTGTAAAAATATGTGTAGGTTATATATATTACGCTGCCGACAAACGGTAATAATTACACTTTCTGCTTTTTTGTCATCTGTAATTTGCAATTGAATCTTTTGTCTTGCCCTGGTATTTTCAAACCCATGTTTGTTACTTACAGTACTATTAAGTTAAAGAAAGGTTGTTACCTATTCGTTTCAGTTTCGTAAGTACAAATCAGCCTCATGTATGTGGACTGATGTGCCAAGAAGAGATTTATAAGCCTAGTGGTTGTTTCCTACATCCCAACGAGGTCCTGAACGTTTCATTTTAAGGTAAAATAGTTATAAAACATTCACTTCTATGAATTATTACTGCCTACATCCCCATGACTGATGTGATATGTTCCATCTGCAAGGAATACATTTTCTCTAATATCGGGAAAAGTGACAAAACAGTGAGCTCAGCTGCGTAGAACAAACTTTAATACATACAATGTTAACGTAAATGTATGCGCTTTTGTGGGCAAAATGAAATATTTTATAGCCAGTCACCCTCTCTTCTCCATGATATGCAGGATATTTTATAGAACAAGTATTTTTAAAAAAGTGATTAAAACATTTTAAATCGTTTCACATAATTGCTTCTGTAAAATTTCTTTGGTGAAAACAAAGTCGATCAATTCGCGAAGCTTAGTCACGTAGGATAGCTGTGGTAGTGCCACGAGTTTTTCCAAATTACGCCCTTCGCCGAGCACGCGTTTTTCGGTGGAGTCGGAACGCTTCATTAAAAATTCTTCATAATATCCTTCGCCCGTTAACCTATGGGCCGTTGTAAGCGTGAACGACTTAACATTTTTTCCAGATATAAGATCCGCGAACTGACGCACGAACGATATCGGCATTTGTCTTAGGGTTTTCTACTACCTGAGGAATTTGCCTGAAATCTCCCGAGAAAATTATTATTTTACCGCCAAACAACTCACCCTTTTGCATCAGGTCTCTGAGAGACCGGTCCAACATTTCGATTAGTTTTTTATGCGCCATAGCCGCTTCATCGAAAATCAGTAAAGTCGCCTCTCGGATGAGTTCAGCTCTCTGTGTCCCGTTGGTTATCGACCAGAAACCGTCATCGCGTATATCTAGGGGTAATCTGAAAAGGTTATGTGCAGTCGTACCTCCGGTGAGATTTTGAGCGGCGATGCCGGAACTGGCTACGCATAAGACGACTTTATCTTGAGACCGCGCGAAAGCTGAAATAATTTTAAGAAGGAGCGTTTTCCCGAACCGCCAGGACCGTCCAAGAAGAGAACTTTTTCATTTTGTTCACCGCGCATGAGCAACTTAAAGTAATCAAAAACCCTAGATTGATCAGAAGAAAGCCGCGATTCCCATTCCTCGACAAAAGCATTCTGAACTGAGACGCTGTATTGAAGTTTTTCGCAACCTAATTCCGTAAAATCATCTTCAACTACGGGAATACCGGCCTCTAGAAGCGAAGATCCATGTCGGCGCAGACACCTATCTATGTGAATAAGACCTGACTTATACGCTCTTTCCTCATCTTCGTGAAAATGTTCCAAAAAATCCTCGCATAAATTTGCTTTATATTTCTCCCACATTTCCAGCACCGGAGATCCTATCGCCGAGAGCATAACAAAAAATTGCCTCAATCTGTCGGCTTTCATGAAGGTGCAGCCTCTTCAAGAGCGTCAAAGTATTCTTTTTTATCATCCGCGAGTCCCAATTCCCTTCCCTGCTGGAACGTTTTGCAATCAGGGCCTCCGAGAGCGTACAAGTCCTCATACCCACGGCATGGATACCTGCATAGCAGCATTCTCAGATAATACTGCTCACCTCTGGTGGGAGCGACCCAAAAGAATCTCGCGACACAATCACTCTGTCTTCGCATTATGAAATGTTTCCCGTCCGAATGCCGAACCGTATTAAGGGAGGATTTTGGACTGCTCGGGTGGATTCTGTACTGCTCGTAAAAATCTAAATAAGTGAGGCCATTCATTTCCGGAGTAGCAGATGTCCTGCGTGATGGATCCTCGCTGTAGTCGTATAGTTGAAGTGAAGTGAAAAGTGTGATTTCAGAAAATTGAGTAACAAAGTCGAAACCCCTCTTTAATTTTGACTGGTAAAAAAAAATATAGTTTTTTTTTGAAAAATTTTTTTTTTGAAAAATTTTTTTTGAAAATTTTTTTTTTCTAAAGAGGGGCCACAAGATAATTAAAACTAGACCAAAGCCTAGAGAAGCCAAAAATGCGCTGGATCCACTGAGACGGGACTTGCAATTAAAACTCACAAAATTAACAATCAATAAAATCCTTTTTTATTATTCTACCTCCTTTAAAATTGTTTCCTACAAAAAAAATCAATAAATATAACATTTAGATTCTATGTTCCCCTTAAAATTGTTAATTGAAAATAATTAGTTCTCTGTAAAAAATGTTACTTGAATGTCATTAATAAATATAAAATTTATTTTCTAGATTTTCTAAAAGAAAAAATTAATTGAAAATTAATTGAGATAAAATCTATATGCTCCTTAACAATGTTATTTAAAAATAATTAATTCTCTTTAAAAATATTAATTGAAAATTAATAGAGATAGAATCTACATACTCCTTTTAAAAAAAAAAAGTCTTTTGAAATTAATAATATATATATAAACCCTATGTTTTATATTTTCTTTTTAAGCCCTATATCTAACCCCCCAAAAATACACACGAATGTACAATACATATATAACCCCCAAAAATACACACACGAATATACAATACATATACATGTTCCACAATACAGGACAATTATAACATATATCTCTTGCCACACCCTTTTACACGCCATGAGGTACATCATTAACAATTTATGGAAATCCATATTAGGTTTTAATTTAATATGTGTATAACATATTAAATGTGTATCTGATTATATATATATGCAACACCAGTAGCCCCCAGGACATACTAAATTCAAAATTTGGCAAAGTGCCTGATACTATTATATAATGCTGCCACACTGGGCACTTAGACTGGGAGAAATAAAATTTAGAATACAGTGAACACCCCAGTGATCATAATTAATTAAAAGAATTTAAATATAGATAAATTTAGTTAAGTCTTGAAAACCGGAACGTGTCATAAAGCTTATAACCCTTTTAAAAGTAATTTTGGCCCAAAGGCCGACATGTTCCTAGACAAAATAGTGCATAACTCAACCTGTCCCAACAGCATGTTTAACTCTGCATGAAAATGCACCTATACAGGATTAAACTGGTGACCCGACTTAACTACCAAAGAAACTTCTATCCCTATATAATCCAAACTGAATTTAAAAATGAGAAATTAATATATAAAATGAAAACTAAATTGAACCCGAGAAATTACAAGTTGATTGAATGAATTAGTAGCACTAATGAAACCCTTATACTGGAAATAAGAAGGAAATTACACGTCTGAAAGGTGAGCAGCCACAGATGCATGTCAGCCCCTGGGCTCACAGATTATACAAACAAAATTACAAAATTTACAAAAGATTCCCCCCCAAGTCCACGCACTATTCGGTCCCGTTAACCGGGGACCCAATTATAATGTTTAAAACTTAAAGTCATTGTTGTAGAGGGACTCCATGTCCACTGGTTATAATGAGTTACATCACACTGTGTAAAGAATATAATATGGATTGATTTCACCTTATTCTTTCCATGGGTGTGAAGTGGTGATCTTCTGGCCTACATGATAGGGTGTTTGTGGTTAGACTTCGCTATTCTCCTCCGGCAGATGAAGTTGAGAGAGAGAATCTGGATGTTAAAAGTTCAGGTTGGAGCTGGTTCCCCGTCTTCCGCGGAGGACCCTGGTCGTACAACATATTATCAGCGAGAGTTCACAAAACAAATTCCCCCAGAAACTTCACACGCACCAAAACCCATATATAATATTAACACAGCTTTAGGGCTATTTAAAAATGATAATTAACACACTTGGCAAAGGTTATATGGCCAACAGGCCCTATTTGAAAACATTTAGTTTTGTTAAATTCCATATTATAAACTTTACCCCTGTGGGTTAACATAATTCCATTACGGTTATATAATTATGCAGTTCGTTATACAATTAATAAAATTTACACATAGACTACTTCGCCACGTGGTGTGAAAGGTTACCTGATTACATCTATGTCTGTACTTATTAAACAAATACTTTTTTGCATTTACATTCTTCTCAATTCTGGTGCCTTAGTTAAGATTTCTGAAATTGATATAGTGTTACTGTAATTACTAATAAAGGTTGCATCTAACTTACTCAGAATTACGCATTTTACTTTTCACCACGAGGTGGCGTAATAAGGTTATCAGAATTTACTTAATGTGGCCTTATTAAACAATTTTTCATTCGTAAAACTTTAAATTTAATTAAATAAACATATTGCCATAACTTATCGCAGATCTGTAATTGTTTAGCCTGCCATAGAAAGTAGATGGTGCAACAAAAGCTCCTTTCTGTCGGAGGAAGAAATGCAAGCGAAGCTAACAGATGGACGACCGGCGATAGACAATTTTAACCAAACGCGGTTTCCGGCCTTCTCACTTGCAAACAGCGACGCGCGCTAGAGTGCAGCACTAACCGGGCACACTTAAATGGTATTACAGTATACTTTGCGTGTATCTGTTTAACACAGTACGGCATTTTCCGTTTGCTTTGGCGTTAAATACCGAACACGCGCCGATCTTATTTTAGACTCGGCAAAAAGTAGCACGGGTTGTTCCCCCTTTTTTACTTGTTTATTCTTCGGCTCCTGATCTCACACTGAGCTCCGACACACAACTGGGGGTTGCGCGGCCCGCGCGAAGCGCGGGTCGCGAGTAGTGCAGTGTCCCGAGTCTCAGAAAGGACTCCTGCCACTGGGTCTGTTTGAGTTCATTATATACTTTTAACTAGTTATGGGGGGGGGTCTGAAGCGACCTGCGATTGGTGGATTATACCACCGGGACTAGCAAACGAGGTCGCTTCCAGGACTCACCTGGTCGCGGGGTGTATTTACCAAGTCCGGCAATGAGGGAATTGTGGGTCACTCTGTCGGAACGAACATAGAATCGTCGCGCCAGGCGTCTCACGGTGTCATCAAGAGAGCGGACACCGAGTCCTCTCCTCAAAAGACGAGAAGAGTACCTCCGGGGGACTTTGCACGCGAGCTTCAGTCCCCGGTCGAGTACGCGCTGGAGCGTGATTCTGTGACCACGAGCCAGGTATCCCCAAACAGGACAGGCCTAGGTAATCACGGGCAACACGTACGTGTTGACTATGAGCTTACCTAGCCGGGGGGTCATTGCCGGATTAGATAGCACGGGCCAGAGTCTACTGAGTTGCGCCGAAGCGCGTTGTCTGATGTAGTTTGTATGGGTTCGCCAGGTGAGTCGGGAACTGAGCTCCGATGTGGAGCCAAGCCTTTATAAAGGTAGTATCGGTGGTGGGGAGAATAGGTAGTGGGGGATGCGCAGTGATTGAAACAGTTCACACTGCGCAACGTCGAGAGGGGATAGGTTCGCATTATACCGAAGATTCTAGCATTGCGCATTTACGTTATAGATAAGATATAGATTCGTAAATTTCAAACAATCGATAATCGGTTCACATTTAGTCAGGCGAGCCGACTGGATTAAAATTACTCCCAGCTCGATAGCGCTAACCGTTCTCGAGATAGGCTCCCCTCTTATATACGGTATGAAAATCGGTCAGATAAAATTCGTTTATTCGGGCTTCTTGTTGCACAAAGCTTAGTTTTATAAATTTTCCCCAAGTTACTTTGGACGGGGAATAAAAAAGGTCTCTTGTGTTTTTTCGCTACAAGGCTTCCTTATATCCGGTATGAAAATCGGTCAGAAGAAATTCGTTTTTTCGGGCATCCGGTTGCACAAAGCTTTGGTTTTATAATTTTTTCCTAAGTTACTTCAGATGGGGAATAAAAAAGGTCTCTTGTGTTTTTTCACTCCGAGGCTTCCTTATGGGTTAGAATTTATGTCAGTGAGTGACCTCTGGGGCTTTATATGTTATAGATATAACATATATTCGTAAATTTCAAACAACTGATAATCGGTTTGCATTTAGTCAGGCGAGCCGACTGGATTAAAATTACTCCCAGCTCGATAGCGCTAAACGTTCTCGAGCTAGGTTCCCCTCTTATATGCGGTATGAACATCGGTCAGACGATTTTCGTTTTTTCGGGCTTCCGGTTGCACAAAACTTTGGTTTTATAATTGTTTCCCAAGTTACTTCGGACGGGGAATAAAAAAGGTCTCTTGTGTTTTTTCGCTCCGAGGCTTCCTTATGGGTTAGAATTTATGTCAGTCAGTCAGTCAGTGACCTCTGGGGCTTTATATGTTATAGATTCATAAATTACAAACAACCGATAATCGGTTTATATTTAGTCATTCGAGCCGACTGGATTAAAATTGCTCCCAACTCGATAGCGCTAACCGTTCTCGAGATAGGCTCCCCTCTTATATCCGGTATGAAAGTCGGTCAGACGAAATTCGTTTTTTCGGGCTTCCGGTTCCCTACGATAATCTGGAACTGATGACGTATGATCCTCTACAGCTGCTAATCCTCGTCAGGTTATCATATGTCTTCAATGATGATCCAGACCTCAGAAATATAGATAACTGCAAACTGTGATGTCTTGAAATCTGGAACTGATGGCTTCTGAGTTGTCAGCTGCTAATTTTCCTCTGCAAAATGTTTTTCAGATGTCCTGCGTGATGATCCTCGCTGTAGTCGTATAGTTGAAGTGAAGGGAAAAGAGTGATTTCAGAAAATTCAGTAACGAAGTAGCACGGGTTCCCCCTTTTTTACTTGTTTACTCTTCGGCTCCTGATCTCACACTGAGCTCCGATGTGGAGCCAAGACTTTATAAATGTAGGATCGGTGGTGGGGAGAATTGGTAGTGGGGGATGCCCAGTGATTGAAACAGTTCACACTGCGCAACAACGAGAGGGGATAGGATGCGCATTACACCGAAGATTCTAGCTTTGCGCATTTACGTCAATGCTGACGTCATATCGATGTAACATTATGGCGTAACAGGATGACTCATCGATTGCGCACTATTGCGCAATACCTTTCATTTTGTATTTCTACATTTAAATACATGGTAAATGGTACGTTTATTGCAGAAAACAATTGCTCAAAATAAGAAACTAATACCAGTCCACCACTGGGCCATAAAACAAACAAGAAACAATGAAGTTATTCATAAATTTCAAACAACCGATACCCGGTTTACATTTAGTCAGGCGAGCCGACTGGATTCAAATTACTCCCAGCTCGATAGCGCTAACCGTTCTCGAGATAGGCTCCCCTCTTATATCCGGTATGAAAATCGGTCAGAAAAAATTCGTTTTTTCGGGCTTCCGGTTGCACAAAGCTTTGGTTTTATAATTTATCCCATAAGTTGCTTCGGACGGGGAATAAAAAAAGGTCTCTTGCGTTTTTTCTCTGCGAGGCTTCCTTATATCCGGTATGAAAATCGGTCAGACGAAATTCGTTTTTTCGGGCTTCCGGTTGCACAAAGCTTTGGTTTTATAATTTTTCCCATAAGTTGCTTCGGACGGGGAATAAAAAAGGTCTCTTGCGTTTGTTCGCTGCGAGGCTTCCTTATATCCGGTATGAAAATCGGTCAGACGAAATTCGTTTTTTCGGGCTTCCGGTTGCACAAAGCTTTGGTTTTATAATTTTTTCCCAAGTTACTTCGGACGGGGAATAAAAAAGGTCTCTTGTGTTTTTTCGCTCCGAGGCTTCCTTATATCCGGTATGGAAATCGGTCAGAAGAAATTCGTTTTTTCGGGCTTCCGGTTGCACAAAGCTTTGGTTTTATAATTGTTCCCCAAGTTACTTCGGACGTGGAATAAAAAAGATCTCTTCTGTTTTTTCGCTCCGAGGCTTCCTTATATCCGGTATGAAAATCGGTCTGACGAAATTCATTTATTCGGGCTTCGGTTGCACAAAGCTTTGGTTTTATAATTTCCCCCAAGTTACTTCGGACGGGGAATAAAAAAGGTCTCTTATGTTTTTTCGCTCCGAGGCTTCCTTATATCCGGTATGAAAATCGGTCAGACAAAATTCGTTTTTTCGGGCTTCCAGTTGCATAAAGCTTTGGTTTTACAATTTTTTCCCACGTTACTTCGGACGGGGCATACGAAAGGTCTCTTGTGTTTTTTCGCTCCGAGGCTTCGTTATGGGTTAGAATTTATGGGAGTCAGTGAGTGAGTTCAGGTTTATATATTTAATTGAGTTTATTTATTTATATTTTATGTAAATATTTTATAATATTTGTATATTATACAGTAATAGTATAACTTACAGTACGTTTTCTCTTTTTTTAGGCCTATAAGCACAAAAAGTAGTTGAAAATGCAGCATAGGTGTGTGTGTGTGTGTGTGTGTGTGTGTGTGTGTGTGTGTGGGGGGGGGGGGGATCTCATTCGTGCATGAGTGGCGTACTCTTTTTTTGTTTACACACATAGTTATACGAGTACTTACAGAATTTGTAATCCACCTACACAAGGATTACGTACGTACATGAGAACGGGCTGTAGCTCGTACAACGTCCAACATGAATACATGCACAACAACATGTGTCCACTTTTGTGTCGTTACTTTCTAGTCCGACCTTCCACTATTTGTAAAGGGAATAGGTTTTCTATAGGTCATAAATCTGTCTAGTCACTTGAAAAGGGCTTACCCTCACGTTTTTCGTTTTCAGAAGATAGCCCAAAATGAATAGCGATCCCTCCCCGTGTAAACACAGCATTACAGCACACTCACATACACGCGCTCGCGCTCAGACACACACACACACACTATATAAATCTATTTCGCAGTTCACACTGTCTATATCAATCATATAATGTAAAGCAATTACCATGTTCTTTGAAAAAATGCCTATGTTTGTTGCCGGGATTTGAGACAACTAAGTCAGATAAGAAGTTCATTATTACTTTAGAAAATTGAGATCTGAAAAATAAAAGAATTGACATGTTCCATTAATACCAACGGAATTTAACTTGGTTAGAAATTGGGTCCATCGTTAAGATTTTTATTCTTGTTGTAAATTTCTCAAGAATTAGAATTAGTAACAACTAGACATTATTACAGTTATAAAGTTAGTAAGTTATGTTGAATGTCACATAAGAATGATACCATATAACATATTTATGATATGTTAACACTAATCTTCCAAACTAAATATTTTTATGTTTACTACTAGATCAGTTTGTACCATTATCTTAAATGTGTGGTGACATACTGCAGCAATAATACCATATAAAATGCATATTATAGGCTTATTTTGCACTCAGAATTTTCAAGTTTTTTCATTGGAAATGAAGACCACAAGACTTGGTAGAACGACTGTATGAAGAAGACACCTACAGTAGACAACGATATTAAAAAGAAAGAATTAGTGCATGTTGCTTTGAACGGAAGAATACTTATATCTAGATTTAACAATTTCTACAATATCTATAGTTTCTGCGGTATTTCAAGGATTTCAAATACAATGGCATGGTAGTTGTCGTGTTAAGAAGAGGAAGTCTGTTAGTACAAAAGATTTTGGTAGTGTACGCTCCCTTTCCTTAAACTTTTCTTTGCCCAACCCATACTTCCTTTTTAATTTTTTCATCCGGTTTGGAAAGCACGAAAACATAGGTTGAAAACCTTGGGTAGGATGACTTGATTAAACTTTCAGTTATACAATTATGTAATAATAATAGTTTCTGGTATTTTTGGTAAAATAATTATTTTAAATTTTAAATGAGACGTAATTTTTTATTTATTCCTTAGGAAACGGTTCCTTAAAATTGTTGTACTGTCATTTGTTAAGGGTAGTAATTTATAACGTTTCTGAAACAATTTCTTACGTTATATTAAACGTATATCTCTGTAAAATAAGAATACATTTAAGAATTGACAAACTATATAAAGGTATAGTTCGAACATTTTACCTTAAATGTATTTTTTTAATTTGAAACTGACTTAACGGGACACGACTGGAATATAGGACTAAATTGTTTTACTTACTCCTTCAAAAGTTGTTCAATCAGAGTAACAAAATCAGATTTGTATTTTTAGTTCAAAAGACATTTTTATGTAGACTACCCATCCTTAAACTTTTATTTGCTCAACTGATGTAACAGAAAGAAGTGATGTATATAGGATAAACAGTTTCAAGCTGCGTCACTTTATGAAATCATCATCATCATCATCAACATTTTCAGCAAGGATTAAACAAAAAATGGATTGTTCAGGTCCCAACCAGATAGACTCGAGCTGTCACTTCAACGTTTCTTCGGACGCCCCACACTTCTCTGTCATGTTGGTTAAAATTCCATATTTTTTGGGGATGGGGCAGTCATCTATTCGGTTCAGGTGTTCCTATTACTTCTGCCGATATTTGGCAATCTTTTATGTATACTCGTAATATTCAGCTCCTGTCGTACAGTGACATTTATTTTGCGATTTTGAAGAGCATATCTTGCCACCTTCTTGATAAATCTTATTTTGTCCCCTTGAATAAAACTGGCCTGGAACTTTTTTAAAGTACAATTATCAGACCCGTTGAAGTATGGAGAGGGCCATTGCCTTGTAGAATTTCTACAGTGTTTCTTTCCTTGTTGATTCTGGAGTTCTCCTGATGGTCCCACACATATTGTTGAACTTGTGTAGCTTCTTCACCTCATCATTGTTTGTAAGGTAAAATACAAAACAGCCCAGATATTCTAAATTACTGACCTGCTCCAGAACAGTATCATCTACAAGACGTTTTGCTCAAATGGGATTAGCCATGGAATGCTCCATGGAAAGCCACCACCTTGATCTTCAATGCGGTGATCTGTAATTCGGAATCCTTGCATACTTGACTCGATGAGTGGACAGCCATCTGCAAGCCGCATTCCGAGTTCGACAGGACAGTTTGGTCATCAGCCAGTAACAATGTGTCAACTGAAGAATTACAAATTATAAAATGTTCTGGAAAGTTTACCTACCAATTGTGTCTGACATTGTCTCTAATATATAAATTAAAAGGGAAGGTGACAGTGGGCAACCTTGTCGTACCCTACAATTGATCAGGCCCACATTAGGAGTTGTGCTCCTCCTTCCTATCTCAATTTAGATTTTGTTTTCCACATAAAGACTTTGTAGGCTCTTATATTTGCTGTTGCGGGATCCTTTTGTTGCCATTTTTGCACACACCCTGGCCCTATTCACTCTATTAAATGCCTTTCAGAAGTCGACGAAAGCTATGTATGTGGGCAAATTGGGCAAATACATTGTGAAATTGTAGTGAAATTAACATTATTAAGGGTTGTATCCTGTAAGTCTTTAAGGATAAAAACACAGTTACTCTACAGCTTTAAGAGGAAGTTAATATTTGACAAACGTTTTTCCACTCGAGGATACTAAAAGTAAGTAACTTATAACTCTCGAATGAGTATTATGATGTTATCATCCGACTCATCGATTAAATCGTACAGTAAATAGTGAGCTTTATTTGTATGTTGCATTAGCTAGGTAATTCCAGTTAGATTTATCCAAACAACTAAAGCATGAACTGGAAAGCAGCATGTTAACGTACGATTCCATGATGGACAAAGAAGTAGTTATTTAGTAGAGAGCACTAGCTTGAAACGTAATACGTACTCATGTAAATAAATCTGTACGATTTAGATTTTTAAAAATTAATTTTTATTACAAATTACGGTACCGTCTTAAGTCAAAATTCGATAGTTAGCTGCGGTTAAAAGTTACATATCATATGCATTGATTAGAGAATGTGCCGTGCGCTGCAGTAGGCTACTCACTGAACACTACATCACTTCGAAAGGCCTTCTCTCCAACCTCCATATTTAGTTCCCGGCAACAAATGGAAGAATAGCTTTGACATTACCGCTTTCATGCAACCTTTAGTTAGCACTTGGTTTGACGCATCGGTTGGGCCGGAACCCGGGGCATGGGAATCCGCGAGGTGTGTAAGTGCCTAATTGCGGAAGGCATCCACCTTGGCGTGGCAACCCATCCTTACTGCCGACTTGTCTACGGGCAGTGTAGCCTGACGGCCATACCAGAGCTTCACCAATCTCCTCTGGGTGATGTCTTAGGGAGCCACGCAATCTAATCGACGGCGTAGAGATCTTGAAGCAAAAATTTCCGAACCCTCTGCATGAAAGCAAATCGTGTATAGGAAGCCCTCATTCTAAGTCCTTATGTCGAGCAAACGACCGTGCTGCATCATTTGAACCTGGCGTTTATCTGGCTCCGCCGCGGGCAGAAGCACACAAACCAAGACAAGCCACAAGACACACCGTGCATCCTCTGTCTGTCTGTTCGTGCAAGCACGTCTTTAATCCCAAGATGTCGGTATAGATTGCTATTCCGTATGTACAGTGCAGCAATGAACATCAGTGTTTAACACAACATATAGTTATAGACCACACTACTGTATATGCTAACTAGTTAATATATCAAAGTTATGAAAGCTTAACGTATAGGGGAAGGTTGCCATCATTGGACCACATAACAGTTTTTAATTTTTTTCATCACATTTTCAACTTAAATTTACCATTCAATATACAGATAGTCTCTCTATTACTTTCTCATTAACCGTGAGTATTTACTTTGTTTTTAGATTTTTCAAATATGGTAGTAGGAACAAAAAACTAAATTTTAACAAACGGTCCATTGATGGCAACTGGTTTCTATGAATGGACCATCGAGTTTCCATCGATGGACCGATTACGAAAGTAAAGAAAAACTGTCTCTACATAGGTGTATTACATTTTATTATACGTATCTACTAGTCATGGTAAAACAAAACTAAAACATATAAAGTATGAAAAATTATCTCAAGAAGCCTGAGACTTAATTCGGGATGTCGCCGCATAAAATTGTAGTACCATTTTTTCCCAGCCGATCTCTTCTCTTTGCTGAGTCTGTGTTCGATGTTATTTCATTCAGCGACTTGAAATACGAGTTCTCGTAAGTCTTTGGCTGTAATTCCAAAAAACATCTCCTCTAAGTTTAAAATGCTGTCTACTAATTCCTTCTCTACCTCTATTAATCTCCTAAACTACCAATAATTTTCTTTCCCTCCACAGCAAAATTGTTTTTGCTTTCTAAATGTCTCTTTAAAGTTGCTTTGGGCACTCCATACTCTCGGTAGACTTCATCCAAACCCATGACTCCGTTACGAAAGGCTGCGATAGCACGTTCCATTGCCTCGGTACTCCATTGTCCATATTTCACTCCTTTTGGTATTTTTCTGAAAAACGAAAATTAGTATGTTAATTTATAGACAAGCTACTACAATATTTTGTGTATTTAGGCTTTTTTGCAATGATTACTATTTAGAATTAATAAATTTCATTTCAGCTTTTAAATACAATCAAATGTCTATCTACTCTTCAAAATGAGTGCCATACAACGACCATGTTAACAGTAGGAACCTAACACCCTTGTGACTAAAAGTGTAAGGCTATAATTTTATTAGTGTTATCATAGTACAGGGATACTCAACATGTTTGTATTGAAACGTTTTTATTTTCAATTTGCTACCAATTGTTCCTATAAACTTATTTTCAAATGACTACAATATTCGGGCTAGAATATAATGATGTAAATATTTCAAGGTAGCCTACAGAGTTTAATGTTTATATGTAGTTGTAGGTTATACTTTAGGCTAATAGTTAGGTTATTTGTAAAAAAAATAGCACTTACATTGAACACAGTGTATATTTGAGTATTATAACACGTTTTTCTAGACACTAACGCAGCTACCAACTCACACACAATAATACGATATTTCCTCGCATCTCCTACATTCTTAGCGTTATAAAAATTAATATTTGCAATTTAACAGGTTGTTAATTGTACTGTAAACCGTAGATTATAGATTAATAAAATTTACTAACAGGCCTATCACAAAATATCAGTAAATGGAAAAGTACCAAGCAAACAAGTTTTCTGTGTCCCATGTAAGAGGTAAAACTTAAAATGATAAAATTTAGTCTTACTTGTAGTCAAAATATAAAAGAAAAGATACTTAACGTAAAGAGTGTCAAGGAAAATAATAATAATTCAAAAATTTGTTCACGTTTCCATGAATGGACCACCTGATAAACTGGTCCATTCATGGAAACGCAAAGTGGTCCAATGGTGGCAACTCGCCATATTGGATTCTTTAGATAAACACAGCCGAAATGACGATTCAAATTGGAACAACCAATATACAATTTAGAACTTTAAAACTGCTTTTAATGTCAACAAATTGTGAAATTGTTCAGTAATATATAATTCGTGATAACTGATATTAAAAAAGACTAATAGTTATAGCACAGGGTACAGAAATCTTACCTGCATTTTTATCTAGCAGCGACGCAATTCCAACTCGTTTACAGCACTGCACACAGCTGGCGTGAAGGAAACAAAGATTCTACAACTACTACCGCGCATGTGCACGCTTTGGTAGAGGAAATACGTAAGAGGTCCATCCATGGAACCGGTCCGTTGATGGCAACCTTCCCCTACATCCGTTTACTGTAGTTGTGTGTACTGCTCGATGTAACTACTACTACACAAGATGCAAATTACATAACTCAGCTAAACGAATGGAATCCGTTGTTAACAACACTTGGAAAGTCAAGTGTATACTGTTCACACACACTTGACTTCGTAAGTAGGCGCGTAAGCGTAATTTATGTTATCAGAAGGCAAGTACACTACTGAGTGACACAAGCAAAATGTTTACTAAGTGCTATATTACTGACTCTGGCATGACATACCTAAGATGAATTATAAACTAGATTATAAACTGCGTCAATTTAAGACAGGAGAATATCTTAATTCTGATCAGTGGTATAGCGTAAATCGTCTAGTGGGGACGCCAAACATTTTAGTGGTATAGTGTCCCATGCATAGTTACACATTTTTCTTCTTTCTGTACATCCTATTAACTAAAGAAATCTGTTGACACCATCCAAAATATTTTCTATGTTCTGTTCCACATTTGTCTACGTTTTTAATTGACAAGTTTGTGTTTGACTTATACATATTTTTATGAAAGTATTTACAAACGTATACCAGTTACGTTAGAAACTTTTCGTTTTACACACTGTGCACTTGTTAAAACAGTACGAAAAAAATGTTTTTCTTAATATCGTATTACTGAATATTCTCCACGTGAGTACGAGTATGTAGCAATATCATACGCATGCATATACAATAAACAAAAAGTACATTCTGGATAAGTTGAACATTCATATAATTGTGATGAGTAACGCTTAATGTTTTGCAACAGTAGCAAGGAAAGCCGGCATTTTACATTTGACGCCGCCTTGAAACAGCAGTAAAAACAACACAACATACAATGGGTCGCTGTCGTATGCAATTACCACACTCCATGCTGTATAATAACATGCACTGTATACACCGAGATCGTATGCCAGTACGAAATGGCTGTAGACTGCCAGAATGGGAAATGAAAGAAAATACAATGACGTCTTATTCTGTATCTCGTGTAGTATTTTTCATTATGTCTAACGTTAAAAACAATATTTCTTATACATAATTATGTACTTTTTAAAGGAGAAAACGCCGTGTGAACGTCTTGTGACAAGAATATTATGGACGAAAGAAGACGTGTATAGTTAGGTGAATATTTACGACAGCTTACGGCTGAATATTGATTCCGTAGAAGTGTAGTGCGCTTGAGGGGAATAATAGTGTAAACTTCAGAAATTAAATAATAATCCTAATAAAAGGCATAAAATGCTAAATACCGAAGTACTTTTGTTCGCGGTCGACCCATTATTCTCAAAATACCCATAAGATACAGACATATACTTCTGTAATAGTGGTTATGTGTAATACGTTTCTGACACGTATACATTGATTTATAATAAAAAAACAAATTCTTTAAAATTTAAAAGGGAACCTGTATTAAAATTTGGCTTTTAAGAGAAGCTGTTTTAACCGTATTAATAATAGTATACACCTATAAATTACGCATACATAATACGCAAATAAATAAAATAAACACAATATGTAAATAACAAACATAAAACACATATAAATACAATTGAAAAATTGTTTTAAAAAACAATTATAAAATTGTTTTAATTGCTTGGGTTTCTGACATTACAATATAAAATAAAAGTAATTATTTTCAAAGCTGCAAATCTGTATCGAATAAACATTTATTCTACAAATGAAATCTTGTTTTGTTGTATTTTAATTAAAAATAATATTTGCTTTATTTCAAGAAAACATTAATTATTGTGCACCCATTTTAACAAACTAGAAAACATTACTGGAAAACACATGTCACTATTACATGATTAAACTATATTAATGATTTAAAATGTTGTATTTACACTATGTACAATTTTTTATTTCTTCTTTCTTTATACCATGATTATACTTGTTTACTGTCTTGGTTTGTAAAAAATAATTGTTCATTATTCACCTGTATTTCACTTAGAGTTACCGTGGCGTTTGTGTTGTTCCTTGATAATGATGATGATGATGATGATGTTCCTAGTGTCGGAGTCTGTTGTCGGTTGTGTGTTGAAAAAAGTGTCCCCCGTCTTAAAATAATTGGCGTCTGTCCTATGTCGCTGAGAAATCGGACATAGTGTAACCATGACCAATTTATTAGCGTCCGTCCTCTCGTTCAGAGTCGTACGGGGTTATATACTGAAGGCACGCCAACAGGTTCAAGATTGCACATCAAGGTTCAAGGAACATCACAAACCTGTCAGATTTCATTCAGGCGTTGGTTTTTTAACATCACTTTTTCGTATTTTTGCACTCATAATTAGTGTTCTTGTGAGAACTAATAGAATCACGAGATTCGTTTTTGTCTTTATTTAGAGTTTAATTAATTGCTCGTTACATATTAATTAACTGAGTAAATAATTAATTTGTTTATACTTCTTTTATAATTTACCTTTCAACTTCAAATTGTATGTAGACATGCGTTATTTTGTACGTCTTACAATGAAATCATTCACTCTGCTGTAATATTGTTAGTGTGCGAATTTTTATCAATTATACGTATTTAATTATTTGCAATCTCTGCCTGACTGCACTGGAACTCACTACCAAAAGTTAAATACACTGTACACAAAGACACTATTGTTCTTCTCTCTCGATCAGGTGATGTAACACACACACACACGCGCGCGCGCGCGCGCGCGCGCGCGTCAGAAACACTGTAGGCACACACGCAGTTCGTCACCCCTCTGTAACCCAGTAACAGGTGTTTGAAAACAAGTTAAGCTTTGTCTAAACTTGTTTGTTTTCGTATGTTTTATATAAAACCATGTACAGCTGTTTATATTTTATATGCACAAATAAATTACCCTGGACGAATATGCAAATATGTATAATTGCAGTATATTAATCAGCCTTTATTTTACACAGTTTCAAGAATAACGTAATAAAATATGAATTTCATTGTGGAAAAAAATAGAGAAATTTGTGTAGCTCAAAAATGTTTTTAAGTTTAACAAGGAAGATACGTGACTTCAAAATGTTTCCAAAAGTAATCTGTTAATCAATTTTTCCTTATTAGTTTTCTTATGATCAGAAACATATTATTTAACACAATTTTACGTAAAATTATAAAAGTCTTTTGTGTTTTAACAACATCACATATGTGAACATGTATGTTAAATCAAGTAAATAATATCAGAATAAAACCATAAAGTGGCCTAGGTGCCAAATTTAATATTATGTTTTATGTTTACTAACTATCCATCAGTGTCTTCCTGGTATACGTTCTTACCAAACAGTTGACTACTAGTGGGAATGTGTTTTGTTAACTTTGATGGAATTTGTTACCTGTAAATTAATGAATATGAATTCAGAATTATGCAGACATACCTTATAAACCTGGAGTTGTGAACAAATGTTTAAATGTTTCAAAGTTGACTTGCCCTGCATATTTCTGTGCGCCAAGTTACAATGTATTGTAACATTTTATTTTATTTACTTCGTGTTTCAGTGTGTTCACGGTTGTATAAGCTACTACTGTATCTACTGACTTTGGTTTTCTGAACATTGTACTACTTAATTCATATTATAAACTTTGATTAGTCATGTAATGAGTTAGAATAAACACTCCCATGTAATATTATTATTTTCTATTTTTAAAGGACAGAACGTTTATGTCTCATTATTTTAAAATTATATGCTTGTTAAATAATCTTTTGGCTAATCTTTACTCGTAAAATTTCAATCAAAACTGGAAGTATAAATTACGACCACGCTAATAGAACACAGATACTTCCTTTTCTTATTGAGGAACAGATATACGTTATTAACTCTGAGAAACTACATAAACTCGTCAACTTAAAACTTTACTAAAACGTTTAGCGTGCTTAAATTAGTATTTATATTGGATTCATGTGATCAGTAATTATGTTTAACTTACGTTCTATCTACAGTAGGTTATGGAGGTACAATTGTACTTATGTTTAATTCACAATGTACGTAATATTGCAAGTTCTTAGTAAACTGTAAAGGGGATATATTATGTTCGATTACGTTAATTTCAGGGAAAGCAAAGAGAAAAGTGCATTAAACGATTAACGATTTGGATTTTGCCAGCTATGCAGTAATATCAAAGGAATATGGAAAGTACTCAGTCATTATGAGTAAAATAAATAGAATATTTTCCCGATAACAATTAACACATAGGCCTACTAAATAGAATTCTAGTTATCACAAAAAATATTTTGTTAATATTTTGTCACAAAATATGTCTTAATGCCACAAACATTTTGAGCAAAAAGCAAATTGTGTATTGAAAATAAATTGTGAAACATATCTAATACATTGCGTAAAATTACAGTATACAAATAAATATAAATGTTTGTGTGTTTGTATCTAAGTATGTACAGTTGCATTGGTTATTACTGTTACTATTATTATGATTATTATTATTTTTATTATTTTGTTAGAGCTTAAACATTATGGTGTCTGAATAATTTGAATATTGATTCATACGTGTTTCAGATATAACATTTTTACAACCATATTAATAAATTAGCTATTTATTCTAGTATAGGTCTCACTAACAAATAGTCAAAACAGATAATTAACAGTTAAAACTTTTCTATTTTTTAGACTTTTATTATGCGTTCTCTAAAATTGAAACTCCAAAATAAATAAGCTGTGTGTAGGAACAATATAGCTTATTTTCTTGCGAAATCAAAACCTTTAAAGGTTCTCGACCCTAATGGAAAGAATTAGTATGATAGCCAGAAATACCCTACATTAATTCCGATCAATTTGCCGCGCGTCCTTAAATGTTAGGTTCGACCCGACCCGACTATCTACAGAGCTCACGCTATAAATTGTTTTCTATATATAGATGTCCAATATACCATTAAGACATGGAGTCGCACACAACGCTCACAAGTAATACCTAAGCCACACAGTAGACTTTACGTATATTTTAGAATATCTTCGACTAAGCCCGTTACTAGTAACACAGCATACTTGTCGCGTGCGATGACAGATTCCTAAAATAATTCGTAACTGTTTGTGCTATTTATTCACACATGGTTACACTGAACAAGGCAGTAAAATATCAATAATAACTATTTCCTTTTTAATTAAAACTCATAAGTGAAGAGTGATTTCACGTAACATTTTTACGATTGGTGTTCGATTCTCAGAATCTGGGATTATTCTCTAAAGCTGTAAGTGTCTGTTCGAAGATCCTTCTGAGGGTGTTAGGTCTTTCAGCATGGATTTTTAACCGTCACATGCAGCTTCTCAGGTAATCCCAGATTCTGTGAATAGAAAAGTCAAATGTAAAATAACATGATGGAGGCTGTCAGAGTAAACGATTTATTAATTACTTAATTTTTTTTTAATTTGATGGATTGCCATCTAAGGCAGCAGTCGGCAACCCTGCGGCCGTCGATAAGGTTTGACGCGCCCGCAAACCAATTTGAAATTTTATTTTATTTTGAACAAAGAAACGCACCCGCATTGTATCTGCTTCGAAGTACTGTATTATAGAATAGTACAACCCATTTACCGAACCGCGCTACGTCTTCCGCCGAATATGGTTGTCGAGCTTGTCGCCCAGAGCCTGTAATACCCTTCTCCCCAAAGTCATTTTTTTCAAGTTTTAAATTTCTGTGCACTTTATGAAAATAAATAGCGTTATTGTGATAAGTTCTGTAATTTATTTTTGTTATAATATTTTCCTGTTTAAGCATTTTTTTTTTTTTTAAAGTTTTCTTAGTTTTAACGTGCGTGCGCATGACGACAAATTGTTGATGACCTACTCCTAATGTGAAAATTTTCAAAAATTTATATCAATAATACTGAAAAGCTTTTTATGATTCGGTGTTCCACGTCTCTTAATATAAGCGCAAGGCCATTATAAAGCGACACGTTAATGTTTGTAATGTCCGGCTATTAAACTCCGCACCTTTCTATTTTCCATTGATGCGGAGAGGAGGGGTGCGCCAATCGAACTGGTCCTCAGTTATATATGCGTCCCCATAAATTCAAAAGTTGCCTATGATATATACATATATATATCATACATATATAGTAGAGGGAAAGTGAGTGTTCGAAAACACTTCCGGGTTCCGAACGAAAACACTACCGGGTTCCAGTTCATGACGTCATAGAGGCACTGGCAGCTGGTGTCCGAGCTGTCCATGTGACGTCACTGTTTTGTGTGTGTGTGTGTATGTGTGTGTATGTGTGACTGAAACACTACCGTGTTCCAGTTCATGACGTCATACAGAGGCTCAAGTCGCTGGCGTCCGCATGGCTAAAACCTGTTTCAAGACGTCACGAAGGCCGTGGTTTCTGCATGTTCAAAATTTGGTAGCCGAAAACAATGTGTAGCGGATGGGTGTACCCGGAATTCGGCGGTTGCCCGGACGCGCAGAGGCTATGTCATCGGGTACCGTTACTCGAAATTTTGGGGGTATCGGGTACCGTTACCCGAAATGTTTAAATCAACGGATGGGGGTACCCGAAATTTGCATGACAGAGGCCCTGGCAGCTGGTGTCCGAATGTTAAAACACTTCCGCGTTCTGGTTTATTTTGATGTAACAAAATA
The DNA here is from genome assembly GCA_034769895.1 of Magicicada septendecula. Lineage (NCBI taxonomy): Eukaryota > Metazoa > Arthropoda > Insecta > Hemiptera > Cicadidae > Magicicada > Magicicada septendecula. The sequence continues at coordinate 307,543,550 of CM068367.1, read as the reverse complement.
ATCGTTCTCTCTCGAAATTTTTTTAATGTCAGAATTTTGGTACCCTAAATGATTAAAACAACGGATGGGGGTACCCGAAATTTGTGGGTACGCCCACATGACGCATGTATAAAACACTGGGTATGACGAAACAGGAGGCTATACAGATGGTTTCCGACAGGTGTTGGTTTCCACAAAATAAATTTTGACTCCTCGGGATTTGAACCTGGATCTGCGGTTCGCAAAACCATATATTGTATTATTATATATGAGTATATTGTGTTATAATAGAACAGATGCATCCATTTGAATATTGTTTAGAAAAAACATATTAAAATTATGCATTACTAAAATTGTGTAATTGTATAAATATATTTTACTCTGTGTACCTGCAAAATTGTAACAAACAGGTCTGGTTGAATCGCTGTGTGTTGATACAAACAGATTATACGCTCTCTCTCACTGTCTCTCTCTTTAGAGAGAGATGCATCTGAACCCTATAAACCGGTTTTCTTCGCATGCTGGCGCATACCACAATCCAGCTGTCTCTTTATCAATAAGTTGGCTGCATCTCAACTATAAAAACTTGTTATCTTCGCTGGCGTATACCTTATTCAAGTATGATAGGAATAACTGTTTTGTATAAAGGTATAATAATAAAATAACAAAGGTTACGGTTTATATATAAGTTTTAATAATATCGAAAGCTTTTACAATCAAATCATAAGCTATAATTTTCTTTCTCTCTCTACACAGACACGTTCTATATTCACAAGACAATTATAATTGTGCAAAACATACGCGCGCTCTCTATATACATAACTAAACAAAATAAACACTTTATCTCTCTCTCTCTCTCTCTCTATATATATATATATATATATATTTACATAATTATACAAAATAATCTTTTTTTCTCTCGCTTTCTCTCTCTTTTGCAGCCTTGAAGGTGCTCTCTCTCTCTCTCTCTCTCTCTCTCTCTCTCTCTCTCTCTCTCTCTCTCTCTCTCTCTCTCTCTCTCTCTCTCTCTCTCTCTCTCTCTCTCTCTCTCTCTCTCTCTCTGTACACATATATATATACACACACACACACACACACACATAATTAACAAAATAATAATTACATTTACTACAACCAAAACAAGCCTTATATGTCTAACAATATAAAATAATAATAATAATTAATAACATACAATATTACAATGTTGATGTGTAATATGTTAATAATAACATACTAAATGTAGACACACATCAAATGATAATTACTATGGTGTTAACTACATGTGTAAAATGGTACACCAAAACCTTGAATTCAACTCTTTTTAGTATTTTAGATAATAACAAAGGTAACAACGCTTATAATTTTTTAAAACAATTGTTCTTCAGAGTGTAAATTCTCTCCACTCACAAGCACTCAGAATGTTACAGTGGTCACCATATGGTGGTGAACGACATACATCTCCCTCGCATTCGCACAAACACATAACATCGAAACAAGGTTTCTGTAACTATGAGAGAAATCTTTTAAAAAATTTAATTACACATAAAAATTTAATTAACACTTTAATGATTGTTTATCTTAACTTTTTATGTTATAAACCACATACGTTTTTTAATAATTAAAAACAGAATATAATTTCCTACAATTAATAATACTTGATCAAATACAAAAGAATGTAGACACATCAAATGATAGTTAGTGTGGTATTAAAAAAACATGTATTCTGAATTAAAGTCATTTTGATATCTTAGATAACAACAGACGCGACAACGGTTACGAAGCGGACATCCGCTAGAGTCATGCCTTGACCACTCATATTTTTTTACCAGCGAGGTATACGCTGTACCAGTAAAATTATACATCATATAGTACATCTGATTAACCAGCTTTGTTTTAGCAATTAGCGAATCTTTTATTTGAAGATATTCAATATTATGGTTGTTACAATAACTAATTGATGTTTTGAAGAGTTTGAAAAACTCATTACGAATAAATACTTTCATTTTGTAAATATTCTTTTCGTTTCGTATTGATATCCATCTACTCAGTGTCTTACGATTATTTCTAAAATTATAATCGAATTTAATCATGTCGCATTGACAATATAATCTATTATTACCATTTATTTCTCTGTTTAAAAGTTTTTCTACAATATTAGATTCAAGCAACACCTTGTTCTTTCTCTGAAAATGAACAGTTAACATTAAAAAACGACAAAAAAATAGAGAAGTCTACTTCATCATTTAAAAACATTTTACTATTAATGTTATTATTACTATTATTGTTATTATTATTATAAATCAATCCTGTTCTCGTTTATTTGGTCTGGAAAAAAAGAGAAAAAAATTAATACATAACCACTTCTGTATAAGTAATTATTAGTGGTACTGAAAAATCATACTCACATAATCAATATCCAACTGCACGCTCACTTTCTCGTTCGCCAGCGGAGTGTGTGAGGTTACGCATAGTGATAGGACACAAGGCTTCACAGCTTTCAATTGCTCCTCTGTAAATACGTCACACCATCTTTTAGGTAGGTATACATAGAACAGTTTACCCTCCGGCTGAGGACAGGCTCCGGTATCTTCCAAATCTACCACAACTGACTCCCCGAATTTCGTTTTCACAAATTTCATGTGAATTATATGATACTTTACTCCTAAAGAAAGACTTGACAAGTCTCTTTTTGGTAAAAAATTTTCAACTGTCTTCGCGTTCGCAACGATTCCTTCCATGGCGAGTACTGATGACTGCACAGGGAAACACTGGCGTATTTATTCTGTTTCCCCCGACCACGTTCCTTCCTTCTAAAGCGTCATCTCCTTCGGTCACGACCGGACGACGACACCCTACCCCGCACCCCGCACCTCTACCGCAACGGTAACGGCTACAATTTTCCTTCCTACCCCACCCCGCGTCGTCTCGGGCCACCATCAGCTTTCGGTCACGACCGGACAATGACATTCTACCCCGCACCCCCACACCGCACTCAGAGCCTCGCCACCACCCCGCACCTCGCCTACATATTTTGTTCAATTACTTTGTCTGTCGCTCCGCAACGACCGGGTTTACCCCCCCCCACCGCGCAAAACACCAACCGCAATCGAGTCCGTCGGTCACGGTCTCCCCTACCCCGCACCCAGAGCCTCACCACCCACCCCGCACCTCGCCAACATATTTTGTTCAATTACTTTGTCTGTCGCTCCGCAACGACCGGGTTTACCCCCCACCAACCGCAATCGAGTCCGTCAGCGACAACCTAGCTTCCTACCCCGCACCCCACCCCGCGTCGTCTCGGGTCACCATCTGCTTTCGGTCACGACCGGTCGTACAACCCAGCCCCCCGTACCCCGCACCCTACATCCCGCGGGAGGCGACTCAACGAGCGCGCTTCGGCCAAGGTCGCCGGCATCCTGTACTCCGCACCTCGCCTACCTCTCGGTCACGGACACCGGCTGCAACCTATCTCCCTACCCCGCACCACCATCCCACACCTTTACCCCGCACCCCGCACCGCATCGGTCACGGACGTCGGCTTCCTACACCGCACTCCCCACCCCACCCCACCCACCGCAACGCGCGTCGTCGGTCACGACCGGACGACTACCTACCCCGCACCGCTGCTCCTCGCGAGGCCGATCGGTCAAGGGCGCGCGGCGACAGAGTCACCGGTTACCGGACTGTCTATATAGGGAACCGACGACGCGAAGCCGGCCTCACTCCTTTCACAATGACCGACAGCAGCAGCAGCAGCAGCAGCGGCAGCAGCAGCGAACACCGTGCTATCAATGGTAATGTAATTACTATAAAATTTATGATACTTGACAATACACTAAACACACAAACAGTATTATTAGATTACAAACACACGGTTGTTGATAAGATGTGTAGCGAAGCCGTAGCATTAAATAATTATATAAAATGGTATTTAGCAGTTCGTGTATCTTTTAAAAAATTAATAAACACCGAAAATATTTATTGTAATGCGGTATTCAGATCGCGTACAGAACTTAAGTCACAGTATGACGATATCGATGAACAGTATTCGATAGCTAGCGAGAAAATAATGGAATCCGTTGACAAATTCACGCGCGACGGAAGCGGGTGGGTCGAAAACGGTGTCGAGTCGGTGGAATTAAATATTACAAAATACAACCCTCTTGTGGGGTCGAGCTTTCTACCTACACCATCGAAATTATCAAACAGTAAGAAAGGAATTATCAATATAAAAAATGTAGACGATGAAAAGTGTTTCTTGTGGTCTGTGCTCGCTGGTATACACCCGATCGCGTGTAACCCGCATCGCGTTAGCCATTACCTTCCGTACGAAGAAGAAATAAACATGAAGGACATTCCTTATCCCGTCGCACTCAATAAGATAAAACGGTTCGAAAAATTAAACGAAAACATATCCGTTAACGTTTTTGGCTATGAAGGCGAGGTATATCCTTTACGTATCACTGAACATCGCGGTAGAAAGTACCACGTAAACCTACTGCTACTGTCCGACGCGAACACTACTCACTACTGCCTCATACGGAACCTTTCGCGTATGCTTTCGTCGTTGACAAAACGAAAGGGCACTTCGTTTTATTGCAACTACTGTCTACACAGATTTGCGGACAATAAAGATACTAACGCGGCGCGAAAACGAGTTGAAGAACACGAACGCAACTGTTCTCAGCACGGAGTACAGAAAGTAAAACTTCCTGACGAGGACGAAAAGTGGATGTATTTTTAAAACTTTTCACTTTGTCACCGCGTACCTTATACGGTATACGCTGACTTCGAATCGTTTATTGTTCCGACCACCGGTAAAAACGTGGCACATCATATACCAGCCAGTTTCTGCTATGTGATAGTTGACTGGATGGGAAACGCCGTCAAGGAACCTGTAATATACCGCGGTAAAGACGTGGTGGACACGTTCCTTCGTGTGCTTTTAGCCGACGTTCAACGACTCGATAGAAAGTTTAATAAACCGATCCAAATGACAGCGGTCGATGAACGGTCATTCCGAAACGCCACTCACTGTCATCTGTGCAAGCAGCCGTTAACGGACGACACGGTTCGAAATCATTGCCACATAACGGGTAACTATTTAGGCGCTGCTCACAATGCGTGTAATATAAATTACAAAATACCAACACACGTTCCGGTTTTTTTCCATAATTTAAGTGGCTATGACTCGCATCATTTGATGCAAGGTTTCGGAAAGTACAAGGAAGATGAAATAACGTGTATCGCTACTACAAGCGAACGTTACATCTCCGTTACACTCGGTCAGCTCCGGTTTCTCGATTCTCTGCGGTTCATGAACGCGTCACTTGAAAAACTCGTCTCCAACTTATCCGCGGATAAATTTAAAATCCTTAATCAATTTTACACGCGTAATGTTGATTTACTGTTACGTAAAGGTGTGTACCCTTACGAATACGTTACGGACGATTCAAAATTTGACGAGAGGCAGTTACCGGACCGCGTACATTTTTACAACGGGTTGACAGAGTCGGATATAGACGAAGAAGATTACGCGCACGCTCGAACGGTTTGGTCGGCTTTCGACATGCAAACGTTCGGTGATTATCATGACCTTTATTTAAAAACGGATGTACTACTGCTTGCTGATGTATTTGAAAACTTTCGAAACATGAGCCTGCAGTACTACGAACTCGATCCGTGTAACGTTTTTACCACCGCCGGTTTAGCGTGGAACGCGATGCTGAAAATGACAGGAGTCAGGTTAGAGTTACTCCGCGATATAGACGTACACCTGTACATCGAAAGAGGTATCCGTGGCGGCTTAGCAGCAATTTCTAATAGGTACGCCAAAGCCAACAACCCGTACATTCCCGATTATGACGCAAGCAAGCCGCACAACTATTTACTTTACCTCGATTGTACCAACCTGTACGGAACGGCTATGACACAGCCTTTACCACTGTCCGGTTTTCGATGGTTGGAACGTACAGTGATCGATACGTTGAACGTGCACGCGTTACGCGACGATGGTGACACCGGTTATATCCTGGAAGTCGATCTGGGGTATCCACATTACCTACACGACTTACACAGTGACTACCCTTTAGCACCTGAAAAGCGTACTATTACGGACAGTATGCTTTCACCGTACTGCTATCGCATGAAGCTGTTAAAAGACTTTGTGTGTAGTAACGGTAAGGTAGAGAAACTGATAACGTCCCTCGAGGACAAGACAAAATACATTGTTCATTACAGAACACTGAAACTCTACCTCGAACTAGGAATGGAGTTGAAAGCGATTCACCGTGTGTTAGCATTCACACAGTGCGTATGGTTGAAACCTTTCATCGATTTTAATACGGAGCGACGAAAGGAAGCCAGAAACACCTTTGAAAAAGACTTTTTTAAGTTAATGAATAACGCACCGTACGGAAAATCGTTGGAAAACGTACGAAAGCGAATCGATTTCAAGTTAGTTCCAAACGAGAAGAAACTTCACAAACTAACCGCTAACCCCAGGCTACAACATTTCTTCATCTATAACGAGGACCTGGTAGGTCTCACGATGAAAAAAACATTCATTACACTGAACCGACCTTTGTACGTTGGGTTCAGTGTATTGGATATTAGTAAGCTGATTATGTATCGGTTCCATTACGGATTCACGATGAATACGTACGGGTCACGTGCACGTCTATGTATGACGGACACTGACTCTCTGTTGTACGACATTCGCACCGACGATGTGTACAAAGACATGGAGGAGCATCTCGAACTCTTTGACACGTCGGAGTACCCTAAGGCACATCCGTGCTATAGTGAAACAAACAAGAAAAAGTTGGGTACTTTTAAAGACGAAACAAATGGAATACCGATACTTGAATTTGTCGGGTTGCGCGCAAAATGTTATTCATTCGTTACGGCAAACGATAAAGAGAAAAAGGTAGCGAAAGGTGTGCCACGTTCCGCGATAGCTACACAGTTGAAACATCAACTTTATAAACAATGTGTAAAGACCACTTCTCAAACTTATACTACGGCGCAGACTATCCAAAGCGAAAAACATAACATATACACAAGAAAGCTTACAAAATTATCGCTGTCACCATACGATGACAAACGATATGTCTTGGATGACGGTGAAACAACACTGGCGTACGGTCATTATAAACTCTGTCAACCCAGACGCGAGATAATTCAGCAAGCGAGAAAATCCGTTATAAATTATGCGTTCGATATACGTTGATATAAGACTCGCTTGCAGGAGCAACACACTGTCAGTAACGACGATGAAGTCGGTGAGGTTCAGTGAAAACGTAACGGTATATCTCGTACCAAAATTTTGCGATTCGCGTTTCGGGTGGCGATATGGAAAACGTACGCAAAACTATTGCAAAAGAATTGCACAGACCGGTGAGAAGGAACTTTCCCAGACGTGCGGTGGAGGTGAAGGGGTTACACGATCTCTACCAAGCGGATTTGGTGGAAATGATACCGCATGCCAAGTTGAACAAGGGGTACAAATATCTAATGACGGTAATAAACGCATTTAGCAAGTATGCATATGCGATTCCCTTAAAAACTAAATCGGGTGTTGAAGTAGCACATGCTCTCGAACCAATAATTGTAAAAAATAAAATGAAATACCTGCAAACGGATAAGGGGAAAGAGTACTTTAACACTACCGTACAAGCTTTACTAAAGAGATTCAACGTCAAACACTATTCAACGTATAGCGAGAAGAAAGCGTCCATCGTAGAGCGATTTAATCGTACGTTGAAAACGAACATGTACCGCGCGTTCAGCGAGCAAGGCCATTATCGGTGGTTGTCGCTTTTGCCTAAACTGGTGATGGAATACAACGACAGAGTGCATAGAACTATAGAGATGAAGCCGCGACAAGTCGACAAGAGCAACGAGCAAATTGTGTTGGAACGAATAAGAAAAAATACCGTACCGCGGAAAGTGAGCAAGAAACATAAGTTTAAAATAGGCGATCGAGTGCGTATCAGTAAATACAAAATCACATTCGCTAAAGGTTATACACCAAACTGGACGAACGAGATATATACAGATTACAACGTAAAGGTGATCGCGTGCGAGTGCGCTGGCTCGGCTTTGACGGTAAACACGATTCGTGGATACATAAAAAAGATCTGATATAATAGCATTACCACAGTATTTAACCGAACGTAAACGAGTTAAGATGAAGATTGAACAACAATCGTTAAAGTTAAATGTTAAGAACGTAGACTCTGCTAAGTACAACGGTGAAGTTGCATATAATAAACACAGTCCACTGTTTCCAAACACAGTTCGATGTATCGTGTGCGGCGGGTCATGTAGCGGGAAGTCAAACGTTGCCTTTAACATGTTATTCGATTCAAACGGACTGCGATTTCAGAACCTGTACGTGTTCTCCAAATCGTTATTTCAACCAAAATATCGTATGTTGGAAGACGTTTTTAACGCTCTCGCTGACGAAGGAATGATGTACTTCACATACAGTGAAAACGATGAAGTACCACCTCCGCACGAAATTGTATCTAATTCAATCATGTTGTTCGATGATGTGGTATGTGAACGGCAGAATAACATACGAAAATATTTCGCTATGGGACGGCATAGCGGTGTGGACACTTTGTACCTTTGCCAAACGTATAGTCTGGTGCCAAAGCAACTGGTGCGTGATAATGCCAATTTCTTGGTTTTGTTCAGACAAGATGATCTCAATTTACGTCACGTTTACAACGATCACGTTAACACAGATATGAAATACGAAGAGTTCAAAGCGATGTGCGCCGAAGCGTGGAAGGATCGTTACGGATTCATAGTCATCAACAAGGACTCACCGATAAACGCAGGTAGATACAGAGTGGGTTTCGATCGTTTTATACATAAATAGAATAGTTTGTGCAAGAAAGTCATCAGTGTCAAGATGGATGACAAGCAATTGACACATGAAATCGATGCAATTAGCGATAACATAAGACAAAAGTATCGCGCGTTGAAACATGACATCAGAGAGAGCGATGAAGCGTTAACGAGAAAGTACAAACCTGTTTTGGAACCGTTAACCCAGATTTCGGAAAAGTTGAATGACTCCAGTGATAAAATAAAACAAAAAATAAAAGTTGAAGATGAAGATACGAAGGCAGCTGTTGAGACGAAAACACCATCACAACCTCGTTTCCTCAGAACGGAAGTGTTGGCACAAACGCCTGATGTCGAAACACCGAACGTAACTCTTGAAGAGTTTTTAACAACACCCGAAGGTCGACACGAAGCACAAGAATACGTTGAACAATCTGTCGAAGGTCCGCTCGCGAGGAAATACTTACTGCTCGCGTTGTCTGATGATCGAGATAAGAAGATGGATCATACGTACGGTGTTCGTAACGTTGAAGACAAATGGATGGTAGGCAATTCGGTGTTGGAGATCAATCAAGACGATAGCTTCTACATAGCTGGAAAACGATACAGAGGCACACCGGGCCTCTACGAACTTATGTTTATGAAAGAACCCGACAAGAGCGTCTACGATGAAAACGATTTAGCAGCGTACAAGTCTATACTGTCGGACACTAACGCTTATAAACGTTATTATTTACCCGGTGCTAAAGTAAATACAAACAAAGGTTTAAAGTACAGAGAGATAATCGCTCGATTGTTTCCACCACGCAGCGGACGTGGTATCGATTACGTACACTGGAACGATCCCAACGAACTAGTTGAACGGTTAAGACTGCTGGTAAGTTCAAAACGCGTCGGTCACACCGGACACGACAACGAAATCATCTCAGTAGTAGAGGAATTACGTGAAGCCAACATTATCGTATAAATTTTATGAACGTCGGTGTAACAACTCATTGACGTCAACACTGTCAACATGTGCGGGTTAGATTTGACACCTGACTTTGAAGTCGAAAACGAGAGACTGAAAACCTTTACACCATGGCCTGTGCATTTCATCAGTCCGACCGCTATGGTTGCCGCAGGCTTTCATTACACAAATGAAATTGACAGGGTTCGATGTTCATTTTGCGGTATAGAAATCTTTCGTTGGAAAGAGGGTGACGATCCGATTGTGTTACACACGCGATGGTCACCACAGTGTCGTTACTTAAAACGGTTAGCACATCATTTGTAGCGTGCAGTCGTACAATGGTTGTGGACAAGTTCGGGAGACATCAAAGCGCCGTGAGCGTGCGACGAGAAACAAAAAGACAATTACGCGATACTGTAGGATTTAAGATTACGAATGATGGGCATATAGATGTTGAAAACAAAAAGATCCGCAATCTGAACGAACCGGATGCAGCAAAGGATGCTGTATCCCTGAGTTATATGCAAACACATTGTCTGCTACTCGATGATGAACGTAAAAGCGTGGACGTTAAAGGGTGTAGATTGAAAAATGTTGATACTCCTGTAGACGTTAAAGACGTAGTCAACAAATATTACGTTGATGACAACTGTATACAACACTCGAGTCAAGAGAGAGGTGAGGTCATCGATGCACGAGATCGATGGGTAATCAACGTTCGAAGTCCGGAACAAGCGACCGATGCGGTCAACAAAAACTACGTAGACTCGAATGTCATTAAAAAAGTATCGAATAGCTATTTGTTTGGACAGAGCTGGTTGTCGGGAGTGAGTTCACCGATTTTTGCAGATGACGCGGTTAACGTAAAATACATGTTGCAGAACACCGTTAGCTTGGGCGAAGATGGTGTTTTCAAAGCAGCGGAAAAGAGAATAACAGACGTAGCGGATGGTTTTGCGGAGAGCGATGCTGTTAACTTACAACAATTAAATGACGTGAGACGATACGTAAAGAGCGAGATGTATAAAGTCGTTAAAACATTTCAGTATCAACTGGATTACTACTTATTGAAATTGTCTAAGCCACGTAGTTCAGAAGACGAGTGGACACTCGACACGAAGGAAATAAAAAGGTTAATAGATGAATACGATAAAAACACAGAAGAGAAAGACTGGAGATCGGTTTACGATGTACAACAACGTTAGGAGGAAAAAGGGGTGGGGCGTCGGAAACGTGCTTAAAAACGTTGTACCGTCCGTTGTTTCGTCAGTTATCAATCGAGCGGTGGACGCACTACCTGTCGAATTACATCTGCCGGGTTACAGATTCTGTGGACCGGGCACGAAACTCGAAGAAAGATTAGCGCGTGGTGATCGCGGAATCAACCAATTAGACGAAGCCTGTCGCGAACACGACATCGCTTACGCTCAATACAAAGACAACGAAAGTAGACGTATTGCAGATCGTAAACTCGCGGAAAAAGCGTGGGGACGGGTAAAGACGTTGGATTCGGGTATCAGCGAACGAGCTTATGCGACAGCAGTTGCAGCGGCCATGAAAGCAAAATCAGCAATAGGAAGCGGCCGACGTCGTAAAAATAAAAAGAATGTGAGTAGTCGTGGTCGTGGTGCTGGTGGTGGGATGAAAAAGAGGAGGAAGAGAACTGTCCGAACCGTTAGGAAAAAGAAGAGAACTGCGTCCGGATTGTATCTACGTCCGTACCGAAAAAACTAATTCACATACCGCTCCGCCCGTTGTCCGAAGATGAATTACGTGTATACGCAAAAAAGCTAAACATACCGTATTTTAGAGGTGTTTACATGCGTAACGCATTACCGGATACAGCGCCGTGGAAGAACGAAAGCGTCATCGTAAATTTGGACGACGAGAGCGGACCGGGAACCCACTGGGTATGTTACAAGAAGCGTGGAAATCGAGTACACTATTTTGACGGGTTCGGTAATTTACGTCCACCTCTCGAGCTGATGCAATATTTTGGTGATACAGCCGACGTTCGTTACAACTATGAACGGAAGCAACCTCCTCACACGGTCATCTGCGGTCATTTATGTTTAGACTTTTTATCGTCTTCTGATCAGTAAACTTCAGCATGTCGTCGCTAACGGTCACCGTGACGGGTACCGACGCTGCGAATCTCGTGTGTAACTTTTTCCCACCTCTCGAGTTATACGGTGAATGGTACGTTGGACTATTGGATTTTACATCGTATAATTCAATACCAAACGTTACTGAAGGAAAAAATAATGCATTTCCAGTAAAAATTTCCAAGGATCAGTGGTCCGTCATCAAGTTGCCTACCGGCACCTATGAAATCAGTGATATCGAAACGTATCTGCAGAAACAGTTAGGCGAGAGAACAATCAGTTTACGTCCAAACAACAACACATTAAAGTGTGAAATTTACTGTAAGCATGTCATCGACTTTTCGCATACACCGAATACCATTGCAAGTATGTTAGGATTCAAGGAGAATCAGCAGCTGGAAGCGTATAAAACACACGAGTCGAACGTACCCGTTGACATAATCAAAGTTAACACCGTTCACGTACGGAGTAATATCGTACAGGGTGCGTACAAGGACGGTCAGGAACAGCACACGTTGCATTCGTTTTATCCGACCGTGGCACCAGGTTTCAAAATAGTTGAAACACCGACAAACGTAATATACTTACCGGTAAACGTACAACGCGTTGACAACATCATATTGTCTCTCGTTGATCAGGACGGGGATTTAGTTGATTTTCGCGGTGAAGTTATCACGATACGACTGCATCTGAAAATATGGGATTGTATTTCGGACAAACGTCACCTGTAAAAAGGGAGTGTGTACGAAAGAAACATGGTAGTCGGTGTTCAACGTTGAAGCGATTGACATCAAGGAACAAGCGTTTCTTACTTTCACTTGGATTCAAATTATACGATTAAAATAATGTCGGGTGAAATTCTAGCTATCGAACGAGGAGCGGCTTTCGATAACAGAATCGTTGAGTTCGAATATCGTACGCACGCACCGTATGCTTCCACCCGATACGGTAACAACGATGAAATACGTATACCCATCCAACAACAGGATGTTTTCACTTTACCGGCGGAGAGTTTTCTGTACATCGAAGGAACATTGACCAAGGTTAACGCTACCGACACAGCGTTGAACGTGAAATTAATCAACAATGCAATGGCTTTCTTGTTTGAGGAGATCCGTTACGAAGTGTGCGGTGTGGAAGTGGATCGTACAAAAAACGTTGGAATTACGAGCACTGTGAAATTGTTACTATCGAGCAATGAGCATGAAAGAAAGCATCTAATCAATGCAGGATGGGTGACGACAACCGACGAGTCGTTGACAGTACACGAGAGTACCGGTGATTTTACGTTTTGTCTTCCGTTGAAAATGCTACTCGGTTTCAACGAAGACTATACACGCATCATGCTGAACGTTAAGCAAGAATTGATTCTGTTGCGTACCTCTACCGATCAGAACGCAATGGTGCTAAAAGAATCGGGTGCAACTGCAAACGGTAATCTCGTAATAAACAAAGTACACTGGAAGATGCCCTATGTGCGCGTGTCAAACAAGTACCGAATACCGCTATTGGAGCACATCGAGGAGGATCATGAACTAGTGATGCCGTTCCGCAGTTGGGAATTGCACGAGTATCCCGTTCTACCGACGACAAATCGACATTCGTGGACCTTGAAGACATCGTCACAGTTGGAAAAACCTCGGTATGTAATATTAATATTTCAGACGGATAGGAAGAACAATATAGCGAAAAACGCGTCGGAATTTGATCACTGCAATTTAACGAATGTCAAGCTTTTTCTGAACGATAAATACTATCCGTACGATAACCTGAACCAGGATATCGATAAAAAACGTTACGCCCTGTTCTACGACATGTATACACGTTTCCAAACATCATACTACGACCGTCGCAACAGAACGCCTCTTTTGACACCTAATGAATTTATAACGAAAGCACCGTTGTTTGTCATCGATTGTTCCAGACAAGAAGAACCAATCAAGTCGTCTGCCGTTGATGTGCGTTTAGAATTTGAATCCAGTAACAATTTTCCAGATAAAACCACCGCTTACGCTTTGATTATACACGATAGGATAGTACAGTACACAGCGTTGTCGAATACTGTTCATCGTTTGTCATAAAAAAACTTGTTCTCCCCTCTACTAGTTTATAAAGATAGGTATTAGCGATCTCTACATAACAACAACCTCAGTCCTTTTCAACGATGGAAGGTGACTGTGACAGCAGCAGCAGCAGCCATTGTGAGTATAACGTTTACTTGTCTCTTGCATATCCAATCAACTCGTACTCTAAGTTCGTTACCGTCGGACTGTGTAAAGAACTCAACTATGAACCGGGTGTTTTGTTTACAAACGGAAAAAAGAAACGTATATTACTTGACTTTTCTGAGTGGAATTACTTGTTGATCTTTCGTGAACAGTTACTATCCAGTATGTTATTGTACGAAGAAGGTGAAAACCGTGAAAAGAAGAAGAGTGTGATGATCAGTCGTAACTTTGGGAAAACGTTTGTTCGGATTAAAGGTAGTAAGACCGAAAAATTTGTTTTCACAGAACCCGAGTGGATCCGTTTTGGTTGTTTATTAACAGTACTAAAGAAATATCTTGTTCGCTTGTTTTATGATCAAGATCACTTCAAGTCGTACATTAATCAGGTAGTAGCCAAGGGGTGCTATGTACCACCATCCTTCTTTTTCCCCTCGTTTTTTCGATTGGAAAGCAGTCGTCACGACCAACAGATAACATTTGATCGTCTTTACGATGAACTGGTATTGGAAGGAAAAGTAGAGGGGGAATTTGAAAAAATTAACGTACTCGATGCGGACATGTGTCACTCGGAAAAATGAACTTGAATAGGACGGTTATTGCCGAGTTTGAAGCGTTTCGCGGTGACAAAAATGAATATGTAATCAAAGAGTTCGTTACAGTTGATATAACAACCGGACGTTTTGTTATCGTGTTGTTCGCTCCACCATACGAAAGTGCACGACTGCACCAGAAATTCCGAAAAATCAATGACTGGTTGGAAATACATTATCACAGGATACGATGGAACGATGGTAATGTACCGTACAAGAATATGGTACGCATCGTTGCAGACATTTTTTCAGATTATCCTGTTGTCTATACAAAAGGGTTTGAGAAGGCAAATTTCTTACGACAGTTGTATCATCATGGTGAGGTGATTGACTTAAACGATATTCAAGCACCTGTAGTTCCTAGATCCTTTGTACCCATCATACAATGTCCTGTTCCTCATCGTCAACCCGTTACCACTCCCCCCTTACACTGTGCATTACGCAAAGCTTTGTTTTATGCAGAATGGTTGCGGCAACGAAATAAAATATAGTCGGTTGTGAACATGTTTTCATCATGGTGTTAGTGTGAATGCTACGTGACAGAAATGTCCATAAACGTAGAATTAGGTACCGTAGTGTGTGCGTGAGTGTTAACCTTGACTACGTCACTGTCGCGGTAGAAATACTCATAAACGTAGTCCTGGTAGTTCGAGACGGGTCACTGGCACGGTAGATATACCTGTAAACTCGTCAAGAACCAGTATGGGTGTGAAAATTACTCATTACGGTACAGCAAATGTGAATACGCATCATGTATGAACAACATATTCACCCGATTAAAAAAATAAAAAAAATAAATAAAAAAGTAAATAAAAAAATATGTACTGCTTTTACACATTGGCTTAGCATTGCATAATGTATCTTTATTATTATCTACCACTGTACTAGTAAATAGTACAGCGATAGATAACGTGGAGTAGGCCTGCTTTACGAATCTGTAAAGTTGGGGAAACCACGTTAAAAAAAGCGTAGCAGGCTCTCATTCGCCTCCCTCAGGCTGCTAGGAAGAGGATGAGAGGTAAAAAAATAAAAGTATAACGAAATGTTTATTTATTTAATAATAAATAAACTTATATTGTGCTTTTATGATTTTACACATAGGACGACAGTAGATATCATTCGTCCACCTCATGGTTACAAGTAAGAGATGAGAAGTATAAGTACAGAAATAATTACAGTTAAGCGATAACGGCCCCTTGGTGTAGTGGATGCACGCCGGTTTGGTGTACCGGAGGTCCCGGGTTCAAATCCCGGAGGGGCCGTAATTTATTTTTATGTAAAAATTAATATCCAATGACATACCATTGTTACAGTTGAACACATGCGTCATGTGGTCGTACATTCCGGTGTTAAAATTTCGGACACCAAAAATTTCGGGTAACCCCATCCGTTGATTTAAACATTTCGGGTACTAAATTTCAGACACCGAAAATTTCGGGTACCCCCATCCGTTGATTTAAACATTTCAGACATCACGCCCTCTACGTCGTCGTCATGTGGGCGTACCCACAAATTTCGGGTACCCCCATCCGTTGTTTTAATCATTTAGGGTACCAAAATTCTGACATTAAAAAAATTTCGAGAGAGAACGATTATTTTGTTACATCAAAATAAACCAGAACGCGGAAGTGTTTTAACATTCGGACACCAGCTGCCAGGGCCTCTGTCATGAACTGGAACCCGGTTAGGGCGTACCCACAAATTTCGGGTACCCCCATCCGTTGATTTAAACATTTCGGGTAACGGTACCCGATACCCCCAAAATTTCGAGTAACGGTACCCGATGACATAGCCTCTGCGCGTCCGGGCAACCGCCGAATTCCGGGTACCCCCATCCGCTACACATTGTTTTCGGCTACCAAATTTTGAACATGCAGAAACCACGGCCTTCGTGACGTCTTGAAACAGGTTTTAGCCATGCGGACGCCAGCGACTTGAGCCTCTGTATGACGTCATGAACTGGAACACGGTAGTGTTTCAGTCACACATACACACACATACACACACACACACAAAACAGTGACGTCACATGGACAGCTCGGACACCAGCTGCCAGTGCCTCTATGACGTCATGAACTGGAACCCGGTAGTGTTTTCGTTCGGAACCCAGAAGTGTTTTCGAACACTCACTTTCCCTCTACTATATATACATATATATGTATCCATATATACAACAACGACGACCAGGAGTAATAAAGCTTCGTACACTCTGAATCTGTCTTCTCAGAGCCGATACGGAAGGACTGCTACTTTTCAAAAGGACCGAGCTGTGTCTCTCGCTAACTTTTCAATTTCGGTCTTCTTACACGTTAATTTTTACTTCGTACTTCTGTCTCATTTCGGCAAGAACACTACAGCTCTCAATTATGTGTTTCACTCTAATTAACGTCCCTTATGTGCATACGGGCTAATACAAATCGTATTAAGCATTTCGTTACTAACGGCTTAGCATTTTTGGCTCTATAGATTCTGAAATAGGAGAAAATTTATGATGCACTTTATATTCAGCATTATGCAACAAAACAACTTGTGTTATCTAGGTAACTAGTTAAGTGGTAACAAGTATATTACTTCATATTCATATTCATAACTTAAGTGGGAACTATGAGACCGTTAGATTAATGAACCCAATCGCAGACTGGTGATCCAACCTTGTTCATAGTGGATTCATTGCCATTTACGACGCTTTGTTTTACTACATAAAGTTTGTTATGTAACAGATACCCATTTCTGCTGGCATCAACAATTCTGGTTGTGGCAGCTACCTTGCGTCATTAAGTCGCATTTCGATTGCATCTAAGTTTAAGCTCTCTGTAGTACTTTTCCCTTCAGCGTAACCTTCTTCATTACCTTGGACAACTACATGATCCGGACGCCTTGGTAAAACCATTGATGTTTCATTGAAGGATGTTCTCTATGCTGGATGTTGATGATTCAGTTACTTATGCCAGCGCTTACATTTGTGGCTTCTTCGGCAAACCTTCCTTCTTGCGTTTGATATTACCGAGTTTACCAGTTCACACAGATTTGTGAAATTACTAGCAAAATTGACCTAAGAAGTAGGAGCTCATCTCCTGGTCATCCCCTGGACACGTTTCTTCCTGTTTAGAAAATCCTCTCTGGTGCATATCGGGTGATGGACGGTGGTACCCTCTTACCGTCGTAATAGTTATGTTACAGTACTCATTTCAGAAACTGAAAGCAAAAGGTTAAATTACACTTCTTTTCAGATATAATTTGACCCCAAAAATTTATAAGTTTCCAATTTGTTTTTATGAAAGTAACTAACATTTTATGATTAGTTCTTATATATTGACGTCCTACATTTTTGATTATAAACATCCTGTTAATAGTATGCAAGCTGTTAATAGCGTATTGTTCTGTTTATGTTACTGTAGTAGATAAAAGTATACGCACATTAATTTACAAGGATAATTATGTATTAATAATAATATGTATAAAATATACATAGTATACATAACATAGTGTATACGTAGTATATAATACTACATAGATAATATTATCTATGTGTTATGCAGAATTATGTATTATGTGTTACTTACAAATAATAATAAATATAATAAAAATAACTATATTATTAATAATAATAAAATAATCATAAATCAGTTAGCGTGTCCTTAGTTAAGGAAGTATGTCATTATAGTATGTGTTGTTTTGATACACTGATATCAAAGACTAATGTCCTCTAACCCGATTATCCCAATTAACTCGATTACGGAACCTGATTATCTCTCTAGCAGTTAACCACTAAATTAGTTTATTCCATCATTGTACTAAATAACATTTAATTCTTTACATCAGGTTTTCATAAACAGTAATATCTTTCTTATAATCGTTATTGAAATATAATTTTGATATTTTCTTTATTGAAAAGTTTAAAGATAGACAATAAAATGCTTAAGGAAAGGTAAGCAAGTGTTTTTGCTTATATGACTTGTTATCCAAACAAAAAACATATTCAACGTTTAGTAGACACATTTACGACCGCGTACAGGAATTAAGTTAAGAAACATATAGGCCTACACGTAAAGAATTTGTCACACATAAGGCCCCCCGCAAATTTGTCATGTTTGCCATTAGAAATAGTAGAGATATTTAAGGACCAATTCATTTGTTTAAGGAACCCTAACCAAAAATTGCAAATTTTAAAACGAAAAATATTGTACTAGTATGTTAATATTTCAGCGGCATATAATGACGAAAGTAAGTTTGTTTGTATACCTCAAAGAATTGTGTAATTTTAGCATAAACTTGTTCTGTAATTGCAATATTCTGTTGTGCATAATTTTATTATAACTAGCTAGCAACTTCCAACGGGTGTCTAAAGTAAAGCTTAGATTGTGCAGTAATTTACTCTTTATTCCAAGTCGCATCTCCACTTCATTTACAAAACTTACTGGGCACTGCCACTCCTGTCATCTTTAAAAGTAATCTTTTTACTAATAAGCTGAGTTCAATAATTGTAAAGAATAACTACAAAACTTAATATGCTATGACGTGTACGTATGATGTTAAAGACATTACATATTAACTGAAATGATACAATAAATCTAAACATTTTTTAATTTATTTCTTTATATTAATTAGTATACTTATATAACGTGCTTCAATTGGAATTTAATAAATAATAGGTGAAATAAAATTAATGATTAATCAATGGAAATAGAGGTAATAACTACAAACCTTGTCTACGTCTGAAGCTGCAAATTAAATATCCGTTAGAAACAAATCTAGGAAGCACAACGTAACGTTCAAAATGTAACTGAAAATTAATTTAACTTAAGTAGATTAAGTTGAATCTTGGCAAATAATTGTATAAGAAATGTAAATTATAAAGTCCACTAATTTGAAATTCTGTAAACACCACACTTGTCTAGAAGCAAGAAATTTGTTTCTCAATTAGTAATTATTTTCCTAGTACTATACACCGGGCCGAGGAATACAAACTTCATTTCCTAGTTTCAAATTTCTAAAATGCAATTGTTCCCAAAGCCAAGGAAATACTGACTTGTCTGAATTGCAGTATGGTCTATGGCAATCATTTTTCCTGAGAAACAAAGTTACTAAGGGCCGTTAACAATAATGTAATTCCGACTTGTTTTAGATAGAATGTTCACTAGTCTATGTAACAGTAGGTCATGTACTGTTTACCCGGCAGGATGACGCAATTCGGAATGTTCTCTCTGTTCTCGCTGTTCCTGCACTTTTGTAAGGTATTTCTTAACTATCTTTCCAACACCTAGAAATCTTCTAACCAACTTTACGCATCATGAGACATACACGGCTAATATATTTCGTAAGAAATCGGTCACATTTGAGTTTTGGGAGATCGTCAAATGATAAGGAGGGAAGGTGTTCTAATAGATCAGTATTTAACTACTGCGTTACTAGATAACGGTATTTAGTGAAACTGATCAGTACTAACTGTTTATTTGTATTGCGATCCAGTGCAGTTTTACTTACTCGATGACTTTTATTGTTTGTTGCCAGAGCACGTACTGGACAATTGTAGAAGAATAGTAATAGAAGTGTCGTTTAAGAAACGTTTGGTTAGCAACTGTGTGTACGGATTCATACACACCGGACAATACTCTGGCTTTCAGTAATACGTTCCATTGGTACAAGATAACGATTCACACTATCGTCGTAATAATACTACGTCGCTAATGTAGTACGTTATTAACGATGTTTTTATTGCAATTGTTGCTTTGGTACTGACGAGGTAATTCTAAATCTGTAAATGAAGTTCTTCTCTTTCTTAGAGTATGTGACTATAAAAATTAATCTGTTAGAAAATTTTCGTTCGTAGTTAAAGTAATGATATACGAGAAACGTGCCCAGTGACTTATATCAATACATTAGAAGTTTTTAAATTTTTATATGTAGTGTTTATCTACATGTAGATAAAATTTTTACTACATTCATCGGTAAAAATTTGATATACACTTCGTATATTCTGTAAGGTATTTTTAAGATATACTTGCAAAACATATTTTCTAACACTTCAATTTAAAAAATCGAACATTATTACAATCACTTCAAAAGTTGGGTACAAAAGTAGAGTAAAAATAATTCTTCCTTTAACGTCATTTAACATACACGTAGCGTGGTCAGCCGACAAGCTACATGCGTGGGTGTGTAGCAATACTATAATTCTCTATAATTAATAAGGAACTCATGTGTTTCTTCTTCATGCGCGAGCACAGTTGTCTAATGTTAAGAGTGAAGTTCATTACTGTGTTGAGTAGTAAGTGCTCATTACAAGTTTGTGGCCGGTAAATCTGACATCTCCTTTCATATCTGCACTAAACCAACCTTAAATCTGAATACACATCATATCGGCCATGTAACGTCAACTATGGAGCAAACGAAGTTTCATTAGCTATTATACGCGTACGCCTAAATACGTAGAAGAATACGTAAAAAGTACTACATGCCTACAAGAAACATAGGACGCGACGTAAAAATTGTCTTTTTGAGCTAAATTATGCATCACCTGCACATTTGTGTACTTTTTTTTCGATAGACATCACAGTTCGTTTCAAGTATTATAGAGTTACGCACTTGTTCCGTTGTAAAATAATTTAGTGCCATAGAAGAGTAGCCCATATGATATAAAGACTTGCCCTCTTTGATTGCATTGCCAGTAAACGATCAAAATTTATGTAAAAAATAAACGTTTTAAGATAATGATTTATTTGGAATTAAGCCACTGAATGTGAGACCTGTCTCCTCAAAACAGAAATTATTTTCGTTTCTTCACTTAAGTCACAGACTAAAAATTTCAGTATTTATCATACAGTCATTTGTAGGAATTTATACATTCAGCCAACAAAAATCTTATTCAGTATTTCTTTACTAACGGCTTAGCATCATTCTCTCTACAGATTCTGAAACATCAGTAAATTTATTATACACTTTATGTTCAGCAACAAAACAACTTCTTTTGTCTAGGACTTTCCATATTATATTCATACTTAAGTGATAATAAGTATTTTGAATGTGTGTTTGGGCGCGTTCGAGAGAGGGCAGACAGAGGACCAGAGAAAAAGATATGGAAGAGATCAAACAAAAGAAACAAAATCAGCAGAAATCGAAACAATTTAAATGAATAAATAAATAACTTTAGTACATAACCTTAAAAGAACAGAAAACCAGAAATTTTCCATTCAAAATGTTAAAGTACATTTCGGCTTTACACAACAATTCTAATAATCAATCTAAAATAAATAAAACTAAAACATTTTAAAACATTTTTGTTTGTTAACGGTCCAAGTCACGTGTTTTAATTTCTTATTTTCTTACCTTTGTTAGGTCCGTCTTGTGACTTTTATCTTTAGAATAAAATTAGTGTGACGCGTTTCGGGTCATCTGACCCATCCTCAGACACTTGCTCGAAAAGAGGTCGTCATATATTAAAATTCAATTAAAATAAAAACACACATATGTAAATTCATTGTCAATAATTAAATTATCAAAAGCATAAATAACACTGTTGTCGTGGTGCACCACATCATCTTATTGGATGAACCCACAAGACGTCAATTAAAGCCCATAAATGCAAGAGCACCCATGCTGACTGGTCAACCTAAGCTGCATAAAACGGATATTCCGATTAGACCGCTGGTAAATTTGACCACAGCGCCAGGATATAAAACAGCAAAAAAGCTAGCGACAATAATTAAAGAGAACATCGTTTTAAATAATAATCGAACTATTATAAACCACTTAGATTTCATAAACAAGATACGCGATATTAAAAGTTCACCTAATTATAAATTAGCTTCCTTAGACATTGTTAGTTTATATACAAACATACCTGTGAAACAAACTATAGATATTTTAATCAACAATTTACTAACTACTTAAAAGCTGCACACACAAAAGATACAAGAACTAATACTCTTATTGAAAACTATTTTACAATAGAATTACTTCACATTCGACGACGGTTATTATTTGCAAAGAGACGGTCTCGCCATGGGGTCACCGCTATCCGGCATATTAGCAGATATATATTTAAATTATTACGAAAACAATTTCTTTTTCAATAATAACACATTTGCAAATAATATCATTTATTACGGCCGATACGTCGACGACACATTTTGAATATTTAATGGTTCTCTGCGCCAATTGAACAACTTGAAGAATGTTTTAAATGCAATAAATAACAATATCCAATTTACAATGGAAACCGAGACTGAAAATGAAATTTGCTTTCTAGAATTAACAGTCATCAAAAATAGAGGTAACCTGAAATTTAAAATATATCGTAAACTTACTACTACTGACGTAACCATCCACGCTGAGTCACATCACCCATATCCACAAAAATTAGCTGCTTACAGTAGTCTTGTATACAGATTACTATCCGTTCCTCTTGAAAAAGATGATTATAACACTGAGCTAGATATAATTAAACACATAGCCACGAAAAATGGATATGATCATCATATTATAGATAATATTATCAAGAAACAAAAAACCAGATTATCGAGAAAAACACATAGTATGCAACCAACAACCAAATATGTTTCCACCATATTCACAGAAATAATGCCAAAAATACTAACTCCTACTTTTCATAAAATAAGATATAATATAGTTTTCAAGACCTGCAATCAAATATCAAATCTAATACGACATAAACGTCATGTCCCCACTAAGACAAGAACAGGTATATATAAATTAACATGTGACGATTGTGATTGTTACTATGTGGGTCAAACGGGGCGCCCATTTATAAAAAGATTTAAAGAACACACCCCTCACAAATCAATTAGTAAAAATATCGGCTTCCTAGATAATATTAAATCCAATTATGCTCGACACTTGATAGATAATAATCACTCATAAAGAAGTTTTGACACAAACTTCATACCCCTACATTTGTGTGACAAAGGACTCAGGATGAATGCACTTGAAGAATTTGAAATATACAGGGGTCTTAACAACCCTATATATAAGAACAACATATTGAATGATAAATTGAATTTCAAAAGCAACCCGCTATATGATACAGGAATACTAGCGCTCGCAAAAACAAAACGTTGAAAAGTTACACTACTCAGTATCGATCGGTAATCGCGTGGTGCACCACGACAACAGTGTTATTCATGTTTTTGATCATTTAATTATTGACACTGAATTTACATATGTGTGTTTTTGTTTTAATTGAATTTTAATATATGACGACCTCTTTTCGAGCAGGTGTCTGAGGATGGGTCAGATGACCCGAAACGCGTCACACTAATTTTATTCTAAAGATAAGTCACAAGACGGACCTAACAAAGGTAAGAAAATAAGAAATTAAAACATTTTGTTTGTTTTTAAAAAATATATTCTAAATTAGTCCAATTGTATTGAACTCATCAACTTAGGATCTACGTATTAATTATGCTATGCCTAATTGGATTTCAAATATATTGTGCTTGTGCTATTACTATACTTGAAACTTCAAAGTAATTAATCTGTTATTTGTTATGTTCTTTTTATAGGAATATTATTATTTGTTGAATTCGAAACTGAGCCAATCGGTAACTTGGTTTGTAAACAGACAAAATAAGACTATTGTATCATGCATTTATAATCAACAAAACACTGTATGTATAATTATGAAAGCGCAGCCGCGATAAACCATTGCACATACTTGTTGTTTATTTTAAAGTACTTGTTATTGATAACATCCTTCTACTTTATTAGTGTTATGTTAATTATATTTGAATCCAATCAACAAATTTATTTATTTTGTCACCAAATCCCACCCAGCTCGTCAGAACCTTTCTATGTGTGTGCCCAGATCTTAAGAGAGTTGAGATATTGTTGTCAGTGTCAGTATACTGTCGAAATTTTATCACAGTAAACCAAACGTTCCCCAGAATCTGATCCTATAATTACAGTGACTCATAGCCGTCCCGCTTTATACATTACTCTTAGTAATGATAGAATATTTTTCTGCATT
Organism: Magicicada septendecula; assembly: GCA_034769895.1. NCBI lineage: Eukaryota > Metazoa > Arthropoda > Insecta > Hemiptera > Cicadidae > Magicicada > Magicicada septendecula. The sequence continues at coordinate 307,518,852 of CM068367.1, read as the reverse complement.
TTGGAGGCAATTTAACCACGTTATCTGTCAACTGTATCATCCCACACAGGTGGCGAATTCTGTCCTTTGAAATTCTAAGAAGGACTTTTTAAAAGTAAAAACGCAGACAAAAAACGGACTCCTTGGTGGTCAAAAGATGAGCTCTGGTTCAGAGTTCAATTCCATTGCCGGCGACAGTGGTAAGTCGGCTTACAGTGACGACCCTTGTGCTCAGACCACGAAATGTGCCGATTGTAATAGACAACATTCATTTAGGTCACGCAATTGTTCTATTTATTCTATTTATACGTGGTCATATCTATTCATGAATTAAGAAACTTGAGAAAAGTCAGCTTCCCCGTCGCAAAGAAACTTGTGTGCCCAGACAACTAGGCCATAGTAAGCTATGTACAGGCTGTCAAATCTACGGTATCCTTTGTCAAGGAAATACAACCTACTGTTATATGTTTTATTAAGAAGTACTTTATCGAAGTAAATAAGAATCCAGAAGGAGGTAAAGATATTACGGTTGAGACAGACACGCGCGTATGCCTGGAAACGTCGGGTCTCTGAAAGAGTTTAACTCTTTCGTCAAGAAGGGCGGCATTAAGCCTCGTAACTGCTACTACTGTAGCCACCTCCTGTGGGATGGAATAATAGCTCCAGATAACATTATTGGAGCCATGCTAAGAGGGGAGGACGTCTGAATCATGTGCCACATTAAGCAGAGATCATCTTCCGGGTGAATAAAGGGGACTTAGCGGGTCTTTAGAGTAAATAAAAGTAAATGTGTGCCCATTGGACGCAGCAAAATGGACTAATCTGAAGTAGTGTAAAAAACGGGACAGCGATCTTTCGATACAGGAAGGGATTTAGTGAGTAGTCAACTTAAGATGGGATTCCCTCACTTCGTGCGTAAATGGACTTCCTCTCATCCTAAAAAGAAACTTTATTAATATAACTTCATTTTTATTGTCAGCATGATCCATGTTACTTAACTACAAACCATACAGATCGAGACACTTTATTATGTTATTGTCAGTTGTTTGCGTCTTACCTTTACATTATGTTGGTGTAGATAAGACTTCTGGGAAATGCACAGGAGTATTTTTAAAACAGGTAATATGACGTAGACATATCATAACGCGCTTCATTGACGAAAATCGATTCACACTTAATTTTTACCGAAATTACTACTTAAATCAAAATATGAAATTGTTTGTGGGTTTTGTGCACACCCAAGACTACAAAAAACGTATTTATATAAAGAGGAGGACTCTTGTGTGTACGCTTCTAAAGCGGTTTGTAACTGTCACTTACAGGAGCTCTCGCAACTGCAATGAACAGTTGTTACTCAGCTCGTTGACATTGTAATGCTCTGTGTAGATTATTTCTTTTTGTGTCCGTTTTCGAAGAATTTTACACACGGTTTTCATATATTACTCTGAGGCATAAAACGAAACGTACTATATTAAAATGTGATAGTTTAGTAAAATATATTTCATTAGGTATTTCAAAAGAAATTTGTTTTTACATCTTTGATGACACGAGATATAAAGTAATTCGTATGAGTAATTTCTTGTAAGACAGTGGCGATGATAACCGATGCTATTCTCTATCCTGTGCTGTATGTTATGCTAATGTCGGTAAACCTTTACTGCAAAGAAATTACAAGATTTGTTATTACATTCTAAGACAGCCATTAGTGTTCTACATTTATTTCTGCTTCAGTATAAAAATTATCATACTGAGGCTTTGATAATGTTTATACAAATGCTGTTGACGACTTTATAAATTAAAGCAATCAATTGTTAGTAAACGTTTTGCACCATGAGCTACTTTATGAGTGTAAAACGAGAAGTATCACGTTAACAAGTAGTTATTTACTATAAGCTTAAAAAGATATAGAGTTATAGGTTATCATAAATAGAGTTAGTCTTCTTCTTCCATCAGCAAATAAACGAATCGCCTTTATCAGTCCCGAAGGAATTACAGCAGCTATAGATCAATACCATGTATTAGCAAATAAGCAAATAGAAAAATAAATACAAAAGTAAGATAATTTTATGACTTTCTATTTCGACAGGTTTCCTATTTCTGTAGTGACAATATTTTGGTTGGAATGAGTAGGTCTAAATTTTCTTACGGCGTAAATCTAACTCTAAACCGCTTTACTTTTGGTTCTTCCCTAGGTGAGGGACCCCTAGTTGTCTTCATAATGTATGCACGGAAAGAGCATTTTGTCAAAATGATGCGTTAGTGTGGTGTGCAGTCTACAGGAGAATGTCGCACGAGCACCACTTTTCAAACCTATCACGTTACGGTCTGAATGTTTAATACTACGTAAATAAATTAATTAGAGCCGTATTCAAATACAGAAAAATCTAGTGTACCCATGATTTATTTTCGTCGATTTACACCACATTTGCACAAACTGTTCAAATTGTAGCCACAGCATATTTCAGTTTACACCGATTTTGTGGAATAAGGCATTTTATTCTACACAGTTCTTCAGGATTTCAGTGCTAATTATAAAGACGATGGAGGAAGCCAGAGAATTTCCTAGGCTGATTGATACGACTTATTACTTTTTAACTGTTAGTCCGTAGTTTCAAAAATAGTTTATAAGCTGTAAGCGTACAAAACAAATCATAAAATATATTTTGATAATTTATTAAACCTCATAATGAATTGTACAAATAAGGAAAATTGTGCCCTCAAAAACATTTAAATTATAGTTTCAACGTGGTTGTGCCAACTAAATTATTTGTGGTAGAACAGAGTTTCAGTTGTTACGTGTGAGAAAAAAAAAAGAAAATCAAGAAGAAAAATAAGAAGAACAACCAGATCAAGAAAAAGAAGAAGAGAAGATAGATGTTAATGGTGTTGACGACGAAAATGCTGAATGGGATTAGGTAAGAGGCTCTCTGAAGTATAAAATATTTACAGAATAATTGACCAATAATATTGCGTCACTGATTAGAATTTAATATCACGTTATTCTGAATAGTGTTTTGTGTACTGAGTATGGTCATTTAATGTTAATTCAGAGCGAGCCATAAGTCGCGTTACTTTAGATGCTTTCCTTAGTTTAGCAGTGACCGTGAATTAATGAGAGGTTGTATGAGGTTTGGTCATTACTTAGTCACAGTGTTAAGACATTTGGTTATTATTACCAGTACTTATATATATGGAAAATACAAAAATGATTAATATATCTACAAATATATGAGTATTGTGTGTTTGTGTGTGTGTGTGTGTGTGTGTGTGTTGTTACACAAATATAATAATAATGAATATACGCATATATTGTCATTTGTGTATTAATGAGATCTAATTATCAAATTTCATTTCTACAATATTAATTACGTGAATTTATTAATTATATTGCTGTTGTAGTAACACTAATAAATTTCTTTTCTCTAAATCTCTCAATGTAGCTATTATGTCATTGTAGCGGAAATCTCTGTTTTTTCGATAATTTTTCCAAATCGCTTGTACTACACTATAAGTTGTTTTACGATATAACAGTTCCCTGTTGTCCACTACTGTAGGTATCACGTCACCTTTTGCAACCACCAAAACTACGCTGTATATTTACAAACTTTCACGAAGATGGCATGGATTTTACTCAGTAGAATAAAGTATCTAAACACCATAGTATTCGTTAACACAACTATAGTATCGGTTTCAATCGCCAATTACATCATATACAACAGCTATTTAAGTCTACGATTGTCCGGCACACACTAATGTAACAAGAAATACACATCACATAATTAACGCTTCTTCTTCTTATCTGGCGTTACAGGTTTTGGGGGGCTTTAGCGTCCTCACCAATACGCTTCCATGCTTCCCTGTTCTACGCCTTGCCTCTCTATCCAACATTATAAAATAATGTGGGTCACCTACATTATATGCTCACAACAATTCAGACATCATAAACACAGTTAACCTTTTTTAAAAATGTAACTCTCCAATAACGGATACCAAATCGCATATTTACCGCTAACTACCGGTAACACGTCTTATCGCTTCGATTTGTAATACATAAACTCGAAACCCAAGTGGCCAAACTCTTTTGAAACACCGCCCTTACCGTCAGCTCGTTTGGAGAAGAACATTATCAGATTGCCTTAGATGTCAGTAAAATGATTGACCAAACGTTGGAAGGCGTATTAACGTAGAGAGAAACGAGATGCTTGACTAATTATCGTCGCATGTAACTACTAATAGCACGTTTTACGGCTTCGACTAGCAACAGACCAACTTGAAATGCAACTGGCTGGCCACTTCAGTAACACCGCTTTTATATTCATCCTGTGCGGCGGAAACCACTACCTGATTACCTTAGCAGATACAACCTTTGGAAACCATAGGAAGCAGAGGTTAGGTGAGAGCGTCAAATCATCGTGCTGGTCACACAATGCGTCCAAAGCATCACACACTGAGCGTCTCAGCGTAACTGTATTCTTGACTATCCGCACATCGTTAAATAATGTGTCATCATGATTTTGTAATCAGCAACACACTCGGAGACTATGTGCTTGTGCGCTTTCGCTATAACATTACGTTCCTCTCTACATGTTTTGAAATAGAAAAAAGATCAATTAGCATCTGAAATATATGTTACATTTTAAACAACATTTTAATTTAATGTTTATTGAAATTATAATTGTTATATTAAAAACTTTGTTTATATGTATCCTGTTGTCAGCTAAACTGATAACCCATATGTAAAACTTAGTGTTTGTGTTATAGTAATGTTTTTCACAGAAATGTTTTTTCTATTTACTCGTCAAATGTGTCAAGCAAGGTATACTTTAGAAATCTAAAACATAGACAACTACTTCTTTCTAATCAATCAAATTCAAGTATTAAAAAAATTTGAATTTCCTTTGTTATCGGTGGCGTAGTTACAGGTCCCTCTTTATTTTACTCAGATATCTGTGTTTCATTAGATTTGTTGCAAGACTTGTACTCAAAAGAACTTAGTATCAGTCTACTTAAAGGTTAACGACTTCTTTTTAATATAAAACAATAATAAATTGTAATACATGAAGAAACGTTGAATATAAACTAGGTCGTAAAATAGGTTACTACTACTATATTAAAAAAATTTTAAATCACTTTAATTACACAACTGTAAAAGAAGACGGTGGCTGAGATTAGAAAAGTGTTCATCTCCCATTTGCTTGTTGATACTGAGTACTTTAAGAACTTGCGTATTGCCTAAACTGACAGATGTTATGTCGTATTAAAAATGAATACCACATTAAAAAATGCATCTATTTTATTAAATTAAAGATAATTATATAGCTACTACATAACGCATAAACAAACAAATGAATCTAATATCGAATTCAAATTTACATATATCATACAGACCATAAGATCAGGAACTTAGCAGCACAAACAGTTAAAGAGTAATAGAACGAATAACTGAAGGTTCTCATATTAACCTTACAGTAGTAACGCACAGGAAGTTTTTGTATTGTCGTTGCTTAACTTCTGACGTTTTCCAGATACAGGCAAACTCTCTCAGGCGGAGTTACCAATGTGAATAAGTTTATTATTCGGGCTGTTAAGTCGTAGTCTACAAAACTCACTTGGTAAAATGCCAAACGTTTTGGATGTACCCACGTCGGTCATCATCAATGGAGCTGGAATTAACGTTTTATATCTCCGCTAAAACTAAGTTAAGGTTTTATAACAGCTTGATAATAATCTTAGTCACATTCAGACATTTTTCATTGAATACTTTACATTTTCCTTAAATCCGCCAATATTTGAACTGAATTCCAAGTGATGTCATCAGTTCTGTATAGTCCTGCGTATATATTTTTCAAATACTAAATTTTGTCGAACGTTTTATGTTGACGATGATTAACAATGTTTTATGATTAGATAAATATATATGTGGGCAACAGAAACGTAAGCTGCAAGGCGTCTAGCATATCACTCCACTTCGCTGAGTTAAACGCGTTTTTGACATACAGCGTTACCAAGAGACATACTGGCCGCAAGAAGTGGTTTCCTCGTTCTGTTGCCCTTGCGGATTCAACTACTTTATTAACTGAATCTACTGTAGACCTGCCCTACCGAAAACCATATACTTATGTAACTTAATACATATACTTATGTTAGTAATATATAATACTGTCCAGTTTATTAAATTGTTTTGAATTTTATGTTTAAAGTATGTCACATCTGTCTAGCAAATACGCCCCACAATCAAAAATTTTTGTTATAACGTAAAACGTACAAAAATAGAATTTATAAAGTAGATTAATCTATTTTAGTGTGTGATGGTGACTCTTTGGTAAAAAAATAGAGACAGAAAAGAGAAGCGTTTGCTCTATTTTCTATTTTGATTTAAATAAGAATCTAGAATATGTTGAAAAATGTTGCATTGGTCGAAAAGGTAACCATCAAACGGGTAGTAGCAGCATGAATAAGTCTCACTTTTATTAATTTCTGAATGAAATCACCATATCACGATCGATTTTAACTTGGGTTACTAATAATAACTGAGGGCACTCCTTCGGTATCTGAAAAAGTACGTCAGCAGCTTGAAAGAGAAAATTCCTGTTTTCTAGCTATGAAAAGCGTTAATATTCTAATTTTTGTCTCATTAGTTTCCTCACATTCAATAATTTATTAGCCGTTGACTTGCAAGTACATAACTGATTTACAAAAATCAACTCATCATAATACTTCTTTTTACGTGGGACATTGTGGAAAATTAATGTTTACCGGAGAGGGGCGTATTCCTACGATCTTTGGGATTCGCATCCACCAAAATTACAAACCCCTTTTCCATGGCACGGATCCATGTCGGGACTCAACTTTCGCAGTACCTCAGGATCATCCCATTTGTTCTCATCCACGTGGGCATTCAACTAATTTAAACTTTCAGCATGTCTCAGTTACCTGTTTTCTGCTATTCTGTCAGCGACCCTAGCAAAATAATTTCCTTCTTTCTTATTCTGCCTCAGAACCTTCTTCGTGTAGGTTGATAAAATATCCCAGTAGCGTTCTCTCTCCAAAACGACTTCAGTCGGCGTGATCTGATCCACTGCATTTCCCAAAATTGACCTCTTCCTTTTCCACCTACCACAGGTGAAAACGTGTGATGCACATCCTTCAGAACCAGTTTACAGGAAGTGCAGTGTTTTGTCTACTTTCCCCATTGTTCAGAGACGATTCCGAAACGGGCCGTAACCAGTTAGAAACTGTGTCACAAAGTAATTCTTGTCTCCACGATCGCGGCCAGTCCACTCAGTTAACTGCTTTACGTGCCTAGAGCCATCTTTCCTTCGTGTCAATTGACCATATTTCCTGCCGCAGAACCATAATATGCCCCCTAGTAACCTTTGAGCTTGTGCTTTCCCTACTTTACCTTTTTTCTTGCAAACCTGTTTCCGCTCCTGCGCCTGCAGATCGATTGAAATTATTCTCGTTACTAAAAATATCTCGGACTCTGAGACCGTGCGGTAGGAACAAGTCATTCTGAGCTCGCCACTTAGCTGCTCTGCAGACAATCGTCTTCTGTATTTCTCGAATTTGAGTGAAGTATTGTAGAAATATTGGTTGCCCACTATCCAGGGTCAGTAGGGGAAGGTTGCCATCAATGGACCGGTTCCATGGATGGAACTCTTACGTATTTCCTCTACCAAAGCGTGCACATGCGCGGTAGTAGTTGTAGAATCTTTGTTTCCTTCACGCCAGCTGTCTGCAGTGCTGTAAACGAGTTGGAGTTGCGTCGCTGCGAGATAAAAATTCAGGTAAGATTTCTGTACTCTGTGCTATAACTATTAGTCTTTTTTAATATCAGTTATCACGAATTATATATTACTGAACAATTTCACATTTTGTTGACATTAAAAGCAGTTTCTAAAGTTCTAAATTTTATATTGGTTGTTCCAATTTGAATCGTCATTTCGGCTGTGTTTATCTAATTAATCCAATATGGCGAGTTGCCAACATTGGACCACTTGGCGTTTCCATGAATGGAGACGTGAGTTTATCAGGTGGTCCATTCATGGAAACGTGAACAAATGTTTGAATTATTATTATTTTTCTTGACATGCTTTACGTTAAGTATCTTTTTTTTTATATTTTGACTACAAGTGAGACTAAATTTTATCATTTTAAGTTTTACCTCTTACATGGGACACAGAAACCTTGTTTGCTTGGTACTTTTCAATTTACTGATATTTTGTGATAGGCCTGTTAGTAAATTTTATTAACCTATAATCTACTGTTTACAGTACAATTAACAACCTGTTAAATTGCAAATATTAATTTTTATAACGCTAAGAATGTAGGAGATGCGAGGAAATATCGTATTATTGTGTGTGAGTTGGTAGCTGCGTCAGTGTCTAGAAAACCTGTTATAATACTCAAATATACACTGTGTTTAATGTAAGTGCTATTTTGTTTTACAAATAACCTAACTATTAGCTTAAAGTATAACCTACAACTACATATAAACATTTAAACTCTGTAGACTACCTTGAAAAATTTACATCATTATATTCTAGCCCGAATATTGTAGTCATTTGAAAATAAGTTTATAGCAACAATCGGCAGCAAATTGAAAATAAAAACATTTGAATACAAACATATTGAGTCTTCCTGTACTATGATAACACTAATAAAATTATAGCCTTACACTTTTAGTCACAAGGGCGTTAGGTTCCTACTGTTAACATGTATGGCACTCAGGTTGAAGAGTAGATAGATATTTGATTGTATTTAAAAGCTGAAATTAAATTTATTAATTTTAAATAGTAATCATTGCAAAAAAGCCTAAATACACAAAATATTGTAGTAGCTTGTATATAAATTAACATACTACTGTAATTTTCGTTTTTCAGAAAAATTCCAAATGGAGTGAAATATGGACAATGGAGTACCGAGACAATGGAACGTGCTATCGCAGCCTTTCGTAACGGAGACATGGGTTTGAATGAAGTCTGTCGAGAGTATGGAGTGCCCAAAGCAACTTTAAAGTTACATTTAGAAGGCAAAAACAATTTTTCTGTGGATTGAAAGAAAATTATTGGTAGTTTAGGAGATCTGCCTCCTGAGGTAGAGAAGGAATTAGTAGACCACATTTTAAAATTAGAGGAGATGTTTTTTGGAATTACAGCCAAAGACTTACAAGAACTCGCGTTTCAAGTCGCTGAACAAAATAACATCAAACACAGATTCAGCAAAGAGAAGAGATCGGCTGGGAAAAAATGGTACTACAATTTTATCCGGCGACATTCCGAATTAAGTCTCAGCATTCTTGAGATAATTTTTCATACTTTATATGTTTTAGTTTTGTTTTACCATGACTAGTAGATACGTATAATAAAACGTGATAGGCCTATGTAGAGACAGTTTTTCTTTACTTTCGTAATAGGTCCATCGATGGAATCTCGATGGTCCATTCATAGCAACCAGTTGCCATCAATGGACCGTTTGTTAACATTTTGTTTTCTGTCCCTACTACCATATTTGAAAAATCTAAAAACAAAGTAAATACTCACGGTTAATCAGAAAGTAATAGAGAGACTATCTGTATATTGAATGGTAAATTTAAGTTGAAAATGTGATGAAAAAAAATTAAAAACTGATAAGTGGTCCAATGATGGCAACCTTCCCCTAGTTCTAATAGCTATAAAGAAGAGTGCTTCAGGCAAAAAAGACGAAGCATAGCAAGACAATCTAAATATGAGAAACTATGCAAACAGGTCGTACAATAACCTGATTACAATGAGGGGTAAACGCCGCTATAAACGCTGCTGGAACCACCGCTGCAGGACCAGGTAACCTACACAGCATCTTAAAACAGCTGTCGGAGACAACGAAATCGATCTTGTTAAATGTATACAATACATTTGAACTTATGTTATATTTTGCAACATTGGAGTTAAAAATTTACGTTTATACGGTTACGAAGCCACGTTGGCATTTAGTGCAATGAAGACGCTGACTGCGCAGCACAAGTCTGGAAGTTGACGTCTCTATATAAGGCCCGACGATTTAAAGAATGCTACCACATCAGAAGCTCTTACCTCGCGGCAGCAAACGTTGCACCATCTTACACACAAACCTGCGAGTACTAAAAGAGAATATCGGCAGATGAAACATGCAGGAGAACGTAATCGACGAGAACAAATTTGTCTCAGAAGACTATGTCTAGACATGCGAATCATGTCGTGTAGACATCGTCGTACCTGTTCCAAACTGAACAGCAACGGCCAGTATGTACGTGCGGCAGAGTACTCACAGTAAAACATACTAGAGAGAAGTGCTCTGCACTTCCAGCTTTAATATGGAGATGCGAGTTCAGCGTTGATCTGAAAACAGACCTCGCTGATGAGGCGCAATAGATTGAGAGAACTCCGTTTTTCATGGTGTCAGCTGTTATGATCAACCGGTTATAAAGCGATTATTCTTGGCGGTAGCCTATATCAACAATATATTAAAAACATTACATTACGTTATCCTGAGAAATGATTGCATGTTGAAAAACAAAGGCCCGAGATGTCGAGCCCATCACTTAAATAAATAATAAGAATAATTAAAAGTTTATTAATAGCAGTAATAATAATAACAACAATACTACTACTACTACTACTACTACTAGAATAATAACTATGTACTTGTCAGTTTTATAGAATTCAATTATCAAACATAAACAATTTGTATGATTTTTATTTTCCTGAAATTTAAAAGTAGTGTCTATTTTACCAACCAATAGGAAACTTTTGTTTTGTTTATATCATACACACAAAAAAAAAAACGAAGGGAACAAAAAATAACATATTTTTATTTTTAATCTGGCATACACGTGTACACAATATGGTAGTCTCTGTATTCTGAAATTGTTTTTGCCAACGTAACTAATTTTTTACAAAAGCGTCTCTGAAAACTCTGTTTTACCTATTCAACCAGCCAACAATGTACAACTTCTGCCTGCAATATACTTTGAAAAAAAGCATCCAATTATTTTACGTAACGTAACAAATAAATTCTGATTGCTGTAAGAGTGCATACGTGTAACAGAAATAGTATAGTTTGTAAGTTCGTATTACGCTTCCGATATAAGGGTATTTTGTGTCAACTGCATTTGTGTAGTTACTTCTACCTCAAGGATAATGTTTCTGTTATTACTTGTCAGTGCTCGAAATTTTTAAAATAAAGAAATTTTGTTAAAATAGAATATTTTGTGCTTCATATTTTAAACACTTTTAAGGTTCTTGTTCATTTGTTTGCAATACTACCGATTTAAAATTACCGATGTTTGTAATGATGTAGTGCATTTCGCTGCAGAAAATCTGCCCAATTACTTATGTTGACCTATTTAATTTTAATATATTCTGCATTCTGTAATGACGTAATATTATACTCGAATTCAGTTTCGTACTGTAGATGTTTCTGTATGTTGGGATGGTTCACAGTAGTGTTCCTCATACTTGTATGTATTTACTTACATTTCAAAGGGAAGAGCATTTGTGCATTTTCTTATACTCTCGTAAGCGTGTATAATTTATTTAGGATTGTGTTGTATGGATTTAATATTTTTTCCGTATTACTACACGAATTTCATACATGTCCGAGTCTTCCATGGCTCCAGTACCTAGTCACAAATTGTCCCTTACGCTAAGTAGATATACTTCCATTACCTACCACCTTTCGCTGATCAAGATGCAGACAACCTTATATAGAAATGCATCAATTAGAATTTATGCTACATCATATAATAACCCGAGTACACAGCCCATTCTTTGATTTTTGCAAACAAACAATTCGTGAACTTATAACGACTTTTTTATTTAACGATGCCTTATCATAGAACGAGCAAATGGTTTGGCAATAAAATAAATGAAACAACATTTGTTATGCTGTGAAACAGCTGTTGTTAATAATGAAAACAACGAAAGCTAGTAAAATTTAAGAATATGTTTTCCGTAGAACAGTTAGTATCTTCAAATGAATCATATCAGTCGTGTTATATAGGCCTACAGTTATCTCCTAACTAAACATTATTGCGGCGCTTATGAGAAATCAGTGTCTACAGGACAATGCTTTTACACAATAACAAGTTTTGGTTATATACCAAAACTTTTTATCGATTGGAGCTGATAAAATTACTCCTTATGCAGCAAAAACGTACAGAAACTTGTGAAATGTTTAAAACGACATAAAATCATTTATCGTACTTAGGTGAGCAATCGTCCAGCTTTGCTATCCGGATTTACATAGGCCTACTTCTATGCCCGTATAAAGATTTAACTCCTTACAGTCGGAAATGAAGGGAAGTTTGTTTACAGATAAACAAATTATAGGCTAATAATTAAAAAACCAAAGACACATTGCACTTCTAGTTATTAGCTTAATCCTCTGTAAAAATAATGACATAGCCTTCAAATTAAAAAAAATTAATAAGTCTGTTTGAAATCTTATCGAAAGCAATAAAAATCATCGAATACACGTAGATTAAGATCATAGGCAATAGGCAAGAACGTCTAACTCACCGACGAGTAGAACTATCTTTTAAATTGTCAAGAATCGCTAAAACATATTGAAGTTTACTAATTAAGGAGTTTACAATTGTATGCAACCACTGTAAGGTAACATTTTCAGCTAAAGCGAATACTATAAATTTATGACAACTGGAAACACCAAATTAAAACTTAAGGTTTCTCTCCCAATTTTGTTTACTTTATCGTGATGACGTAAAATATTTGCAATTTTATGATTGTCATTGTGCGTTAATGTCAACATTATTTGCACTGTTACAAGTAGCGGGGTCACGTCGTTTTGTAGCACTTCAGATGGTAAGCATTGTATAAGTAAATTCAGAACAATGCCCTTAGAAGTAACTTTTTTTTTGAATCCGTCTGAAGTAATTTGTTTTAGTGACCGCACTTCACTTGTTTTATTAACAAAGTTTAAATCAGGATTCCCTGGAATTTGTTAGGATCCAAATTCTTCTGTAAGCCTCTTAACGCCTTTTGTATCTGTAGAACTCGAAATTATATTAGTGAATTTTAAAAGTAAATAAAATATCGACTTGTCTGTGCTATTAGTTGGAACGTCCATAAAATTGTCATTATGATTCTGAATCCGTGATGGCATAATTTAGTCTTACTTGAAAAAACTGCACAATACAGTGTACACGTGTTTCAGAGGCGAGCCTAGAACCTAGGAGGATATGAGGGATATATCCCCTCGCAAATTCGGAGAAAATTAAAAAAAAATATTAACTGGTTATGTTTTTTCAAATGTAATTAATTGACTTTCAAGTTTGTCAAATTTAAAAAATTACTATTTGGGTCAATGACAAGTTTAATTGTTCTAAAATAATAGACCTTATACTCAATAAGAAATATAACAGCTGTTGAAAGAAATGGTGAAAATTGGAAAGAAGTCGGCTTGAAAGAGAGTAGGATACGGCACGTTTTTCCGCTGGTTACGATAAATAGGGACATATGTTTTTAACTTAATGTTACATGTTGATAACTTCAATCACAAAGCACATGTGAACGAGTTTTAATTTTTTAACATTATTTTTCATAATGGACTTGGTTTGTTGTAATAGACTCTACCTAGCTCTAAGAAACACAATATTGTAAAATTAAGCATTGCCTACGTTCATTTAAAATGTTTCGTGTTCTTGCATGTGTTAACCTTACAACACAAACACACACATACACATACAAAATTTACTTTCTTAATTTTAACGTTCACATTAAAGTATTTATATTCTACAGAAAGGTATTATTAGGCTTCAAAGTCAAACTGTATGTTATTAATTGATTTTTATGAAATTAGTGAAGTACAGCCACATTAGTTTTAATTTTTTGATACGATTTTCATTATAATATGAGAAAAATACTCTAAGAAAATGATATGTGGCTAAAAAAAAAATCTCCCCCCCTCGCGGAAACGAAATCCTAGGTTCGCCCCTGACGTGTTTTTTCTTAATAACTTGCACATACATCTCGATTCATTATCTGCCATTTAAACGTTTTTATTTAATGCGTTTGTTTAACATACTCATAACAGTCTCATAAAAATTAAAATCTTCGGGAATTCATAATTTATTTATTTTGATTCAAAACACAACGTAGTTTTCCAACTGTGAGTTTTCTTGTTACATGTTACAGAACTATTATTGCATACTTTACTGTGTTCTGCAAGTTTGTTTAGTCTCTTTATTATTATTGATTTATCTTTATTGAAACTTTCAATAAACAATAACTTTTGTCCAACTCACTACCTTAAAAATAATCAATATCACAGAATTACAGACGTGTGCACCCGCGCACCCCCCCCCCCAACAACGACATATTAATTAACAATTAAGATTTTACGCTAAGTTGCAATGTATATAGTAAACAGTTATGTATCAACTGCAAACTTGCCTTGTCATGGCGGTGTGGTGTTTTGATACTGTATTCACAACCGGCAGGAGCAGTAGTGGGGCGTAATGACGGTTCCAAGGTTTCCAGTTGCCAATAGAAATACTGCTCGTTTCCTGGAAAGCGAAGAAGTAACGCAAACTTGCTATGCAATGGATGCAGACAGTTAAGTCGTCCTGCTGATTACATTATACTTGTTTGTAACATCTTTGATATTTATTGACATTGTGTTGTCACAGTTTATATAATAATCGGTATATATGATATAAGTTGAAAACAATCTTTAGGATAATCGGTTCAGGGATCATAAAGTCAGATGATATCTAAGAGACCTATATTTTTATTTAGTAAAGTGAAAAGGATAGAAGTCCAGTTTAGGATAGCACAAGTGTAATAGAATCTGGAATAGCAGGTATACAGTTGAAAACTTAGTCGTAAATAAATAAAGACAAATTAGAGGAATGTATAAGAAAATTTAACAACGATTATTTTGTTAATGACCAAATTAAAAATAGCAAAGGCGAAGCAAAGATAGGAAGCATTAATATCAACAGAGAAGACTTAAGAAAGATAATTCTTATAGGAAGATTTTAGCAAACATATTATAAGAACTAAATACAGATATAGCTTAAAACACACTTATAACTGCTTATGAAGAATACTAGAGTTAATAATGATAAAAATTACTAGCCTCTTGTATCTCTGTTGAATAAAATGGTAATAATCAACGCGTGCTTCGAACAAATACTAAACAGAAACATAAATATAACAGAGAAGTAATTAGTACAAATAGAAGTCGATATCTTACTATGTGTAAGAAGAAAATATTAACAAAAGAGTAAAAGATACAAGAATAAGAAGAGTACCAGAAGTAGTCTATTAAGAATTTAGTGTAGTGACAGTAAATAATAATGGTATGGTGGAAAGAGTCTAGCAATAGTGAATAAAATACGGTTTGTAAATCACACATAAACTCACACAAGAAATAGATTGAAATCATAGAAGATACGAGACAAAGAAGCGAAAAAATCGAGAAATTAATATTAAGAACCCACAAATGGTAGAGATCAGTATAGGGACGTAAGGCAACTTGAAGTCAACTTAAAATTGGATTAATTGGTAGTGGTAAACAAATAATACTCATTTAAGGGAAAACGGAAATGGAAGACACAAAAGTAAATACAATAATGGAAAGAGCAAAATATACAAATTAGCAAGTAAATATGGGAATGTTATTTATCAAACATAACTGCGGAAAATTAAATAAAACCAATACGAAAAAATAAAATGTACCTTAGTGAATAATTCAGGCAAAAAGAGCTGAGACAGAGGAAGAAGAAAAGAGAAAGAGGCAAAGAAGACCGTAAGTTATTAATTTATTCTTGAAATAATTATAAAAAAGATAACGAGAAATAATCACGTTGCAGTGTAAACGTCAAGGAAAGGACGAACTGCAAGAGTGCATGAAATAATAATACCTAAGTTAGGCTATAATTTTGGTGTAGGGCTAACTATATGTCGAACCTCGTAGAAGGAACATGTACCACAAGCAAATATATTTATATACATCCTATAGATAAAATATCCATAGAAATTACAAACGGAGATTCAAACGAATTTATTTCGAAAATCCGCATATCTTTCAATATAAATAATGTATTGATAATAAACATTAAGTTAATTATAGGAAAAACACTCTTTACGCAATATTAACGCTGTCGCTTATCGATAAACCATTAATATTAATACTCGTATTAAGTAGCTTACGCGTATGCTTTAAAACTTCTCTTATGAATAATATTCCTTACCTGCCTAGTTAATACTCTCAGCATACCCCAAAACTCCAAAACAAACCTTTTCTTTCTGCTTTGACATTTTTGTTATGCCCGCAACTATGTTTAATTTATACAAAACACACGCACGCACGCACACACACACACACATACATTCGCGTGAATTTTACATTTTGTATACAAGCCTGTATATGAGGTTGGTTTTGTCATAAATTAATTTGTATAGAGTAAGAATATATTATCTTCTCTCCTTCATTGCATTAAAGTTAATCGTAAGACGACTCCCATATTTATGTTTGCACTTGTATGGTAATAGTCGGATACCAGCTGTGTATGGCATGTGTTTGGTAAAGTTTCTAATGGAAACTCATCAGTCAAACTTAGTCGTGTGTTTAGGTAGTGTTACCATAAAACAGAATCGTGTGTACTACGAAGTTGAAGTGTGTACTCTATGATGAAGCTACTAATCAGTGTACTCTATGATGAAGCTACTAATCAGCAAATGTTTAGCAAGCCATTAATTTTACCACACTATTTAGAAAGCCGTAATACATGTGTTCTATGTAGTCTAAGATCGTTTGAAAACTAGAATGTTTAAAGTAACTATTGTCAGTAAAACTTAGAGGAAACATACAATGCATACATTCATTGTTTTCTAGAAACTCACAGTATTTTATCAAAATGGAGTACTGTACTAAGTGTAAATGGAACTCTCTCTCTCTCTCTCTCTCTCTCTCTCTCTCTCTCTCTCTCTCTCTCTCTCTCTCTCTCTCTCTCTCTCTCTCTCTCTCTCTCTCTCTCTCTCTCTCTCTCTCTCTCTCTCACACACACACACACACACACACACACACACACACACACACACAGTTCTTAGTTCCATGTATCTAAAGCATTGAATGTTGACGCATATACCGTTATTCGATTTCTGTCACTGTTTAAGCATTCTACCATTACCATTCTACTGACAACACTTCTGAAGCGCAGAACTATAACGAAATACGAAAGACTAGGAATTAAGTAAAAAAACAGTTTTGTCGTGAACAGCAGTGGTTATCCAAGTGCTGCACGTTTGACGCAGGGGTTTTTGAACAGATTTGGATGTTTTTGAACATCAACTCCTGACCTTGCACCTTACTTCTCTCTCCCTCAGCTCACAGTTCATGTTGCAGGAAAGAATTTTCAGAATAATGTAGTGGTTGCGAAGAATGTAATTTCTTGGCTTTCAAAATAGGAACCACTTGCCTATAAGATAAGTTCGGAAATATTGTTGACACGTATTGAAAAGCTGCTAACCAAGAATGACGACTATGTAGCTATGTAGAGAAGTACTGCATACATGCGTTTCTACATTTTTATTCGACTCTGACCAACTATGGACCACGTAAAATAATTTCGTAATTCTTTTCCTTTTTTATTTCTCTTTTCTCCCAGTATTCTTTTATCCTTTCGCTGTATTCCATTTTCCTTTCCTCTGTCCAGATAGAGTTTCTTGTTACTTACTTTCTTTCCCAAAAATCCCAAATTCTTGTGCCTGTTCATATATGATTTTACGTAAATAAATTTTTTTTATTTATCCACGTCAACTGTATTCAAGTATAAGGAAGGGAAACTTACTTTCTATACACCTTCGTATTTACACATCAGTTGATTGACTGAAATTCATTAACGAATTTAAATACACAATTTTAACCAGTCACGTTTGTATTAAAAAGTTTTGTTTAAAATTCTAATAGTGGCCTGGACACTGATCTTTCACATAAGGTCATTTTGATTTTGAATCGCTTTATGTGAAGGAAATGAACAAATAATATGAGTAAATTAAAAAGAACATATTGTACTTCGTCAAACAATATATGTAATTTAATATTAGTTTGATAGGTTATCCTCTTATGAGATCATATGAACAAAACAGAAAACAAAATGGGTTTATTAATAAATTCTATATTATACATGCTTTCATATTTATGGATACTAAGGCCTCTAAGAATATTACCTGCTCAAACAGGAAAAACTGAAAATAAGAAGGATAAATGTTATTACCATTCAAATGAAAAGAGGGATCACGGGAAGGAAGAATGTTGGAAAGATCCAGTTAGAGGTTGAAAAACAGGGCCTTAAACCGGAACAGCCATCGTGTTTAAACGCCCAGAAATGCAGAAGGCGAACAAGCTATTATATACTATCAGATATATGGTAGATGGAAGTAACAACAATATGATGTTGTTAGCCGACCCTTCACTGGATACATTAGCACCTCCCACGTTTAATTTTTGTACACTTGTCATTTCTACTTACTCGTCTGTTAAGGCAGAATTTTCATGGCTTTTACTCCGATTATTTAAGTACACAAAGTGTTTTTTCTAATTCAGTATTCTTTAGTCTACTGTTTGAGAATTTCAGTCAGCCAAATTTCAATTAATTTCTTCGAGTAATCTTGCAAATAATATAAAACTATCTTGTAATCTTACAATGATTTAAAACAAAATCAGCATGTTTTGGCATTATTATTTTTTAACTGAAAACATTTGTCATGAATTTTTGTGCAAAACATTAAAAAACCAAAAGACACGTTAGCGTACCCCAGAAATGTGAGTGAAATGCAAAGACAATCTTGAATTAAAAGTAAAGTCAATTTGCACGTGTGAAAGGAATAAAATTACTAGGATATTACCCGACAAAATAGAATATTCATTATATACAACTATGAAGTATCTTGTTTTTGTTTGTCCAAGCTCTACCTTGTTTCTACAATTAATAGAAAAAATCTGTAACTCGCTAATGTACATGATGTCATAAAAATTTTCATTATAGTTGTTATCTATTGAGACTAACTCAAAACCAGTAACGTCCCTAAAATTAAACCCAAACAATATAGGCTACGATGTTAAGAAAAATGTAGGTCGTAGACTAGGAACAGGCAAGAAGCCTAATCAGTATGGAGAAGGGTTATAATAAAAATTATTGTTAAATAGAAGCAGTATCAGCAGTATCAGCAGCAGCAGCAGGAGCAGCAGCTGTAGTAGTAGTAGTAGTAGTAGTAGTAGTAGTAGTAGTAGTAGTAGTAGTAGTAGTAGTAGTAGTAGTAGTAGTAGAATTAGTAGTAGTAGAAGTAGTAGTAGTAGTAGCAGTAGTAGTAGTAGTAGTAGTAGTAGTAGTAGTAGTAGTAGTAGTAGTAGTAGTAGTAGTAGCAGCAGAAGCAGCAGCAGTTGCATTGAAAGTGGTGTTAAATATCCAACCATTTTTTTGTAGAGCATACTTCTCTAAAACATCTTGCTAATCTCCTCTTCACACTTACATTGCACAGAAGTTTACTTAATAACTGAATACTAATAATTGCGAATTTCGGCAGAGATAGGAGTGGAAAGATACTCTGATGTGACCCTATTCTCAAACGGTAGAGGTAATTATCTTATGTCGTAGTGATGGAGACAAGACATCTATAGTTGGCGTATACAGACATCTATAATGTTTCGTTGTTTGTGGTTAGTTGTTGGTTTTCCCAGCTATGTTGCCACAATCCTTTAATTTTTGATTAACGGCTTTTCTGTTTTCTGTTAACAACCATAGATTGACCTACAACACAATCGCCGATCGCTCTAGCTTTGTGCAATTACAAATGACCAGTGGCTGACCAGTGGAGTCCATTGTGAGACACGGCTGGTGCTAAGCTCAATATCCAGACAGCGATGCGACAGATAACCTTGTCTTTGAAAAAGTCAGTTCTCTAGGTCCGGAAAAACCTTTGTCAGAGCGGTTTATGCAGTATTAGGCATAATGTGTGATATAAATCAACAACACACTGATTATGAACAAAGGATATGATAGATGCTTGTAGTAAAAATACTTTTTATTATACATTAATCAGTTTATCTTAAAATATCTTCTTACAGACCTGAGTTGAATTTTTATGAAAATATAAAAAAACATACTGTTATATTCATTGTTAACTACGAGAAGATTTATTATTTCCATTATGTCCTTAGAAAAATAACGTATGCGTTTATACGACCAACACAATGTTGAGTCAAGATTTGCATGGTAGCGTACGAACTACGTCTATTGTGTACAGCGGTATTGCATTATGGTGTCATGACAGCTGACATATGGTTGACTTTGAAGTACTGTATTTATTGCATTTATTGCAGTCAGAAACATACGTTATGACGAGAAATTTATTATCCTGGCCCACATACATTTATAATTTACATATTTACATATAGACCTACATTCTATTTCAACTACTAATTAATTACGACTTTGTGGGAGATCATTTATAAAACACGCTATCTATTGAGATACTTTATTACAAGATCACGCCACTTGAGAGAAACAATTGGAAAACACTGATTGTTTGCCAATGTTTGTATGATTTTTTAATTTACTGTATGCTTGTTATTTACATACATTAAGAATTATTTTTTTGTATATGAGGCAAAATTACGAGGGACGTTCCCGTCAATCCGGGACTATCAATTTTTAATAAATATAAAACACAATTATGATAGTAAAAAATACATTTATTTCTCGATGTAATCCCCTGCTACATTCATACATTTATCCTAGTGTTTCACTAGTCCCTGGATACCCGCATTGTAGAAAGATTTGTCGTTACGTCGAAACCAAGATAGGACTGACTGCTTCACCTCATCGTCGCTGTTGGAATGCTGGCCTCCCAGGAACAACTTCAAGGGCCCGAACAGGTGAAAACCGCTGCGAGCGAGGTTCGGACTGTAAGGGGTATGTGGCAATAACTCCAAGATCTTGTGGCGTGCATGTCGTGCGGTGGGCGGTATGCGGGCATGCATTGTCCTCCAGAAACAGAACGTCTTTAGCGATCGCACCAGGCTGTTTTTTCTTGAGAGCATTGTGCACATCTTGAAGAACTTTGCAGTAGTACTCACAGTTAATATTGACTCCACAGGGTAGAAAATCGACATGAATGATGCCATTTTTATCCCAAAAAGTTGAGGCCATAACTTTGCCTGCAGAAGCAATTGTTCGAAATTTTTGGGAGGTGGTGAGTCCACATGCTTCCACTGCTTTGATGCACGTTTTGATTTCGGGGTGAAATGATGGACCCACGTTTCATCGCAGGTAACAATTTGATCGAGAAAAAACTGGCCTTCTTTGTCAAAACGTTGCTTTAACTCCTTGCAGATTTGCAATCTTCTTTGCCGGTCGAAAGCAGAAAGCTGTCTTGGTACCCAACGTGAACTAACCTTACTGAACTTCAGATGTTCATGAATGATTTTGTTTTCAGTTCCCATAGACACATTTATTTCTTTTGCAATTTGCTGACAAGTTACCCGTCGATTATCAAGGATCAGTTTTTGCAGTCGCTGAATGTTAGTAGCTCCGAACCACCTCGTGGGATCGTCACTCACTGATGTACGGCCTTCTTTTAAACGTTTGCACCACTCAAATGTTTTACTGCGACTAAGAGTCTCATCACGGTACTGTGCAAGGAATCGCGAATAAATCTCACCGGGTTTTACGCCTTTATTCACGAGAAATTTCATTACAACACGCTGTTCCACATGTGCATTGGACGCCATGCTATGTGCATTGGACGCCATGCTCTTTACGACTGACTGTTGTTATTGTTTAACGTGTAAACAATACAGCGCGTCATGCGGTAATAGCTGACACTTGTACTTCATATGTAAGACTAACACAATGCACAGGAATATCCACTTACACTCTAGTCTAACAAAAATTCCCGGATTTAAGTGAACGGCCCTCGTATTTTTTCTAAATATAAGGCAAAAATTTGTAGTAGGAAACACTAACTCTCATCTTAAACTAAGTTACATAATTTATTACAAAAACATTCTCTTGCATCTATAAGTGCTTCAAATGTCAAATAAAATATTCTACAGAAAATATTTTTTTTCAATTTCAAAGCCCAAAATTTAAAGAATAAATTTAAAAAATGAATATTCAGTAAATTACAATACACTTATAGAATTATAGGCAATACAAATTCAAACTATAATGTTAACTATTACCAAAGATGAAGCACTTCATATTTGACAAAAATGTGAAATTTTTGACAATTTTCCAAAGTGAAACTGAAGTCCAGATAAGAATGAAAAACTACGTGACTAGGTGTCAGTGGCGTTAGTAATGTGTGTAACTTCTCTTTCAATATACAATTCTAAGCTCCCAGTGTTTCTAATGAGAAGCTATATCGTATTATTGTGTGTTACAATACAGATTCAGATACCAAGATAAAAGGTTCATGTGTTACGCGTTGTCTACGTTTCTCTGAAATTGTCAAATCCATCTGGCTCTTCAAAGCCCCCTGACATTTACCTTGTGTCGTGGACGTAGACGCATTCATAATGACTAAGCTATTTTGCTGATTCGAACTCATAGCTGTAGAACTCTAGATTTCTGACAGGTTTCAGGTATTGGATGCCCTACATTGGCTTAAAGATAGTTTTCACTCCTGCCACACCGTCATGTCAAGAAATCAAGTCACAATTTCGCCTGTCGTGAAATGCCGCTACTTATAATGAAATGTGTTCAAAACACCTGACGAGTGTGACAGCAGAGCGCGGCTTCATTTTTTAACTCTTCACTGTAATGGACAACACCCGCTAGCTAGACATACGTTTCAACCTATTACGTACAATTTCTCAACGGTAATTTTGAATACACGTTTTTGGCGAAGCTTCCAGAAACTTTCACTATAGTTATTTTTCTAGACTTTTTTACTTTTTAAACACTATTAACTTAGTATAGCTCGGGAAACACGTGTCCATTGTGATTTAAGAGTGTTTGTGCCCTTCTAGTGACTTTCTAATATTAAGGCCCTAATCATAATTTTCATAATTTAACTAAGCAGAATTTTCATTCCCTCAATTATTTTTCAGATTCCTAACATTTCTTTTCTTCTTCTCCTTCTTGTTTTGTGTTTCCAGTATTATCTAATATACCAGCTTCGCCACTGAATCAACGGTGCCCCAATATTTCGATATTCTGTCTAATGGTGTGCCTGAAGAACAGTAACGCCATCGTTTTTTCTCCAAGCTACTATTTACATTACAGATACTATTCCTAATCGTTGTCTGTGTAGTGGTTTCTTATACACCCGAGGCTTGCTGGACCTTTCAGTGACTGGAGAAATTTTATTTTGTGAATGACATCAGGTTAAGGTCTCCTTTCGTAGAGGTTGAAGATTTATATCTACTGAACGAAATGCATGAAACGTCATCTGAGTTTCCTTCATCGTCTTACCTTTTATAGTTCGCCATATAGTTTCACATGTCCTCGAATTCGTGTTCTAACTATCTCCATGAATGCATTAGTGGTTTTGAATATTGTAGTAAGATTTCCGAATTGTAACTTTCACATAAATTATTAAATTTGCGGAGAGTCGGTCAATGGGTCGTTGTAACCACCGCGGACTACACAGTCATCGGTAATTATCGTGGACTGTTAATAAGCATTCGTGCTGGGCTAATGCGAACACCTAAAACTGCACCTTCTAGCATTGTCGCACCTAGATCGTCCTAAGGTATAGTTCGTGCTACTAGTTGCTTCTTCAGATATTCGAATACTTTCATTTTACAAAAATGCTTAACATAAGATATAATATAGCACAATACCACATTAAGTAGAAAGTAAGTAGTGTAGTAGTGTAATAGTCTATTCAGTAAAGTAGTAGAAACTGTATCGCAATTTCTGTTTAATATTACGCTTTTCTTACATGCTGCATTAATATAACATTAGCAACTAATTTAGTACTTTTAAAAGCAGTAATAACTAAATGTTTTTGTAATAATATAAGAAAGATTAATGTCATAAAAATTCTATAAATTTTGTAACAATTTCGTAAAAATAAACGTCATTAAAAATTTTCTTATGACTTTAGTATAAAGTGACTGCTTTTTTTATCCAATCTATAAATAAGTAAATATTTTTTATGCCTTTGTAAAACACTCAAAAAATCAAGAAAATTCTCAGTCGCATTGCAAAACAGTTTATTTTGATAAACCAAACCTGGAGAATAGCTCCGAGATGCAGATTAATTTATTAAGAATTGTGCCTTTTTGACCTCTGCGTTCCTGATGTATACTTTACTGATTGGGTAATTTAGTAAGTGACTAATGTTATTAATGAAAAAAAAACAATAATATTCCATTGTATGTTTTATTTCTTTTTACTTATACGATATAACAAAAAAGAAATAGTGTAATAGTGTAAAAGTGTTGTATTATGTCGGGCGTTACCTCCACGCACTTTTTGTTACTTACCGATGACTGGATCCTCTGCGGTGATGTAGTCCTGTAACACAACTTAATACTATGTTTTTTGTGGGCGCCACTTGGAATCGTTTGTTCCAAGAAAGAAATGTGATTATTAAAGAAATTAAAATTTTTTAAATCTTACTTCTATGAAAAAATATAAACAAGTCAGTTTAGCTTGAAAAAATAAGGTAAGTTTAATGATTCTTCAAAAACAAACAAATCGTCTGAAGGACTAACATTCATAAAAAAATTATAAAATTGCAGAGTTACAAAAGAAAAAATTCACAAGTTATTATTATTATTATTGACAATTTTATTTATCCAATCAAGTATCGGCAAGTATTTTAAATTTTTACTCAGTTGAAAAGCATGAGTTTAATACGTGAAAAAATCTTTACTCTCAGGACGTGACTCCTTTGAACTACCAAGACATTTCAATAAGATGCCTTACAAGAACAATTAAGTAATTTGAAGGTGTGTGTGGCATGTGTAGTACAACTGTGTGACAAATGTAACCAGGTAAAAAATGACTTTAATCTTGGTAACTCACGTTCCAATGGTTGATTAATCTCGCACTGGACACGCCTCTCGGGTAGTTTTTCAATCTCGCCTCTTCATGTGTGCACTGAATCTATTTTAAGTCAAAATTGCGATCATTTACAATTTCCGCACTTTTTGTGCAACAGTTTGGCGTAGATTTTCGTTCAAACCCCGCCGTTGCAAATCAGCTGCTCCGCGTTGGTTACTAAATTGGCCGTCACAGCGCTGATTCCCATGTAGTCGAGAGAAAGGCTTTGTGTTTGTATGTTTACGTTAAGGGGGTTATTGTCAAGTTAGTTTGTCTTTGCGAACACAGCAGAATTGGTTCTCTATTTAAAGTTTTGGTCCCTCCTGGGCCGTTGACGTTCTGGCTGCGTAATTTCTATTAAAATTTGCCGTGTTGCTGCTCCATTTCAGCAACACATTGGCGTAGATTCTTGTAGAGGTTAAGTCAGTCTGTTTGTCAATGTACGGGAAAAGCCTTTCTTCGTGTCTTGTGTCGATTTCTCGCCTCTCGGTTTCGCCTTAGCTGCGTTGATCAGTGTCGTGGGTGATGCATCTGTTCTGGAGTTCAAGCTTCAAGTGTTTTTCGGTCGAATTTGGTCTCTCTTTTATACTAAGTCAGGCTGATTGAGATCATGAACTTCCGGTATATTTGTGTAAAAATTCCTTCTAGATTGTTCGAGAATTAAGAAATGGAACATCATGGAACAAATTTAACTTCCGTCGAAGCTTTTAGAACAAATTTCTTATTCTTCACACTAAGGATATTTCAAAAATTACTCTGGTATTTATCAAACAGTTTTACATTAGTACTCACAATTTGTATGCCATTATTACATTTAGATTCTCTGTTTTCAACTGAATCTAGTGATACTAATTATGATTGGTTTTTAAATAAATTAACTCTAATAAGTAACATAATATACAACTTGGGTTGTTGTCATTGAAATTCAATTTTTTAGTACAAAAAATTGTTGTGAAACTATTATGTTTCTTCCACAATCTGAACATATAACATGACTATCTTCCTATAACAAAACAAACAAATTTTAACATATATAATACATAGATAATTTCAATTTTACCTGGCTCATGCCCATGGCCTAGGTTGTTTTCAATGTTATAACACAATAATTAGTCTCTTTCTTTAACATATGTAGTATTTCACTAGTGTACACTCAGAGTTTATTATATTGTCTGTCTTTTGTGATACCTGGTTACTCTTTACACATATTATCTTTATTACAGGATAACATAGCATCATATTGGTTGGTCTTGAGATGTCCTTTTTCATAGTGTGACAAATCTCACCCTTATAAGTTAAATTCTTTTATAATTGATCTTATTTTCAACTGCGTTTGTTCGTTTTTAAGGTATAATTAAGTATTGTACCATTCTCTTTTATTTTTGTCAACATTTTGTAAATATTTAGCCAAATATGACTATTTTTGTACTGGTTGATTGGATCCAGCCATACATAGTATAGGTAAATATTTTGCTAACTCGACTATTACAATGTTAAAGTTAGTCAAATATATTAGTATAGTCGCTTTATATTATATTTCAACTTTCTAATGCAATTTGGTTGCATTTTGGCAACATTAAATCCATAAATCACACAATATTATATGCCTACCACATGTTTTTAGTTAATACTGTTTTTGGCTATTTTGACTGACTTTTATTCATTTGACAGCTTTCTTTATCTAAGATAAATTGTTCACTTTTGTCTGCTTGACAATTGCATATAGTTTTTATTTCAAATTGATAATAATTAATTTTTACATGAAATCTGAGTGTTTGGTCTCAAATCCAACACAATATTTTTTGTCATAACAATTATATAATTTTTATTTTAACTTAGATTCTTACTAATAATGTATTTAAGTCATTTAATACGTTTATTTTATTTACATTACATAATACAATAATGGATCATGTCCATTCATTCACAATAAATAGTTCTTTATACTCTATTCAGACTTAATAATTAATGACTTCATTTTGGTTGATCCTGATATTATTTGTCTCTCTCATAGTATCTTATGGTTTTTTCACTGTTATTCACTTTAATAATATATATGGGGTTTGTGTCTTAGTCACAGTCTGGTCGTTTTTTCATGTCAGTAGTAATAATTATTAGACAAAATTACAAAATTTTTTTAGGGGTACTTGGGTTCGATACTGTTCACCTCACTCTCCTCTTATGATAAATTGCTATGTAAATGATTTCCTTTATGGAACGTTCTGTGACGTTACAACGAGAATATTACTTTTGAAGAAATGAAGTACTATTGTCACGGGATTACGGTAGTAGCAACCCTTTTTGTAAAAGTAACATTAAGCGCTAAATGTGTAGTGTAATTATAACTTTTATGTCATTGCATTTATGTCATAGTTTTCCTTCAATAAAATATATGCACTTACATTCAGGTTAAAACCTGAACTTCATTAACAGTGTTACTTAGCAGCGGCCAATATTATTAAAAGCCAATACTTAGCTCGTGCTCCATATTGTGCATAGCTTTTACCGCCGCTATCGCATAAAGCTTTTACGCTATTGTAATAACTTCATTTCTAACCACCGTTGTGACTGAGAAGTATTATTCTAAGTATTCTTAGAAATTTCAAGGAATTCGTTTCAAAGATTTCTTATTAATTTAAAATACCCTGATATTCAGAATATTACACTAGTTTCCAATAGTTTTGAATTGTTACCACCTAACAATTCATTCCTCAATAGTAAGAATGTATAATTAAAAGTATAATCATTTCCTTGCAATTACGACAAAATGTAAAAACTATTTTATAATTTACAAAAGTTAACTGCTGCTTAATTTGCGCCTATATTGCTAATGCAAATACTTTCAAACTTGTAACACTTAACATTGTCAACTTTAAAAACAAATTATGTTTTAATGTGTTCACATGGCATCCAGTGAATACTATCTGTAGTAGTATGGAAAAAACAGAAAGCTGTTTTGTCAAAAGTAGCCTAGACTCTACAATAATATTTTTATGTGCAATAAATCCTGTTTCTGTTAGTAGTTCCTCAGGTAAGTCTTATATGTAATATTTGGACATAATATCTAAAAAAATAAAGGAAGCTACTTGAAGTAATCTATTATTAACAATAAACATTACGTGAGACTTTGGTACGAAAACTTTGGTTATGATTTACTTTTGAGAGCGGACATAAGGATAGTTAATGCGCTGAAACTGTCGATTGAAGGTTCCGCCATAGTACCGATTTCTGGTTTGGAATACTAAATTGTAGATAAAACTAAAGAATAAATAAAAATTCATTTAATATGAGAAATAAATTTTTATTTTGAGTGAAGTATTATCATCATATTAACTTACTTTAGATTGATTAGAGTGTTTTTAAACAAATAATTCAAAGTGATAAAATATACGTTTACTTATAAAAATTTCTCGCGAACTGTTTTTCAAACTAGTTACAAAAAATGATTGAATATTTAAAAAAATTTGGTACTCGATATGTCATACACTATATCTAATATGTAGAGCTAGATTGACGTTATAATTATTGAAATTATAAATAAATATTATAACACCCTGAAATACATATATCGTGTATGTTCTTACACATGCAATTAGCCATAGAAGCGATAAAGTAAAAATTTTTAAATACATTGTGTTTTGAATTTCATGTAACCAAATTAATATACAGACGTACACAAGCATAGATTAATTTACAGATTTATCTACTTTTAGTAAATGTGCCCAACATATTAAATGGTCTGAACCCCCTTATTTACTTGAATCAACCTTGAGTTTCGGAGAGCTACACACACACACACACACACACACACACACACACACACACACACACAACACACACACATTTTCGTCTATTTATATCTTCCTAGGTAAGAAAGAATATTTTACATTCGTTCCTATTACGCACGAAAAGAATTATGTAATGTAAGGGCTACTGATCTTTGTTTAGCACATTTAGAATTACGAATTGATTATTATATTATGTCACGCAAGTTCAAAGAATTTACGTTTTAATGTTAGCATAAATTAAAAAAATTGAATACATGAAACAAATTGTTACTTTCGCTTTAGAAAGGTATTATTTTCTGTACATAAGTGTGCCAAGCGTGTTGGTCATGTAAACCTCAACACAGAAAAACCGCATAAAAGGCCTAACTGTGGCGCATCTCTGTTTACGTATCTAGATGAATTTCTCATACTTCAAATTCAGTTACATAGAGACAAAGAGAAGAGGCGTCATATGTGTATATTTCTCGCTGTTGCGAGAAAGTCTATGCTAGGAACATAATATTTTGTTTCTCTCATTAAATAATACAGGCACGCGCACGCACACTCGCGTACACAATAAATACAAACGTACCCAGAAATATCAGCATAATTTGCTGCACTTAAAGCAATGCAAATTTATGAGGGCTCATATAACTTTCAAAAATATTTTTAGTACGTAGAATACATTGCCAGTTTGAAAAAAATTAATTTCTACCTTAACTTGCTAACGCTTCAACACAAGTTAGCAAAGGGTTCGATTGTTTATTATTTCACTGCCGGCAACAAGATGAAGAACACTTGATTTCTAATTATATTACGTTAATGAATTAAATAAAAACGAGAAATATTATGGGTGCAGAAGTTTAGAGCTTATATTATAAATATTATAAATTTACGCCAGTAAAAGCACTTAAAATTTTAAACCCGTTTATTTAAAAGTACTTTTTCTTCTTGAGATAAACCATATTTTTAGATTCACAAGTGACTTCGACCATTATTATTAAGTCCCATGAATAAATTTCTCAACTTCTTGATTTAAATTTGTTCTAAAACTGCATACCATTTGTTCTAATAATTGAACCGTATTGAGCTTTAAGTATACATTAAGATTGTAACATAAATACGTGGTAAATGTTAGAATTTACATAATTGGTAAATCACACGCGCACAAACATTTGGAAAAATAACTGTAGTAGAATTTGCTAATATATGTAGAAGAGATGTGAATAAGATTTACCAAAGAAGGATCCGTGGATTATATAGTATACAAGACAAGTTTCTTTGGTGCTGTCCTGTTAAGAATTCATTCTTCTGCAGCCTCAACATTGCTGTGAAAAAGAAACATAAAAAATTTCTTACATAAGGAAACTTCTTAACAGGCCTAACAGTGAGACAGTCACTGGCGAGTATCATATTTAAACTTCATCGACTGTGATGCAGCGATATGGGAGGCATGAGGAAACATTTCTTTATAGACTCCTAACGTAATAATAATGACAAATGAACTGCAGTTAGAAGGTGTATTCCCTCGTTAAAAAGGTTAGATAAGGGGAACGTCAATTAACGAACGTGTTTACAGGATCTGCTGACAGTGTGAAGGAGACAAGGGACATCTAATCAGTACCAGCTTCAATGAATAACTTATGATCCAACCTTCGTATAATTTGTGAAACGCATTACATCAACTTTAAATTTTTTTAATTAGTCAGTGATTCGTTTATCTGTAGGGAATAATTATGTTTATATTATTGAACAATGCAGAGAAAATGTTACTTTTATCGATGCTGCCTACCGATTTTTTTCTTACAATCTAGCAGTTTGAATCGTAGTTAATCAACGGTGATAAAAGCAGTTTCACGATGGTAAAGGTAAAATTTCTGAAGAATATATAATTTATTATTAATAATATTGTTCACCTAAATGTTCAATTGCACATTTTGGTAGTCCTAATGTTGTTATCTATCATTAATTGTGTTCTACAATCTTAGTACCAGATTGATGTGTGTATTACCTATAACCGATACATCTTCATGGTTACGCTATTTATTCACATAAATGGTACCTGTCTACAATGTTAACTAGCAACGGTAAACAAATGTGTAATTTACAGTGGAGTATTCACGCCTATTCGAAACAACACGCTGAGTGGACAATAAAATGTATGCGTATATTTCACTCGTGTCAGTTACAGCTTAGTTTCCCTTGTAATTGGATATGTGAAGCACATGCACCATAATACCGCTTATTTAAGTAGTAATCGCTTGCTAATTTGCATGTTTTATTTCTTAATGTAACATAGCAGAGGATCGCTGAGTTAACAGTCTTCCAAACGGGACCCCGTGCAGGAGGAATAGGGGTGGATGAAGGTCTCTGATGGACGACATAAATGTTGAAATGGGAAATAGGAGATATAATTACAAGATTAGAAGATAGAAAGTTATCTGGATGAGAGATTTCAATCACGCACAAATTTATGTATATCTAGGTAGTATGTAGGTAGACGTAGACATATATGCAGTAATTAAAAGTTGTGGATTTATAATATATAAAACGAGTATACAAATTCACGTCAATTATTGAGTGACTTAAGTTGAGTGGAAAATTCATAATTTGAACAACAGATTTAAGAGTGTCAACTGATATGAAGCGATGAGGGTGAGATAAATATATGTGTGTGTGTGTGTGTATGTATGTGTGTGTGTTTCGAGTAGCGTCAATTGTATGTGTGCGTGAGACTTGCACTGACAGGAAGTTGACATCCGCAAAAACTATAGGCCTACGTTGTACGTGATAAGTGCAAAACTGTACGGAATAATAGAAAAGAAAAATCTACTAGTGGATTGTGGAATCGCTCTTCTGCTGATTAGTATTTAGTTAAATAACGTGGTAGATATTCAGTAATTTCTCCGTTATCAGTATATACATAGAGTATTATTATTAATAATAAATAATAATTTTCGTACAAGAATATATTTTTTATTACATTTAGAATATAAAACTGTTTCGATAGTATAAACTGTCATCATCAGATAATAATAATAATATGATGATGATAATTTGTTCTATCAAAACAATGTTATATTCAAAAAATTATAAAAAATATATAATAATAATGGCTTCCATGAGTACCACCGAAGCAGCTTAGGAGTCAGGCAGGGTAGGCTACCTTATGCGAGCCGTACGGCATACAAGGAAGCAGTGTGGCCAGCACTACTGGTTTAGCCGCCAATTATTATCCCCAGGATGTTATCCCAGGTACTCAATTTCATCAGGCTAAGTCGACCTGGGGCTGAAAAACGCACCTTCATTTTATGGTGCGGGCCCGGGAATCGAACCCGGGACTTCTAGATTAGTAGCCAGGTGCCATACCCAGTGATCTACTGAGCCGCCTAAAATATATATTGCAACAGATCAAATTATATTATACTAATAAGGATATAGTGAGTGTGTAAAAATCACAAACAAGTCTATTATGAAGGAGATGAAAAATTATTTATTATACACACGAATATAGTTTTTAAGAGGTAGGCCTATATTGTATTATAAATTGCCATGTACTGTAATTTGCAATAATAGTTTATAATGTTCGATAATATATCGGTTTTACTTGATTGAGGCTACGACCTCAGTACGTGCAATCCTCCACTTCCTACCGCCGCTCCCGTCCTGGCGTCCTCTTCTTCAGCGTCCTCTTCGTCCGGCGACCTCTTCGTCCGTCGTCCTCTTCGTCTTGTCGTCCTCTTCTCAAATATGTTAAACACACAGTGCTTATTATTTTCCCTATAATAGTATATTATTAATTGATATGTAAATTTTATCAATCTCAGGGTGAATATGGGTATCAATTTAATAAGGTGTATTAGTCGTACACCTTCCACGCAATCTTGAAATATCTTTAAATTCCCTAAGCGGATATCTTAACTTACACGAAAAGTACTATACTATATTATAATTCTATCTAAATAATTGACCCACTCGGCTCTGTACGCAGAACTTCGTACAGAATACCAAGGATTATGCTAAGTTATACTTTTCTATGTTCGCTCGAGAATAACTCTCTCACGCACGAGCACAACTTTGCCTTGCAACTTCTAGAGACAGACTGTGTCGATCTTTACTCTACTGAATTTTACTGATGTCGATGAATGCTACTGAATTTAGTGTTCTCCGATCGCCTAAACCCAAGTCACATGATTGATGGTTTCAACAGATATATAATTTGGTATACCCTAAATGCTTATCCATATCTAAATACAAAACTTAGGGCTAAAAGACAAAGTATTACACAAAACCAATTTAAATATGAAAATGCTCGTCATCCATGTGCTCTGATACAAACAACATAGCTTATCATCCTGTGTTCCGTTGCAGGATTAACCCTACCACGTTTAAAAAAAATTTGTATATGGAATATAATTTTTTTTTCTCTTCCTAACCTAAATTGACATAACGTCCTTCCAATAATAATAATCATCCAAATAATAACATAATAACTTCAAAAATCAAAATATATGAATAGCTTCTATCAAACACATTCCTCAACTGTCACTTTTACAGCCCTAATGTAAACAAACAAACGCACGTGGCTAGATATCAACAACTTTCCTGCACACAGATAACCGTATCACACTTCTGACGTCATTTGGCTAAGTCTGTCTATACCGAAGTCCATCCATACATTTTTCCAACATGATCACAATTATTCTTACTTTACACATATTTTTATACAATTTCCTACCATTCATTCCACCTATATCTTGGCATTTCAGGTTTAATTATCTTTAACGTAATATTTTCTTAAGAATGATGCATGGAACTTCCCTATCACCCTGTTTGTATTTGGGTTTGTGACAATGTATGCATTTTACGCACTTGTTCCGATAAAATATAATGACCGTTGTATAATCTAAAGAATTTGGCTGCAGTATTATCTTCCCTGTGGCCTAAATTTAAAGCTCGCAGGAGTACCTTCTCGCCAGTTTTGAACGTTACCAGTTTGTGATCCGCATTAAATTTCTCCGTCCGTTCTTCGGCACACTTTTTAATGCGTCTCCTGGCTTCTAACTTTTTAACCAAATTTTGAGTAAGTAAATTCTGCGTTGCAATCATCCTGATGCACCCATCCCAGACACGGTTTGGCATTTCCCCGGTGTGTAGTTCGTTAGGTGTAAATCCTGTCGTGTCATTGCAATTCCCGTTGATGGACGCCTCGAAAAACTCGAGATAATCCGGCCACCTACTCTGGTTGGTATTACGGTAAGTGCGAAACAGACGCCCTAACTCCCTGTTGACCCTTTCGGCGAGGTTACCTTGCGGTCTCCGGATTGCTGTCAACACTGCCTGTATATTGTGCTTCACTAATTCGGACTGCCACTTCTTGTTGGTGAATTGCTTACCCTGGTCAGATAGAATTTTCTTCACCGGACCATATTTCGGAATGTATTTATTTAATACAACATTTAATACTGCCAACGTGGTAGGTCGTCCAATTGCATATAAACGTACGTTTTTAGAAAATGCATCTGTGCAGACCACCAGGTTCTTCATACCCCTTGCAGCACGTGGTAGCGGACCTAAAAAGTCGATACACAGTAGATCATTCTTATTCTTTGTAATGATGTTACCCATCTCCACATAGATGGGTTGATTTGGGTATTTAGCTGTCTGGCATATGTGACACGTTCGCAGAATTGACTTAAATTTCCTTGCTATGTTCAACCATACGAAGTCTTCTCTCATCGCCAAATAACATTTATAAGCTCCAGCATGATCAAGACTTTCATGACAAGCCCAAGTTAAATCTTCTACGAGATTATCAGGAACCATATTCTTCCATTGTCCATCGTTTATTTTATACAGTACATCCCTGTCGATTCTGTATTTCGGGTTGTCTTGCCTTTGTATTTCTTCAAAAATTGTTCTTAATTTTGCGTCCTTCTGTTGTTCAAGATTTATCAATTTTAATCTATTCTTTAAGTCACCTGGTAATGTATATTTGACTGCTAGAATTTTTAAAATCGATTTATGTTTATTTAAAATATTATTTACTTGTTTTCGTTGACCAGCTGTTATCTCCTTATGGGCGCTCGACCGTTACTCGTTATCTTATCTAATTGATAATCGGCTGGTTTCTGTAGCATAGCATTCCGCCCACGTTGCCTTACAGTATTGTGTGTACGACCCAAGTTAATTGTATGTTGTGTATTTTTAACTATGCATTCTAGCGTTTTATTAGTAAAATCAATTGTAGCGCGTATTTTCCTTAATGTGTCAGTGCCTACTATAACGTCGTACACTAGATTTTTGACTATAAAGACGGGTACTTCCATTTCCATCCCTTGTGAATTTATTGTGATAAGTGCTTGCTTATTAATAGTTTGTGAATCACATGTGGTTGTCGTGACAATTGCATCATTGACAGGTAAGATCGGTGTTTTTTTAAATTGGTGTCTGTGTTCATCGACAAATTCGTTACTGATTAAAGAAATTTGAGCCCCAATATCGAATAATATATTACCGACACATTCATTAATTTTCGCGTCCATTAAGTATCATTATCACTCTTATTTCTAATATGTTCCACATCATCATTAACATAATTACTATACTTCGATTCATCTTTAATATCTTCAGAATATAGGCCTGAAGCAATGTATACACTCTTACCACTAGTATTGTTCACATAAGATTTTTGACACTGTTGTTCGTTAAGGTACGTTTTATGTTTTAATTGCCGATACATTACTTTGATCGAACTTTCGGAAATTAGGTTTGTTTTTAAATTGTTTTTGTTGTTGTTGTTTTTGTGGTTGTTGCGGCTGAAATTGTTTACGAGCCGGTTTGCTATTTTCATCCCATTTGGTTAACAATAGGAGTAGTTCCTCCAATGATTTAATACCTTGTGTAATTACAGCGATTTGAATACCGGTCCGAAATGATGAGTTAATTTATTTACCATCTCTGGCTCTGACATTTCTGGTTCAAGATACTTCGCACGAGATATGAGTTGGATTAAACAACTTTCTTTAGACCCTTTTAAACTGGAATACCTACCAAACTCCAGCTGTACGCGTATTTTTCGCTGTATCTCGCTGTTCCAGTATCTCGCCTTAAATGTTGTACCAGATCTTGATATGTAACTATTTTACCTTGTACTACCGTGAACCACTCAGCTGCAGTACCCTTTAATCTTCTGACTACATAGTTTATTTTATCCATCTCACTTAGGGTGTCGCCTATGGCGTCCATGTCTCGCTGGCAGTTCTTCAGGAAAAAAGCGGATTTTCACTACCTTTCTCGAAGAATTTCAACTGTGAATTGTTTTCTTCTACAGTTCTATAGATGAACGTGGTCTGGTTCGCCGTGGTCGAGGTACTCTGGAGTCGGGTCAGCTGTTGTTCCAGCTCTTGTTCAGCTACAAGCTCACTCACCGTAGATGTGTGTTGAACTACGCTTTCCTCTATCCCAGTGATTTTAGCTTCACAGTCATTGATGCGAGAATTGTTCGCTTCTAAGGCGGTCTCAATATTGCTGCGAATTATTTCTACCTTTTCGCCTATACGTTTTTGGGTTGACTCTAAAAGTTGTTTATTTTGTTTTGCCTGGTCATGGACCGCGTTATATATTACTTCCATATTCCTTAAGGAATGGAAGTATGGTGATGGCAAAAAAAATCGTGTTCCAGATTATTGCAGATATTCTGATTCTACTACACTCAAAACATGGAAAAAAGTCGTTTTCCGAAAAGTGTCTGTGTGTGTGTCTGTGTGTCTGTCTGTCTATGTGTCTGTCTGTAGATTTTTTTTCTATGGCAAACGATAACTGCCGCAAATTCAAACAGAATCAAATAATTTTTTGCATACAGCCCTGATTTGTAGAGTACTCGCGACCTATTGTTTTTGGTGAAGATCGGTTGAGGCAAAGGGGTAGTTTACCAGCAACGGTTTTTTTTTATCATGGGAAATTTTTTTTTTTGGCAAACGATAACAGCCGCAAATTCAAACAGAATCAAATAATTTTTCGCATACAGCCCTGAATTGTAGAGTTCTCAAGACCTGTTGTTTTTGGTGAAGATCGGTTAAGGGAAAGGGGTAGTTTACCTGTAACGTTTTATGTTTTAACAAGGGTATTTCCTATGGCAAACGATAACAGCCGCAAATTCAAACAGAATCAAAAGATTATTTGCATACAGCCCTAAATTGTAGAGTTCTCAAGACCTATTGTTTTTGGTGAAGACCGGTTAATGGAATAGGGTAGTTTACCAGCAACGTTTTATGTTTTATCAAGGGTGTTTTCTATGGCAAACGATAACAGCCGCAAATTCAAACAGAATCAAATAATTGTTTGCATACAAGCCTGAATTGTAGAGTACCCAAGACCTGTCGTTTTTGGTGAAGATCGGTTAGGGGAAGGGGTAGTTTACCAGCAACGGTTTTTTTTCAAGGGTAATTTTTTTCCATAGTAAACGATAACAGCCGCAAATTCAAACAGAATCAAATGATGTTTTGCATACAGCTTTGTATTGTAGAGTTCTCAATACCTATTGGTGTTGGTGAAGATCGGTTAAGGGAAAGGGGTAGTTTACCAGCAACATTTTATGTTTTAACAAGGGTAATTTTTTATATGACGAACGATAACTGCCGTAAATTCAAACAGAATCAACTAGGTTTTTGCATACCTTTTTGAACTAAAGAGAACTGAAGGTCTGTTGATTTTGTTGAAGATCGGTTAAGGGAAGGGGTAGTTTATCAGCAACGTTTTATGTTTTAAAAAGGGTAATTTTTTTATGACGAACGATAACTGCCGAAAATTAAATGAGAATAAAATAATTTTGTGCACTCTTTCCTGAGTTGCAGAGAGCTCAAGGTATATTGATTTTGGTGAAGATCAGTTAAGGGAAAGGGGTAGTTTACCTGCAACATTTTATGTTGTAACAAGAGAAATTTTTCCATGACGAACGATAACTGCCGCACATTCGAACAGAATCAAATATTTTTTTGCATGCTTCCCTGAATTGTAGAGGACGGAAGGTCTGTTGATTTTGGAGAAGATCGGTTAAGAGAAAGGGGTAGTTTACCAGAAACATTTTATGATTTAACAAGAGTAAAGTACTTAATTTTTATAAATAAAGTATCCTGATAAGAAGCTCATAGTAATCCACTGTAGGAAACGTAGATGAAATATCTATAAATGAAGAGGTTAGGTGAACGGGGTGGGGGTAATTTTCTATTATTAAAAATTATAATTGAAGGTGGAGGGCAGAATTTTTTATATGTGTACTACGTTATCGGCAACAAAGAAGTAGTTTTTTGTTAAAATTGCTTCCCGGGCTCTTTAGCCGTAGTTCAATGTTTTCTGCAAAACCAGACTTTTCGGCAGTGCCATCGACTGCCATCATCGGTGAAAATCGAGTGCGAAAACGTGAGGTGGTATACGTTAGTGACCACAGTACTGTGGTTAATGCTGAAGCAATAAGTAGAAAGACGTAGTTTCTATGGTAATATTTCATTTCGAATATGATTTTAAATATAAATCTTAGAACATGGAAGTCATGTATGGTTCTCCATACCGATATTTATTATTCTGATGGGTATGTAATATCTCTCGAGTAGACGTAGTAAAAAAAAGTGTACAGTAGTGTATTCTGCATCTCACATATGAAACTCTCTTCTTTGATTTGATCCGTCGTGTATAAATGAAAACCACTTCACTTGTAAAATTGTGTAACACGCATTTTGCATGGAAAACATAATTACCATTTATATTACTTCCATATTCCTTAAGGAATGGAAGTATGGTGATGGCAAAAAAAATCGTGTTCGAGATTATTGCAGATTCTGATTCTACTACACTCAAAACATGAAAAAAAGTCGTTTTCCGAAAAGTGTCTGTGTGTCTGTCTGTCTGTCTGTCTGTCTGTCTGTCTGTGTGTCTGTGTGTCTGTGTGTCTGTCTGTCTGTCTGTAGATTTTTTCCTATGGCAAACGATAACTGCCGCAAATTCAAACAGAATCAAATAATTTTTTGCATACAGCCCTGATTTGCAGAGTACTCGCGACCTATTGTTTTTGGTGAAGATCGGTTGAGGGAAAGGGGTAGTTTACCTGCAACGGTTTTTTTTTAGCAAGGGTAATTTTGTTTGTTTGGCAAACGATAACAGCCGCAAATTCAAACAGAATCAAATAATGTTTCGCATACAGCCCTGAATTGTAGAGTTCTCAAGACCTATTGTTTTGGTGAAGATCGGTTAAGGGAAAGGGGTAGTTTACCTGTAACATTTTATGTTTTAACAAGGGTATTTCCTATGGCAAACGATAACAGCCGCAAATTCAAACAGAATCAAAAGATTATTTGCATGCAGCCCTAAAT
Organism: Magicicada septendecula; assembly: GCA_034769895.1. Lineage (NCBI taxonomy): Eukaryota > Metazoa > Arthropoda > Insecta > Hemiptera > Cicadidae > Magicicada > Magicicada septendecula. Next base: position 307,479,697 of record CM068367.1, on the reverse strand, counting down.
TGTAGAGTTCTCAAGACCTACTGTTTTTGGTGAAGATCGGTTGAGGGAAAGGGGTAGTTTACCTGCAACGTTTTTTTAACAAGGGTATTTTCTATGGCAAACGATAACAGCCGCAAATTCAAATGGAATCAAATAATGTTTTGCATACAGCCCTGATTTGTAGAGTACTCAAGACCTGTTGTTTTTGGTGAAGATCGGTTAAGGGAAAGGGGTAGTTTACCAGCAACGTTTTTTTATCAAGCGTATTTTCTATGGCAAACGATAACAGCCGCAAATTCAAACAGAATCAAATAATTTTTTGCATACGTCCCTGAATTGTAGAGGTCTCAATGACTTTCGATTTTGGTGAAGATCGGTTAAGGGGAAGGGGTAGTTTACCTGAAACTTTTTACGTTTTAACAAGAGTAAAGTACTTGAAAATTTATTTAAACCTTTTGAAACAATGGTAATTGTTAAAAATAAAATAATTTTGTTGCCAGGCAATAAAATTATAATTTTTTCATTTTAATGTAATATAATATTTTTCATTTAATACAGCAATAAAAAGGCAGGTAAGACACAGCCTGGCTGTTTGGCTGAAAATGATTTTAAATATAAATCTTAGAATATGGAAGTCATGTATGGTTCTCCATACCGATATTATTGTGTTGGTTATGTAATTTGTGGGGGGCGCTCTTAGTAAAAAAAGTAGTGTCTTCTGCTTTGGTCCATCATGTATAAATGAAAAACCACTTCACTTGTAAAAATTGTGTAACACGCATTATGCGTGGAAAAAAATAATTACGATTTATATTATTGCGTATGTTCATAGTTGAAAATTATTTCTAACAAAAAAACTGAGTCGTGGTAGAAAGGAATATTGGCTCATATTCGACAGTGGTCGTCCTTGATTTCGGGCGTGGTTAACCATAGCATCTCTGTCGCCTTTGTGTGTAGCTGTTTTTTTTGTCATCAGGTGTGCATTACCTGATACCTTCACTTTCGCGTGCATCCATGTGTGGGCTTTTCGGTATAAAAGCCGGACTATTTGCTCAGTTAGAGTACAAAACATCCCAGGAATCTGCCAGCACATCATTTGTTGAAAGAAGATCTCGAACAGGGTGAATTTGTTTTAAATTATTCTTTAATTTCTGTAGTCTGTTATCATCAAGCAATTATTTTAAATAAAATTGAATTTTTTTTTAATTGATTGAATAACACATGAACAGTCGGCACGCAACGCTCGTTCTAGCAGTTTGTTTTTAAATTATTCTTTAGTTTCTGTAATGTATTATCATGAAGTAATTATTTTAAATTAAAATTGAATTTTTTTTAAATTGAATAACACATGAACGGACGGCGCATAACGCTCGTTCTAGCAGTTTGTTTTAATATTTATTCTTTAGTTTCTATAGTGTATTATCATAAAGCAATTTTACTTCCATATTCCTTAAGGAATGGAAGTATGGTGATGGCAAAACAATTCGTGTTCGAGATTATTGCAGATTCTGATTCTACTACACTCAAAACATGAAAAAAAGTCGTTTTCCGAAAAGTGTCTGTGTGTGTGTCTGTGTGTGTGTCTGTAGATTTTTTTTTTTATGGCAAACGATAACTGCCGCAAATTCAAACAGAATCAAATAATTTTTTGCATACAGCTCTGATTTGCAGAGTACTCGCGACCTATTGTTTTTGGTGAAGATCGGTTGAGGGAAAGGGGTAGTTTACCAGCAAGTTTTTTTTTATCAAGGGAAATTTTTTTTTTTGGCAAACGATAACAGCCGCAAATTCAAACAGAATTAAATAATGTTTCGTATACAGCCCTGAATTGTAGAGTTCTCAAGACCTATTGTTTTGGTGAAGATCGGTTAAGGGAAAGGGGTAGTTTACCTGTAACGTTTTATGTCTTAACAAGGGTATTTCCTATGGCAAACGATAACAGCCGCAAATTCAAACAGAATCAAACGATTATTTGCATACAGCCCTAAATTGTAGAGTTCTCAAGACTTATTGTTTTTGGTGAAGATCGGTTGAGGGAAAGGGGTAGTTTACCAGCAACGTTTTTTTAACAAGGGTATTTTCTATGGCAAACGATAACAGCCGCAAATTCAAACAGAATCAAATAATTTTTTGCATACAGCCCTGATTTATGGAGTACTCAAGACCTGTTGTTTTTGGTGAAGATCGGTTAAGGGGAAGGGGTAGTTTACCTGCAACATTTTTTTATCAAGCATATTTTCTATGGCAAACGATAACTGCCGCAAATTCAAACAGAATCAAATAATGTTTTGCATACTTCCCTGAATTGTAGAGGTCTCAAGGACTTTCGATTTTGGTAAAGATCGGTTAAGGGGAAGGGGTAGTTTACCTGAAACCTTTTACGTTTTAACAAGAGTAAAGTACTTGAAAATTTATTTAAACTTTTTCAAACAATGGTAATTGTTAAAAATAAAATAATTTTGTTGCCAGGCAATAAAATTAAAATTTTTTCATTTTAATGTAAATCATGTATAAGAGAAAATATATCGCGCTTGGCAGGCGATATTAAGACTTAAATATAAATCTTAGAATATGGAAGTCATGTATGGTTCTCCATACCGATATTTTTTTTATTCTCATCGTGCAGCGACTGCAGTGACCTATTTTGTTTTACTGCCTTGTGAAGAATTCTTTACTAGCCTTATTTTCTTCCGATATTTTCAGCACATTTGCTAATAATGCAGCTAATGTATTCTGTAATTCTAGTCCATCGGCCATATTGATTATTTATTTTATAATTGTAACAAATATTATAGTTTTCTATTTACAGTGACGGCAATATTTTTAATACTTATTTTTACGAATAACTCTCAGTTTAAATGTTATTCATTATTAGTCCAGTATCTCAATCAAATGTAAACAAGCTTAATCTAACACAAATACAAATAATAATTCAATCTCCACATAGACAATTTACTACTATTGTTCAAATATCTGATAAAAGAGCATATTCAAACTTTTATCTACACTCCCTGATAACATAGAACGGCACACAAAATTAGTTCAATGAATTTAGTCTCTACACACTCAAATAAATATTTCTTTTTTAAAACTAATGCAAAAAATCGAGCCACACGTTAGCCAGCGCCAAATATCTTTATGCAACAGATCAAATTTTATTATACTCATAAGGATATAGTGAGTGTGTGAAAATCACAAACAAGTCCAATTATACAGGAGATTAAAAATTATTTATTATACACACAAATATAGTTTTAACGAGGTATATTGTATTATAAATTGTCATTTACTGTCACTTGCAATAATAGTTTATAAAGTTCGATAATATATCGGTTTTACTTGATTGAGGCTACGACCGAAGTACGTGCAATCCTCGGCTTCCTACGGCGTCCTCTTGGTCCGTCGTCCTCTTTGTCTTGTCGTCCTCTTCTCAAATATGTTAAACACACAATGCTTATTATTTTCCCTAGAATAGTTTATTATTAATTGATATGTAAATTTTATCAATCTCAGGGTGAATATGGGTATCAATTTTAATAAGGTGTATTAGTCGTACACCTTCCACGCAATCTTGAAGTGTCTTCAAATTCCTAAGCGGATATCTTAACTTACACGAAAAGCACTATACTATATTATAATTCTATCTAAATAATTGACCCATTCGGCTCTGTACGCAGAACTTTGTACAGAATACCAAGGATTATGTTAAGTTATACTTTTGTATGTTCGCTCGAGAATAACTGCGTGAGAGACGCACGAGCACAACTTCACCTTGCAACTTCTACAGACAGACTGTGTCGATCTTTATTCTACAGAGAATGAATGTTATTAAATTTAGTGTTTTACGACAGGCTAAACCCAAGTCACAGGATTGATGGTTTCAACAGATATAAACTTTTCCAGAAAGAGTTTGTATAAATATGCACTAACTTTGCATTGATTTATCTACAAATTTTTGTGACCCTATTAGTGATAAGTGTTTCAAATTGAGCTTTTCCTACTTAAAAAACCATATTTCTAAAATAGTTATGAACCATAGAGTACACATAAACTGAAGCTATTTACATAAATAATTCGTTGTAAAAATTTCACGTCGATCGGTTAATTACCGCGGAAGATATAGCGATCACACGTTATCACACCCGCACACGCGCACAAATTCACTCAAAAAATACATGACAATAAAGAACACCTTTCTATGAATAATCTAGTATACACTAAATGCTTATCCATTTCTAAATACAAAACGTACGGCTAAAAGACCAAGTATTGCATAAAACCAATTTAAACATGAAAATCCTCGTCATCCATGTGCTCTGATACAAACAACATAGCTTATCATCCTGGGGTCCGTTGCAATTTTGTAATATAATAAATAATATTACAAATCAATAATTTTATGTTCCTTCCGTTTATATTTACTATTTATTATTTTAATGTTATTTAATAAAAAATATTTTATTAATCAATTAAATTCTTTTATGTCATTTTTATATTTAGTTTTATTAAATTGTATTATATTTCTTATTAAATTCTTTATATTTCTGGTTAATTATTATTACTTACTTAGTATTTATCATTATTTGTTCTTATTTAACCTTCGTCGGTTTGTTACAAATTAATTCAAAATAATGTTTTGGCGAAGACACAGTTCGACGTGGTTGTCGACTCGGCTCATATAGGTTATCACCTCTTTTGGTTCCTTCTGATGATATTCAGCAATTAACTCCCCTTTCTCCACCTGAAATTCCTTAACTAAGTAATTTTTTATAAATAAAGCTCTGGTTTAATTCAATGAATAAATTGTTTATTAATTTTTCTTTTTTCTTTATAAATCGTATTACGACTCACTGGGCGACTGAGTCGTTTGGCCCACATTCGACTCTCTGATTCAGTTCGTCAGTTACAGATTTCGGTTTTATAATTTATCATAATTTTTTCAAGGGTCCTTTTATACTGCTATTGAAAAGTCAGAAATGCTTAAGAAGTACAATACCTCACAAATATTAATAAAGAATCTTACTTTCTATTACAAATAATGTCAAACGGTTTGAATATAAATTATAATTGTTTTACTTGAAGACCGAAGACTTCACCCAAAACTGACGTCGCTTTCAGACTGAACTAGTGATGACAAAAAAAAAAAGGTTGCTTGCTCACCATCTCAAATATATAAAATGAATCGTACGTTTTCTTTTAAAATATTTAAGTTTATTTATAGTGTTCACTGAAATTATGCCGGATTCTGTGTTTTCCTTCACCGTGTTGGTGTGTTCAAGTGTTCGTGCAGTTTCCTTGGTGTTTGTGAATTCGTAAATTATGTGTGTAGTTTGGTTAAAACTTACCAACTTCAAACATAGATTTTTGTCGCTATACTTGGCATTTATTAGTGTAAGGAGTCCCTCTTACGTGTATTTTCTGTTCTTGATAGGATATTTTCTGTTAACTTGTATTTATTTCCTCCTGGTTTTAAAATTTTTCTTGTTAATAAATATTCGGTTTACCTTTGGTAAACTCAGAATTGATTCCAAATATACTTTTTCTCTCGGTTATACGGAGTTAATGTTTTCACTTTCAGATGTAACAATTGAGTCCTTCGTTCCTCTTCTCCCTTCAACGAATTTTTTACCAATTTCTCTAATTTCTGATTGGTTGATTCTGCTACACTTGGGATTATGGAATTTTGTATTATGTCAAATAACTGCTTTTTTACCTTCCAGTACAGGTTACGCCCTAATTATTAACTAATTTCGCTTAATTTGATTTACATACTTGTATTCCTTACTTAATTACAAACAATTTGACATCCCTTTTGCCATATTTATGTTACTTAATAGGTACATTTTTTCAGTTACAAAAACTCGGTTTATAGACCCTTTAGGTATCTGATTTTCACAAAATCATGTCAACCTTCTTTAGGTTTCTTATTACATTGTACCAGTACTAAAAAAGGACATCCACTTAATAATCATGACTTGTTTTTGTTAATTAACATTGATTTGCTTTTTTTCAATTGACTTTACTACTATTTTTAATATTCATCCTTTCTGCCTAGGTCACGCTTTTTGTTCAGTTTAACATTTTCTGAAACATTGTTTAGCACCTTCTGATATTCAAAAAAATATGTTTACAGTCCTGAAAGATAACTTATTTGTTAAATCTGTTGTTTGGTACTAATTTACATTATTTGGTTTTTCTATTAGGATATTAATTTTGACATTAGTTGGTTGAATTTAGCAGTGGCCTATGTCATGGTTTCACATTAATTACAATGTTACATTTTAGTTCATTAATCTTTTTTTTTTTTGTTAGGACCCTTGTTACATACTACTAATGCTTAACTGTTTTATTACATTTGAATTAGTTCTTTTCTCAACCTCTTATTACTCTAAGACAAATTATAAACGTTTTAACTTGGAATCATGGTTCCATGACTTACATGTGTATACTATTTAATACCTAACATAAAATTCAACTTTTAAACTAAGTTTGCATTAGTTAACCCACAACATTGGGAACTCTATATAATTAATTTACATAATAACAAAACAAACTCCTTTCAACTCCTTCTGCCTTTCTAATGTTTAGTTATTTCTAACTAGGTTCATTTATCATATTTTTATGAATGTTTTTATTCTCTTTTGTGATTACCATGAAATGACAATTGTTCTTCACTTTCATAGTAATATTGTAATGCGTTCAGTGGTGTGGGGAAAAATTAATTACCAATGTTAAAGTTTAGTTCTATTATACTTTCATTACCACTTAATTTGTGATGGTAGGTTTGAATACATTTGTGTTATCATGTGCTTTGTCCATGTTTATGCATGTTCACACTTACACTGGTATTGTTAACCTGATTATTGTTGATTATATTTTTGTTTGTTTACTCACCATTTCACTTTTAAAATTCATCTCACTATTATTCCATTTTAATGTAATTGCTTACTATCGATTACATTCGTTTGAATACACTACACCTTGTAGTGCATCTTCACATGTCACTTCCACTGATTCTTACACTATGTTTGTTGTCATGAGAAGAATTTAACTAGACATCTAGTTGTTCTTGTCTGACCATTGACAATTACCCTTCTGTCATCACATCACTTTTACAACTTAATGTTATTAACAATGTTTACTTAAAACTACTGTACACTGGTTTTTTAGTTTGGTTTCTATATTGTACTTCAGGGGTTGTAGATTGTAATGTAATTATATTTATTTTGGCTTTTATGTACTAAAGGTTCCTATTTTGTGGGTCCCCTTGATTTGTCGCATTACAATATATATTATATTTTATATTTATACAGAAATTACCTCAAGATATTTTTTCCCTTATTAGGAACATATTTCGAGAACCATTGTGTTCTCATCCTAAGCCTTCGTGATTTTGCGTCTTGTGAAGTATGTGTGTGTTGGCTGGTCATTATTATGGTTTCTTGTTGGTCTCTGGTATTTTAAAGTGGTATTATTGTGTGTGATTCTGGTGTATGTATTAGTATTTTGTGTATTTTCGATGTTGAGTGCTATGAAAATTGTGTCATGTTTTGTATTGATTTGTATTTGTTCAGGTATTAGTTTTGTGTTTTACGTTTGTATATTTGTAAATTTTCACATATGTTCATTATGGTACCTTTGTGTGGTATGTGTTTTATTAGTGTCATGTTGGTTATATCTGGGAATTCATGTCCAGTGTTTATTGCATGTGTGGCCAAATTAGATTTGTATATTTCTGTTTTTTGTATGCGTTTAGGTGTTCAAAATAACCTTCTTTCAGTTGTTTTTTTGTTTGTTCTATGTAACATTTATTGCAATCTTGGCATTCAGTTTTGTATATATCATTGGTTATTGTATTATATTTGTATTATAAATCTTATACTAGGGATTAAGCAATGACGCAACTTGTAGGAATGTTGTTTTTTTTTAAAAACTGTTTTATTAGGGTTTACAAGTCAAAACGTAAACGGTGACTATGTGAATTACGAATCTACCAATCGTACTAATTGTATAATTGCTTCGCTTGTAGCCTATATGCAATGTGAACATGTGTTTTTGTAACGTTCGGTAAACATACTTTAAATTTAAACTAGCATATGTGGCAATTTTCAGTATATTCGCAAAGGTAATTAGTTTCCTTTTAAAATGTCGTGTTTCTGTATACGTGATTTAAACCTGACAAGAAATGGCTTCGTAAAAGTGTGACTTGTCGGTATGTAGTATTAAAGACAACTAAAATAGGTACTTTAAGTGTATTTTCAATTAAGCCAACTGTGTTTTAAATGTTATTTACTATAATAACAGTAAACTAAATATATTGACAGTTTTAGAAAGTATGTAATCTTTATTGAGTGTCGCTTTAATCAACTATTTTCCCTGCACTTCTAGAAATAGACACAATGTCTGTTCTGAATTTAAAGGCTCACTTCTCATCTTTCCCTTGACTTCCGACACTCTTGTTTCCCATCGGCGTGTGCCGCAGACTGGCATATGTGACAGGACCCGTTTGTAATTTTTATACGTGATCTTATCCGCTCATGTCATCTTAGTTTCTCTCATTTATACAGTTTGTTAAGCTTTCCAGCATTTATGTCATTTCATCTTCCGTAAAAATTACACTTTGCAAATTTAAGATTTTAACACGCTGGCTAATTCAATCTGTAACAGTTTTTATGAATTTTACTAGTTATGGTAAATTATAAAATTCATTAAATCGATTACGAGAAATCCAGGTTTATTGTTAAAGAAGGAGAAATGTAATTTTTATATTTGCATTATTCTAATGTTACAGGATAAACATTTCCTAAACGGAGCTGAAACTGTTTGTGCTACTTGATGTTAAGCAATATTAATTTATCACAATAGATAAAGTAATATTGTAATTTGGGAAGGTAGTTTAATATATTAGTTAATCAAATTAATAATGTATAACTTACCGTCTATGACTTACACCAAGATGTATTTTCACTTATAATTTTAAGTGAAAATACATCTTGCTGTAAGTCACAGACGGTAAGTTATACATTACTAATTTGATTATCAAATACGTGGCTTGGTACTATAATCGGAAATATTCCATAAATATAAATATAATATATTAGTTGTTTGCTGTTGTGATTACTGATGTAAAAAAAACTTCAGATTGTTGTACAAGGGAACAATTAGATAATTTGAATTACAACGCATTCTTCATATAAAAAAATTGTTCGTCTCTAACAGCTACAATGAAGATTCACACATTTATTCTTTTTAAAATTACTGTTCTCTTTTGTTGCTTTATTTTCTAAATAAGAAGTTTCATGATGGTTTACATTGCAGATTTTGTGTAGAAAGCCTATTAAAACTGACGATTTCGTTCTTGCATGTTAGCAAATATTTTACACTACAAAGCTAACTACAAATTAATTACGACATGTACAGATATACGACATGGAGATATCTTCCAGTAATGTATGGTTTGCGGTAATACATGCGGAAATCTGTACAATTGAGTTAGTTATTTTTCAATACTTTTTGATACAAATGTATTATGTTACTGTTACTCAAATGTACAGGGTCCGCCAGTGAAGCGGGAAAATTAAAAGTACCCAATTTTTTCATGAAACATTTATTATCAGAATTTTTTTACAGATTTGAGTTGAGTAAAGTATGCCATTATTTTACTTTTTAAAAATAACGCCGCTCAAGTGAGAGCCATTTCTGTGTAAACATTCTTCTAATCTTGACCGAAAATTTTCCATCACTCGACGAAGCAGGTCAGGTTGAATCCGTTCATTTTCTTGTCTGATATTCGTTTTTAATTCCGGTATGGTGTGCGGTCTATCAATGTACACCCTGCTCTTCAGAAATCCCCAAAGAAAAAAGTCGAATGCGGACTAGTCTGGGGATCTTGCAGGCCACGAGATGTCGCCATATCTGGATATGAGTCCGTCCGGGAAGAGTTCTCTTAAAGCAGCCATGGACACACGAGCAGTATGACTTGTGGCCCCATCCTGCTGGAAAAAATTAATTTCCGGAAACCTAGGGAGCTGTTGCATCAAAAATGTTCTGACCATGTGTGTGTAGCGGTCTGCATTGACAGTTGTGGTGTTTCCTCTATCGTCTTGGAAAAAATATCGCCCAATTATGCCAGATGATGAAACTGCACACCACACCGTAACTTTCGGACTATGTAATGGCTTTTCATGCAATTCACCTGGGTTTTCATCATTCCAATATCGACTATTTTGTTTGTTTACATATCCATTCAAATGAAAATGTGCTTCATCTGACATAAACATGCGGTGAATAAAGTTTTCATCATCATTTACACGTCGCAATATTTCTTCGCTGAAAATCCTGCGAGCCAGCATATCGCCATCTTTCAACTCCTGGATTACTTGAATTTTGTAAGGATGAAAGATAAGTCTTTATGCAAAATTCGTCGTAACGATGTGTCACTAATGTTTAGTGCGGATGCATGTTTCATTGCAGAATGTTGTGGACTACGCGTCAGTGCTACTCGAAATCTTTCAATGTTTTCCTCTGTTCTTACAGACCTTGTTGCTCCTCTATGCTTTAAGTTTAATGTGGAACCAGTTTCTTCAAACCTTTTCACCCATGACATAATTGCATGAGCGGCCGGCACTCTTCCATGTCGTGGAATATTGAAATGATTACGAAACAATCGTTGTACAGAAGTCACACAGTCACCATTCTTATAAAACGATTTTCCGCAGAAAGCACGCTGTGCACCGGACCACTGCTCCATGTTTTAAAACATATAATAACAAATGGCATTAAATGTAAAACAACAATCGAAAACCTCCACGCCCTCTCGTGAGCAGAAAATGAACTATTGGACTTTCAAAATTTCCCGCTTCACTGGCGGAACCTGTATAATAATATAATAACTATTATACCCAATAATGGAAAATCAATCATCCCCAATCCCAAAACGCCTATGTGATAGACAACGTGCGTAGTAAATGTGTGGCGTTCGTCTTGTACTTTTCAAGCGGCTGGTTGACGCAGTTTGGAACGTTGTGGCGACTTAGCGCTTTATGTCTTTGTTTGCACATTGCAATATTATTTACGCTACTAATTGAACCTCTCTGTTATAAATAGAACATAAAGACTTCAGTTTCGCGAATAGGGTGATAAGTCGTAGTATTATAAAAGTCTATTAGTGAAAGTGTTAGCTGCTAATTGTTTGTTTGTGCGAGCACGTTTATAACTATAATAATAATAATTGTTAGTTACGATAACGTATATTGGGAAAATTTAAAACTGTAACTACTGTAATACGTGGACTTGTACTTTTGTCTATAGAAACTTTATTAGAGTTTATGAGCATTGATTTCTTTGGTGTACAATTATTTATTCCACGGGCTACTCATAATTGTCCGTGATATCGTCATAACAGTCGGGTCAGAACTGAGATGTAGGATATTTGTTAGTTGAAACTAGGAAAAGGCTATATCTTAAGCGTATTATTAGACAACGGGTATGCAGTACAAAAACAGTGAATAAGTTATGTAAATTGTTTACTTTTGTGAGGACCTTTATAATTTGTGTAATTTATTGTGTTTCATGGTAACGTGTATTGGACAATCGTAAAACTGTAATTATTGTACTTTGAGTACGAATATTTTAATAATATTAATAAACAATGGATAAGCTTTCATAATATTGTTGAAATACGCGTCCAAAAAATCTTGAATTAGCTACAGCACGTGTTAGTATAAAACAGATGCATAGAGAAAGAAAATCTTTCTTAAACTTGAACTGATACAATGTTCCACACCTCTTTTGCAACATTTTGCTTATTCATCTGTTTACAAGTGATTTTTATTCTTTTATTTTTTGTTGTGGGTCTGCATTATCAGTATAATACTCCAAACTCCTCAACATTTGGAGAAATGTTTTGCAGACGCTTCTGCATCTGTGCTTGTAGAACATCAACATGAGGTATAATCTTATAAAACAGATTTAACAAGTATGAAAAGGAGACACTGGAATCTAAAAGTGCGAGTAATTCTGTAGCTTCCTAACTGTGATTGCATTACATCCCCGACTTGTGCATACTTCCAGATATGGTATTTACAACTTATTACTTTATTTTCAAAGAAGAGGATCATTCTCTTCCAAATCCAATGAAAAATTTTCCTTTCAATTGTTCAAGCTATCGGCGCAAGCAAATTTATAAATACTTGTTTAAGCCTTAAGCTGTCTTCTAACGGCCGTTAGGTACCTTCATTTGATGCACGCCTACAGACGACAGACCAGGACCTCAAGATGGAAACTCCAGAGGCGCTGGTATAACCTCTTTCAATCTGTGAATTTCCAAACACTTCTAAGAGTTTCTCTTACTTCAGGAGTGTAATGTGTTGGTTTTTCCACACTTTACCGTGAATTTTCCAGATGTTGCAGTTCAGGAATAAATTAATCACGTAACATGATGAGTTAGCTGATTTAAATCACTGCACGTCCGAAAATTTAAATCACTCGTGGACCGAAAAATATATGGAAAACATTAAAGCTTACATCAACACTTAACACTTACATTTCCTCAGAGGAATTTATAATCTTTTCCAACAGTTATTTATATTCCTTACATTTGTATTGTGGTACACTTCTCATACAAAATTAGTGTCTTCCTGAGCAGGGTCTCTTTTTGGTAAACCATGCTTAAAAACTTCTTTCATTTTAAAACTTTTGGAGCCATTTCTGTTAGGGGCGGTTTATTAAACATAGAGCGAATTTGTTTCCAATATCTCTTATTGTCTTCCCTGTGTCTACACACACTATAACACCAAAAACAAATATATTTATAAATACAGTAAATATGTTTACAGTCCTGATGGCAGGTAGTGACAACACTAGCGGAAGTGTAAATAGACTGGACAACCAGAAATAATGCTGTCATCGACTAGCCTATGCTGCTGTTTAGATAGACACTAATTGAACACAGCTGATTGATCAGTTCTCTGTGTGAGGATTTGTGTATTACGTAGGTACAGACTTCCTACACGGCTCGTTTGCTACTGCATTAATTTGCATGCGACCAACGAGTTACGGAACGCAATCAGAACCCGCAATGCAGAATGGCCTCAGGGGTCGAAGCAAAATCAGTTTGCCCCAGCTAATCCGGAATTTAATTTCCTTTGTTATTAGGCTGTACCTAGTTAAGCAACAGATGGTTAGTCAGGCTTTATCACTTTATATTAGTTTGATCAACAACATGATCACTTCACTTTGATCAACAGCATTTCGATCAAACTAATTGTTCTATTTCGTTTTCCGCGTACTCTGCGTACTCTGTTTTCCGCGTAAAAATAAATAAGAAAATACGTATTTGTGTGTATAAGTTGTTATTCGTACTACTGGTTCCATTTATGTATTTCACGGTCATTTGACTATGAGCACTTTATGTTGTTCTATAGCAGTAAACAAGTCAGAATAGTGTAAAAACACAGAAAATGGTTAAAATAAAGTCATGCTTAATGCTATCATATAATATCCTATAATATTTGTTTATTGAAACACTTTTTGCTGCAGTCTGTTTCTTGATGTATATAATATATTTAAAATTTACATTTACTTTTCCTCAAGATGTTATATTTTTGATTATTATATTATGATATTTATTTGATTACCAAACAAACTATTACCTGAACAAATACAAATCAATACAAAACATGATACAATTTTCAAAGCACTCAACATCAAAGATACACAAAATACTAATATATACACTACAATCACACACAATAATAACAATTTAAAAAACCAAAACCAACGGGAAGCCATAACAACAGCCCAACCAGCACACAGGTACTCCACAAGATTCAAAATTAGGAAGGCCGATGATGGGAACACTAAGGGTCCCGAAACATGTTCAAAATAAGGGAAAAATAACATCTTGAGGTAAAGTAAATACAAATTTTAAATGTAATATTTGTTTAATAGAAGTAACATAGAAAAACCCTTATTTATGCAATCACCCGTACGTATACTTCAGCATGGGATAAACGTTCAGCCACATTTATTGTAAAAGCATTTAAACTATGTAATGTATGCTTATGGGTCATTTTATTCGTAGAGTGAAGAATAGAAAAACATGAGAATCAGTTTTTTTGGTTATCTGAGCATTTTGCATACAAAATTGTTAGTAATCTAACCGAAAACTAAGTAACTGTTTTCCATACAAGGGCAAACGCATTAAACACAATAGTTAGAAGCTTCGATTCTGACTGTATTGTTGTATTTACTTTTTATTTTCACAACCGAAAGTTGCTTATTACTTAATAGTTAATATAGCTAAATACAATATCCGAAAAAATACTAAGTGCACGCAGTATAAAAAAGGGCGCTGGTTGTAGTAAAGTGTGTGTGTATATATATACACGCGCGCGCGCGCGCACACACATATATGTATATATACATATACATACATACATACATACAGTGGGATGTCGGTTATCCGAATGTGTTTTTGGAAGATAGTGTGTATATTGGGATTAAGACAGGGTGAGTTTAAAGAAAATAATAAAAAGTATACAATAACACAAATTGCAATAAAACGAAAACAGAACAGTAGATCATCACAGTATTACGTATCTATTATCATACTGCACTATACCGACTGGTATCTGCGCGCGCTAAGACTGTAGTGTATTCGTTTAGTTTAGTCCAGTTGATTCTAGTTGGTGTGCACATGTCCATCTGTCGCCACCGCTTTCTGTTTTCATCTTTAGTTGTTTCTTTGTCTATCGCGTAGTCATTGCTTCAACAATTCAACGGTAATTTTCTGTGAATGGTTCAACAAAACTATAATTGGTAGTCGATCTTTAAGTTTATTACAGCATTTTTAGTGTTTTAAAATGCCGAAATAACAGGAACCAGCATGTAAACGTGTCGCTTTATCTTCGAATGGTAAAGTAAAAATAACTGAGAAATTGAATTGCGGTTTTTCGAGCTAGTTTAGTTAAGGCGTATGGCGTAGGAGCTGTTACCATTTCAAACAGTAACAAAAAATAGCGATGTTATACTAAAATTCGTGTCTAGTCTTGACGGCGAGAATACGATTCACTTAGCAAAACTATCAAAGCAACCGTTAATACAACTTGATAACAGCCGTTAACAACCATGAAACTTGAGACAACAGTTCCCACGTGGTACGTCAACCTATCAGCGGTCCGTAAATATGCGAAAAGGCGCTACAATTAAGCAAACAGATGGGTGGATATACTGGCTTCAAGGGTACAACCGGTTGGCTTAAATGATTTAAATCAAGACACAGTATTAGGTAGACATTCATAGAGAATCATTGTTTGCTGACTCAGCAGCTGCTGTAAAATGCAGAGAAAAATTTTAATTAATTATTGATAACGAGAAATACGACTTACAAAACGTGTATAACGCCGGCGAGACTGGTTTGCACTGTCAAACCGGTGTCTCAAGCAGAAGAAACGACACCAGGTTTTAAAACCAGTAAGCAGCGAATTTCTGCAGTGTTGTATGTCGAGGCTACTGGTTCGCATAAACTACCACTGTTAATAGCAGGCAAGTCAAAAAAAAGGATGTTTTAAGGATGTTGTCACACTTCTCGTAATTTACGAAAATCAGAATCATTCTTGTATGGATACACAGATTTTTGCAAGCTATGCCAGGATTATAAAGATAAGGGTTTTTCAGAAATAAAAAAAGCAACATAAGTAAGAGAAAGTCTTTTTCGTGATTGACAAATCTCTATCTCATCCAAATGCTGAATTACTTGAAAGAGAGGAAGGCATGTTAAAGTTCTTTTTCTTCCACCAAATGTAACGTCAATTATGCAGTCTTTGGACCCGGATATAGCCTAGTTGATACTTTTAAACGTTTATATGGAAACCAACTGCTTAGACTCTACTTCTTAGTAAAAATGAGAATACACTTCTGCAGTTTTTTAAAGAAACAGACTTAATAGAAGCACTTTACATGGTTTTCGGGATACAGTTTTTGGTGAAACGGTTAAAAAAATGTTGGGAAAAATTTCTCCCGGCTAATATTGAAGATAACGATAAAAACAACCTTATTGATTCTGTAACGTCCAGTGCTATCCAATAAATGGTAAAAAAGGTTCCACAATTCGAGGATTCTGATCCTGACAATATAAATGAGTGGTTAGAATGTGACGTCGGTGATCAATAGACGACAAAGTTGAAGAAAACATACCTCCACATGATGAGTCTTTTCACTGCTTATACACGGCAATGAAGTGACTTGAAAAATAAGAAGAATGTGATTGTGCGCAAATTCTAAAACGACTACGCGATCTAGCGGGAATGAAAAGAGTCGTATCTCTTAAACAAACAAAAGATAACAGATTTTTTAAACTAAAACTTGTGTAGACCTGATTTTTTCAAATTTTCGTTTCTAGTATATTAATAAATTTAGACATACTGTATACTGTAATTCAGTGGAAAAAACAGAGCGAATTACCATAATTTTTCTAAAACATATTGCGTGTGTGTTACTGATTTTAAAAGTTTTCTCAAAAGGGTTTTGTTAAGGTTAATTTTTGTTGACGTGTATTAGTGTAAACACCAATAAAGTGTTTCTGTGTAAATGTGCTAATACCAGTACAACGGCTTCTAACTGGGTAGATAAAAAAATACAGTACTAAATTTTTAGATGCATACCGTATTTAACAGAAATAATGAATTCGTGTCCGATCAGTTGTCAGAATAAATCGATTATCCGAGTCCTCGAATCCCGAATTAATTCAAAAGAAATTTCGTCCGATATTCGTTGTGATTCACCTGCAAATTAGAAGATGATAATACTGTTTAACTAGAAATTTTAATAAAGAGAACAATAAAATGTTGGAAATTGTACAATGAACTGTTTTTAAATACGAACGTACAGTATTAGCTTTCATTCATTGCTTGTATGAGCGCAGGGCTCAGGCAAACGGTTAATGTGACGTGAATGTTTGTTAGCTTCCACCAATTAGTATGCCACATATAGTTTTAACAAAACGTCGTTTGTTTTTATAATGAGCACTCATAACCATCCTGTGTGCAAAAATGCTAGTAAAATTCGCTTTGCTTTCCATTTCTATTCATATAAAAAGAATATATATATTTCACGTACTCCCCCCGGTACATACGCGTTGTGGAATATACACTAAATATTATAGCTAAAATCTAATGTTACTCGTCCCACTCCTATTACATATACAGGAATAGGGGTTTAATTATATATGCAGAGACACATGTATAACATGTTTCAGCAAAGTAATTACATTATTATACACGAGAACACGAAAAATGGATGAAACCATTAATTTAAAATTTTAAATCATCAAAAAAAAGGATATTCATAATAATAACCAATAAGAAGAACTTAAGGTTAGTATATTGAAGAATATTAATAATTATAAACATAAGTAAAAGACCACCATTATTATTTTAATGTGTATGTTTCATTTGAGATCGGAAAACTGGTTTCTACTGCACAAACGATTCAGTAACCTATGTTTTAAATAGCAATGAGCTCTACAGTTATGGGTGCATTTCATTAGCAATTCCATACAATCAACTAACTTAACACACACACACACACACACACACACACACACACACACACACACACACACACACAAACACACACAAACAAACATATATCACAAAGAGATTATATTATTTTAAAAGGAAGATTCAATGCATGCCTCTCTTAGGAGCTATGTAATGTTTTCAAAGCTTTTAATGATTTTATATTGTGAAATATTGTTTCATGTTACATTGCTGTTACAAAGTTAATACATGGGTATTGTATACATTTGTTCTTGTATTTAAATTTATTTACTTGCCGCAGTACAATTAATACTACTGATGAGATATTAAATAAAGAAATAACCTGACACAGTTAAAGAAAAGTTCTTGAAACTCCTACACATATTCGAAGCTCTAGAAAAACATACACATTTTAAAAACATGAGCTCTAATATTGTCAACCATCTGAAAACAATTTTCTTGTCAGATGCTGATCATGTAAACCGCTTGTCCAAATGTCAAAATATTAAAAATTCTGCATAGTAATATAAAGAGCTGTGTTTTGCTCATAAAGCGAAGATGTTTTGCTTGCATCTGAGGAAGTTAATTTTCATTGGGATAACCACTTTTCAGGCGACCATTGTTTCGTCGGCGGCTGGTTGTTTTGTGCTTTTGCTGCTTGTTCTGCGCGACGGCTTTCCTCTCATGGCTGTATCCCGCCGTCCCTGTTAACTCGATGGCTGCCAGATCATGAGAGAGATAGTCAGCACAATTGTATCTCAGCTTTAAAGGGAAGTCAACAAGGTGGTGATTTGCTAGATGACAAGATGATGTCTAAATTGATGTAATTGCATTTGGTGTAGCTTCCGTGGCTGTCTGAGGAACTTATGGTAGACGCTTCATCGCGTCGGTCGTTCCCCACGACGTCTCCATGCCAGCGACTATGGAACGATGGCTGTTGTTAGTTGTTCAACAAAACCTCCTTCAAGATTGGGTGCCTTGCAGGCAGCTTCTGTATGGCGGCTAATTTAGATCGCCCGAGGCGACTTGGCCCGAGTAGTTCTCTGTCGCTACAGTCATTTACACTTTCGTCAAAGATAATCATATTTTTGGCCCACAGTAAACCAGGTCTTTTGAGTTGCTTCTCCGATTGTCATCCCCATCCCAATATTTTAGTATTTTTTAAAGTACTGAATAAAATAATTCAGAACTAAAAACACGTTTACAATTGTAACTCCTCTTGTGTAGTCGTTACATATAATTTAAAACTAGGCTAATAGCCTAGAAGGAAGCAAAAGTGTGCTGGACCCAGACTGACAGGATTTAGAATTAAACTCTCTTTTAACATCAACAAGTCATCGTTTATTTTGTGTCTTTTGCTCTTACAGGTTTTACATATGTTTCAATAACTGATATTATATTATAGACAGTGTTAATCCAGAACCATTACTCACACCTTTTGTTTAAATGATCAATATTATAGGAGAACACAATAATGGGTTCGATAATTTTACATAACAGTTAGAACTGTATTACTGTAATGATGCCTTTCATTTTGAATCAGAATTCATAGCGTAAAATAAGTAGGATAAAAGTTATCAATATTCAACACCTGTTCATACAGGACATCATACTTTGTTTAAAGAAAAAACTTGCAAGAGACTGCCAGACATTATTGTAGTCCTAAAACTCCATTTAAAACAAATTCTCATAGATCTGTTGAGATCAGAAATTGCCAACATACATATGCTCCAGACAGCTGATAATAACTGCAATTTAAATTACCTTCAAAATTTTATGATTATGACACATCATAATTTTAATGAATCTGAATATAAATTTAAAAATAGCTATTGCATTATTAGATATAAATTTATGAATGTGACATGCCTCATAAACAAGTCAGTCTATCAGTCTGTGCTTTCACTTGTAACTGCAGAAATGTAGTTGTAAATGATGAAGGAGTAAATGGACGTTTTTCACCTGATATGTTGAATCATGAGGTATTCCTGGTGACCTGCAGTGAAGCTAATGAAAAATGTCCCTGTCAATAAAGAAATGAGAGAAGTTGGAGTTCTTAGAGGATGGTCCTTGTAAATTTTATGGTGAGTCCATGCGGCTGACGGCCGTGGGCAGGGAGAAGCTGAGCTGATGTCTCCGCCGATGATGTCCGGTGTCATGACATCATCCAACCCCACGTTCTTTCGACGAGTCGGGAACCCTAGGAACAGTTTATTATTTATAATTGGGCAGTCACCTATATAATTACCCCGACTATCACACTTCCACTCGCACCTGAACTCAGTCATTGATCATAGTAGAACCAGAAACTTCACGCTTGCATGTCACTTAGTATTAACAAAATTTCAAAATCTTATATTAATTACAATTATATTGCTTTTAATTCTTTTCTAAATGTTTCGATAATTCTCTGAATATAGATTTAATGCTCCTTTTTTTTTGAATTTACAATTACCATTGTATAATTAGTTTAGTGCAAGGTCAGCACGTGTTTCCCAGGTACGGAAAGAAACATGTGGGACACACACACATATATCAAAAACCCTATTTCGTATTCTTTTCTAAATCTCTCACATTTAAAACATAACCCCCCTTAGTATATAATTTGTACAAATTAACTGCTCTCACCTGAGATACTCTACGAGATTATCTACTCATAGTAGAACGCCGCGAAGCCAAAGGAGAAAAAAAGCACCCAGCCGCCAGCCCACGAAAAGCTCTGTACAAAGGCGAAGAAGAGAGTGAGGCTCAGTAACCATATTATTCAACCCAAGAGGATTTAACCAAACAGGCTTGAAATTGTTAGGCAGCGGACTGGCCGCCAGCTGTATCGCGTCACCGTTGTCAGACTTGATTTCGTCGTCACTGCTATATACCTCACGCGAGCACAACACAACTCACTTTAACTGCCGAAGCCACAAGGCAGTGGAAACGGCGGCGCGACAAATGACTGGCTGCGGGATTTGAATGTCGGTTTTCATTGCTTCGGCACACAATTACAGACACGTCTGTAAGCAAACGACACCTTATATAACTTACATAAGAATGCATACCCAAATTCGGTACGTCGCACAATCGGAGTACTTCCACTGCTATTCAACGCACGAATGTGTAGCACGAAGGTCTCCTGTACAAACGCGTGGAAGTTCTTCTCCCAGAATGCAACATTCCACTTATCGCTAGCTTCCTGCTAAATCGTAGCTTCTGGTGAGAATAGACCACGCTCTCTCTTTCGAGAAGCGTATTATGGCTGACCAGAGTTCTTGTGTCTTCGCTGTTTGATGTTCTTCAACATTACACCTCGAGTGGCTAGCGTAAGTCACTTCGGCATAGTTTCTTAAGTTATAGCCGGCAATTTTGAGTAAGCGATTCTTGACTCTCCGGCTTGACAAGCTCATCTTCAACACATGTGTAGCCGGTCATTACGGCCTACTGTTTGGGGAAAGTCGCTCCAGAACGTGCTCGACCGGGGACTGAAATTTGCTTGTAAAGTCGCGCGCACGTTCTGTTCACGTGCAATTCGAAGAAAATTTGCTGTCCGCTTACTTAATGACACCTTCAGGCGTTTGGTACGCAGAAGCTATTGTCGGGCGTCCCGAGGTATCTACAGACCCTAATTGCCCGAGGAGACGTGCAACCTCGCAGCCCATTCCACCGGAAGGACGCGTACCGTTGTACAAGCAGACGAACGGGAAAACAAAGGGGAAAATAAAATAAAAACCAGGACCACACGGGTCGAAGTGTACCGCGAGGGTAACGGACCCTACACTCCAACTGCACCTTGACGAGGAGGTCGTCCACCATCACTCTAACACACCCCAGGCTTGGGCGAACAGCCAACTCCGCCAGAACATTTAGTCGCTTACATATTTGGATTTCGTAGAACTGAATCTTTTAAGGGCAACACACTGATGAGGTGGTACTCGTACACCAATCGTCGGGACCAACATATTTGAATGTTAATCTAGATAAACATCTAGATATAAGGCTATCTAGATATGGTTTCGAAACGAAACCATTTATTCGTTGATTCTCACCTTCGGAAATATTGGTTCTGTGCTGCCTACCAGAACAGTTCCTTTTTTTTGCATATAATCATTACCTAACCATTGGTCAAGTAAATAATCGTAGAAAACTTGGAATTTCTGGTTTTCATGCGTGCTTTCCTGAATATAGGCTATATTTATCCGGTCCATCGTATCACGCAGACCACATTCCGATTCCTCCATTCCTCTAGAAACATTGATCAAAATTTTAATTACGTCCAGAAATTTTAGCTTCAGAATACTGGTATTAATTGATTGAACAGTAGTAACCTCGAAACATCTTAGAGCTATCTTAGGGTTCAGCTAAATGCTAACGGTTCTGTGAACTTCAGTGAGTCTCTGGTTCTTGTTTGGCAGCAGTTTGTAGACGTCTGGAACTATGAATACGTCTATTCTATGAATACGAATACGTATGACGTCTATTCTATGAATTTCAAAGCCAGCGTGGATGGTCAACTCCCCACACTACTTGCTCGATGTTTTAAATATTCATTAAACAATCAATGCATCACATTCGATGAAGAGTGTGTAATCTTCAGCAGGCTCGGACAACTTCTGAAGTGTAAACCTACATCAAGATATGAACGACGAAGACACATTCCTATTATGAAATAGCTTAATAGCAGAAGCGACTTAATATTAGTGTTTGTCTGTGGAAAATAAACATTTACCAATATGTTCGTCGTTTTTCATATACTTAATTTATTAATTATACTATGTAATTATTATCCAATTACAGCTAATTCTAATTAATATAATTCATATTTTCAGGAATGATAGTATAACATTTTGACGTGGGATACTTGGTCAGGATAATGAAAAGAGCTGAAAACAAATTGCCTTCAAAAGATAAGTTATGTGTGGTCAGTACAGATGTTATTCTCTTTAATTGTTAGACAAAATAAAGGACATATTTTGAGCTTATGTATACAGTCTGCCCCCCTTAAAAGTCGTATTACAAGTTATTTTTGACTTCTGTGCAAATGTGATTGCTTAATATCCTACACTACTTAGAATCATTGTGAGTTTCCTAGAATCATTGTTTCTCTGTGAAATTGTCACTACATGCAATCTCGTGGCAAATGTCACTACGTGTAAGTGTCGCAACTTCTTCTTAGTGTAAGGGTATGTGGCATTATTTAAAACTTTAATTAAACCGATTATTATCTTCCATTCCTGTTACTCTACTATGACTTTTATCAACACGATACTGTATTCTGTGCATGCCTCAGTACACCTACACGCTAAAGAGTCTATTGTCTGTGTTATTATGGTCTTAATAAGAATAAACGTCCTTCTGTAGCTCTCTTATCGTAAACGTACAGTAAGGTCTGAGTCATGATTTGAACCGTTCACGTCTTCAAAATCCTGTTTTTGTGACCATTATTAACCGGTGTTTATGTACCCATTTTAATTTCTTACGTATGTACCGATTTTAATTTGTGTTACTAAATTACTAGCAGCCGAATCTCAAACACTATAGAAAACTAGACATTTCAGAATAGTTTGCTACCGAAAATGAGCAAAAGAAGTTCAGTTGCTCAGGTAAAGTATCCCAGCTTCTGTAAAAAAAAAAAAAAAAAAAAAAACAGACGCTGTTTTGACAGCTGGATAACATAACGGTAACTTGCAAAACAAAATGAGTCGAGACGGACAAGACGAACAAGTTGGAACAGGATTAAAATTGTGGTTCAGAAGCGTTCGATATCAAGATGCTCGCGTTAGCGCTCCATTACTCCACCATAAAACAGAGAAACTTGCTAGAAAAATGAGAAAAGAAAGACAGTTTTGTAGCTAACGATGGTTGGTTTTATCACTGGAAGGAAAGAGGGGACAGTGTCTTCAAACAAACGATGGTGAAAACAAAGATGCGACCCTACGGGAACCGAAAACTGGATGAATAACGAATGGTCGAAGATTTCTTCTAAGTATTCTTATTTGAATGTATACAGTACGAATGAAACTGAAATGTACAATCGCGCCCAGCTTCAGGACACTTATTTGTTGAAGACCGAAGATATCTAAGGTTAACTTATGAAAACCGTATTACTCCATTGTACCGAGTTAATTGTTCGGGCGACAAAAAATAATTTTTGGTTGGTGAAAAAGCAAAAAAGCGGTCGATTTTTTAAAGGAGTAAATAACTTACCAGTAGGGTACTATGGTAACTCTAACGCTTGGGTGGTAGTAGATATTTTTAGAGTGGTTAATTAAGTGGGATAACGTTCTTGATCGTAAGATCTTTTTACTTGTAGACAACTGTACTGCACGTTGTGTAGCGACTGATAAAAAACATTACAGTGATGTACCTTCCTGCCATTACAACGACGCCTACAACCTTGTGACCAAGGAAAAATTAGAGATCTAAAAGCGTACTACCGTCGAGAAATTAATTCAAGAATTTGACCGACATGGAAGAAAGTAAAGTTATAACTGCAGACAAAGTGGCCAAGAAAATAAATTTCTGAATTGGCCAATAATATTAAAAACTGTTTTATTCGAGGTGGTTTTATTAAATCAGGTTTAATTGTTGAAGAAGACTTAGAAGCAAATATCCAATTTCCGGACATGACGACAGAGGAATAAGATGATTGGGTGGAAATAATAGACAATATGTTACTGAACTGCAGCCAGGCTCACTGAGGAAGATATCTCTGAAACGATCGCTTCTACATGTAAACCGACACAAGCAGAAGCGTGTGAAATCGATGAAGATGTCTGTGAAGAAATTCTACCAGCAAGAATAAATAAATAAAAGGCTTTACTGATCCTGTGAAAATATATTTGCCAGAAAGCACGCTTTGTTAAAAACGTTAATAGAAGATATTTATTATCTTTTGATAGAAGACAGCAGGCAATCGAGTATAGATGAGATTTTTGAAAAACTAGTAGAGCCGTACAGTATTTGATTCTTTTTTTCAAATTTCATCTTTATTGACACTATATTATGTCAGTTTACTTATTGATGTGATATTGCCTTTAAGTTATGTTTTTAAATTGTAAGTTCAGTTTATTAACGTGGATATATATATATATATATATATATATATATAGTTTAATAAAGTGCGTAAAAATCCTGTACTTACAGTATTAGTGTGAGATAAAATACCCTGTGAAAGTAATATTATACCTGTGTTAATTTTAACCAAACACGTTCTTAAAATTGATTCCCTGTGTTTATAATTTGTGTCGAGTTTTAAAATACACACAAATTAAATACAAATTAATTAAATGACACATAATTATAATTTATTCAAATTTATGATGTATATTTTATCATAATTCACGCTGATGAATTACTTCCGTTATTAACAGCTAAAATAATAACACCAACAAAAAAGTTTGCACGAGGATTTTGTAAGTATTGTACACGGATATTATTTTGGTTACGTGTAATATTTTTATTTGTAATACACGTTTCATTTATCAATCTGTCACAATACTGCCAGAGGATAACGGTCTATAGACTATGCATATACAGCTTTGTAATTTTTCAGTCCTCTTTGAAAACAGATAAATACTTAAAAATAAGAGCAATACCTGAGGCTTGATATAATCTATGATATATAATATACCGGAGAAGGTATGATTCTTAAATTGAACAGTTTAGAATACTATTCTGTTAGCCTAAATTACGTACGTAAAATAATGAAAAGTGCAATACATAAAGTTGACGTGTCTGTAGGTTTCCATCGCCTTTGATTACTCTAATCATTCGGTTATTGTTATGAAAAAGTTAGTGTCTCATTGTGATTACTGTAAACGGTGACCGTTGTACTGAGTTATTAAATATTAAATTTAACGTAACTAATGAATAAGTGTCTTAACATTTAGCCTTACTCCAGATTGTGCTCTACGTACTATCAGAAAACAAGAACCTAAGGACACTAGGGACCTTTAGCTCATCACCACTGTTTTTTAATACATTTGCTTTCATGATGTATGTGACAGTATTTTAAATAGACCTAATTAATAATTTATACAGAATCAGAAATTCATATGATATGGAAAATTACAAAATTGTAATTTTCTCCCACATTCTGTTTTAAATCAAATTTACTAATACGTTATTGTGTGTTATATAACTGAAGTTAGTGGGTGGTCTATTAGTGGTCTACTTGATAAGTTGGCAAGATATACTATACAACAACTACCATTATAGTTAAAGATGGGTGTCATCTCTTAGTTGCAAATGATAATTTCAGAGTCTGCATGCATGTGCAGTGTTCTTACTCTAGAGTTGCATTCATTACTATTTTGAGTCAAAGTGTTTGTTACACCTTCGTTATGTCACCTCTGAGTTTACATATGTTTGATACTGCTCTGTTTCTGTTCAAAAATAAAAATTACATGTGAAAAAGGTCTCACCCTACGAAAATAATTTAGTGTAATGGGCACTAAATTTAAGCATTTCGTGACCAAAAATGTGACTGAAGATTATAGATGGTAGTATGATAGAAGAAGACATTCAATCACCTTGAAAGCTTAAGTTAATATATAGGTTACATGAACGACAAATGTTGTGATTACCTTCTTCTTAATTCAACTAAACTACAACAGTATGCATAATTTATTTTTTTTACATTTAATAACTGAAAGTGTATTACATTCTAATTTGTTAAAACGTATCCATTCTTAGTCTATTAATAATAATAGTCAGTTAATTGACGTAAAAGGGTTTAAGGGTTTACAAAATTCAAATTGTTACATGCACATTATCCTTAATCAAATATATTGCAACTTACGTCTGCGGCTTCCAGAAACAACGTCTTCACAAAGTTGACATGTTTCGGGACACTTGTCCCATCATCAGAACTTAAAATAATCGTGTATCATTTAAGTTGATACATTTGTCAATTAATTAAAATATTAAAATTCAACATGAAATAAATAATTTAAAACAATATAATACGTAAATGTCTAAAAGCAAGCGCTTGATGCACTATGAGTGCGCGGTCAATCTCCGTACGATGTACATCGTTAAACGTTCGCGCTCGCTTTTAGACATTTACATATTTATATTGTTTTAAATTATTTATTTCATGTTGAATTTTAATATTTTAATTAACTGACAAATGTATCAACTTAAACGATACACGATTATTTTAAGTTCTGATGATGGGACAAGTGTCCCGAAACATGTCAACTTTGTGAAGACGTTGTTTCTGGAAGCCGCAGACGGTAAGTTGCAATATATTTGATTGAACAACACGTGGCTCGGTACTAAATATTTGGAATTATTCCTTTTAAACATTATCCTTAAGTTTGCTAAAGCAGATCATTAATACAATGTTTTCTACACAACTGTATAAGAAATATAGTCTACTAATAAATATTACCTTTCCTTTATATTATAATAAATCGTTTATTACTTTTAATATCACCATGTTTTTGTACTGAAATGAGGGAATTAATTGGGCAGTTGTATGAGCTCGACAATCCTAAAATTATGAATCTATGTGTTTAGTTACATTTCTTCTGTTTCTTTAAAGTAAGTAGGTTTAAAGTTTTATAATAAAATATTTAAACTAGATTCTGTTACTTATCTTTATAATGAATAAGACAATATTCACGAGCATAATTTTACATTGTTAAATTATGATTTTGCATAATATATAAACTATATAGCGCACTTTAAAATTTAAATATTACAAACTTATTTCCAGTAATATTGTAACCACGTTCATTTTCCACCTTCATTAAATTTCTAGGAAACAATAATCTCTAAAAATTACCTTGTCCAATATTCGCTTAAGCTCACAAGGTACTAACAGCTTATTAAATAATTACAAGAGAACAAATTTTAAACTTGATGTAATGTTATTTCGCTAACGGTGGTGAGGTAAACCAGAAAATTATTAATGTGAACGGTGAGCAAAGTAAAAAGAATTATCATAATTTTTAAAATACTGTAATAAAAACAGTAAAGAGTAATCTTTATTTGTAATAAATAGAACCGATATCCTTTAATTACGCTTTATACTGTTCGTTAATTTTTAGAGTGACACGAAGGACAGGGTTATTTGCTAGATTGTGTGATACTTTAAAAAAAGTTATATACACGACTCAACTTATTTTCTTTTACAGTTTTTATAGAAATTGTAATGTAATATAGAATTTTTTTATATTCTAACCACATAATAACCGTGTAACATTTTGTTAATATAAACTACAAGAATAAGCAATAATCACTTTTTAATTGTGTGATTAAGAAATTAATATTAAAATCAAGTGAATACTGATTTACAATTTTAACTTGAACTAAAATAACGTATACATAAATGACTACATGTCTACCTACAACATACAGACTAACGCTCCTAACAGCTGAATTGCAATTTACGAGACATATACGCACATTGGAAAGAATCGCATTCTTATAATACACTGTAATAGTAAATTATGTAATTTAAGGCATCATGAGTTTTCATTACATTAATGCATTTTTGCTTAACAATTAAAACTTAACGAGTGTACCGTTAATCTTTTACTTTTGTTAACTAGGCTTACTAATGATTGAGCTTTAACTTTCCTTCTTCTTTTCCTCGTTCTTTTTCTTCTTCTTTACTACGTCTATTGGGCTATAGCTCGTTCCGTCGCACCATTGTTTGAAGGGCTCCCGATCTTTCTACCACCTGGTCTACTTCAACGCTTTTTTAGACATGTCTACCACGTGTTCCCAATGAAACTTCTAATCTTGCCTCTATTCATTTATTCGATCAAAAACTGATGTAAAATTGACGTCTTTTCTTACATCTTCGTTTCTAAAAAATATATCCCATACCAGACCTTAGAAATTTCATTTCAGAGCCCTGTAATTTAGAAACATAATATTGCAGGAAAGCGAATGTTTCACTGACATACGTTAAAATTGGCATTGCCATGTGTTTCCTCTGTGACTGTTTCTTTAATAGTTGTCTAATTGTTCTAACTAAATTAACTTAATTGTTCTCAATATTTTCGTTCTCCCAATATGAGATACCACTACTCAAATAGCCTAAATGAAATGTGATACTTTCTCCAAAACATTATCATGAAATACAATTTTTTTCACCCACGTTTCTTCCCTGGGGAGGCCATCGTTTTTGTTTCAGTGTTAAAAATGTTAAGGGTTTGATTTTGGCAGATTGTATTTAATTTATAAATACAATTTATTCACATTTTTTAGGTGTTTATATTCAAATTATGTTTATACACATTAATACAGACTGCTGAAAATTATGGGTTAAGAGGTCGGGTCTATAACGTAGGTGCTCGAGAGTCTTCTACGGGATCCCTTTAATTCTTTAAATGTTCTCCTAGCAGTAGAAGGAGTGGCATACAACAGCTTTACATCAAAATCCTTAACATTCCTGTATTTTTTTTACATTTCCGAATTTCTTACCTGAAGGCGGCTGCTGATTCCTAGTTAACAGAAGTGCTGTTTCATAAAAAGCCTAATGTTCGTAATCCAAATTTAAACAAAAAATTAAAAACACTTACTTAAACAATTTTAAAGAATAAACATTAATATTATAAACAGTTATTATATTTATATAGGCCCAAGATAACTTCTATTTAAGACGTCACTTTCTACACCTTTAGCGCTTATAAAACTCCATTTTGCTGTTATTTCACTGTGTAAATGTATGTATTATCTCTGTCCTTACATTTTTAAATACATGTATTTGTCAATTTGAATAGTTTTTGGACAAAAAATGTTTAGCAAAACATTAATTTCAACTTTGTAAGTACATGGACATTATTTCTTTTGACAATAAGAGTGATATCCTGTAGATTAATTCCATCCAATACACAAATAAATTTCTGAATTTTTTTTGAGGTAGAATAATGGCACGAAACTTTCACTTATATAAATTATTACCTTCTAAGACTTCATGACTGATGTGCTGTGTCAGCAGGAATACATTTTCTTATAACATCGGGAAAAGTGACAAAACGGTGTGCTCAGCAGCGTAGAACAAACTTTAATAGATAACGGGGCAACATGTATGTACCAGCTTTTGTAGGCCGATCAAAAATATTGAACAAGTTACGTTCTGTTCTTCGTGGTATACAACATATTTTACAAACTTGCACTTCCTTAGATTATCTCAGATACGTTTAATTAAACATATATTCAAAAAATCGTTTCTTTGCGTATACCGTGAAACGTTTAAAAATAAAAATAATTATTACACATTTTTGTATTTGTTTTTCAAAATACACAACATTAAAAAAGAAATTCAATTAAATGTAGCTCAACTAAATTAGGCGACCTTATTTTTAGAATAAATGGTCACATTTTCATAATTTTGACGTATATTAAGTAATTGATTTCTATAGAAAAGTTGTGCATGCACTGTTAAAGAAATGAGATTTAAGTAATAAAGAATGTTTGAAGTACTTTTAGATTAATTTTTTAAAAATAAATTATAATAAAATAAATTATTAATATCTAAAATAAAATAGAACAGATTAATGCAAATTATACTTTAAATTGACCAAAAATTTATATTACGTATATTTTTGTATAAAATCTGAAAACAAGGAACAGCCTCATAACAGGAGGAAATGAACTACTATTAAATTAAACAATGTTGACTGAAAGCAAACTTAGAGTCACTAGTGTTTTCAAATTTTTTTCACCTCCTGGAAGCTTTCTGCAAAGAGCAACGAGTGAAGCCTAGATGGCTATATTATTATTACCTATTCATGTGCATATCTCATTGTCATCATCATCATCTTAATATTGTGTTGTTATCCCGGTTTGTGGGTCCCGTGTCTACTGTTGCCTCCAACTGCTCTTGCGCCAGGCCTGTTATATAGTTTTCTTGCATGCTTAATTTAGTCTTCTTAACGCTTAATTTACTATCGTCAAATTTCTGCTTCCTACTTCCCTTTCTCCATCCTCTATGGCATAAACGACAATCATAATAATACTTTTTGTCACTTCTAACATGTCCTATTCAGCTTCAGAGTTTATTAAAAAATTCCGTTTTCCTTATTCTGTTCGGTACGCAAATGTAAACACAACATCATAGTTATCTTTAACAACTGAAGAGCTTTTTTTAAATTCTTTGTTAGCGTACTCCACTACTACGAATTACTTTCTAAAATTTACACAGTTTACAGAGATTCTCAAATAGAGGGTTTTCATTTAAAAGATATGAGGTTTTAACGATAATCAAGGAATTAAAATGTACGAGTTCTTGGAGTTTATAATCTCTTATGATATAAAATACTTTATTATACAAAAGTCTAATTGACTCTGTTAGAATTTAAAAAACACGTCTTTTCATATTGTTTACAAGGTCACAGAAGTTGCTAAAAGCTATAGATAATTTTGGACTTGCGTCCACCTACACACTGCCTTGTTCACGATATTTGCCAATCATGAAGACATACAACACAACGCATCTTAGCTATTTGTGACAAAAATAGTATTGTTACGACGGTCTTCTTGATCGTCGTAGGTACAGTGGAAACAAAATACAAGACACCAATTAAGTCACTAATCACAACAGCTTTAATTTTCACAGTTAAACAGGTCGTAATTAACAACACAGTCTCTTACAACAAATCAAATAAAAATTGTTCACACGCAATAAACGGTCCACTAATATTAAACACAATTGTATTACAATTATTCCGCTCGATTATAAAACGCAACACTTCACTAATAATACCACTTGAACGTACACAGTAATATCACCCGATAATAACTCGAACCGCACTGTAAATATATCGCAACTATACTGAAAACTAAGGTCGCTGCCGCCTTGTATTTATACATCCACGCACAGACCAGAAGATTCTAAACTGCGTCTTAGCGCCAGTGTGTACTACGTAATTAATTGCGGCCTTGACACAGTCCGCGCGGCCGGTGGCTTCGAGAAAAGTCTCGCGAATGCGTCGAGAGTCACGTACACCACCGCATTACATTCTGGATCCCTCTGGAACGTTCGATATACACGTAGATTGTTCTGTGATGTCGTAACACTATAATTCTTTTTCTTTTTAAGTCTAATCTTAACTTCGTCTCCTTAGTAACGGTTTTTAAGACGTTTACTGAATTTTAAGTAAAACATAATGATTTTTTTGTTTGCGCAATATAATTTAATTATCTAGCTACTTTTTGTTATGTTAAAAATAGTTAAATGATATCGGCTAATTAAATTTTGGAAGGATACAAATTCAATTTTCGTTTTTGATTCGACAAAATTAGAGTTTTGGTTAATGGGAAGTCAGCAGTTAAAATTTTCGAATGAACAGTCATCGGTGCCTGACGGTAGGTAATTGTTTTATATACAATATTTCAATATCATGAGCTGTGCACGCTGCGTTCATTTACATGTAATAAAATAAGGTGACAATAAAAATGGTATCAAGTTAATTCATATTACTGATGTGTAATTGACTATTGAATAATAAAACATCTTACAAATATCGGTAAACACAAGATAGAAATTTTATAATTTTTACGTTCACTGAAACTTCTGGTATCGGGTCTGCCAAACTCACATTTTCTCAGCGGAACCATCATTTTTTTGTCGAAGTCTCATCGTTGTCGCTCGCCAAGCTTTTAATAAAAGGGTCGGTCATACTGTCAATGAGCCCTTCAGCTTTCTTACATTGGTCCTTTATTTTTTTGAGGCCTTCGCAGTTTTTCCCAACTGTCTGCTGCAATGGACGAAAAGGTTTCTTTACACACCCTTCTTACATACTCAATATTAAACATCGTATTGTTCTCTGCGATCCAGTTCTTGACACTTGGCCACACAAGTTATGTGGCGTTTAAGTCGCGACGGTAAAGCGATCGTCTCAATAGTACTTATCCTCTTTCTTCTACATTTTTGTCAGTGAAAATGTATTTTTTGATGTCTTTCGTAACTTAATGAAATTGCATAATTCTACTTTCAATTAAGAAAGTTGTGTTAGTGGTTATAATCACAAAGTTATTTACACATACCGGTAGTGGTTATTTTCGATCTGACGATGATCTTTGAAGCTTGAAAGGGCTAATCGCAATAATTTTTCTACAGTGGTGTGCAACAGTGATAATTCTGTTTGTAATTCTACTTTTAACATACTTTCAGTAAAAGGTATACTTTTTTCCAGCCACTCTCGCATTTTTTTTATCGATCTGTTAAAATTAAAGACTATCAAATAAAGCTTGTTATGATATGGAGCTGTATCTATTAATAAGAATCTTCTAATAGGTAGATTTGACAGTAGATTCTAGCACAGCTAATTAAATTAAATATTAAAATGTGTTCGTTATGGTAATCCCCAGTCGACTGATTAGATTTCCAGATAGTTAATGCACCAGAAATAAATTCCATCTCTTCTGCGTGCAGTACATATTAGTTTTGTAACTTTCTAGACTGGTGCACGTAGTCCTGGTGTGACTTCATCCTGCTGAATCCCCCTGTTCTTTTGCATGTGTGAAATATGAATGTACGTTTTACCCATATCCACTAACGCCCTATCCTTGTTTTTACACTTTTATAGCGGCCTTAAAAATAAAATCTACTGGACTGAATTTCCGACTGCTTACGTAAAATTAATCTTGAATTTTTCTTGTTTTCCACATGAACCCAACACAAGCAAAATCCTGTGAAATTTTAGGTTTTAGGTATCCCCTTTAAAAATGTCATCTTCTGCAAGATTGTGGGTAAATTTGTTACCTGAAAATTGTTTACTGCACGACAAATTACAGATTTATTATAATCGTCTAATCCAGTGACGTAGACATTTTAAAAGGAAATTATGATTAATTTTAAATGTAGATATGTTAAGCATTAATGTTAACATATACCTACTCAGCAGAAGATATACATTAACATTACCATCACTACATTAAAAAAGAAAGTAACAAAAAGCAAAATAAAAATAAAAACACAGCACTTATAAGCCTATGTGTGTATGTGTGTGTCTGTGTGTTGCGTGTTGCAATGGACATTCTAATTGCATATGTAATGTACTAAAAATTGTGTGTTTGTGTGATAGCATTAAAGAAAATATATGAATAAGTAAAAGTGGCAGGTTTGAACATTGTAAATTAATTAGTAAGGAACATTGAAAAAAACGATAGTTTCGAGTATTAAATTTTAAACTTTAAGTGCAGTGGAAGGGTACGTAATTATTTTATGGTACATTCTTAAAAACACGTTAAGTTCAATAAATTATCAAAATATAGGAAATTGTGAGATTGAACTTAATAAGAAATCGGGTAATAAAAAGACCTACCTGCTGACAAGAGTTATTTTAAAATTTAGTAACTGAATGTATGTGTTTTTTAGTCGATTTTTAGTGTTTTACATCCCCTAAAATTCATCGTAAAATATTACAGGGTTTTCGAACAGTAATTGTTCTGTACGATACTTTCTTTACAGGAAAATCTCAGAAGGATCTACTATCTATAAGAAGATTATAAGAAGGGGTGACCGAGGAACCAATGAAAGTACAAGAAATTTAGTCTCGATAATAAGACTGTGACATACAGTTAGTCTCCCTTCGGATTCGATAACGAGTAAACGCTGGGCTGGTACATGGCGCTATCTGCGAGGTGCAAGATAGTCAGTTAAGGGTACATAGACACGTCAAGTTAAACGGAAGTGTGTAAGCCTAATTTACCAGTTAAGCAGTATAGGTTTGCTGTGTGAAATTGTATGTAAGCTTAACCGCGCCCGCGAAGAATATATACACGCCCGGAAGCCACTCTGAGGCCGGACAGAGTAAGTTGACCCACGTGTTCATCCAGATAATATCAACCTGTCGTCTGAAGAAACTGAACGTATATATTTTACGTGCACTTATAAAACGTATTTAAAAGAAATAGTCTATAACAAGGTACATCAATAGATACTTTACAGTTTAAAGGAGAAAAATTAAGTTTTTACACATGAATTTATTTCCTTGTACCAAAATTATTTTTTAGTTTGTGTTACTAAGGCCAACAGAGACGAATTAGTTTTTTTGTAAACTGTATTAAAGGCACAGTAGGTTGTCTGAACAATTATTAATAAAGCTGTTTCATTCCATTAATATCTTATATCGTCTGCGCGCGCGCGGGTGTGTGTGTCTGTGTGTGTGCGCGCGCTCGCTTGAATAACAACACAGGGTGAGTATGAATCTATTAACAAATGAGAACGAAGTGGTACAGGCTAATAATCGAACACGGTCTAAACCGAGACTCAGTTAAGGAATTAGAACTCCATCATAAGCAAACAGTGTTATCAAAGTTTGTGTCCATTACGTTATTGAACTGCGAATGACGTGTGCGCATGCAGTGTGATTGATGCTGACAAGTAATTGCTGTGTGTAGCAGACTGTACATGTTTTTGGGGGGACCACTGTCTGCGCATGTGCGGTTCATTTTCTCCAGCAACGTAAAAGATTTGAGTAGGCCTATAAATGTTTTTATTACGTTTAGTTTTGCAATTTACGAAATAATTAATAGGAAATTATATTTGTTGTCACTTGTAAGTGTAACTTGGGTATTTCCCTTGACTATCATTCTTATCCAGCATGTGAAAGAAAGAGGACGATTATTTTCCATCATTATAGCCAACTTTTATCACTTTTGAATCACATGTTTATTACCCGAATATGAATTACTATGACTGTATTTCAAATAAAAAAAGATTAAAAACACCGATGAATAAATTTTTCATAACCCTGCGTGTAACAGATTTCGGTTTCAAAAATTGTGTTAGTTTACTCTGACAAGTAGGCATTACGGAACCTTCTTCTTACTGATACGCTACTTGAATATCTTAGTTATTGAACCTAACGGTTTCACTTCATATGTTACCGTTATCAAGACAACATTGTTTCTTGAGCCTCTGGCGACGGTCACTGTGAACAAAGCTGGCTTAGTAAAAAAGTATATTTGTTTAAACATTTTATCTCAAATACTGTGTTTCACGTTGGACTACTACATACGAATCATTAGTGACACTTCGAGATCTTATGGGCAACAAAACTCAAAAAAATATTTTTATTTATAACGAACTTTCGCAGCTTCTAGAATGAAATTAGTATATACCCCATATTTCAATGTAATTTATCATCAAATAAAGTAGCCTTCAAAAGTATAGTCTACGGAATAATTAAAGGAAAATATAACTCATTAAGATTACATAATATGTGTGAAAATAGTATCTGAAACCCCCAACATTTTCTTCTTCTGGCACACTTCATTTATTTTTTATTAAAATTAACTACGTAAAATTAGTCTGGTGAACATGACGATAATTTTTACAATAATACCACGTTTCCTCATCACATGAATACAATTTGTTATTCTATAGGCTGTGGCAATAGGTACATTGGTCCGGTCTACGCAAGATGTGACAGAATGGTATAAAGAGAAGTAGAGCCTATTTTAATTATTATACATTTGGTCTTATTCATTCATCTATGTAACTCAGAAATACTTTACATTTCGAGAACAAGCATGCTCTCCTAAGTTTGATTAGCTTCAATTATTTGATTGGCAAATCAAAGTTTATCTCCAGTCGCGTTGTTTTGCACTTCTCTATTTCGCCTAGCTTCGTTCTTTTATTATTAGTCTACTGCAAATGAGTACATTTTTTTAGGCCATACTAAATTTCAAAATCATTAATTTTATTTTGTAAAATTGGCTTTCTCATTTTTACATACTGTAAGTACAAAGCAGTTGATTTTTAAGGTTATCATTCCTAGAAGGTATGATATTTTATTCAGTAGGTGCAATTGTTTTCATTCTCGAATTTTATACCTGTTACCTATATTAAGGATCTTCCAAAAGTATAATATTTTTTGAAACATTGGGTAATGTATTACTGGTTTTGTATTCATTAATTGCGTGTACCACAAGTACAAAGTTTTGTTCAATTTTTTTTAATTTGTGCAACTCACATTTTAGCTCTTCACTGAGTTATCAATTGGGACTTACAAATGCATATGGGACCATTTTTAACTTACATTGTATGTATTACTTCAGTCATATAGATTCAGTTATCTCTTTGTCTTTACGACGTAACTTGATAAAAATGTACTGTTAAAAAGACATTTTTACTGTGACCTGGCACATATCACACTGCAAAGTAATTGCAGATCTGTTTTATCAGTTAAAGTTTTTAAAAATTAAAAAGTTTTGTTTTAGGACGATCAAAACTTAAAAACTTGAGTAACAAAGCTTTTACTTTTACTGTTACTTTACATGTTACACGATTTTATTCATACGATTATACGTGCGTACAATTAACGATATGCAGTTCAGTATCAATATAAATTCTATTACACAAAACGCAATCTAAGTGTTTAACAATTTAGGATTGATAATTAATAAGGTAATAGGGTGCAAGTTATCAGCATAAAAAAAGTGTAGCTATACTCTCTTAGGTCGTTTTTGCTATCTATGATTTTGTAAGTTAAAAGTGTTACCATTAGAAATCACATGTAATTAGATGAGCATGTACAAATTACGTAAAATTTAAGAAAAATTTTATAACTGACACCTAGTTTATATGCTCATACATTCATAATTGTTAATTTATTTCATAAGTGCTAAAGTCCAACACACTCCAATTGAAACGAACCTCATTACGTTATAAGCATTATAATAGACAGCTCAAAAATTATCCAGAACACAAGCATTTTTGTATTTCCGTATAAAAATTAACTTTATAAATGAATAAAAATTGTGAAATTCTAACAGTAAAATCAAATACAGTGTGTCAAATTATTGTCTTTTTAAATTTTTGTTACGACACATATTATTACCGGTATTTCATTTCTACCAATAATTTCATCGCTTTTGTAGGTCTACATATTTTAGTATACTCAAAGATTCGAACCTTTTCTGTAAAGCATTTATTTAACTAAACTTTTAGTTTTGTCTCTATACTCTTCAAAATGTTTTAGGAGGAACAAGAAATATAGTAATTAACAAAACCACGTGTAAATAATTGGCAAGGGTACCGCTAGTAGTTAAATTGGAGAATTAAAACAGCCTTGTAAAACTTTGGAACATTTCTTCTTACATAGTATACGTATTACAAATAATACTAATTTTTGGGTCTACTATACTGCAAAGTAATTTGTAGTTAAAATTATTAAAAATTTAACAACTTTTATTTCGGGACGATCAGACGTTCTGGACACTCTTGTATGGGTTAATCTGTCACTTTTCCAAATAATCTAACAAAATAAGCCCTTCTCAAGTACAGCAACATCAATTTGTAATAAACCAAAAGATGCAAAATAGATCTTACATGGGTCTACTTGTATATCTTCAAGTTGAAAACATTACTACTTAACTATACTTAACTATAAGTTGAATGAAAACTTGCCTTTAGTCTCATAAATAACAAAGTCAATTAAGTAAAACTGAATTTTAATAAAATAAAATGTAATTTTCTTTTACACAATACGTTTAAGAAGGATTAAAAAATATTTGATAAACAGTTGATCTGAATTGTAGATTACATTATTCGACACGAATTTTATAGTCTGAACAGTTTAGAGAGTAAAAAACTTTTGGCTGTAATTCACGCCAAGCCGTGCAATAAATACTGCAAAGTCACAGTTATGCTGGTGCCAAGAGTGAATATCACTGTCTACCATCTAAATAAACATTCTGAATTTGCATAACCTGTTCATTGGCTACGAGGTTCTTCAATATGCCATAATTATAAAACTTGCTACTTATTAACAATAACAGAAACAGAATGATCACAGTTGCACACCACTATATAAAAATTAGTGGTGTGCAACTGTGATCATTCTGATTGTGATTTCAACCACTAACATAAATTTCTTCATTAAATAACAGAAAGTTTTGAACAACACATTACAGCCTTAGTAATATTACATTCTTTTCGTTTAAAAATAAGTAATTTATTAAGAGTACGTGGGAAAATACTGAGTTTATAGATTCATAGATTACTATAAGATTTACTTTGAACTATTTACTTGGTAGTGTCAGTGAAGTTAAGAGTGTTTTATACAAAAAGAAAATGAACCGTTAACAACCGATATACTACGTGCCAATAAATTCACCAATATCTGGATAAGGTCTCCATTAAAATAAGAAAAGTCTAAATTTTTCTGGTATAATTTTTTATATTACTGAGACACTACTGTAATTTGTAAAAGTTCTGTATAATTTTTATAAATTAACAATTATATTAAAACAAATTTAAATTTAAATTGATATATCATGCTTTAAAAAACAATCCTGATAATTTACGTCCGTGTAACAGGTTAAATCATGTGATCTGTAATGATGAAAAATCAGTGTATTCTTATTCTGAAATAGTTAAAGCACTTATTTGAAGAATGATAAAGAAGGCCAATACAGATCTTCAACGTTACTTTCTAACTGAGCGTGTTATAAATCTTTTTCATAACATCCTACTATCGGCAATAACAGATACTAGCGAACAGGAATACGCTATTGTTACGTACGTACATGTTGTTGGAAAGTTGATTACATTTGTAACGTATACACTTTCGGTGAATTAGTTCGTAAATTTTCAGATGGAATCACCAATACGATACGGACTTTGTAAAAAATCTCGAAAAATTTGTGTGTGTTTAAGTAGAGCAGAATACACTTTTATACCAAAAAGTGTCTTTTACAATAAGGTTATGTAAGTTCTAATAACGTTTATATTAGAACAAGAGATAAGTATAAAATCAAAGTACAGGGCTAACTTGTCAGACGAACACTTGGAATCCATTCTAGTGGTAGGAGCATCAAAATATGACCCAAAATGGACAAACATTATATGTCAGAAGCAACTCCACACATCCCATACGTACATAAGAAAGCCAAAAAATAATACATAAGAAATATCTTTGAACGTTATTTTTCCATACTTTTATTTACATTATTTTGAATAAATGAATTTGTTTTCTTTGGATAAGTCTGCTTAATTTAAATTTAAATATCTATATTATTAACTTGATTATTTAGTAAACTTACAACAAAATACGTCTACTATATATATATATATACCTGAAATAACACCATACAACTTGAGGATATGTGTAAACTGGGTAAAATTTATAAACCACTGCTCTTCACGAACGTATATGAAAAACATAGGTTATAAAATATCAATCTACTTTACCTTTTTCTTCTTCGTCTGCTCTTTCCATAGAGTTTCTAATTTGAGATGGCTATGAATCAATTTTGAATGTGGTCCAACAACGAGTATTTAAATTTTAATGAGCTAGAATTTGAATTTGAATTTCGGTAGATCTAGCTAAATTTTATTTAACAATACCACCTGCTTTTGTTGGACCATACATTTTTCTTCTAATTGTTCCTGCGATATGCCAATATTCTGTCCTCTACAGTGTCAAATTACTAACCGACCTAAACGTACATAGGAGTTAGCCCTATTGTAACATTATGTCTGTATTTCTTTTCGTTCATTATGGTTCGTATACTGCTCACTGTAGGTACATTTGTTAATTAAGTTTATTGGCTTTTATGACATATTAGTAATGTTCAGTTTAAATGTATTTTCTTTCAATTTTTCATTTGAGGTTTCCATTATATTACCAATACTACAATTTTATAAATTTTCTGCAGTTGTGTTTCTAGTTAAATCTTCAATGATATAGCTTTTCACTTTAATTTTTTAGCAACATTATTAATCAAGTACTTCTATTCTAGTTTTTTTTAACATTTAACATTGAATATTCTGCACTACGCACCATTGCCTGTTGTATTTTTCACTTAAAACTACAATTTATAACTTTTAGATTCCCAATTCTGATATGTTTACGTATATATAGTGTTACATTTGTCTTTTCTCATATAAGTATATGTGTTATACTGTACAAATAAATGTATGTACGATATTTTTGTGGGTGAAATATACTCCTGGGTTATTAGTAGTCAGACGCTTCTCTGTTGTTTGTTAGCCCTGGAGAGGGTTCCGTCTGTAGTTACGTCTCAGCATAACCCATATGCCTCCTTGTGGCATCCCGCGTGCCTCGCTGGAATCCAGGGTAAAATGTGAAGTCACCTGACTGGACGCCCGACTTCCCGTTGTGTTGGGGATGTATTGCTGTGTGGGGATGGGGTGTTTAATGTACTGTGTAGGTGGGATGTCCTACGGACTGTGTTACCTATTGTTACCGAGGCTTAGTTTAAGGGAAGTTCGTCGTCACGTGTTAAGGGAGTTTTGTATTGTGCTAAAGCTCTGATCTGTGTGAAATTTATAAACCTTATGGGTAATTACCACAACATACAGCATACACGGCCTGTCTTCTTTCGTAAAGGCCGCCCGGTCACAGCTAATTTGCTGTTACTGACAGCTTTTTGCTAATTGCTGAAATTAGTTAAGCGTTGTTTAAGGATTTTACACGGCTCCCAAAATATTGCTTAAGGATTTTACACGATGTTTGAAACATATGAATTCTTGCCGTCTTTATTATATATTACTTTGAATACTAATTTGTTTTAACAAACCATATTGTGCGCTGAATTATGATCTGGTTTAAACATAACGTACTGAAGGGTAAACAATCGGGTGGAATTTATTATGAATTAATTGTATGGTCATCTATCACTGTAGTCCTGCATTATGAACTTAACGTACGTACGGCAGAAAAATTAATAAATAAACAAAAAGAATTGAATTTAAATACACAATAAAATAGCGTATTCACTCTATGCGTTATATGTACACGCTTACTATGTATTCATATTTAAAAACTACTTGTAAAGAAATTATTTTTTTTCTTTTACAGGATCAACAAGTTCAAAAAATTACAACAGGCTTGGGAATGACAAACTAATGAAAGCTAATAATACTGCAAAGATAATAATATCTTTTAAATGGATTTTATCATAATAAATCATTAGATAACACTAAGAAAAAAGGGGTTTACCATTAAGACTGGGTATGAAATTGTTGTCTTATCATTCACTTTCCGTTTTCTTTCTATTTTTGGAAAAGTTTGTAATGTTTTTTACTTACATCCATACGCGTTATTTTGCTCGAGCGGATACCTTAGTCATTCATTATTTCATGCCTCAATAAACTGTAACGTAAGGCATAATTGTTTCATCATTTTTAATTCATAGACTACGAATTAGGAATATTAGGCCTATGCTTAATAAAAGCTTATACATAACTTAGGGATTCATTATTTCATACATCAATAAACTATAAAGTAAGGCATAATTGTGTCATAATTTTTAATTCATCGACTACGAATTAGGAAAACATTATTCATAATAAACATCTATTAATTTTATTAAAATAAAGTGCGAGTACAAATTGTGTTACACAGTATGAATTTATAAATATTTTAAAACTTACAACACGAATATTTATCTAAAAGCGTAAGAGAGATTTAGACAATATTATTTTGACAGTTCAAAAAAAATATAGGGTTTTGAGAACTATATTTTGTCTTTAATTTGAAACTGTCTGTACCTGCTATGCCTGGTATCTCTTCTTCCTCTTCTTCTCCTCAACCCAGACGTTAATGAGCTTGCAATTTCTTCCTCTCCAAAGGCAGTCTTTTAATCACCACACAATCTTTTTATTTTTATATTACACCATATTTCACCACATCACCCATATACTTTTATTTGGACCTTCTTCTCTTATTACAGCCCTCAGTCATTCTCTCGATTTGGGCGGTGAACCAGATTGAATAGCGTAGCAGATGACCAATTATAGGCTACTTCTTCTCCTTTCCTTAGTGGTTTTAACAGAATCCTTCTACCACCTATTCTCTTCAAAACCTCATCACTAGATACACTTTCCGGGTACGGATATTGGGAATGCCCTCCTCCTGGACCACATTTCAAAAGCTTTAAGATAGCTCCTGTCCAGTTTTCTCAGAGTCTACATTTCTGAGCCATACGTACACATGCTCTAAACAAAACTTTGTAGATGTTTACTTCCTGGTTTCCGAGGACACGTTTTGAACGCCATAAAAAATCTGTTCTTGAAAAATGCTCTTCTTCCTTGTGCAGTTCTACTTTTCACATTACTGCTGGTACATGTCGAATCTCATACATGTCAGTTCTTAAGATATTTAAACATATCAACTTGGAGCTTTAAACATATATCTAAGCCTTTTGTTTACGAGTTCATCATCATCATGTTCAAGGAGTAAACCAAGGATGGTTTGGTCCGGTCTCAAAGAGTCAAAAAGTCTAAAGTTGGTCACTCGAGCGTTTCCTAGGACGTCCCACACTTCTTCGTCCCTTCGGCTTGTAGCTTCATAGTTGTTTGGGGATGCGGCAGTCATCCATTTGGCAAAGATGTTCCTATTAATTCAGCCGATACTGGACAATCCTGTCGAGTATACTCGTAATATTCAGGTCCTGCCGTATATCTGTGTTTCTTCTATGATCATGGAGATTATACCGTGCCACGTACCTGAGAAATCTTATTTCAGCCCCTTGGATACGACTTGTCTAGCTTTTAATTAAAATCCAATTCTGAGATCTGGGAAGGGCCATCACCTTGTAGAATTTTAGGCATGTTTCTCTACTTGCTGACTTAAGAGTTTGTCTGATGGTCCCGTACATAAGATTGAAGTTATGCAACTTATTCACAACGTCGTTTCTTGTATTATAAGACACACTGTAGCCCAAGTATTCAAAATTTCTGACATGTTCCCGAGCAGTACCATCTATAACAATTTTTGCCCCTACGGGTTCAGTTTCACGAAAAGCCATTACCTTGGTCTTAAGTGTGGGTATTTGTAATCCATAGTCTTTGCAGATTCGATTTAACAAACGTATACACATCCTGTTTACGAGTTCTGGAATAATATAAATTATAAATGCTAGAGAATATATATGAGTAATTTTATATGTGAGAGTAGTAACAATAAAGTTGACCCTTAACGTTGAAATGAATTAAAAATGATTTTTATCATTTATAAACATTAATTTAGTGTTGAATTAAACGCGAGTTAGGATACTTTTTCTGTTTTTATCAACACAATAAGTAGTTCACATTGTTATACTAGAAAGAGTGAAGGTGAAGGAGAGGGTGGGAGAGAGAGAGAGAGAGAGAGAGAGAGAGTGAGAGAGTGAGAGAGAGAGAGAGAGAGAGAGAGAGAGAGAGAGAGAGTGTGCGTGTGGATGCGTCCGCGCGTACGCCATTGTTTTGTGTACACATGTAGTTACACTTGCAAAATTTATAACTCACTTGCACAAGGCTAAGTACGTATATGAGTGTGGGCGCTCCCAAGTACAACGTCCAAAATGAATAGACGCAGAACAACATATGTCCACTTTTGTGTCGTTACTCTCTAGTCTGACCTTCCACGGTTTGTAAAGGGAATGGCTTTTCTATAGGTCATAAATCTGTCCAGTCTGTTCAAGAAATCCTACCCTAATATTTTCTTTTTCACAAAATGGCAGAAAGTGAAAAAGTACCCCTTCTCGTGTAAAAGACTGCATTATAGGTCTCTCTGTCTGTCTGTCTGTCTCTCTCTCTCTCTCTCTCTCTCTCTCTCTCTCTCTCTCTCTCTCTCTCTAACACACACACACACACCCACGAACACAGTAGGTATATTCATATATATATTAGAACGATACTCTTAGACACCTACTTTTGCACATATGCTATTACTCATTTGTGCGCACTTACCCACGTCTCGAAGGTATACTCTTCTTCTGCAGTATGTACCTTGATGTTTCCCAGCTAGGTCGCAGGCTTTGGTAGTTGATTGAGTGTGGATAAGCACGTGAATATC
The DNA here is from genome assembly GCA_034769895.1 of Magicicada septendecula. NCBI lineage: Eukaryota > Metazoa > Arthropoda > Insecta > Hemiptera > Cicadidae > Magicicada > Magicicada septendecula. Next base: position 307,435,413 of record CM068367.1, on the reverse strand, counting down.
ATTATACAATTGTAATACAAGTAAAGAGTACAGAGAATTTAGTATTGGTTGTGAAATTAGTACGACTTTGTTAATAACATCATATTCATTTTGTTTATTATTAAAAAAAATGCAAATTTTCATATCATTAGTTATGTGGGTTAATTACTATTGGAACCCTTATATTCAATACGAATATAATGTCATTATAACGTGGTTAAAATCTTATCTCTTATATTCTAAGACATATTATACACAGACATAAGACATATATGACCTGGAATATTTACACAGACATATAATACATCACACATATAATTATTATAATACGTGATTGATGTACGGCTGGATGTAGCTGCATGTGGCTGTCCCTGCGTCCTCTAGTATCTTGCTCTGGTTCCTCTCCTCTCCTCGTCGTGTCCCTCGTGGATGTCTCGAAGTTCTACGTAGACTTCTTGAAGTTCATCGACGTTACGACTCCTCGTAGATTACGATATTATAGTCTTTTAAATAAATCGTGTTTCACTACTTCTTTCACCGACGTACTGCCGGTTCCATCGCACTTCAAGTTACGTAATACAGTTTAAAAACATTACTTAACTTTGTAAAATTCGCGGTTGCGAGATGCGTGGATTTCACGTAGTGTCTGTTAATGATCTGAGAAAGCGTGTGTCGCTCGCTGGGGTTTTATACTCCTGCCGTCGTTCCATTCCTATTGGAAACTGTTTGGACAAAATTGAACAGGTCCGCGCGTCGATTTAATTGCTAATTACAACCTACGCGTATTTCTATGAAGCGCACACTTTTTTATAAATATTATTTTACAAATCGTTAGGTACATTATTAAAATTAACTTACGTAAATTATGAACATTAAGGTGTGTAAACTACGGAAGTTATGGCAAAATGTCACACGGTGGCTGAACGGTTCCCACGATCATGGACCATTTAATGTCTAATTGTAGCGCCAGGCGCCAGCTTTATTTTTACATGTCTCTGATTCGTGTGACTTCTGGTTTTCGTTCAGTACTTAAAAAACTGTGTAAAATTGTCCACAATCGTATACATAATTCAACTTGTTCTTCATTTACACTCTAATACTAACACACACACGCAGACTGATACACACGCGGCTGCCTGTCGTTATGACGTCACCCTTGCCGGTCGGCGCGTTTCTTTCTCCCCTTCGCTGCGTTTAAAAACCGACTAGGCTTTTAATTCCATATGCAGGCTCACTTACAAATATTTATTTATTTAAAATTAATTAATACGTTTATTTCTTTTATCATCTCTTCTACGTAACGCTTAATTATTACATTATTTTTATTATTTACATCTTTTACATCTCATACGTGCGTTCGTATGTCATCATACCTCAGTCAGGGGTTGATACATAGACTTATGCTAAACGTATCGTTGCAATATATTATAACGTTAAGTGTTTGTGAACCCCACGATCTTGTGAGCCATTTACTTTGTAACGTTAACGCCGTTTATTAGCAACATTACTTACGCTATAAAATTATGACAGGTGTAATCGTATTAATAATAATACAACGCGAAATTTTTTAGAACTATTTAAAAATTTATTAATTAAAAATTTACAATTTTTTGCGATTTAAACTATCATTATTATTCGCATGTGTGTAGCCGTAGTAGCCTACACCTATTGTTATTAACATATAAGTAATACCTCGTATTACACATAGAACATAATATACACTCTTATACTACAGTAAACATTTTTTATTATATAATATTGCTCCTACTTGTTCATTACTTTGATAACTATTAAATTATCTGATCTCTTTTTAATAATCAATTTTCTTTTTATTATATTGTATATGCATTTCTTTGTTTTTAAACAAAATTTATTATTTACTTTCTGATTAATTCAAATACCGTTGATTAAATTATTTATTCAAAATGATATAATTTACTATTTACTTTCATATAAATTTAAATATCATTGACTAAATTATTTATTCAAAATTATACTTTCATATGTTTAACCATTACTCTAAACTACTATACAAATAAACATTTACATTTTCAGAAATTATTAATTCCACTTTGAATTATATTGTCTTTCTTTTTACATAGTTAATTGTATTTACTTGAGTCTTTTTGTTTTTACAAATAAATGGTTTTGTTTCACCTTATTTGTCGTGGTAATACTCAGCGTATCCTCTTCGGTCCTATGTCCTTGGTCCTGGATGCTCCTCTGTAGTCGTGCAGTCCTGGAGTCCTTGATCTTCGTCCTTCAGATCCTCTCCGCTTTACAGGAATCAACTGGTCTCACACACACATGTATACATGTGTACACACAGACACAGCTGCGAGGCGTGATCAACCTGTCCAAGCATGAAATTTGGTTGTTCCTTTTACAGTTCAGATTGAAAGCTGAATTATTATTACTAACAATATGAATTATTTATTTAATTTTATTAATACCTTAATTAATTGTGCAATGCACAGTACCCTATACATTTGTACTGTTGCTATATATTGTAACGTACCGCGAAAAGAGGTGTTGTAGAGTTATTTTTTATATGCCCCACGTTGTTAGCGTCAATCTTGTAACGTAGCTTTTTGATATAGGAGAGTTATATTATATGCCCTACGTTGTTATGCGCCAATCTGTAACGTACTGGTTTTGAGATATTAAAGTTTTCGCCTCTCCGCAGTCGCCACTTATGAATTATAATAACTGAAGTTTAAAAAATAAAGTTTTTTGTAATGTTACTCAATCTAAGCAGAAATCGAGAGTGTCATTTGGGGTCAAGTAGGGAAGTTGTTCAGCCTTATGAGGAAGAGAGAGTACGTACCGATTATTTACACTCGGTTTAGGCGATTCCTGAAATTTTTTCAAATTGTTCGCTGTGATTTAAATCAGCGGATTGTGAGACGAGTTTCCACGCCTAGTTCAACCAACCTACACTATGGCAAAATATGACCCGATGGATTGATCTCTTCTGTTTTTGTGCTGAAATCTATTACAACTACCCACTACAAAAATTATAACACATTTTTATTATTCAATATCATTTTTCAATAATATTATTTATTTATATTATTGGTTTTTGTTTCCTGCCACCAAAATACAAGTATCACAATTGATCTTTCCTCAAATAAAACATAAGATCGACTTCATCGAGTAAACATGGAATTGTCTAAAGAAAAAAAAACATATATGGTTTTGTTTACCAAACTTTACACTATTTTTTAAAACATCAATTAATATATAATTCTTAATAATTCCCCAGGGTTAAGGGTAAGTTCTTTTTGTTATGAGATGGTCAGAAATGGATAATTACTAAGCTTTACAAATACCGAAAAAATATTAAATCAATTTTGTTTATTTTTTATTTAGTATGTAGTTCCAGAAATGTCCGTAAGAGAGCAGCGTACGTTTGTTTACTTGAACACATGTGATTAAATTTGACTAGTTTCGTGTTCTATATCACCATTCGGAATGCGTTTTCTTCGTTAACTATTAGACAAAATGTTTATATTACCTCTCTTCTTATAGCTCTTACTGGAATGAAGCCTTTTCTCTGATGAGGTCCGTCTTGAGTTATAATTTCATTACCGTCTGGCTCATATTCTATCGTCAACTTGAAACATGGCGAAACTAGGCCGAATCATCAGAAGGTTTTCTTTCACTGTTTATTAGGGAGTATAACCATTTAATTTTGATAAATAAGGTATGATTATATAGTGTTCATATTGCTTTTTAATTTTGTACTAATTTTCACTTCTCCAAAGTTTCAGAAAGGATATTTTATTAGAATTGTAGTAGCATCATTTTGTCAACTCGCCAGGTTTAATTTTCCCAATTCGATTATTAACAATACTTGTTATTTTAGTCACTCTTAGTAACCCAAAATATTTTTATTATACAGGCAGTTTGTAATTATTATAAATTTATATTTTATTTACCGAAAAATAATTCTTTTTAATTCCGGTTTCTTTACTAATTTGTTGTACATAAGAGGTTTCTGTTCATTTTCTTATGACCTGGTATATAAGTATTTAATATTTTTATTATCTCTAAATGAATTTATATAGTATTTATTAGTCTCTCATAGTATTCCTACACTGCACTACTTCCTGTTGCCATTTCCCTCATATAGAATTATTTTAATTTTTTATTATCCTTTGATATTTAAACTTTTTGTGTTTTTTAAAACGAACCCTGGGTTATCTTATATTATAACACAAATATTTGAAAAAATATAACATTAACTTAGGTATTACAATTAGTTGTCTACACCATATAAATATTACAATAAATTAATAAAATTACAGAATCAGTTAGTAGCATTATAGTCTACTATCATAGTTTTATAATTCCCAAACCTACAGCACAATTCTGTAATAAGTTACCTTCACTTTCACTTTTTACCTCAATGGGTACACTATAACTCACTTGTCACTGTATATCACTCGAATTGTTTTTAATGTTTAGTGATATACTTTAATTTAGAGCTAGTTATAGGTTACCCATTTCTGACCTTTATGTTCTTACATGATTTAATTTATTGGGACCGGGTTATGTAACGTTACAATATATATATATATATATATATATATATATATATATATATATATACATTGTGCCAACAGCGAGGCATTACGTCTGTTCTCCGGTACAAGCGGCACGGCGCGTCACACGAGGCGAGCCAATCAGGGATCAGCATCCGAGACGTACAACTGACGTGCTCGGAGCGAGCCAATCAGTGATCCCGGTCAGTGCATAAAACTAGCGCCGGTAGAAAATGTTGACGCACTCTTCATCGCCACACCATCGGACGCACTTCATCTCTCCTCTCTCGGACGGCATCGACGAGGAGTTGGCCGGAAGGAACGGCCGAAGAATAGAACCGGCGTTCTTGCGTCTTCGCCCTCCAGTTCCGCGCCAGCGACAGGACGTCGCTGGGCCGGCAGCCGACTCTACAACCGATGCCGAAAGAAGAGGAGGACTGCAGTACGCTACGAACAGCGGGCGCAGCCGCCGAAAATCTCACCGCGGCACTACCAACATCAGCGTTCTCGCCACCCGGTCATTTTTAGGGCCACCAAAAACACTAGGGTGTACCATTGGCGCCATTTGTCATGCGGCAAGCATTTTGTCCGGTGACACACACACAGTAGCATACTTTGTTCATTTTTTATCACGAAATTTGAAGCAATTGTGATTTTTCAATAATGTGTTAACTTGTTCCCACAAGCTCAAGCAACTAAGGACATGAAAAGTCTCATTACAACTTAGTTTGAAGTGCCATTAGGATAAAAAAACACTTAAAGTAGACATAAATAAGCTATAATATTGTATTATTTCTCACATTAAGCGTTGCGAACTGCACAAGTCGAGGAAATTTTACTTTGTCACACATTTGATTCGTCGTTAAGGTTGCCGAGATAGCTGTAATTGTCTCAAGATTTATTATTACTAACAACTAAATAATATTATTTATAATTATTATAAAGTAGGTAAATTTATTGTTAATTGACATCAATTTAGAATGATTTTATCATACGATATATATTGTATCATACGATATATAATCACTAATCCTCCAATAAAATTATTTGTACACTTATTAATAGATCAGTTTGTATTGTTATTTAATTATATGTGTTAGCAAATTGTGATAATAAGATTATATGCTATTATTACGACGGTCTAACTGATCGTCATATGGTACAGTGAAAAACAAAATAAAAGACACCAATGAAGTCACTAAAAACCAGCTTTAATTATCACAATTAACAATTCGTAATCAACTTGTACAGTAATTCCAGTTAGATTTGCCCATACGCAATAACAATGTCAATTAAAAGAGTTCCACACAATTATTAACACAATAACATTTCACTTCAACAAACATTCGATTCGCACTAAGGAAAATCACTCACGTAACTGAACTCATAAGCTGGCTCCTATGGCTTTATATAGATCACGCAGAGGACCAGTATAGCTTTCCCTCCTTACTGCACGCTGGCTTTATGCGTATCTCAAGTGTTCTTGAATACACTAGAACCAGACCTACTTGAGAGCGGCCTTGACTAGGGCAACACCTGCCACACTTCACTGGGGGAAGAGTGGAGAATGTTCTGGGTTATTTGATAGGTTTCTCGTAACAATATCAAATACGTCTTATGCGGTTTCTGGGGCCTCTAATTATATATTGGAAAATGACTTCCGTTGATGTAAACTAAACATCTGTGTGAAGAAGAGACCCAACAATATACCACGACATTCAATTCAAAGATGAAAATACAAGTTGCTTAAAATAGTGGAATACGTGTATCTAGATTTATCGAAGGACACCTTTAATGTCTGTTATGTGTCCAGGCAGTCCAAACCAACGGCATTATACGTGTCCCGTTAACATAAAGAAATTGGTGGCATAAGACTACGTTAGTAAAGATCCCTCTACCTTAAAATTTTGTTGCCCAACCAATTATTTTCTTTGTGACTTTTTTCATGAGATTGAGAAACAAGAAAAGGAAGTTTACAAAAAATGGCACGATTAATGTGATTAAATCTTAAATTACACAATTATGACTTATAACAGATAGTTGGTGTATTTTTCAAAAAAGTTAATTTCTTAAAGTTTTAAATTTTTCATAGGTGCGATTTGAGAAGTAAAGCATAATTCTATATTAATTTCCGAGGAAATGTTCAAACTAACAAAATTATTTTCAAACTATTCACAATTAAGAGATCGAAACGTTAGAGAAAGACTGACAGGAAAAGTCAACGAAGGTGATGAAACTATTAATGAGAAACGTAAAGATATAAATTATAAATTGATTGCTGCTACTAAGAAGATTCTGAAACTAAATAAAATTGTCTGTGAAAGCAAACAAACCCTAGATTATAAACGCGACATTGATATTAATGGAAACGAAGAGACTAAGTAAAAAAAAGAGAATATGTTTATATTAAATATGCTTATACAGGGTAAGGAAAGAAAACCAAGGAAAAAATAGCACGCTGACAAATGTTCAGAATCAGAGGAACTTATGAATGAAAACAATAGTTTAAAAAGGCGTAAGAAGAGCAACGAAAAATTGGAGAGACGAAAAAACATATTCAAGAGCGATTTGAGGATGAAACACAGATGGAAGTAGAAATAGAAGAAAGAAACTCGTCAGCTGGTACGGTCATAACAAAAGAAGAAATTATGTATGCAATAAAGCTAGCCAAAATACCGTATTTCCGCGTGTATAATGTGTATCGAATATTTCACAGAACAATTTAATTTGTGTATAATGCGCATCTTTATTTGTAGTAAAAAATAGTTCAAAAAAATTATTATAACGTAGAAAAGCACGCGTATATATTGGTTGAATGTTAAATATGCTGTGCAAAGAGTACTTTAGAAAAAAATATACTTACCATGCTTATTTATTTGTAAAAATAAAACAGAATGATTAAACTCATATAAAATTTTAAACAACTTAAAACTTTCACAAGTCACAATGTTTTGTTAGTTTAATATTATTTTAGTTTTCACATAAGTAAAATCACTTACACTTATTTATTTTCTTCATAAGAAGGTAGTATGGCATTGCTCTCCTCTTCTGAGTCTTCTGATGCACTGTCATCCCAAAGCGCACAATCTTCGGTACAATCCAACTTGTTCGAAATACAACATTTCTTAAAACGCTTTATAAGTGTTTCACATTTTACTGCTTTCCAGGCGTTTACGATCAATTCTAATACGAGTGAAACTGGAGGTCTTTTCAATTTTCCAGACGGTGTGTATGGATGGTCACCATCGCACATCTATTGTGTATAAAGTTTTCTAAAATTTCCTTAAAATGTTTATTAACAAAATATTAAGACAGACAACTTAAGGTTGAATTACGGATATTAAGCCACCACGTCCCCTTGTCATGCAAGTTGCCAACCTAATTAGAAGAGATGACTCTTAAAGAAGAAGGGAACTGGTTTTAGAATGTGTAGCGTTTGCTCAAGTCAGAAATTTCACTACGTTTCAAAATATATTCTTGCGTAGCTTAAAAGTGTAAGTCTGTAAAACTGTAGACTTTATTCTATAAACTTTAACCCAAAAATTGTTTCTTTAACTTGAAACTGAATTTTACTGATTACGTCTAGTAGGCGTTATAGGATTAATTTTGGATTTCCTTATTACTGAAAATTTGCCCAGTATCTTTTAGTATAAAAGATAGCCTATGTTTAGAGTGGAACACACTTCCTTAAACTTTTCTTTGCCTACCTTTGTAGCAGAAAGTTGTAATAGACAGCGTATAATCAGTTTCAAGTTCTGTCACATTACGAAATAATAATACAATTATCATTATAGAATTACGATATTTCAAGTGAATTAATATTAGAAAAACGTTTTTTACTCCGGAGGTACTAAGAGGAAAGTTAGATCTTAATTCTGACACGAGTATCATGATGATGTGATACGAGTCATTGCTTAAATTGTGCAATAATTAGTACACTTTATATGTTGCATAATCTAGGAAAGTTAAGTTGGATTTATCCAGACTAAATCATGAGCTAAAAACTAACTTGTTTATTTACTTTAAGAAACAAAGAAATCCAACATGCCCACTTGTAGAAAAGTCTACACTACGATAAGGTTTTGATTTGTTTTATTTAATAATTTAGTAAAACTTGTAGTAAGTTCTTACATCAATATTTTACTCATCTCCTTTTTCAGGTGCATCAAATAATGTAGCAGGCCTATACTTCGCACTGTGCTTTACGCTATAGTATAGGCTACTGAACAATACAACACTTAAGCCTCCTTATTAGGTTCCTGCTAACAATGAATAGGTTAACTTTGACATTACCAATTTGGTGAAGACACATCCTTAATCGTTAGACGTCGATACAGTTTGCTGTTAGTACGCACAACGGGGACCATGCTCAACTACAGTTGATCTTTATTTTAGAAGGTTGGATTTTCAAGGTTGCAATGACAATTTAACAGTATTAAACTAAGGTAGTTTCACTAAATTTATTGTTAAATATTGACAATATGTTCGGACGATTAGGCTATTCCCAATAAGCTGGTAAGAGTAACTAAATACAAAGAATGTGTTAAAGGGTGTACATAGAAGAATATATGAAGGTAGCACAGGCAAAGTTAAGTTACGTAAAACCAGGTACAACAGGAATATAAATTTTTAAGTTAAAATGGATATTTCAGCAAAAGAGATGTAAAGAATTATATCAGTTCATTCATTGAAATTCTGTTAGTTTTATTTTAAACATTTTACTTGCCTCCAGAAACGGTTAAGACTATAAAATAGGTTAATTACCTTCTGTCAACGTTTCTCAGAATTCTATAGGGAGTACTCGAGTTTCGACACCAATGGTGTCATCATCAGATCCAATATGATTAAGGTTAAAACCTTAATCGATGTATATTCATCTCGTCAAATATTAAAAATTAAAAAACAACACATACATTGTACAAAATAATAAATAATATATATTAAAACAAAATAACAATTGTCCTAAACGAGAAAGCAATACATACAAATAATATTTTATTGAATAGAATCGATCATATAGAACGAGAAATCGGCTATATCAGATCGATAAAATTGAATGAAGTTCAAGCCGGCATTGATTAGTTTACCGTGGGGGCGTTCCTGTGCAGGTTCGTTACGGCCGCGTGTTGCTTTTATTTCGTTGTTATTTTGTTTTAATATGTATTATTGATTATTTTGTACAATGTATGTGTTGTTTTTTAATTTTTAATATTTGACGAGATGAATATACATCGATTAATGTTTTAACCTTAATCATATTGGATCTGATGATGACACCATTGGTGTCGAAACTCGAGTAATCCCTATAGGATTCTGAGAAACGTTGACAGAAGGTAAATAATCTATTTTATAGTTTTGTTTGCTTTTTAATTTTTAAAACTTCCAACAAATCTATTTTTCTACCTTATTTTATGTTGTGTATGTTGGGCAGTAATATTATGTTTATTGTATTTAAAAACTGGTTATGTTTTAAACGATGATCTGTGGAAAATGTATTTACTGTATTATTTAAAATTGCTTGTTTATGTTGAAGAATGTGATGCTTCAGAGCATAGCCACCTTACCCGATATAAATAGCACAGGACAGGACATGTTGACGATGCATTTTGTATTTGAATGGAAAAAAAGTAGACAGCTTGACATGTTTTTACATTATATTCAAGTTTTTTGTAGAACTGTATAATTTGCATTTGAAATAGAGAACATGAAAAGTTAATATTTTTTAGATCTAAAAATATTACCAGGTCATAAAATAATCTTATTTTGCAGATATACAGAAAATCTACATTTACCGTTATTCTTTTAATTAGCAGTCACTAAGAACGTAAAGTTAAGAAATATTCCATACAGTGGTTAATCGTATCTTTAGAGTTTAATCCAACGAAAAGTTTAGTACAGAAGTTATAATAAAAAATGTAGTAGAAAAGAAACGGTTATGATTAAAGAGCAAAAGACTGTTTAATTAAAAAGAAAACAGGAAACGTATTTCATAAGTATTTTAATCTATAGAGCCCTGTCATGATAATATAAGATTTTATTTAACAAATTGCATTTCGTTTACATCAGAAAGAATTAACAATCGATTAACGTGTGGGATTAAAATGGTGTCAGTTAAAGGATAATCTTTTTTCTCATTATTGGCCAGCAATAATGAAAAAACGAATGCATTGGGAAAATAGAATCTCTCTCTCTCTCTCTCTCTCTCTCTCTCTCTCTCTCTCTCTCTCTCTCTCTCTCTCTCTCTCTCTCTCTCTCTCTCTCTCTCTCACTCTCTCTCTTACTCTCTCTCTCTCTCTCTCTCTCGCTCTCTTTCTGTCTCTGTCTTTCACTCTCAACTATACTTGGTTGGGAAAATCAAGATTGCCATTCGATACTTTTATATTCTTTCCGAACAATTAAACAAGGTTATATTCTATTTGATACAATTAGAGACTGCATAAAGCCTGGCATTACCATTTCTTAGACTTTGTGGACAGCGTACAACGGTTCATCCAGGTTAGTAGGGCTGAGCTTGTACCACTGGCGACAATCACAATAATAGTTTTGTAGTGCATGTACGTGGGGCTCATACGTAATCGTCTGAGTACGGGCAAAAGTCAAAGGTCGTAAAAGACATAAATGCTGACTAAGTGAATCGACTAGTTTCATTTGGAGATATTGATGCAAGACAGTAGTTATTTCAACAAATATGAGCAGGTATTAATGTGCACTGACCGTCGTAACATAAGTCTGTCTGCAATTATATTTGATTTCGTGTAGTCGGTTACGTTTTATCAGACCAATTTTCTGTTAGGTACGTATCATTACTGGACTATGTGTTTTTACTAAAAGAGCAATTTTGTAGTCTTCCTACCGTATAGAATGTATACACTATAGATAGCCCGATGAAAGATGAACACAATGCAAGTAAAAAAGTGAGTTACAAATGCGAGGCTCAAATGTAAAAATTGTTCTGTTTTGTTTTTAATTATAGCTAAAATCAAAATATTGTCGCGTTTATCAATTGTTAAGTGCATTTATCAATTATATAATTAGATTCTTTATAGCCAAAAAGTGTGTGGTATAGTGGGTATGGTTAATGTTACTATCTATTTTAATTTTCTGCATGTGTGATTACAAAACATGTAAGTATAATGCACAGAACACATGAAGCCTAAATACTTAAAGATGGTCTCCAGAATTATATCTGTAAATTGCTGGTAAAGTTAAAAAGCTTAACATATTCATCCATTCACTGTAATAAAGTTTAGTGCCCGATGACCTCTACTATAAAATATGTAAATTAAACAACTAAGCTAAACGAATGGAAGCTCCTATTAACCGTACTTGGGAAGTCGAGAGTGTACTGCTCACCGACACTTGACTTGATAAGTGAACAGGTAAGAATTTTATTGTTACACTGTTAGTAATTATTACTGATTACTGACATAAGCAAAAATGTTAAACACACGCAGCCTGTCACATCATATCCAAGATAAATTTTAGTGACGTGATGACATTAACTGTATCTACTTAAGATAGCTTAGTTGTGAGCACTTTTTATCGTAGCGAAATATTTGTGGACGCATTGAAACACGTATAATTCGTTAGAGTATAATATGTAGAACTGTTTTCTAATAACAATTAATAGCTAATATTTAAAATCTTTGTTGCGATGAATGAAGAAAAAGGTAATGATGCCTTAATATGCACCAAGCTAACCGTTAATTTTAAACATCTTGAGAAACATATATAGGCCTAATATATTACGTATAAGTATAGTATCCAAAAAATAAAGGTGTGTGTGTTTTATTTGTTTATATGGTTATAATTACTATTACTATTAGATAATAAAAGTTATTAATGTTTCAGTTACAGTAATATTTAATAAAACCTTAATTGATAGTTAAAATGCCTGTAATCTGTAGATTTTTATTATACAGTGCTTTAGAATTCCAAAGGAAATATGCAAATATAGGTAAATGATGAAAGGTTCTCGACCTCTAAGGAAAAAGACAACTACGTTGACCAAAAATATCTTAAATTAATTCCAATCAATTTGCGACACGCCCTTAACGTTATATTCAACCAGAACCCACTGTTTACAGAGCTCACGCTATAAATTGTTTTCTATATATAGATGTCCAATATAAAATTAAGACACGGAGTCTCACACAACTCCCACACGTAATATCTAAGCCACGCAGTACACTTTACGTATATTTCTAGAATATACTTAATAAGTTTGTTACGAGTAACACGGCGCTCTTGATGCCGACAATTGCAGTTTCCTAAAAATAATCCCTAAATTTTGATGCCAATATTAACACAGAGTTAAACGGAATAAATAATTTAAATAATAATAATTTACCGATTTAATAAAAATATTAACTAACTATTAACTAATATTAACTATTAAATTTATTATTATAATTAAAAATGAACAATTTATAATAAAAAAATAATAATATTATTATTATTACGAGCAGTAGAAGTTAAGGGCGTAACAGGCTCCATCCTGAATTAATACGCTAAGTGGTTTCCAGGATGGATATGAATACCTGAATTAGAGATGGGTTTTTTAGTGCGTGAGAGTCTCACACACCTGAGGAAGCACGGTTTTCTCTGACGGTGACAGAATATCAGAAATCAGGTAACATAGACCCGGTGAAAGTTTTTAAACATGATGAACGAAGAACAAATAGCATCAGCATGAAGTATTGCGAAAGCTGAGTCCCGAGGTGGACCTATGCCGTGGATAAAAGGGTTTGTGATTTGGTGGGTGCGAGTCCGACACACCGTAGAAATGCGGGGACCTTCCTGCGGCGAACATTACTTCTTCACGATTTCCCAAGTAAAAAAAATTATTATTTTACTGTATTATTAATAATAATAATAATATTATTATTATTAGTAGTAGTAGTAGTAGTAGAAGTAGTAGTAGTAGTAGTAGTAGTAGTAGTAGTACTTTCCCCTTGGTCTTAATCTCACTTCTTTGCTTAAACCTGTCTTGGGTGAGGTTTCTTCCTTTCATCTGTTCTGTCAGCCTTCCAGCTCTTGTTTTCTTCTGACTCCGACGCTATTAGAGTATTGAAGGGGCCTTTAGTTTCCTGTTACTTTCTTGTTTTCATTTGGCTGGTGTGCCAAAAAACACCGGGGGAAGGAACCCCGCATGAAAAATACATAACGGATTTGGAGGGAAAGGATGTGAATATTACTGTGCAGGGGGTCAGATCCCGGCGTTATCTAGCAACCGCAATGCCTTAGGGGTGGACCACTTGGCCCCTTTGGAGGATAATGTGCCAAATGATGCCAGAACAACAAAGTGTGTCTTTGGGGAGGAGGAGGAAAAAGTATCTGTCCTTTTTCGTAACAGCGCAAAGATACAGGGAACGCTACCTCGAAACAGAGTGAGTCCGTCTCAAAGTAACGAGGAAAATAGTGTGCGTCAAAGTCACATCAGAAAGTTTACTAGTTCGCGGCTATAGTGAATATGAGGAATGAGGACGCAGAAGAGCAGCAGAAATGCAGATTAGTGATCGGTAAAATGAAGGCTGCGATCAGCAGGCAGAGAAATATCTCCATGGACGTGAATTCTGAACTGAAAGAGCTGGAGGAAGCCATAGATTTGATTGCTTGCTGCACAGTTAACTGGTTGAAGATGAAAGAAAGGCGCTGAAGCTGGTAACAGAACACCGAGGATGCATAAAGAAGCATGAATCAGGTAATCAGGCCAGCGCGCTCTTGGCTTGAAGAACATCGCCTGGATCTAGCCACCGAAGAGACCGAGATAGTACTGCCCACCCGGCGACAGATCCCCAGTATCAAACCACGCGCGCTCGCATGTGCATTTGCGACTTTTTGAACTATACTGAAAGTCGTTTTTCTTTGCGACTTTTTGAATAATATTGAAAGTCGTTTTTCGCACCTAGCTCCCATACTTTACGGATTTTCCAATCAACATGCTTCATATTTCTCTGTACCATTTCATTCCTTATGCCTTCCATCCAAGTCTATCATTTACTTTGGCACATATATTCATTATTTTTCTTATTTCTACATTTTTTATTATATCCAGCAATGTAAGTCTACAGCACCTACTCCAGAGCCCCATTTCCATAGGTCGGAACCTTTTCCTCATATGTTCTGTAGTCTGTCACACCTTAGCCCCATATGTTACAATATTATGACCAGACATGAGTGTCGGTTATCATACATATTATAACGTTGCAGAACTCAGACCCTATAAGGGATCCACAAATATAATGTAGCTGTAAGAGAAGTAAACTAATTTGAGGCATAATGATCAATAACTATACAAAGGTAATGAGAGAATAAAAAGAAAAATAGTAGACAAAGGTAATAAATGAGTGAATAGACTAGACTGACAGACAAATGACTGTGACCCAACCACAGTGATTGACCAGATAAAGGCTATAAAATAAAAAGAAAACGAATAAAAACCTAACTAATATTTCATTTTGTAATATGTATTACCCAAGTTATGTAAAAGAAAGTACACCACCAGTAATAAACATATAAACCCATTGTTATTATATTATGTTGATAAAAATACTACTAAGAAAGGGTAGAATAGAATCGAATTGTAAAGACTTGATGAAGGAATTAAAGGGACTAATGTCAATAGGCCATAAAACTAACTATACACCAAGTTGTAGGACTAACTTTGTGATTTAGAATTTTATGTATTTTAAAATAACCTTACTAATATAAAAAACAAACACATGATGTTTTAAAAACCTGACTTTAAAATTAGATTTGTCAAAACTAATTTAAACCCATAGTGAGAGGTAGGTAGTGAGTGTTAATGATAAGCAATGAACCAAAATAATATATGATAGCAACAGTGATTGTAAAACTTAAAGAATTTGAAGATGAATCACTACTGTGAATTTAAACAGAGTGTATTACAAATGTGACTGTAATTTAATAAACACCTATACAGTGTAATCAGTGAAGGTGATAGATAGGATAGGAATGAATTAATATAAACAATTTATAGTAGTAATAAAAGAAAAAACAGTGGTAATAAACAATAATAAAATGTTGATAGATAAACAATAAAAAACATTAGTAGTATGTAGAACCAATGGTATAAGGATTATGTTAGACGATTATTAAAAGATACGTTTTAATAGAAAATAAGATCAATTTAAAAACCATATTATTAGATTTAATTCAAGGAATTCTTTTGTTCAATTAAGAAATAATGTTAATTGTTCATACAAATGGTAGACAACAAAGTTAGTACGTCAACCAATTTTAATGGGTTAATAACTAAGAAATAAATTACTTATGATTTAAATAATAGTAAAACACCCTCTGTTACAAAATAGTAACAAGTATGGTGATCACAATATTGTAAATGGTGTCAAGAAACCATGCAACAAAGTTGTTGTTAATTTATCTAAAAAAGTTGTGTTTTAAAATAAGGAATGGGACTGGATCATGGGAAGACCATAAACCATTTTAATGTTATATATTACCATAGAAAGTTTAAGGGGTAAAACGTTTGTGTAAGAAATATTAGAAAATACAGAAAAGCAATTGTATAATTTTAATAATCACAATAATACTCACCATTGTAATAAGATAGGGGAAAACAATGTTAGACAAGGAATGTTTTTTTAAAATTATAATAACATTTATTTATTGTAAAATGGCCCAAAGTCATTCAAAAAAAGACACTATAACTAAGTAATAGCAAGCAGAACCTATGAAAGTAATAGGTAATGTTTAAATTGTGTAAACTAAGAAATTATAGACATTTATAGCTTAGGCCTATCAAATGCCTAACTGTCAAAATCAGAAAAAGCAATTAACCATTGTATTTGAGAAATAAGACAATGTGACTTGTTAATTTGAATTATCTAACCATAAGAGTATGTCAGAAATAGAGTAAACCTAAAAAATAAGTGAAATATCTAATAAAATAACATTAGCAAATTGGTCAAAACGTTAATACAGGCCAAGCCCAGCATTATGGGATATCAAATTAATCTTTGAAAGAAAATAAAGACATTGATGTTAATATCTCACACATTGGTAATAACACCAATTAATTATAGCAATTATAAAATATTAGATCAATTTGGTGCAAAAAACCCACGCTTTCATAACAATGTAAATAAAATTCTTAACCAATCAGAAGCAGGGAATTATGCTTGGGGATTAAGAAAAACGTTAGAATTTTTAGTCAGTCCATTATTAACGCTCAAGGTATGCAGATGCAAAACTGAATCCGCTCTAATTAAAAAATAATAAGCGGGAAATGTACTCAAAGTGAACAAATATGAATAATAGAAATTGAACCTGGATCCATTGAACATGATGAAACCATAAATCAAAATTCAATAATTAAAATTAAAAAAAAAGTTGACTAAATATAGTTGAAAAAAATGAAAACCCGAAAGATGAAGAACTAAACACAAAATCAACAATATTTGGAAGAATTACCTGGGACTAATCAGAAGAAGCAACAAGATTTTGTTAAGTATAAATGAATTATACATAATTGCGAATAAAATTAATTAACTTTTCCACAACACAATAACTCTCACTCCGAACTTGGTATAATAAATTCTTTCAAGGATTAGTTGAAAATATATATTAAAACTGTATGTGAAAATGTAACTTAACCTCTATGCGACGCCTAGAAGTCGACACAGTAAGAACCGAGTTGTAAGTAAACCTGTATAGTATTTAATCAACATTGATGTAAGGTTGGGTACTTTCATAAACATCTTGTTTATTTTATCGTAATCCAAAGAACTTATTCATCGTTCTGAACAAAACACTGTAACATTAACCAGAACGCTTGAAGACACGCCTGACAATCCTATGAGCTAGTAAAATTTGATAGCCGAAGCAAACTTTTTTATAATAACAAATATTTTGTACTTAACATATAAATAATCAGCGAATCTGGACACTAATAAATTCGTACCGAACTGTAATAATCGTTCCTTGTTTTATTTGATATATGTCTTAATAATTGTGTACTTTAGCAGTGAAGAACATTTTTTACCAGAATTATAGGTTGGCAACACGTCAGATTCCACTCGAGACTTGAATTCGCGCCAGTCCGTTTGGGTAAGTTTAAATTATTAACGAAGAAAAGGAAGACGACGCATGAAGAAACTTTTAATTGTTTTTAGTAAAACAATTTGGCGCCTATTGGGAATTAAGGTACATTAATATAAGGACAGGTAAGGAGAAGAAAGATACACATTCGGTACTGGTTATTAGTGCGTTCGCGATAGTCATCGTCCGCGATAGACTGAAGATCAACGACGAGGCGAGTCACGTTACATAATCAATTACTGATCAGACGAAATATAGAAGGACGCTAGCGGCTTCTTTATAAATTGGTGACCAACTAGTGAGGCTAGAGTTGAAGGAAGAATAGTATTCTAGCGGCGGTTACGGAAAACGATAACAAGATGCACACAAGAGGCAGACGAAAAAAGAGGACAGATGACATCGACATGGAAGACAAGGAGGCAACACCGGTTGAGGAAGTGGAAATGATCGAAAGGGATGCCCAAGGGGACCAACCAGAGAAACCAACCCAACCAGCACCCGAAGCGGAGGCGATTGCAGGAGTTACGGTCGAAAATCTGCCGGACAGAAATGCACCAACCGAAGGGACGAAATTGGATAACATGATGAGGATTATGATGGAGCAATTCGGAAAAAATGATGAAAAATGTTAATGAAAATTTTAAACGGATGGATGAGAGTTTAAAACAGACAAACGAAAGAATAGACAAAATGGAGGAAAAACTAAATAAAAATTCAAGGAGACAAAACGAGGTTTTGAGCGAAAACTTAAAGAAACAAATGAGAGAAGACAATGAAAAATTGAATAATAAAATTGACAATAACTATGAAACACTCCAACAACAATTGAAGGAAAATAATGAGAAGACTAAAGAAGAGCTGAAGCAGCAAGTGATACACCAATTAATGGAGAACCGTGAAGAAATAAAACAGACAGTCAGGGATACCAACGATAGATTAGAAAAGACCAATGAGAAATTAGAAGAGACGCTGTATAAAATAGATAAAACCAACGAAACGGTCACAGAATTCCGTAAAGAAGTAAGAAGTAAAATGAACGACCTCGAAGGCGAAAATAAAAGGAGAATTGAGGAATTTAAAGAGAAAACCGCCAAAAAATGTGAACAGGCGAAGCAGGAAATGCGTCAACTCCGGGAAGAAAATCAGAAGGATATAACAATAATACGCACAGATATTGGAGAAAGAATGGAGGGAGTATATAATACCATAAACCAAATTGACAGCAAGGTCGATAAAAACAAACAAAAAATTGACGAAATACATCGACGTGAATTAATACTGCAGGAAGAAGTGGACGCATGGCGTGACCGACAAGTAACAACGCCCACGTAATCAACAACGACAATCGTGAAATTATTAACTTCCAAAATTATAAACGTAATCCAATGGAATTTCTGAAGATGGTAGAAGAAATAATCGCCAAAAACCGAGAGAATCGCAAGAACCGCTCGCGAATTCAAGGATTAACAGATACAATGAGAATCACTCACCACCAAGCCAAGTTAATGATAGTAGACAACTGGCAAACAAACATAATAATTACCGGGGAAATAATACGCCTAACTACCAGGGTAACCAACCAGGAAATAATACGCATTGGGCGTATAATCGAAACGGTAATGCGAACGGATACACCAGGAATAATGACTACCGAGGGAATAATCCACGAAATGCCCAAAATAACCATTCTCACCCAGGAAATGGTAATAACCAAAACCGCGGATATCGACCACACGTAAACTATGTGCGATCTCAGAACAAGGGAGTCCGAGAAGATACTATCCTCGATCGCTCAGTAACAGAACGTACTATAACCAGATACTGAACCAACCAAATAACTCATATGAAGAAAACACCGGGACTGTTGAAAATAATTCTGGTAACCGACAGGAGCCACAACCGAGCCAACAAATAAGCCCAACGGAAAACAGGGATGATGAGGTCAACCCTCATTTACACTGCTAATGTCGGTGAAAACTGGAACCAGCCTATCAGTGGACCAATCTCCTGGGGTAATAAGACAAATGACTGACAAGACCATTACAATCATACTAAACAACTATTTAAAAAACATAAGGGAAACGTTGATAGAAGAAGAAAATAATCCAATGCCAAGTCGTAACAATGAAATTGTTTACATAAATGCTCAACTAAACGGAACACAATCAACCATCGTGATCGATACAGGGTCGAACATTTCTTTGATCGACAATATAGAATTAACAAGGATTCAGCAAGGAAGCCAAACACAAATACCAACTCTACCAGTAAACAACATTACGACCATAGGTGCTACGGGTAAACAAAATAAAACGATAAGAAAACAGGTATCATTGGAGCTTACCTCTACCTCTAATTTAACCGCCAAATTCCTAAAAAAAGTTGTCATCCAAAGATAAGTGGACATGGGGGCCCGAACAAAATGAGATATTCAACCAGATAAAAGAAAAAATTTTAACTACACTTATACTACACCACCCAGACTTCAAGAACCCATTCATCCTGAACTGTGATGAGTGTGATGTTAGTTTAGGGGCTGCTTTATACCAGGAGGATGAGAAGGGACAACACATGGTTATCATTTTCGCAAGTAGAATCTTAAATAGCTGTGAACGCAACTATCACGTTACCGAAAAAGAATTACTTAGCGTTGTATTTGCCTGCAACAAATTCAGGACTTATATTCTGGGATACCCAACCACAGTGAGAAGTGACCATAAATCCATTTCATTCCTCAAGCAATGTAAACTCAGTCATGGGAGATTAACCGATGGATATTGGTGTTACAAGAATACAATATTAACTGGGAGTACATACCAGGGAGAAAAAACACAGCCGCCGACGTATTATCCCGTATAAACATTCAACAGCAAACTTTCGAAGGAGAAAAGGAACAATTGGTCAAGCTATATAATATTATAAAAAACAGAATTGATTTAGAAAACATAATCCAAGAAATTATAAAATATGAAAATTTAGACCCGAAAATAGTGAGTATCCGATAGAGAGTACAAAATGAGGAAGAACCGATTATACAGTTCTATAACATACACAACAATGTATTATTTATTAAAAATAACCCTCACCGTGGAGAGTGGAAACTTGTGATTCCAGCTACAGTTGAAGAACAAATAATACTGGACTACCACATTAGGTACGGCCATATGGGAGCCATAAAAGTGATAAAGGCGTTGGAGGAACAGGTTTATATTAAAGATATTTATAGAAAAGTAATAAAACGATCCAGGAATGTAATATTTGCCAGATGGTGAAGTGTAACTACGAGAAAAAAGAGGGTATGATGATACCAATAATATCAAATCAAAAATTAGAAAAAGTATTCCTGGACATATGTGGACCATTTGCACACAGCGGAGGAAGGCACAGATTCGGATTCATTGTAATTATGTTTGATCACTTCACAAAATACACGAAACTATACTCGATTAACCGTGCGACAACGAAGAAAATCCTTGAAATAATCCTAACAAAATGTATACCTGAATTAGGAAAACCTATGTCAATATTCACAGATCACGGAACCCAATTTAAGGTAAGGAAATTAAGAAAGAAACTCTGGGAACATGGTATAAAAACATACAAGACATCCGTTTACCACCCCAGCAGCAACCCAGCCGAGAGAGTACTAAGAGAGGTGGGTCGAATCTTAAGAACCTACTGTCATAATAGACAAAGAGAATGGCACAATTACCTAAAATCTGCAGAGGAATTTATAAACCTATCATACTACAACTTCATAGAAGCCACACCATACACAATGATGTTCGAGCGACCACCACCTAGGGAAATACATGACATAATTGAGTTTCCAATAAACCCAGAATATCAATTTAAAAAAAGAAAATTTTATAACAGAATAGCAGAAAAGATAGAACAACAAAAATATAAATATTTCAAGAACCAACGCAAAACAATCAAGGACGATATAGGAGAAAAGTTCTTAATTAAAAACAGAGAATTACCCAGCAAAATCGAAGGAATTACGAAAAAATTATTATTGTTATACCTGGGACCTTATATTATAACAAGGGACAAGGGCAACAACACGTATGAAATCATTCACCACATTACCAAGAAAATCAAAGGGGTATACAATCAGGCATCTATCAAAAAATACCACGACGACCATCAGTGACCGAAAAAAAATCATTAAACGACCAGGACAAACTGAATGAGAAGATATACCAAAGAAAATAAATAAGTGTACAAGGAAAATAGAATCCAAGAAGAATAATGGATGAGGAAAGTTATGAACCAACCAAAAAACCGAATAAAGAACCACAGCAAACAAAATGATCAAGAAGAAAGTAAGAAAAATAACTATTTAAAAAGGTATAAAATGTGAGATGAATCAAGGAAGAAATGAAAAGGAATAAAAATGTTAATTGTGTCAATAAATAGCAACGCTTCAAGTATTGTCAAATGATATCAACAGGAAGAGGTGATAAATAAATATGACTTGATCTGAGTATTAATGAAATAAGAAATAAAAAATTCCCTTCAAATATTATTAAGATTATTCTTATTATTAGTCACGAGATGACGGCATCGAAGAATTATTAATTAAGATTGACTGTTGAATAGGTCCAGCAATCATTTAACTGAGCAGAGATGATGTTCCTCTGACCTCAGAAAAAGTGTAGTTTTGAACGACGGAGTTAGGTTAGCCAATAGTGCCCATCCGAATCGGTGTCAGCTACAGAATAAGGATAGTTAGGGAAAATAGAATTTACAGGGAATAATTTGTAATGAAAAATCAATAAGCCAGATCGTAAAAGGAAACAATAATGAAGAAGAGACTCAGAATTAAAAGAAGTAAGAAATAAAAGTTGAACTTGAAAATTAACAGGGAGTAGGAGAATCCAAGAAGTAGAAGATACAGTAGAATTGATAATTTCACTAAAACTTACAATCTATAATATATTTGCCAAAGCCCTGTTAATATATTTGACTCATCACTGTATCTCAAGAATGACAAGGCCTAGAAAGATGAAACTTTACATAAATTTTTACTAGATACTGTAGATGTGCAATAAGACGGGGTTTGATAAAATTAAAAATTTAAGGGGGGTTTTGGAGGGGGTCAAAGTGACAGAATATTCTCATACTCACTCACACACTCATCACTGTATCTCAACAATGACAAGGCCTAAAAAGATGAAACTTTACATAGATATTCACTAGATACTGTAGATGTGCAGTAAGACGGGGTTTGACAAAATTCAGAATTTAAGAGGGGTTTTGAAGGGGTCAAAGTGACCGATTATTCTCATACTCACTCACTCACTCATCACTGTATCTCAACAATGACAAGGCCTAGAAAGATGAAGCTTTACATAAACATTCACTAGATACTGTAGATGTGCAGTAAGACGGGGTTTGACAAAATTCAAAATTTTAGGGGGGTTTTGGAGGGGTCAAAGTGACCGAATATTCTCATAAGAAATACATGACAGTTAAAACGTGACAACTGTTAGGCAGCTTCTAGATGAGATAGAAACATGAAATTTGTTCTACAAGTTAACTTAACCCTCTTTTAAGGAACACAAAGGTCAATCTTAAATAATTTTAATTAAAACTACCCTAAAGAAATCTATAATATATTTGCCAAAGCCCACTTACTCACTTAGTCATCACTATATCTCAAGAACAACAGGGCCTACAAAGAAAATATTTCCGAATAAATTGATTCAAAGTTGTAAAAGGAGCGTAATAAATATATAGAAAACATTTGTCGGTAGAAAACAATATTATACGATATATTAACTATTGTCTTAAATAAATATTAATTAATTATGAACACATGAATTTTATGCATTCCTGCGATAAGAAAGTGTTCCCAGAAGTACTATCACACAATTTACGTAACATATTTGTTTACGTTGCAATGTAGTCCATAAAGAGTTGTTATGTTTAGTCTGGTCTGGACACAACTCAGACACACTTGCGTCATGCGGTTCAGTCTAAAGGCCACTGATAACAGGCCAGAATGCTGCTTTGTTCAGTTCAGTTCAGTCGCTACACTACCACTGCACACTCCTGCTACTTTGTTTAAGACGATTATTTTTTTAGTTTTAGTTTGAGCATTGGATATTCTTGATATTTTATTAGTTTGTATCTTATTTTTTAGTTTATTTGTCAAGTTTGCAAGTTTGAGTATTTTTCTTATTTTTGCAGTGTAGATTCCACTTTATTAAATAGGTTTTTGTTCTACCGCCGTTGTTGCTCTTACAGTTTTTGTTAAGAAGAGAATAATTTTCTTTTAGTTTGTTTTAAATAAGCTTTCTTTCTACTTTTTCTATTTGTTTTATTAGTTTGTATCTTATTTTTTAGTTTATTTGTCAAATTTGACTATTTTTCTTATTTTTGCAGTGTAGATTCCACTTTATTAAATAGGTTTTTGTTCTACCGCCGTTGTTGCTCTTACAGTTTTTGTTAAGAAGAGAATAATTTTGTTTTAGTTTGTTTTAAATAGGCTTTCTTTTCTGCTTTTTATATAAATTCTATATCCCTAATACATGATGGAACAAATTGAAGTTGATGGGATCATGGTACCTCACCGTATTGTGCCTGTGGGTGCAGATGGGTCGTGCTTCTTTTACTCCCTGTCTTACCTCATGTACGGTACTGTCTCCCATGCGTCTCAAGTGCGAACAAGCGTTGTACAGTACATTTGTAACAACTGGCAACGGTTTGAAGAGCATGTGGAAATGAACGGTTTGAATGATGGCGTGTGGTAACATTTATAGAAGTTTGGCTGAATACCGTGCTCACATGTCTCTGTACACCACATATGCCACCCACTGTGAAATTCAGGCTGCTGCCAAAATATACCCTTACCATCTGGTGGTGTATCGTGATGGTGTGGTGATTGTACAGCCTGATGAGTATGAGGAGGGAAAGCCCATATTGCGATTCAAGTGTTCTGGACCCATGATGAATGCCCACTTTGAACCTCTTAGTCCTCAATACATTCCTCCTCATACATCAACTGTTGTTAACCGTCCCATCTGCACCTCGCTTGGTACTGAGAGCCTAGAAAAATTCGTTGTCGAGCAAACTGCCCAAGACCAATCCGAGGATGATATACCACTTATTTATTTGCTAAACTCTGCTAAACGTGATATCCAGAACCGTTGTGTGACGCCCCCTACTGACCTAATTTTGTCTTCCTCAGAGATCATTGCTACAGTTGATTCGAGTGTTGGGAAGAAAAGAAGAAAAAATCGACGTTCAAGAGTTAATGACAGAATCAAAAGACACAAAAATAGGGAGTCCGTAAGAAAATACAATAGCAAAAAAGTTCATAGAGAGGCTGTTAAAAGATACAACAAGGCCAACCCTGACGTTAACAGGGGTTCAGTTTCTAGATACTCAAAGAAACATCCGGAAGTTAATCAGGAAGCTGTTCGAAGGTACACTGAGAAGAGGCAACTGATCCCATGGAAAACAAAGTCTTTATCAGGATTTAAATATGACCGTAGTACAGACTACAATAATGACAAAGTTGTTTCTCTTGGTCACCACATTGAATGCAAGTGGTGCCATGCAAAAAAGTGGAAAGAAGAGAGCCCTGGCTTATGCTGCAGCAATGGCAAGGTTCGTCTTCGTTCTACTCAACAGCTTCCTGAGCCGCTCCATAGTCTTCTTACTTACAGTCACCGTCAGTCTCAGCATTTTTTATCAAATACCAGAAAGTATAACGGATGTTTTCAAATGACTTCATTTAGAGCTAAAGAGGAGCACGAAGGAAATTTCATGCCAACTTTTAAGGTCCAAGGGCAGGTTTACCATAGAATAGGAAGTTTGTTACCTTCTCCCCAGCAAGACCCCTATTTTCTACAAATTTATTTTGTTGGAAATGATGAAAAAGAAACAGAAATCAGATCCAACCTCTTTACTGTGGTTAAGCCTTGGTTAGTTGGCCAACTTCAAAAATGTCTGCATGATAACAATCCCAACATACGAGATTTTAAAACCGCATTGGAAAATGTTCCGGAGGGGCAGGAGTTCAAACTTGTTATTCATGCAGACAGGAAGCCTGCAGTTGAACATATGGGTCGTTACAACGTGCCAGCAACAAGCGAGGTAGCTTTGGTTATTGTGGGACAGGAGTTTGAAAAGTGAGACATAATTCTTCACAGCAGAGACACAAAGTTGGTACGGATCAGCGAAACTCATCGTGCATACGACGCTCTCCAGTACCCTCTTATGTTCTGCCGTGGAGAAGACGGCTACTCTATCAATATTCCACAATATGATACAATATCTAAAGCATCTCTCAAGAAAACAGTTTCCGCTTCAGACTTCTACGCGTACAGAATAATGGAAAGACAAGGTGAAGAAAGTTACCTATTGCTGTATCGTAGTCTTTTCAACCAGTTTTTGGTTGATATGTATACCAAGATAGAGACAGAGAGGCTTAATTTTATAAGATTCAACCAGAGTAAGCTGCGAGCGGAAAACTACGTTCATCTTAAAGACGCAATGTGTAAGGGGGATGCTAACGTTTCAGATATGGGAAAGAGGGTCGTGTTACCATCCAGTTTTACTGGTGGGCACCGCTATATGCACGAGAGAACTCAGGACGCCATGACATATGTTCGTCACTATGGTCGTCCTGATTTGTTTATCGGGTTACATGTAACCCGAAATGGTCTGAAATTGGAGCTGCCTTAAGAGACAGACAAAAGCCTCAAGACAGACATGACATCATAGCTCGAGTGTTTCATTTGAAAGTTAAAAAACTTATTCATATTTTAACTAAAGGTTCCATTTTCGGTCAAAGTAGATGTTACATGTATACTGTGGAGTGGCAGAAGCGTGGCTTGCCTCACGCACACATCTTGCTATGGCTGCAGGACAGGATCATGGCCGAACAAACTAACAGTGTCATAAGCGCAGAAGTACCTGACCCTGAAACGGACCCTGAACTTCATGAAATTATTAAGTCGACAATGATTCATGGCCCTTGCCGAAGCTTAAATAGTAACTCGCCCTGCATGGTTAACGGCTCATGCTCCAAAGATATCCACGTCCCTTATCTAAAGAAACCCAAACTGCTGACGATGGCTACCCCTAGTACCATCGAAGGTCTCCTGCTGATGGTGGTTTTACAGTCAACATTAATGGAGTAGACCTAGACAGTCGGTGGGTGGTACAGTACAATCCTGTTCTGTCACGTACCTTTTTGGCACATATCAATGTCGAGTTGTGTAACTCTGTCAAATCGATAAAGTATATTTGCAAATACGTGAACAAGGGCAGTGATCAAGCAGCTTTTGTGTTGGAAAATGAGTGGGACGAAGTGTTCAAATATGAAGCAGGCCGTTACATAAGTAGTTCCGAAGCGGCATGGCGTATATTTTGCTTCCCAATCCATGAAAGATATCCTCCCGTAATGCATTTGGCTGTACACCTTGAAAATGGCCAGAGAATTTTTTTTAATCCCGGAAACGTTCAAGACAAAGTTCAAAATCCACCCAAAACCACTCTACTGGCATTCTTTGAACTATGCAAATCAGACAATTTTGTCAGAACCATAATCTACAGTGAAGTCCCTGCTTACTACACCTGGAAAAACAATAAGTTTAGTCGGCGGAAACAAGGCAAAGCTGTTCCCGGACATCCAGGAGTGAAAAAAGATCAAGTGCTCGGTCGGGTTTATACTGTACACCCTAACAATGCAGAATGTTACTACCTACGTCTTCCCCTTCATGAAGTTAAAGGGCCTACGAGTTTTAATGATCTTAAGAGGGTATGTGGCATAGTTCACTCCACTTATCAGTCTGCCTCCAGAGCGTTGGGTTTACTTCAAGATGATAGTGGGACAGGATTTATTGTGGGACAGGAGTTTGAAAAGTGAGACATAATTCTTCACAGCAGAGACACAAAGTTGGTACGGATCAGCGAAACTCATCGTGCATACGACGCTCTCCAGTACCCTCTTATGTTCTGCCGTGGAGAAGACGGCTACTCTATCAATATTCCACAATATGATACAATATCTAAAGCATCTCTCAAGAAAACAGTTTGTCAAGAGAACACAATCTTTGGGACATCACCTTGGAGGAAGCTGCTCTGTCGGAGTCACCACAGAAAATCAGACAACTGTTCGCTGTCATTTTGGTGTTTTGCCAAGCAGCGGATCCCTTAGTGCTGTGGGAGAAACACAGAGACAGTATGTCAGAGGATTTCAAGAGACAGATGGAGTATGAATGTCCGGGCTTATAGCTTGAACTACGGAACAACATCATTTACAACAAATGCCTACATTCATTAGAAAACTTAGTCTCTTCAATGTCCTATCAATCCCTCCAACAACTCGGCCTTCCTTCTCCAAGTCAAGAGCCCAACAGTTCTGCAGTCAACCGCGAGTACCTGAAAGAACTCTCTTACAACACGGTCCATCTATCTGAATTGGTTGCTGAAAACGTGCCTAAACTGAACGACGAGCAGAAAAATGTCTACAATGAAGTAATTGCGAGCATTGAATCAGAGGCTGGACGACTATTTTTCCTTGACGCACCAGGTGGTACAGGGAAAACCTTTTTGATTAATTTAATATTAGCCACGGTAAGACAAGATAGGAAAATTGCTATATCTGTGGCTTTGTCAGGTATAGCAGCAACGTTGTTGGATGGAGGGAGGACAGCTCATTATGCCTTCAAACTGCCTCTCAACTTAAACCACTCTGAGACCCCATTTTGCAACATATCAAAACAAAGCGACACAGCGAAGGTACTTAAGCATTGTAAGTTGATAATTTGGGACAAGTGCACCATGGCTCACAAGGGAGGAATTGAAGCTTTGGATAGAACTCTGCAGGACATTAGAAGCAATAAAAACCTGATAGGTGGAGTCACATTTCTAATGGCCGGAGACTTCAGACAGACTTTACCTGTTGTACCTAGGGGAATTCGAGCAGATGAAGTTAAAGCCTGTCTAAAGAGTTCTGTCCTGTGGCCTAAAGTCCAAGTTTGTTCCTTGAGAGTCAACATGCGGGTGCATCTTAAAGCCAGTTTAAAGGCAGACGAGTTTTCAAGTTTACTTTTACAGATCGGTAATGGAAATCTACCTGAAGAAAATGGCAAAGTCAATATTACAAAAGACTTATATGAAGTTGTATGCGACTTGACAACGTTGACTGAAAAAATGTACCCAGATTTAACTAATTTGTACTTGAAAGATGTATCTTGGCTGCAAGAAAGAGCTATCCTTACTCGAAAGAATGACACTGCTGCAAATATCAATAACACATTATTGGAAAAACTGCCAACTGAGATTGTCCAGTACCAATCCGTGGACTCTGTGGTGGAAATAGAAGATGCGGTCCATTACCCAGTAGAGTTCTTGCACACGCTTAATCCTCCAGGCATTCCACCGCACAATCTTTGCCTTAAAGTTGAAGCTCCAATAATGCTGCTACGAAACCTGGTACCGCCTAAGCTTTGTAACGGTACTAGGCTGCAGATTAAATCGTTTCACAACAACGTCATAGAAGCAACAATATTCACTGGATGTGGTCAGGGGGAAGCAGTCTTGATTCCACGCATTCCCTTAATTCTGTCGGATTACCATTTTCAGTTTAAAAGACTCTAGTTCCCTGTCAAGCTCTGCTTTGCTATGACAATAAATAAATCACAAGGGCAGTCTTTGAAAATCGCCGGTGTTGATCTGAGGGAAGACTGCTTCTCCCATGGCCAGTTGTATGTTGCTTGCTCCCGAGTTAGCTCTTCTGAGAGTTTAACTATCCTTCAGCCACAGGGTCAAACAAAGAACGTTGTCTACAAGGAAGTTTTATAAGTGCCGTATTTCGTTTCACAAAACGATTTCAGTAGACTTAGTATTAGCACCCATTTGTGCTTTTAAAAATTTGTAAATATTACATTTATACAATGTGCTTGGTTATACAATGTTAAAAAAAAAAACCACCTAACCAATGTGTTTATTCAGTACCATACGAACCATACCGAACCACAGCGAAGCACGGGTATACAGCTAGTCACGTTTTATAAAATGATCAATTTTGGTGGGGATTATATAACGTTGCAGAACTCAGACCCTATAAGGGATCCACAAATATAATATAGCTGTAAGAGAAGTAAACTAATTTGAGGCATAATGATCAATAACTATACAAAGGTAATGAGAGAATAAAAAGAAAAATAGTAGATAAAAATAATAAATGAGTGAAATAGACTAGATTGACAGACAAATGACTGTGACCCAACCCCAGTGATTTCGAAGATAAAGACTATAAAAAAAAAGTAAACAAATAAAAAACATAACTAATATTTCATTTTGTAATATGTATTACCCAAGTTATGTAAAAGAAAGTACACCACCAGTAATAAACATTTAAACCCATTGTTATTATATAAAATACTACTAAGAAAGGGTAGAATAGAATCGAATTGTAAAGACTTGATGAAGGAATTAAAGTGACTAATGTCAATAGCCCAAAAAACTTAACTATACACCAAGTTGTAGGACTAACTTTGTGATTTAGAATGTTATGTATTTTAAAATAACCTTACTAATATAAAAAAACAAACACATGATGTTTTAAAAAACTGACTTTAAAATTAGATTTGTCAAAACTAATTTAAACCAAGAGTGAGAGGTAGGTAGTGAGTGTTAATGATAAGCAGTGAACCAAACTAATATATGATAGCAACAGTAATTGTAAAACTTAAAGAATTTGAAGATGAATCACTACTGTGAATTTAAACAGAGTGTATTATAAATGTGACTGTAATTTAATCAACACTTATACAGTGTAATCAGTGAAGGTGATAGATAGGATAGGAATGAATTAATATAAACAATTAATAGTAGTAATAAAAGAAAAAAACAGTGGTAATAAACAATAATAAAAAGTTGATAGTTAAACAATAAAAACAATTAGTAGTGTGTAGAACCTATGGTATAAGGATTATGTTAGACGATTATTAAAAGATACGTTTTAATAGAAAATAAGATCAATTTAAAAAACATATTGTTTGATGTAATTCAAGGAATTCTTTTGTTCAATTAAGAAATAATGTTAATTGTTCATACAAATGGTAGACAACAAAGTTAGTATGTCAACCAATTTTATTGGGTTAATAACTAAGAAACAAATTACTTATGATTTAAATAATAGTTAAACACCCTATGTTACAAAATAGTAACAAGGATGGTGATCACAATATTGTAAATGGTGTCAAGAAACCATGCACCAAGTTGTTGTTAATTTATCTAAAAATTTGTATTTTAAAATAAGGAATGGGACTGGATCATGGGAAGACCATAAACCATTTTAATGTTATATGTTACCATAGAAAGATTAAGGGGTAAAACGTTTGTGTAAGAAATATTAGAATATACAGCAAGCAATTGTATAAGTTTAATAATCACAATAATACTCACCATTGTAATAAGATAGGGAAAAAGTATGTTAGACAAGGAATGTTTTTTTAAAATTATAATAACATTTATTTATTGTAAAATGGCCCAAAGTCATTCAAGAAAAGACACTGTAACTAAGTAATAGCAAGCCGAACCTATGAAAGTAATAGGTAATGTTTAAATTGTGTAAACTAAGAAATTCTAGACATTTATAGCATAGGCCTATAAAATGCCTAACTGTCAAAATTCAGAAAAAGCAATTTATAAGCAATTAACCATTGTATTTGAGAAATAAGACAATATGACTTGTTAATTTCAATTATCTAACCTTAAGAGTATGTCAGAAATATAGTAAACCTAAAAAATAAGTGAAATATCTAATAAAATAACATTAGCAAATTGGTCAAAACGTTAATACAGGCCAAGCCCAGCATTATGGGATATCAAATTAATCTTTGAAAGAAAATAAAGACATTGATGTTAATATCTCACACATTGGTAATAACACCAATTAATTATAGCAATTATAAAATATTAGATCAATTTGGTGCAAAAAACCCACGCTTTCATAACAATGTAAACAAAATTCTTAACCAATCAGAAGCAGGGAACTATGCTTGGGATTAAGAAAACCGTTAGAATTTTTAGTCAGTCCATTATTAACGCTCAAGGTATGCAGATGCAAAACTGAATCCGCTCTAATTAAAAAATAATAAGAGGGAAATGTACTCAAAATGAACAAATATGAATAATAGAAATTGACCCTGGATCCATTGAACATGATGAAACCATAAATCAAAAATCAATAATTAAATTTAAAAAAAAAAGGTGACTAAATAAAGTAGAAAAAAAGAAAACCCGAAAGATAAAGAACTAAATACTATAATCAACAATATTTGGAAGAATTACCTGGGACTAATCAGAAGAACAACAAGATTTTGTTAAGTATAAATGAATTATACATAATTGCGAATAAAATTAATTAACTTTTCCACAACACAATAACTCTCACTCCGAACTTGGTATAATAAATTCTTTCAAGGATTAGTTGAAAATATATATTAAAACTGTATGTGAAAATGTAACTTAACCTCTATGCGACGCCTAGAAGTCGACACACTAAGAACCGAGTTGTAAGTAAACCTGTATAGTATTTAATCAACATTGATGTAAGGTTGGGTACTTTCATAAACATCTTGTTTATTTTATCGTAATCCAAAGAACTTATTCATCGTTCTGAACAAAACACTGTAACATTAACCAGAACGCTTGAAGACACGCCTGACCATCCTATGAGCTAGTAAAATTTGATAGCCTAAGCAAACTTTTTATAATAACAAATATTTTGTACTTAACATATAAATAATCAGCGAATCTGGACACTAATAAATTCGTACCGAACAGTAATAATCGTTTCTTGTTTTATTTTATATATGTCTTAATAATTGTGTACTTTAGCAGTGAAGAAAATTTTTTACCAGAATTATATGTTGGCAACACGTCAGACTCCACTCGAGACTTGAATTCGCGCCAGTCCGTTTGGGTAAGTTTAAATTATTAACGAAGAAAAGGAAGACGACGCAGGAAGAAACTTTTAAATGTTTTTAGTAAAACAATTTGGCGCCTATCGGGAATTAAGATACATTAATATAAGGACAGGTAAGGAGAAGAACGATACACATTCGGTACTGGTTATTAGTGCGTTCGCGATAGTTATCGTCCGCGATAGACTGAAGATCAACGACGAGGCGAGTCACGTTACATAATCAATTACTGATCAGACGAAATATCGAAGGACGCTAGCGGCTTCTTTATATATATGTAAAATAATTTTACTGTCTCTAACCCTATGTACCCCCTGACTAAGGTTTCTAACTGTTAATTATTAAATTAATTTATTCGTTATCAAACTTAATAGCGAAAACTTTGAGTTATCAAGTTTGTATAAACTTGTAATATCTAATGCATTTTAATATTTTTGAACTCAAATAATTTGAAGGTATATAAGAAAATATTTACCACTTGGGTATATGATGTTTTAGTGATTTCAAAAGTTAATTGACATTTATTAGACAGTGAAGAGCCTGTAGAGCAGTGGTTCCCAAACTTTTCAGTCCGCAGACCCCCCAAATAATTTTAAAATTCACGGACCCCGTCTGAGTACTGAAATAAAACAAACAGTAAATATTATAGAAACTCTTTATATTTTAATTAAAATGTATTAATATTAAAATTATTTTAATTTGCAAAATTATAATATTAATGATATGAAACAGAGTTTAATGTGAACAATGAAGCTGGTTTTGCACAATTAGCAGTTTAATATCTTTAACTGTCTGTCAGTTACCGTATTAAGTAACTCTCAACATAAAGTTATCTCTTACTTTGACTTTAAGTACGTGAGCAGTGAGAATGCGGTTCCATACAAATAAGTAGAAGGAACACACTTTAAATCTTTTTTTCCGAGTTCAGGATAGTCAGCCATTACATATAATCAGAAGTCAGCTAGCTGTAATTGTGAAAACTGTAATTTTAATGAACTGTCAGTTGAAAGTTCTTCCAATGAATCTTCTTCTTTACTGTAAGAGAGAGGTCTAGTCTGTTAGGCGGAAAAATAGGTCTGCTACATGACACAATTTAAAGACATTATTAAAGCCTTTAAAAATACCGGATTCTTCTAATAATTGTTTTAAAATCCTAAAATGTAGATTTAAATTTTAGAGCATTAAAAATCAGAAAAAATCACGGTATATTCTTGTTTTCTTAAAAGTGTCTGCGGACCCACTTTGGGAATCACTGCTGTAGAGGATTAAAATATAGAAACGTATGAACATAGGAGGTACAGTTATTACACTTAATGGTACCCTAATATTTTGACGTGTTATAATGTTAGAAAGTATAAGTTAAGGACTATAATCATTAATTGTAAATTTCTAATCGTAAAATATTATAATAATATGTTTATTGTTTGAACTGAAAGTAATGACAGCAATTAATAACTTGTAGTTTCTGTAATTGAAATAATGTAACAATGTTTCCTTAAGTTAAACATTTTAGTAGAAAGGCTTGGGATAAAAATAAAATAAATAAATTATTCTTTGTTTACTTTTTTGTTTTGTAGTATTTCGTTATGTCTAATGCTGTTAGCATTGACTAGCAACATGCAACGGACGTCTAATGTAAAAGCTTTTACTCGTAACTGTTTCAAATAGTTCGATTGTGCAATAATTTACTCATTACTCAAAGTGGCAACTGTGCTTCTATACTGGGCAGAAAGGCGTCACTTAAAAAAACGTACTGAGCACTGTCACTTTCGTTTATTCTAACAGTAAACTTTTCAAACTTTTTTACTAGTACGCATGTATTAAATCACTGTAGAAAGTAAAGAGAAACATTATTATGCTTTGACGTGCCTACATCGTCAAATAATAAGCATTTAAGCTGAAATAATACAATTAAGCTGACAATTAAATCATCTTTTTTCTTTACAATAATTGTTAACATATGTATATATATATATATATAATTGTTTTACATATTTATGCTTTATATGTAAAATTAAACATATATTAGCATCAATTTAATTTAAATTACAGTATAATTTATTATCATGAGAATTATTTGAAATGTTTAACTTTACTTGTATCTTATTTGTAGAATCCAATTGATAATCAGATTTGAATATCCAGTATTTAAAGGAACTTTATTGAATGTGTTTACTGAAAATTAAATTCTTCATATTATTTGAATTAGCAGCCATCCTTACTATTTCGTTTATGAAATTGCTAAACTGCTACAATTTTTGTTAAGACAAAGCTTTTCGTCATCTCTGACATCATCAGGTCTTGAACAACCTGATGATGGTTAAAGGCCTGATGTTTGAACCTTAGTTGTTCAAGACCTGATGATGTCAGAGATGACGAAAAGCTTTGTCTTAACAAAAATTGTAGCAGTTTAGCAATTTCATAAAAGAAATAGTGAAAATTAAATGTTGCGGATTATTGCAGATGTCATATAATGACACGTACAGTAGGACTAACATATTTGGTTTGTTTCGCGAGCGCAGATTTTGAATCATCTGATACCATAAAATGATAAAGTAACCATAACTTAATTCGTTAATAGTTAAAACTATTAACAGTAAAACCACGGCATAATATCAAATGTAATTGAAGCAGGCACAACAATTTAAAAATGGCGTAGTCTTAAATTTCATATATACGCCGGACTTCCACCCACACCCAACGCTATGAAATTATAATTCAATATATTTTATAATTTATTTATATAAATAAAGCGTTTACATAAATAAATCTATACGATAGATTTCGTTTTCCAAATCAGTGTAAACGTTTGATGAACCTTTGATATTTAGTACAGGTACAACACTAGCGAATTTTCATTACTTGTGAATGTGATCTTATTACTGCCGTTGCTGAACGTCAAGGCCATTTACATACGCGTACTTAGGTACTTTGTTATGAAAATACCTGTTCTACACGCAGGCGATGAATGGTCTTGGAATCTAAAGTTACAGCCAGCTATGGAACGTATTTGTATTAAGTTACACTTCGCTCTGTAGTTCATAACACTTTTCTCTGCTGCATCTGATCACTGTTTAACAAGTTAACGTGTTAAAACAAAACACTTTGCAATCATAAGAGAACGTATATATATAACTGTTTTATTTACTTGGCATGTGTATTAAATGCGGTTAGTATTATTATATTATTTCGCATTAATGGATTTCAATATACATTGAATTTGTGTTGTGTGTGTGTGTGTGTGTGTGTGTTGCAATTACTTTGAAACATCAGTCATGCGAGCTATATTGTTGTGAACTATACTCTTAACACAGTTTTGCGGTTTTTTCCATATAAAATAAGTATACCTCTTTCCACGCTGTCTGTACTTAGTGAACTAAGGGAAGCTGAGATAAATTCGTTAAACATTATATTAGCACAATTTGTAGACATTTTTCGAGGGGTAATTTGTTATGCTTATGACTAGACTACTGTTTAATGAAAAACGCTGATAACGTAAAGAATTACATTGCAGTATGACGTAACTATCAATGTAAGTTTATGTTACTCAGCTGTTTTGCATAAAACTCATCATTTTTTGATGAACGACTATGCGTGTTACTAGGTAGCAGCACTAATACGAGTGAAAGAATCACATAATTTTAATTAATCTACACATTTCATTTTGAAAATTTTTTGACGAAAACCGGCATGGCCAATACACTAAAGTTGTTAACGTAAAAAAGTAAACGATTAAATAAAGACATAATATGAAACAGCAGTATGGTCTGGGTTAGATCTCTTGTAACATACATGGTAAAGCTTAAATAATTTACTAGGCACAAACGAGATCGTGATTGTCTATAGCACAACGGCTGAGTCCTTGTTATTAACGGATAAGTCTGGATAAGATTTTAATTTACTGTGATAATAATGATAATAATTCGACATTATGAACTGAAAACAGTATATTAATTTATTGAAATGAAGATAATATATTTTGATATGATACACACATAAAGAAGCTCTGAGAATTTGGGATGTGATGACTATATAACTGAATTGATCGATTAGAATTGTTACCCTCTTTTTTTTTTTTTGTTAAAGGTTACTTGATATTTATGACTAGGCTGAAGGCCTAGAAGGAAGCACAAAGTGTGCTGGGTCCAATGAGACGGGACTTGCAATTGATACTCTCTGGTAACAAGCAAGGTAGCCTTCATTATTTCATAAACTCATCTTATAATTTTCAATATTCATAATTTATGGAGACGACCTTTATTACACGATAACACATACTTCAACATACACCGTACATGTAAATCACAGACACAATTATAAGTTTAAAGCCTTGTGAACAGCCTGTATAGTTTTATCCAAAACACAATTTATAATTTTCAAATATATGTAAACAGCCTGGATAATTTTATCAAAAAAATACCATTTATAAATTTGAAATGCCTGTAAACCGCCTGGATCATTTTATCTAAAATACAATTTATAAATTTAAAATCCCTGTAAACAGACTGTATAGTTTTTTCAAAAATACAAGTTATAAATTTTAAAGACAATAATCTGGATTGGCCATAACAACAAGAAAATACAAATTACAAATTTTAAAAAAGCCTGTAAACACCCTTTATAGTTTTCTGAAAAGTACAATTTATAAAGTTAAAGAAAATAATCTGGATTGTTCATAATAACAAGAAAATACAAATTACAAAATTTAAATTACCTGTAAGCAGCCTGTATAGTTTTATTAAAAGTAAAATTTATAAATATAAAGAAAAAAAAATCTGAATTGACCCAGCCGCTGACATGTTCTACTCGGCATCCGAAAAAACAATTAACCATTACAAAATTTTGGGAAAAACTCCCCCCCCCCCAAAGGCAGACAGGGTAGTAGAAAGCTGGACAAGGGCCAGACCCGACATAAGGTAACATGTCCGGGAGCTTGCATAGATTTGCACAAACAGGTGACTACCCTTGGTTTTAATGTGTAAGCTGGCCTAATGCAGATTAAAGAAAACTCCCAACCCTTCTACGAAATGAGAAAATGATTATGTGTAAAAGACCCTTGATTATAATGGTGAAATTTATTGTGCGAGACAATGATGGTCGGAAGACCGAAATGCTGAAAGACATGGTTCTGAAGCGCGAGAACAGTCAAACGAGCCGTTGCCTGCCGTAAGGGCAATAGCCAGGCAAACTTTGGAAAAGCATCCACACAGACAAGTAGGTAAGCATTACCAGACTTGCTACGGGGGAAAGGTCCCACGTAGTAGATGAATAGCTTCTCCATCGGTATGGAAGCCACATCAGATGACAACAACCGTAACTTGGTGTTCTGGGCAGGCTTACTCAAGCCACAGAGATGAAAATTCTTAACGCGAGTCGCAATATCCCTATCCATGTCCTTCCAGATGAAATGTCGCCTAATACTGAAAATGGTCTTCGAAATTCCCTTATGACCACCTACCGGGGAATTGTGATAGTAACTGAAGACCATTGGGCACGAGTTTGCTAGGCAGCACTACCTTCGGGGCACGTCCTTTCCTTTCTCTACAACACAGGATCCCCTTGGACAAGACGTAAGGGGCCTGTACGTTACCCTCTTTCAGATTTTGGATGATGGGACCCAGCTCTTCATCCTCTAACTGATGGGGTAACACATCAGTAAAGGCTAAAGGAAAATCTAGTAGAACTGCACAGGGTTGCTCAGATTTGGCTTCACTGGGCTGGGAAAACATGCGTGACAAAGCATCTGCAACCACATTTTGAGTTCCCCGGATATGTTGCAACTTGAATTTGAAAGATGAGATCTTGACCACCCATCTACCAATTTTACCCAGTTGCCGGGGATGAGCAAGAAGCCAAGAGAGAGCCTGATTGTCGGTCTCGAGCAGGAACTCAGCATGTTCCAGAAAACGCCTGAATTTGTCTAGAGCGTACACTACTGCTAAGCACTCTAGCTCATACACAGAAGATTTTCTTTCTTACTGGGTCAAAGTTCTAGAAATAAAAGCCACAGGCTGCCTAGCGCCGTCAACGACCTGGGATAGAACCGCCCCGAGCGCCACCGAACTAGCGTCCGTCTGAAGAATAAAAAGTTTAGAAAAATCGGCCATCCGTAACACCGGTGGGGAGATGATGGCTTCCTTGAGGTGTCGAAAGCCTTCTGTTGGCTCTCACCCCATGTGAATTTAGCTCCTTTTTTCTCAGTTCATTCAAGGGTGCAGCGATTTCCGCAGTATTAGGAATGAATCTGCGATAGAAATTGACGATTTCCACGAATCTAGCTATCCCCTTTGCATCCCTAGGACGGGAAAGTCACGGATGCCCTGGGTCCTCTCGGGGTCGACAGTAACACCCCGGTGTGAAACTAGATGCCCTAAGAAAGAAATGCTTTCCTGGGCAAAACGAACCTCCTCCGGATTGACAGTGAGGCCAGAACTTCTCAATCGACACACCTCTCGCAGATGACACAGGTGTTCCTCGAATGTCTTACTATAGACCAGCAAGTCTCCAAGTAATTGAACACAAACTTGAATTTTACGTCGTGAAAAACGGTGTCCAGTAGACGAGTGAGTGTTTGGGCCCGCACAGCCAAGCCTATGGGAACCCTTGTATATTGATATAGATTCCACGGTACACAAAATGCCGTGTACGGTCTACTCTCCTTTGCCAAGGGAATCTGGTGATAAGCGGCGTTAAGATCAATAACCGTGAAATACCTGGCCCCACTGAACCAATCGAAAGCAGAATGTAGATCCGGAAGGGGAACGGAATCCACCCTCAATATTTGCATTTAATTTTCTATAATCTATCACCATACGCTGCTTACCCCCAGGCTTGGGTACCAGAAACGCTGGACTGGCATAGCTGGAATTAGAACGTTCAATCATCCCTTGCTCTAATAATTCTTGAACCTTCTCTCTCAGAACGGCCATGCGAATTTGTATGGATGTGACCTCACTACCTGACTCCATCCAAGAGTCTGTAAGGCGGATTTTATACTCCAACAAATGTGTGAGCCCCAAGGTAGGAGTTAACACAGAGGGAAGTTCTTCACACAGTTGGTCTAGGGCCTTCTGCTGGGACTGAGTAAGATGGTCTCGTGAAGAATCGGGACACGCCACCTCTTGGATACCTTCCTTAGCTCCCTGATATCCAAGGAAAGGAATAACGACTCCCCGATTGATCTTAAAATAGCATTGGTGCCCATGGATGTCTAACACGAGACCACTTTTAGCGATGAAATCGGCACCAACAATGCAATCTACTCCCAGAGCTGGAGAAACCAGAAAAGGCCACACCCAAGAAAAACCGTCGATTTTGAATTTGAAGGAAATCACCCGGGAGATGGGCAGGATTTCCCGTGATGCAGTCCAGCATACCACCGAAGACAGATCCGATCCCTTTATTAAGCCCTGTTTCTCAAGGTCCGCACATACTCGAGATGAGATGATAGATTGGGCTGAACCGGAGTCAACCAAGGCTCTGAGCTGACTCCCCTTTAACTCGAGCGATAGAAAGGGGCATACAGAAGTATATTGTGGGACGGTAGTCAGGACCTTGATGCCAGAAGAGTCGGGTCCTATTACTGGCCTGGGGGTAATAGGATATGGAAAAGACCTACCTCGAGGGGAAGACATCCTCCGACGTATCTTCCCCTGGCTGCCTAGTTTTTTGGGGAGGATCCCTGCGATAGAGGTGTTGGACGCGCACGTCCCCGGGGACAGAATCGAGCCACATGACCCGGCCGATTACAATTATAGCATATAATGCTACCCCACTTTTCGCGCTCTCTGCTGGACTGGCCCTGTCGAGAGCGAGAAGGGCCGCCGCGTCCTTCTGCTCTCTGAAATACCGGAAGATCACCACCACTACCTCCCCTCGCCTCATCGTTAGTCTGAATAGCCTTGGACATCACCCAAAATTTGTCCAAATCGATAAACCGGCGCGGGCGCTCGGCAAATAGCAGCCTTAATCTATCCTGTGGGGACACTCATTCAAGAATTATTTGGACCACCTCCTCCTCCGACAAGCCCAGGCCAAGTATGCGCGCCGCGTTCCTTATGCTATGTACAAATTGGGCCAAACTCTCACCCCTGGACTGCACTCGGTAGAAGTGTCGATGTCGCAACTGTTCAAGAAGCCTCCCAGGCACGAACGCCTCCAACACCTCCCGGTGGAACTCCGCCACGCCACCCCCACATCGCATTATGCCAGCCACCCTCTCAGCCATGGGGCCGCGACAATATGGATAAATGAGCTAGAGGAGAGCGCGATCCGACATGCCCAGAAAATCAGCTAACTGAAATATTATCTTGAAAAATGGTATTAATTTGTCGACGTCTAGACCATCCACAACCGGCAATTGTTGGATGACCTGGGAGAGGAGATTGGGCAGCTTGTGGTATGATGCCGCCACCATACCGGAAAAGACCGGAGCGCTCATTAGAGGCTCCCAAGAACACTCTAAACCCGAGACGTCGGACGCAGGAACTGCCTCCGCGGTGTGTACCTGACTAGTTTGAGACACCTGTAAGGTCGAGGTGACCTGTTCAATTACCGCTTTAATCGCGTTTGCATGTTCCAGAGTGTCCTATTGATCGCAAAGGTTTTGTAGTCGCGTACTTAAATGTGTCAGGCGCTGCCGAATCCTCCGCGCACTCCAGGTCCTGACTCAAAACTTTCGACACATCCGGCTAACTCTCTCAATTCCTCCCACTTCTCCAAACACAATTCTAATTTCTGATTTTTATCTTTTAAATCGACAGCAGAGAGCATGTCGCCGGCGGACAGTGCCTCTCTCAGCTGTTTTCTTAAAGCCGTTACCGCCCCTTTCGGGCTTCTGCCCCGGGCTCGTAATTCATATTCTAACTCGTCGCGGAGAAATAAGTCCGGATCCACGCCACCCATCCTCGAGCTCCGTGGCCGACCAATGAAATCCACAATACGTAACAACGAATCACAAATCACAAAAATCAGGAAAAACTTGAGTACTTTCCTTCAAGTAGACCCCGGGCTCCTTAACGTTGCGAAGACCTGACCAACTATCTCGAACTAACTCTCGTTAACACCACACAAGAGGACAAATAATGTCTGACAATAACACAATACATAAAAATCAACAACACCTAACAAATATCACAACATGTCAAATTTCACAAATCCATACGCAACAACCACCAAAGACCAACATTGACATTCCAAAAAAAAATCTTCAACCAATTAACTATCCGTCAGTATGCCCTACGATACCGACTCCCGATCTGGCCATACCACATTCCGCCAAACCAACACGACATTATTTTAATATCAATTAATAATAATGTCTATTCACATCACAACACCCCAGATCCCCGGTAATTCAAAAGTCTCAAACGACCCCGAAAATATTCCAACTAATATGCATGCATGCCTCGTGGCGGCGCCCAGTTTACAATGCCTACTGTCTATACAAATTCAAAACAGGCTGACAAATCATACATCCACATAATAATCATTATTCAAATCTTAACCTAAAAACTGAACATAACACAAAACACAGACATACATAAAAAAAAGTCTCGTCACACCAAAGGACCCACGGGTTCAACCATAGATTTTCAACCACGCTCTGCTACCATTTGTAACCCTCTTTTTTTTTTAAAGGTTACTTGATATTTATGACTAGGCTGAAGGCCTAGAAGGAAGCATTAAGTGTGCTGGGTCCAATGAGATGGGACTTGCAATGGATACTCTCTGGTAACAAGCAAGATAACCTTTATTATTTCATAAACTCATCTTATAATTTTGAATATTCATAACTTATGGATAACAACCTTTATGACACGATAACACATACTTCAACATACACCGTACATGTAAATCACAGACACAATTATAAGTATAAAGCTTTGTGAACTGCCTGTATAGTTTTATCCAAAACACAATTTATAATTTTCAAATACATGTAAACAGCCTGGATAATTTTATCAAAAAAATACCATTTATAAATTTGAAATGCCTGTAAACCGCCTGGATCATTTTATCTAAAATACAATTTATAAATTTAAAATCCCTGTAAACAGACTGTATAGTTTTTTCAAAAATACAAATTATAAATTTTAAAGACAATAATCTGGATTGGCCATAACAACAAGAAAATACAAATTACAAAATTTTAAAAATGCCTGTAAACAGCCTGTATAGTTTTATGAAAAGTACAATTTATAAAGTTACAGAAAATAATCTGGATTGGCCATAATAAAAAGAAAATACCAATTACAAAATTTTAAAAGCCTGTATAGTTTTCTGAAAAGTACAATTTATAAAGTTAAAGAAAATAATCTGGATTAGCCATAATAACAAGAAAATACAAATTACAAAATTTAAAATACCTGTAAGCAGCCTGTATAGTTTTATGAAAAGTACAATTTATAAATTTAAAGAAAACAACCTGAATTGGCCCAGCCGCTGACATGTTCCACTCGGCATCCGAAAAAGCAACTAACCATTACAGAATTTTGGGAAAAACTATCCCCCCCCCAAAGGCAGACAGGATAGTAGAAAGCTGGACAAGAGCCAGA
This sequence comes from Magicicada septendecula, assembly GCA_034769895.1. NCBI lineage: Eukaryota > Metazoa > Arthropoda > Insecta > Hemiptera > Cicadidae > Magicicada > Magicicada septendecula. Next base: position 307,392,291 of record CM068367.1, on the reverse strand, counting down.
CCCGACATAAGGTAATATGTCCGGGAGCTTGTATAGATTTGCACAAATAGGTGACTACCCTTGGTTTTAATGTGTAAGCTGGCCTAATGCAGATTAAAGGAAACTCCCAACCCTTCTATGAAATAAGAAAATGATTATGTGTAAAAGACCCGTGATTATAGTAGATGCTAGACCAGCCGGTCCAGATCTGCAATTTACATACTGCACCAACCTACTTAACTAAAATACCAGTCCCCCACACACTTCTACAAACCCATTCAGTATCAAGATAAAAAAAATGTAGCATAAAAATTAATGAGCGCTGGACACATGCCAGCGAATGGGCGTACAATTGTTCTCGAGACTAATTACACATCAAGACGATGTTACATGAAAAATTATGTCAAGCAGGGCACGCGCACAATTAATACGGTTTTATGCTGTAAAAATAGATGGTAAACGCATGACACCAGTTGTTTTATATAGAGGCTAAATTTAGGTAAGTATTGTATTAATATCACCTCTTTTTGTCCAGATGCTTCCCAGGTGATCTGTGCCTTGTTGGACAGTCAGTCGGTCTTGCTGAGGGGGTGTTTACAGTGGCATGCTTACGGTTCTTCCTCCTCCGGCAGGTGAGAAACGAGAGTCTGTGTTGGCGTGGTCCGTTCAGGACACGAAGGAAGATGGAAATTCCACCATGGTAGGATCAGGTCTCCGTCTGTCTCGGGAGCCCTAGGCATGAATAATAATTAATTCGCTGACAAACCACTTATTCCCGAACATAACACACACATGTACCACTGCCTAAGCTCGTATAGACAAAATCAAACAGGAATCAAACACCTGCCACCCCTGACCAATACCACTATGTTCTTTATAAATAAGTGTAACATTTTCTCCTTTTTGTTTTAAATTAGTAACTCACACACAAGGCCTTAATGCCTCATAATTCGGTTCAATTTATAACGCATCCCTACATGCGTATGTAAGTTTAGCGTACTTTAACATGTTCTAAGTTAATAATGGCCACGTGCTCTCACAATCGGTACATCACAGTTCCCCAGAATTACATAAATTTACACCCCTTCTGACATGGGCAATTACTATTTACTAAATACATATGTATAAGGCTGTTTCAGTGGTAAAAAAATCAAAATATATAACAATGAATATACTTTAGGTCCCCCACACACGAGACATGCATATCAGACATTATCCGTTCACATCTAAGCCAATTATTGTTTAAATTAGAACTTTTTACAAGCAATGAGTAATATATATATATGTGTGTGTGTGTGTGTGTGTGTGTGTGTGTGTGTGTGTGTGTGTGTGTGTGTGTTTTACTTACCGGAGGTCTGTAAGAGTCTACGCACTCATGATAGAATAGAAAAATACAAAATTTAACCAACTCAGTCTGCCGAAGGGAATAGTCTGTTCACGGTCCGGTGGAAGCTCGTCGACTGGTCACATTTTGCAGTCCGCGTGCCTGATTAGAGAATCCAATTACCCGTTTTCACTACCGATGGCGCGGGCATGCAGTAACCCCGAAACACGGCGCAGCTGACAACGTGAAATAATAATAATTCGCAATTCCCAATTCTTAATAAATTATATTTTTGTACGGTCGCCCGGTTTCTTTGAGAAACCGCGGCACAGAATCAAATGTGATTTTCCAAGTGAAATTGTCTTCCGTTACGATTTTTGTCGCGCACACACAAATTCATAGTTTCTATTTAGCTTTATCTTTAAATATGTATATAATATTGACTGTCATGTGTTTTTGCACAGTGGCGAAAGTAACGTGCCTAATATACTTACTGCGACTTCAAAATCAATACAGAAAATAAGATGCTAAGATTATATGAGAGTAAAAGTGAATACGATTCGCACTTAGTAAATACAACAAACTCCTATAACTGTAGATAACACGTAGATTCTGACTGTGCAAACCGAGAGTGACGAACAAAAATAATTTCTTGTTTGTGGAAAATACTGTTACAACGGTTTCAGCGATCGTCATTTTGTACTCTGGAAACAAAATAAAAGACACCAATGAAGCCGCTAATTTCCAACTATAAGCAACAATACCTTGATCCGCACTAAATAAATCGCTAACTGTAACTAACTTCTAAGTCGGCCGTTGAGTTTATATATACCCTGCAGACGTTCCAGACTAATTCCCATTCTCCTGGTGGCGTTTCGGCATATATTGCGTAGTTACAAGAGCTCGAACCGTCTGGAGTTTACGTTAGTGTACGACTATGGCACTAGTCGCTAGGCTAGTCGAGAAACACAAAGAATGACGCTCTCAAATTTTCGAGAGCCTCACGGAATTTTTGTAGTAATAGCCTACATTTCCACTGAGTAGCATAATCCCAAATAAATAAACCAATAATTCTAAATGTATTCCGTTTTATATAAATATTAATCGTTTAAATTTTGATAATTACAACAAACAGGCCAACACTGTATAAAATAAGGGGGTTTGAAATATTTTATAATGGAAAAAGGCATGTAACACTGTGAAATGGTTAGTATGTACTACGATTTGTTCCGTATAGTAGGTGTATCAATATTCAGAACAAGAATAACTTTATAATGTGCAGAGATAGTTTATCTTTTCACGTTCTTTGACATGTGTAGAGTATCTTATATTTTGTGTATTTTTCTGTACATTAGGGGTACACGTACATTAACTAAAAGGAAGTGGGACGCTCCGTACCAGACGTTAAGTGGCTGATATATAGTTTACTTCAGTTTTATGGTTAGTTTAGCTAGCATGTAGCATTTGCAAACAAGCACAAGCACTTACTACTCAACACAGTAATGATCTTCACTGCTGACAACAGACAAAGCTGTTCGTTTATAGAGAGAAAACTTATGCACAACAGAAATAACATATTTCTCAATTAATCATGGAGAACTACGATTTAACTACACATCCATGCATGTAGCTGTCAGCTGACTACGCTACGTGTAGATACTTTAGAGGTAAGAGTTTTAGAACTTATTTCAACTATACTTTTCCGACTATACTTTATTTTCGGCTATGTACTGATGCTAGTTTTTTGCACTTCTCAAAAACAGAAATTACGTTGGCTACTTTCCATTCGTCCGGGATCATGTACTTAATCCAGCTTGTACGTATTCAGTAAATGAAGCAATTTGATTTTAAGTAATATACTATAATATTTAAGCAGTTTTGAGTTTATCCCATCGAAACCAGCTGCCTTCTAATTCTTTGTTGTTTAAAGTGCCCTTGTAGTTCCCCAAACGTTATTGAATCTAGGCCGTGTTCTCTCGTATGTTTTCTTCCCGGAGAACCTTAAGTTTATGCTATAGGTTTATGTAATGCTCAATCCATTCGTTACTTCCATGGACAAATATATATATCGTATATAGAAGTAAATGATAGCATAAATATTAGTAAAGCATCCTAATCAGGAAGAAATTTTAACATTGAAAATGTTTATATGGACGTTTCGCACATTTTCGGCCGATCGCTGGTGCGTGATCGAAAATGGGAACCGGTGAGTTTCCATAGAAACTACTTCTTTGTTGTCAATAACGTAGAAAATTTTGAACTTTTATGAATGCGACTACATTTAACTTATAACCTGTACATTGGTAAATGAAAAAAAATACATATATAGATTTTTATAAATTTATTGAAGCATTTTCAATGCCCTTCTCTGTGTATTCCATTTGTGCAATGCCTGTAAATTTTGTTCTCAACAGTAAAAATTTATTTTTAACGTATAATTTAACCATTTCATAAAATCGTATCAGCAAGGTAGTGCTGGAATAATTAACTTCCTCACCTGTTAAATTGTTTCTGACCATAAGCGTGTGAGGGCTATTTAATTCGTTTACTTCCATTTTTTTTTTCACAAAGCTTATAATAAATTATAAGCCACACCATCATGTGTTTTTTAAATGAATCAAGTTCACTGACTTCTCTACGACAAGAAAATTGTTGAGATCAGTGTAACAAGTGTTCGTTAATTCATCGTCATTAAATTCAATACTCATCATTGTTCTATTCTAGCGAAATAGTGAAGTACCTACGACTGTATACTCATTGAAAATCTAGAGTAAAATTGTATTGGATAAAACAAAAACTTCAAGTTTCTGTAACATATATATATTCTATGCAAGTGAATTGATGTAGTCTGAAGGGATGTGTACCAAATAAATGTTGCTGTATGTGTGTAGAACCGTGCGCGCGCGCACGTGTATGTATATGTAAACTTTTTTGGTAATCAATATAATTGTTTAAGCCAATGTTCCACATCCATAACGCATTCGTGAATATATTCCTGAAGAAAACGGAAGGGAAAGCAGTAAATTTGTTTAGGAGAAAAAGTAGCAAATTTGTTACTTTGATCAGAACCTCTATATAGGAAATACAGAAGTAATTAATGTGCATTTTCTCTGTGTGTGTCCGTGTTTGTGTATGCTGCTACATAAATAATAAAAATGATGAACATTTTACATATCTCCTATTCTTTATTAATGAGATACAAGCACAATATGTTAATCGTATTAGTAAATGTGTGTTAATTAATTCTGTTTTCTGCGATACAGGTCCTGATGGCACTGATGACAGTAATACATTTTATCGGAACGTCTCCAAAAATATTACAAAAATTGTGTGTAGTCATTGACCAAACCGTTCACTACCATACAAAAAATGTCGTGACAATAATTATTTACTATAATATGCACTTTTGTAAAGCGCGACTCATGGTCCAATCTGTAGATTTATTCGTGGTGGTTGCATTCGACGTCGTTACGATTTGTAACTTTTTGACATATTAACTTATATTGATACCAGAATATTCATTCTTCTATTTTGTAACAAAAATTCACCACACGTGTTTCATATTGTGTGTACACGATATGCTCTTTGAATCACTGTAAGTCCCTTGTGAACTTTAACACAGTAAATTTATTTTGAACAATAGAATAATCGTTGCTTTTTCTGACGCAATTTACGTCAAGCCGAAACAAATTGCATTCACTCCCTACGGGCACTAAAGCCCTTCCGTTCCACGCCTACGTGTAACTTAAAAACAGGAAATTCTATCTTGATACAGCACCACATTCTCTCTTTTGTGTGTGTGTGTGTGTGTGTGTGTGTGTGTGTGTGTGTGTGTGTTTCACATGAAGATTTACTGTTTCTATACAACTGTAATAATAACTTATAGCGAGTTATTTACACCTGGCTGTCTTTAAACTTTACACGAAAGGAAATGGACACCGAAGTATTTTGAAAGACTTTTAGTTGAAGGTCAATTTAAGCAGATAGAAGCTGAGGGATCAATAAATTAAGTTTATATATCAAATGCATTACGCGCGCGCGCGCGCGCACGCATGCAGGTTACTAGGATTGATCAAAAGGTCATGCGAGTGTTTAGTTAAAAGTTACGTCCTTATTCATTCTTAACACATTTACAAAATTTTCTTGAATTCCTTGATACTTATCACAGATAATGCTGCACACAAAGAGACCATAATGAACATCTGAGAAAATTTACAAATATACAAACATAAAACACAAAACAAACTAATACCTGAACAAATACAATTCAATACAAAACATCACACAATTTTCAAAGCACTCAACATAGAAAATACACAAAATACTAAAATATACACCACAATAACACACAATAATACCAATTTAAAGTACCAGAGACCAACAGGAAACCAAAGCAACAACCGGCCAACACACAAATACCTAACAAGGCTCAAAAACAGGAAGGCTGAAGATGGGAATACAAGGCTTCCCGAAACATGTTCCAAATAGGAAGAAAACATCTTGAGGTAAAGTCATTATAAAATATATATTGTTACAACACAAAAAGCCGCCCCAATACCAGAGGAAAAACTATAATGAATTAACTATATTAAACTAATGAAAATAAAATGACTATGACGAGACAAATGTCCCAATAAAGATTGACCCAACCCAAGTGATTGACCCAATAAAGAAAATAAAATGAGAAGGTATAAACTCAAATAATGATCATAGAGACACAAACAAATAATAAGTGTCTAGTAACAAGTATTAAAATTAAATTAAATAATCTCAGTTAAAGTACACTAACCAGAGTAATAGATATTATATGTTATTAATAACTCTATGATGATAAGAAAATCAAAACATAAAATTGTTAACAGACTATCAATTGTGTATAAAACAATAAAAAACCCAAAAGTGAGAGATAGGTAGGAAGTGAAAGTGATTAACAGTGTAAGTATTAGAAGTGAGAAAAAGAAATAAATATTAGGGAATAACCACTATTAACACTAAAGTACAATCAAAAGGTACAAAATGCAAGTATAACCCAAAATAGAGATAAACAACCAGAATTATAAATCAGAACTCATATAGAAGTGAGAGTGAACAAGTAAATATAAAACACACCATATAGGTAAAGACACCAAAACCAGTGATTAACACTATAGTTTAAGGGTGAAAGGTACCAAAAACTAAGAGTAACCAGAATATTGTTAATATAATTAGAATTGATAGTAGATTAATAGTACAGTTGTATTCAGGATAAAAATCCCATAATGATATTAAGGATGTTAATGTTATGAATGTTTAAATAGTAAAAATATATAGCAAATGTTAAAAAATGGATAGACCATTAATATAATAGTGTTAAATAACAATAAATTAGTTATGAGTGCAATGAAAATAAAACATACTATGTTAAAAAAATGTTCAAAGGGATAATTATCAAAATACGAGTATGTATGAATGGTGTTATAAAAATATTCACCAAAATTGTTGTTTGTTCAATTAAAAGAGTTAAGTTTATAACAAGGAATATGGCTGAAAAGTAAACAGACAATATACATAAATTTTGTGTTATGTTTTATAAATAATATTAAATGATAAACAAGTTATAAGAAATGGCAATAGATATGAGTAAGGAGATACAATTTTGCAAACATAATAATAATCATAAACAGAAAAAGAAATGAGAGAATAACAGACAAGCAATGATTTTGTAAATTAATAAGAACATTCAATTATTGTAAAACAGCCCAAATTAATTCAAAATGTAAATAAGTCATAAGTGACACCAAGCAAAACATATGTAAATGAAAAATAATCTTTAATTTGTGTAAAATAAGAAGATATAGCCAATTGCTACTTAGGCCTATAAATGCCTAACTGTATAAATCCAAAATAGACAAATTGTAAGAAATTAACTATTGCATTAGAAACTTAAGGGCAAGTAACTCTTTAAGTACAATTAGTGAACCATTTTAAGATGCCAGAGTTAGATTAAAAATATAAAATAAGAAAGAAATGTAATAACATAATATTAACATTTTTGTCAAAACTTTAATACATGAACAAACCCAGCTTTGTGGGATGTTAAAATGATCTTTGAAAGAAAATAGAAACAGTTGTGATAATATCTAATACATAGATAAGAAGACAGAAGAATAATAGCCATCAGAAAATATTTATTCATTTTGAATTAAAATTCAAATATTATAACAATAGACATAAATTTAATGAACCAATGAGGGTATAGACAGTTGCCATAACAACGGAACGTTATTTAATATAATTCCGTTATAAAACATTAGTCCATTATTGACGATCAAGAGATACAGAAGCCAAACCATATTTGACTCAATTTTCAATTAAAATAATAATAAATACTTCAAAATTTAACGAGATGAGGATGCAAGAAGTCTAATGAAGAATTAGTTAACCCAACAGAGATAATAGACCAGATTTTAATATTCAAAATTAATTATTTTATCCAATTTAATTGAAAAAGAAGTCAGATGTAATCCAAAGTATAAATGATGTAAGATTGATGATCGGATCGACCCAACCTAACTAAGAACTAAGTGACTCTTCACCAGAATTCAACAAGATTTGTTAAGTATGTCTGAACTACCCAAATTTACGAAATAAATTCTAATTAACTTTTCTCACAACACAAACTCTTACTCCGAACTGATAACTAAATTTCTTTCAAGGATTGATTGATAATAAAAACTAAACTTGCATGTAAACATAAAATAACCTATGTACAAATTACGAATTATTAACATACACTTTTTAACACTTAAAAAACGAATTGTATTTAACTCTAATAGTATATAAGTACCATTGATGTAAGGTAGTGTACTTTATTATCATCTTATTAATATTTTTTCTTAATCAAAAGAACTCAATGATTAAACGAACAATAGAAAATAAACTTTGACAACAGCCATATCAATTTAGAAACGTTTCAATCAACTTAGCCAACCTGAGAATAGTGTCTATTTATTGCCGGAGCAACATTATTTAATAACAATATAATTTTGTATCTAACTGAATAACTATTAACTATTTCATGTTAATAAACTAATACTGAGTAGTAATAACCGTCCTTCATTTCATTATAAATTGTATTATAAAGTTTGTGTACTTTAGCGACGAGCGAAATTGTCTGTCAGCGTTACACGTCGGCAGCACGACGAACTACAAACGAGATTCAAATGCCCGCCAGTTGCGAGGGTAATTTGAATTAGTCATCACAGCATAGAACGACCGCTCAGTTTAACTTTTTTAATTGTTTTCATAAACAATTTGGCGCCACCCGGGAAATAAATTTACTCATTAAAGGACAGGTAAGGATTACACTCGTGAGATATCGGTACTTTTAATTCGTACGTTCGCAACGGACATCGTCAGCGTGAGAAGTTAGAAAAAGTACGACGGTTAGAGATAAACATAAAGTAACGACTACAACGTGTGGGGCTAACACACGACAAAACACACTTTTACAGAGACGATAAAGGTCTTATCGTTACAAATTGAAGTCCATAACGTGTGGCAGAATAATTATAAACGTCCACATAAAGAGTACGACAAAGAATTTGAAGTTACAAATTGACGTCCACAACGTGTGGCTTTAAGAGAGGTAAAAACGTTTATTACAATATTATAAATATTCCTATTGAAATTATTTTTCTGAACACAGAACTGATTGTTTAAACTGGTTTTAATGTATGATAAGCTACTTTCTCATAATTATTTCCAACGATGATATTTCAATAATAGTTGTGTTAAATAAATTTTGAGTTAGACTTACTAGAGTTTCTGAAAATATCTAAATCGGGCGTTTGTATTATAGTATATAGTACTTAAAAACAAGACGACGATGATGTTAAGTAATTTTTGAAACAGACGAATGGAACACACAATATAAATGTTGTATTGCAAAGGAATCAAATACTTAACTAGGAACATTATTTGGAAAACTAATACAAATCAATTTAACATTACAACTTGCAACATTCGGTGTGAAAAAATATTAATGTTTGTAATATGTGTGTATCTCCCTTAATTAATTTGCAAAAAGAAAGGTTCATTTTTATGCGTAATTCTGTCGTAAAACTAAAATTTTTTATAATAAAAAGTAATTAGATCATTCAACGAGTACGATTTAGTAGTTTTAATTAGTAGTTTCATAACAGATTTTATATAACTTGATATACATAAGTTACATTATAATACTATTAGAACAGCACTTTATATCTTAATTTAAATTTTCAATTAGCAATTCTGATTACAATGTATGATTAAAACCACGGCCATTATAGACTATAGTTTATTTGATTTCAATCTAACATTTACGAATTCGTGGCACCGTATAATATATATTGCTAATCAGCTAGACCTGTGTTACGAAACGTAATTAGGATTAGCAAGTTAATAATACTCAGTGACAAAACTTTGACAATATTTTTGTCGTATGTCTGATTTGATACATAAGGCTTAGTTTTATAAGTGTTTTATCATTTCTGGTCGTCACGTAGCTTTTAGGGTTTAAACGTTTAGTGAAATTATTGATTTTGAACGTTATTTATTATAAGATCCTTTATCCTCGGTTACATTTTAGAATCAAATCTGTGTTAACCAAAAAAGAGAACATAATGAAACATATTAGCCTGGAAAGTACGGAACTTGAAACTAACATGCTGTAAAATGAAATAAGAACGGGACAACACAGATAAGCAAATGACGTTTGAAAACAAATTATTTAAAAAGAATCCAAGGAAATGAGGCATTTGGAATCGTGACACAGAATAGTTTTCCGTAGTCTATGTTACTATACCCCATAAAACTGCGACCTGAGATATTTAGTGAGCCACAATCGTAATATCTTTATTCTTATATATACCCCCAAAAATTATTTCCTCTTTCCAATAAATTAACTTATTGTAAACAGGTGGGAACACGTTTTTTAGGATGACGGAGTTTAGCTAAAATCTTTATATAATAAAGTCAAACACACAAAACACGTTAAAGTAATAAATGTAAGTTTTATTAACAATTATGAGGAGTTGTTTGTCTTGTCACCATTTATGCCTTTCACTTAGTATTACTTCAATATACGAAACAGAAGTAGCGGCTATGAATATTTTTCACAATGAGTAATAAGTCAAATACTGCTTAATCAATACTGATTAAAGCGGTGTCAGTTATGTTGAAACAGAAAAGTGTATCAATCTCATAGTCGTAGTAAAAAAGGCGTAGACATTTAAATCAAATGAAACTACGCAAACCGAATACAAATTAGTCAGTTATAAGATAAGTCACAGACTATGGAACACTGTTTTTATCGTAAGGACAGGGATACAGAAAATCTTTTAGAACACTAAAGAGATTGGTTTGTTATATTGGCTCACAGATAGCAGCTTTGTTGGTTTTATAAGCCAAGCAGGTGAACATCTTACATCTAGTACAGAATGAGTGTGTTGTACAACATTTTCTTTTTATTCTCTTTCTTACAAACAAACGCCTTCTGCCGTCAAGCGTCGGGACCTTCAGCCTCACCCGAAATTCCAGTCTATTAGGAGCGAAGCGTCTACCTTCTGATATAGTCAGTCTGCTGTAAATACAAGAGACTTTAACTGAATACATAGAACCACAAATTTGTACTCTGTCTGTCTGTCTCTCTCTCTCTCTCTCTCTCTCTCTCTCTCTCTCTCTCTCTCTCTCTCTCTCTCTCTCTCTCTCTCTCTCTCTCTCTCTCTCTCTCTCTCTCTCTCTCTCTCTCTCTCTGTGTGTGTGTGTGTGTGTGTGTGTGTGTGTGTGTGTGTGTGTGTGTGTGTGTGTGTGTGTGTGTGTGTGTGTGTGTGTGTGTGTAAAACTTAATATGTATTTTGAGATATTTTAGCATAGTACCACAAGTAAGAGAGTAAGTCGCGTTAGTTTATTCATCCGTTTGTTATTGTAGTCATATCGACAAAACACAATCCCTACTACTACTACTACTACTACTACTCCATTAACATCTAGCAGTAATACGGAAGACATGCGGTGGTAACTGTGGCTAATTGGAACCGACTAGTAGAGGAATAGGAGCAAAAGAAGTATTCTGGTGTGAACAAATTCATGGCTACACAAAACCATTCTCACACGCGTTTCGTATTTCACTAACGTTAACATAAAGAATATTCATTATCTACTATTTTGATATTATAAGGCAATTGTTTTTATTGGCTTGGAATAACTAAAACATTACTGATTTTTGCTGTTTCTAAAGTATAGTCTCGTACGCGGCACTTAACGACAAGGTGTTTTCACAGGAAGTTTTTAACAGTGCGTTATTTTTTATTTCCTTTCTACAACAGATACTCTTATGAAGAATTGTCCATCATCCTGTGATTGAAACCTGTAAGTCGATACCACTCAGAAATTTAAAACCAAAAGTGTGAAAAGGTACTTTTCTATAATACATATTTCAGTGTAGGTGATGGTTTAATTTTCTGAATTCAGAATAATAATTTGGGGCTCAAAAAAAGTTAATAGTGAAAGAACTTGTATAAAGAAGCTGAAGAATTGCTAACATGCATACAATAATTAACATGGTAGTCAATTGAAATCAAGATTTTACGCTCAAAAGAACAATGGCTTCTTGTGAGTTCAAATGAATATACACACATAACAGAACCATTTATCTTGCCTCAAACGGTTATAGGTTATACAATAAAACAAAATATGTATCATTATATATCTACATGAATAGTTACTTTCTACTGCCTTTACTTGACATTAAGACATTATATATCTTTAATATTTAAAATAGAAATATTTAATTTAACACGGTTATAATAACTGGATTTTATAAGTTACTGAAAATTAGGGTATGATCACAAAGTCAGGTGTGTGTGTGTGTGTGTGTGTGTGTGTGTGTGTGTACGTGAATGTGTCAGCGTGTGTGGAAGTGTGAGTTGATAAACGATGCTAAAATTGTATCTTAAATTTTTGCGATTACTCGGTATCTTTTTAAAGCCGTAAAAATTTTGATGGCTAAAATAAAACTGCTTTAAATAATTCAAAAGACATTCTAATGGCAAAAGTTTAAAACGACAAAGGTTACAGGGTAGCAACTCCCTCTTTTCGAAGAAAAATCTTTTCTTATTTCATAAGAAACCTCCTTTCCTTATTTCATATAAAAGTTTCCTGATACTGTGCAGTCAGAAAATTTAATATTAATTTATTTTAACTTCGTAATTACTTCGCAGAATTACTTTCAACTCAGGAAAGTCACAATAATGTCAAATTTTTGACATTTTAGTTTTATTGTACACGAATTTCTTGCTCCTTTTTATACTAATAGGTACGGTGAATAATAATAAACTAAAAAATAACAATGTAAAAAGTTAGTATTGTAAATCGTTCAGAATGATTCAGTCTAATTCAACGTCTATTATTGAAGAGAAACATAAATCATTGTTGGAAGGAAAATAAATTAATACCTGTACAGAATTAATCTTTGTACAGAAGGTAGAAATAATGTAAACTGTTAGTGACAAATACAGAACCTACGTAATAATGCACAACCAAATTTATATAACGATGAGCGCATTAATTTACATTAATTTGGCAACTCCAGTTTCCGCGACGACTTAAACAATGAAATGCAATTTGATACTGTACGTTCTGAGATTTAATGATAAGTATAATAGTGTGTTCCGCGAATATTAACTTCCATTGCTCAAGGTAAGTAATTATATATTGAATTATTGTTTTACTCAAATAATTGCAGTTATATCGTCTGAGATACGTTTACATAATCGCTGGCTGAATACATTAAACCATTAACTATTATTCTTTAAACATTGTGATAAAGAGGCTGCAAAAAATGTTTATGCAAAACCTATATCAAGGGATTTAAAATTTTATATGGAATAAATTAATAGTTGTGACAAAATAACTGCAAGAAACTTATGAATAATAAAGATACTCACACGGGCGTACCTATTAGTTTATCCAGAAAAGTAAACAGGTTATGAATATTTCATGGCTGGACTGAAAGTATGTTTTATGTTGAAATGTTTTATGATTGAAAACATGTTATATGTTTAAGTTTTGTAATATATATTGCAACAGTACAAACAGTAATGATACTGTCCATTACCCAAGTAAATAAAATAAATAATAAAAAAGAATACATATAAATTAATACACATGATTCAGATTGCATAAGCATAATCGTAGTAAAAATAGGGAGTACAGAATTCATGCATGGCCATGCAGTTTCGACCCACCTGTCGCTAGCGTTTTGTACGAGCGTATTTTGTTAGTGTGTGTGAAACCTGTCCGTTCCTGAAATGCAACCAACCCTTTTTCAATTTGAATAGTTATATGTTTATTGTTAATTATAAGAAAACTATGTACGATAGGATAAAACAAAAGACACCAAAGTGTGTAGAAATTACAGATAAATAAAATGTTAAAAAACCATACAGAGGTGACGAAAAGTGCAATTACTATACGTAAAAAATGATTAACTCTTTTTGTGAATACCATAAAGAAGTGCAATTTACATATAGTAATCACATAAAAATTAGTGATCGATTGAACATCGAGTGAGATGACACAAACTTCGTAATTCGCGAAAATGTGAATTGAACCAGAGTGGGGGTAGTAACGCCTGGACAGAATCTGACAAGTTGAAAAGTGTTCAGACAGGAATTTTTGCACGACCTGATTATAAATACCAGGTCGCGCTAATAAAGTTTCTTCTTCTCGATTGAACCATTGCCGCAGGAGTCTATGTCAGTTGACGACTCAAATTCGCAATTATCTTAAGAGTCACAGGATCAACTAGCTATACAGGCAGAACTGCAAAATACACACGATGAGGTCTATGGACACACCGGCAGCATATGACGTGAGACGAGACGACTATTAATCAGGACACACAGAGGACCAGAAGCACATGCAGAGGACACGACTAGAAGGACACGAAGGACGTACAGATGAATAACCACGTCAAACGAGGTGATAAAAAAACATTTAATTACAGACAGTTGAAAGACACTAATTAAAGTTTGAATGGAAAACATTCAACCAATATTAAAATAAATAAATGATACATAAATGTAAAAGCAGTAAAAATTAGAATAATATTTCTTGTATCAAATTTAGAAATTAGTAACGTAAATGATAAGAGAAATAAGTAATTTTTGAATTAACGTAATTAGTAAAGTCTTTGATGATAAAGAAAAAAAATGCATATGCTGTAGGAAGTAAATCAAAGTAACGTAAAAGAAGTTTGAATAGAAGTAAATTACTTTTCTTGAAGCTAATGAATTAGCAGTTGCAAAGATATGAACACACCATGAGTAAGCCGAGAGCAAAATAAACATTTTAAAGTAATTACAATTAGATAATAAGAGTTGTATATAACTTATGTATGTAATTTGTTAGCAATAAGTTATGTACGAAAACTTCGTACAAACGATTTAATAATGAGGTATTATTTAATATCCGATATGAGAGATGTTGTTTAAATAAATAAATAATGGAACGATTTTAAACTGAAATAACATATCATCTTCTTATTACGATTACACCCGTGAATTCAATACACAATATGTAAATGCATTTAAATTGGTTAACTTGCGTTGTATAAATAAGTGTCTCCCAAATGCATGAGGCTCCACAAATTTAAATCAACATCAATTTGTCATGTTGTAATATATTATGATGTGCACTCCATACGGTGTAGCCATAGACTTGTGTGTGTGTGTGTGTGTGTGTGTGTTTTATTATTACTCGTAAATTTCTTGCTCTTATTATATCACCATTATTTATCGCATTGTTGTCTGCGAATTTTATATTAGTAGCATAATTCATATCCTGTAGGTTTGACTATACCCACCATGTGCAATGTTATCACAAACGGCATCACAGCCTTTATAATTTATTTTCTGCAACCTGTTGAATCTGATCTTTTGCTGGCATCACCTAAATTCATGAGTTTTATTTAAAACGTCGTTTTCCATCATCATTCTGTGATTTATGGCGTTAAAATAGAAAAACGTTCTTCATCATTCTCTCTTGTACCATTGTCAACATTTTTTCAATTAAAATCTCCTGTCTCATCAAATAAGAAATATACATTTACTACAGTGGTGATGCATTTGTGAAATTCAATTTCGTCCTGGTGTATCTTTCTTTTTCAGTTAAGTCAAAATGGTATCGAACTTACCAAAGGAAAGCACTTACTGTGGCTTCAGTTGTTTACAACATTTTCAGCCACCGTTTTGGATTCTATATCATAAATTATGTGTAAACAAGTGTTGCTTTAAGACAATGATTTCCGTTCGAAAAACATTATTTTTAAAACATTGGGCTGCCCGCTCTTTGTCTCTGTTCCTCTGCTTAATCAGTGTATAACTAATGTTTTCAAATGTTAAGTATTTGTAACTTCTGGGCGTAAGTTTTTAAAACTTTTTAAAATTTATACCCATTTTACGTGAAGACTTAACACTAACACATATATTTACTTTCTTTGGTATTCTTTCTAACATACATTTATTATGTTACACATACCTTGCGTTTATTTTTACCTGTTTTATTCACCTCAACAAAGTTTTCCAATATGCTCACAATTATATATTTTTTATTTACTATTATGAATAATTAGTAAGTAAGTAACCAAACCTATCTATTTAAAATGTATATACAGTACATTATTTAAAATGTCAACGCTACGATTTTTGTCATTTTGATACACGTTTTAAATTTAGTCAGAGACAGAAGCAACTCTATTTCAATTTAACTTAATTTAAATCCTTATTTAATTTTGAAAAATTACAAATCTTTTTTTACTTTTACCAATAATTAATTTTATATATTTCTACAACTTAATCTATCTGCGTGTGTCAACAAACAGTAAGTGAGTCAACTAAATTCTTTTCTTAATTTTTATATCAATTTACTTAAGGAAAACAATTTTTTACCCACTTAAAGTAGGCTTACTAGTCTATTAATAAGGTACCCACCTGAAGTACTCATTTTGCTAATCAAGTCTATCTCACCATCTCATAACCTACTTGTATCAGATAATATCAGTTCCAAAAAGCTTGTTACATTAGTAATCCTATAATTTCCGCACACTAGTTTATGTTTATGTACACCAAAGATGTACGCGGGGTGAACAAGAGGAAAGTTTCATGAACGCAATCATGAAAGTATTTTCACTGAGAGTTATTAGTTAATTACACAGGTTTTCAAGTATCTCCAAAAAATACTAAACTACTCCAGATACATTCCTCTGGTACAGAAGGTGTAATTTCTACATTTTTAATACTTACAGCTTTTAGTTTAAAATACTGTCTTTTATCGTGGTCAAAAACTATATGAAACCATCAAGTTTGTCCCTTAATTTGGGTTCCTAGAACTTCAATACGGCCTAATATCACCAGAGGAGCTGAAATCAGGGTAAAATATTTGGTTAGCCATAACTCGCTAACGAAGCGTTTGCGGACCTACATTTATATGAACTTTTTTCTTTATTTTTACATGTAGAATGAGCTCCTAAAATATCTGCATATCTTCGTGAATCACCAAGTATAATTTAGAAACGTTCACTGGAAATTTGTAAAGTGTCAATTCATGTCAGTTTCTTCCGTACAAACAAATATATTGGGCTAATGTCAATACATACATACTGAAAAAAATTACAAACCTAGTTTAAAGTGTAAACATTATTAGTACTAACTATAGTAGCAATTATGTGGCTGGTTACATATATTTACATGCCACGATAATGTAATGGAAATACATATTCAACTGAAATCAGTTTTACTGGCATGTGTAGACATACAAAATCATGATGTTGTTACGCAAATTAAAGTCATGACCTTATTAATAAAAAGGTAGATGGGAATTTTGTAAAATTTTAACTTTGTATATTTTTGGTTTTGCAGATCTCTAAAAATTAGTCGTTCTTAAAAATTATCTAAAGAACAGAACTGTACTTACACTCAATACCAGCTGCTTACTACTGATTACGTAGCAGTACTTACACACACACACACACACACACACACACACACACACACACACACACCCATGCGGCCGCGCATTTGTGAATGTGGGAATACTGTATATACTGCGACGTTACGTTCTGGAAATTATTCGCGTATGTTTATTACCTATAACATGTACGTTCAGCCCTTTTGTTGTAACTGATTTTTTGACGTTTACCAAGTACAACGTCAGTGTTGTCATTACACCGTGGTTGCATGATTAACGGAGTAATTAATAAGTAGTTCCTCTGTCAATTAATTTGTGCTGAATTCGCACAGCCGCGATTGTACATATAATTATCCACTATCCGTTGCTATAATTCGTTCTCGTATCACATTTCCCAGTTTTGCACATTTCGCGAAAACGAGTAGTTTTTGCTGGTGTCAGTGCACGTCTCACGCCTAAAACGATTACCTACACACAGTTCTCACCCCTTATGGTGTCACAGCAGTTTCGACAATTTTTATTGTCGTTATCAGGACAATTAATTCTTGCTGACAATAAACACTGTAAAAATTGTTGACATAAATAAGTTAAAATTAGTGACATATTTTTTGACCGATCCTCACAAACCCTTCACCGGAATATGTTTACAATTCAAATGTAGAGATGTGGCAAATTGGTCATGATTATTTTGAGTTGTTCATAGTCAGTCAGTATACTTACAAGTATTTGGATCATTTTATTGTCAAGATAAATAATTGTTGAATTTGTACAATTAGAGTTACAGTTTTCATACAAAACAAGACTTTATTATTAACCCTGCTGCTTACCTACTTTAAGTTGTAGTTCAGTCGTAACGCGAATGTTGGCTGGGAAACTGTGATTATATTTAGAGAATAAACATATTATAATCTAAATTTATAACATTCTGGTAATATTAATTATTTGTTTATATTAATTTTTTATTATTTGATTATACTAATTTTTATATTATTCAATTATACTAATTTTTATATTATTTATTAATATTAACTTTTATATTACTTATTAATATTAAATTTTATGTGATTTATTTTTGTATCTAATTAATTAGAACAATAGATTAGGTTGCGGCTGTTATCAAATAGTATTTTGTACACACACTAGTAACTTGAAATCTAATTTACGACAAAATGCTGCAAAAATATGAATTTTTTGTAATTAAACGTAAAATACAGAAACAAAATAGTTTACTGTTTCATTACGTTCATGTTTCAGAGATTTTATTTTTATGTTTTAGTTTTACCACTATTAGTTACATATCTGCACATGCGTTCGAAAGCACATATAGGGCCAAATACAAAATCAATCCATGTCTTTAATGCTACTTTCATGTTTGTGTGATTTTTTACGTACATATGTAAAACAGTTTCCATTTTATTGTTTGAGTTAATTGACACTCGCTTAGAAGACGTTTACATTGGTTTGCATTTTTTTTAACTTGCGTACTAATGTTTTGTAGCTCGAAACCTACAACATTAAAATATGTTCACCTAAGTATGTAGTAATATTTAATGTATCCTGTCACTTAATGGATAGAAACCACTGTAACAGTAAAAGTAATCGAGAGGCTTAAAAACAAGTGTATCACCGTACCCTTAGGCGATTACTTACAAAATTAAAAGAAGTTTTCAGATTCAGTTCTTTCTCATATAACTTAATTATTTTATACTCTGTGCTAAATAGAATACTACTAGCCAACAACATCACATTTAATTTTAGGTTTTTATTTGTAAATAATACTTAACTTATCTCTCTAAAAAAAGCTATTTTTCATTTTTCTACTTCTCAGTTTATTTTTACAGCCGCATTACTTTCAGCTTCTTTGATTTTAAAACCTATAAATTAACAAACAATATTAATAACTTCTATGTAAATAAAGTTTCAAAAAATTTGTTGTATAGAACATTTTAAATCACTTGCACCAAATGTGAATTTGACCTACACTCATATATATATAGCCTGTAATTTATGGACAATTTTTCGACTTAATCCTCCAGGTATGCGGTAAAGTTACGTAACATTCAACCGCCATTCAGCACGTCATGTCTACCGCCATTGTAATAATTAGCATTTGACTGGTTACAGTTAAGAGTTTGCTATCTCAATCATTCTGCATTAATTTTTGTTTTTAACAAAATCGTGTCCATATATAACTTATAACCAGCTTAAAATATTTTTGTAGTATCGTCTAGTTGGATGTTTGGTCTTTTTTTAATCTAACCTCACAAGCTTAGATGAAATATACTCCGCATTAATTTCAAGTTTTCCTATGAGGAAACATATGGTAGACTGTCGCCTTCCAACGAGACGTAGTTTATATCGTTATTTACAAGGAGGCGTACACTGTTGGATAACTGTTCGATTCACAAGAATCAGTTATGGATTTTAAGTACTTTGAATAAAATTTTGAGTATGAGTTAGACAAAAAAAAAGTTAAAAAAGTTTCAGAGGGTTTTTGAACCTATTAAACGAACACTAATAAACCAGGTAAGAAACACAGCCGTTATTATGTAAAGTTATGGCTATGCCTGTTATATGGTTCGGGGAGTTCGGTATTTACTGAGAAGGGTATTAATGTACTGTATGGGTTGCGCGGTGTCTCTTCACTTGTGTGTGTGTGTGCCCGCACGCGCGCGCCTAAAAGTAATTAATCAATTGCGTTTTTCGTCGAGACTAACGTTTATCGTTTGTCTACTTGACAGCTGGAGCAGGTGTTGCGAAAATGTCTGACAAGACCATTTCTGATCACTACAATCAGGCTTTATTGTTTATGATCTCAGTGAAATAGAAAACTTGATCTTTTAAACAGACACTTGTCAACTCTCCTTGTTAAAGCTTTTATATAAACAACAGGAAAGCATATCACTGTAAAAATCAGTAAAAATCAAATTGTTTTCATGCTACTCGCTCAACCAATACCATTAAAAATCTTGTACAAAAGTATTATAGTAGCAGCTATAGTAGCAGTATTAGCAGTAGTAGTAGTAGTAGTAGTAGTAGTAGTAGTAGTAGTAGTAGTAGTAGTAGTAGTAGTAGTAGTATTACTAACAGCAGTAAAATTATTAAGTAATAAGTTGTTCCGATTTCGTAACAATTAACAGAATTCATTTATGTGAAGTACTGTAGTAATTTAATAAGACACTTATATTCAGATGTCTTCATATATCACTTTTACTTAAAATACATAATTGTCTGACTGAGTAGTTTAACATTTTGCCCTTTTGTGTGTTTATTTTTGCCAGAGTATACTTGAATCACACTTAACTGTATCATGTCTTGCTTCAACAGAAATGTCAACTTCCTGTCTTCAAAAGTGATTGCGGCTGAGATCAAAGTCTAAGATTCTTATGTGTAATAAGGTGTGTGTTCATGAGCATTTCTCCAATACAACTATATCAATATCGTGCTGTGTGTACTTTCTCGGATCTCCTGCTTCCTGCCTTTATTACCTGCTTTCAACTTTTGGTATTTTATCTATTTCTATATAATTACTAAAAGACTTGCAATATTTTTTTAAAAATCCCTATCACTACGTAAGTACGGACTCTCTAGCATTCAGTGATGGAAATTCCACTTTTCAAATAAAAGTTGCTCTTGTTTACTTCAAATATGTATTGAAAACATAAGAATATATATTTATTATCATATGACAAAATTGTGTCAGTTTTTATAATTTAAAAATGAATGCAATGCTCTGATTTTTATGTAGTCTGTAACTTCTTTATTTATAGGATCTAGCGATTTTAAATACCGATAGTTTTATTTTCAATTAACTACATAAACAATGTCGTTGGATCGCTTTGAAACATGGGAAAGCAGTCTGGAGGAAATCTAGTTACCAGTTCATATCATAGTTTATACCGTCTGTTCATTTAGTCAAGGTGATAAGAAGGAACTAAAAATCTTCATCACAGTTTTAACCAGTGTGGCCCAGCTGAAGGATGGTTGGAAGCAGCTTTCCACTCTTCTCTAATATTTACCTTTATTTTTAATGCACACTAAAAATACAGTTCACGTCTTCTTCGATGAATTGCGAATGTAGCCTTCGCATGTGGGTTTTGCCCACTATTTTTTCTTCTTTGAATCTTTTGGTCAGACTATCTTGTCTTAATATGTGTCCAATTAACTGAAATCTTCTTCTCTACTTTTCAGTTGCTTTATGAAACGTCTGTGTTCTCCAGACCTATGAAACACCCCTTCATTCAGCAGTTTCTTATCGCAGTTTATCTAGTCTACGAACAACCACCTATCAACCTACTACGCCTCGAAAACAATAAGTTTGTTCTTTTTTCTCACCCCCGCTCATCATGCCTATCTGCCATACAACGAGACACTCAAAACATAGGTTTGCAAGGATTTCGTCCTCATTTCAAAGCTGATCTTCTTTGAAGTCAGTTGGATATTCTACTTATTAAAAGCACTTTTTCCGCAGTTATTCTCTCACAGTCTACAACTTCTGTCATGACTTGTAACTTTATTCACAAGTAACTAAAGTCTTCCACTCCTAATATGATCCCGTTTTTTAATTTAATTTCTGTCGTGTCAACTCTATTTCTGCTGCAAAGTAGTATTTCGTCTTTTGTTTGTCCGTTCCTCTTTCATTATACTAAGAATATTTTGTAAATCTTACTCACTTTTAGTCATAACGACTATATCAATCGCAAACGTAAGCATGATATCTCTTTCCTTATGGACGTTTACATAAACTTGGACTTCTTCTTTTACCTTATTGGTTACCTTCTGGATATGTAAATTAAATAGATACGGGGCAACAAGTACCCTTATTATAGCGTTTTCGGCTACATACATCATGTCTTTACCACTAAAACAAACGACACCAGTTTCATGCATGTAGAGGTTACATATCAGTCTGTGCTCTCTATAATTGATTCTGTTTGCAAACAATGTTGAGTAGAATGTTTCAATTAATACTGTAGAATGCTTTCTTTAAATTTCTTTAAATCTATGAACGATATGAATATTGCCTTGGCCTTCTTCGTTCCCGTTTCTACTATTTATTTCAAAGCTAAATTTCTACTCCTATCTGCAACCAACCTAATCGTCTCATATAAACACTTGTATGTTTCGCCTTTCATACTTCCTAATGTAATCCTTACTATTATCTTAGAAATACTCTATAATCAAGAATCAACTCTAGAATCAAGGTTCAATAGTGTTCCCAGAATTTACATTCCCTATTTTCTGTAAGGAAGTTAGGTGCATTTCGTGAAAACTTCAGGTAGCTCTCCAGTTTTATAAATTTCATATGTGGATATTATCTCCAGTGTCTACAGAATTTTTAGTCAACTCGGATATTATATTATCAATTCACGACTTTCACAACTCTTGTATTGCTTTTTTGCTATATCAATTCTCTATCTTTTACGTCAATCCTCATATTATTTTGTTTTCTTTTTTTCCAAAGAACGTTTTTTGATGTCACCATATGCTCTCAAAATGTATGCTCTCACCATGCTGTCCATATATCCTGCTCTCAAACAGTTATCAAATGATTGCTAAAAATTTTTCTTTGTTTTTATTGGACTTTTGTTTATTTCATTTCTGAAGTTCCTGTACGTTTTGTATTTCCTTCTTCCATTTATCATTTCAATGAACGTATTACTGATCTATTCTTACGCTTTACTGGCTCCTTTTTTCCTAAGCCTACTTTAACTGTTTTCCTTTATATAGTGTATCAGTATATTCCTTTTATTGTGTTTCATTTATTCCCAGTATCTACTTTAGTTTCCATTTGTAACCTTCTTCGTTTTGTAATTTTGTAATAGTCTAATATTTCTTTTAGATATTCTTTTGTTTTTGTACTTTAATTAATATTGCATTGTGACTAGATGGTGGTCCTTACCCATTTCTGCTCCAGTGTATCTCCTATTATCTTTCATTTAATACTTTAGTCTTTCTCGGACCAGAATGTAATCCGATCGTGACGTTTTCCTATATCTAATAGATTTCCATTTATGTCTTTATCTACAATGACATTGAAATGGTTTTTTTTTTATTATAAGTTTATGTTTACTGCAAATCCTAGAGGTCTGTCTCCTCTCTCATTACTTTTCCCTAGACTAGGGCCTATAGTTACCAACAATATTGCTTTCCCTCTCCTCCCCTACTGTTGCCGTCTGTACCATACTCTTCATAATTCTGAAGTAAATTTGTAGATGGAAGCTTAGTTAATAAGCTACAAGATAATGTGGACATTTATTCTGTGGACGCGTGAAAGTTAAATAACCTTAACTGATGGAATAAAATCAGTGAAAAGGCGAATATAATGGGAAATGTATTATTCACTTATATCAAAAGTATGCTTCATTGAGCACTGCATCGTCACACATTATCATTAATGTGTATTGTCACGCTAAATTATCATTTATTGTTATAAATGGTTAATAACTTTAGAGTAATCACGTACTTCCTCTGCTCAGTGTAGTAACAATGTTTATATACTATATGTTCTTATCTCACAAGAATAGATATTCAGTTAACAAATAGAAATCTAATAATTGTTCAAGATTAACAAGTCGAAAAATCGCCATTGTTAACAAATACTTCCTTTGTCACAGAATACAACGAATGGAATAATGCAGCCATCCAGGCGTCACTGGAAAGAGCACAAACTGAATCTGCTGCAACACAAATGAGTTGCTGCCCCCTCGAAAGCATTAGCCGCAATGTTTGTAATGCACCAAGTTGTAGAATAAACAAATGCAATTGAGTATGGCAAGATGTATTTTTAATGTTTCGTGTACTAAGTGCTGTAACACTATCGTGCACATAGAGTTAGCTTGATACACACATTTTTAAGACGTAATTAACTGTAAGGCTCGTACATAATGGTAGGTCGTGTATCAGCATACACGAAAAACTATCCTGCTATGCGATATTCTATTCATTAATAGGGAAATTGGTAATATTTGTATTACGTGACACTAACACGGTAGTTTGTTCAACTACGCCACGAAAAACTGAAAACAGTATGAAACGATTCATGTACGTTGTTTTCCCTTTGTAGCCCTCCACTGCCTTATTTCGCTGCCTGCTTTGCAGTGTTAATGCGAATCGCAATTTTCCAAAATGTGACGTAAGAAAAAGTGTGTGTGTGTGTGTGTGTGTGTGTGTGGTCAGTATGAGCTATCAGTAAGATTTGCAAGCACTCTGTAATGTAATGAAAATGCGTTGACCCAACAACTGTAGTGTGGATTCACAAGTACGAGTACATTTACGTGTATCCCCCCCACCGTACACACCACACAAAACACAACACATTGGTCTGTGTTTGTTTCGTTATCAGCACATTCCAGAATACTCTGAGGTACATTCGTATATCGTGTTTACAATTGTGGCGGAACATTTATGATTGAAAGCGTTTCAGCTACACATAACACAAAGAGTTTATTCTGGTATCAGGCCATTCCAATTACCATCGTATTGACATAGTGATCAATTTTAAGTGCTGAGTCAGTTTCTCCATTCTCTTCCATAAAACCACTCACGTAACTAGCAATACGTGTCACACATTCACGGCTCTTGAAGGAAAGTAAATAAACACGTAGCATTATTTACAATATTATTATTTTTAGTGACGTGCTGACTTTTTGAACCAGAGCACAGTAGTCACGCAAATCCTATAGCACCTAAGTGAATACCTGCACCCAAACATACATCGCCCCCTTTGTTCTAAGAGATCACAGAATATAGTAGTAGTATTTGTAGTAGTACCAGCAGCAGCAGCAGTAATAGTACTAGTAGTAATAGTAGTAGTAGGAGTAGTAGTAGTAGTAGTAGGAGTAGTAGTAGTAGTAGTAGTAGTAGTAGTAGTAGTAGTAGTAGTAGTAGTAGTAGTAGTAGTAGTAGTAGTAGTAGTAGAGTGTGAATTTTAACCACTATAGAACCCTCCTGTGTTGTCCATCAAAACTCCGGAACCATGGATGACGATATGTTATTTAACAAGTACTACTTCCCTACTCCAAGAACTAGAGTCGATCAACGTGACATGTCATCTCTTCCGTTTCTTAGCCGCTCGAGATTCTAACATGTTAAGTATGTAAGACTTTAATATTTCCAAGGTTTTTTGACTCGTGTGTCGTGGAAAACCGTGACTCGCATCGCAGTTTTTTGTCAAGCTGTCTCTTAATGCCACCCATCTTGTCATTAGCGAATTTAAGTTTTACGTCACTGTTTCATAGAGGTGTGGCAGTACAGCAAGTAGCGAGTCGCAAACGCGGCGATATACCCGAGTAGTCGCGTTTAGTTGTGGTTCACTCGCAAGCCACACACAAGAGTACGTAAGATGTTTACACCATGGAACGGTGACTGTAGACTTCTATACTTGGAAGGGCAGACGAAGGGAGACGTTAACTAATTAATTAATCTATGTTGTAAATACCATTCCGCTTATTTACACCACAAACGCCAAAAGCTCTGTCGATTCTCGAGTCAGTCAATTTTCAAGCCCTTATGTTGACAATTCTGCGCCCTCTAATACTTCCGTACAGTATTAACGTTTCATCAGTCACAGATAATTTTTCTTGCTTCATTTCAACTTTTTCTTGCGCTCATTCCAACCACATCTGCATCTTTATCCGAATCAATTAATTCATAAATCCGTGTTATCTCCAATGGCAATTATCGATTCCAGTAAGTCCAGTTATAATATTCAAACTACCCCCAAACTCTTTTGTATGTGAAGGTGACAGACAGGAACTTGAATAATTAAATAGATGCCCTTTATAAAACGATGTTATACTCTACTGAGCAAAGTCTTCTCTTTTATCCCTAGTCCGAACAACTGTTTTCAAAACAAACCCAAAGGAAGATGTTTATTGAGGAATCTGTATTTAGCAATGTTGCAACCAGCAACTACTTCAAAAATAAAATATTTCATCTTATACCTCAACGTATAATTGACGAATTGTGATTTCTTTATTTACTAAACGATTTGAAATAAATAAACATTGCTTTATCCATCCGTGCATGTACAGCGATTGCGTCCTGTAACCCGGAGGTTTCTGTCTGTTGTCCCATTCTCCTTGTTGGAAGCCTTTTTTTTATCGGATCATATTTGTCCGTCTCCTCCTCCTTATAAGATCTCCTGGGACTACCTGATTTCCGTCGTCTAGTTGGAATCAACTTTAGCAGCTTTATTGATCAGTAATTGGGCATTTGTTATACGTGGCCATACAATATGAAACGCTTCGTATTTGTGACGTAAAAGTTCTCGTGTGACGTAACTTCCTTTGGTATATGTCTTATCAATTTCTCTCTCTCAGTGTAGGTGCTGGACTCGCATCGGGCGCTTACGCATTTGGTGGATAGCGGAGCATCACGCATCACTTTCATTCTTATGGGTCGGAGTGGTGCCAGATTAGGCTAGGGTGAATCAAGTCTAGCCGCATTCTCATTCCCCTGGCATTACTTCTATTGAATCATTTCCTTAGCTACCTTTTGTTTCTTCAACTTCCTTCGCTGTAGGAGAGTAAATATTGAAATGTGTACACTTAAACTTTGCGATATAAAAGAAATTTGACTTTAGTGATCTTATTCATATGGCGTGTTGGTGTAATTTCGTGCGTTGTCTACATATTTGTCGGTTTAATTAGATTAATTTCCATTATTTTTGTTCGTTTACATTTTTGTTAAAAGCGGTATTATTTTTTTAATTAACTGCTTACCAAAACGCATGTAGTGAACGAAGTTAAGAGAAACAAAACTGAAACGTAAATAATATGTAAAAAATAAATCTATAAAGTAAATATAATTTTCATAAATTTCAACTAAAAAGGTTTTATAAAATTTATAATTTTGTATGATATAACGTTTAGAGGTTTTGTTTGAAATTTCAATTTGTTATACTGAAACTACCGATATGAAACATTATTACAATAGTTACGGCTCTCAAATATAGTTCATCAACGGCCTTTCTTGGCTACTGAGGACGCAACTTCTAAATTGGTTAGTGAGGTTCTAGCTAAAACTTCGAAATTAAAATTTCTACAATCGAGGTACTCAATTCATATGGTACGGGGTTAATTCAGATTGAGTTCAATCATCGCGTAAGAGTTTTAATTTACAATTTTAATGTAATTTAAATTGCAACGAGCGTGCTGTGACTCTAGTATTGCGTGCATATGTGTGTAATGTAGTTGTGTAGGCCTATAATTAATTGATTTATAACGTTCACAATACATATATATGTACATATGTGTACATGCGTATACAAATATATTTATATAAATATACGCTGCTTATTTAGAACGAAGGATTAAAGCAGATAACAGAAGTTGATAAGATAATTACTTTTAGTAAGCTCCAACTTTAGTTATCGTCTGTAGAAAATGTGTTTCAACGTTTTGAGCATTTCGCTGCAGGGAAGCGTAAAATTACATATAACTGTGGTACTCGTGGAATCCAATATACTGGCTGCGGTGTGCATTATACCTTCCCATTCATCACTTTCCTTGTATTTTCCGGGCAACAGGAAACTAATATTGTCTACCCAAATTAACTTCTTCACCCACAATAATACAATTTCAAATCGAACCTGTCGCGCTGTAGTCACAACGATTCATTACTTTATCGTTACACATTTACTCGAAACTGATTTTTGCAATAAAACGTTGTAACAAAATAAAAATTTTGTTAAATTTGTAAAACTATTATTTTTATTTTACTTTTTCTTTATTTATTATTTATTAATTAATTTTGGTATTGTATTCGTGTAAATTTTAATTCTTTTATTATTGTTTTTGTCAAATTATTTCACTTTGTGTAATTGAAATTATATTTCTTCGTTAACTGGATTGTCTCCAGTAACAATCGATTTGCGATTTTTCGTTCTACTAAGTGTGTTTTCCTCTGAAGTTGTTAAATTCGGTTTTCTTTGTAGTCTATTTATCAAATATTAACTAAGATTCTTCTATTTATATTAATTCAAATAAATAGAATTAACAATTATAACATTCAAGGATTTTTATTGACAAAATATAAAATAATAGATTTTATATCGATTGGTTAATCGATTCTCCCTCAGTGCGAGAAAATTTATTATACAAATTATTAATATTAATTGTCAGGTTCCTTAAGCTGTTATGTTAGAATCGTCAGAGAAACGGCAAAATCTGGAAAAGTATAACACTTACAATTAAAAACTTAAGATCTAAAAATACAAAGATATTATTTAATATTTAATGGTTAGTAAAGTAAGTTGATCGAACCAATCTCGTTCTGACGACGACGTCTGGCCGTGGAGAATTGTGGGAATTCAAAGATGGCCGTTCCGTACCGCAGAGGTCGATAGCTGCTGCACCTCAAGGAATCCTCTTCAAATAAATGTTGCTTTTCCAAGTTTTCCTCGTCTCAGCATTAGTGATTAATCCCTCTGGTGATAGTGTAGTTGTCCTGGATCAGTGGTCAGTGATTCGCTTCGATAATTTGTGTTGATTAGTGTTTTTAATTCATTTTAGTCTATAAGGTCGATATTGGCAAATTTTGTCTTGATATTCGGAATTATCGTTTATATGTGTTAAAATGGTTATTACACCTTCTACTGTTCAATATTGGTTTGCGTCAATAGTTATACTGGTTTAATTCACTGAATTTAATAGTTATTTAAGGTTTTGTCAAAATTCGCGATTTTACATTGAATAGGCTTGGTTGATGCTCGCTATCTTTCTTCTTCCTTCGTTATATGGGAATATTTCGCGAACTCTCGTTCTGGTGTGAACTACTCAACGTATAATAATCAACTGTTCTACTTTCTTCTTCATCCGAAACGTCTTAGCCAATTTAATATTAAAAAGACATTGTTTTAAATCTCTAGCATTTCCGCTTACATGGTTGAATTTTACATTATATGAATGAATACATTTTTACTATTATTTAATTTTATTAAATACCTAACACATATTCTCTTTCTGTAGTTAATTCTACGTGATTTAATACTAAATATGATACTTTTACAAAGTTTTCCATCTCTAAATGCCTTATTTACAGTATTTTTACATGTAGGCCTAAAAGTTTATTCCTGTCACATTAAATGGTTTACCATCTTTATGAAGTTATTTATTATTGAACAAGATCCCTGATTGAAATAAAATGTTTATTTTTCCTTAATTCCTTGTAATTTTATGAATTAGTTCTATTTTTTAAATTATATCTTTAATATAAATGTTCCCCTTAGGTTACAGTGTTATTACACTTGCATTTTGTCTAATAATCCTTTATACATTTCTTCAATATCTTTATAAAGTATTGGTACTGTTAGAATACACTGTGTTGGATTTACATTATACAAATTTCATCAATTTACTTAATTTATTTTACTTATTTATCATTGATAAGGTTGTTGAGATTTACCATTTGTCCAGATTTTAGTTTTGTTCACATATAATGTTTTATGACTATTACAGCTTGCTTATACCCCTTCTGACTTTCTATTCTTATACAATCTTAATTAAAATTCTCTTACTTAACTACATTAACATTTACCTTTGATTATTACTATTAATACATAACAAATATTTTAAAACAAAAGAGTTGTACTCAAACTCAGACATTTCAGTCTTGATTAATACTAGTAACACATAATAAATATCTTATAATAAAAGAATTGTATTCAAACTCAGACATTTCAGCCTTGATTAATACTATTAAACATAATAAATATTTTAGAATAACGAAAAACATTATACGCAATTTCAAACATTTAAGTATAGAGTTCATTGACCTTAATATAAACAAAACACCTCTGTCCCTTCATTATTTAAAGTATTTCTTAAAACTAATTTTGTGCAGTCTTGGCTGTTTTTGTTTGTTTTGGGGATGTACCCTTTGTCACTTCACTTATTTAATGCCTGCTCTTGTTTATCTTTAGTCATTTTAATAAATGTTGTTAGATAAAGAGTGGCACTCACTTAGAAACATTTTTAGTTTATTTTCTTAATAATATTCTGCAAATATTATTTCTGTGTTCAATACAAAAACTTTAAAGTTGTATAAAGGCACAAATTTACTTAGTTTATGAATTTAAACATTGACACATGAAGTCTATTTAACATAATAAAATAATTTCCACTGGTTCACTTTTAATTCTACCTTTACACACTTTTGTTTATATCTACTTTACATTATTTTTTATTTTAGGTGTTATACTTTCATTAGTTACATATATTCTCTTTTGGGGTTTCGTTTTTTCTTATTACTGGGTTTGCTTTGGGTATTTCCCTACTTTATTTTATTCTACTACATGGTTTCTTCCAATTTCTGTCCTGTTATTATAGGGATGTCGGTTTGTTCTGGGTATTGCCTTACTTACTCCTATCCTACCTGGGTATCTTCTTACTTTATTTTGGCTTTTGTTTTATTTTTTATTACTCATTGATATTGCATAGTTGTTTTTAATTTATTTTTATTTCTTCAAACAATGAGTGCACTTTACTGTGGTCCTTAATTGTTTTTTATTGTATTTTCTTTGATTTAATTTTAATTTTTATTTATTTATGATCATTATTTCGTTCATAATAATGTGGATAATCTGTCATGCTACAACGTATAATAAGCTACGTATATAGGTTACGTAATGCAGACTATGAAGTTTTAAGTGTTGTGTAAATGCGCTGGAAGTAAATGCCAATTTCAAATATTGCAAATGATCGCACATGTTTTCGGAATTTCATTTAGCTTGTATTTTCCACATGTTTTAACCATAAGATACAGTTCAACCCTGGTTTAGCATACAACTAAATAGAAGACAATAATCTACATACATTTAGCAGTGTCTAGTAAACGAAGCTTATGTACAAAATTATTAATATGCAATAAAGTATACATACTTTGTTAGTATTGTGTCCAGCCTGTAATTAATTTTATTTTTTAAAATTGTCAGTAGCCTTAAATTGAATAATTTAGCGTTAATTACAAAGTGAAGAGTGACCATTGTCTACACGAATGCTGTGAAATAAGAGGAGTGAATTAAACGAGATATTTATGTACCTCAGCAGATTTTTTGTATACAATCTACACTAAAGTTTAAGACTGTGTTTCATATTTAACAAAAATAATTACTCAACACCGTTTCATTTATTTTACAAGCTGTTCAACAACTATAATTTTATTTGTCGTCTATTATAACGCAACTGTTATACAACTAAAACTCTTTCTGTCTTCTAAATATTTCACAAAAACATACTATTCTAAAGATTAATAGGCCTAAATTTCTCTCTTATGTATTTGACACGTTCGATACACAGTGAAACAATACATCTTTCAAAAGTATTCTACACACGCGCGCGTATTTTTAGCAGTTGCAGTAATTTATTTTATTTGTAGGAAACCATGTTAAAACTTGGCAATAAAGTTATTATTAATATTAATCGAACGCTCACTTCATTAAACCAGACTTTAAAAAAAATTACTTTCTACATTTTTACCACAAAGATGAAAGGAGAAGTAATCAAATATGTCTAATATTGGTAGTTGTGTATACCGTAAATGGCATAATTGCCCTGATAGCATAACTACTCATAATATCACCTGATATATAAACAATGTTTTAACCAGATCAACTTTTTAACTCTGAATACACAAGTATATTACTTATTAAAACGTGTCAGCTACTATGATTTCTCTGGTCACTGAACGTAGACGATTATACCTACATAACTACAGTAAAACTCAACTTTACCACAATGTTAAACACGACTTTACTCTTAAACAGGCAAACTCCTTAAATCTTAATACTCCTTCAACTTTTACGTCATCATCACTTTCTGAGCAGACACAGACTCATTGATCAGAACTGCTCGCAAAGGACTGTTGTTCAAAATTGTGAGTTGCACAAATTGTTCATAATCATTATAACATTTAAACACCATGACAGACCCTAGAGCTGTAATAAATTAATCTTTAACTAATATATTAATTAAGGATCTATATCTTTAATGCGTGTTATTTATTTATTGGAAGTAAGCCATTCTGCTAGATCCTAAGTCATTCCAAACGCATTCGACAGCTGTAAGTTGCAACGGTACAATTTAAAACTGCATAGATAGGTAATATAGAAATTATTACAACAGAGTCTATATCTGGAGGTAGGAACATTTATTAAATTAAGTCAATAAAATTTAATATTGTTTTATTAATTTATACCATAAAATGGTTTATTTAAAGATTTGTCTTTCAAAATTTAGTCTATTGGCTTGCTTTACAACTATGTTACTTGATGTGATGAAATCCACTGTTTGCGTAGCCACTCGACGCTCCGCGCACGCAGCTCGTCTGATGACTGCTGCAACTCTGCCCGTCGACCGTTCGAAGATCACTAATGCAGACAATTCACGTCGTTGCACCGACGCACACTGCGATATGGACTGTTATTGTTTACAATTTAAGTTTAATTAATCTCAGGGATTTTAAAACTGGGTAAAATAGATCTGGGTGTATTGATCTTACACCAACTCCGGGGTCTTGAAGTGTTCTCGCGTAACTCAAAATATCTCGGCAGATATTTTGTACCTAGCGTATATCTTCCACTATACCCGGGAAAGCACTAGAATGATCTATTTTTTTATTATTTGAGTTCTGTAAGTGGTAATGGTTTCAAAGCCCTCGAACCGTGAACCAATTTCTAAGTTTAAAGGAAAACGACCTGTCTTGTCACGAAAAACTCGTGGCAGCGAGTAAGTCTTTCTATATCGAGTCCTTATAAGAAACTGCTCGAAGTGTTCTCGACGGAAGACCAAACTGAATAAATTTTATACCTTCTGATTAGTTGAAACTTTAGCAACGTCACAGATGAGAACACAGATACCACAGAAATCAGGCTTAAACTCTGTCCGATTCTGCAAAGGCCTGTCCTAGATCTAATCTAGAAATTGTATTACTTTCTTGAAGATAACGAGAATAAAATTGAATTCATTAAAAAAAACCATATAAAAATTATAGGTGTGGATAATTGAGTATACGGAAAACGTAGCTTATAACCATAAGAGTATTCTGTCCAAGTTTCAGAACTAAATGTTAATTTTCCTCGAAGTTATTAAATAACATGTAAATCACACGCGCACCCGCGCATTTGCACACAAATATTTCACATGACATAAAAGAGAATAAAATTGTGAACATTTTTACATAACATACTTTTTTAAACATAGGTTGGTTCAAAACGTATGACTACTTTACAAAGAAAGAACAAAATCAATTTAAAACATGTCTATGGCCATCAGAAAATGTTATATAGGATTAGTATTCCACTTAAAAGAACTTCATATCCTGTGTACTGTTGCAAAGTAAAAACTATATTCACTAACTTAACGCGGTGACTGTTACAGCTGGTTTCAGTTACTTGAAACAGGTCGTTTTTAAGTAAGAGAGTGGCAATGTCTCAGCTGACTTTGAAGACTTTTACGTAAATGTATTTAACACAAGTTTGTTAAAAGATAGTAGATAAAATTCTTTTTATTTAGAAATAGTTTTACAAAATAAACTGTACTCTTCTGTAATAGCCTAAAATACTTGATAAAGGCAGGAGTTCCTCGTTCTGTCAAACTTTTGAACTCAGTGGTCTGACATCATTTCGAGTTTGAGAACCACAACGGTCTTAAAATTCTTTTAATTCATAAAAACCATTAGGTTATTAGCCCATTAGTCCATTATTTATAGAATAAATATTACAGTCAGAATTTACTAGGTGGAAAGAGTTTAAAAGAAGATATTCGAAGACAACATTTTAACAAGAGGGCAACAGGATCTTTAACTTCCTTTAAATTACTGAATTCTAGGCAACGATGTCGCACGCTACATTTTGTACATAACATAAGTAGCGTATTGTTTAATTATTAACAAAACAATTCTTATGTATTTACTAAATAAAATGGGTTTTTTGAAATTACTAAGTGAAACGAAATATGTATGATGATACAAAATTCTAATTCATAATTTCTAAATTGTCTTTCATTATCGTAATATTAGTAACTTCCTACAGTGCATCAGTACAATACTCTAATCAGTGTATTACTGCGTGCATGCTGTTAACCGAATTCTGTCATGAATTTCCGCTTGTCAAACGAGTCAGCGTAGCGCGTTATAAACAGAGGAAGCAAACTGTAATTGATTTCGCAAACACCGGCATTTTCGTTGTAAACCATTACACAACCGTCAATAGGTGGCAAAATTGAAATGTCATAAATGATACAACCTTACATCAATGCTCGTGCAATCAGGAATTTCATAATATACTGTAGTTCCAAAGGTAGTACTTCTTACGTCGTGTCGTATTGATAGAAAGTCCAAATGCGCATAGTTACAAGAAAATATGCGTGTACACACAAAACAAGCGTGCGCACGTATACACGTATTAATAAAATATAATACTGCTTGCTTGGGCGCAAAGAAATGTGCGGCTACCCAATCGTAGCTACCGTCTTTGTTCACGCTACTAGGCCTGTATGATGAACTGTTAGTGGATAAGAGGAGATATGTGCGAAAATATCGTGGGGTAGCCATAGATAACAGTTGCACACTGGCCCGCTAATTGGGAAGGAAATGATACAAAGAAGTAGTGGATAAAAGTCTAAGTCCCAATATACCAAAAGGCGTGGATTGTAAGTTCAGGTTGCTGTATTACCATCTGACCAACTTCTAATTGGTGACGCGTGTTTCAACATTGACTTAAAGGAATTGGAAGTTGAAGAATGCCACGTCTGTCTAATGTAGAAGAAAGGGGGATGATACTAGGGAGGACACAGTATTTTGATGAAATAGGTGGGGAGGAATAAAGAAATCAGCGAGTGCCAAACTAGGTAATCAGTTAGATTTTATGAAATGGTGGATAATGTTGTGCAGACGAGAAATAATTGTAAAACAATATCTAGTAGGATCAAGACTCTTATGAGGAACAGGAGGCGGAAGAGACTCTGAGCCTGGAGGCAAGCTAGTGCGGAATTAGCAGGGATGGACTGGTGAGAAGAAATAGGATTGTATGGACGATTGAGATACTGACTTGTGCTTATGAAAGTAGATTCAAAAAGTTCTAGGGCACACATGTAACGAAAAAGAGTGGACAAGTCCACACGAAACTGATTGGTCTGCTCTAAAGGATTTCCCCAATTAAGAACAAAATACAAGAAAGTGTTAGTTTATGTTAGTGTATAGTTGATGGTAAATACTAATAGTGTATGACATATTTAAATTTATGTAACATTTTTGTTTTAACGGTTTAAGTGCTAATTGATTTTTAGTCCTAATTATCATTATTTTGATATTACTTTGTTTACAATTGTATTTTAAATACCTTTATGATTTAAACTATTAATGACGACATCAGGGATTTTTGAGGTAGGAACATTAACGAAACTTTAACGTTAGACTTGGGGCGGCGGAAGTCCTATCTATATACTGCGACAATACAAGCATAGGCTGTACTGTGTATTTATTAAATAAAATAAATATTTAGATTAATTTTATTAATATGTAATAGATAAGCAGGTGTGAAATTGAAAGCTGAGTTTATACACAGGAATCAACAGGCACGATCACGCGTTTGCCGCTGAGAGTGTGTACACTAGTAAATAGAGTGTGTGCGTGAACCCTGTTCAAGCCTGAAAGTTTGCAATCTCACCCCAAGTAGATACTAAATTAGAGTTGTATTTAATTATAAGCAAACCGTAAATGTTAGAAAAATTGCAAAGACTTCTAAATATGCATAAAAATAATACACGTGCAGTGCAAAAACGGTGTGATTAGGACGTTCACTGCGAATTCTGTGCGATTTTACGAGCATAGTAATTACACTATTTATGCGAGTCCAATAGTAATTACAACACTGGGAACCAACACACACTAGTTATCACTATAATTATAACCGTAAACCGTAGTGATCAAACACCAATACAAAACACTACGCAAAACCGTGATAATTATAAAATGAATTATACGCCACCAGTACACAACACACCGACGCGCACAGCTACAGATACAGAGCGAGTGAACACAGCTAAACGACGAGGGGAAAACGATCAGCTGATGAAAACAGAACTGCGAGACGGCAGAAGTTATAAAGGAGGCGTTGTGTGGTCGTCTAACCGTAAACGTTTTTCAAAACCATATGACAAAGGCATTGCAGCAGTACGTAAAGACGCCGAGTACACTACAAAGAGAGATAGAGAAAAAATGAATGAGAGAGAGAGAGAGAGAGAGAGAGAGAGAGAGAGAGAGAGAGAGAGAGATAGAGAGAGAGAGCAACAGTCTCCAACCAGCCCTCAACGTCGAACGCGTCACAATGACTGAATAAACGGAAACGAACTTATACAATAAATAACATATACCCATATGATATTAGGGAGGACTTATTAGGCACCGAACAGGATATAAAGCGAGACGAACAACAAACACAATGTCCTATTGTGAACGTGAGAATCAACGGGTGTAGCATACGAATGTTAGTTGACACGGGAAGCCAGCTGTCAGTTCTTAACGCTGCCTGGATACAACATAATAAGAAATATTTTAAGAATACTGCAATTTTACCCGTAAATAATATGAATATCACGACAGCTACCAATAAAAAGGGAAGGGTTAAGCAACAAGCATATGTAACTCTAACATATAAAAATCTAGAATTGGCATACCCCATGATAATTATGCATAAATTGATTTATGATGGAATTCTAGGTATTGATGTATTAAATGCAATAAATACTAAGATTAATGTTAATGATAATAAGATTGTGTGTAATTATAAAGATGTTCAATATGAGTTAAATATGAATAGCAATGAAGAAGATTGTAAGGTAAGTGAAATACCTATCGTTTTGTCCAAACCACCAATACATTATGGTCCAACTCGACATATGAATGCAGCAGATGAAGGGATGACAACACAGGAAGAAGAGAAACTGCAAGAATTAATAGAAGAGTACAGTGAAGTATTTAGTGAAGTACCGACGCAGACGACTGTATACGAGCACTCTATAGTTGTGTCAGATCCAACGAAAGTCATCAGGAGAACATATCCTCTCCCAATGCGGTATGAGGAAGAAGTTGAACTGGAAATTCGTCACATGATAGAAAATGGTTTCATAGAGCGATCTAACAGCAACTTCCTGAATCCTCTAGTGGTGGTGAAGAAGAAGAGTGGTGAGATATGACTATGCCTTGACATGAGGGAGCTGAACAGCATTGTATTAAAAGAGTATGACTGTGCGCCTACTGCGGACGAGTTTTTTTCCAAGTGTGAAGGAGCGCGGTATCTGACGAAGCTGGATTTACAATCAAGTTTTTGGCAGATTCCAATTCGTGAAGAGAACAGAAAGTACACAGTCTTCCTGTATAAAAGTAAATGCTACCAACACAGGGTGGTACCCTTCGGACTAAGCATGAGTTTAGCTGCAATAGTAAAGTGTCTGGAAAGAGCACTAGGATCTGAGGTGAAACCATACACCATAGTATTCGTAGACGATATTCTAGTATTATCTAAAACACTAGACGAACATATAGAACATTTAAGCACGATATTCCACAAGATTAGGCAAGCGAATATATCCCTTAACCTAGACAAATATGAATTTATCAAATCCTCTATTCAATTCCTAGGTCACATTATTTCTTCCTCTGGTATTCAACCCGATCCAACAAAAATATCCAGCATAACTAACTTTCCTATACCCAGAAATCTCAAAGGGTTAAGAGCATTCTTCGGACTAACGGGGTACTACAGAAGATTTTCACCATTATATGCGAGGAACACTCAACCGTTACTGGAGCTGACGAAGAAAGGACAGAAGTGGAAATGGGAGAAGAAACACCAAGATGAAATCAAGTGAAAACATTATTCATGGAAAATATTATGTTACATCATCCTCAACGTGAAGGAAAATTCGTAATCTACTCTGATGCCAGTGACTACGCTGTTGGGAGTATACTGTATCAGCAGGATATTACGGGAGAGCACCGAGTCATCGCCTACGCCTGTAGAGTCTTCAAAGGAGCAGAAAGACACTACTTATGCCGCGGTTTCTAAAAGAAACCGGGCGACGGTATAAAAATATAATTTATAAAAATAAATTGCGAATTTATTATTTCGCGACGATCAGCAAGCGCCGTGTTTTGCGTATTGCACGCTCGCGCCATCTGTTAGCGACAGCAGGCAATTGTGTTCTCTAATCCGGGTCTGCTGATTGCAAAATGTTTCAGTTGGCCGTCATCCACAGAAGTGTAAACAGCCTTTTCCTTCGGCAGACGGAGTTTTGGTTAATTCTTGTATTTTCTATCCTATCATGTGTAGGTAGACTTTTACAGACCTCCGGGCTCCCGGAGCGACGGAGATTTGACCATAGCATGGTAGAAATCCCATCCTCTACCATGTCCTGAACTGTCCACACACACACACACACACACATACACACACACACACACACACTCGCTTCTCTCCTGCCGGAGGAGAAAAAAAACAGTAAGGATGCGACTATAACCACCCTCATCATGACCGACTGACAGTACAGCAAGGCAGAAGTCCACCTGGGAATCATTTGCATAAAACAAGCTTGATATTCATCCAATATTTAGATGAATTTGGCCTCTGTATAAAACAACAGATATCGTGCGTTAACCATCTACAAAACTCAAGTTCTTACTTAATTGACTTACTACAGCATAAAACCATTTCAGTTGTGCGCGTGCCCTGCTGGACATAATTTTGCATGCAAACTTTCATGTAACATTGCTTTGATGTGTAATTAGTCTCGAGAGCAATTGTAGGCCCGTTCGCTGGTATGTGTCCAGCGTTCATTAATTTTTTTTTATGCTATACTTTTTTTTTACTTTGGTACTGAATGGGTTTGTGGAAGTTTGGGGGGGCTGGTATGTTAGTTAAGTAGGTAGGTGCAGTATGTAACATGTAGATCTGGACCGGCTGGTCTAGTATCGACTATAATCTCTGGTTTTCTCGCACAATATCATTTTCGTATTTCACAAAAGGTTTGGGAGTTTTCCGTAATCTGCAATTAGGTCAGGTTACATTTTAAAATCAAGCGTAATCACCTGTTTATGCAATTTTATTCAAGCTCCCGGACATGTTACCTTCTCTCGGGTCTGGCTCTTGTCCAGCTTTCTTCTAACCTGTCTGGCTTTGGGGGGGGGTTCCTAAATTTTGTAATGGTTAATTGCCTTTTCGGATGCCGTGTGGAACATGTCAGCGGCCGGGCCAATCCAGGATATTTTCTTTAAATTTATAAATCGTATTTTCTTATTATTATGGCCAATTGCCTTTTAAGTAATTTTGGTGCTTATTGTATTTTCATAAAAC
Source organism: Magicicada septendecula (assembly GCA_034769895.1). Lineage (NCBI taxonomy): Eukaryota > Metazoa > Arthropoda > Insecta > Hemiptera > Cicadidae > Magicicada > Magicicada septendecula. The sequence goes on along the minus strand of CM068367.1, from coordinate 307,352,650 downwards.
TATACAGGTTGTTCACAAGGCATTTTAAACTTATAAATTGTGTTTTCTTATTATGATGGCCAATTGCCTTTTGAGTAATTTTGGGGGTTATTGTATTTTGATGAAACTATACAGGTTGCCCATAGGGCCTGAAAAATATATATAATTGTATCTGTGATTTATGTGTATCGTGTATGTTAAGTTATGTGTAATCGTCTAGGCCCCAATAAAGGTTGTTATCTTGCTTGTTAACAGAGAGTATTAATTGCAAGTTACGTCTCATTGGACCCAGCACACTTTATGCTTCCTTCTAGGCCTTCAGCCTAGTCTTAAATAGTAAGTAACCCCTTTTATCTTAAAAAAAAATTCATAAAACTCCCACACCAATAAAAGGAGGGTCACATCAGAAAAATAAATCCTCGCAATCGTATACGGTCTTAAGCAATTAAGATATTATGTTTATGGTACTTACTTCGAGATACACATCGATCATCAAGCATTATCCTTTCTATTGAAATGCAAGGTAACAAATGCCCGATTATTAAGGTGGATTCTAGCCATCGGTGAATATTCGTTCACCATTAAATATTGTAAAGGTAAAGACAATATTGTAGGTGATACATTAAGCCGATACATCACAGAGGAATGTGAAAAAGTCTACGAGAACGAGAAGAAAGAAGTACAATTGCTATCAATTAAATTTAAAGCGAACGATGAGGTAAAACAAATGCTAAACAATTTAGCGCAACAACAAAATTTGGAAGTTTCCATAAGGGAGATGAAAGCTCGAGAACAGCTACCGGATCACTATAAGGTACTGCATGGAATTCTTTTCAAGCTAGTAAGACAAGACTGGAAGATAGTATTAACTAACGAAATGTTACAGAAGTTGATCCAACCAGCACACGAGAGCTTAGCGCATGCTGCTGCTCTGAAATGCTACCTGAGTCTGCGAGAGGATTTTACTATTAATAATATGTTTCGAAAAATCAAGAAAGAGGTGAAGAAATGCTATGAGTGTCAAACGGCGAAAGGACCGAATTTACACACATACGTAGAAATACAGAGCATCCAGAAACAAAATAAGGGAGAGCTAATTGCAGTGGATTTTCTGGGACCACTACCACGACCAAGTCGAGGAGTGAAACACATATTGGTATGTATCGATGTGTTTTCCAAGGCAGTCCGACTGTACCGAATTATGCGACCCACAACGAAGGTTGTTCTAAAGATACTACTGCAGAAATATATTCCGACATATGGAAAAATGAAGAAAATACTCAGTGATCAGGGTGTACAATTCCAGATTGAGAGATGGGAGAGAACGTTGAGAGAGAATGGGAATACAACCTGTACTCACATCCATAAGACATCCTCAAGGAAACCTTGCAGAAAGGGTTAACAAAGAACTAGGTAAATATTTAAGGATATACTGCCATAATCAGCACAATAAATGGGCAGAATATTTACCATTTCTCGAGAAAGCTATTAACGAGAACTACAGTGAAGCAACCAGTTATACTCCAATAGAATTAGAAGAAGATAAAAAGCAGAACAGATTTTGGACCAAGTACATAAACAAACCCGACAACCAGAATGTACCTGTACCAGTAAGTGTGAAAATTGAGTATGCAAAGCGACGGATAATAGAAAGAGGTAACAAGAGAGTGGAGAGATTTAACAGAACACACAAACTACAACAATTCAACGTGGGAGAAAAAGTATTAGTAAAAGCAAATCCAGTTGGAAAACGAAGCGATAATACAGTGAAAAAATATTTTAGACTGTATAATGGACCATATACATTAAAACAGCGAGTCGCGAGACATACATTTATTGTATATGATGAGTGAAAGAAAGAAAGAAATTGGCAAGTACCATGAAAACTCATTTAGGAAGTGCTACACGTAAAATAAATAGGTCAGTGGAACTAGTTTTAAAGAAGAACAATTATTAAATCGGGGCTACGCTCACACGTGATCAGCAACACCTGTGTGGGGAGAGGAAACATTAATTGCTCAACCCTCCAACTAAGGGTGAATTGAAACAATTACTATTAATTATTATTGGTTGTATTGTATGACTAAATATAAAAATAAATAATATGAAATATATAAAATATGATGTGTCTAATGATAAGAAAAAGAATGTTAATAAATAAATTTATTAAATTTGTTTTACCAAGCAGAGGAATAATGCGACAATACAAGAATAGGCTGTACAGTGCAATTATTAAATAAAATAAATATTTAGATTAATTTTATTAATAGGTAATAGATAAGCAGGTGTGAAAATGAAAGCTGAGTTTATACACAGGAATCAACAGGCACGATCACGCGATTGCCGCTGAGAGTGTGTACACTAGTAAATAGAGTGTGTGCGTGAAGCCTGTTCAAGCCTGAAAGTTTGCAATCTCACCCCAAGTAGATGCTAAATTAGAGTTGTATTTAATTATAAGCAAACCGTAAATGTTAGAAAAATTGCAAAGACTTCTAAATATGCATAAAAATTATACACATGTGCAGTGCGAAAACGGTGTGATTAGGACGTTCAGTGCGAATTCTGTGCGATTTTAAGAGCGTAGTAATTACACTATTTATGCGAGTCCAATAGTAATTAAATAGAATATGTGTAATTAAATCAGACAATGTTAGAACACCTTGAAATCCGAATTAGAAGTTGCAATTGGCAAAAATGTGCGAAAATATGAAATTGGACGACAGTGGGGGAACTGACGCCACGGACATTTTCTGACATGCAGAATTCTGTTCCGACAGGTGTGGTTTCTTGATTGAATATAAATATAGGCCCAGGAGAGCCAATTTTACTCTCAATCAGTCTTCAGAAGCGGCGGGACGCTATGTTCAGTATCGACGCGATTTGTTTTAAATAAGCTGTAAAGTCGGATGGACAATACGTTCATCCAAGTATCAAACAGTAACTTTTAGTTTGATTTTTTTTAAATACAATTATCGAACATACTCTACAAGTCTACAACCACAAACGTTCAGCACTCTAGACAACCGACGAGTCACATCAGGCAGAGGAACGCTATGCAGAGCAATAGAGGCGTCTGCTAGGACAACAGCAGCTGATGCAGAGCAACATATCACTCTACACTACAGCAACCAGATGGGACCATGAGAGACGAGTAACTGGAGGACGACAAGTGGAACCGGAGAACGTGCAGGGAACTCCATTTGAAGGGACCTACAGATCAACGGAGGACATGGGTACGATCTACAGAATCGAGGTGACAAGTAACCAATTTATAATTTGTAAATGAGAGAATAAAGATATTGAAAAGATATTTTAAAATAAAAAAAAAAATAAAAGTTATGTTAAACGTAGATAGAGATAAGAGAATATAATTTAAAGTCAATAAGAATTTGCTTTGATGATTAACAAGTAGTTTAGTGAATGTAAATTTGTATTTAAAGCTTATAAAGTAATCAATGAATAATATTACACGCAATGCAGAAAGTAAAGTAGTTGCGAAGTTATATAAACAGAATAACAATTCTCTTCGTCAATTTAAATTTTTATAAAACATTAAGTTGTATGCAATGCATAAAGTAATGTAATAAAAAAAATATATAAAGCAAAGAAAACAAAACTGCAATAAAGCACACAGTCAGACTGAGCGGTCGAGAAATTTTAGATTAACAAATAAATGTTTAGCATATACTTTTGTTAATATAACGTATAAGATTTATTTTATGATGAATATATTGCAACAAAGAAACTTTTAAACAAACAATAATGAATATTTTATGGAGAAGTAAATGTGATTTTAAAAACACTTGTGATTTTTTTGAATAAATTAATGAAAACGAGTACAATTCAATTAATGACTACTCTTATTACTATTACACCCAAACGCCAGTAATTGATATATTCTATCAGTAATGTTAGAGACATGTTAGCACAGCACAAATTAAATTACATTTAATAATCAATTCGTGTTGTTGTATAATTTTGTCTCCCAAAAGCGTGGGGCTATACAATTTAAAATACATTTGAATTGGTAATTTGTATTTTTATAATAGTTTATGTTAATTCATATTTTTTTCTATTCTAATTACGTTGAAATTACATCAAGATGCTTCGAATAGCCTTGATGACTGTACACCTCTGTAACGTGCTGTCCATTACAATCTCGATTCCCCCCAAAATTCTCATTTAAATCGATTCAACTTTCCACAACAACTCAGGTAGCGATTGAGAAAATTTGCTCAAGTTCAATTTACATATACATTGTCCGTTATTGGCCATCCAATGTAATGTCCTTTCAAATTTTGCTAGTTGTTAGGTAAATTTATCTAGTTCCACTTGTGACTTGAAGTTTTTATTCTAAATTGGAGACCTGGCTTAGAATGAAAGGTTCAAATAAACTTGAATTCTGGAAAGTTAAAATTTCCATTACCGGATGTAAAACAAGCTCAAGCTTAGAAATTATAAACTGATACTAGTTATAGGTATATTCAGACTTGTTTTTTCTGCTATTATTAGATTCCGGTTGTCTGCCACAACTACCAAAATATAATCAAGTTGAGCTTAGTGAAAATATTCAGTACCAGTTTCACGAGTTTAGTATAACCAAACTAAATTAGTATATAGTTTAAATTGGGTAACAAAAAATTTTAAATCATACCTATTACATTACTCTATTATAGGTCTTTCTCTGACACCTGTTATTTAGGCCTAGTTAAATATAAAATTTTGCTAGTTTCCAATGGTCAGCGTTTAGAAGTATTTACCTCCTGTTTGTACAGAAATTTAATATATATATAATTCTCTATATACCTCAACAAGTGCAACAAGTTGTTTGAAACCCGCTTGGTCACGTCCGATGAATTTCTCAGTTAATGAATAGTCCAACGAAAGTTATAGCTTGCAACCAAATGTCCGTTGTGATTTATAATATATATATATATATATATATATATATATTGTCACCGGACAAAAGGCTTTCTGCCGGCCCGGGTTTTATTAACTAACCGGGATCGCTGATTGGCTAGCTCCGAACACGTAGTTGGTCACGTCTCGGCGGCTGCTGATGCCGGATTGGCTCGGTGTCCACCGCTGGTACCGGAGAGCAGATGTTCGCATACCGCTGCTGTCACAATATATCAGATTTATAATACAGTTACACATCCGGTTATTTATAATTCAAAATGGACCTATACTTTTTGGTCAGACCTCGTAAATGAATCTTTCATGTAGTAGCAAGGAGCATAACTAATACTGAACAGGATTAAAGAGGAAGTAAACCTAAAAAAAGAATAAAAAGATCTAGATAATAATGTAGACGATGATGATTAAATTTTATCTACTTGTTTCCAATTATCACGTAACCAGTTTTAAAACGATGTTGACTGGTCTCATAAAATGAAAATGATTATACAAATGCATTTCTGTTTGCTAGTAGTGGAATACGCTTAACACTTATGGTGCAGTACATAAAATACTACTATGTTTTCATTAATCACTATTACAGACATTGGGGTAGTATTCAGACATAAACATTATATCTCAAGGTAGCAAAGAATACCTATTGGATTTGGAGTATTCAAACAATTCGGTAAACTTTTTAAAACAGTCATCAGCCTGAGGTGATGTCATATACTACTACAATGCCTCTAAGCTGGCCTGAGGTGATGTCATATACTACTACATTGCCTCTAAGCTGTACCAGAACTACACACGTGACTACACTTAAAAGTGTCATCTACAAATCACCAGAAAAGAGACTTTTTTTATCCATCTATTATTTCTATTCACTGAAATAATAAAAAATATTTCCATCTTTTGTAAAAATAATCTTTACCTCATTTCATTGGTCGATATAAATCTTAGTTATTTCATCTTTTCAATAATATAAACATTAGAAAAATAACAAAACAAATCTTTATTTCGCCTAAATATTACAGGAAACGGACTATTATAGTAACTAAGAAATTTCTCTCTTGTGCATTTGACACGTTAAGAGTACACAGTGAAAAAATACATCTTCGGAAAGTATACTATTACCACGCGCGCGTGCACACATTGCATCTCACATGAGATGTGTAAGCCCATAAGACAACGACATAACACAGAAAGTGTATGGTGGGCGGATGTGTGAGTGTGTGTGAGAGAGAGTGTTATATCATACATTTTGACAAACAAGTGTCAAGTATTGGACCAAGTGTGACCGTGTATCAAACATTAGGACAAGTTTCAAACAATCATTAGCTTACACTTGTGAGCTACATTTAATTAAATTTTATCCTAATAATAGCAGATAAATTATATAAATATTAAATGATATATCTAAATAATCAACAATATTGTACATAATATTTACTCGTATTTCACAATTTAAAGATTTCAAAATATAATTTATATTATCAAAATTATTATATATTTAATGATAGACTGCATATAAAATGGAAATGTAACCTACTTTCTTGAAACAGAAAAGTAAAGATACTTGTGAATACAGAGGAACGCCTATTCCTTGCTACTGAGTAAATTATTGTCTTCTCGTCGGATGCTTCTGCATTATTTAGTGGCGTGTATGTTGTTTGATGTGACATAACTTTTCTTCACAGATGAAGGCATCTCTGTGTAATGATATGTTCTGTGGCACCAGACACTTTCATAGTGAACGCCGTGAGTTGTGGTCAAAATTTACGTTGTCTCTTGAATATCCGAGTGGTTGTGTGTGTCTTATTATCCTGTTCAGGTTTCTTGTACTAAATATTCTTCTGCTATGAACTGAAGGTTTGCCACGTAAAAGACGGGCATTGCATGTGACAAAACATAATATTAAATACACGTAAATGAAATTCATTTAGACTAAATCAAAATTTAAAATTCTACAGTTTTCTCAGAAGTGGATATCATGAATCCACATAATATATATGTAATCACTCCTTTCTGACAATGTGTAATATCTTAACATTATCTTGAAATATAGTACATCATTTATTTTGATACATACTGGTATGATACAATTTCCTGTACTCTTACGTCATATTAATATACTACAATAACTGTAAAACCAAAATTTCACATGTATATTATTATATTTAACAAACAAATGGGGTAACAAGTTATTTTTCTCAATATACTTGCATTATTTTTAAATTACCTTTTGGTAACAACGGCATAAATTAAATAAATTTTGAATTAACATAATGTATTACAATTATAGTTTATCATACAACGTGAAACTTTGAGATCCAATTATGGCAACATTTAACAGCACAAATGCTTAAATTAATTCGTTAACAAAATGCACAAACTATGGTCATAATTTAAGTAAATATAGCTGATTTTTATGTTGCAGAAGTAGTGGATCTTGTAAAGCTACCAACATGATTCATATTAGTTCACAAAATACACCTTAATTAGTTGGAAAAATATAAAAAATATTGTTACGACGGTCTACTTGATCGTCGTAGGTACAGTGGAAACAAAATACAAGACACCAATTAAGTCAATAATGACCAGCTTTAATTTTCACAGTAAAACAGTTAGTAATTAACAACACAGTCTCTTACAACAAATAAAATAAAAATTGTTCACACGCAATAAATTGTCCACTAATATTAATCGCAATTGTATTACAATTATCCCGCCCGATTACTAAACACTTCACTAAAAACCACTTGAACGCACAAGTAATGTCGCACGATAATCACTTGTATCCGACAATAAACTCGAACCGCACTGTAATATATCGCGACTATAACTGAAACTGAACGTCGTTGAGTACTGGTATTTATACAAGGCTCACAGACCAGAATATTCCAAAATGCGTGTTAGCGCCAGTGTGTACGACGTAATTAATTGCCGCCTTGACACAGTCCGCGCGGCTGGCGGCTTCCAAAAAAGTCTCGCTAATGCGTCGAGAGTCACATACACCACCACATTACATTCTGGATCCCTCTGGAACGTTCGATAAACACGTAGATTGTTCTGTGATGTCGTAACAATATATTAAAAAAATATACTTTTCATCTTTAAATTCTGTTACGTTTTAAATTCTGTATGTTCAAACCTCAATAAAGTAGAACGTTTTTCTGCTTAAATATATTTGCTGCCTTCTTTAAACGAAAATCTACGTGCTATAACAGGCATGTATAGGAGAAACAACTGAACTCTTTTAGTATTTTTTCTACTAGTTTTTATGAGGTCAGTAAAGACCACACTAATAAATATATACACACATATAGGCCTATGTGTGTGTTTTGAAAATTTCTAAAATTAGTAGTATGTACCTGACTGGTTACATTGCGCTGAGTTTCGTAAACATATTTGTTTACCTAAGGTAGAAGTGTTAGCGTTTCACTCAACCTCTCTTATTAAAACATTATTATACCGTACTTAGGTTCTAAAGCTTTTCCTGGTAAAATGTTCACCTCAGTATTAGGCTGAATTAGTTCGAGGGCTCTATTTGCTTACTGAAAATAGGTTTTCGATTAAGTGGTGTATTAAATTTGGGAAAATGGGAACTCAATGACAGCATAAAGAAACCGCTGGACGGCAGCAGCGAGGAGTGACCGCGATGTAGAATGTGGGGAGTTATTCTCTAACATAACGCTTCGAGTTGGAATCCGCGTCACTATCGCTTTTTCCCGTTACTGACATTTGCATCCGGCATTAAACTGAACTTACTACATTAATGTGACGGAAACAGTAAATTTTTTGCCCCAATTGTAATCTCTTAACACGCTCATCTGGGTATAATCAAGAGAATCAGTTCACACTACTGAAGAAATGGAAATGTTATTTACGGGGTAAAGAGCGTCTATCAACCAAGTGGTTCATATATTAGAAAAGTAATATTATTATTAAGGTTAAATTGAATGTGTTTCATACTAGGCTTTCCAGACAGCCTATTACTAATAAATAGCAAATTTAATTTTGAATATTCAAAAACTGTATAGCAAGCTTTGGAACAGTGGTTCTCAACGAGCTTGTCGCGAAACATTTGATACTTTTGTTATATTGCGGGTAACAGTAATTAAAACAATTTTACGCAATATTTATTTTGAGAGAAAACTAATAGAAAATATTTGCGATCTGAAACTTATAAGCCTATATTTTTAGGGGATCTAATCCCTTACGAGTTACAATAAAAGATTTGTGTTATTAATAAAGAAAATTGAGTATATCTTTTCTTACATAAAAGTTTAATTTGGGGTGCCAAATACACACACTTGAAGACAAATACACTCTTTCATGTTAACGTCATGTCATGAAGTCTCTCGCGTTTCAGATTGTTTTATGTTTGTTAGTGCCGAAAAACCCGGCTGGCACAAAAGTAGGTGGTAGGGAATGTAACAGCGTGTTAACTGCTTCCATTACTATTACTGAAAACTCTTTCTTCGTCAACATCCAAAACTTGAGAATTGGTAATTTACCATATTTCAGTCGAAGTCTTTAGTCTAACTTAAATTCCGCTAGTTCCCTTCTTCCTCCAAAGGGAGATCGGTGTAGGATGCTGGTGGATGACACAGCATAAGAATTGCCACCCAGTCATACTTGACGACCAGTGATACGGAAAATATTGTTAAATGTTATTTTCAACATCTAGAAGGTGATTTCAAATCAGTTCGATAATCATATCCCGTGTAAATCAATTTTGAACGTGAGAGTAATTCTGAAGGTTTTTCTTTTCCATTTAATTTGTAATTTCCATACTCTAAGTCTTCTTACGAACCCGTGAGAAAACAATAAAGCATCTAACACGTGTCAAATTCACCTCAAAGCTTACCAGAACAAGGAAAAATGGAGTTATGACTGCAACACTACAAACAAGTGACTGCTAAAACAACTTGTGCGAGCAGAAACCGTGTGCTTCGCATTGTTGCCAACTCGTACGTTAATGTGACCGCACTGTTCATGATAGTGTGCCGTGAAAAAAAAAGGTTGAAAACAACTACTTTAAAAGAACAATAGATAATCCAATTTTTACAATTTCTGTCCAAATGTATGATAACTCAACAAAGTGATACAAAACAAAATGCCAATATAAACAGAAGTTGGGCAGGAAGATAGCCATCAGGCAAAGCTACTCCCAGCATTCCTGAAACATCTGTAATACGATTAGACTGTGAAAACAATGCGTCTTTGAGATGTGGACGCAAAGCTCGAATCTGTGATTTGTAATCACTGTAACTTCGTTTTCTAAATCGTAGTGGTGATCATGATTAATGAAACCGACTAGTAAATTACGCCCAAAATTGTGGATAAAAATTGAAAATAGAATGTTTAATAAAGCTGCGCGGCTTCAAATATATTGTAACAATCTAATGGATTGCGTATTATATTTGCCACACTTTGGTAGCGTCAAATCTATAACAATTTAAAAAGGTCCCGTAATGATAATAACTACTACTGTGGAACTCACCTTTTTTCCGCCGTTCATTTCAAAAATTCTGCTGAAATCGGCGTTGCCAACTCTTCTTCGTAACTCGAAATAGGTTATGTTTATTATATCAAAATCAATTCTATTTTTAAAACTATCGGAAACCAAACATACAGTATTACAGATAATAATGGTTTAATTATCCATTTCTCAAACCCTTTAGTTGCACAATAATGTTCCAGATTATTTAAGTCAAATTGCTTGGCTTACTTTATTTATTGCCGGTTGGGTATTCTTTTTATCAACCGGTGATAGCAGTAAAACGATGGTCGATTTCATTTAATCTCAGGGCGTGTAAATGTCCTTTTGGCTACAGAAAAAAGTATTGAAACACACAAATAATAATACTATAGCATGTAATATTATAGGTTGTAATTGTACAAGCTTTACAGTAAATAGACAAATATTATATATTTGAAAAAATATGGACGACTATGGTCACAAACTACGTTCCAAAGAATTAGTGTTTCTAGGTTAAGTTGGTTAATACATTATTGAATTAATTTACAGTTTTCGCACAAGAAATAACTAGAATAGTGGTTTTAGTGTTAGTTTCAATTGTTCATTATCAAAATAAGTCCACAATTTTAATTAGTGAGTGTGAAATCAGTGTTATTAGTGTAATTCACTTTGCCTGTCTTCGTTACGTGATAATTCTAATATAGTTTATACTTAGCGACTGTTTCCTCATCTCAGGTCCAGTTAAAATATCTTGGGTATAGTTGGTTTTCCTTTTAGTGATTTATCTACTTCTGTGGTCCGCTTGGATAATGCTTTTTGCATTATTATTAATACACTCTGATGCTATATTCATTAGTTTGTTCGTTTTCTATTATTATTTTTTTTTAATCTCACGTTCTGTAATTTCTTCAGTCTTTACCCATTAATGGTTACTAAAGAACCCCCAAGATTATTTACCTATATTTGTTGTTGCTAGGGTTAAAATAGGAAATTTGATTGCTGGACATGATGAGATATTGTCATTGAAATACATTGTCCTTCTGTATAAAATTGGTCAAATATCTTTAAATTGGTCTAATTCCCTTATACTAACTGTGAATATAAATCTAATAACATCATTGTCTTGCTTTTAACTTGTACAACAATTTGAAACCAAACAAGATTACTTTTAGTTAACAAATAATGATTTTACATTTTTAGCACCTAATTTTCTTAATAATTAATTTTAAACTACTTATTTCGAATACATTTTTGTTGTGCAGACTAGTATCATTAAACCTATTCATATTACATTCATTATTTCACTAAACCTTGCTGTTACACCTTAAAACTTACAATTTTCTAGTTTTTTATATAGGCCTAGCAGCTAACATGTCTGAAAGCCTATACCTACACTTATTCTAACAAATGATATTTATGTTGTTACTTTAAAACATCTTCTACATAAACAAACTAACATAATTACTTAAAATACAACATTTGTTGGTTTCTAAACCTTATAAAAAAATATAATCCTTTACTTACAGACAAAATACATAATTTCCTTGGTCTATCTTTAGTACAACAGATTATGTATTGTCTATTAGTCTTAAAACTTTACACATAACATCATGAACATAAATAATTAAATATTACAATATAGCTTAGCAGTTTTAAACAATAATAATGAACCTAATACTTATAAATGACTTTTGATTATTTTAAAATCATCACATAATAATGCAACTTAATATTTTACATTCATCAGTATTCTCCCCTTGACCTACTGATAATAAACATATTATCTTTATTTATTTGTCACTTTATCACTTCTCACTATTTTAATTCACTTGTAATAATGTTTTTGGGTTCCACATTAATTATACATTTATGATTATTACCATCACTTTAAATCAATTGTAATAATGTTTTTGGTTTTACAATAAATATACCCTTATTTTATTATTATTATTATACTGGTTCATTTACACTTTCTATATCATTTCATTATATGTTTACTTACTACTTATTATATAATTCCATACTCATTAGTTTGTATTTTTAGAAGGTCATTACAAATTATGATTTACTTGGAATATGGTATTTGGCCTCGAATATTCCTTCATCGTTCATTTTATGTTGCATTTATCTTTCCCCATCACCTTACCTAAACATTTGGGCATAGTCAGTCATAGTTAGAGTCTGTCAAATATAGTCATTAGTGTTATGCTACCATTCTTTTATTTTCTACTTGTTTTTTTTATTGTACAGCTTCTCATTCATTTACTCTTGCAAATCTTACATGGTTTTATGTCATACCATTTGTCACGTTACAATATGGAGTTTGTCTGGCAGCCGTAAATTAGTCTACATATAAACTTTTTGGATAAAACTAAAACAAACATGGGGTGTCGTGGGATAGATTCCAGAAGTAAGAATTTCAGTCCCGAGTGGCGAGTAAACTGATTCAACGTCTAAAAGATTTTCCTTATTATATGTATTTGGAGCTAGAGAGATCTTGCTATTAAGAACTAAAATTCAAATAAGAGTAAATGGATAATTAAATGAGACGAGCGCATAGTAGTGGCTGTGTGTATTAATTATAAATTATCCATATTTACAGTGAACGTAAATAGAATCATATCACACATCGTATTATTTTTAGTATATATGTTACTTGCAATGGCCGAATTTGCCCATTGCCCAAAATTTTAACCACAACGCGATGTGAGTAGGCTTAAATTCCATTACGCGTTCTGAGCATTTATTTGTGGAAAATTGATACTTTTCGTTAATGATGGTTCCAATGGCGAATAAAGTTCAAATCCTGAATTCTTGGATTCGGACAAGTAACAATTTTAACCTTTCTAACAACATTTCATTTGACCCAAAATATGCATAGCAATGCCAAAGAGAATTTTTTGAATGGATACTTCGATTGGAAGACAAAATGCTTCCTATTGAACCTAGTGGAATCATTATTAATATTTCCAGAAAATTCATACAAAAGGAAAATCCAGTTGTTAACCATACCTTTGTAATTCACTGGGTGGAAATAATCTGGATGAATATTCAAACACAGCTATTTGTGTGCCCATTGAACGAAAACTGCAACCTAATGAGTCATGGGATGCTGTATTTGCTTCCACAGGATTTTAAAAGACTACTGTGCGGAATTGGTCATCACGAATGACCTATCAGAAAATCGGAACATACCGATAAGTAAATCCCGAGGGAAGACTTTTAGGAAAATTGGAATCTATTACCCTAAGCCCGTTTTCACTCATGGGCAGCTGTGTGTAGCCTTCAGTCGGGTGAAGGCTCCAACGGATGTACAGACATTAACGAAACCAGAGAGCAAGGTGATGATAGTGATACGGCATATACAAAGAGCGTCGTATACACTCAAGTACTGTTACAGAACAACGCAACCAATTATGTTGCTTTTACCACAGAATACTAACTGCACAAAATCGGTACAATTTGTTAGTGAGTTTACTGCAATATTAAATGAAACAATTCTTAATAAAGTTGTTTTTCATTTCATTGAAATGTCTTTAAACATTTTCAAAAATTGGGGTTATTGCCACAAAAAGTTAATCGTATATAAATCGTAAGAAATAAGGAATGCAAAGTAAACATCAGCTTTGAATCTCACCTAAATTTACTGTCAACCGGAAATTAAAATATATTTTAGAATTATTTTGAAAGCGACCAAGTTAGATTACTTCACTGCAACTAGAAGATGAGCAATTTGATGCGGCATCTCGAGAATTCAATAGTCAGTACGTGATGTATTATATACACGAGTCCGATTATTAAATTCCGTGTTCGGTGACTAGTTGTAAGGCTGAGAACAGTAATTTATGATGGCTATTGCTTTAGATCAAATATTCGTAGTTGAACTTGAGCTTCATATTACGTAAAGCTGTAATAATAGTATGGAATTTCGACTGACGATGGAATATTCTGACAAAACTAATTACAAGAAGTATTAGTGAATATACCATGGAAGTATGTTCGAACAAGAGTAATAGCAAAGGTGATGTAAGGACAGAAACATTAAAAATAAAAGCTAGAAAAATGCCATAATATGTAGATTACATAAAAAGCAATTCAATACAAAAGAATTGTATACAAAATTAAAAAAAATAACTTTACAAAAACCATGGTATTATTAAGGCCTAAGCGGACAAAATCAGTATCGTATTAATTATTACAAACCAAGACTAACAATAAAACCTGAATTTACAATGAAACTGCATACCTCAATATAACAACAGTTTATAATTTACAAATTAAGCTCAAAAATAAACATTATAGGTGACTATACATAATTTTTCAAAATATACCCAAAGTAGAACTTATTTACTACGTGCGTTAAATATGCGAAGGTGATTTCTCTGTGGAATACACCGACGAGCTTATTTACTCTGAACAGCATAAAACGTTTCTCGGTAACAAGTATAAATCTATAGTCTGTTAACCATAGATTGCTGGTGGACATACATTATGTGTGTGATTCGTTTGATTTTAAGTAATGCTACACATAATTTTATTCAATTTTATACAGTATTGAATAACGGTATAGAATAAGAACCGTTCATATTGAACCTTCCTGTTATGATTGACTCAATTAATTTTTGGAATGGGAAAGTTGTAGGAAATCCGACATTCTTTTTAGGTGTCCGAACCAATTCAGTCATTTTGTTTATATTGTTTCTATAATGCCAAGTCGATTCCCATCGCTTGTCTTATCTCTACATTTCTCACTCTATATAGTCTTGTTAGTCTACAGCACCTCTGCCAGTAATCCATCTCCATAGCTTGAGATGGATATAGCTCGACAAATTCATACTGTAAATACAAACTGTCTACGATGTATGTCTGAAGAGATATAAAAAATATGCAGGTATGGGTGCTGGATTCAAATTACATTTACTATAATCTTTAATCGTCGATATATGTACATACCACACGGTATGATATAAGAAAATATTTTATTTTTATAGTAAACCTTTTGAAAGCTTGATTTACAATCTTTTTTTAAGTGCAAACAGATATTATAAATAATATCATGCTTTCCAAATAGTAGGCACAACGAGGTTAATCTACTTTCGGATTTTTAGTCAGTAAGACTAAAAATTATTTACAATAGAATAGTCAAAACCGTACATCCTGCAAAATTTACAATTAAACATTTTTTAACTGTGTACATGACTTTCCATTCTACAACAGGATTGGAAAACTGTGTAGTAACATACAGAGGAGTACCCAAAAACACTAAACAGATAGGGACAGCCATTTTGATATAATATATTCATACTCATCATTAAAACCTACACATTGAGAATGAGAGAATTGCAACGAAATATTGTGTGTGTGTGTGTGTGTGTGTGTGTGTGTGTGTGTGTGTGTGTGTGTGTGTGTGTGTGTGTGTGTGTGTGTGTGTGTGTGTGTGTGTGTGTGTGTGTGTGTGCAATACTTTATCAGAAATTCAGAATTATCAGACAATTTTATGTTGTTAATAGAAACGATGCATGGGTATTTTACTGTGTGAGTGAACTAGACGTCATTTGATTATTTTGTAATATTCTTCAGCCGGCAATGAATAGAATCAATAAACATGATCAAATAAGCATTGTATGTGTCTTAACATCAGAGTGGGAAGTCAACTAATATAATGTATTAGATAGTATGCAAAAATAGTGAACAAACACCAATTGTAATTGGACTAAGCTTAATAGACCAACTAAAACGAATTGAAGCTTAATTGCCTCTAAAATGAACACAAAATAACCAATATCATGTCAAGAAAAACTGTACTACCAAGTACATCATCATCTTCACAACACTGCATAGGCAAGGTGCTGGCTGTACCGCCTTCAAAGATCTTCCAGCCATCTCTTCCTGGGTCTACTCACACGCCCGTAACTCTTCTCTTATGGCCTAATTCTTTATACGGTCAAGTTTAGAACACCTACAGCTCCTCTTAACAATGCCATTTTAGAAGCCTCTATTTTACTTTCTTGTTCCTTGGTATAACTTGGAATGCCTCTACAAGTGGCATTTCATTTTTCTTACTAGAGAGAAATAGTAAGAAAATAACTCAAATGATATAAAATGAAATGCATAGCAAATGAAAATGTGCCAGACAATTCGGAAATCTTGCCAACAAGTGTATAATGTGAATTTTCAAAAAAGGAAACTACCTCTATATACATCATTAATTGGTATTTGCAAAAATAAAAATAACGCACATGAAAATAAAAGGTATTGAAAACTGGCACAAAAACGAATCCTAAAAACAAATATAAAACAACTCTATAAATTAAGTAAGAACTACTTACTACAACTTATACTCTATCAACTACTTACTGAATGAACTAGACCTAGTAAATACATTGAATATGGAAAAAGATCATAGAGCAAGCTATAAAAGTAGTATACGTCTATGTAGGTTCCATGAAGCAAAGTTTTAAGCAACTGAGAATTACAAAAAATGCAAATTAAAAATTTAGACATTAGGATTTTAATTAGAAAATTTGTAATAATATAAAAAGTAACTTAGCGAGCACAAGAGTTCAAACATCGAACCAGAGAACTGGCGATAATTTGCAGACGAGTCAGAAAATGTTTTCTACAATTAACAAAGAAGCAGATTGAAGGTAATAAGATCTCAAAATAGAAATGGTAAAAGAACCTTTTAAAAATTAGCTGTATATACCTGGAGCTTTTACAAAAATGCAAACAAATTGTCAAAAATGGAACCTGCAATGAACTGGAAATAGAAGAAACAAATTTTCGGTTAGCTAGATGAGACTGAAAATCTCCCAAAGCAAGTTATCTAAAAGTGTTAATGGCGAAAGTTTAGTATTATACAAGCATGTAGTTATACTACTTATACACCTTTTGTTACTTGTATTTAGTAATTTTGTGAAATATGTAAATTTTCCATCAAACTGAAACTAGAGCTCAGCTTCAGCCATACACAGCATAAGGAGAGAGGATAAACTGTAGCCTTTACATTGGCATACGTAGTCTTACTGCATGACGTAACATCTACTCAAAAATTATATCGGATGATGTGAAACAATTATTGATAATACATTTTTGAATGGACAATGTAGATTCCGTAACGAATCTTCTACCATAGATAATGTCTTTAGGCGTCAACAACTTACGTATTAAAACGAAGAAAGTATAACATCCAAACAACCTGATTTATATCGACCTTCACAAACTCTTCAGTTACATAATTAGTAAAAAGGAATTTTCAGAGTACATAATGAACAAAATTTAATGCTACTCTCAGCTCACACACTTTAAAATAACTAAGGGGAATAAATTCGAATCTTTGAATACAAATGTGAAACAACTTGTTTTTTACCATCAACGTTTCAATGTATAAATTACATTGATTACAGGACTCCTAGGCGTAGCTTCAATAGACATCGAGTTGACGCTGCTTCTGATTACAGTATTTTTGGCAAGTATTAGATGCTGGTCGTCAGGCTGAACTTATAAGAAACAGACATACTACTTCGATCGAAAAGTAACAAATAAAACAGTGAAGATGTGAGCTCTGATTACAGGTGTAAAGGGACGGTGAGAACAAAAATATTTCTAACAGGCGAAAAGTCATAATATTTTTTCCAAATTGAAAACACATATATAGTACATTTGCTTTCACAAGGGACTGACATGGCTGCATGTGGTTACATGTCGTGGCTAAATGGGACTGAAGAGCATTGCTAACGGTAAAAGTAACGTAGGAATATTACAAACGACATTTCTTACACGAAACAAAGGATGCGTAAAGAGGATAGGATAAGAAACAAAACCATATGGATCGAATTCTAAGTGTGGGAAGAATTCATACCTTCTGGGAGTGTAAAAAGTATCTTCATACTAGAAGAATTGGGAAGAATACCTGAACAGAATTTATGATAATAGCACACAAAAAGGTATTAGGTGCTCTAATGGAACCAAAGTAGAGAACATCAGTTGACATGTTAGTCAAGCCGACATGTCCAATCGCATAAAGAAGAAAATGATGATGTGATCGCTCAATTCAATTACAAGTTACAAAAAATTATTTTAATTTATTAAATTCTCAAACTGAATTACTAGTGTTCAAAGTATAAAATTAATCAATAACAATTGAAGAATTAATATTTTTGTGAGGCTGGATTTTAATCCACATCCGCAAGAAATATAAGAAATGTGTTTCGAGGTTTTCAACACTTCGTATAGCAAGCAAACGGAAAATTACATCTAACCGCGGTACGTCTGGAATCCAATAAACTGTCCACGGTGTGCGTAATACAACTCCATTTATCAAATTCCTCATATTTTCCGGCCAACGGGAAACTGGTAATGTCTACGTTTATTAACTTTTACATTGACTGACATAAAAACGTTCTCATCGAATGTATCAACTAACACTAACTTATCGCTGTAGGAAAACAGTAACAAGTTTAATTAATGAATTTTATCGAATAACATAATACTTTAACAATCATACCATAAAAACAGAATAATTTATTGTATACTATTCACAATACCTAAGTGTAAATTTCTATTTAAAATCACTAAATATGTACAATTTATTAAAAATCTGTCGATAAACCTGAATATTATTTGGGTTTTGCACAAATTATAAAAACGAATATTATGTGTCGTTTTCGCACTACAAAAAAAGTTTAGTATACACAACTGTAACGCCACAGTAATCAACGTCACACAAAAAATAATCGATATAAAACAACTCGCAGATAATTGCCTCTTTGTGCATGTTCACGTAGGTCGCAGCCAAAGTTAGAAGTCACGCACGTAGATTCTGTACCACTAAATTTTTCTCATTTTTGGAAGCGATGTCGGTAACGTTGTGGAAAATGCTTTAATATTTTTACCTAATAATATATGCTTTTGATGTTCTATAAGCGATTATTTACCATTAATAATATTTGGAATAGAGAGTGTTTACGTACACATAAGATTAAATTTTTGGGGGAAACTCTTTTCTACTCCTAAATACAAACGTATGATAACGATAAAAGGAGAAAATATGTGTTTCAAACAAGAAAACAGGATTACACCTATACTCTGATGACACGTTAATACGTAATTTAAAAAAAAATATATATAAAAAGGTTCCAGACTGTTATTTACTCCGCAGTGTCATGCCCTTCTTCCATAAAACAAGTAATCGTTTTTAGTAAGATTAATTAAACGATATAACACACACTGCATTGTTGTTGTTGTTGTTAATAATCGTAGAAATTAAAAAATATAATTTTACCTTTCTTTGCTCAGATTTAGTAGTTTCCAAGATGCAACCAATAAATGACATATTAAGTAGGAAGAGAGGTATAAGGTTAACGAATTGTATAGTGTCAGTGTTCTGGAGGCATAAAATAGAAAACAGTACTACGGAGATTGAAGCTACTATAGAAAATAATTAATGGCTACAACAATTTTATAGAATACAATATTTCATTCCACTGTCATACACAGTAGTATGGATGGAATAGTGTTTGTGTCTCTTCAGTTATGTGAACATTAACTGAAAAGTTTGAACTTTATAGAGGCAAATGGTAAGTACTAGGGTGTATCGAAAAATTTTTTTTTTTGAAATCCGGTTACGGCTAGTGCGGATTTTTGGCCAAATGGCATTAATAAAACGTATAAAATATCCCAGCTCGATCAGACAACTCCTTCTGCTGCCGAGTAGAGGTCAAATATTAGAAAAATCACCAAAAAATCACTTTTTTATTGATATATTCAAAAAATCATTTTTGATATTTTTTATATTTTTTGGTGGTTTAAGTCATTGAAATAGCAAGGGAAAAGACTAATAAATACATAAAACATTTTTATTGTTTCTGTGCACCACAAGCCTAAAAACCTAGTGAATATTTCGTAAAAAAGCAATGATTTTCCTGCCTGACAAACGTTACAAAATATGAGCGTTATAATTACTTTATCGCTTTTATTAAAACAAAAAGGTTTTATTATGCGACTAAAAGGAGTTCTGCAGCTCCTCGTTTTTTTCCACTTGCTGAGAACAAGTTTTGGAAATAATCCAGGACTCACCACGTGGAGGTGGCTGCAGGTCGAGTCCCACCCGCGGGGGTTCTTGTTTAGGTACTAGTCTTGTAGGAAGACTTGGTGTCAAATTTCGGCATTTGCTTCCGTGACTTCAGAGTAGCAAAGACGAATTTGTGCCGTTCTTCAGGTCCGCAAACAGCCGATGCAGCCTCAGTGACGAGTTTGACCATTCGTTCAACACTTTGTGTGTGACAAGGAAAGTCTTTTAGGTCCTCATTTGCAAAGGCAGAACTTCTAATATTCTCACGCAGAACTTCAGTACTGATATGCTTTGTCAGTTGTGGCTCCGTTAATTTACAGTTTGACCAATCGATGACTTCTACATATGATGGGGCGTCAAGTCGAATTTCCAGAGGAACAGAAAATTCTCGAACGGCATTGGTTCGACGTAATGTTGTTCTAGCTTTGAGTATTCTTCTCCAACCTAATTGCCTTTTGTCAGCATCAGGATCCGAAATCATTGACAAGAGCAGATTCTCGGGATGGCTAAACCAGGCATTTCTCTTGATGACGGGGTCAATAATCTTTTTAGTAACTTCGTCCAGACAGCGAGAAGACGACATCAACTTCCATAGATGGCGTGGTCCTTCCACGATAGGTGGTTCGATCTTAATTGAAAACCAAATGAATGCGTAGACTTTCATGATGTAGACAACTAGGCGCACAAGATTGTCGGATGGCTTACTAATTGATACATAAAGACGCAATGTTCTATTTGAATGGGTCAACCACCTTGCTTGATGTAGTTTTCCCGGACTTCTGTCTGCTAAACCTTGAGGACAATCTCCTGAAGATATCGCCTTGCAAATATCGAGAAGATACTGTTGATCACTGCTTAGACTGCTGCTTTCTTCCAGCTGCAAATCAGAGATCCAAGGTACTGGAATGGTGTCAAAACGTTTGACGGCGAGAGTTTCACAATTTTGGAGCAATGTTCCAATTGGACCCGCGTAGGTATTTGGTCCTGTACTCTTTCCGTCGAGGGACTGGAATAAGCGTCGAAGTGGAAGTTCGTTGGTGTGGAACATGCATATAACTCTTTGGAGAGCCCTGTTCACAGAATTTTCACAAAGGGACATAGCACCATTCTTGAGGGCAGAGTTTGTTGGGGTACCATCACCGCCAATAACACTGAGATTTGTGAGATCAATGTCCTTTTCGCGGCAATAATTGAGCATTGCTTTTTGAATGCAGTCTCCCGATTCAGAATCTGGAGTGACGTGCCCAAGATACTCTGATCCAGGCTCTTCAGCTAACACTACATGCTCCTCTTTTTTCACAACACGACTAACACTTTTTTTCTTCTTTTCTAAGGTTAAAGTGCGGTCCTGTCTTACGTCAAAATACAAAGCTCTTAATTTTTTTTCTTTGAGAGCTGCATCATTGTCAGCTAAAATGGTTGTCGCCAAAACATTTTTTTGTCTCTGAATTTTGCTGGCATCGATCACATTTTCTTTATTTTCTGAGGTGACCATCCCGACGTCTTCTAGGAGGGAAGAGGCTAAAAGGGCCGCGTGTCTAGTTGATGTCTTAGTCCTGTATACTGCAGTACAAAAGGCGGGTAGTTGCAATCTCATCTGCTGAACAGGTTCCGGCGATGTTTTCAAATATTTTGGTGGCTGGTACTCCTCATCTGAACTTGAGGCCTTGTCTTCCTCCGCTTTTTTTACGTATTCCACTTCTTCTGGATCAAAGCTTTGAGCCGATTGTTCTTGATCCGTCTTCTTAGCTCTTGAACTCTCCCGCTGAAGGTCTCGTCCTAACCTCTTGATCCAAGTTTCCTATAAACATTTTTCTTGTTGTTCTTTGATCTAGAAGAAAAGGCACCTCTAGTACTGTCACTTTTATTTGTTTTTCGCAATTGTAGGCAACAGGATCTGAACACTTACAAAATGCTATAACAAATAAAGTCTTTTTGGCAGACTCTTGAAAATCAGCAATTCGTTGTGCACAAATTTGGAAACCGGTCTTCGCTGACTTTTGCAAGTCACGAACACTATCATGGTACTTCAATATCATTGCAACAAACCGTCTGACACTGAGAATTGCTTCGCCGCTGATTGAGGCGTAATCCCAAATTTCTACACCCTTACTGTCGACGATAGAAGATAAATCTTTTGTTGCAGGCTCCTTCCGGGATCCCAAAATTCTCATTTTTTTCTTCTCGTTCTCATACGTATTGTCTCAACACATCTTCAACGGTCGGTAGCTGTGTTAGGCCGAATTCCTTAGGTGTCCCAATTATGTTATTGCTAACGTCAGACCGTAACAAACTTGTCGAAGCCATAACTTCAGTGTAACTGTCACCCTCTTACGAATAAAGGGCACTTAACACAACTACAACACTGTCCTCACTTCTACACACAGCACTTCACACGAAAACACAATTATTTTCAGTCGAAAATCACTGCAGCACTAAGAAAAAACTCGAGCAGCAACAAGCGCGTTCGACGCAGCCGGTTGACAGGCGACTGACACGATTGAACCTGTCCGCTGGGCGAGTCGAAATGACGCGGCGCTTGTAGAGGGGCGGGCGGGAGGCGACTTAGTGCCATAAGCAGATGCAGAAGAGATTGCGAGCAAATTATTTATATTATTACTGCTCATACAACTTAGCATTAAAGGGTTTCGTTCGTTATTCAAGAGGCTTCAATATTTTTATATTAATATTTAATTGTACGTCACGCCGGAAAATCGGTGCTTTTTTACGAAATATTCACTAGGTTTTTAGGCTTGTGGTGCACAGAAAGAGCCCTAATAAAAATGTTTTATGTATTTATTAGTCTTTTCCCTTGCTATTTAAATGACTTAAACCACCAAAAAATATAAAAAATATCAAAAATGATTTTTTGAAGATATCAATAAAAAAGTGATTTGTTGGTGATTTTTCTAATATTTGACCTCTACTCGGCAGCAGAAGGAGTTGTCTGATCGAGCTGGGATTTTTTATACATTTTATTAATGCCATTTGGCCAAAAATCCGCAATAGCCGTAACCGGATTTCGAAAAAAATGTTTTTTCGATACACCCTAGTAAGTACTCAATACTGTAGAAAATTATTATATGCAATACGAGATTCATGTGATTACTGTTACCACATTTTCATTAATTTTACAAAATGTTTATCGGTGTGTCCACCATTTTCAAACATTTTTATGTATTTTGTTTATTAGAAATGTAATAATTAAAAAACAATTAGTCTAATTGCTTAAAACGTCGTATAGAAAATGTATTGAAATGGTCATGATTAATGCGTTATATGTTAAGTGTAGGTTAAACCAAAATGAACAACCAGAACCAGATACTTGACAAATACATTTATATGTACTACAGTTCAGGGATGTTTCAAAGTTCTTGATCATTCACATTTGTCTTAACTTTTTATGCTTCACTTAACGTTTCAGTATCTTTATCACTTTTATCTTTAAAAACGTATGTCTTTGCTGCTTCAAACGTTCATTCGGTACGTTGTAAACTAGAGAAGATGATTTCGATCACCGTCCCGTCCATCAAAAATAAAACTGACGCAGTCTGTCCGGAAAAAGTTCAATATATCCCCCTGCGAAGACGTAAAAGAATAAAATTGTAAATTTTCTTATCTATTTATAATTGTGCTATATTTATATAAACAGTAAATGACAATATGCTAATTACACTCTCTTACATAATGACACAAGCTACATTACATTAAATTATTAGCTTAATGGGAACGATATCCACAAACCCTAAAATTTTAAATACATTGCTTACTTCTTTCTAAGGTTTCTCTATGTTACCTTTTGGCAATAATATTGTGTTACGTGAGGTATAATTCGACGTGAACATCGAAAACATTCAGAATGATCCTTTTTCGGGAAACCCGTTAGGCCTACTTGGTGACTTCACTTAATCAGTAGGTTCAATTTAGGTTCTTAACCTTTAATATGTTGTCATATGGATATTTTTGTTTCAGCGAACACTGTTTTCAAAACGTTCCGAACTGATTAACATATAATGTAACTTAATAAATTTTACGCGCTTTGGGCCCGCGCGTCGCACAAAACTTTTTTCCGATACCTACTTAAACAAATGACTTATAATTTCCAGTCAAACATATTAATATTAACAACATCAACATATTGTTGTCAAACATATCAATGGTCTATTTATCAGGAGACCACTATCATAACTTGCAGGTATTTCTTTAATTTCTGTTTTAGTAATTTCGCTTTCAGATGTATCGAACTATTCGTATCATGTCGGTGTACTGTCATGATACTCGGTAACAGCTATTTGGCTACATATTTTGATTACCAGTAGGAAATTTTGCACGACGTCCTCCGGATATTGTGTTGTGTAAGTCTCTCCACAATGAAATAGCTATCGTTAGGTAAAGTGAAAAAATTACAAAAATAAACTCAGCTTCGTAAGACAATATATGGATGCTTTATTAGCTGTTAAATAGTGAATATAATGCTGCCATTTTATGTTGTGGTGGAAGATCGGAATGGTTAGGTATAATAATATTAGTGGAGATTGGTTTTCTTTATATTGCATATTATAGATGGATATTGTTTCTTGTGTACAAAATGGATATTGTTTAACAGAATGTACAAAATACACTTAAACAAACAGAAAACAGGCAAAGAATGAAATTCTTGGATTTCGTTGTCCATGACGTGTCCGTTACTTAACTAAATATAATTAATTAACTATCGACTCGGAACACAAAGATTTTATGGGTAAAAACGTAAAAGTTCTACTTTAGAGCTTGAACCAGTTTTCGCTTTTAAAAAGCTTCTACAGAGACTGCCGCTGGGAGCACTGTCCGTCTTGTTCTTGGCGACGGTATCGACTTTTGAAAGATCGATTTTGTGTGTGTAGGATGTGATATGTTTGAATAATGCGTGTGATTTGAATTGTGTCTGTTCGTTTTGGATGTCGGTTTCTTTTGTTTTAATTTGTTTGTATATTCCAAGTTGTTCAAGAGTCTCTAGTTTTCGACCCTTTGTGTGTACGTGTAGAATGTCCATGTTAACGTCGATATTTTTGTATGTGTGGTTTTCTTCAATGAGGTGGTTGGAAAGGTTGATTCTGTAGTGGAGTGTAGTGCCTTTGTGTGTTCAGTGTATCTTTGAAGCTACGTCCTGTCTGGCCTATGTAGAATTTGTTGCAATCTGAGCAGTTCAGTTTGTAAACACCAGGTAGATCGAATTTATTTTGTGCTTTGTTTGTGTGTTTCGATAGTGTGTGTTCTGTTTTGTTTTTAGTTTTGTATGCGAATCTGTATCCTGATTTTTTGAATTCGTGGGCTATTTTTTCAGTTTGGTTATTGATGTATGTTAGTGTTATGAATTTGTTGTTTTCTGTCTTTGTCTGTTGTTTGTTTTGTGTTTTGTGTAGGAGTTTGTTGACTATTGTTCTGTTGTATCCATTGGATTCTGCTAGATATTTTATCGTGTTTAGTTCGTCTTTTTAGTCTTTTTCAGAAAACCCACTACAACTAACATAGTAATACAAGTAGTAATAAAATGGGAACGAGAGGACAAGGTCATCCCCCCTCCCCCTCCCCACAATGTTATCAAAACAAACATACGTCATCAGGTCATCGTCCCCCTTGTAAACAAACACACGTCATCAGGTCATCGTCCCCTTGTAAACAAACATACGTCATCAGGTCATCGTCCCCTTGTAAACAAACATACGTCATCAGGTCATCGTCCCCTTGTAAACAAACATACGTCACCGGGGGGGGGGGTCATCATCCCCCCTCCCGCCTGACATCATCGGTTCAACGTATCAACATATACGTCAAGTATCGTGTACGTCATCGCATCATAAACGTAACGTATACGTTGAGTAACGTATACGTCATCGCACGGTTGTATTATCTTGAAAATATGATTTAGTCGACTGCGGTAAAATAGCTTCCTATAATATCAGGTATTAAGTGTACCTCCTTCGTAGGTTCAATTCCCCCATTCGACTAATTCATATTTTTTTATTTATTTATTTTTTTTTTATTTTTTATTTTTTTAAGAAATGATTTAGATTTTCTCATCGGTTTAGTTGAGCAGTAACACCACATCGAGATGGATCGATCATCGTGTTTAACAGCAGCGAAGTTATTAAAAGATTTTTTCGAAAACGAAGGTTTTGATTTTATAGAAGATTCGTGTGATATTGTGTGTAATAATAAATGTGGTTTTGTAACGAAAACATATCATACTATAACACATATTCAGTTTATTCACAAACTTTTACACCCGAAATGTAAAAATGTTCGTTATATACCATACAAATACGAAAACTTTGCCAAATCAAAAGAATCTATTGAAAATTATTCAGAAGCGAAAAAGTGTGTTGCTATAACTGAAGAAATGATGGTGACTACATTTTATTCTTGGCCAAAACGTGCACCATCAGTTGATAAACTTGTGTCAGCCGGATTTTTTTATACAGGAACCAGTGATGAGGTTATGTGTGTAGAGTGTAAAGTTCTTCTATATGATTGGAACTCTAACGACGATCCGTGGATTGAACATGAAAAAGCGTCGCCGAATTGTTTATTAGTTAAATTATACAATAAACAGTTTTAGATAAAAAACAGCGTCATTATTTATAATAAGAATTGGAAAGACAGTTGTAATTACTCAACCATGAAGTAGAGACGGAACTACAAGATGACTAACGATAATTGCGTACTTCACCTTTATCAAGTCACGCGCTCAGAGTTGCAATTGATTACATACGGAAACTGGTTTGAAAATAATGGGTTTTGCTATTTCTCCTTCTTAACAACATTGCACAGCATATCTACACACGGAACGGAAATTAATTATGTTATTTTTGTTATTTCCTTTTCCTGATGACATTGACAGTTTTACTATATAACATGAAACTATTGTTAACTCAATCACAGTTACTTCTAACGAAGAATAAGCTACTTTAACTATGTGTGATAAAACTGAGAAGCGAGTTTTTTATTTAGACGGTACAGCCGCCTGCTTTAAGTCTAGCATCTTATCTAGGCTTAATGAAGAAGGCGTTTGTTATACATCTTCGTCGGATTTAACAGATTTGAGAGAGTCGTTTCCAGCGCTATATACACGTAAGGATGGTGTACAGTTTAATACTATTGCATGGTATAGTATGTATCAAACTCAATTATTTTTGGATGGGAAAATGGGTGCAGAATATACAGTAATGTGTTGTGACAGGTCACCATTGGCATCGTTCGTTTACGGCATCATCAATAAGAAGGATAATAAATTAACTGATAAGGAGCTGGTAGAAATTATTCCTCATTGGATTATAGATTATTTTAAATCGACAAATGCGATGTTTTTAATCGATTCAGATATTAAAGCTGTTAAAGAACGATTAGTAAAAAGGGGTGGGTTTGATGTTCATTTAGCGACGAACGAATATTTCTTATTACAAAATAATTATTTTAGGACTATCGCAGAATTATGTGATATTCCAATTATAGATATAAAGGGGAGAGATTTTTTAGAACTGTACGAATATATCAAATCTTGGATATCAAATAAAATTAAATTTAAAAATACGGTATGATAATATTATGATATCTATTTATTCACCTAACAATACAGGTGATACATATAAATCACTGTGTATCTTTCACAGGAAATCAATCTCTAGAAATATTGATATGAATGGTTGTAAATGTAAGAATATATTTGATTGTAAAAACAATTAGAAAAAAGATGATTTTATATAATTATATTAATGTGAGTGTCGTATACACTGATTGTTAAATCTGTTTAATGTAAAATGTAAGGAAAGATATAACTAAAAAATAAAATGTATAATTTCAATACAGTTGTACTTTTTTTTCTCCTTCACAACTAGTTACAAGTGAGAGAGGTTGGGTATAAATATAAAATAGAAGTTTTTTTTAATTAATTTTATTTATACATAAATACAATTATTTAGTGAAACTTTTTAATAATTCCACTAGTTTATAAATTAATCGGTTACTTACACA
This sequence comes from Magicicada septendecula, assembly GCA_034769895.1. Classification (NCBI taxonomy): domain Eukaryota; kingdom Metazoa; phylum Arthropoda; class Insecta; order Hemiptera; family Cicadidae; genus Magicicada; species Magicicada septendecula. The sequence goes on along the minus strand of CM068367.1, from coordinate 307,324,205 downwards.
ATTTATTCCAAATAAATTTAAATCATATTTTTCAGTTTGTTCAACAACATTTTTAAATTCGTTATATTTGTACACATAACCATCTTTAAAGAAGTAAAGAAATCCGTCAATGAATCTAAATACGGAATCAATATTTTTTGGAACACCAGGAAAGTCGTCGTATGTATATCCATGTTTTTTAACTGAGAAAGAACATTCATCCAGTTCAATATAATATTCATCATTATAAAATATAAAAGTACGTCCTGTATATGTGTTAACAGCTCCATTTATTTTGGTTGTCGAATCAAAACCAATACTAGTTGTTGAAACAGGAAAATTATTAACTAAACGTAATGATTTTATATCAAACATATAAATATTATTATCAACAAATATTACAACCTCTCCCGACGGTCTCTGGTACATCGCTGATATATTAGCAAAATTCGGCGGTATAAACTTTAACCATTTTGTAATATTTTGAGATTTTCCATAGGATTTTTCTCTAATATTAAACATCCAAAATAGTTTATTCTGCAAAATATATAGATGATTGTTGATTACTAGAAATAAATGGGATCCATTAACTTTGCAAATATCAAAATGTGAATCTATCTCTGTTTTTTTATGAAGCGGTGGTTTTACAGTTGTAGAAGATGTTGTAGCTTTCGTAGTTGGAGTAACTGATGGAACCGGTGAGGGTGGAGGTAATGATGGTGGTAATCCGTATAAGCGTTGTATACCCTGTACATCATCCTTTCCTAATTCAATATTTTGACCATTATTCAATATGTAGAATGGAAACATAATTGAAGTATTATCGCTCGAATGCCCGAGCCCCAACGCATGACCAATTTCGTGTGTTAAAACGGATAATAAACTAATTTCATCACCAGCTAAATTTGAATCGTTGTTATAATACCATTTTTCTTCAAAATCCAAATGAATTTCAACATGTGCACGGTGGGGGAGAGGATAGAAGGCATGACCAAGTACTCCTCCTCTACCATCAAAATTTTTATCACAAAATGAAGACGAATTTTTTATACAACGATGGTGAGACCATCGAAACGAGATAAGTATGTCAGGTTTCTGTTGATCTCGATAAAATTTTAACGCTGAGTGTTTCTCCCATATATGGAAAGCTTCTGTCGTAAGTTCAATAATATTTTTTATGGGAGATATAAAATCCCAGCTTAATATTCTTTTATTCCACCTCGATGTTGCACGAAATTCTCCTAGATCTTTATTTCCACATCTCGGTTTCTTAATTAGATTTAACGTTTCATTGTTTAATTTACCATCATTCGGTAAACCAAAGTATTCTTGAAATATTGTAAGGTATGAGGATAGAGACGACTCGTTTAACACAGAAAGTTCATCAACATTGTTTATATATCCAAAATTTGAAAGATAATTAGTAATATAGTACAAGTCGGTCTCGTTCTCGGGCCGAACACTGGAAATAGCAATTAAAAGAGGTATTAGAGTTTTAACTAACCACATTCTGATATCTCTACTGAACACATCAGCTTTCTGTAGTTTAATATATAGAAGATATTGCATCATTTTATTTTTTGGAGAGGGGGAAATATATTTGTAAAAATTTTCGGTTTTAATATTAACTCAATTCTGTTGTTAAAAATAATAATTGAATAAATCATGCTTTGAAATTTTTTTAATTGTATTACATCTGTAATTTGAATCTAAATTATTGTATGAATCATTCAATATATTAAATTCCAAATTTAAATACTCTAAATTTAGATTGAATAATTTTTGATTAAAATTTATAGATCTAGGAAATGAAATGAATACATTTACATTTTCTTTAATTTTATTAACAAAACCATAATCTTTCTCATTTATAAGAGATTTTAGATATTCCATCCATTTGGTATGACCCACATCATCTTTCATGTTAAACATTTTTTTAAATTTTAATCGCATGATGTATTCAACTAAGGCCAGTGTATGTAGTGAAGTGTGTTTATACCACCTTCTAAACCTAAAACATACGAAACAATATAAACACACTTCACTACATACACTGGCCTTAGTTGAATACATCATGCGATTAAAATTTAAAAAAATGTTTAACATGAAAGATGATGTGGGTCATACCAAATGGATGGAATATCTAAAATCTCTTATAAATGAGAAAGATTATTGTTTTGTTAATAAAATTAAAGGAAATGTAAATGTATTCATTACATTTCCTAGATCTATAAATTTTAATCAAAAATTACTCAATCTAAATTTAGAGTATTTAAATTTGGAATTTAATATATTGAATGATTCATACAATAATTTAGATTCAAATTACAGATGTAATACAATTAAAAAAATTTCAAAGCATGATTTATTCAATTATTATTTTTAACAACAGAATTGAGTTAATATTAAAACCGAAAATTTTTACAAATATATTTCCCCCTCTCCAAAAAATAAAATGATGCAATATCTTCTATATATTAAACTACAGAAAGCTGATGTGTTCAGTAGAGATATCAGAATGTGGTTAGTTAAAACTCTAATACCTCTTTTAATTGCTATTTCCAGTGTTCGGCCCGAGAACGAGACCGACTTGTACTATATTACTAATTATCTTTCAAATTTTGGATATATAAACAATGTTGATGAACTTTCTGTGTTAAACGAGTCGTCTCTATCCTCATACCTTACAATATTTCAAGAATACTTTGGTTTACCGAATGATGGTAAATTAAACAATGAAACGTTAAATCTAATTAAGAAACCGAGATGTGGAAATAAAGATCTAGGAGAATTTCGTGCAACATCGAGGTGGAATAAAAGAATATTAAGCTGGGATTTTATATCTCCCATAAAAAATATTATTGAACTTACGACAGAAGCTTTCCATATATGGGAGAAACACTCAGCGTTAAAATTTTATCGAGATCAACAGAAACCTGACATACTTATCTCGTTTCGATGGTCTCACCATCGTTGTATAAAAAATTCGTCTTCATTTTGTGATAAAAATTTTGATGGTAGAGGAGGAGTACTTGGTCATGCCTTCTATCCTCTCCCCCACCGTGCACATGTTGAAATTCATTTGGATTTTGAAGAAAAATGGTATTATAACAACGATTCAAATTTAGCTGGTGATGAAATTAGTTTATTATCCGTTTTAACACACGAAATTGGTCATGCGTTGGGGCTCGGGCATTCGAGCGATAATACTTCAATTATGTTTCCATTCTACATATTGAATAATGGTCAAAATATTGAATTAGGAAAGGATGATGTACAGGGTATACAACGCTTATACGGATTACCACCATCATTACCTCCACCCTCACCGGTTCCATCAGTTACTCCAACTACGAAAGCTACAACATCTTCTACAACTGTAAAACCACCGCTTCATAAAAAAACAGAGATAGATTCACAATTTGATATTTGCAAAGTTAATGGATCCCATTTATTTCTAGTAATCAACAATCATCTATATATTTTGCAGAATAAACTATTTTGGATGTTTAATATTAGAGAAAAATCCTATGCAAAATCTCAAAATATTACAAAATGGTTAAAGTTTATACCGCCGAATTTTGCTAATATATCAGCGATGTACCAGAGACCGTCGGGAGAGGTTGTAATATTTGTTGATAATAATATTTATATGTTTGATATAAAATCATTACGTTTAGTTAATAATTTTCCTGTTTCAACAACTAGTATTGGTTTTGATTCGACAACCAAAATAAATGGAGCTGTTAACACATATACAGGACGTACTTTTATATTTTATAATGATGAATATTATATTGAACTGGATGAATGTTCTTTCTCAGTTAAAAAAACATGGATATACATACGACGACTTTCCTGGTGTTCCAAAAAATATTGATTCCGTATTTAGATTCATTGACGGATTTCTTTACTTCTTTAAAGATGGTTATGTGTACAAATATAACGAATTTAAAAATGTTGTTGAACAAACTGAAAAATATGATTTAAATTTATTTGGAATAAATTGTGTAAGTAACCGATTAATTTATAAACTAGTGGAATTATTAAAAAGTTTCACTAAATAATTGTATTTATGTATAAATAAAATTAATTAAAAAAAACTTCTATTTTATATTTATACCCAACCTCTCTCACTTGTAACTAGTTGTGAAGGAGAAAAAAAAGTACAACTGTATTGAAATTATACATTTTATTTTTTAGTTATATCTTTCCTTACATTTTACATTAAACAGATTTAACAATCAGTGTATACGACACTCACATTAATATAATTATATAAAATCATCTTTTTTCTAATTGTTTTTACAATCAAATATATTCTTACATTTACAACCATTCATATCAATATTTCTAGAGATTGATTTCCTGTGAAAGATACACAGTGATTTATATGTATCACCTGTATTGTTAGGTGAATAAATAGATATCATAATATTATCATACCGTATTTTTAAATTTAATTTTATTTGATATCCAAGATTTGATATATTCGTACAGTTCTAAAAAATCTCTCCCCTTTATATCTATAATTGGAATATCACATAATTCTGCGATAGTCCTAAAATAATTATTTTGTAATAAGAAATATTCGTTCGTCGCTAAATGAACATCAAACCCACCCCTTTTTACTAATCGTTCTTTAACAGCTTTAATATCTGAATCGATTAAAAACATCGCATTTGTCGATTTAAAATAATCTATAATCCAATGAGGAATAATTTCTACCAGCTCCTTATCAGTTAATTTATTATCCTTCTTATTGATGATGCCGTAAACGAACGATGCCAATGGTGACCTGTCACAACACATTACTGTATATTCTGCACCCATTTTCCCATCCAAAAATAATTGAGTTTGATACATACTATACCATGCAATAGTATTAAACTGTACACCATCCTTACGTGTATATAGCGCTGGAAACGACTCTCTCAAATCTGTTAAATCCGACGAAGATGTATAACAAACGCCTTCTTCATTAAGCCTAGATAAGATGCTAGACTTAAAGCAGGCGGCTGTACCGTCTAAATAAAAAACTCGCTTCTCAGTTTTATCACACATAGTTAAAGTAGCTTATTCTTCGTTAGAAGTAACTGTGATTGAGTTAACAATAGTTTCATGTTATATAGTAAAACTGTCAATGTCATCAGGAAAAGGAAATAACAAAAATAACATAATTAATTTCCGTTCCGTGTGTAGATATGCTGTGCAATGTTGTTAAGAAGGAGAAATAGCAAAACCCATTATTTTCAAACCAGTTTCCGTATGTAATCAATTGCAACTCTGAGCGCGTGACTTGATAAAGGTGAAGTACGCAATTATCGTTAGTCATCTTGTAGTTCCGTCTCTACTTCATGGTTGAGTAATTACAACTGTCTTTCCAATTCTTATTATAAATAATGACGCTGTTTTTTATCTAAAACTGTTTATTGTATAATTTAACTAATAAACAATTCGGCGACGCTTTTTCATGTTCAATCCACGGATCGTCGTTAGAGTTCCAATCATATAGAAGAACTTTACACTCTACACACATAACCTCATCACTGGTTCCTGTATAAAAAAATCCGGCTGACACAAGTTTATCAACTGATGGTGCACGTTTTGGCCAAGAATAAAATGTAGTCACCATCATTTCTTCAGTTATAGCAACACACTTTTTCGCTTCTGAATAATTTTCAATAGATTCTTTTGATTTGGCAAAGTTTTCGTATTTGTATGGTATATAACGAACATTTTTACATTTCGGGTGTAAAAGTTTGTGAATAAACTGAATATGTGTTATAGTATGATATGTTTTCGTTACAAAACCACATTTATTATTACACACAATATCACACGAATCTTCTATAAAATCAAAACCTTCGTTTTCGAAAAAATCTTTTAATAACTTCGCTGCTGTTAAACACGATGATCGATCCATCTCGATGTGGTGTTACTGCTCAACTAAACCGATGAGAAAATCTAAATCATTTCTTAAAAAAATAAAAAAAATAAAAAAATAAAAAAATAAAAAAATATGAATTAGTCGAATGGGGGAATTGAACCTACGAAGGAGGTACACTTAATACCTGATATTATAGGAAGCTATTTTACCGCAGTCGACTAAATCATATTTTCAAGATAATACAACCGTGCGATGACGTATACGTTACTCAACGTATACGTTACGTTTATGATGCGATGACGTACACGATACTTGACGTATATGTTGATACGTTGAACCGATGATGTCAGGCGGGAGGGGGGATGATGACCCCCCCCCGGTGACGTATGTTTGTTTACAAGGGGACGATGACCTGATGACGTATGTTTGTTTACAAGGGGACGATGACCTGATGACGTATGTTTGTTTACAAGGGGACGATGACCTGATGACGTGTGTTTGTTTACAAGGGGGACGATGACCTGATGACGTATGTTTGTTTTGATAACATTGTGGGGAGGGGGAGGGGGGATGACCTTGTCCTCTCGTTCCCATTTTATTACTACTAATACACAACTCCTCCAATCACCCAATACAACATAAACTAGCTCCCTTCAGAACTATGATGCATAGACTTAACAACATCCCACTAGATGAAAATCTCAATGTTTCCTTCGAATGGATTAAAGGAGGAACTGTTCTGTTTTACACACGCCTTTTCACTACTGAAACACATTAGGAATGTTTATATGCAACGTCAAACCTTTAAGTCTTAAAAATGAATTAAAAAAGTTCCGTACAATATACCCTGGAAGTATGAAGAGGGTTGTACAAGAACACGAGAGTAATATTAAATAAGTTAATATTACGGAGTCAAAGATGACCAAGGACTTATGGGAAAAACCAGCATAGAATTCTTTAGAAGAAAGCAAAAACTTTGAACAGTGACCATAAATTTTATTGTTAGAACTCACAAGGTTAGCCTTATATATATTTTTTCAACTGAGAAACCCATGAGAGAAGCTAGTAAAGACCTTCCACGCACGTAAATTCCAACAATCAAGGAACACCTTTCTCATAAATAAGAGTTGGGTGTGGCTTTAAGAAAGCGGCACTTGTACTTTTCCCTTAGGCAAGTATAAATGGCGGCCAATTGGCGTTTGAATCGTTGCGGTGTTTGTCATTGTGAGTTCACTTCCTGTACTGTTGCACAACAACAACTTAAGAAAGAAAGCCTTTGCAGTATTATTTTTCTCTTTATGCATATGATATGGTTTAATCTTAGTTTTATGATGTAGATATTGATGACATTTTAGTAGTAGCTTACTTGGTTTCTGTTTGTTTTTTTATTGTCTGTTTGGGGTATATTTGATTCTGATATACTGTTTTTTTCCAAGTATGGTAGATTAATTTTCATTTAAGTTTTATTTTCAAACTCTCTACAACAGCTTCGCAGAGCCTACTGTGATTATGTCAGTGAGTATGGATATCTCACTGTGTAGCAACAAATGCAACTTAAATTAATATGAAGACTGTTTGCAGACTTAGCAATGAGAACGTTGGTTTGATTTTTATTAAGCTATTATTATTGGATGGATTTCAACATATTGTCCTACGAGAAGCGTGTACTCTTATGTACCAAATCGACAAAAAAAAAACTGTGTATTTATAATTACTCTTATATTATTATTAGAACAATACGCAGGAATAATTAGAACAATGGTATTGCGAAAAATGCGGATAAAAGTCCGTCAAGTTTGAAATGTTGACGGTAGAAGATGATTGATGTTACGGGGAAGACGGAATACTGACAGATTCCATTCGTTCTAGAAACTAATTATTTTTGGGATTATTTTGTCCGACTGAGAAAGATAATTTGAAAGGTATCTTCCCACAGACATGATGAAATAAAAGTAGTTTATCTGTTCCTGGAACCTGAGTTTTATAATTATCTTTCTCGTGTACTGTAAAGGGCAACAAACAACTCGCACTGACAATGTGCGATCAAACTGAATACAAGAATTTCTCTGTTTGCAACGATAGCACAGTAAAGATTATAAAGTTAATTAAACTCCTGTAATCTTTCTCGACACAAGGAAGCAAGAAATTTTTAACAGTTGAAACGTAACAAATAATTATAATTTGTTGATAAATTTAAATAACTGATGGACACAATTTATAACAACTATTATTTTTGGAACCTTAGGAACATATCGTTACGTATTTGCAACACTTTTTCGTTTCCCTAATAATCCTATGGAACATAATAGTTACAGTAGATATAATTTGTAAATATCTCGTCCTTAACCTCAGGGGCAGGTAGCACATATATTAAAAACAACAAAAATTGTATACGCGCAACCAGTTAATACAATTTTATTATTTTCCGTAAACTAATATAACACTTAATGAATTTGCAGTAAAACTACGAATTTTTAGTTGTTTATTTCAGTATGACTATTTCTCTCTTCATCCGCCAGCTTGTAAAGACTGCAGATAATGGCCGACGTTAAAACTGACGCCAAGTTGGTATTCCTTTTCTAATTAAAGTTTAATCGTGAATGTTTATTTTACACAGTTTATTTTTAAAGTGTATTATTTTCAACTAATCTAATTTGGTGTATTTCATTGTGTAAATTGTTTGCCTTATTTTTTTTAGTTAGATATGCAACTTGAATTAAAGATTTGTTTTGATGTTCAAGTTAGTTTTATACTCTTACACTTAAAATTATGTTTTCTTAACTGTTACCTATACTTTTATAAAACCAAGATCAATAGAAGGTTTGACACCTCTGTTTCTGTTCACTTCAAATTTTATATAATGCTGCCTTTTGAGGATAATTTGGACGTTTTGTTTAAATAATTGGTGAGCGTGTATATTGTAACAATCTTTTTTCATATCTCTTAATTACTTGTATGGGTTAAAAGCCACACGTTGGTTGCGTCAATTTTGTAATATAACGAGATTTTTCTTCAATTAAGCCCCAAGTTGCTGGCGCCAATTTTGTAAGACGACTGAATTTTTCTCACAAGTATTTATAAATCTGTCGTATAATTCCTAATCACAAATTGTTTCTTCTTTATTTTAATGATAGTTTTTTCTTTTTCTTAATTTTTTCCCCCCGATTTATTCGCCAAATTGTTTTGTCATTAAAACAATTAAAATTACTCACTTTATTTATTTATTCTTTCTGTCTTCATTGGTTTTAGTCGACTTACCTTTTATTTATAATTCAATTCGAATTCCGTTCCTAAAAATAATTGTTACCAACCTCTCTTTTGTGATAAAAAAATTCACATTTGGCTGTATGAAGAAATAAAATATTGTTAACATAGAAATAAATTAACCATACAATTAAAAATCTTCAATACTGGTTTTATTGGTTTTTGATTGCGTTTTTTTCCTTTAAAACAATCAAATAAATTTATAATAATATATTTGCTCCAGCTATGATGTTTAAATTCTCAACGGTTGGCAATAAGGCTCAGGTTTTCAGAGTTTAATATTATACAATTTTTGGTTACTAAAATTATATTTGTTAGGTCCTTTGGACTACAGAAATTTAACAAAAACGCCCTTTAAGAAGTACAAAACTTCACATAAACAGCAATTAAGTATTGCATAAGTTATTAACAATTTAAATTTAAGGTTATAATATTTTGTTCAACAACAGTCTGTGCTTGTAGGTTAAGTGTGTCCTGATTAATATTACACTTCCAATAAGTTTATCACCATAGATTAATAATTTAATAGTGTGATAAATTAATTACTACAAGTTCTTTATCAAGCGAATATTGAAATATAATTTATGTGTGATTGAAAATGTTTAAAAGTGTATTATAGTTTATTATACTGATTAGTTTTTATGATTTGATATTATACTTAGCACTTTCCTTCAATTATTAGGTTTAACTCATAATTCACTGTTTATGCAATTATTCTTCTATTTTTATCTGATTTCACTTTCAATTTCTTTCTTGTTATATTATTATTCTTCATAACATTATTTCATTTCCATGCAATACGATTTTTTATTTTATCTGGTTGTATGGAAGTTTTAATCGTTTCTTCTCTGAATCCAATAATGAACTAACTATATTTTCATGTAAATTTTCGGTTGTCAAGGCAAAAGGTATATAATTCTCATTGGTTGAAAATGTTTTACATTATTAAACATGGCTACTGTTATTGATACAAACTTAACAAACATCTTTAAATTAGTATAACCTTTTTACACTATTTTTAATCTTAAAGATAATAACATCATTGTTTTGCTTTCTTTACATAAATTATTTTGAAATCAAACATGAATGGTTTCTGTCCAGTACTTTCAAAGTTACAATTTCGACAATTTTGTTTTCTATCATTAATTAATTGAAAACTAATTCTTTTGTATACATTTTGTTTCTCTGAAATTATATAATCAAACGTAGTATGATAATATACATTGTACCCTTAATTTCTACTGTTTTAATATCTCATTTTCTAAAGTTCTTAATGTTACTATAGGGTTTTAAGGCCTAGTTTTTCTGACGTTCTTTATACATTTGTTATAATATATTCCTTTGTTTTTATTAACCTTACAATGCAAATACAATGAACTAAATCAACTAATAGACAACATTTGATTATTCATAATTATTTTCAAACATAATATAACATTTTATACAAATGCCATTTTTCAATACATAACATACACTCTTTATCCTACTAATAATCATTCATTAATCATTTTTTTTACTTTTATATTGTTTTTCGTATTTCACAGTATATCTTATCCCTTCTTTTATTAAGTATTAGTTACTCTTAAAATTATATTTTGTTTCTACTACTGACTTCCAGTTAGTGTAACATTCATGGTTTCTATACATGAATATTAACTAACCAGTATTCATTCATATTTAATGGTAAGTTCCCTTTAAACTTACCATTAAATATTTTACATTTATAATAGTTTTATTCTTTTATATTCTATTAACATGACTGTCATTAGCATTAACTAGTTTACCTCTATATCCCTAGAGTTTTACATTGAACGATTATTATTTTCTAATTCAGATTTTTTTTATCTACAGCTTTGTACTTACACTTTTGTTTATCATATTCTTATTATGTGAAAAGACGTTGAGGAATAATCATAATGTTAAATATGTTTCTCACTCACACCACCAATAAATGGGCATTGTCGTAGTCATAGTCATTGTATAGTCCACTTGTTGCTATTGAACCTATTTTTTAAATTCTGTCCATCAGTTCTTTCGTAGTTTCTAATGGTAATTGTTTTATCGTTCTGCTACCTTATGTCATGTTACAATATAAAGAACATGCATGTTGTGAGTTAGTGGAGTAAACCAAATCAGTAGCGCGCTAGCATACGACTCGTCAGTAAAATTTTATTTTTATGACCGTTTTAATGGTGCGAGTTATTAAAATGTTTACGCATGACTGAATAAACATAGTGAGCCTACAATCAACATGTGTGGACTGCCGAATTCAGAGTTCGATACATTGTTTTATGTTTGTTTAGTTATTGCCAAATTCCTATGTACACTGAGCCTGAGGCAATGCTCTGCTTACAATTCTGCCGGAACATACATGACTCTAAAGTATTTCAGCGTACAAATCTGACACAATCTGCACGTTGTGGTAGGGCGAACAACAGTGTTTTTCACTTACTCAGATGCTGACATTTTGAACATTTTCAATTATTACCCCTGGGTAACATACTCCTATGATTCATTGTATATTATTTGCAAAATTAGTATTCGTAATGTCGTAATGTAAAACTAATAGTTCTTACAAATTTATTGTAAGGGTTCCATTTTTTCATAATTAACAAATGTAAGTAATAAATTTACTCATTTTACGATGAACTTTCAGCAAACCTGAAATTTTAACTGTAGTGTATAACAGTTGTCTAGAGGAAATACAGTGAACACAAAACAAAATAAACAATTTCATGGCATGTTTACAAAGATAATTTCTTTTCTACAAAAAACATTATTATCACGATAGTTAAGTAAAAGATATATTTTGTTAACTCTGCTGAGTATTTCTTGAAATTGTCGACATCAGTTGAATATATGGACTACTTTTAAACGCTACTGTGAAAATCTCAGGCTATTAGATAATTCAAAGTCAATCTGTTTTGACACCGCTGCTGTTACATAGGTAGAATAGGTGATTAATCTAAGCAAAGAGGATTTTAGAAGTCAACGTAGAAGTTGGTATGATCTGATCAGAAGAGATAGGAATTTGTTTTAAAGTAAAAGTGTCTTGCAATACAACACGTATTTTGTTTCAAACATGAGTCTAATAAGAAAACTAATAGGAATCACCACAGAAGTGAGCCATGTACGATTTGGAGAGGCAAAGTTGAAACAAGTAAGAAATTTTAAGTACTTTGGTAGGTCAGTTTCAGAGGAAGAAAGACCAACTAATCTACTGTTGACATTAAATAATTTAAATTACCTTTGTAAAAATACTCTTCATCAAAAAGGAGAGTATAGTAACTTCTAGATCATTTCTATCAGGATTAGAAAAAACTCACAAAATTGTACAGAGTATGGTTCTCAACGGTCTTCAAATATGAATAACAAGGGAAAGAAGCAAGGAACGGATGGAAACTTTGCGACAATTTTGGAGGAGAATTCAGCATTACAAGTGATGACACGGAGAATTCAACGAAAACATGACGAGGTAAATAAAAACCAAACTAATTAATAAAATACGTAGATTATGGAAAGCTTGTCAGCAGGAAATGATGGTCGCTGGAACACTTAGGCGTAAGATCTACATGGCTACGGTAACAGACGGGACAATTCATGGGCAAGTTGCTTGAGGAAGGTTGAGACAAATTGTGAGGATCAAATGGGAGACTACGTATCGTTGGAGAGATACAGGTGTCTCAAGGAGAAGGCAGTTAACTGGGAAATCTCATAACTTCAGAACATAGCCGCCCACTAAAATTTGAATTGAGGACAGAAGAGAAAAAATTAGACACAAGAATCAATAACGATGACTCTAGAATGTTTTTAATTCCATGTTGTTTACAGACAGGATAGATTCTTACACATATTATTAAGTAAACATCAAATCCTTTCCATTTTTACTTTTAAATTTCAGCGTTATTAAGTGTAACTGAAATTGGCAGAAGTTATGAGTACACTATTAGACAAACTTTAAAAGCTAGTTTAAAATCAAATCAATGAAGTCAATAATACTGTAAGAAGCAATTAAACTTACAAGACAAAAGTACGTAAGCATAGCACAACGATATCTTAAGAATGTACTAAATTACATTTTATCTGAATTCACAACAATAATTTAATAACCTAATACAGACAACCTAATATTGCTGTTGAATAACTGGAGTTATTCTTGCTAATTAAGGAAAGCTGATTGAACAATATGTTAATGATTTTAGCACTGTACATGTGGTTGTTAGAATTCGGCCAATAGGCTACAGGACCACGCGCCCCCTGGTTATCAGCTCGTTTTACCGAGAAATCATTCGGGGGTAACTTATTCTGCTTTTCTGATAAGTATGACCCAAAGAGCTATAACGTAATCGAGAGTTAGAGAATTTAAGTCTCCACAACACAAAAACATGTAAAAATACATGTTCTTAGTTGTCATTGGGATTCTGTTCTTAGTTGTCAGTATAGTATACAAAATATTCTATTTCAAAAATAGTATTCCTCTGTAGAAAAACAGAAAAAAGGATGATAAAGTAAATTTATCAGAAATTATAAGAAATGAAAGCATGTCTTAAACACTTTAAAAAAATTTGATACCTACTTGACAGTAGAGTACTACAAGGTATTAATTACAACAAACTGATAAGAGTCTGTGCTAAATATATAGGTTTGTGAAAGCAACCATTTTTTAAATTGACAGAAATCGTGTACGCTCGTGTAGTTTGTAATTGCTTCATTTGTAGAAATTGCAATAACGCTGCGCATTTTAAAATTTAGCGGGCGTCCTGTGCTTTTGGCACTGTCAGATTACTTTCGTTCAGCAGTTACAAAATCCTTGGCGTCATAAACGCATGCGTCAGAAGGGAGTTACAAAAATTTTCTTTTGAAACGTGCTTTTAATGTGAAGAAATACTATTAAAGAAACATGTGGAAGCTGCCGGTGTCTATATTTAACTGTTTCCTAACTTTTGAGCTTCACATAGTGCGTTATATAGACCTACTACGAGTATTACGAAAATGTTGGTTGTCAAATTTTTGAAAAATTCAAATTTAAACATGGCTCTACTTTTCTCACATCAAAGAAGCATCTTGTGTCTCGAATCTTTTAACTAAACCTAATTCTTTGGAATGCAAGATTTAGTGTCCGGGGAATGCAACATTTAAGATGAAAAATTCACGTTTGGGATCAGAAGCGCTTATTCTAAGCGATTAATTTAAATTACATTCGAGACTGCAATTTACAGGTAGGACTCTAAATGAAAATCATTATATTGCTATGTGTGTCCTACTAAGAAAATGTAAGAAATTAGTAGTAGTAACTTGTAACAGTGATCAGTGTACGACATCTAACTAATTTGTGTGTAAACTGGAACTGGATTAATTTTGTCAAATGTAAATTTAGTTGACGTAATAATTTGGTTATGTTTAACAATGTTTTGTAAAATAGTTTTTGCTGGTAAGTACACAGTAACATACAACTAAAAGTTATCCTATTGGAAAGTAATTAAAATCGTAAAAAATTAAAATAATCTCATTTATTTTAAATTATGAATTAACTTGTAAACTATTTTATAATTTTTGAACCAGCTATATAGTCTATAAATGTTCTTTAAAAACTAATTTCCGAAACCCCTCAGCAAACATTTTTCAATTAGGTATTTCGCCTAATGTAACAGAACGTTACAAAAAAACAAAAGAATATATCCATAGAGTATTCAAAAACAACAGTCCCAATTTTGGTTTATTGACTCAATCAGTTTCCTTCAGAAGGTTATTTGCTGTGATTTATTTTAAGGTATGTCATGAATGGACGTCAAGCAGCCTCTGCTAGTTACCGGATTTTACTTTTAAAATTTTAAATGTTACGATTTTAAACGGTAATACTTTTGTTTGGTGTGTTTTAATTAAAAGTATGTGTATTTTAAACAGGGCTATTGGAGAACTTCTGGGGACTGAAAGGTAAAGCGCAAGATAATGTTGCCTTGTGCAAGCATTTGATTGTTTATATTGCGATTATAATGTTAAGTGAACATTGCGGTCAACAAGCTTCCTACTCAAATTGTTATTACTGATGCAAAAGAGTAATTCCAAACAGGACCGAAGAATACATGTAACTACCTTCCACCACCACCGCTGGTAGAAAATACAAATTCTTTTAACAGAAATGTGTGTTCTACGCATAAATACTTTAAAAATATAATTTCTTTATTTGTTCAGTTTTGGTGTATTTTCGTTAAAATGAAATCAGTTTTATAATTAGCAAAGACTGAAAATGCACAGACATTTTATATTGAAACTGTCAATATGTTGTTTTCATATTATTGTCAATTGTTCTGTGTTTACGCATACAAATTATTGCGCAAAAAACTTTAGTAACCCTGACTGAAAATCCCCGTTTATTCATTAATACTGACGTACGTTTTCATAATTTATTAATGCAAACTCTGCGTCTGCCCAAATCCTTTCAATCGGTTACTTAAAAAATGCAGTAGGCAAATAAACAATTTTACGTTATTTCTACATCTACCGTTGAAAATATAAACCATCACATTGTTAATATTGTAACAGTACATATAATCAGCATACTTGGAACATAACATTGGACACAACATGACAGAATAATTAAATGAGACAATACCGACCAAGGATTCAGAATGGTGTACCAAACATTAAAGTCAGTTAATGAATTAATAAATACAGAATGAACCCACAAATAAAGAATAAAAGTAGTAATGGAAAACTTAAAACAAGGAAGAAAATATAATAAAATGTGATTAACACAATGACCCAATAGACTAGGTCAATGAGCAAACAAGAACATAAACAAGAAAAATGAAATGAAGTAAACAACAGAGGATAAAACTCAAAACAGTAAATAACATCAGTAAGAAAGAAGATATGTCCAACACTATATGCCAAAGATGAGAATAACTGTGAGATAAATAAGTTATAACAAGAGAGTTCCAGAGCGAAGAACAGTTAATAACAATTAAACATTGACAAACTAGTTTAGACAACTTGACTGACAAAAAAATCTAATGTAAATTAATTATATAGTAAATGATGATCAGTAGAGTGAAATGAAGATAGTATAAATGTAATTCAACTGCGTATCAGAAATAACAACAAGATTGCATCTGTCTGCTATTCATGTAACTAGTATAAACATAGGGATATCAGATGTAGACTGATAATCCTAAGTAAAATTATATCCAGAATGATAAAAGACACTAAAAAATGTATAACAAACAAAAAGTAGTAATTAATACTGCTAGTACTGTAAAATAAGTAAATGAAAGAGATAAAAACAAATCATGGGATGTACCCACTGCTGTCAGCCAAAGTAGGGGGCACATAACCTAACTCAATGAGAATTGTGCACATATAATGACAAGAATAAAGAATGAAATTGCCATTAATCAAATTTCTATTAGACTGTAATTAAACTATATGTTATAAAGACAATATTAACACCAAGATTAGCTATCATAGCATGAAATATATTGTAATAAGTGTAAAATAAAATACTGAAATGGACAGTACAAAATTTACCTAATAGGCAAACTAACAAACCTTAACATTACTAAAAAATAGAGAAGAGAAATTGTTATCAGTAGAACCAGTGATATTCAGTGTAACTAATATGATGTGAAGCAATTATGGTTACCACAAAAATAAGTCATAATAATGTAAATAAAACATACTTATCAAGTGATACCAGATGCAAGAACGCTTACTGAATTCTCAGTAAATGGGAATATACTGTTATCGAACAAAAGATTGTAAAACCTTAGGATAACTATAATAAGTATTTTGTAAAAGATAATGACTCAAAATCAAGTATATAATTGAGAGTGAAGATAATTTATGTAACACCATATAGTGCATAAGCTATAGGTGAATTGAAAGATTAAAATTTCAATAAATTAACTGTATAAAGACCCAAACTACAATGACCAGAAATTGTACTGGTTATCTGAGAATAAGGAGTAGCACTATTCATGAATAAACCATTACGAATAAAATAAATACGTTTAAAACTAACTTAAGGGATCATAGGCTTAAGAAGCCTAGAACCTAATACTACATAGATTATACTAGAAAGTATGTCAGGTAAAACCACATGTTGTAAAATTATTAGATAGATGAGACATCAATTATGAACAAAAAGTTAACATAGTAAATGATGTATTATATGATTCTAAGTAGAAATGACATGGTGTCTAGGGGTGCAAAACACCATGCATTTTCATGATAAAGCACATTAAATAAAGCATCAATTACTCCAAGCGATGATGACCAGAAGTTGAAATGAGTATTTAGGATTAAGTAGGAAATGTAATCCACTCATTAGATGCAACCATTAAACAAAAATAACTAAATCCAAGTAATGATGCTATAAGCCTAGTGAAGCTTGGAACCAAATTTTGTGTTGTTTTCACAATTAAGTGATTATAAGGTAACTTAATAACAGAAAAGATCTGTGTATTAGTGGAAACAATTATTAGTAAATTCAAATTGTAAATAAAATAAGCATAAGATAGATTTTAATAAGAAAAATTGTAATTGGCATAAGTTATAAAAGTGATAATTGTCAAACATGAATAGAATTATGGCTTGTGAGGTATCTAACTGACCAGAAAGACAATTACAAAAGATTTATAAAGCAAGATTAGAGCTCAAAAGTGTCACAAGAAAGTTACTTGAGTTTAAATGTATTTGTGTCAATTTCGATAAAATATTAAGGGTCATTTTCATATTCTCCACTCCAAAAACAGACGCTATTTTATAAAAGTAAATAATTTGATAATAGGGGGAGGCACGCTCAATGGAATGTCCTCGGGCATTCCACCAATCAAAATGGTTATAGCAAGGCTTGGTCAACAAACCGACGCCAGAAAATTCATCATTATTGTACTGTTAACGAAGGAGACAAGACGAGTCGATCCGGACGCCAGAAGAGGAGAGTTAACCTAACCTGTGCGAGCGTCGAATGTAAACATTTGGTCGACCTAACCAAATTTTTCTAAAAGTGTTGAACGTTTTAATTAACGAAGGAATATAGTGTACTTGCGTGACAGTGCGATAACGATTGTAAAGTGTATAATCCATTGCAATCGCGGGGATTTTAATTAAAAAGGGAGTATAGTGACATTAAATAATACTTAAGAAAATGATGACATGAAACAATAATATTTTACCACGAATAGGAATAAGACAATTTAGCTGAACATTGCAGAGGTATTAAACCTCATTATGGTTATTCATATTTTTTAATAATTAATAAGAATTAATTGACAATCAAAATATGATTGTAAAAATTATAAAGTTTTAAGATAGGGTTTATTTTGTCAGTAATAGTGAAAAGACGAGGTGACAGAAACATTAAAGGGGCATTGAACCTTGTAGTACTGAGTCGAATATTTATTATTGCAACAATTTAATAACTATTAACTAAACTAATGAGAGTTATCATGGTACTTGATCAATTTGATTAAACCTATAGTATACGATGATTTTATGGCGAACCTTAGAAGGGCGTTTGACAATACTGTATTTCATAAATCTGTTATTTGTTCAAACCATTTAATAATGGTCAACCATATTTATGAGAGATAATAATTTACCTGTTATCCAATCTAGCGAGTAAGATGATTGATTTTATACACTAAAGGAACGTAGAACCTTAGTACAATTAAATTCTATGTGATGTTAAAGAATTATTCTTTTTATTTAAATTAACTGGTATTATGCAGACACGCCAGGTCTAACCTATATGTTGACGTCAAAAGTCTTTGAAGTTTTGTTGTGTTAATTAAGAATTGTATGTTATTAATGGATTCACTCTCCTACTAATCAATTATTGTAGTAGTCTAATCTTCTAGTTTTTTATCTTGCGGACTCAAAGAACTCATGTTTATTTTAAAATAATTGAACTATCAACAGCGTGGAACGTTATGGCCACGAAATCAGCATGACCACCCTGAGATTGAAAGAGAAATTTTAATAAATGTAATTATTACTGTGAAGTTCGACATTTTTATTTTAATTGTTTATCAAACCAAGATCATGAGAATTATTAAGGAATAAATTATATTTCAATCACAATAAATAGAGTTAACCAATTATTTTACTAGATTAGACAGTTACAGGCTCTGTGGACAGCCTGTAATAGTTGGCACCACTTAGGGCGCCAGCGAGAGAATTTTAAAATATATCTTGTAAATAGGTAATCATGGCTACTCTACACGAAGACCAGAACATCACATCCAGTAAGTAATTCAAATAACCAAACTCTAATTTCAGTGAAAGTCTACTTAATCGATTCGTTTCGATGAAGAAAAATAAAACTCCAATCAAACTACGAACTACAACAACAAGTGAACAGTTAAAAGTATTATTTTTAATTACTAATACAACTAAACCAGCGACTTCATAATAATAAAATCACATTGAACCACAAAACCAATTAATTTAATAAACCAATCAGAAGATTTTAAAAATAATACAAAATAATTCTAAATAATAATAAAATGTTTAAGAGAGAGAATACTCATTACATTACATAGTGACGATCACAAAGCGAGGCTTAACGGGTACGACTCGTAAGATTATAATATATATTCCTTGGAATTATAAGTCTGTAGAATACACAATATATTTTGTGTTATTCTTTAGTAACACAGTTTAATTTTTAATAACTTTATTTTCTTAGTTTCGAGTAGTGAAAGTGGTGGTTACTCGAGATATAATGGTCCTGAAGACGCAACTTCGTTCTTATTTACTTATATTTTTGTTTAATTAAAGCGTCGTAAGCCCGCCGTGGCTTCCATAGTTAACAAGTCCTTTTTGTTTAACACACGTGGTTATATTTTCCAAACGTTTTGCCCATCTAGTCACTGAGGATGCCTTATTGTAGTTTGGACAAAATGTTTGCTGCTACGGAAAATAAAACGGCGTGTGAAACAGGAAAAGGAGTTGTTATTGATATACGTAAATTAAAAAGAATTTATAATTTATTAAATTACAACACGGTAAAAATTTACTCGAAAACATAATTATAAATAACAAATTGTTATTAAACAGATAACAAATTATGAAATTACATATGTGAAGTAATTGAGTATTTACAAATCTACTGTATTCACTAATTTCAAATTATGTTGATTTTGTTATGATATTATCGCAACGGACTGTATTTAGGAGATATGCTACAATTACTTCTAACAGTACAGCTTACGATTGTAATCAGTAATAAATGGCACCCTAATATTTCTATATAACTAAACAATATCGTGATTATCTTCTAAAACTTCCGGGCTGAAAGGCCGTGGTCGAGTGCTTGATATACTGCTAAACGTCTCGGCCGCACCACCGGTGACCCTCTTCAGTAGCGAAAAATTGACACGCAGAACACGTCTCCCAATGAATTGGGAACAAGCAACAGTGAGTCACGGCTACGATGCCTCTATTTATAACTTTTTGGCCGCTTAAGGTGTATAGCGCGGACCAATGAGAAGCCAGCTCGTCATTCTCGATTCTAATTGGCCATGGAAATAAACCATGCCAGACACTATTTAAGGAGATGCTTTCACCTCGGCGGTTAATAGCGACGGACGCATTCTTATGAATATGGATGGACTCCAGATGCAGGCGAGTGAAGTAACCCCGGACAGAAGACAACACGCGGGCTTCATCAAACATCACCCGGTGATCGTCGTGGGAAAGAGCGTGTTCAGCAACTGCGGACTTTTCCGGCTGGCCCAGGCGGCAGTATCTCCGATGTTCAGAGAGGCGCGTCCGGACACTACGCTTCGTGGTGCCTATGTAGACCTGGCCACACGTACAAGGAATACTGTACACCCCGCACGACGAGAGTGGATCCCTGGCGTCTTTCGCAGGTCGCAGGAACTGTTGGATCTTTTTGGTTGGCTTAAAGATCGTCCTGACGCCCCGCTTACTCAGCAACTTGCCGATGCGGTCAGTCACGCCACGGATGTAGGGCAAGACAGCAGAGCCAACAACCAGCTGCTCACGACGATCACTGGGTGATGTTTGATGAAGCCCGCGTGTTGTCTTCTGTCCGGGGTTACTTCACTCGCCTGCATCTGGAGTCCATCCATATTCATAAGAATGCGTCCGTCGCTATGAACCGCCGACACAACTGGGGGTTGCGCGGCCCGCGCGAAGCGCTGGTCGCGAGTAGTGCAGTGTCCCGAGTCTCAGAAACGACTCCTGCCACTGGGTCGATTTGAGTTCATTATATATGTTTTATCTAATTATGGAGGGGTCTGAAGCGACCTGCGATTGGTGGATTATACCACCGGGACTAGCAAACGAGGTCGCTTCCAGGACTCACCTGGTCGCGGGGTGTATTTACCAAGTCCGGCAATGAGGGAATTGTGGGTCACTCTGTCGGAACGAACATAGAATCTACGCGCCAGGCGTCTCACGGTGTCATCAAGAGAGCGGACACAGAGTCCTCTCCTCAGAAGACGAGAAGAGTACCTCCGGGGGACTTTGCACGCGAGCTTCAGTCCCCGGGCGAGTACGCGCTGGAGCGTTGTTCTATGACCACGAGCCAGGTATCCCCAAACAGGACAGGCGTAGGTAATCACGGGCAACACGTACGTGTTGACTATGAGCTTACCTAGCCGGGGGGTCATTGCCGGATTAGAAAGCACGGGCCAGAGTCTACTGAGTTGCGCCAAAGCGCGTTGTCGGATGTACTGTACATGGGTTCGCCAGGTGAGTCGGGAATCCACGTGGAGCCCGAGGTACTTGACGCTGTTGGTCCAGGGCACCTCGACGGGGCCTACTTTAAGCGGCCGAGGCCGCTTACGTTTGCGCGAGAATATTACCGCGGCGCTCTTGGAAGCGTTAACGGCAACTCTCCAGTCATCGGTCCACCCGACATACGCGTCGAGTTGGCGCTGGAGCTTAACTGCCGCATAACTCGCGTTCGGCTCTGAGGCAAAAGCCGCAGTGTCGTCCGCGAACAGCGACAATTTCACTCCAGGAACTCGGGGCGTGTCGTTGACAAACAATGAGAACAGGAGAGTCCAAGGACACTTCCCTGAGGGACGCCAGCGGTAATACGCCTCTCCGAAGAGAGAGCGTGGTCTACTCTCACTCGGAAGCGACGGTCTCGCAGAAAGCTGCCGATAAAATGAACGTAGCAGTCTGGGAGAAGGACCTCCGTGAGTTTGTACAGGACACCCTCGTGCCACACGCGATCCTGTTTGCCCTGGCAGCCAGCCTCGGTTATGCATTCCACGAGTCTCATCAGCTGATGAGTCGAGGAGTGCAGCTCACGAAAGCCGAACTGTTCGGGGATCTGCACGTCTAGTCTTTCTAGATGGTCGCGGATCCTACGCTGGATCAGACGCTCAAAAACCTTGGACGTCGCGGACAAGAGGCTGATGGGCCTGAGGTTTTCCACGCGAGAAGAATTCTTTCCCGGCTTAGGTATCACAATTACGGTAGCCGTTTTCCATTTCACCGGAAAATAGGCCAGTCTGAGGCATGAATTGAACAGGTCAGTGAGGAACTGGTTTCCTCGCTCCGGAAGGCGATGGAGGGCGGAATTCATGACTCCGTCCAGGCCAGGCGCCTTCCGGGGCTTGAGCTGAACACCGGGGCCAGAGACCTCCTCCGGGGAGATGGGCTCCGGCTGGACTGTGATATCGGCCGATAGAAAGCGCTCTACCTCGCGGCAGATTTGCTCAGTGAAGGCCGGGTTCTTGGATGGGTTGGGAGCGAACTGACGCTCTAAACTGTCAGCCAAGAACTCTGCCTTTTCGAGGGGGCGGCCAAGGGGTTGACCGCCGGGTCCGGCCAGTGCGAGGAGAGGCGCGCGTTTGCGCTTTCCCGTTAGGGCACTGGGAATCCGCCAGACATTACGGTCCTCGGCAGGGCCATCCATCTGTGTAACAGCTAGCTCCCAGTTGCGTCTACGGAACGCCAGCATGTCGCGACGCAACTTGCCGGACGCTCTGTTGAACGCAGCCTTGTCAGCCGGGTCACGAGTCCTCTGCCAGCGTCTCCGGAGGCGATTCCTCTCGCAAGCGAGCTGAGACACCTCTTCGGGGATCCGCTGATAGTCGGGCGTGAGCCCCGGCGTCATCCGGGAGGACACGTCTACCGCCGAGACTACGGCTGTGTCGAATAAGGCAACTGCCTCGTCGACATGCTGGGTAGTGTCGAGCGAGATATGCTCTGGTAGGCGGCGACTCAACGCCGGTCCAAAGCGGTCCCACTCGATTACCCGCCGCGGACGGTGGCGTGCTGGGTAGCTATATGCACACTGATAAGGCAATGGTCCGAGGACAGTTCCGAAATGACGGAGACGTGGACTGGGCAATAAACGCCCCTGACCGCGGCAATGTCCAGTACGTCAGGGCGGGAGTTAGCCCTCGAGGGATAGTATGTAGGCCCGGTAGGACCCATGACTGTGACCCGAGCCGCATCAGCATACCTGCGTAAGCGGGTCCCGTTTGGGTTCGCCAAGCGGCTCCCCCAATCGGGGTGCTTACAGTTCAGGTCGCCCGCCAGGACTACCCTCCTGTGTGCTCCAAAGACGGCCTCCAGATCGTTCGACAGGAGCTCCGTTTGTGGAGGCTTGTAAGCGGAAACCACGAGTAGACCGCCGAGAGCACCATGGAGCTCGACCGCGGTGCACTCGAGGTTCCGCCGCTGAGGCAGGACAACGCGGTGATGGCGAAGACTCGCCTTCACCGCGATGGCTGTGCCCCCTCCTGCGCGACCCGACCGGTCGTCCCGGTGGCACACGTAGTTTGGTAGTCGGAAACGACGATGCGGGGTCAGGTGCGTCTCGCCAAGAAGAAGCACGTCGGGCTTGTGACGGGCAACGAACTCTAAGAGCTCAGAATGCCGGGAAGCGAGGCCGTTGGCGTTCTACGCCACGAGCTCGAGGTCTCGCTTGAGGGATTGCCGTGGTTGTCCGTTCATAACAGACCTGTAACACGGCAGGCTTCCACCAAGAGGAGGAACTTATCTTGGGGCGAGGCTGTTGCCAAGCGTTCCTTGATTTTAAGGAAAGTCTGGGCTACTTTCTGCAAGTCGTAGCTTGCCAGAAAGTCTGATACAACGGCGAGATCATCGGAAGATGAGGCCTGGGGAGAACGCTTGGCGGCAGCTGCATAGCTGTGGCGGGGCGAGACGGTGGAAGCCTTGGGGGCAGGTACTGGAGCGGGTGGCCGCTCTGGCTTTTGGTGGACGGGCTTGGGTCCAGTGGCAGGTAGTTTCGGCTGGCCTGTGTTCTTGGCCTGGGTCCTACCTTTCTTGCCCGATCTGGGGTATCGTGGCTTGGGTGGCGGCGGCCGTGGAGGATCAATTTCCTCATCGTCCGGCAGCGGGACTTGAGTATAGTGGGGGACTTCGCGTTCCGGTTCCGGGGGCGCGGTGGTTGGTTTGGCCTTTGGAGCTTCGCTCGGGCTCACTGCACTGCTGGGTTTCGGAACCGGAGCAGACCTAGGGGCTGGTTTCCGGACCACAAGTTCAGCGGCTTTGGCCGGTTTGACTGGTTGGCTAACAACATGTCGAGGCTTAGGCTGGACGGGTTTCTTGAGCTTGTCCAGCTGCTCGCTATAGACTGGGCAGCGCCTGTTATTAGCAGCATGGGCGCCGCCACAGTTGATACAGTATCGGTGGTTGTCCGGGACAGCGCAGGCCTGCGTCAAGTGGTCATTTCCACAGCGGACGCAGGTCGGCGCGTTCCGACAACCGAAGCTGCTATGGCCGAACCGCTGGCACCTGTGGCACTGGGAAAGTCGCCCGGTCTGGCGGCAGAGCTCTACGCCCACGCAGAGCCCGAAAAGCCGTTTCAAATCTAACAGGGCCTGGGAGGAGTCGCACTTCTCTACCAAGAGTCTGATTAGGGGGAGTGGTCGACGCGAGCCATAAGTAGTGTACAGCCGAGAGGCTCCCACAACCTTATAGCCCGCGTCGCGCAGTTCGTCTAGGACGACCTGCGGATCCGCCTGTATGTCCAGGCCCCGAAGGACGAGGGCTACAGGCTTGGTGCGGTTGAGCGTGTAGGTATGGAACTGGAACGATTCTCGTTCCAGCCACTGGACTACCCCGAAGTGCTCGGATGCACTACGGCAGGTAACGCGCACAGTCTCGCTCGCAAGGAGCTTGACCGATGCGTTATCTGCTAGCGCAACAACCTTACGGAGTCGGCGAACGAAGCCGATTACATCCCTGACGTTCGTCACGAACACCGGCGGGATCCTTCCTTCGGAGGTGCAACTAGGCGCAACCTCGGCGGAGGCTTGGAATGCCGCCGAGTCCGTAACCGAACTCAGAGAGGTCAGGGAGGGAGACTTCCTCGGCTTACCACCGTGCCCTACTACCACCCAGTCGGTGGAAGCCGAGGTCTCCATGGCTGGGGAGTCAGACTCCGGCAGAGGTTGCGCGCTGCTTGGCCTACTGGCGGCCGTGCAGCAGGAAGGTCCGGCCTTTGCGGGCTTGGTCGGCCCTAATAAGGACCGATTATTCTGACGAGCTTGCGCGGGTTCAGCAGGGCTTCCCGCGCGAGTCGTAGGGTTCCCGACTGGCCCAAGTGGCCGGCCGGGGGGCTCGTTGCTGCCGCACAGTGCTACAGGGGCACTACCAGCTGGTCTACTGCCGACTAGCTCGGCTCTTTGTCCAGCGGGTACCCGGGGGCCGAACTGTGACACCGTCACAGTCGCGGCGCAACCCGCATCTCTATTTGTTAGTCCTACTCTCGGACTCCCCGGGTTTCGCTGGACAGCGCTACCTAAAACACTTACCGGCACTGTGTGGCAGGTCCCAGTTGCGTTGCGTTGGTTGTCTTCGTCCTGGCAAGACGGCTGGTCAATCTCCATCGCTGCAGCTTGATGTTGGCGCTGGCGAGGTGGTTTCTGGTGTTGTTACGGCGGCTTTTTCTTGGCAGCCTCCGTCGGCTGTTGTCCGAGCCTCTTCATGGCAGTCCAGAGGTCGAGGCGATCCTCTTCTGCTTCTGCGATGTGCTGATGTGCTAAGATGCGATGTCTTCACTCGTCCAAGTCTGAGTGCAGAGTTGTCAAAAGTCCCGGTCTTCACGTATGAACCGCCGATCACGATGATCACGATGAATGCAGGGCACAGCTCAGTGCGTGCCCCCGTGACGGCAGCGTCCGGGCAAGCCCGATGACTGCTTGTTGCTTGGTGAGTGCTTGGTGCGAGACTTGTCGCTGCGAGCATGTAGCATGTAGCATTGTAGTAGCGGGGCGTCTTTGCACCCGATGCATGACTGCAGCATCTGAGTCGAGCTCAATGGCTGCCTGTAGATATACATAGTTCTGGTTCTTCGACTGGTGCCTAATATCAGGAATGGACAACCGCCAACCAGTTAACTGAGAAGGCGGGGGAGAAAGGTTTGTAATTTTTATTTATTTCAAATATTTTGCAATCAGTGGGCACTGCCGCATGAACGGGTTCAGATGACAGATGTCACCCTTCCCAGTCCCGCGTGCAGACGCCGTGAGGCGTCGGTCGCTCCCCGCGAGGCAGAGAGCCTCCGTGCCAGTGATAGCGCGTAGCAGCGGCATTCAGCGCGGTCGGCATACTAGGAAGGGAGGAAGGAAACAGCTTTGCAGGTAAATTCTGGGGCATGGGCAGATAGAGAATATTCAAATTGAGGTTTCAGCAGGTTACTTAAACTTATGGCGGGTCATCGAGAATCGCCCGAGGGCGTTTGACCCGGACAGGGGGAGGTGGTTGCGTGGTGCTGATGGTCCTGAGGTAAGGGAAGGAAGAGGTCTCAGCTGCGGCAAAGAGAGTCGCAGCTAATGACCAGACAAATGCTGAGAGAGCAGGAACTCGTAGACCTCCCCGAATTACACTGTTTCGAACAAACCAAGGAGATCCCGACAAGGAACGGAGGGTTCTGGTTTGGAAACTTTCCAGCCTACGCCTGTTGGTGGCGGAGACAAGTGACCACCAAACAGGTGCCGCATAGGTCAGTACAGACCGGAGAAACAACAGATAGAGGGTAACTTTCGTGCGCAGCGCCAGGGGGCTGCGGCACGCGAGGTATGGGTAAAGTTTGGCTCGAACGCCGCGAGCCTTGGCAAGGGTTTCCGTCACGTGGGCGTTGAAGCAAAGGCGACGATCTAGCCGAACGCCTAGATACTTCACCGACTCTTTATAGGTGATAGGCCTCCCTTCCAGGGAGAGGGGCTGGCATCGGGAGATGGACTTACGAGTGAAACAGATCGCCTCAGATTTCTCCGTGTTGATCGTCACCCGCCATTTCCGTAGCCAGTCCGGAAGCTGGTCCAACTGACGCTGCAACTGTGTACTCGCAGAACGCGGGGACACAGAGCTGTAATGATACATTGCATCGTCAGCGAACAAAGACAACGTGACTCCGGGCAATACAGGCAGGACGATCGTGTACACGAGGTACAGAACGGGGCCGAGGACAGATCCCTGAGGTACGCCGGCGGCGACAGGACGAACTGCAGAGCAGGTTCCGTCGACGCTCACCCTGAAGGTTCGGTCGCTGAGATACGACCGGAGGAAAAACACTATGGACGATGGTAAAGGGGAGTTAGCGAGTTTGAAGAGAAGACCTTCGTGCCAGACTTTGTCGAAGGCCTTGCTCACGTCCAGCAGTGCGGCGGCCGTAGCCGCTCGCCTGTTGGTGGCGTCAGAGAGTTGCGTTACCACGCGGACTAGTTGAAGCGTGGTCGAGTGCTCTCTGCGAAACCCGAACTGTTCGTTGCGGATAAAAGTATCCAACAACGGTGAGATGCGGGCCAGCAGGAGCCGCTCGAACACCTTCGAGATGACTGGCAAGAGAGATATTGGCCGATAGCTTTCAGGAAGCATGCGCGGCTTGCGGGGTTTAGGAACCATAACGATGTTGGCATTTTTCCACAGGCGGGGAAAGTACTGTAGCCGGAGACAAGAGTTAAACAGCTCGAGAACGAGGTCAACGCCTGAGGCCGGGAGATATTGTAATGCAGCGGCCCCGATCCGGTCAGGACCGGGGGCGCGACGGCGGTTTAGTCGACAGACAGACGAAACGAGTTCGTCCCTGTCGAACGGGAGGTCTGGGCCAGCGGGAGGGCGAGAAAAATAACCAGATAAGAAGTCCCGGACTTCTGCCGAGTGGGCAGGGTCCGAAACGCCTCGATGAACGGTAAATTGCGACTCCATGCAGTCGGCGAAGACCTCAGCCTTGCCTTCTGATGAAGACACAACCCCGTTCGGGGTTTCCAGTGGGTTGCGAGTTCTCCTCTCGCGGGTCAGTCTACTCACCGCTCTCCAGACGGAGGCGTGGTCGACTTCAAGAGACTCAAGGTATGAGTCCCATCGATCAGAGTTTACGTCCCGCAGTAGCTGCTGAACGTAAAGGGACTGTTGTTGAAATCGTCGCTTAATGACTGGGTCACGGGTTCGTTGCCATCTGCGGCGGAGCTGGCGCCGTAGCCAGATGGCGTGGAGTACTTCCGCAGGTAAGGCCGATTTGCGATGATTCACCTCGAGTGCGTAGGTGTGTCGATCCATGACACCTTGGACCAATTCCTGGAGATTTGTGGCGCGGAGATCCAGATCGTCACGAGTGACGATTGGGTCCGCCGGGATAGATGGTAACCTTCGAGGGAGCTCGTCATGATAGGATCGCCAGTTGACTCTCCTAACAATCTGAGCGGGAAGTCGGGGTGACGCCGACAGCTCTCGAACAGTTATAACAAGGGGATTGTGATCGGACGAAAGGTCCGACACAGACGAGACCTCGATGTTGCGGGCAACGTTCTTGACAACTACTATGTCAAGAACGTCCGGCCGAT
Source organism: Magicicada septendecula (assembly GCA_034769895.1). NCBI lineage: Eukaryota > Metazoa > Arthropoda > Insecta > Hemiptera > Cicadidae > Magicicada > Magicicada septendecula. The sequence goes on along the minus strand of CM068367.1, from coordinate 307,295,270 downwards.
GGCCGTGAAAGGGGAAGTAGGTAGGGTCTTCAGGGCCGATGACATTAAGTGCCGGGTCGCCAGAGACGAACCGGAACAGAGAATTTCCATAGGCGTTGACAACGCGGCTGTTCCATGAAGGGTGTTTGGCGTTTAAGTCGCCGGCTACAATGGTTGAGAGGGGGTGGTCGAGGAGGGCGTCCCACTCCTCGGGCGGTGGCGGAGTTCGCCGGCCAGGCCGGAGGTACGCAGAAACAACGCGCAGCTCCGATCCGCCGGCGTCCACCGCCACCGCGCAGCCTTCAATAATAGATGTATCTAGAGGAGGCAAAAGCCTGTGGGATATCCGCCTGTGGACTAAAACAGCTGTGCCCCCCGAGGGGGGACAGCGAGGCCGTAGGGGACGATCCTGACGATAACAGGCATAGGCAGGAAGGGAAAACGAGTGGGAATGAGCCAGATGAGTCTCGGAAAGAAGTATGATATCAACATCATACTCCGTCACGAAAGTCATCAGTTCAGATCGTCTGGGGAGTAGCCCAAAGGCATTCCACGCAACGATCCTCAGGCTATTAGCCATTTAGGGGAAGTAGAGGAAAGAGGGCAGCTAATGATTGGAACACCAGGGCAAGCACAGTGGTAGTGTCGCGAGCAGTCCTGATAGACGCAACAAGATTATCTGCCCAGGCAGTCAGGGGATCCGCCGAAGCCCGAGAAGATTCCCGGGATTCAGGAGGACAAGCCTGACTGGCCTCGACAGGGGTAGCAGATGGCGCTGGGCTGGTGGACTGAGCTGTAGACTGCTCGCTGGGAGGTTGAGGACGATGACTGGGGGCGGGTCGAGCCCGCGGAGAGGGTACAGGTGGAACCTGTGATGATGTAGGTCGGCCGGCGGAGTTCCGGCGACGACGAGAGCGCTTGGATTTGCCCGATCGGGCTGGAGGCGGGCTGATTTAGCGGCCATGGCCGCGTAGGAAGGTGCGGGCGCTCCGGTAGGCGCCGGGATTGAGGCCGCTGCAGGCGGCGCCGAAGCGACGACTGCAGGCGAGACAGCGGCACCGGAAGCAACCGGAGTTGCTGCCGGGACCTTGGCAGATGAACCGGTGAGAGGCGGGAAAGCCGCTCGCCGGTTAGGGCCAGGACCAGCCACACGGCCTGCCTGCGCGCCAGGGCGCACAGGAGGTCGCTGCGGTTTCATGGCGGCGATAAAGTTAGGGCAGCCTCGGTAATTAGCAGGATGGGCTCCTTTGCAGTTGCAGCATTTAGCTGTGTACCCCGTCGTAGGCTTATCACAGCCACGATGAGGTTCAGCACAACGCACGCAACGCGGGGGCTGATGACAGAAAAGACTGCTGTGGCCGAACCTCTGGCAGTTGAAACGCTGCGAGGGGCCGGGCCGCGGGTGAAATGTTCGGACTTGCACCCGAAGGTGGAGAAGGTTCTGGAGACTATAAATCTCCTCGAAAGGGCCTACTTTCAGAAGTTTGACCAGAAAGCTGTTAACAGGTCGGCGGTCATCACCTTTGCCAACATGCAGGACGCTTACCGCGGTCGGCGCATAGCCGAGCGCAACAAGTTCCTGCCTGATGGCATCAGTTTCTGTGAAAGAAGGAATTCCCGACAGAACGACATTGATTTCTCGCTCTGACGGGAGGGCAAAAGTATGAAATGATATCTTACGCTCTGTCAGGAATGACTGAACAGAGCGGAAGTCTGGGATCGTAGCGGTCGCCAGCTTTAGCGAGGCGCCTTGGCACCTCGCCTCGACCTTGACCGAAGGAAGAGCTAGGGATATGGAACGCAGTAACTGAGAGTAATTCCTATTATCAGGAATTACAATCGGTGGAATGCGTGGGGAAGACACAGTTTGGGTAGCAGTTGAATACTCACGCTCGCGCTGAGTGCCGCTGTTACCATGACTAGATGACTGATTTGCAGCTGAGGCGGGCGGCGGAGTTTGGGCCAGTTTTCGCTTGCGTTTGGCAGATTTGCCCTCCACAAGCGAGAACTGTCCGTCCCCCGACCCAACACTGCACATATCAACCGCACTATTGTCACTTTCACAATCACTTTCACTGTCGTGAGGAAGTGGAGTTGAACGGAAGCCGGTTGAGCAAGTTTCCATTAAGGAAACAAGCGGCGCCGGCAGAGGATTCGGGGGCGTATTCGACGCCATTTCGGACAAGCCGAAATAAACGTCTACGCAGGTCTAGGATTGAGGGATCACCAGACACTGAAAACTATCCACAGGCACAATTGAACACGACACAGACCGCACAGCACAGCACACGGATACAAAAACTCCCGCACAAGCTAAATAAAAACTGATTTGCACTGTTGATGCGATGAATTCGATGAAGATGATGCTGAAGATAATGGTGATGTTGATAATGTTGTAAAAACAATATTTCCGCAGAAATTAAGAAAATTCTGCAGAGCAGAAACAGACACAGCCTACCCGGGCAAATGCTCTAGGTAGACTCCCCGCTTTCGCTGCGAGGATGGGTACCCACTTTTTTATTTTGGCGGAGGTGAAGGAGACGGGCTGTGATTGGCTGAACCGCTGACGCGATCCACCAATGGCCTGAGAGGGAAGTCTACGCGAACGCTCAGCACGGATTGGCGGGATTTGGTCGCCCACAACGGGTCGATACACTTCCGCCAGCCCGGTAAGAGTCCGGTAGACTGCCTTATGGCGATACCGAGGCAGGCGAGAGATTGGAGGGGCGAAGTTGCCGACTGAAGGTGGCGCTAGGCACACCTAAAGCCGACACAACGCCCGACCCATCTGTCGGCCTGCAACGGACCGGAGATTTGACTGGAAGGAAGGTGGTGAGATACGATTGGTCGGCGAGTGGACAGACGGTGAGAGGGCAAATTTTTTTATTTTAAAATTACGGAGGGTCGTCGAGCAGAGCTCGAGGGCGGCGGCGTTTGACTCGTGGTGGTCCATCATCGTTATCGAGATGTTGGAGGTGGGAAAAGTCTGAAATGGATGCTAGATGGAAGAGGTTGAACGTAAAAGTTCGCGCAAATCCATCGAGCGACGGAATCTTCAGCCCTCGCCTGATAGTATCATTTTTTACATACCAGGGAGAGCCGGAGATAAGGCGAAGGGTAAGGGCTTGGAAGGCTTCCATGCGTTTGACGACGTCGAGGGCGAGTTGGGTCCAAAATGCAGGCGCTGCGTACATAAGGACGGCTCGTAAAAAGAGCAGATAGATCGAGAGCTTCGTGCGCAATGGCTGTGGCCCTCGAGGCGATAAGAATGGGTAGAGTTTGGCTTTGACGCCTTGGGCGCGCTGGAGCACTGTGGACACGTGAGCTCTGAAGCTTAGGCGTCGATCAAGAGTGACGCCCAAGTACTTCACAGTACGTTGCCAAGCGATTGGGCTCCCTTCAAGGGAGAGGGTCTGGCATCGGGAAGTGAGCTGACGGGAGAAGGCAATCGCCTCGGATTTCTCCGTATTGATCGCCACCCGCCATTTCCTTAGCCAGGCCGGAAGTAATGCGAGCTGGCGCTGCACCACGTCAGTCGCAAAACGAAGGTTTGCAGAACTGGTGTGGTACATCGCATCGTCCGCATAGAGAGAGAGAGCGTGACTCCAGGCAATACTGGCATGTCGTTCGTGTACACTAGGTACAGAACGGGGCCGAGGACAGATCCTTGAGGAACGCCAGCGGCGACGGGGCGGACAGAAGAGTACGTCCCGTCAACGCAGATCCTAAATTTGCGGTCGCAGAGATACGACCGCATCAGATGTACAAATGAGGCAGGGAGATGGGAGGTGGCTAGTTTATAGAGAAGGCCTTCGTGCCAGACTTTGTCGAAGGCCTTGCTCACGTCCAGAAGGACGGCGACAGTTTGATGATTCCTGTTGATGGCGTCGGCGAGTTGCGTGACAACTCGGACAAGTTGATGAGTGGTCGAATGCTGCCTGCGGAAGCCGAACTGTTCCTGCCGGATGAAATTATCCAGCAGGGGAGTAATCCGGCGATGCAGGAGGCGCTCGAACACCTTCGATAAGACTGGCAAAAGAGAGATTGGGCGATGATTCTCCGGGAGTGTACGCAGCTTGCGAGCCTTCGGCAACATGATGACTTTGGCTCGTTTCCAAGGGCTGGGATAGTAATGGAGCCGGAGACATCCATTGAACAGCACGTGGATGAGTGAAACGAGACTTGCTGGGGCGTTAAGTAGGGCCGCTGCACCAATACGGTCCTCGCCGGGCGCCCGCTTGGGGCGCAGTCGACTAATGGCCGTTTCCACTTCAGCCTCGTCGAACGGGTCGATTGGGTCTGCGGGAGGGCGGGAAAAATATCCAGATAGGAAGTCTGCGACCGCTGCCGAGTGGCCGGGGTCACAGACGCCTCTGTGAACGGTAAATTGTTCCCCTCCATGGTATCGGCAAAGACTTCTGCTTTGTCGGCCGCGGAGTACACAATCCCGTTCGGTGATCGTAGGGGGTAGCGGGTTCTTTTCTCACCAGTGAGTCGGCGCGCAGCCCGAAAAACGGACTGTGGCGTGACTTCCAGAGACTCAAGATATGAGTCCCATCGATGAGCAGTGGCATCAAGCAGAAGCTGCTTGACGAGGTCTGATTGGGCGTTCAGCCTGCGTTTTACGGCAGGGTCCCGGGTTTGTTGCCATCTCCGGCGGAGCTGGCGCCGGTTGCGGATGGCCAGAATCACCTCTTCAGGTAACTGCGATCGTCTGTTGGGTGTGTACGGCAGGGACGTTATAGGTGTGTTTGTCCATGGCGGACGTGACGACTTCTTGAAGATAGTCGGCCAAGCGGTCTACATCATCCGGGCTGGAGATGTCGACCTGGGGGTCAGATGGTACTGTTCGACCCAGTTCATCGTGGAACGATCGCCAGTTGACTCTCGTTACACGATGGGGAGGCTGGAGAGGTGTGTCCAGCGTGGGCCGAACAGTGAGTATTACCGGGTCGTGATCAGACGAGAGGTCTGACACGGCTTCTATAGCGATAGGGTAGGCCACGTCTTTGACAACAGCAATGTCAAGGACGTCTGGAAGTCCCCGTTGATTGGGGATATAGGTCGGTGATCTAGGACCAAGAGCGTTTACATGAGGATGACGTTGAACGTATTGGTACAGAGAGCGGCCGTACGGGTTAGAGACACGGCTGTTCCACAGGGGATGCTTACTATTAAAGTCTCCGGCTGCGATGGTTGGTAGAGGGTCTTCTAAGAGAACGTCCCATTCATCCTCGTCGGGCGGTGGTCCACCTCGAGGGGGGAGGTAGACTGAAACCCAGTCGAACCTCCCGAGCCCCGATGCAGAGAGCAACCGCCGTCGCCTCCAAGCGACGAGTCGCCGGAGGCGGCAGGGGGCGGTGGGCGATGCGCCTGTGAACCAGAATGGCTGTGCCGCCAGATGCGGCACGCCGGTTCTGGCCAGGCCGGTCTCTGTGCGATACGTCGTGTACGCTGGAAGCTGGAACGAGTGTGCAGGAGTCATGTGAGTTTCATTAAGGAGTATGACGTCTATCTCATATTCGGTAACGAAGGCGGCCAATTCGGCACGGCGAGATAGAACGCCACATGCGTTCCAAGCCACCAGCCGAAAGGGCCTAGCCATCGAGAGGGATAAGCGAGGTCACGGAGGTAAGAACGATAACGAGTAAGGACTGGACATCCTTGGCAGCAAGAATTTGCGGGATCAAGGCGTTAATCCAAGCACGCACGCGGTCAGCGAAAGTCACGTCCGAGGACGCGGCAGACGCCGGTGCCGCCTGAGGCTTGGGCGCCGGGTGCTTGAACATGATGCCAGTCTGGGCGGGGGCCTTTTGTTTCGGCTGCCTAGGATCTCGGACATCTGGAGTAGATGGTGGCTGAGGTGCAGCGGGCGTGTGCAGCGAGGAAGCGGGAGGCGACGGTTTGGTCTTTTCCTTGGACGGCGCAGCAGGTTTTGGCTGCTGGGCCGCGGGCTGTGCGGCAGGCTGAGAAGCAGCTGCAGCCGCATAGCTGGGCGCCCCGGTAGACGCCGGACGAGCTGGGGCAGGCGCAAATGCCGGTGCCGCAGCGGGGATAGGTGCCGCCGAGGCGGCAGGCCTTGATGCTTGGGGCCTAGCTGGAGTCACAGGAACGCGCTGCTGCGAGGACTTTGAAAGCTTCTTCAAAGCCGCAGCATAGAACCTGCACGACTTTGATGATGCTGGTGAGGTTCCCCGCAGTTAGCACAAGTGGCGGCAGCACGAGCGAGAGGACATGTGTCCTTCCGATGGCTATCGCCACAGCGCAAACAGCGGGTGGGATGGTGGCAAAATGCCGATGAGTGGCCGTACCGCTGGCAGTTGTAACACTGTTTCGGTCCGGCTTGGGCTTCGAAGGCTTCCACCCTAACCTTCAGAAAGAACAACATATTGATGTCGTGGATGGCCTGGTAATCACCTACCTTTCGTATCTTTACCAGGAACGCATTGCGCGCTAGTTTCTTGCCGGGGGAGAAGAGAGGCGTGACACTGTGGACTCGAAAGCCCAGACTAACTAGTTCATTAGAGATGAACTCAGGCGAGGTATCTGCTGGGATACCGATAATTTGTACCTTTAATTCCTTCTCCTCCGGCAAGGCAAAGGTGTGGTACGGGATACCCGCGTCCGTGAGGAACTTCTGCGCTACACGGAAGCTCTCCACGGTCGTGGGGTTAAGGCGGATGGAGTTGTCACCTTGGGCCGAAGCAGTCAAGGTGCCAGAGGGAGTGCACCGGTGTATACGCCGCATGAAATTAGCCCATTCCGGAGGCCGGGCGAAAATCAGAGGCGGGATACGCCGGGGCTGGTCGGGTTGTTGGGAGGCCATGGTAGATTGCCCCGCGGTTGAGCCACGACGCGAAGTTCGACCAGAGTCCGTGGAGGTGGCACTGACACGCCGTTTCCGGCTGACAGACTGCCATGCACCATAAGTGTCCATGGCCGATTCCGCGTCGTGATATTTCCCGCGACGAGGTAGGTGTAGGGTGGTCCTGAGAAGGGCCATCCGGGAGAGGTTGCGCCAGAGCGCTAGCAGGGATTGAGAGGTCCTGAGAAGGTCCGACGGAGGCAGGTTGGCCCTGAGAAGGGCCGACGGAAGATGGGTTGCGGGAAGGCATCGGCGAGGCGAAGCCTACGCCTTAGGCGGAACGGAACTAAGGACTACGACCAAGCACTACGGTAAGCAAAATACAAAAAAGCAGATCACTTACCAACAAGTTCCAGGCAGCAGCGGAACAAACACGAAACACTGCACGGCACAAGAAACACAACACTGCACTGAAACACTGCACTGCACTATTATTTTCTTGAGTAGATGGAACACTTGCACTAACTGTAACTATTGCACAGAACGGTAAAACTGATTAAAGCCGGAAACTGAACACACTTGAAATAAAGACAACTTCCCATGAAGAGAGAGCTCCTTGGAGATGTTGACTCTTCCAATCGCAGGGCTGTTATGAACCGCCGATTGCATTGCATTGCATTATGGATGCGGGGTGTCTTTGCACCCGTGGCGTGATTGCAGCATCTGGATCGTGCTGGTACAATGTCGACTGGTTACCTAAAGCTGGAAAAGGAAACCACCAACCAGTTAACTGAGAAGGCGGGGGAGTATAACTTTTATTTGTTTAATGCACTGCCGCTGGTACCGATTCGAGCAACAGATGTTGCCCGTTTCAAGTCCAGTCAGCAGACGCCCTGAGGGCGTCGGTCGCTCCCCGCGAGGCGGAGAGCCTCCGTGCCAGTGATTGATGACAGCGACAAGCAGCCGGCTCAGCGTGCTAGGAGGTGGACAGGAAGGAGAGAAGGACAGTTTGGTGAAATACTCTGGTCTAGGACTGATGATTACTTGTTTTTGTTTAATTTAAAGAGGATGGCTTTATGGCGGGTCATCAAGAAGCGCCCGAGGGCGCTTGACCCGAATGGGCGGTGGTGGTTCTGATGCACTGATGGTTCGTAGGTACGGGAAGGTGGAGGTCGAGGCTTTAGCAAAGAGAGTTAGAGCCAGCGACCGGACAAAGGAAGTCAAGGTAGGAACACGGAGACCCCTTCGAATCACGTCGTTCCTTACAAACCAAGGGGACCCCGTCAAGGATCGGAGTGTTCGGGACTGGAAAGCTTCCAGCCTACATCTGTTGGTGGTGGATAAAAGAGACCACCAGGCGGGTGCCGCATAGGTCAATACAGACCTGAGAAATAGTAGATAGATGGTAAGTTTCGTGCGCATGGCCAGGCGGCTGCGACACGAGAGGAAAGGAGATAATTTGGCTCGGACGCCGCGAGCCTTGGCAAGGGTTTCCGTCACGTGGGCGTTGAAGCAAAGGCGACGATCTAGCCGAACGCCTAAATACTTCACCGATTCTTTGTAGGCGATGGGTCTCCCTGCTAGGGAGAGGGGCTGGCATCGGGAGATGGACTTACGGGTGAAGCAGATCGCCTCGGATTTCTCCGTGTTGATCGTCACCCGCCATTTCCGTAGCCAGTCCGGAAGCTGGTTCAACTGACGCTGCAGCTTTGTACTCGCAAATCGCGGGGACAGGGAGCTGCAGTGATACATAGCATCGTCAGCGAACAAAGACAACGTGACTCCGGGCAAGACAGGCAGGTCGTTCGAGTACACAAGGTACAGAACGGGGCCGGGGACAGATCCCTGAGGTACGCCGGCGGCGACGGGTCGAACTGTAGAACAGGACCCGTCGACGCTCACCCTGAAGGTTCGGTCGCTGAGATACGACCGGAGGAAAAACACTATGGTCGGTGGTAGAAGGGAATTGGCAAGTTTGAAGAGAATACCTTCGTGCCAGACTTTATCGAAGGCCTTGCTCACGTCCAACAGTACGGCGGCCGTAGCCGCTCGCCTGTTGGTGGCGTCTGACAAGTGCGTAACAAGCGGACCAATTGAAGCGTGGTCGAGTGCTCTCTGCGAAACCCGAACTGTTCGCTGCGGATGAAACCATCTAGCAGCGGCGAGATGCGAGCCAGCAGGAGACGCTCGAACACTTTCGAGATGACTGGCAAGAGAGAGATTGGACGATAGCTTTCAGGAAGCATGCGCGGCTTGCGAGGCTTCGGAATCATTACGATGTTGGCAGATTTCCACAGGCGGGGAAAGTATTTTAGCCGGAGACAGGAGTTAAACAGCTCAAGAACGAGGTCAACGCCTGAGGCCGGGAGATTTTGTAGAGCAGCGGCCCCGATCCGGTCAGGACCGGGGGCGCGACGGCGATTTAGTCGGCAGATAGATGAAACTAGTTCATCCCTGTCGAACGGGAGGGCTGGGATGTCGGGAGGGCGTGAAAAATGTCCAGATAGGAAAGATAGGAAGTCACGGACTTCTGCCGAGTGGGCAGGGTCCGAGACGCCTTGGTGAACAGTAAATTGCACCTCCATGCAGTCGGCGAAGACCTCGGCCTTGCCTTCTGATGAAGATACAACCCCGTTCGGAGTTTCAAGTGGGTTGCGAGTTCTCTTCTCGCGGGTCAGTCTACTCGCCGCTCTCCAGACGGAGGCGTGGTCGACTTCAAGAGACTCAAGGTATGAGACCCATCGATCAGAGTTTACGTCCCGCAGTAGCTGCTGGACGTAAAGAGACTGGGCCTGAAAGCGCCTTTTGACGCCGGGATCACGGGTTCTTTGCCATCTGCGGCGGAGATTGCGCCGTAGCCAGATGGCGTGGAGTACTTCCGCAGGTAAGGCCGATTTACGATGATTCACCTCGAGAGTATATGTGTGTCGATCCATGACACCTTGGACCAACTCCTGAAGATGAGTGGCTCGGAGATCCAAATCGTCACAAGTGACGATCGGGTCCGCGGGGATTGATGGTAACCGCCGTGAGAGCTCACGTCGCCGGCTACAATGGTTGGTAGGGGATGATCGAGGAGAGCGTCCCACTCCTCGGGCGGTGGAGGTAGCCGCAGGCCGGGCCGGAGATACGCCGCAACAACGCGCAACTCCGATCCGCCAGCGTCTATCGCCACCGCACAACCTTCAACAAGAGATGTATCTAAAGGGGGTAGTGGCCTGTGGGATATCCGCCTGTGGACTAAGACGGCTGTCCCCACAGGCGGATCGTTGTGGACGATCCTGACGAAAACAGATGTAAGATGGCAGGTTGAATGTATGGTAGCGAGCCAGATGAGTCTCGCAAAGGAGGACGACATCAGCGTCGTACTCCGTTACGAAAGTCATCAGTTCAGATCGTCGAGGGACTACCCCATGGGCATTCCACGCAACGATCCTAAGACTCCTAGCCATTCAAAGGAAGAAGAGGAAAGCGGGTAGCCAGTGATTGAAACACCAGGGCGAGAACCGTGGTTGTATCTGGAGCAGACCTGATGTTGTTTACCAAAGTTTCAGCCCAGGCAGTCAGGGAGTCCACCGGGGCCCGGGAAGATTCCCGAGATTCCGGAAGACGGACCTGGCTGGCCTCGGCCGGTGTTGCAGATGGCGCAGGGCTCGGGGACGGACGTGAGGTCTGCTCAGTTGGGAGCTTAAGTTGATGGCTGGGGGCGGGCGGGGCCCGCTGAGGTTTTACAGGCAAGGCCTGTGGAACTTGTCGCTGACGGCGACGAGTGCGCTTCGGTTTGGAGCTCCGAGGAGCGGAAGGCGGGACTGATGTAGCGGTCACAGCCGCGTATGAAGGGCCGGGCGCTCCGGCAGGCGCTGGGAGAGAGGGGACTGCAGGCAGCGCCGAAACGTCGACTGCAGGCGGAACTGGGGCCCTGGGAGCAGCCGGAACTGCTGCCGGGGCCTGAGATGATGCTCCGGAGAGAGGTGGGAAGGCCTCTCTGCGGTTAGGGAGGGGACCTGCAACACGGCCTGCCTGCGCGCCAGGGCGAGCAGGAGTCCGCTGCAGCTTCATGGCAGATATAAAGTCTCTACATCCTCTATAGCTAGCCGGATGGTCCCCGCCGCAGTTGCAGCAAATGGCCGTGAACCCCGTCTTGGGCTTATCACACCCACGATGAGGCTCAGTACACCGCACGCAACGCGGAGGGTGATTACAGAACAAGCTGGAGTGGCCAAACCTCTGACAGTTAAAACACTGCGAGGGGCCTGGCCGCGGGTCAAAAGTACGAACTTGCACCCGAAGGTGCAGGAAGTTTTGGAGGCCATAGACCTCCTCGAACTGGCCTACTTTGAGTAGTTTCACTAGAAAACTATTCACAGGACGGCGATCTTCCCCCTTGCCAGCATGCAGTACACTTACCGCCGTCGGCGAATAGCCTAAAGCGACAAGCTCCTGCCTGATGGTATCGGGGGCGGTCCAGGAAGGAAGTCCGGAAAGAACAACTTTAATTTCGCGCTCTGAAGGAAGCGCGAAAGTATGGAAGGAGATCTTCCGATCGGTAAGAAACTGTTGGACCGATCGGAAGTCCGGGACTGTTGTGGCCGCAATTCGAAGCGAGGAGCCTTGGCACCTGGCCTCGAGTTTGGCCGAGGGAAGCAGATTCTGCAGGGAACGGAGAATTTCCCTGTAGTTACGATTGTCTGGAATAACAATCGGCGGAATTTTAGGTTTGGGGACAGATTTGGAGTGTTGCTGAGTAGGTTGGCTGGCGCTGTTACCGGGACTAGATACCCGATGCGTAGCAGCGGCCGGTGGCGGGCTGGCGACTAATTTTCGCTTGCGTTTGGCAGACTTGCCCTCCACAAGCGAAAATTCACCGTCCGCCGTCCCCACACTACACATCGACGCACAATCACTTTCACTTTCACTATCACTAATTGTATGGGACGGCAGCGGGGTAGAATGAGGACCAGTACCGCAGGTTTCCATTAAGGTTACCAGCGGTGCCGGCAAAGGAACGGGAGTTGCGTTCGGCGCCATCTCGGGATGAGCCGAAATGAACGTCGAAGACGCAAAAAAGGGCTAGGAAAGAGTGACTTTCACCAGCACTGAATCACTACACTGACAGACAAAGAACACGAACACCAGACGCGCACTGCACACGAGTCACAAAAACACACGCGCACGACACAATACACTGGTAATTTATAGCACAATGATGATGATGAACACAGATGATGATATGGTGAAGAAATCACTTTGATAGATGTATAAATAACGGTGAAATTCACAAGCAAAAATTGCCATAAAAAGTGACGCAGCCTACCCTGGCAACAGCTCTAGGTAGACTTCTGAACCGCCGAGGTGAAAGCATCTCCTTAAATAGTGTCTGGCATGGTTTATTTTCCATGGCCAATCAGAATCGAGAATGACGAGCTGGCTTCTCATTGGTCCGCGCGATACACCTTAAGCGGCCAAAAAGTTATAAATAGAGGCATCGTAGCCGTATCTGTTGCTTGTTCCCAGTTCATTGGGAGACGTGTTCGGCGTGTCATCTATTCGAACACAACTTTTCGCTACTGAAGATGGCCACCGGTGGTGCGGCCGAAACGTTTAGCAGTATATCAAGCACTCGACCACGGCCTTTCAGCCCGGAAGTTTTAGAAGATAATCATAATGACACCGGCCGTGAAAGCCTACGTACTAAGATAAACAATATCAGTTAATCGTACAAAGAAGACTCGGTATCAACACTATCAAAATATGTCACACAAACACACAAGCAATATTGGTGAGCGTTAAATAGGCTATCAGCAATTATAATAGACATAAAATGCCGAAATTAGAGTAGCTGTTGCGCTGGGGTTACGTTGTGGTCTAGCACTAGGTCTCGAAACCTGCATAAAGCTGGCTATGAAAAATTTAGCCAAACGTGAAATTTTTGAAAGAACAGGTGTTCCAAACTTTTCAAGAGTTTTGCAACAATTTTTATAAATCTTACGTCATGCAGATCACTGCCACTTGAATATTATGTCCACAACACGATGTGTTAGTATGCTTCAGAATGGCACTTATTTACTGACTAAATATGAAATACTCATAAACGTAGGCTAGACTACTAATATATTGGAACTCATGGAACAAGTATTGCCGCGAAACATTGTTACACATCTCAATCTCTATATTCGTTGAATTGTCAATAGTTACTTGGTAAATTATTTCAGTTAATTTGACCCATGTAAACTTTTCAGAACGATAACTAAAATTGGAGATCTACACGCGGTGTTAGCTCAAAAGACAGTATAAGCATGCCGGTCTATGAGGAAAGATAGGAGTCATAGATTTCATAAAATATTTTAATCAACTGAAACTGAATTATGAAAGGTATGTCTTCAGAATACCCTACTAGAGGATCGTTTGACACTTAATAATATTCCTGGAGATACTATACAGGAAGCTGAGAACTGACAAGCGTAGCAGAGAAAGAAACACTACATGAACAGCCGTTATTAAAAAAATCACCACCAACTAATTCCAATAAGCACTAACGGAAACTAATACGGAGCATCTATTTCAGCTGTGGACGCAACGAACTGCATGGTGATGATGATGATGAATAATATGATGACCTGAAACAGTTGTTTCATGAGCCGACAACTAACTCAATGTAAACTGCATATGGATGAGGAGTAAATTGTATCCAAATACAAATTTTATTGCTGCGTTAACACGAAAAAAGACAAGCGACTTATATTATTATACCTAACTGAAATAATATAATTCTCAAACGAATATACCTAGATCGTTGAGGTTTCGAGTAAAACACCACCTTAAAAAACCAAAATTTTTTTGTAAAGTCTGTTAGTTAATGATGTTAACAAATGATATTAATGCAGTATATACTATGTTCTTAGCTTATGCTGAAATAAAACTAACAGTTGATATTGTCATGTCATCAACAATCTTTCAAGTGAAAACTTAATTCAATACCGAGGTCACAAAACAATATATTAATATCACTTATTCACATAATCATCTTAATTTATTATAACCTAATGTCACCATTTACGTTTCTATATGTAACAATCAGTGACACGTGATAGCTTACACGTGTCACCTGAATTCTTAAATTTTCCATAACGTCCTACAACGTGCTATTGATGGGTCATTTTAAATATTATTTGCTTCATGAAATTCCAACATATAATTCACATTATGATTGGTATTGCTATTTGACGTATTGTTTTAAATGGTAACGGTGTTTACAAGGATTAAAAGAGTATTATTCTTAAATCTATATTCTAGTTTAACTCCTAAAACAGTGTAGTCAACCCGATGTGGTGTCGGACATCTTTCCAGTGGTAGCAACTGCCTGCAGTACATGCGTATAATTGTAAAACCACCACCGTTCCCACCGAATACATTATGGTTAACCGACTACTGACAGCAATTTCCGCCTGTCAAGCAACGGATGCAAACAGTGCCGCGTTATGAACAGAGGCTGCAAGTTGTAATTGATCTCGCAAACACTCAGTTTCCTAGTAAAATATTTCAGTGAAATAAGTGGAACGTCACTTACTATAAAACACGGATTCACTACATTACTGGAATAAATAAAAGCTTATAAGAAACTTTATATTTACGAATCAGTTTAAATATTAACAAAAATAAGAATGAGTGAAACAGATTCGCTTGATCTTACGGTGACAAACTACGCGCGCATAATCGAAAGGCAAATGTAATTAATTACGTGCGTGCAGTAACTGCTACAAATTATTCAGGGCGATACAAGATAAACAGGACGGCATGAAAGACGAGAAAGAGAAGTATAAAAATCAAGAGGACGGAAGGAAACAAATTTTAAAATCATGGAAAAACATCTGATATTTATGTGTTTCTTTTAGGGTAGGCCTACCCATTAACGTGTTCATATGTTATTTTTAATACAGAAAGTACAACCCACTAAGAAACCGTTCCTTAATATATAATATTTTCCTATTTTTCGCTAATCCCTATTGATTATATATTTATTTTAAAATTCCTATAAGTAAATTTTTATTAAATAATGTAAATACAAAGGAGATTAAGTGAGGATTTCTAAAATTCACGTAAAATGGTAGCTTTGAAAATGCATTGTCCTTTTTTTCCTTCTGCATGTGTTGTTCACATTTTTGTTACAATAAACTTCATACATATATCACTTTCTATGTGGTAGGTGTAGGTCTATATTATTTTTCGTAAATATGAAACGTATACTTATTACTACATAGGTCTTATGGAAGACGTACTTCCTATGCAGGTTCCATCTAGTGTAGCTTACCTCTTTGCATTGTAGCGCGATAGAATTAAAGTGTCCATTAATTCTAGTTTTGTTCGTCAAAACTATGTTAGATATTTAGTCATCGTTTTTAATTCAACAGTTTTAGAACAATTTCTCTATCGTTTTATTTCAAGAAAGAACTTGAAGTTACATGTTATTTTCATTCACTTAAGTGACTGTACTTTATTAAATTTTAGTTTTCCTATCAAATATTCTACGAATCCGGTCGGTTAAAATGTAATATTCAGTACATGTATAAAATATATAGAACATACAAGAATAACTTAACTATTGTATTTTACTATTGTAGAACATTATTGAATATTTTAATCTTATTCTTATACTGCTCATTTCGCTTCAGTCTCGATCTGTAACTTGTGAATCACTGTTCAACTTTATAAAATAAATCTTATTTTCTGAGCTTAATTATCTTATATAAAATTGTAATTTTCTGAATATGTATTACGAAAAAAAATTGTTTGGTAACATTGTAAATATTTTGCTGTACATTGAGTTAAGTGAATTTGCAAATATTAACACATTAAAAGTTTTCAGTTTGTACAGTATGACTACGTACTTCTTTTCAAATATTGAATATGAATATTGTGAAACCCAAAAAAAATAATAAAGTCAAATTTGGAAACAAGACCGAGCATTAAACACGTAAATTAGGAAATCAGTTTCTGGTCACTATAATTTAGTTACCAATTTAAACGTCCCCCTTATCTATACTTTCTCATATCACTTTCTACATTAAATTTTCTAATTAAGTATTTCTGGTAGTGTTGAGCACACTGTAATAATTTCAGAATTAAGGCATTCATCTTTCTGTTCAAAAATACCAATTGTTCAGACGACCTCTGTTTTCAATGTTACAAAAATTCGTCGTCCATCTATTGTTTGATGCAGTGACTTCGGTGGCTTTATAACTGTTAACTTAGAGACACAATTATTTTCATTATTTATTGTAAGTCATCAATCTCTAGCTTTATGATTATTGCAACCGGGTGATAAAACAACAGCCTAAAACTTAAGGGCTTGAAGAACAGCATCTCCGCTCTTCTGGTTCGTAACTTTTGTATGTTTGCTTCCTCTATCAACATCTACGAAAGTGTAAACTGTACATACAAACTTCCGTTTATGAAGTATCAGAGTGAGGAAATCTATATATAACGTGCATGTGCAGACCACCCTGAAAAGGTTTCGTCTTATAGCTAAGGTTTCACGTATATTTTTATCTTACTTCAATTGTTATTTACAGCGTAATACTAATGTCTAGCAACAGAGTGGTCCCATATTGTATAGCCCTATATTGTATATTTAGAAAAAGTTCATGTCATTAAGTGAGTTATATTAAATATGTATTTTTTCTACTTCATTTTCTAAACGACTGTTTTAAATATCTCATCATTCTAAAATATAAAACCATGTAAAAGTTAAGTCTTAACGTGCAAAAAAGTTTGTATCCATTTTGTTAATAAACTTGTTTCAGTATCTTATTATTTTTAATACTGCCATAAATTCTTGTATATTTCAATAAATAAATGGAATCAAATTTCAACTTCAAAAAACTAAAGTAACAACAAATTCAATAATACTTATTAGTATAATAATCCTTTATTTTGCCTTCCATCAGATATTAACTAAAACAATGTCATTAAAATATTTTCCGGGCAGATGGGCCTTGGTCCTCTTCTTAAAACACCATCGGTACTGTCAACATCTCGAACCGCCACTTGACGTCAGATAAAAGTTTGTATCCCCTGTGCCTAGGGGATAAAAGTTTGTAGTCACACTGAGACCTCTCCCAGTAGAGGAAATTACTGCCCGTGTAGAACCCGGCATACAGGATTTGCCTCAGGCGGCAGCGGTGGACATCAGAACTGATGCAATGCCCCCATGATGCAATCTCGGACGACAAGAGATGACTGCGCTCAAGACCATTAGCAGGGTCGATGATAGCATTATTTTACCGGCGGACCAAGGGATCGACACAGTGATTTTCAACTCGAAAGGCTACCGAAGTAAAATTCAAGACTTGCTGGATCCTGAGACCTATAGACGTACCCCAAGAGAGGCGACGGGAGCTGTGGTGAGAAGAACCAATAAATTATTAAAGCAGAAGTTACGCCCCGTCTGATATTTAGCACCAGTCTTTCCCAGACTTGCCTGCCAAAGTTTGTAAAAGTACGTGGTAACGACATGCAGTCTATAAAACAATGGAATCATTATGTATTACTAATATACATAATTAGTTTAAAACATCATTTATAACAATTACATCCGTTCAGAGGACGAATCATTTATATTAAACAACAATCGGCTTTTGTTAAATTTGACGTTCTATTTTAGCAGCAATGGTCAGTCAGCTTTTTGTAGTAAGGCATTTATATGTAATACCATATTCCTTTTAATGACAACCAACTTTTTTTAAAACATAATAAAGCTATTTTTTTATAATTACGCAAATATTTTTCATAATAAAATGTCTCTTGTGTCAAAAAAAATATTTGTTTATTGCAGATATAAACACAGAATAAATTACGACCCCAAAGTTAAAATTATTTATAGACTCTAATTCTTAATTTTAAAATCAGGTAACAGTACATAAAATGCTGAAAGTAAAGTACCGAAATGTGAGTCCCATTCGTAGCCGGTATCAATTGAATTAAAAATTCCATTACTACGTGGCTGTAGTTCAAACATTGTATTTTAAATGTTGGAAGGCTCCCCGGAATCATTCACCACTCTACATATGCAAAATTTTTTGTGTAGGTTTGAATAGCATTTCCATGCTTCTGCAGTAGTCTGCTAATCGCAGTCACTGTGTGTCCCTCACCAGCATCCGAATGGACCCAGTCTTTCTTCGATCAAAGGACTTTTCTCACTTCCTGCTAGAGAATGTAAAACTTCTAACAACTACGTCTAGTCACAAGCCAGCACTGAACAGGTAATGTTATAAGAACACAGTCTCCGCTAGTGACCGTTGCCGCTAATGTCATCGTGAATCATCATCTGCAGCACTATTATGTTATGTAGTTTAACATTTTCCTCTAAATGCGTGTACAGATGTCGTTAGTGTTTAATAAATGTAAGCCATATTTATAATCGTTGGTCAAATATAATCGACTGAGGAATTTTCGTAAGCGGAAACGGATCAATTAATAGAACTTCCTTGAAAGGGTAAAACATTCTATTACCACTGTGAAACAAAGAACGTGATCTGTTGATGTACTGTGTCTGCTACATTGATGAGATAGTTAAACGAGATGCCATTAGTGCATAATGAGTTTTAAACAGAATATGTTAGAACGTTTTATAATTTCTTTTGTACTGTTACAGATAATGCCATATTGTATTATCTATGATCTTCAACGGCTGTATGAAAGGACAGTATCAACGCCCTCATTTTCTAAGGGTTCTACAAACTGACGCTTTTGTGTGTTTGGTTGCAGCATTGCTAGATGTTTCTATAATTAAATTTTTTGATAAATTTAATGTGCAGTATAATGAATGTAACAAGTTTGAAAAGTATAATTTTGTATTGTTAATTATACATAATTAATTACTGTATTTATGGAGAATTACTTAAGTGTTAGATAGAGAGGCTAATAGAAAATAATAAATTTAATGTTTCGTTTTGTAAAATATATAAAAACACTTGGTAAGTTTCACAAAATTTTTAATTAACTCTGACAGCTG
Organism: Magicicada septendecula; assembly: GCA_034769895.1. Lineage (NCBI taxonomy): Eukaryota > Metazoa > Arthropoda > Insecta > Hemiptera > Cicadidae > Magicicada > Magicicada septendecula. The sequence goes on along the minus strand of CM068367.1, from coordinate 307,276,476 downwards.
TTTCGACTCTCTAAGCCATTGTCAAAGAGGCGAGTGAATGAAATTACTGAACACAGGACGTTAGTGGAGTGTAGGTGGTGAACATCTGTTTAGGGCGTATCTGGAACATCTGTGTTGTGAGGACGAGGGGGGTGAGCAAGAGACAAGGGAAGGTCAGGTGTCTTTAAAAACTAAATACAATCATGAATGCAAAATATAAAATTAACTGAACTAAATATAAAATGAATGCAAAATTTAAAACAATGATGAACAATCAAAATAATATAAAATAACTAAACTAAATAACAGATTTTAATAAAGGGGATACACAAAATTCAGTCTGTTCATTGGTTAAATTTTTGTTATTTTTTATTGCTTTTTTAATTTCTAAAATTTCTAACAAATCCATTTTTTTACCTTTTTGTATGTTGTGGAGTAGTGTTATGTTTTTCGTGTCTATGAAGTGATTGTGTTGTAAGCAATGATCTGCAAAACCTGTATTAGATGTATTGGTTTTTATCGCCTGTAAGAAGGCGGTTTTAACCAATACATCTAATACAAGTTTTGCAGATCATTCCTTACAACACAATCACTTCATAGACACAAAAAACATAACACTACTCCACAACATACAAAAAGGTAAAAAAATGGATTAGTTACAAATTTTAGAAATTAAAAAAGCAATAAAAAATAACAAAAATTTAACCAATGAACAGACTGAACTTTGTGTATCCCCTTTATTAAAATCTGTTATTTAGTTTAGTTTATTTTATATTATTTTGATTGTTCATCATTTTAAATTTTGCATTCATTTTATATTTAGTTCAGTTAATTTTATATTTTGCATTCATGATTGTATTTAGTTTTTAAAGACACCTGACCTTCCCTTGTCTTTTGCTCACCCCCCTCGCCCTCACAACACAGATGTTCCAGATACGCCCTAAACAGATGTTCACCACCTACACTCCACTAACATCCTGTGTTCAGTAATTTCATTCACTCGCCTCTTTGACAATGGCTTAGAGAGTCGAAACAGCTGTCAGAGTTAATTAAAAAATTTGTGAAACTTACCAAGTGTTTTTATATATTTTACAAAACCTTTGTATTAATATGTTTCACCAAGTGCCCAACGAGTCATCAATTAATATCGTTAATGTGTCGTATTTTGAAATTAATTTAAATCCACGCTAAACATCACATCATCAATGTAACTATAAAAATTATTTTACAAAAATTAAATTCATTTACATTATTTATTATTAGAGGGTAACTAACAGAATCGATTCACAAATATCCCAAAATTTGTATACAACATTTTATTTAATTACATTCTTGTAATATGTAAGTCTAAAATACATTGGACTTTATAAATAAGTTCGAAAAGTTTGTTACTACCAATCGTTTATTGTTTTAGTCACACTCATAAAATACCTGACCACAAAAGAACAAATTTAACTTGAAAAAACCATTGAAGTTTTGCTTTTTAACTGTTATTGACTACATTGTTAGTTGGTACTATAAGAACGCTTGCACTATTGTTTGGACGTACATTGAAATATGATTTCTGCAGCATGACAAATGACTTGATAACCTCAGACTATTCATGTTTCAGTTTGGCAAACTAATACATCAAGGATACGAACATAATTAATTTTCCGAGTGACTTGTACCAGTTACAATATCATCATCCTTCAAAATCTTGTTACCAAATTCCATTGTTGCCCCTGTGACTAGAACAGAATTTCAATACATCAGTGGCTTGCTGTTCCTAAACTTCATTAAATGTACACCACGATAGCACAGCCCTATTCTACTGATCCTATAAAAGGTGTTATTATTGCTGTAATATGCGAAGCTGAATACACCTCGTATACTGTGATGGTTTAACACTCAACTACAAGTTGTAATAGTCGGACATTATGTAAATATAAATGAAATTCGTAAGAATGTTAGTAGAATAGTAGTAGAAGTAAATAGTATTTTAGTAAAATAGTAGAAGTATAGGCCTAACATATGAATAATTATAATACAACTGTTTACAAATACTATATTGTAAATGTTTTTAATTAGAATTTTAAAAAAGTTAATTTCAATCACTATTTTAAAAATTGAGCAATGGAAGTTTATAATTGCATCAAACATGCCACTGATGGTACTGACGAAAGTTTTAAAATATAACGGACGCCAAGAAAATTTCTATAACATATTATGTCCTAATACATCTAAACTATATATAATCATATTTTACTAAGTAATTAGTCATTACGCTATCTACAATAATTTTCGCACATACTAATAACAGATACACGTAGTTTTGAAAACATGAGACACAAAATTTGTCCATTGAGCTTGACGGACAATCCTCAAAACATTTGTTTTTTAAATTAGTTACGACTCTTACAACTCCTGAAACAAACAGAAAGATACATCATAAGCAGGAGAATCTAGTTAGACACAATATAAGAGCTCATAATTATTCTTGTTTGGGTAGGAACACGAAAGAAGTAAGTTCGTTATGACAAATAAATATTTTTATCATAACGGTCATTAAATTTGGTTTTCCCCATATGCCTATATAAACTATTAGTTCGTGTTCACAATCAAACTCGTTATTACATTTTCCTTGGTAACAAATTAATACTAATTTGTTTTCATTTTCTCTGAAGCGGTTAAACGGATCCATGAAATTACCACGGTTTTCTTGTCTTTTCTGAATCTTACTAAACTAATTTAGTCCATCATCAAACTTGATTTGTATACGTCTAGTACACCATGTGATTTACGTTAGTAAATAAGAATACATTAGTAAATGATTTGTCTATATATAAACAACGCTGCAGGTACACACAGTATTGATTAGACATTTAGTAGTACTCGAAAACCTAATGAAAGTCGGTCACGTCTAGGAGGCGGGAGAATTGATTGATGTTACAAAGGTTCATCAGTCAAGGCAGTTCTGTTTGATTCCACTTTCTGGTGAAAACGAATTACTTCGTAGTCCACTCTGTCAAATCGTGTATCACAGTTTTGATACTAACTCCACCATAATTCAAAACAAGCATAGAAAACGTAATTAACATTTTCTCACTAATGAGAGGGTTTAGTTGTGTTCTAAAGTTTTGTTTATCACCTAGTGTTTCGTATTCTTTAATTCTCTGAAAACTGTATTAATAATATTAACATGTGTGAAAATATGTATCAAATTTTCAATAATTTTTTTCTTTAGCATTTAACATGAAAAATTATTGTTACAGGTTTTTCAGTCAAAGTTTAATTTTTGCTTTTGGTTTTTGTGTAGGGTTGGCAGAATACTCGTTCTTCTGTGTGGTGTTTCGGATACCTCTACAGTATTCTACGTTCTGTGGCTGTTTTGATGCCGTTAGCGGTCGCTGACGTTCCTTGGCTGCTTATAATGACTGGAGCAGTTTGCAAAGCTTTTGACTGGATGAGGCTCTAAACATTGTGGTATATGTACTGCCACCACGAAATAATTTTCACAAACGCCGATGACAGGCCTTGTCTTGTTTGTATGTAGCGTCGTGCCTGTCCGGCCGAATGTTGATGACGTTCAGGTTAATGACGGCCGGGTGTTGATGAGGTATCTCGCCTACCTTTCACTTAGTAAAATGTCAGTAGGACAGTCACCACCACTTTAGGCAAACTAGTCCTGCGAGCTCATTGGGAATCATACTCAAGGAGTGGTTTATGCCGGCTATGATTGTGACCAGTGGAAAGAATTATGCTGACGACAATCTAAACACTCCTGACAAGAAGCAGGGGAGAGGTTAAGGAAAATGGCTACAATTAGTCAATAGTGAATCAATTTATTTAACTATATCCTTATCATTAGTCTCATCCACAGATTATACCTCATGTGTCTTTCAATAGACTTAATCATAGCTTCATTTTTCTGTTAATTCCTACATAATGTTTAGTAGCCTACAAAATTTAATATAAAATTATTTAAATATTAATTTTATTCTCAACAACTATATAAACTCCTTTTGAACAACACATCAGAGTAATATATTATTCGTGTGTATTAAACTATCAATTTAATTTAAAGTTCATATGCTATATATATTCCTCTATTTGTCTATATCTGTTAGTTCTTCTTACAACTAGTCGTTATAAATTTTTTTATAATGTATGGGAATTTATGGTGTTGGAGTTCTGTTATGCGTTTCAATTTACGTGATAAACATTTACTAGTTTCTTTACTTTCTAAGAATAGCGATGCTTTTTCTTAGCATCAGCAAATATTTGACAAATTTATAACGACTGAAACTAGAATTTAAATTGAGTTTTCAACGTACCTGACTATTAGTTTATGAAATAGAGTGAAATGTAACTTAAACAATACTGTTCTATGTACGGGAATTTTGTTTATAAATCTATTTTGGTTTATCATTGCTGTTTACACTGTTAAAAATTTCAGTCTCGCATGACATTATTTTATTATTTTAAAAAACTTTGTAGTCTTTTCAAAACGATTTCAAAAATACATGCTGAACATTACATATTTTTGAAAGTGTAATAAAGATTACACCAGATATTTTGTATCCGTATGTCTAATATGTTAAAAGACAGTTTATGTTAATATACATCCCGTCAGTTAAACTGACACTTGAGGTCGTTTTTAAAATTTGGTACCTGAACTAATTTAATACTGTGTGTTCCAACAGCAACATTATAACGTAACGATATAAGAGCTATATATTTCACACAAGAACGACGAAATATTGATTAGATTGGTTGAGAGGTGTGTTCTAACCCTTATTAAAAATAGCCATTTCTCAGTATTCTCATAAAAGCTACCTCTAATACACCATACTAAAATTAGATGGAGTAAAATTAATTTTTTCAACAATTGCTTATTAAAACTTGTGTTTAATAACGTCCAGGTATTCCTGGCGTGACCTCCTATGTGGTCATATTTCTAAACACCGCCGTTAGGAGGTGCGGATTTTAGTCTTTGCACTGTGCTGTGAGGCCAAGCGGAATACTGTTATCTTCAGTATCTCCACGCAGACTAAGTCATAAATACAACACATGAAAATTTAGTCAGATTGCCCCTAGCTACTACCACAAAGATTGTCTAATATACCTAGAGGTCTGTTCACAACGAGCGTAGTACTAGACGTTCTTGATATTTGCGGCTACAAGTGTAACGTGTAACTATGTCAACACGTTCTGAAGAAATAAAACCTCATAAGCTACAATTAGCAAAGACTAGATATCTCAGAGCATTTGATACATGTTGGCAGCAAAATTCCCACAGAAAATGTAATAGCTTGTACCATAGCTGAATAAGGGCTACATTAGCTGAATGAGGGCTACAGCGTGTTTGGATAACGGAACTTCTGTAAGCAGAAATAAAGACTTTAGGTCAGTAAAGAAAAGTCAGGGTTATAACAGTGCTACGTTTGAAAACATCAGAACAATAGTCAGCCTTACCAATATAAAAACCGATAGAATATTCTGTTACAAAACTCTGGAATAGAGAATACAAAAAATGATTGAAACACACGAAATTGAGACATATTTATGTGTAATATTCATGACATAAATTACGCCAGAAATTCCAAACATTTTTCTCAGAAAGTTTATATAATGGGTAATATATTTTATGTACTGCTTCTTGGAACATAGTTTAATATAATTTACGAGCAGTATAGTACATACTATAGAGCTAATGCTCAAAATAATTTGTGTTAGATGTCAACATAATTGACAAGTGTTGACTGCTGTGAAGTTAATCGGTTTAACAAAACATAGATCACTGTTCTTTTGGCAAATTTTAATGTTGTCCTCACATACTAAATTCCAAATTTATAAGCTGTGGCCAAAATGCATATTATTTAAACTTAGTTATTATGTGCTACTGATAAATGCTGATCAGGGTCACTTTACAATTTTCCATTTTATTCCTGCATGACATTTTGTCATATGAAAACTGTACTATTGTCGCTGAAACATAGTTGCCAGTGTAATTGTGCAACTGAAAAGTTAATAATTATTTTACAATTATTGTAATCTCTACTTTTTTATGTTACTTTAAAATGGACGTAATTTCAAAAGGACAAAAGTATCAACAATAGTTTCTTATCGTAAGATACTTAAAATTCATTATTGTAGGGCTACTTATTGTCTGTTATTAATACGTGCAGAGTATGTTAAAATATCCCCCTCCTTCACGCAAAATAAATATGTTTTCTCTGCTTGTAAACTACTCTGAAAATTCCTAGTAGCGATCAGACATTCTGTAGTACTTGCTAACCGACGAAATGTCTCACGTCTACGAGGTGTACAGAGATGATTGATGGTACCGGGATTCATCAGTCAAGGCAGAGTTCTGACGGTTTCTATTTTGTGGTGAAAAGCAATTACTTTGTAGATTATTCTGTCAAGTTGAAAATCACAATTTTAAAAACTATAATTTGTGTAATGCAAACTAATAAATAAAATCTAATTAGAAAGCTTTCTTTTCTCCTATCTTCCTCTCCTCTCATAAAAATAATTTTATTATGTATAAAATTGATTAACTAGCTTTAAAATTAACACTCTAGTACTAGCTTTAACTTTGACGTCCTCACACTTAATTTATAAACCTTTAATCACAAGTTGTTTGATGGAAGAAACAGTATGAAATAAGAAATCAGTTTTTCAGTTGTGTAATCGATATAAAAATCTTGTTAAGTTACAAGAATGCTGCAAATAATATTACTTGCATTAATACTGAACATAATTTAGAACAAATTCTTTTATTTTTATTCACCACAAAATATTCACGTTTATATATCAATAAATTCTGTCAGTCGTTTTCAAGAATCTAAAAATTTACTACATTAAAAGTTAAGCTAAACAAATTATAAATATTGATTCTTGAGTCCGCCCCAAAAGGAGAAACAGGAAAAAGAAGATAAGATAGATATGCTAACAGAAATGATGAAGGAACTAATAAAAGACATAAAAGAAATAAAACAAGATTAAAAGACATACAAACAGGAATAAAAGAGCTTAAACAAGAAAATGAAAAACTAAAGAAAGAAAATATGATGATAAAGGAAAAGATGAAAAACGTAGAGGGCAGGCTAAGATGACTAGAAAAAGAGCAAGTTAAAAATAATATAATAATCTTAGGATTAGAAATAAAGTAGGAAGATGGAGCTGGATTAAAACATGGACTAGAACACTTCATAGAAAGAACCATAGGGGTAAAAGTACAGATAAAAGAAGCCAGAGAGATAGGAACAAAAATTTGCAAAGCGGAACTAGATAGCGCATATGAAAAAGAAATGGTTATGAAAAATAAAAACAAACTAAAACAACTACAGATAGAATTTACATAAATAATGAAATGACTAAGGAAGAAAAGGAAGCCTAGAAAAAGATAAAGCAAAAAGCAGAAGAAGAGAGGAAAAAACGAAAAATTACAAAAATAGGGTTTCAAAAAGTGACGATTGACGGAACAGAATGGAAATGGAACAGGGAGTAGGAAGAACTAATAGAAAACAAATTAAAAACAGTCAACCTCAAAAACTGATAAAGCAAAATAAGGACGGTATGAGGACAACGACCCAGGCAAAGAATAAGAACATGAGAAAGGAGACAAAAAACGAGAAGAAGACAATAGAGATAAGAAAGGACACAAGAATTTTAATAAAGTAAATGACGGAAAACAGAAAAAGGACGAAAGAGGGAAACTATGAACTGGGGCATATGGAATGTTAGAGGGCTAAAGGGAAAAGAAGTAGAGCTAGTGAAGGAAATGAAAAAACTAAAACTAGATATAGGCCTATTAGCAGTTACTGAAACCAAAAAGAAGGCTAAAGGTATGGAGCAAATCATAGAAGGATATAATAAATTTTGGTCAGGAGTAAAATATACAGCAGTGGCACAAGCCGGCGTGGAAATAATAGTATAGCCAAAATATATAAAAAAATTTTAGAGATGAAAGAATAAACTATAGGATATTTACCTTAGTATGGATAAACAAAAATATCATATAATAGTAGTATATGCACCAAACGACAACGCATCAGCAGAGGAAAAAAAAATTTGTTGAAGAGGTTCAAAAAGAAATAGATGCAGCAGAAAATTATAATATAATGGTCATGGGGGATCTAAATGGCAGAGTGGGAAATGATAACACGGGAGTAGAAAATTGGTTAGGAAGAGAGGGGGAAAACATGAAAAATAATAATGGAAGAAGAATAATTGATTTGTGTATGGAAAATGATTTAGTTATCGGAAACACAATATTTACACATAAGGACATACACAAATTTACGAAGGAAGAAAGAAATAGAAAAGAACGTTCCATCATAGATTATTATCTAATACATAGGGAAATATGGAAGTATGTAAAGGACATACAGGTTAAGAGAAGTGCAGAAATAGGGAGTGACCACTATCTAGTCAAAATGATATAGCTATATATTTATATAGGTATAAAGTAATGCAAGAAGAAATAAAAGATAAAAAAAGAAAAATAATAAAAGATAAAATTAAAGTGTATAAACTTAAAGAACGCGTAACAAGGGAAAATTATCATAAAAAACTAGAAAAATTCCAGAAGAAAAGAGTGTAAGAAAATTTGGATGAAAGATGGGAGAATTTTAAATCAACCCTCAAAGAAGCAGCGAAAGTTTGTTGTGGGGTAGAAAAAATAGGAAATGGGGCTGCATGTTGGACAAAAGAGATAGAAAAAGCAGTAAAGGGAAAGAAAAAAGCGTGGAAAACGTATCTGAACAATAAGACACAAGATAACTATGACAAATATAAGACAGAAAGAATACAAGTTAAAAACCAAATAAAAACGAGTAAGGAAAAAACATGGACAGACTTCGGGAATAAACTGACAGAAACATATAATTAAAACCAGAAAATATTCTACAACATATTGAAACAAATGAGAAAACCAAAAACGAATATGCTACAAAATTTAAAGGACAAAAATGGAAATATCCTAATGGAGGGGACAAGTATTATGGAAAGATGGAGAGAATCTTTTAAAGATTTATTAGAGGAAAACAAAAACGAAGATAACGTTGAAGAGGAAGAAGAAGGAGGAACTCCTAAACATTTTTACCAAGCATTGAAAGAAAGGAAGGTCCCACTTGACAGGCAAATAGGAATTATCGCGCCTATATACAAAAAGAGAGACAGTAAAGAATGTTCTAATTATAGAGGCATTACTTTAGGGAGCATGGTAGGAAAACTGTACGGGAGGATTCTAGAAAGCAGGTTAAGGAAAAAGTAGAGCACACCTTTGAAGAAAGCCAAAGTGGGTTCAGAAAAAAGAGAGGAAAAGTTGACCAAATCTTCATAGTAAGTATTTATGTGAGAAAGCTTCCAAAGTGGGAAGACAAATACATGCATGTTTCATGGACATGGAGAAGGCGTTCGATAGTATACGAAGGAAGGACGTATGGAACATACTAAAGAGGAAGGGAGTAGAACAACAGCTTATTGAGGGCATAAAAAGCCTATACGAAAACACCGTCAATTACGTAAGAGTAAGAAACGAGGCATCAAAAACTTTCACCAGCAAAATAGGTTTGAGGCAGGGGTGTATTTTAAGCCCCCTGCTATTCAACCTGGTGTTGGATGATGTTGTCAAAAAATGTAAAGAAAGTATGAATAAATGTAGAATAGGATACTGGAATATGAAGATAATAACAATAACAGAATTATGCTACGCAGACGATTTAATAATTATAGGAGAAACAGAAAAACAGTTACAGAATAACATAAAGGTATTTAATGAAGAACGTAGGAAAAAATGAAGATTAGTATACAGAAGACTAAAACTATGGTAATAGGAAATTCAGAAGGGAAACACAGTATAGAACTTGTTAGAAAATATTTAGATCAAGTAAAAATTTATAAATATTTGGGAGTAGTGATTAACAGCAAAGGGAATTTAGAGGAAGAAATAAATGAAAGACTAGCGAAAACAGGAAAATTATTCCATAGTATTAAATCAAGTTTCCTGGGTAAAAAAGAAATACCCACTAGGATAAAAACAGAAATATTCAGAAAAATCATGAAGCCGTATTAACTTACGGAAGCGAAACATGGACAACAAATGAGAGAATAAAAAGCAAGCTAACTAGTATTGAAATGAGGTTTCTTCGAAAAATAGAAGCGAAGACAAATAAAGATAGAATTCGAAACAAAATATTTAGGAAAAGTTAGATATTGTTCCTGTAGCAATAACAGTAGAAGAAGCACAACTTAGATGGCTGGGACATGTAATGAGGATGGGGGAGCAAGTGTTTGAATCCAGAGAAACAGGTAAAAGGAAGAGAGGACGACCGAGAAAGCTCTGAAAGAATGAAGCCCGCATAGCTGCAGAAAGAGGAGGAGTAAAATGGGAGAAAATAAAGGAGCTGGCAGGAGATAGAAAGAAATGGAGGGATATGTGGAAAAAGACGACCTAAGAGGACTCAACTCCAACATAGCTTTACACCGAAAGGTAGAAAAGCTAAAGTAAGTAAGTAAGATTCTTGAATCCGCTTAATCAGATATGCATTATTTCGTTATATTTAAAGTCATGTTTTTGTGTATTGAGGTATAATACTGACATGCATATCGTTAGTGTGGCTATGTTACAGTTACTTTTGAAATAATAAATAATACACTTTTTTCCCTTTGGATGTGAAATACAGGATTCCTCGTATAATTACAAAATGCTTCCTACAGCATACATAATTTTTTTATTTCTAAAAATATAATCTTGTTATCTATACATTGAACGTTACTGCGTTATGATTGAGTCGTTTGGTAACTTAGACTTATTGTGGAAAAGTATAATTAAAATTCATTATTGTCACATCAAAATACGTCACACGAAACTTATTATCATTCTACAACGATCTTTCATTCACACTTTCGTGTTACCAACGATGGAAACAATGAAAACACTGAAATTAATTATTTGTGTAGAACACTTTATATAATGTCAGTAAATACAGACTGAAATGTGTAGTAGAAATCACTGTTTATGATAAATTTATTAATCTGTATATTAAAAATGTCTTAAAAATTATTAAAAATATTACGTTACATTTCAAAAGTAATCCGTACGTTAATGTACAACTTCGTTTAGAAAAGTAAGGCATGCGATACTGGAATTTCGTTGGTGAAAGTTACGTTGGCCGCTGTAAAGTTGGTAAGGAAATTAAACCTATTACAACTGTAGGTTGCACGGGAGAGATTAGTTTTTGTTTCTGGTTACGCCGGCGAGAGAAATAATGCGTCACGTACAAATGTGGCCGGTAGAGGTGAAACATGATTTAATTTCAACTAAAGTTTCTCGTTGCTTAAAATTTTCCTGCCGTTTTGGAAACTCAGAGTTACCTAACTCACAGAAGCGCTAATTGTTAGAATTACACTCTGCACTTGAAACGAAAATTAATTAAATCTTTCATTACCATAAATTCAAAAGAGTTCAGTAGGGTATAAAGAGGTTAAGGTATTGGACTTAGTTGGTAAGAATGCATATTCAATGCTCTTTCTTATAGCCATTCTGATTAACTGCAAAAAATGTTGAGTTCAAATGTATCTGTGACAATCGTTAAGATTATCCCAGTGGAATAACAAATTGGCTCTTACAAGGTTAAATTAACACAGCACATCAAAAAAAATTATGTTTAATTTAAATATAATTTAAAATTTTTACACTAACGTCAATAAATCTTCAAAAAAATATTATATTACACTGACAAGCATAGTATACTGTAAAGGTTGTGAATCGTATAGCATTCATGAGTCTTAAAATTATGTAGCCTATACCACAGTTCCAACCCAATTGTTTGTTGTGTATGTGTGTAATACAAATTAAAGTTAAATGAGGAAAGAATATGATAAGCACAAATACAAATAGGCTTGCATTCACTTCATACATCATTTTCTGTATATTTGAAATTTATTTATTAAGATTAACAATTGTTGACAAGTAAAACATAATGTCAATATATCTTTAAATACAAGTTAAATATTAATGCTAACACAGTTTGTGTTAAGTTTCAGATTGTCCTACCGGGAGATATATTTTTCCAAATCTTCATTATGAAGAGCGTAATTCTGTAGAAAATCGGAAAAATGTAATAATGTTTGTGTCTGTGTGCATAAATGTTATGCCTTATGTTTGCATTACTTTTTTCCTGTTATACAGTGTCTATCCGACAAAAAAAAAATGTTTAACCGAATTGTTATTTTTGCAAACTCGGAATAAATTTATTATTCAAAGTCAAGTATCTCATTATGTTCATTTGGCGTGTGAGTAAACTGAAGTATCTCAAATTTAGAGCTGTAAAAGAATGTGTATGAAATATGTTAGCTGTCCGCAATGTAAATTTTAATTTTCTCAAGTTTCTCCGAAGAAAAAAATTTAATCTTGTTTATGTACACAGAACGGCGGAAATAATTACTAAATATTTGTTGGCAACAACTGTGAGACAAGTCTGTTTTATACAACTTGGTTAATATTATTAGTTGACGTGTTATTTTGCAAGGCTTTGTTTAACATACGCTTAAGCAGTCTGCATAATGTATGTAAAAATGAGGTATTGTGTATTGTTATTCTAAGAATTTTATCAAAATTATCATTATTCTTCCGTTGTTTCTAACTATTACAATGCCTGCAATACGTCCAGCCTCTATGTCAGCAAAATATACAACAGGCGATGTCAAAGCTGCGTTCAACGTGAGAATATATTATTATGTATACAGAAAATGTTTGCATTACACGCATGACGTGGTGCTGTAATGCTGCGATAACCACCAGAAATATCGGCGTCGCGTCTCGGAGGCGCCACCTTAGTGATCAGACAACCTTTTGTAGTTTACTTAACTAATAATGCATTGTGTAGACGCAGAATTTCTGCGAAATGTAAGTCTATAATTACAAAGTAGCTTGAATGCACAGTTTATTACTTCAACTAATCAACATAAATAAAAGCAGAACAAAATAGTTAAATTATTCTATGAATCAGGAATTATTTCTAACCTTGATTTTGCCTGCGTGGTGCTGTGATTTATGAGCACAAAATTAGAAAGCGCACGAAAACGAAATACCCTGTAGCTTTAAGCAAACTAAAAGGCTAAGTCAATAAATATCCGAAAACAATTTTGTAATTTATTATAAAAACAGTATACACCTGAGAGTTAGCTCATTTTTCAATATAGTCTCCTTGCTTTTCAATACACTTGGTCCATCGTTGCACAAGCATCCTGATGCCCTCAGAAAAAAAGTTTTTAGTTAAGCAGCAAGCCACATATGCAGTGCTTCCTTTACTTCTTGGTCTATGGAGAATCGACAGCCCTTTAAGGCATTTTTAAGTTGACCAAAGACATGGTAATCCGACGGGGCGATATCGGGGCTGTATAACAGGATGCCTCAACAACTCGAAACTCAATTTCTCAAGGGTTTGGATAGTGTGGGCTCTCGTTGTCATCCAACGAAAGCACTTCTTCCAACGTTAGGCCTCGAGGTTTGGATCAACTTGCAGGCTTCAGTTTGTTAGATAGGATCTGACTGTAATTTGCTAAATTTACTGTTGAGTCCTTCTCCAAGTACTGTAGCAATATTGGCCCTTATGAGTCCCATAAATCTGTGAGCATTACGTTTCCTGCAGAGGGTTAACTCTTAAATTTCATTTTGACTGAAGACTCAGGCTCAAAGTGGAAGATCCACGTTTCATCTCCAGTGACTAATGGCTTCAAAAAAGCTTCACCTTCATTATTAGCGGTCCAATAAGCGTTGATAAATGGCTACACGATTGCACTTGTGCTCTTCAGTGAGCTGTTTTGGGACCCATCTTGCACAGACTTTACGAAAGTCAAAACAGTTATGGATAATTTCATATGCAGGACCATGACTAATTTGGAGGTGGTACGCCACTTCAACCATAGTACTCTTCGATTGGTCTAAATCATGGCATTAACTTATTCAATAATGTCATCAGTAGTGGGAAGAGGTTGTGCGTCATGATCTTTGCTCGTCCTTAGCGCTTTTTTGGATTTTTCGATCCATTCATATACACTTCGCTTTGTTAAAACTTATTACCATATTGTTTTAAAAGTCTTCTGCATTTCGGCTCCTGATAGGTCACAAAAACTGGATCACTGCATTTTGTTTTTCGTTGTTGTAAACGGAGAAAGGGGCAGCCATGCTCATCGTGCAACAATCCTCAACTGACTGACGCATGGACGGTCGGGACGGTCTACAGTCCAATGTCCAACAGTCCAGTACAATGGCACAATCTGTCTGCGGACAAGAGGACTAAGTGGTACTGCCAGCCTACAGACGATTATAATAACATTGCGGATACTTATTGACTTATCCTCGTACTTACATCGGAGAACTATGTTACTTTTGCCATTATAACATGTTAGTATTATTTCTTGGTCACGATATCATAATGTTATGTAAACGATATACAGCTATTTGACTAAACTCTATTGCGTGAATAAAACTGGAAAATTGCATGGAAACAAAGTAGACACGAATCAATCTAATTGAAATTTGATTCGTAAACCCTCTATCACTCTATCACAAATGCAAAGCCAGGATTGTTCATAAAATTATAAATTAATAATATTCTGTTACACTGATCTAAATCCAATTATTTACTAACAGAAACTACTTAAACACCACCTGTTGGAAGCAATCGTCTGTGTAACGCAGACAATACAAACTGACTCTAGTATTGTATCAGCAGTACGTAACGGTTAAGTATAAGTTTATTGCGTCGGTATAACATTCTAAGCCAAGTGTTAACATCACATGACGACAAACATGTTCACGCTTCATATAGTTTTGACAAATTTATGGATATTTGAAGTGTGTTTGTGGTGACCGAATATTTTTTAAACGATTTTCTCGTCTGAGTCTCAACTTATAATCAAACATTCTACATGAACTCAGAAAGGTTACTATAGCTGTTAAGGTCTATTTATTTGTTTCGATTTGCAATACTATGACAAAATTAAAGGTTTACAAACAAAAAAGTTATCCCCAACTGAAATATAACTATATCGTGGACGTCTATCTCTTACTATTGATTGGAACATTTTTTAAATGTTGTAAATTACAGAGGAAGGTGTACATTTTGATGAGCATTGATTGATACTGTTCTTTTGAAAATATTAAGATTTTGTAATAAATTCTATCAAGTTGAATACTGAACATTTACAAACTTTTCGTGGTATAAATAACGTGTATTGTTTACAAACATATTAGAAAACAAACTATGTACATTTATTATTTAAAATAATGCTATTCAAGAGCATCGTATTTTTTTACACAATTTTACAGCATAGCTGCAAGTTCTGCATCATAATGTGTGATATTGCCACGATTTCGTGATAATTGGCTTCTTTGGGTTTGTTGTGACAATTGGGTCTTGTGTGTGTGAGTGGGGAGTCTGTGGGGTTACTGACAGCAACGCTTTGTTGCTAGGATTGCAAAAGATAATTTTAGCAGATACTGTAGATGAACCTGTAAAAGTAAAATGTTATGTAAATTATGAAACAAAGAATTCTAATTTAAAAAAAATTTTAAATAAATTTCCTTTATCGTTATACTACTACTACTACTACTACTACTATTATTATTATTATTATATTAGTGCTAATTCTAGTAGTAGTAGTAGTAGTAGTAGTAGTAGTAGTAGTAGTAGTAGTAGTAGTAGTAGTAGTAGTAGTAGTAGTAAACAGGAGGGCGCAACCACCCAATACACACACACACACACACACACACATGCTATGCTATAGTCTATTTAAACAAAATTTTAGATTTTCTCGCTACTTCTTTGCTGGCTCGCCTTAGTATCTCGTTTACGTCTGGCGATGCGCGACAAACGGTGTTCTCCCACCCGTACTCTCCGATCTTTCCACGTCTGGTTCTTACATTCTCGCATTCATTTATTGATTGAACTCCACATTTGTTCCACACTTCACATCATATCCACCCTAATCCCCTGTGTGTGTATGTTCATAGTCCTTTTAAAATACATAGATTAAGGTAGATCATACCACAGCTTACTATACCCTAGAACACTTACTCTACACAAGTTATGTAAACCTTATTAGCTCCTTCTTCTTCTTCTTCTTCTTCTTCTTCTTCTTCTTCTTCTTCTTCTTCTTCTTCTTCTTCTTCTTCTTCTACACTTCAAGGATTAGGCAACATGCCTGTTCGTGCTTCACATTATCAGATCCAATTCTTTCTTGGTCTTCCTACATCCCTTCTTCCAGAAGGCTTGTACTTGCTTACAATTACTGGTATTCTACCTTCATCCAAGCAAATTAAATTCTCTCTCCCTATGTTTTTCAATTTTCTCATTTAGATTATGTATATATTTTTTATTTATTTATTTATTTATTTCCGTATACCTTCATTTCTTATGTAATCCATTCTTGTACATACTTTAACCCTTCTTAAAACTCTACTCTGCTGATTGTATGTTGCTTTCATCTCTTTGTTTTGCAATCCAAGATTCACTGCCATAGAACAGCCATTGTTTTGTAAAATTCTAATTTTGACTCACGTCTCGTTTTATTTTTTAGTGATCTATTTATAGTTCTACATATGTGTTGAAATCTATTGACTTTATTTTGTATACCTTTGTCAACGTCAAAACTTATACCACAACCTAAATTTGAGGTATGTTCGAAAATTTCAACCTCAGTAATAATCTTTGAGCGTACTAGAAATTTTTCGTAGTGAGCCATAACTTTTGTTTTGTTAGTAGATATATTTAAGTTGTAGTATTGTCATCCCTGTTTATGTAGTCTGTACACAGAGCGTTGTAAGTCTGCTTCATTGTTTTGTAGTATAACTACATCACCTGCATATGGCAAAACATTTAAGTGGTACGTCAGTCGTCCAGTCTGGTCGGATCAAACGTTATTAGCTACCTACACTTATTATACAGTAGTAGTAAGTTCACACATTAGAAGTACTGTATATTCATGTTTGCTTAAGTACGAAGGGCTAAGTAACGATAATTTTTTTCTTCAGTCGTTAGTTAGCGTTACAGATCAACATAATAAACATGGCACAGATTTCTTCTAGTACTGTGTATTCCTCTAATCCTATTTAACCTACGTGTAAAAAGAAAGTAGTTGAGATAGTGAAAATGTGCAAAATGTGCGAAAATGTTTGCGCCCTGAACGTAATTTGCTTTCCACAAGCACTTTCTTGTGTATCGCATTTCAGATATCAGGTTTGTTAAAGGTTTTTGCTTTTTTTTCAAGTTGTGTGCTTTATTTTAGCAACCTGTACCTCTCCAGTGTCAGTGAATTTTTTACAGTTTAATATTCTTTTACTTCAGACGTTGTGTGCTGAGTCAAAAGATTCAGCGCTAGTTCAGTCATTTTATTGGCAGTTTTGACGTTATTGGCAGTACGAAAGTTAAGGACAGTACAAAAATTAAAGTAATAATGAGTGCTGCTCCCTACCCGCGGATAGGAGAAACTACCATTTTCGATTTTTCCACTGTTTGGTCGGTGTTGCCATCTGCTGAGTTTTTGCAGCAGTTTTAAAACAGTGCTGCAGCCTGGTGAGATTTTCGTTACCCAAACGAGCACGGAACGAAAATTTTTGTTAAGGCCTTGTCTCAACATCGAAGTCTAACTGATGGCTGCGTGGTAAATTCCTTCGGTGGAGAGGTATTAATTTCCAACATCTTCTAACTACTATGGTGAGATAGTTTCTTAAACGACTGCGGTGAGTTTTGATTTCATTATATTAATTATATACTAAATTTCACGGGAGAAAACGTTTTTTTTAGTAAGCTTGAGTAAGCCCCCACTTGTCGAATCATGCATTGTGAGAGACGTAATTGTTGTAAAGTTTTTTATAAACCAATAAAACTTGATTATTGGAGTGTCAGAATCTCGGCCTTAATACCTAAAGTACAATAACCACAAAATAATTAAGTTTGAACTTTCATTAACGCTGATGTAACGAGATTGTGTTGTGCACTTAACCTGTTGCACAATGCCTCGTCATTAAGTGGTATAAAGTTTTGCTACAATGACAGTAAAACTTTATACATATATATGGGAACTTACTCGGGCACGTTTTAAATGTAAATCATGTCACATTTAAATTAATGGTGTTCTTAAAATTATATGGAGTAAAAAAACTATGTGTTTTAAATAAATTCTGCGCCACGTGGTAACCTCAATTTCACTCAAAGTAATAAGTTCATAAGATGTTACAGAGCCAAGATAAATTATTATATTGCAAAAGCAACTCACATTCAGTGAGGTTCAGGTTATAAAGGGTTATAAAGAATCATTGTTAGAGAGTTTTTTTAAGTAAGGCATGTTGGCCAAAATAATGTTACCAAGTTATTATGTAGCACATAACTAGGTGTTGTTTTTATATATATGATTTTGGAGGGTGTCCAAACAGTGGGGGCATTTGTGTGTGGTCTCTCACTAAAAATATAATATGTGATCAGGGTTCGCCGAACAGAGACAAGTCCTGCTACATGACTGAAAGAATGACATCGTAAAAGCTCCACACTCGACACCGAAGAGAATAAGACCACAACAACCACAACAACATGCCAATCATAAGATCGCCACGTTCCAAATAAGAGATCATCCTTCTCGACACATAAGCAGGTGAAAAACAACCATTTATAATTCACACGTAGAATCAACATGGCACCAGTTATACACAATCATCAGTTTTTACCTTTCAAAATAAACATTCATTTGGATCCCCAATTGATGGGACAGTTTAGTGTGAACACTAAGAATTAATTGTAAAATTTCAATATATGTATAGTAAATTGTCAGTTCAGAGACTGATATGTCTACAACACAGCATCCAACTTAGATTTCCACTCATTTCTTTATAGGGCTTTCGCTACAGATTTAAAGTCAGTTTTGTTATTAGTAATTTTCTCAAGTTTAATTTACTATGCATAAAAACATATATTTTCTCTTATTTTTAAAATCAGGTTATGTCATTTGTATAAAAGGATTACTGGGGAGGTAGGTTTTTTTTAATTAGTTTCAACCAAGCTATGCATGTCGAAACACTTTTCAACTTGTTTGTCGAAACAAGGTTGTTGAGACAAATTTGTTGAGACTGGTCATAAGTTGAAGGAACATGTCCGTCTCTGACACACACAAATGTATTTTTTTTATATAAGGTGCTAATATTGTGCAATTTTTCTCTTTTCATTAATTGGCCCTATTTTAGTCTATATAAATTCTTTATATTAATCATGGTAACTGGGGGGCGTTAATTATTTTAAACAATTTTTATTTCTCACCTTAATTAAGTATTTTAGCACTTAGCCACTTAGGCACTTCTTTTGAATTTTTATTAGGTCCTGGGGACATTTGTATGCAATACTTTATGATACACTCGGCGTGAAATTAACCCACACCATGGGGCTACATTTATAGATATAAATTTCTTATCCTAATTCGGATTTATTATTAGAATTTATATACACCAGAAGGGTAATATAAAAAGGGGCGTGGCAAGAGACCTTTATGTATTTGTATACTATTGTATAATGTAATTTGTCTTGTGGAACATGTTATGTCTGTATATTTCTGTGTACATTTTGGGGGATATATATATATATATATAAATATTATGCATTACTGTACTTTTGGTGGGATATAGGGATTTATTATTCAGGGTCTTTTACTACAGAAAGTTAACACATGTAGGCATGTGGATATATCCTTTTCATTTTCTTTTTAAGGGAGGTATTCTATCTCAATAATCGTGGCTGATCATTTCTTTAAATAAATTATTTATTTTATTTAATAGTATACCAAGTATAGGAAGTGTCACCTTTAAAGTTCATTTATTGGTTGAGTAATTATTTTAATTATTAATAGTAACTGGGAATGAAATCATTTATCTTCATTAATTTATATACTGCATTTTAAAAGGAACACATGAAATAAATTTTATATTTTAATAAATAGTTTAATGGGAGTTTTATTTTGAGGTTAATGATTATTTTAAATTTTCAATTCATTGATGGTGACATAGCAATTATTTTCTTGGATTCAGTTAATATTTTTCAGGTGGCCTTGTTGAGAGGGTATACTTCTTTATTTAAACATTTAAAGGGGAATTATAAATCACTGTTGTATTTATTTGTTCATTATATTTTTATTATGAGATAGAATAATAAAATGGGATTGTTAATTATTTAATTCTTGAGTTTTCATTGCAAGTCCCGTCGTACTGGATCCAGCGCAATTTTTAGCTTCTCTAGGCCTTAGCCTAGTTTTAAATAACTTGTAACCCCTCTTTACAAAAAGAAATATTCTTTTTGTTTTAACTACTCAAAATGAAGTAGGGGTTTCAGTTGTAGTATTTACTCTCATTTGCGTTTGTGTAGGACTATAATAAATTAGAAGTAATTAAGTATATTTACGTTGATACTACCATACGTTGTTAAAGTGTCATCGAGTTTCTTTGGAAATTAAGTTTTTGTACTTCGTCGGCTAATGTGCTAATTGTTTTAAATCACTGACGGGTACTGAAGGGAGAAAAAGAAAATGTGATTTGAAAGAAATAAAAGTTCTTATTGGAAAATTACAGTTCGTAACATGCCAGTGATCTTAAAAGTAATGTTATCTGTAGCATTGTTATTGTGTTGTATCATCATGTGTCGATTAAATAGAAATATGAAGGAAGAATCAAATATAAAATATAGCAACGACGATTTCGTGATTATAAACACTAGCAATACAAAGATGTAGTTTACTCAGTATCACTTGTCATAATTGTATATTATATTTTCACATCAAGTAAAAAATTTTGATTCACCATATTAAAAAAATAATGCTAAGTTGTATGCTGCTCTATTCTCTGTATGTAAAGCCAATCATAAAGTTCAATCAAATAGTCAATAGTTTGTTGCCTACTACACTAACTGTTCAAATACTGATCATCTGTACAATAGCATAGCTTAAAACTGCTGCATTTCTTACAGTTTACTAAAATTTACGCTTTAAAGTAACGAATAAAGTATATCGCCAAATGATTATGAGAAAGTATTCGTATACATCTGAACAAAAACTTTTTAATTTTCCAGTTCTACGGAATAAATTGTATATTACTCTTACGAGTGAAAGCAAAATGTGAAAATAAAATAAAATTTTAAAACAAAGAAACTATTTCTCCCGCGCTCACACACACGCACATACTCAAGCATACAAGAAATCATTAAAACGGATGTCATCATCATGTGTAGACACGTACAGGAAATTAATGAAAATATCGGATTATCGGAATTAAATTGCAGTAAAGAGTCCATAACGCATTAGATAATAGGTTGGTACAAACGTCGACAAGTTATTTTATTGAGACAGTTAGTTTTTAGACACGTTACGTCGACCAAAGTATAACGGGAAGAGAGGGATTACCAAGTAAATTACGGTATCGTGTCAGAAAAGTGAGCAAATTAAGTAATCTAAATTTTAAATTTAGATACAGCACAACGTAATTTTCTACACCTATAATAGACCGTGCTATCCTTAAGCAAAATTATAAAATATAGACTTCACCCACGTTAAATTACATAAAGCCGAGTTATAGTCAGATTATAAATTTTGGATATTACTGTTATACACAAGGACGTAAACGATTCTTGTGACACTTCGAGAGGCGGATTAGAATCGCTCAAGTTTAATGTCATTATGATGGTGCTGGACAGTTAGATGATCAGTAATACGGATCGTCCGAATGGAACATGTGAGCGCTTATCCCGACGAAATTGGTTTTCGAGCGGAGGTAAGCCACTTTTGATTGAACGCTAGGTCATACGACGTAAAACTAAATACAATACTACGTTGTTGAAATTTTGCCAACACAAACATCAGTCTCTGTAATAATTATAAGCGCCTACTATCCAATTTTAGATAACTACCTGTATGGATAAATCTCAAGTATTGTTCACTATGAAGTAATATCTTTATAAACTTTGGCAGCAACAGGATTATTATTGCCTAAAGATTTCTCCCATTTCTCCTGTAAGAGACTTTGCTTTCAGAAAGTGTTTGTAGACGGAAGTGTTTCCAAATTTTACACAAGAAACAACCATACACCTTATATGGTATTCTGCCGTAAGTCATGTGTCAAAAATTAATGACATATCAAACAATATCTGTTTCAGGCATAACGTTTATTTTTAGATATGAAATCAACATTTTTATCTTAACGAAGTGCTGCAGTTTTCTCTGATATTTTCTTCTCTTCTTTCACTGATGTATCCCAATCCATTGTTAGTACTATATTTGCCCTCCGCATAAGTTTCCACTTTCCTTTATTCTTTTGATAGCTTCTTAGTTGTTAATTTTATTTCTATCTTCCTCAGTCGTATCCACTCTCAATCGTATTTCTGGTCCTATTTCTCATTGTCAATGCCTCTGTTTAGTAGTGACAAAGATTTCGTATAATGAACTTAACCTGTCGTCCTCAGTTCGAAGTTCATTCTGCACAACAGGAAATTCGTTTTTCCTGTTAAATGCCCTTTAGTTTAAAATAGAACAATGTGACTTCTAACTTCAACACTTACGTTATAAGGATAGGAGATGAGGCTGTTCGTAGAATACATACAGACTTGATATGTGGTGGACTGTCTTTGAACATCAAAACGCTTAGTAGTGTTGATGTTCTTTCTAATGTTCTACCGTTTTCTTTTTACTAAAGAGTGTAAAAGAATAACGTAGATACCAAGAAACAGGCCTAGTTGTGTAGCAGGTTCAAGTATATCGAATATATCAACTAACAGATCAGAAACTAACAGTTTCATTGTCGAAATATTATAAGTTGTTAAAACAACGTGACTGATAACAGCTTAATGAATCACACATTGAGCGTAAGCAACCACCTTCAGTTTCCAATGAATAACTTAATAAGCAAACATTTTTTTAAAACAGAAATCAATTTCAGTTTCTTGGTTCTTTGAAAGACTTTTGTTTACCGTGCATATAAGGAAATACGTGACATTTACGCGTGGGGTCTGCAAAGCTAACTGTAATACACCACATTAATTCTTACTCCATTCTGCAACTAAGCACTAATACTTATAATAGATCATAGACTTAATACAAGTTCTATATCTCAGGCCTTATTAGGCAACATTCCTTATTAACTACTCAACATTTTATTCAGTGCGGTACAGAATTATATTTTTACAAATTCGCTAATGTTTTATGCTCTGATTTTTAAAATCCGTAGAATCTTGGTATTATGTAAAATTTTAAATTCCCAATGTTTGCATAGTTCTGTATTGGATTGTTATTTGTACTGCATTATGTTTAATTATTTTCATCAACACGTGTCACATTCAAACACTTCCCTAATTGTTCCATACATGTAATGGAAAAAAGTAGTTCCCGTTGAATATAATAGTACAAAACCTTTTATGGAAGGTGTTCAGTTATACTTACAATAGTGATAACACTAAATGGTAATAAGAAGATTGAGGAGAAAACAAAACATTCTATACATACTTCTTGTGCAAACTGAGAAGACAATTGTTAACTATATTTTACATTGCCTAATTTTTGTTAACAATTTCAATGTGATTTTACGGATCGTTGAACCCGTGAACAAAATATTGAAAACTATTCCAAAAAAATAATTATCTACTCTACATCACTGTCAGCCGTCAATTTGTTCCGGCCCTTCACTGGTCTAGCGTTCCTTCAGATGGCCAAAACATCTTCGTTCTTTCACTTATATTTCAGTAGTTGCTCGGAAATGCGACAAATATTCATCTGGTTGAGAAGCTGCACCCAATTTAGCCAGTACACATAATATGGAGTTCTTGTTTTAACTAGATACACCTACTGTGATCTTGAATACTCTTGCAAACGCTTGAGGATTATTGTTTCAGCCGCTTGAATGTGATGGTTTAGTATTGTGTTAAAATTCTATTCTTAGACCCATAAAAAAGTGTGAGGAGGTCCATCAACTTCAGAGTTCTGGTAGTCTCACGTATATGGTGTGATGGTACATCTCATCACATATGTATAAGATATATTATGACGATAAGATATAAATAACAAGTACTAGCACAAGCCATGAAAGGGAAAAAACTTATTAAAAAGTATGTAACTAACATTAAATTATCAATTCCAGCATCCAACAAAAGGAGGTAACTTCAGTGGAAGAAATAGAAATGACGGGAAAAGAAGAAGCCAGTGGAGGACCAGATTGGAATAAGTTCATGGAACAAATGATGAACAGTATGACGGAAAAATTAGACAAAAATAAAGAAGAAATCAGCGAAAATTTGATGAAACAAATGGGGGAGAAATTCGACAAAAATAAGAAAGAAAATAGCGAAAATTTTAAACGCTTGGAAGAAAAATTCGACAGAAATAAAGAGAAAACCAATGAGAGTCTGAAACAAATAAACACCAGGTTTGACAGGATTGAGGAAAACAATAAACAGATGAAAGAGAATATCAGTGAGAAAATCGAAGAAAATAATAGGCAATTGAAAGAGGAGTTGAAGCAAATCAACGAGAACAATTTCAGACAAATCAATGAGCGGATTGAACATACTAACAAGGAAGTGAGGGACACTGTCAACAAACAGAATGAAGATCTAGGACAAACAAGAAAATCGAGGAAGTCGGTAAAACCATTAATCAAAAGATAGACAAAAACGACGGTAAAAGAAGACAGGAGCTAGCTGAGACAAATAGAAGGCTGGAAGGAATCAATGCAGTGGTTACACTGAATAGGGCCGAACTAGAGGCCAAAATAGACCAGGTAAGAGGCGAAAACCGAACTCAAGTAGAACAACTACAGACAGACTTCGGAAATCAGTACCGAAATATAAGTGCAGTCGTCAACGAGGTCCAGGTACAGGGACATCGCAACCATGAAAGGATCGAAAACCTTCAACGATCAGTTGATAATCGACCATCTACAGTAGCATATATCCAACCCATGGAAAATCGGGAGGCTATAAATTTTAAGTCTTTTAGAGGAAACCCGATGGAATTTTTGCAACGAGTCAGCGAACAATTGAAAAGAACCGGAGAGAACAGATGGCCAATAATCCGGAGCTACCTGGACGAGCATTTTAAAGAAACAAATGATAACTGGTGGATAGCCACAAGGCACGATTTGCGAAACTATGAAGAGTTTAAAGAGGCATTTAAAAAAAGATACTGGTCAGATGCCACGCAAAACATGGTAAGGGAAAGCATCAGCTATGGAAGGTATGATCCTAACAGGGGTAACACACCGACCACATACTTCCTTGGAAAAGTGTGTGTGACAAAACACCTCGAGCCAAATATCCCGGAAGAAATATTTGTCGCCAGATTGGCATACCATTACGACAGCGGGATATCTACAGCACGTTCGGGAGGACAAATAAAGACAATACAGGCAATGACAACATTATTAGAAGAGCGTGAACGCGAGGAGTACTTGAGAAGAAGCCGTCAGAGGAACAACCAATACAGGAGCAGGAACATTCCGGATTACGAGAACAGAAACAATAATAATAATGGTAATAATCGTAATAATAACGGAATGTACAACCAAACAAACTATAACAACAGGCCAAGTAATAATAACACCCATAATAATAACCATGGGCATACCAACGGCCAAACTACAATAACGGCCCAAGGAACAATGGGAATAACTATGGCAACAGGCAAAACATCCCGAATAACCAGTATAATCGGCCATATAATACAAAACAACCGAACCAGTATAACAACAACCGGAATTTTAACCATAATAATAATAACAACCGCAACCCGAACGATCAAAATCAAAACTATCGAAGGGTCAATCATATATGGCGGATAACAGTGGCAACGGTAGATCATACTATCGCAGGCGTCGAAGCTTTAGTCGGGATGACGACTGGAACCAAGGTAACCACGACAATAATCGAACTAACGGAGGCAGGAGTCGAAGTCAGGAGGACTACCGACGAGTGAATTATGAGGAGGATCACCAACGACCTCAACCCAGATCGACGAGCAAAGAAAATGTTCAAGCGAACCAAAACGGCAGAGGAGATGAAGGATCCGAGCCGCCTTTAAACTCTACACGGCAGTAAAAACACCATCGGGGCCCTCACTGAACCACACTATTGGGTTTAACAGCGTCAACAGTCACATTAAAAATAATAAAAATCATATTACAATAATTCATAATAACTACCTGAAAAACTTAAGAGAAGAATTGTTGGAAGAAGAAGAAGAAGAAGGGAATCTGAATAAAATTAATAATGAAATTATATACATAACTACAGGAATCAACAGTGTACAAACAACAATTATGATCGAACAATACTTATGAGATCGTAGATCCCCATACTTTAAAGAAGAAAGGCACATATAATCAATCATCTATGAAACGATACTACTAAATCAGTGATAACAAGATTATTACGTTAATATTAACTAGTACAGAATATGAAAAAAAATAAATAAATATAATAAAATAAAAATCTTATACATATAACTAAAAAGGAAGATATATACCACCCATCACTAAAATGAAAGAACAGAGAGCTAAAATAATATGAAAGAAGAAAGTGAATAGTAAACCAGATTAATGTTCAAATAACTGAAATGAAACCAGCACAAGTAATCCCAGAATGATTTTTTAGTCATAATTAAGACTATTTTTTTTTAGAGATTTTAATTGAAATGAGTTGACTGTAGATGATTTCCAGCAACCATGATCATGAGCAGACGATACGTTCCTCTGAACTCATAAGGTGAAGCTTTGGACAGCGGTGAATTAGAGCCAAAAAGTGCCTACCCGAACTGTACCAACTCACATAAGTAGGTAAATTTTATTATTCAAGGGATGAAACAATGAAGGAAGAAAATTGTGTGAACAGAAGGAAAAATACAATATATGTGAATCTATATAAGGAATAAAATAAAAAGAGCTCGAATAAATAAACTAAAAAAAATTAATGATTATTTCTTCAGTATCTGAAAGACATCTTCCGAAATAATCAGTTTCAGTGACAGGGCAATATGTGATGGTACATCTCATCACATATGTATAAGATATATTATCACGATAAGATATAAATAACAAGTACTAGCACAAGCCATGAAAGGGAAAAAACTTATTAAAAAGTATGTAACTAACATTAAATTATAAATTCCAACATCCAAGAAAAGTAACCAAAGAAGATTATATTAATATTATATGAGAAACAGTAGTTATAAAAGGAAATTCAGAAAAGAACAAACAAAGAAAAATTTCTAATAACGTGACAAAACCCAATAGTTATGGTAGGTGAGGGGCATGAACAGATCCTATATGAACAATAACACGAACTACAAATGGACTGATAATAAAAGTAAAATGAAACGGGCGACTATGAATATCACAAGAAAAATCAACATTGAATAGAAGAAAGAGAAGAGGCAAAGAACCATAATTAGAACTGAGAAACAGAATTTTGTACCAAAAAACATGACAAATTGACCCAACTTAATGAATAAACTAATCCCATTCTTTTAATAAACAATACAATTGATAGTAGTACCCAATAAAGATAATATAAAATTAAGAATGCAATGCAGTAGAGTAAATAATAACAAAATATGTAATAATTTAAGAAACCAGTGTAAATCTATGAGTTCAAACAAGTGAAAATAGTGAGAGCCCAAAATAATTAAATGATGATCAAAAGATCATAATATAAACCAGTGGGGAAGTGAAAGCCAGTGGGGGTTATCATTAAAGTGATAAAGGTCTAATGAAACACATATATGGAAATAAGAACCAAAATATAATGACAAAACTATTTTGGTATTAAGTGTTTTGATAAAATCCAATGTTCTATGTCATATATAATTATTAATTCATAAGGATTGAACACCTATTCATTTTTAAATAATGCACAGTTATTGGCTTATGCTATAATTTAAATAATAAGATATAGTGACATATAAAAGAGTTAGGGTAATAAACACCCATGTTCAGTTATATTAAAAATAGTTAATATGGGAGCCTGTGTGCACCATTAATTTATATGTTATAAAAAGTTTTGTTAAAAAAAATGTTAATTATTTAGTGAACAGAATGTTCATAAACTGTTCAAAATGTTAATCAGGTAATTGGGAAAGATCTAATATTATAAAAAGGATATTGTACAGAAATAACTGACTGTTAGACATATAGGCCCAAGGAATTGAGCCAGACCCAAGCAACATTGAAATAGTTAGATAAACACTACTAAATTAAATAAAACTAAAAACAAAAGTTTGGTTTTGATAAAATATAAAGATGTTAATGGAGGGAGATGTATAAACCATCCATTGCTATCATAATATAGATAATGAACATAATTGTAAAGTGTTTAGTAAGCCACTAAGCTGACATGGCTTCAGTATTATTGTTATTGTTAGAAAAATCGGTATAGATATTTAAATTAATGATATTGTATGTAAAGTAGGAATACTCAGAATTATATTTAGTAGTAAGAATAACAATATTAGAAGATATTAGATCTGTAAGACATACAACAAAAATATCAAACAAGATTAGGTCAATGCCTCAAAACCAAAAGTACAAACCTGCCAAAACAGTAGATAAGAGGCCAAAATGGGGCGAGATTAGTATCAAAACTATTTAATTTTAATGAACAATAAAATGGTGCTAATTAAAAATAAATTTAAATCAAAATAAATGAAACGTAATCTGAGGTGACAAAATTAAAAACGCCAATTTTCAAAAATAACTTAGTCACGTGACGTGGGGTCAAGGCCCAAGACTAATCAAAAACACCAAAAAGCTAGGTCACCAAGGAGATTTAAATATTTTTAGAGAGACAGTTGATTGTTAGATATAAAACTGAAAACTTCAACAGCATATTGCTGGCAGTAAAAAATTAATATTAAAAGAGTGAAAACTTACTCCAGGAGAGGCGATTCGGATAAAAGTAATACCGAAAAGATCGACAACACATGACACGACACCAGAACCAAGAAAAACCAACACACTAACGAGAATCTGAGAAAATAGATACCCAACTCAAAAGCGTCCATTCCGTATATACGAAGGCAACGGTGAGAAATTTTGGTTAATTCCAGCAGAATACTACATAACATCACAACACAATATCCACTAAAAAACATAGCTGTTCCAGATAAAGGAGGCTATATACAAACTATTACTATAAACTACTATAACTAAGACTTTATTTAAAACACTTTAATTGGAATTTAAAAAACATATTTTTCTGAGGTGAGAACTCGATAGTCCGCCATGTTGTATTACTGAAAGCACTGTTGCAAACTGAAAGCGAACAATTTTGGAAAACATTATTATATACATTTTGTTAGTCGATAAGAAGTAAATATATTTTGTAATGCATTGTATTTTTAAGTGGAAGCATATTTCCTATCTTTCCTAGCAACTCCAAGTACCCATTATCTGAGAAACATAAAATATATATATTGTGAAATTTTTTATTATTACGGTTTATTTGTTACGGCGGATGAACTCATCCAATTGTAAATCCTCGACTAATGAAACGGTAATTTGACCAATGTTTCAAAGAAATTACGAATAAAGATATAATTTGTCAATCGTACCAGTCCTATTTTATTCCCATAAAGTAATTATAAAGACTATTAATTACAGGAACCAGAAGAGAAAATTTGAAGTTGGCGCAAGGACATCCAGACACGAAAGTAGATCCAGTGGGCTGCTTACACGATCTATTTGACCATTACTGAACAAATATTATTCACGCGCCGATTTCAAACGGACGGTGACACACTAAATTCTCGTTCCTATAAAATCGTTGCTAATCAACGAATACTGAAAAACAACACTGTAAACGATAACAAAACAACTAATATAAATAACAGTCGCAACACCAGGACAATTACGAACCGATTAACGAGTACAACCAAGTTTTGAAGAGTAACTTAGTTCGTTATCCGCAGTTCATAAAACACACCCGTAACATTACAAATTAAACGTTATAGATTGACGCATCCAACGTGGGCTTTAAGTCTCACAAATACACCCGTAACAGAACTTATTGTTACAGATTGGCTTCCATTGCGGGGCTTGAACAAGACGGACACAGAAAACACCAACACAAATCTATTGTTACAATGGTTGAACTTACACATCTTATTACCCACATCGTACAACATATTATAAGAAAAATCGTATCCAAATAATCACTGGTCTACACTCAAAATCTTTCCGAGTCAAACATAGTTAATTCATATTCATTTTGATGTGAAATAAACGAATATGATGTTTAAAACATTTAGTTAGCTCTCATTCTCTTGAAATACAGGATTTCATTTTATGAATTTTTATGACAGAAGGAAATATTATAAAGTTGGTAATTTTTAATTTTGTTACAAATACAGGTTGGAAACACTGAGTAAACTATATTTTGTTCCGAGAGAAGCCATTTTGTTTACATAAACGTCGTTTTTTGTGCTTAGGGAAACCTATCTGCTCTTATTTCTCAGTGAATTGCTGTATTTTAAGTTCTAAGAACATTCAGTTTTCAGAGGTAAATATGAAATGTACATATCAAGCACAAACCTTTATTTATTTTCATGGGTACAAAAGACATTCATAACCTACATTTTCTTAACCTAATTTGTTATTTGGTTTATATTTCAGAATAATTCGACTTGAATATGCCTCGTAAATGTGCTAATAGTGTGAGTAATTTTTGCTATGCGTGCAGTGAAGTGACTTTTGCATCTCAGAAACGTAAATTGACTTCATTAAAAAGACAGCATATTACCATTACTTCGACTGTAAAATAGATGAGGAAAAACCTTGAGCACTATAAATTTGCTGTAATGCATGTGCAGTAAATCTCCGTGGTTGGTTAAACAAAACAGTACGGTCATGTCAGTGACTGTTATTTCTGCATGGTACCTCCTCTTAAACATTGAATATCGAGAAAGAAAAAGCGGACCATCATATATCCAACTACGACATCAGCTACACGACCTGTACTACACGGAGATGGTCTGCCTGTTCCTATCCCACCGGAACATTATGTTCTAGAGTTCGATGAAGACATGGAGGGTTAATGCAAACAACAGCCTGTGTCTTTACAGCAAGATCCAGATTATACACCAGAATTGACCTCGCCCAGTAAGCCACATAAAATTTATCAAGAAGAACTTAATGATTTAATTCGTGATCTGGACTTACCAAAAAGCAACGCCGAACTTCTTGGCTCCAGGCTTCAGCGGTGGAATCTCCTGGAGAAAAATGTGAAAGTGTCTGTATATAGATACCGAGAAAGAGATTTCACTCCATTCGTTGAAATGGAAAACAACCTTGTTGCCTGCTGTGATGTAAATAGTCTGATGGCATCTTTGAGAATGGAGCATAATCCACAAGACTGGAGACTTTTCATAGACTCCTTTCACACTGCCGTCTGTTCCTGTAGGTCACGCTGTACATATGAAGGAGAGCTATGAAAATGTTAATTGCTCCTTGAAAAAAATTAATTATGAAGTCCATCAATTGCAGATATGTGGCGATCTGAAGGTTATTGCCATCATACTTGGAATGCAGTTAGGATATACCAAGTACTGCTACTTTCTCTGTGAGTGGAACAGTCGTGACAGGACATCACACTACATAAGAAATATCTGACCTGAAAGGAAAATGATGGAGCATGGAAAAAAGAATATCAAGTACACTCCTTTAGTTGCCCGTGATAAAATCTTGTTGCCACCTTTGCACATAAAGCTAGGACTCATGAAGAATTTAGTAAAAAAGATGAATCAAGAAGGAGAAGCTTTCAAGTATTTAAAGACAAAATTCCCACATCTCAGTGATGCTAAGATCAAAGAGGGAATCTTCGTTGGCTCGCAAATTCGAGAACTGTTTAAGGATGAAACCTTTAATAGGGTCATTGAAGGGAAAGAGAAAGCAGCTTGGGAAGCCTTCAAAACTGTTGTTAACAATTTTTTGGGAAATCGAAGAGCTGAAAATTACAATCTAGCTGTTAATGAACTTCTGAGGACATACCAAGAGTTACGTTGTAACATGTCGCTGAAGATCCACTTTCTGCACTCTCATCTCGACTTATTTCCAAGCAATTGTGGCGCTTTGAGTGACGAACACGGAGAGCGCTTCCATCAAGACATTTCAGCGATGGAAAGAAGGTATGGCAAGTGGAGCTCATCTGTGCTTGCAGACTATTGTTGGAATGTCATGAGAGATGCCCCAGAAGTAGACTACAAACGAAAACCAAAAAAACAGAAACGCTCCAGTGAATAGTTCAATAGGTAAGAGTCTGAAGGGAAGAGTTCCGTACATACATATATATACATATAAATATCTCTGAACGAAGAGGTAAGACAATTTTTTTGGTGTCATATTCTTGTTCCTCGACCCCAATTTGGTTAGGATTGACTATTTTTGTAAAGGAAAGAGACAACTTTATTTTTTTTGTAGACCAGTGATCAGAGCAATACCAACAACAATTTTTCACGTATGAAAAAAACGAGATTCCTTAAATGCCACTGGTTACAATCCACTTGCCATTAACTTTGCAAACATTTTTTAGAAGTTTAATGAAGAAAGTTGTGTTAGTGGTTATAATCACAAACAAAATCATCACTGTTACACACCACTATAGAAAAATTATCCGATTAGCGCTTTCAAGCTTCTCAGCTCATCGTCAGATCAGAATTAACAAGAAGAGGGTAAAACCAAACCCTTCACACCCCCACGACCACTGACCACACACAACAAGCTATAATTCAAATGTCCCTTCCCAACCCCCGAGCCCTGTCACCCCCGTCTGTACAGTTACATATTTTTCTAGCACATTCCTTGTGTTTATGTGTTGCGTGTGTGTGTGTGTGTGTGTGTGTGTGTGTGTGTGTGTGTGTGTGTGTGTGTGTGTGTGTGTGTGTGTGTGTGTGTGCATTATTTTTAAACCTATCGTTGTACCGCCTTTCTCATTCACACTTGTGGGCGAGGTCATTCACCCTTATTTCAAAAACATCCATATAGTCCTATGCAATTTAATTCTTAATGCTATCAATCCGTCCTCCATCTTTTACTTTTTATTTATATTATAAAATATTTATTCATTATCAAATTTAGTTTTAGTACTCATTAAATTGTATAACCCTTTTTCTCTTTCTTTCAATATTTCTAACTCTTTCCTAATCTTCCTTTCAACTGTGTTATTTACTACTTTTACAATTTCATAGTCTTCCAAAGGATTAACAAACTTATGGTTCTCTCTACGAAATGTCTTGCATATAACGAATTCGTTGTTCTATTACCTTCTCCACGTTTGTGGTCAGACAACCTGCATACGAATTTCACTCCTGTCTCACCTAGGTACAATTTGTTGCAGCCTTTACATTTTAATTTATAAATTCCGCTACTCTGTAATTCTGGGTTGACATGAGATGCATACTCTGTCAATGCATGAGAAGTCATGGTGTACACCAACGACTAACGACTTCTTTTTCTTCTTTACGTCAACTGCAAGGCACAAGTTGCTTGTTGCAGTACTCTTCCTTGGCTTTCTGAGACTTCTATTTCCCGATGTTGTATGCCTGACTTGGACTGGTAGTCTGTATATATCAACTTCCTTCATGTGACTACTATATTCTCCCTTTCTTTATAATTCTGTGTAGTTGCAGCTATGCACGAAAGTCTGCATTTCCTATCCTCTTGTATCGTGTACATCATTTAAGGTCTCTTAATACTTCCAACTCTTTTATTTTCACCTGACGTTCCTGTCGTTTGGTAAGAACCAACATTTATCTTCATGTGGTATTGCAGTTATTTCTACATCTTAATTCTTGTGTATCAACGCGTTTAGGGTTGGTTTGTTATTTTGCAAATACTTACAAACTTAATATTATGCTCTTATTGAATACAAGTATATATAACGGAAACACAAATAAAACCGACACGGCAAATAAATATCGGTTGCTATTACGGAAACCTATTATTTTTTTATGTTAACAGCGTACATTTAAATAATACCTGACACGCACAAAGAAAACTAACATTTGTTTTGTCCGCAGAAAGTATTATTCAAACGCAGCTAATGTGCTATTTTTTAGCGAATATGTTATTATTTATTATAAACCTAATTTTTGCAGTAATCTGCCATGAACTGGCCAGCATTAACTTTATCTGTTGTTAGGTTTACACGTTTCCATCAACACTTATAATAGTTATTATTATGGACTTTAATATAGACTAACTTTTTAATTTAGGAGAATTTACATTTAAGAAAAATTGTTCCTTGAGACAAATCCCCTTAAAATATCTTTACCACTGGAAATAATCAGTATGCTCAAATATGTTAACAATGTTTTACAGAGTACAATATTAGGTAAATCTGTACACGTGAATACGTGTGTATTCAATTGCACATCTGCGCAACATTATTACGTGGACTATACGTTTTCAATTTCCATTTACAGTGAATCCGTTTTTTATTCCCCTGCCTTTAATACCAGACTCGCTGCGGGAGACAGATTACAATGTGAAACCTTGCTGCTCGAGGTCACTAAACCGCCCCTAGAGAAATATCTTCATTCATATATAGACTTCGGTAAGATCCATTTATTTTTCTTATGTACGCTGATTACAGTATTCTGTATGAAAAGATGTGAATAAATTTAAACACTGCACGCTTATTGTATTCCATTGTAATATCTTCGGAACACTTCTGTACACACATATTTCTGCTAGATATATGCTTTTACTTTGTTTTCATGTTTGTGTGGAGAGTGATGACTTGTCCTTTCCTTTTCTTATTACATTTTTAAAGAGAGTAAACCTTTTATACATACTATGATACAAAGATTTTTAAAATTAAAGTACCTAATCTGCGCGCGCGCGTGTATGGGGAGTCACAAAGGAAAGAAAACAATTTCAAGATGTATTCTATCGGTAAAAACATGGGACAGCCTGTATAGAAGTATCGGTCCGAAAACGCGTTGTTTTTGGGTTACGTTTATCAAACATTACTTTCTATACTCTGCACTCTGGGAAAACAAGTCTATACTAACATTTCTCAGGTACAAGTTATTGAGCTAAATCAGGGTTTATGTGATTCTGACAAGGCAATTTCTAAAACAGCATTGTTAGTAGCATTAGAAAACTATTGTAAAGGTGAATATATATCAGATAGGAAAAGTAGATTTTTTAGGTTGGCGTGAACGTTCTTTATTAAATAACCTACAAACATATAAAATATTGCAAACAAAATATTGAGAATTTAATTCTGAGAAAATTTGTTTAACTAAAGTTTAACAAATACAAATAAAAGTTTAAGTTTTTCAGCTTTTATTGAAAACAAATGTGACCAAAACGTAGCAGTAACATGTTAAAATTTAGAATAAAAACATACATTTTTGAAACTGTAAAAACTATAGAAAGCAATTAACTACTATTTCAAGAAAACAGAAAATCGAAATTACAAACTTTCAATTGCATAAGTTGTCAAAAATATTCTCGCTCATTGTTTGCAGAATGCTCGTTAGTAATTTTTGTCGCGTAGCCTAATTTGAGCCCGCTACTTTAAGCGGCTGATTTTGTATCCACAGTTTTTCAAATATCAAAAGATTTATGTGTTAATTAAAAATTATAACTAGTTCTGCCATGTATTAATTGTTTTGAATGGTCTTTTCTTTACTCACATACCTTTTCTCAGAAGTACACATCCTACAAATTTTACTGGAGAGTTTTAGCGGATCATACACTTTACCAAATAAATTTATATCAAACTATATCTTTTGACTCAACATATGTGAGTTTTTCAATAGCTTTCTCACAAAGTGTTGCCAGTACTGTTATGGGACAAATTTTAAATATTATTTGTCAAATTTTTCTTGAAATACGTGTCACCAGAATTGTAGTATAGCATTGTTTTCCCAAAGGTACAGAAAACAAAGCGAAATATTCACTAACCGTAACTTGAACCTTTCTAGAACTATCTTTCTACATATTTTCGTGATTTCACCAATAGTATAATTTCCAATTTTTACCAATAATAATCCCCACATTATTTAAATTTCTTCATGTGTGTGCGCGCGTCCTCGTGTTAACACTGTATTTAAGTTCTCTCTTAACGTGGTGTAGCGTTTGATCGTGCCGTTTGTGTCCGAAAATTATTGGAACAAACGCCAGCTTTCTCTTATTACCTGTTCGTTTAGTTGAGGATTGAGAATTTGTGGAAGCATTTTCTCATAATTCTTGAGGCTTTACTTTGACGCCGTTCTAGATTGCGGTATTGTTTAATATTCCACACTTAAAATGTGCCCTTCCACATTAAAAAGTTTTAGAACTTGGTTATATAACTGTTACATATTTTCGTACGACACAAAATTTGAATGCTTTTACAGTTCATACAAAGCTAGTATTTGTAGGCTGTAAGAGTTACAAGCTAACTTAAAAAGTATATGCTATTTAGTATTCTATAAATACCTTTACTACGTTATTAAAATTAGGCATACTTATTCACTATTAAAACTCAATTCAGTAATATATAATAGCGTAAATAACCTAAAAGTAAATGAAAAAAGTTCTTACTGCCAATTCCACTTTATTGATATTTATCAATTTTGAAATTAACTTAACGCCTTCGCATCGGCTACGGTTTTGAGATATTTATCGGAAGAAACAATCGTTTTGCGAAAGTAAGCTACTTCTGTTCTAGGTAATGTCACGCAGTATAAAACAAGTCAAATGCAGGATTCAATAACACAACCTTTTCTATATTTTCGTAGAAGATATAAGAGACTTTTTAGTTTGTTGTGTTTAGATAACCGCCGTGTGGCATGTGTATCATTAGACTTGCAACAGGTGGATGTATTGATATCATGAATGACACACGGGAGTGGTCTGTATAAGGCCTATATTATACTTTCCACAGCGTTGTAACCTCTAGCTGGACTATATGATTACAGTATTTTCGTTATTTGAAAGGGGGACTGAGAGAAATTTAGACAATTTTGTAGGCCTCTAACTACCCGTAACTTTTAAATTTGTGTATTAACTATCGCAAGTTTTATGTAAAAAAAAATTATGTGTTGATGTACGTATATTTATTCCATACATACTTTTATTTTTTATTTCCTGTACTTATAATTTGCGAACCTCCTTTTTCCTGGTTTGTCTAAATTGATCTGAGATATATATTATTATTATTATTATCAAATATTACCTTTCAGTATTTAGCCTCATAAACCTGTATTAATTGTAATTTTCACTTAACTATCTATACGAATAAAAAGAATATTATTGCTTTTAAATCTAAATTTTTGAAGCTTTTCTTGTAGGGCTTATAGCTTTTTGTCCAATTTTGCGTAAGCAAATGTTACAAGATAAGTAAAAGCTGTTTCCTTGCAAATGTACAGTGTAAGTAACTTTATAACTAATGAAAGCCAGTAACGAATTAGGTTCACTTTTTCTAGAAAGTTTTGTAGTAAAATTAATAACTGGATGTAGGTTAAAGAGGCAATTTTCACAATACGTAAAGCTTTTCTGTTTTCTGACGTTGTTCTAGGTAAGGTTATTGTTTAATATTCCACATTTCAAATGGCCCTCCACTTTCGACATTACATTTTTTTTAGAACGTGTGGTTAGTTAAGAAACAGTAAAACCATACAGACGATGTCTCTAAACTACATTTTTATTTTCATAAATAACTCCTAAATATTAACTCCTTTAGCTATAAAACAGCTGTCTGTAAAAATAAAATATTGTTACGACGGTCTGGTTGATCGTCGTATGGTACAGTGAAAAACAAAATACAAGACACCAACAAAGTCACTAAAAACCAGCTTTAATTATTACAATTAACAGTTTGGAATCAAAACGTTATTCAACAAGACTATACTCGTGCAAT
This sequence comes from Magicicada septendecula, assembly GCA_034769895.1. NCBI lineage: Eukaryota > Metazoa > Arthropoda > Insecta > Hemiptera > Cicadidae > Magicicada > Magicicada septendecula. Next base: position 307,238,584 of record CM068367.1, on the reverse strand, counting down.
AATTCGAGCAAATCCGTCCACACAAATAATAATGTCAACTATAAAGAAATCCGCACAATAATCATTTCTCCCTAATACACCACTTGAGACGCACTGAGTAATTCGCCCGACAATAACTGAAAACTAAACGGCAGATGTGGGGTATTTATAGTCTGCAGGGTTCCGTAATATGCGTCCTTAACAAGCAATCGATAATTCTAGAGGATGGATACTTCAGCACGGCCTTGTCAGAAACACGCACCGTTGAGCTACTTGTGAAACTTGTCGAACAACACTATCGAATATACGAGCATGTTCCGTATTACGTAACACTGCCTCGCATGTTAAGTGTCACGTACATTACAGCTGGGATAGCCGAGAAACATGTAGAACGTTCTGTAACGGCGTTACAATATATTTCGTATACAATAAATTCCCAACGTGTCTGATTACTGACGCGTCTTAATATATTTAAAATCATAGTTACTTTAACATCCTTTCTACTCATAACAACACAATGTAACGACTGACCTACATCGTCTACAGTTGTTGTTACATGTGTACTGGAGTAACTAATCCCAAACATATAAAAAAAACTTTGTTAGATGATATGTATTATATGATTCACATTTATTTTACAACGTTCATAAACACGGTTTTGAATTCTCCGTTATGTAAAATACAATGTTAGAACATATACTGGTATCCTCCAACACTAGTATTTCTCTGTGCAAATCCTTGCACAGTGAGTGTGTGTAACTCAACATGTGAGTTTTCCTGACTAGAGAATTATAGAATGAATACGATTTTGTTAACAAGCAAAGCAACATGTATATTGCTTTGAGTATACACTCACAGGTATGTATATCATAAAATTTATGTTGTACTCACCTTAATCTCAAGAATGTTGGGTCTAAAATGATTCTATCCCCGGGATAAAATTTCTCCTCCGAATATTTTAGTTTCTTTACCTTTTAGGTAAATTTGTGTTCACGTTACCTTAAGAGTTACAGCCAGACAAATCCTTAGCGTTAGGTCTCTAGTGACTCAAGCGTCTACTGAGACATCTGTCTGGGTAAAGTGACAGGATTTTCTTCACTACTGTTTCTACTTTACTTTGTTTTCTACCTTCAACGCCAGAATGTTAACTTATTTTACTTACGACAACCATTTCCTTTAACACCATTTAATACAAATATTATTGATAATAAGCTCAGAATAATCGTCAACTGTATGTGTATTAGTTATCCACTGCGCATCCCGATATTCAAATATTATTTAAAATAATTACAATTAGGAGCACTTTTTGTATGAAAGTGTACGACGTACAATAATTTCATCCAATCTACCGTACTTTTGACGCCCAACATTGTAGCGAAAATTTAAGAATTCTCATTTAAGAAACATCATTTAATCCTCATATTCTCATATTGGTAAAAGTGTGCTAATTACGACCTACTACTGTAATTATACTACTATAACTGTGCTACTACTACTACTACTACTACTACTACTACTACTACTACTACTATTACTACTACTATTATTACTACCACTACTTTTCCCAAAGAGGGAAGGAATCCGTATGCACCATCACTAAACTTCTAGTGTATGGATCTTCCTTTATCCTACCAAGAATCACCGTGATACTGAGTTTTCACAATCCTTCTCGGTGTCGCTGGTTTCTTGCTGTTTATCATATCAGTTTGTTTCTTCTTCCGTAAGACATCGATGTAAAGTGCCACTTCAGTTTAGTTTTTTGTTTACTTAGCATCTTTTCAACATTTTTTCGGAGGTAATGGGTCCCCTTCTGATTTCTAGGTGCTGTCTCTCATCTGTCCATTCATTGCATATAGGGAATCTGTGGTAATTTTGGTCTTTTGCACATGAGACACCAAACGTCGCAGTTATGCTCATTTTGAAAATTATCCCAGCAAAATAGCGCCTATAGCTTTCTTATGCTTTAGTTCGCTGTTTACCGTACCCCAATAATTTGCATGTAGTTTTAATGCCTCCCTTCCTGCCCTTTGTGCCAATCGTCTGGCGCGCAATAGTTCTTACTGCGTTCAGCGATTTCGGGATTCTAAAAGAACACTGGTTTCTATTAGCCCTGGGTCTTTATTGAACTTTTTCGCATTCTCGTCGTATACGTTTTATTACTCCATCAATGCCATTACCGTTAGTTCTCGGGAAGGGATTGCATTGAAAATTTCGTGAGGCCTTTTTTTTTTTAAGAACTGTTGTAAACTTCCTTCATCGGTTTTTAGATATGATCCACTTGTCAAATTTTTGAGTTATAGATCAGCGGCGTTCTTGTTATATACATTGATTGCAATGTATTTATGATCACCGCCGTGAACCCTTTGATCGCCAGCCAGTCCTGTATCCTAGGTGTTGTATCGTCTGAAGGAACCAGTTATCTAAGATGGTTTCAATGTGTCCCGGTCGACGAAGGTGGTGGTTGCTCCTGTATAAACGACTACCAGGCCATGCCTTGATACCATTTCCACCACCAATTTTTTTCAATCTGGTCTATCTATACCGCATTCGACTGATTTAGAATTAAAGTCTCCATCGACGATGAGGATTCCTCCCTTTTCACGAAGAGCATCTTCGAGTTTGTCCACGTTTCATTACAGGATCTTATATGTTCGTTTGGAGTAAGATAGAAACTGATTTAAGTAGTGCTTCCTCTCTTGTCCTAAGCATGTTTCCTGCCAGTGGTATGGAAATCTGCACCTGTGCCACCTATATAGCTGCTGTTCACAGAGTATCTGAAAAGCATTTAGTTTCACTCGCTCACTGATAATAATCCGATATGCCTGGTTAACTTAATTTGCCTAGTAAACCGTTGGCTAGTTTACTTCTGTCCATTCCCAATAGTTTACTTCGGCGTCTCCCACTCCAAGGCGGGCGCCGAACTGTATGCGGTGTGGCAAGCTCTTCGTTTCTGTCCTCATCGAGGTGAAAGGCAATTTGTTACCTGTACGAATTTAATGAGATTTTTTTCTTGCCTTGGACAATCTTGGGTCCATTATTATAGCAGATAATGGCTTTATGCCATGCGTTAGAAAATCTTGGTTCATCTTTTACTATTGTTTGGTGTAGGAGACATATAGTTAGAAGGTAACGTAGAATCTGACGCTGGAGCGGGAAACGTTCCGGACATCCCACGTGTCGATGCGCTTGCCATACGACTTGATGACGCGAAACTAGCTGCCACCAGCATCATCATTAATGTGTGGCAGCAGACGTGGAACACACAGCAGAGCAAACTTTCTGCCGTGAAGTAGAGCGTCCGTAAATGGCAAGTAGCGGTGATCATAGTCGTCCTGAACAAGTTTCCATCACGAGACTGCGCATTGGGCACACGACCTTGACGTCTTCGTACCTCTTGCAAGGACAGAAACGAGCCGTCTGTATTTGTGGCTGAGCATTTACAGTGAAACACTTAATCGAAGACGGTAGTGCTCTTGCAGAACTGAGGCACAGACACAGAGTAAAAGGTAACCTGAAAAAATACCTCGGAAACGGAGAGTTAGCGATAGACAGAACTCCAGCCTTCCTAAAAGCAGCAAGATTACTGTATAGGCTTTGGAAATGTCTTTTTGCGTCATAGTGTGTACGTGTTTCCACTCTCGTTAGTCAACCAAAATGTAGGTGAGAAGAAAATATCTCGTCGAGCAACGGCTCCTGATAGACGTCGTTGGGTTAAAGGGCCTTGTTGCCTAGCCCTAAAACATACAAAAAAAATAACAACGACGACCACTACAACTGTTGTTGATAAAAATAAATATTATGAGTAGAGGGAAAATGCCGGTTCAAACGCAGAAAGGAATTCCCCCCAGGCCATATCTGGACCACAGCATCCGCGACTTGGACCACAGCATCCGCGACTTTTTCGTTGATCTGCGTCAAGATCCGCGAACCGCTGGACCCGCAGCATCCCAATGGACCACAGCACCGCGAATTTCCGCGAATAAATTTTTTTATTTTTTTAATTTTATTTTTTTTATTTTTTTTATTAAATTGATTTGGTGGGATGATGTTCAATGGACCACCAGCATCCGTGAATATACTTTTTTATTTTTTTAAGAAAGCTGATTTGCATATCAGTGAGTGGTGTTGGGTGGGAGGTTGTTTTTTTTTATTTCATATCAGTGGGTGGGGGGTGGTTCCAACTCGAAGCATTATAGTGTATACTAAAATATATGATCAGGTGTACCAACCTTTGCATGAGTTCAAATTTGTTGTGTGTTATAATGTATATTAAATCTATATGATCAGGTGTACCAACCTCTGTAGTATTATTATAGTGTATAGATATTTTATATGAGCAGGGTTGTCAACATTTTCTGCGGTGGGGGGAGGGAAATGTGCGTGTATAGAGCAGATCTGCCAACATTTCTTTCTCTTCTATGGTGGGAAATTCAAACTATATATGATCATAATTGTTACTCTCTCTCTCTCTCACACACGGTGTGTATGTCTCTCTCTCCCTCTCTCGTTGTCAAACGTTATGCTCACCGGCATTATAGTGTATATTAAAATATATGATTAGGTGTACCAACCTTTACATGAGTTCAAATTTGTCGCGTGTTATAATGTATATTAAATCTATATGATCAGATGTACCAACCTCTGTATTATTCGTCCTCTGTCTCTCTCTCTCCCTCTCTCTCTCTCTCACACGTTGTGTATGTCTCTCTCGTTGTCAAACGTTATGCTCAAACTGTGGTCAGTACCGAGCGCATGTATATGAAATTAGAAAGTTTATATTTATTCGACAAATATTAACGTCCTCTCACTCTCTCTCTCTCTCTCTCTCTCACTCTCACTTGTTTCAACTGTGTCAACAAATAGTAACGTCCTCTCTCTCTCTCTCTCTCTCTCTCTCTCTCTCTCTCTCTCTCTCTCTCTCTCTCTCTCTCTCTCACTCTCACACGTTTCAACTATGCAAGGTTTCATACCCTTTCTCCTGTCTCCCTCTCGTACATTGAGTAGTCGGTGTGATGAATAAATAATTTTAGCACTATCTCTCTTTCGTTGTCAAACGTCGTCTTCATTTTCAATGTATTAAATAATTAATTAATGCAGTCAGTGTGATTGATCCTTGTTAGAAATATGAATAATTTTAGCTCTCTCTCTCTAGGTTCAGTGGTGTATAGCGAAATAAATTAAAATTATACACACACATGAAAACGGTGGTTGAAATTCATAAATAATTTTAGCTCTCTCTCTCTTGTTGTCAAACGACGTCTTCATTTTTTATGTATCAAATAATTAATTAATAGTTTATAATGCAGTCAGTGTGGCTGAATTGTAAGCGTGCGAGCCTTCAGTGTGCATACAACGTCTAGCATTTAAGGGTACGTGTGTGGACAACGCTCACTAGTATGTTTGTTGCAAGTAAGTATACATTATGGTGGGTGGGTTATACAAATAATAATAATAAAGTGTGTACTATATACATTTATTAAAATACATACACAGCTCCAAGATTATATTAAACTAGTTTTACAATTAAAAATACATACACAACTCAATATTATATTGTTACACGTATTAAAATATATCTAAACTAGTTCTACAATTAAAAATACACACACACACACATACACACACAGCTCCAATATTATAATGTTACAAATATGAAAAATATATATATATTTAAAACTAGTATTTACAAAATGTGTATAAAATAAGACTTAAACACGTCTATGTACTGCGTTGGACAATGGTGTATATTCTACAAGCGTATCATGTAATATCATACAGTAGGCAGTCGTCTGTGCAGGAAAATTCATTGACGATTCAAATTCTAAACGTACATCTACTGCTGAAGACTTAAGCGCATCGTCCTGTTTGCTACAATCGAATACAAGCAGCGGGGCTTTTGATTTGAATAATTCTGGTGTCAGTACTGGGCTGACGTCTAAACGGTGGTAATACGAACTTTGAAAACTGACGTACATATTGTACAATAATGCAAAACGGTCTTTCCCAATATCCAAGTTTAAATTATCGTAAGGATAATACTTGTCGTTTAGAAACAGTCTCGCATTGATTACATTACAATGATCAAATTCATCAGCGTGTGCCGTCAGTACATTCTTTCTTGCTGTCTGAAACGCTAACACAACAAAGCGTGGTTTTTCTAGCTGACTCGAGGTCTTGACAATCCAATTCTGCCTTTTAGTCTGTGGTAAGGCAGGATACTCATGCAACTCCCAGGTCCTAAAAGGCATAGTTATCGGGTGGTCATTCTCTATGAGTCGTAACAGTGGTAATCTGTACGCATTAGCTACATGTACATAAGGCATTTTCCAGTAAACTTTATCTAGTTCAAGAACACAATTAGCAGTCGTTTGTCCGCTTGTTAAAACCATAGCGTTTATGTCGGTAGATGTGCGTAGGAGTATAAGTTCTTGTTTCACGTTCAGCACGATGCGTGTATAGTCTTCTGCGAATCCCATTAGCATTTTCAGTGGAATACAAAAGTTGAATTCCCCGTCATCATTCACTTTTAATACGTTTGTGGTCGGCGCCACCCAACCTGCGTTTTTCATTGCGTCACGTGTGTTGTTGTTGAGTGATAGAAAAGTTTTAATAGTTGACGTAACACCGACGTTTCGAGTATGGTCCACTACCACACCGGCCAACTCGTAACGAATCTCTTCAAAGAGAAATGCTATAGCATTGTTCACCAGTTCCACATTCAACGCAGTATCTGCAGCCACACTAGGGTTTTTAACCAACTTGCCTTCGATGTAGAGGAAACTTTCCGACGGTAGTGTAAAGACGTCCTGTTGTTGTATCGGCACACGTATTTCATCATTGTTTCCATATCTTGTTGTTGCGTACGGTGCGTGTGAATGAAATGAAAAGTGTGTGATACTGTCTTCAAAGAACGGTTGCTGCTCCACAGATAATATTCCACTCGCCATGTTACTTGTTTACAACAAAACCCAATGAAATCAGAAAACGGCGGTTAACTGATGTTAATCGTTTCAGTTTCGAACGAGTACTGATGCGTTTCCTAGCCGATCTTTCTTCTTCTTCTTCTTTTATTGTCGACGACTGTGGTAGCAGCGGTGGCGAAGAAACAAAGTACAAGCCCATGTCTATAGTCGTTTTAGATGTAAACGCACAGTGATGACTTCGCCGCGAAAATCTATTACGTCACCGTCCTGGTCGTGTAAAGATAATGTTATGTTGTCCAAACGACTCACATTCACAGGTAGGTATATGACGTTTGTAGGTGATTCAATTATTTTGAATCCTGGCTCGACTGACGGATAGAATGAGTGCAGAGTGTGCTCGTTTTTACCGTTCTTGTATGATCCGTGCGCTATATTACACCTTATCAATATACTGTTCACTTTTATAATGTTAACTGTAGCGTCAGACGTATGAGTTTTATTCGCTTCAAGCAGACGCTTTTCCTTGAAACCCAACATATCACCAATACCGTACACTGTTTGTTGAAAGTCAATATCCAGTGCACAAGTCAGTTCACATTTCAGTGTATTATTGTTAGGACGTAGACTAATCTGTGAGTCTCCTAACTGCTTTTTGAGGAAGGCTTCTATGTCACCGATTTCATAAGCACCTGTAGGTAAAGTTATCAAGTCCCACGTTGTTCCGTCTCGTAGTACTGGAAACACATTGTTTTTCCTCTCAACCACGTTCGGTATACTGTTGTATGTAGTAAAGTCCAATAGACCTACATACCATTCCCCGTTTGTTAGTTCGAGAGGTGGGAAAAAGTCACATACAAGAGCAGCAGCATTCGTACCTGTTAAGGTGACCGACAGCGAAGACATCTTGTCGCTTACTGATCACTCACGCGTTAAGAAGTCCAAACATAAATGCCCACAGATGACTGTGTGTGACGACTGTTCACGCTCGTAATTGTAGTAAATGGCAGTGTCGGTTCCAAAATACTGTGTCAGCTCAAGAGGTGGTCGCATATTACCATACGCATCATAGTAGTAAACTCGATTGTTTCGCTTCTTGTAGCAAACCCAGTGCGTACCGAGTCCTTCTGCACTGTCCAGATTAACAACTGCACTCTCATTCTTCCATGGTCGTCTGCGCGGTAAAGTGTTACGCATAAAAACACCTCTGAAATAAGGTATTTTCAAAAGTTTTGCGTACACATAAAAATCACTATCGGACAATGCACGCACTGGTATGCAAATTAGTTTTTTTGTCTGTAAGGACGTAGGTATAGACCTGACGCTATTTTTGTATTGTTACGTTTATGTCTTGAGACTGTTTTGCGTTTGCCCACGGATTGATGTTTAATTCCTGAACCCTTCTTCTTTTTTCTACAACCACTACGCGAACCCCCTCCACCCACTGCTGATTTCGCTTTCATTGCAGCGGCTACAGCTGCAGCATACGCTCTTTCACTAACACCGGAATTCCAACCTTTCACTCGTTCCCACGCTTTGTCGGCAAGAACGCGATCAGCTATACGTCTTCGACTGTTGTCTGTGTACCTTGCGTAGGCGATATCGTGTTCGCGACAGGCTTCGTCCAACTCGTTGATTCCACGCTCGCCACGTGCCAATCTCTCTTTGAGTTTTGTTCCGGGTCCACAGAATCGATAGCCGGGTAGGTGTAATTCTACCGGTAATGCATCCACCGCTCGATTAATCAAAGTAGGTACTGACGAAACGATAGCGGGCACAGTGTTTTTAAGTATTTTTCCAATTACACCGCGCCCCATTCTTTTCTTACGAAGTACGTGCATTCTTGTAAACAGATCTCCAATCCTTGATTTCCGTTTCCGTATCGAGAACGTCTATTAAACGTCCCACCTCTTCAATATATTCAGCCAGAACTGAACGCTGTGTCGCGCTGTCTTGATATTTATAGACAAACTTTATTAGATTGATTATATGAGCGTGAAATACCTGAGTGACCTTGTACAATTCGGTCTTTATATGTAATTTTAATTCGTGCATTTGTCGTACAGTGACTGCGTCTTTGTCATTGACACCGTTCGCTATATTCGTAATTTTTCTTCCGGCAGCGTAGAAAGCATCGCTTTGCAAACTGATTGTGTGTGCATGTAAAAATTCCAAATTCACTGCGTCTTTGAAGTCAACAGGCGCTTGCACACGTGTTAGTCGGCAGTCATTAACGATTACGTTACCTGCACGATCTTTTTTCAAACTCTTCTCGTCTACGTATCGTTTTGTGGCTGCATCTCTTGATTTAAGCGGATCGTTTAGCATTATTATTCGATGATCTTTTGCGTCTACGGTAGCGTCGTCGTTCTTGTACTGTAAGCATGCGTCCTTTACGTACTGTAAAGAAACAACATCGTGCAGCTCTTCAGGATCACCCAAGTTGCGTATCTTTTTGTTTTTTACATCAAAGTGACCGTCGTTAGTCACTCCTAAACCGATATCCTCACGCAGACTTCGATGAGTTTCTTTTCGCACTCTTACAGCGCTGTCGTGTCTACCGAACTTGTCTACACTCATATTTATGAAGAAGAACTGGTGGTTGTAGAACGGTGCGTCTGCTTTTATATGATAATGCCGGCTTCACGTAATTCCTCCAATATCGACATGATTTCATTCCTATGACCAGTATGTCCACTATTTTGAGAAGCCATTAACAGTCTCAATCTATTAACTAACTCGTTAGGATCATCCCAATGCACGTAATCGATTGTAGTGTTCGGTTTCATCTCCATATACCCACTCCCTGTACGTTTTCGTGCACTCGATGCAAACAATTTAGATATTACTAGTCGGTACTTGACGCCACTGTTACTGTTTATTCGTGTATTGTGTTTATATTTTTGTTTGTGTCCGTTGGTTGCTAGTAGTATGGACTTATATTTCCTCATATCGTCCTTATTGTATTTTTTCGGTAGTTTCATAAACAAAAGTTCATACAGACCAGGCGTACCCTCGTAAATTTTTCCTTTGACATGAAAGTTGTCGTTATCATCGATTTTTACATTTGAATCGCCTATCATAAATTTACCGCCTTCGTATCGAACACCATACATACGATCTATAATCCGTTTACAGTCCGTCGATTCGCACAAACGCACATATTTGTTTGCTAATGAATCGTCACTGAAATGTGAAGTGTTAGGGTTCCATGCGTCCTCGTCACTGAAATGAGAAGCGCTATGACTCTGCACGTCACTTTCGTTTTCTGTTATTATGTGTTGACTCTCCATGTCATCTTCGTTTTCTGTTATTACGTGTTGTGTAGGCTCTTCTTGTTTTATCTGCTGCTTCTTCTCCTCCTCCTCCTCCTCCTCCTCCTCCTCCATTATATCACCACTTAACTTTCGTGAAATAGCTTCTAACGGTTCCAGAATCGGTTTGTAATTTTTTCTAAACTTCTCGTCGCTTTCTCTGATACCGTGTTGTAATGCATGATATTTTTTCCTTATGTTGTCACTTATCGTATCTATATCATACACAAGTCGTTCCTCCTTATTCATCGCCATCTGTGTTAGCAAGAGGACTGATGACATTACTACAGTGCAACCACTTTTATACCTCGCCGGAAACAATTATGAATCGATCAAAGCCGATTCTATATCTACCTTCATTTATTGACGAGTCTTTGTCTATGACTAGAAATCCATAACGATCCTTCCACGCTTCCATGCAGACGTCTTTGAAAGCATCATATTTCATATCTATGTTAACGTGATCATTGTATGCATGTCGTAAATTTAGATCGTCTTGTTTGAACAATATCAACAAGTTAGCGTTGTCACGTACCAATTGTTTCGGTATCTGGCTATATGTCTGGCATAGATAGAATGTGTCCACACCGCTATGTCTCCCCATAGCAAAATACTTTCGAATATTGTTTTGTCTTTCACACGATACGTCATCGAATACGATAACAGAGTCGAGACCAGTGATTTCACTCGGTAGCGGGACTTCTTCGTTCTCGCTGTATGCATGATAACCTAAACCTTCATCAGCGAGTGATTTCATCACTGTTTCTAGCATTCTGTATTTTGGTTGAAATAATGATTTTGAAAACACGTATACGTTGCGGAAACGTAGTCCGTTGGCATCAAACAGTAGGTTGAATAGCACATTTGATTTCCCACAGGAACTTGGGCCTGTAACGATACAGCGAATACTGTTCGGTAATAGCGGGCCATGTTTACGTTTAGCACTGTCTTCGTCACCAGCCAAAAAGTCCATATCCTTTATTGGTAATTTGTTTGCTTGCTGTACAATCTTCATCTTTGTGAATACCGAAAGCATACTGTTTTCATTACGTGCTGTCACCTTTTTTATATTAGATCTTTCTTATGTATCCATGCATCGTGTTTACCATCGAAACCAAGCCAACGAACACGCACTCTGTCACCTTTGCGTTGTAACACCTTTTCCACTAGGTATACGTCGCCGACTTTGGACTTACTAATCTCGTGCTCGTAAAAACCACCTTTCAACACTTTGTTTAGATGGTCTTTTAGCAGATAAGTGACTGGGATGGTCGTGGATTGTACTTGATCCACAGTGAATATTTCGTTAGTCCAATTCGGCGTATAACCTTTGGTGAACGTCATTTTGTGCTTACTTATACGAACACGGTCACCGACTTTAAATTTGGGTGGTTTCGTTGGACTGATTTTAGGCGCTGTGTTCTTCCTTATTCGTTCCAACACTATATGTTCGTTGGCGTCATTCACTTCACTAGGTTTCATACCAATGGTTCTGTGTGTTGTATTGTTGTACGATTTCAGTAATGTAGGTAGTAGATCCAACCAGCGGTAGTGTCCTTGTTCGCTGAAAGCTCGATACATGTGGGTCTTCAGTGTGCGATTAAAACGTTCCACTATGGAAGCTTTTTTCTCACTATAGGTTGAGTAATGTTTCACATTATACTTTTTTAGCAACGCTTGTACTGTGCTGTTGTAATACTCCTTCCCGTTGTCTGTCTGTAAATACTTCATTCGGTTAGCGGCTAGTATAGGCTTCAACGCGTTCGTCACTTCTTTCCCGGTCTTCGTTTTCAATGGTACAGCGTACGCGTACTTGGTAAACGCATTGATTACAGTCATCATATACTTGTACCCTTTGTTCACTCGAGCGTATGGTATCATTTCCACAAGATCCGCTTGGTACAAATCGTGCATACCCTTCAGTTCAACTGCGCGTCTAACGAAATTCCTTCTCGCCGCTCTGTGTAGCTCTTGCGCAATATTCTTGCGTGCGTTGTTCATGGTTTAAGATACACTAACATAATACATGCGGTTAAATAAAAACTATGTATATATATATGTATAACAGTTCCTTTGTTTTCAGTATTTGTTAATTTCGTTAGTAAACTTGTATATGCCTGCAGGCGATAACTATTTCTGACGACTTTCCTAATATATATTATGTAACAGTCATAATTCTGCATATATGTACATGCAAAAACACCACCTGTTAAAAACAACAACAAAAATTCTTACTGTGATATCTATAGTTATTGCCTCTCCATACTTCAGTTCGGACGATAGTAAACGTAAGTTTATGTACTATTATTATTGTAACGATATTAGTTCGTAATTTGTTTAAACGTTGATCTATGTACGTGACCATACGTACTTGTTTTCGTAATATTTGTTATAATACCTTTCCTGTTCCGGATTTATGATGTGTGTGTTGAAAGCCTTATGTATATATTTATATACAGCACATAATGTATATGATAATGAAGCAGGTACTGTTATTATTATAGGAACAAGAAGGATGGATCATAGAATAAATACCATATCAAAACAAGAGGAGGAGGATCTTCTCCATAAATGGTTTTTTTCTCCGAAACGGTTAACACCTGTAGAAATTACAAAATTAAAAGCAATAGTCAACAGGCCAAGCTCAAGTATAAGACTATTTCTAAAAGACTTAATAAACAATTTATAAAACCCCAGCGATCTACATCTCGTGTTTCGTGGCATGAGGAAAAACGGTGTAGGATAACAGTACTTGTTAAGGTAACAAACTACTTTTAATACACAATTTTTTTATCACTGTGTGTGCGTATGTTTGACTGTAGTGCAGAGAATACTATTTGAAAAGACATTAACTTATTTAGAACGGATCTGGCGATAACTATTTCTGTGGACTTTCCTAATATATATATTTTGTGACAGCGCTAATTCTGCCTGTGTGTATGTACATGCAAAGCTTCAGGCGATGAAAGTGACCTTTCCTGATGACCACATCACCACCATTACTTTCACTAGTCTTCTTTGTAGCGAATATTCTGACATTGTATGGTTCCACCTCGCTTGATACAGACGTCTTCACTTCTCATAAATAATGTCGTTTATCACAAAATTCAACGCAGTTTCTGCTATTGAGTACAAACGTTGTGCAGAATTAACAGTGGACAAACAGTATCCGATCGTTAACATGTTGCATGTGGACACGCGATATGGGAAGTCTGTGCTTGTAACGTTGGAAGATTGTGAGCGCCGCTATCATGTATATCTACCTAAGAGGTATGCTGACGTCTTTACAGATGAAGAACTCCGTCATATAAATCCCAGCGACCTACATCTTGTGTTTCGAGGGATGAAGAACCAGACAGCGCATGTGGAAATTGTATCTCGTTAAGGTAACAAACTACTTTTAATAAACAATTTTTTTATCATTGTGTGTGTGCGTATGTTTGAATGTAGTGCAGATTCTAATTTACAAAGTTTTGATGAATGGATTTTTAATTTATTTCACTATACGCCTCTGAACCTATATGTAATTATTTGTAACTGCTTTACCTGTTGCAGCAAACGATTATATTATTATTATTCAGTGATATATACATACATACAATTTACTTATTAAACACTTCAATGATTGTAACGTCTTACAATGACTATAGCATATTTAAATCTGTTATCTGTTTATTGGTCCTACATGATTCAAACCAAACGTGTAGACGTTGTATGTATGTATATGATTACGTTGTGTTTGCGTCTGTGTGTGGACGCGTTGCGTATGTGTGCGTGTACGTCTGTGTGTGTGCGTGCACGTGTGATGTAACCCAAACGTGTGTACGTTGCGTTTGCGTCTGTGTGTGGGCGCGTTGCGTGTTTGGTTACGTTACGTATGCGTGTGCGTATGTGTGTGTGTGTGTGTGTGTGATTACGTTGCGTATGCGTCTGTATGTGCGCGCGTTGCGTGTGCATCTGTGTGTGTGATATTTAACATGATTTTAATGTTGTTGTTGTATTGTTATGTTGCAGGTTGCTTCTTCTACAAGTACGACACACAATTATATATAAACTTTCGAAAAATATCAATTTCTAATGTATTTATTGAATTGTGAATTTTATATTGTGAATGTTAAAATATATTTAATCATTTAAACAAATTATGACTTTATTTTATTTCACTCTACACCTCTGAACATGTGTACAATTAATTTATTTTTTGTGAACTGTTACATCAGAAGATTTGTATGAATTTCAGCCGCCGTTTTCATGTGTGTGTATAATTTTAATTTATTTCGCTATACACTACTGAACCTATGTGTGTAAACTGCAACCTTAAAACAGAAGTATTGTCTGTAACAACATAACAGGTAAGTAGTTCATTGACGCCAAATATATATATTTCTAACAAGGATCAATCACACTGACTGCATTATAAAACTATTAATTAATTATTTAATACATTGAAAATGAAGACGACGTTTTGACAACGAGAGAGGGCTAAAATTATTTATTCATCACACCGACTACTCAATGTACGAGAGGGAGACAGGAGAAAGGGTATGAAACCTTGCATAGTTGAAACGTGTGAGAGTGAGAGAGAGAGAGAGAGAGAGAGAGAGAGAGAGAGAGAGAGAGAGAGAGAGAGAGAGAGAGAGAGAGAGAGGACGTTACTATTTGTTGACACAGTTGAAACAAGTGAGAGTGTGAGAGAGAGAGAGAGAGAGAGAGAGAGAGGACGTTAATATTTGTCGAATAAATATAAACTTTCTAATTTCATATACATGCGCTCGGTACTGACCACAGTTTGAGCATAACGTTTGACAACGAGAGAGACATACACAACGTGTGAGAGAGAGAGAGGGAGAGAGAGAGAGAGGACGAATAATACAGAGGTTGGTACATCTGATCATATAGATTTAATATACATTATAACACGCGACAAATTTGAACTCATGTAAAGGTTGGTACACCTAATCATATATTTTAATATACACTATAATGCCGGTGAGCATAACGTTTGACAACGAGAGAGAGAGAGAGAGAGACATACACACCGTGTGAGAGAGAGAGTAACAATTATGATCATATATAGTTTGAATTTCCCACCACAGAAGAGAAAGAAATGTTGGCAGATCTGCTCTATACACGCACACAATAATTTAAGATTGGTAACCCTGATCATATATTTTAATATATACACTATATAACACATATTTGAATTTCCCTCCCCCCACCGCAGAAAATGTTGACAACCCTGCTCATATAAAATATCTATACACTATAATAATACTACAGAGGTTGGTACACCTGATTATATAGATTTAATATACATTATAACACACAACAAATTTGAACTCATGCAAAGGTTGGTACACCTGATCATATATTTTAGTATACACTATAATGCTTCGAGTTGGAACCACCCCCCACCCACTGATATGAAAAAAAAAAACAACCTCCCACCCAACACCACTCACTGATATGCAAATCAGCTTTCTTAAAAAAATAAAAAAGTATATTCACGGATGCTGGTGGTCCATTGAACATCATCCCACCAAATCAATTTAATTAAAAAAATAAAAAAAATAAAATTAAAAAAATTAAAAAATTTATTCGCGGAAATTCGCGGTGCTGTGGTCCATTGGGATGCTGCGGGTCCAGCGGTTCGCGGATCTTGACGCAGATCAACGAAAAAGTCGCGGATGCTGTGGTCCAAGTCGCGGATGCTGTGGTCCAGATATGGCCTGGGGGGAATTCCTTTCTGCGTTTGAACCGGCATTTTCCCTCTACTATTATGTATATTATAAATAAATGTTATGTATTTGTTTATAAATATTTATTTATATACTAATAACGATTAAAAATCGTTTTGCCTAAGACTGAATTTGTTTTTACTTAATACAACGGGAATGAATTGTTGTTTAATGTTTCTTTTTAATAGTTTTAAAAACGTATATAAAAGGAAGTATTCAAAAACCGAAAGTTTCATAAACTTATAAACTTAAACTTAAATATAAAGCAAATTTAAATTATAAACTTAAACTTTTAAATATGTGCCAGCTTTTAAGGTGAGAATAGTGTATCAGTGATTGTTTATTATTTGTTTAAAATGTTAGATGTTCTGTATTTCCTAAAAATTGTTAACAATGTCTCATGCATCGCAGTTTAAAACTCAAAAAATCATAATCAAAAATTAAAATAAATAAAAAAATTTTTAAAAACTTGTTTCATACGCACACGTACGTGCACGCACGAGTGTGAATGTGAGTGTGGTTGTGTGGAAAGGATTTGTATAGAAGCGCGTGCGCGCTCGCGTACAGTCGTACACTTACATATTTTAGCATAGGATAGGCAAGATGACACTTACTGTAAGAATAAAATGTCGTTGGTCTGGGGTCCAAGGTTATAGTGAGAACAGGCACATATTGAAATATCGATAGGCCTAAGGCTAATAGGAGGAGTCAGTCATTTCGTCGCAAATTGCCATCCAAAATTACTTGCAACTCCTGATAACGAAAGCAGATTAAACAGTAATCAAAATCAGTACTGGCTAAAATAAAAACATTAGTCACCTATTTAAAAAAACTATTGGTACCTACCAAGTCTATTAAAATTAAATTACAGAGTGTTCCTAATTGAGATAGAATGACACTATCTATATCCTCGATAAATGGGGAAGTTATTTCTATATTTATTTACTGAATTTATACAATATATTTCTAGATTGTTCATGCTGGGTTTTATTATAGGCCTAATTAATACATTTGAAAAAATATGCATTAAAGCATGAGGCATCCTCTCTTCTGCTTGCATACCATTTCATGGACTTTCTCAAAGTCTGTAAACAGAGTATATGTATTGCTCGAAGTACGGAATTGACAGCATTACCATTTAATGAAATTACATATTTAACATAATGAAATGTCGTTCAAGTGATGGTTAGGTCTATAATTTGTTGTTGACGTGATAAAAATTGTAATACGAAATGAGTAGGTAGGGTAACACCGTAATGTAATAGACGGCTGTAAGTTAACGCTAATACCTCCACACTTCTCCCCTTACCAGCCGAACGGGTCGAGTTGGGTAGTACACCCTGTCTCCCGTAAGACAATGAGGCTGGATAACAAGCGGTCTCTTATTAACACTTTGACTTAAATAAAGCTACATCTTGGTAAGATTTACACATTTATATATATTTCTGCAAGTCACTAAATTGTAACAATCTTTCAAAATTAGACCTAAATTTTTAGATGTTCAGTGAGGTATTATTTTGATACAATATATGTGGGCATAAAGCACACCTTGCACTTGAAGGCAAGGTGAAATCACGTTTGTTGCTGGATAATACTGTATTATTCAAATTTCACATAACATGTTGTAATGTTGTACTTGATACAACCAATGTCAAGCTGAATATCTGTCTTAAACTGTTTGGCTGACCAAATTAAAAAAAAAAAAATAAGTAGAGTTATTCAGGTGAACATGAATTTCTGAATAAACTATCTTATTAAAAAATCGTTATCTACATGTGAAAGTAGTCTTTAAATAATTCCACTGTGCCGTTTTCTTTTAAGGTCTATGATTTTCTATGTTCAATGTTACAGACATTCAGGCGATAGTTCTGTTTAAAATTTGTTTGTTTGTAGAATCCTTCTATATTAGTGTTCTGAAACACACAGGTTTCCGCACAATTACAGTGTTTAGGAATATCACTACTAAAGCAATTTGTCAGTGTCAGGGAGACTTCTCGCAATATCGTTATTCATCCTTGACTGATATCGACAGCATCGAGACATTACTGTAACCACATACCAGCACATACTAGCATAATAGCATGTTTGGGCTCAAAGCAATTTAAACTCAAACCGTTTACTTGACACTATGTATATAAATGGTGTATTAATTGTAGAAACTTGTTTTCATGTATGAATATGTGATTAACAAATAGAAGTTACAAAAGATTACGAATACAGTAGTATATGTATTGCAATGTAGATTGGTTGATTATTTTATGAGACGAGAATAAGTTCAAAGTCAAACCAGTGGAACTAGTGTATTTATTGTCTATATAGCTTTATTTTTATTTCTTTTCACAAATGTTATTTCTTTTCACAAAATTGGGAGACTGTTGAATCTTACTCCAACGTGTTCATAGGATATGATCTGTTGTGAAACTAAATTCTAAATTGTTTTATGAAACAATATTGTGACGTTTAAAAATTAATGGCCGTACGATAATAAAATTCATTTATAAACATTAAACTTTAAATAAAACATTATGTATTAATAGAAACCATGAAACAAATACACGTATTCATATGTACAATTTATATATTGTAATCGTTTATAATCGAAGTGCCATACGAGACAACCACTGTCTGAAAACGAGTTGTGCCAAAGACGAAACATTTTATCACCTCTAAGAGGCAGTGCTGCCGCCTGGACGCCTAAATCACAAACTGCCTCGTCCGCGTCGTTATTACAATTGTAGCTTCGACCCATTAAGTCAAACTAAGTAGATACCACAAGTGGTCTAGCAAAGGGAAATAATTTTAGAATAAATAATATACTGCGATATGTATGTTACTTCCGTTAATAAAAAAGTAGGTATAAATATATTTGATATAAGTATAGGTACACAAAACGAAGTAAAAGTATGTTTTCTTTGCTTTCATAATGCTAAACAAAAACCGGTGATTAGTTTACTTACAAAGTCTTTTAAAATAAAATATTTAAAAACAAATATTAACCAAATATTAGTATAGTATAGTATTATTCTAAAAACTATTTTTAAGCTTTTTATTAATCATATAATAATTCTACAATAGTGATATAAATAAACTAATAGCATTTTCATATCCCATAAATACTGTAATAGTATTGCTTTAAGCAGTCCACTTTTACTTGTAAAAAAATTTCAAAAGAAGTTTTTAAGTTTTTTGTTCGAAACGTAGTCCTGTATGTTCATACGTAAGCCTGCATTGTTATTTTTCACATACTATTGAAAGAGTGTTAAAAATTGTATTGAAGCCATATGACGTATGTCAGCAGACAACAGGTTTAAACTTTGTTTTCTCTAATACCTACAACTTCATCGATGTGGGAATTTAGGCTTGTTGTCTTGTTATAACGGCGCCAACAATGTGTTCGCAAGAGAATATCATATTCAATCGTACACAGTTTCCTTTTATTTATTTATTTTTTTTTGTTTAGTCAGTGTATCTAGATATATGATAGGTTGATTACAAATAACTTTTAATTTTAGATGCATTTTAAGCTTAGGCTTACTTACATTTATTCTTGTAATATGTACGCATTGTGTATTTGTGTGGGAGAAGTGTAGCTGAGTACAAGGATTAGGGACCTAAAAAGGGGAGAGAAAAGAGAATCTGACGATTTGTTAGAGAGAAACTATTTGTCATAAGAAGACATAAGCACCAGGTGCTCTGTCAGTGCGCTGGAAATATTGTTTCTCTCTTGTTTTTTTTTCTTAATAGTAAAACATGCTGACCTGGATAATTTCACCCGATGACGTAACTGTTGTTTGAAAAGAGTAGAAAAATTAACGTTTTGTATGGAAAATGAGTAAATCATTTTGTAAAACTGAAGCGTAAAGTATATTGTCATGTAATTATTTCATAAAAATAATCATTACCATAGTCAATGACAGTTCCTACACAATGTCTAAAAGGTCTAAAGAGCCTCCTTTGTCACAGCTTTGAAGACGCTTTCTTAGTTATTATGAATTACCATAAAAACATGGATTACAAATTAAATATTAATGTCTTATTAAAATCTTATAACAGATTTCCTATTCTTAAACAAATTTTAATATGTTTCTAGTATAATGCGAGTGTGATCTATTTCAATTTTTTCCTGAAATTTTTCGTAGATTTACTTTTCACTGAAAACTTTTGTCTTTCTGTTTTGACCTAAATACATGCTGAGAAATTGCAGACGTTAGATACTAACTACCTACTAAAGACGTGTAAGTGTACCTATAAGTAATGGGGTCTGAGAGAAAGTGAAATATCACTTCGCAAAGTCAGTAAAATAACATGCTCACTCCACGGTGTGGGTATTTTGTTTGCACAATCCCCGAAATACAGTTTCATTTGGATTAGTGTGTACATCAAAAGGCGCAGTCCGCGGAGTGCCCATGGTCCGAATTATAATGCTCACTTCGCGAAAAGAATATTTTGCCTCACGCACTGCGCGGAGTGAGCAAAATTGTCCGAAATCAGCATTTGCGAATAACATAGGCTATGTAATCTACATTTGAAAGGTACGTATTTCTTTCAAAAATGAAGAATCATATTCACAAATAAAAATATAATTACTCTTAGGTGATGGACTTTGTGATTAATGTAGGCGAACTAAACAAACCTATTACAACAAAATTTTAAAAGAAATATTTATAGAGGAAACATAACAGATTAAATCAGTAACGTTTTTCAGTTTCAATGTAATATATTAGAATAAATAATTCTTGATTTAATATATTTCTTTAGGAAATATATTTCGTTAATATATTTCTATAATATTCCTTCCGTCTTATTTACTTTGCGGATACTTTTCTCTCGTTTAATATCTAGATGTAAGTATACTTTTACAGTTTATCTGTGCACAGTCATACTTCCCCAATAGCGGAAAATATTCAGTACTTTAGATTTATTACTACATAGCTGTTGCAACCATTACAATTTATCATGATTATATGATTATTCGTTCTGTATAACTACAACCGCTAGGCAAGAAAAAGATCAAACTATGTAGTTTCCCATTTAAGGGTAACTGGTAAAAAATGTTAGGTCTGTTATGAGGGTGGCTGCAAGCATATAACTTAAAATTCTCTACATCCATGTGTAGGATTTGAAAGCAGTCTACGATTTAGCTTGTGCATAAACTACACAAAAATGTATTCATGTAATTATTTTGTGTGAACGTAAAAGAAAACTGGTAAAAAGTGCTAAAGTGATTAAAGTTCAAAGAGTGGATGTAGTTATTTTGTGTTTCACATGGGGTAAATTTGATGTACAATGTCATAATTTCACTTAGAGTTCCCCTTGAATTAAAAATCCATTTTGACCAGAAACAGTACAAAGGAAGCGGTAATGTTTGAAAACTCGAAATCCTTTCACTTAGGGTCGACTATGACTGTAGTAAGGGGAGGAATACTTTCCTGCAACATTACAGGGAGAAAAACCTAGTTTTGAAATACGATATTCAAAGACATATACTACAGCAAAAACCAACTGAAAGATCATTGAGAATTCCAAACGACAGCATTGTAAGAACGTATGTGACAAACGTAAAGATGAGTTATTATCGGCTTGTTATGAAATAGTTAGCAGACGCTTGAGTGGATTATGGAGGATAGAAGTTAATTATGTTCTATGAGTTGATTATAGGGGAGGTGGAGAGTCAAATCTTACAGCTGTTCGCTTGTGCCTCTAGACCGCTGGTAGCTGGAACGGTATTGAAATAGCGGATGATTTGGAATCTGTCATTCTCGATGACCTTGTAAATAACTGTCACTATTGACGGCAGTAGGAAATATACGTAGAAAGAAGCAAAGCTCCTAAACTGGACGGTATACTACCAGGGGGTACAAAAGACGTGACAAAGATCATCAAGTGGTTGCTGGACTTGAAGCTTAGAATTGGAGCTGAAGCTACAAAAAAATTCCGATTAAGTGAAGATCAACCAAACGAGTATTGATTTAAAAAAGGGGGAAACAGATTAAACGGTATCATACAGGTCATTCTGCCTACTTGGCAAATGGATTGAAGCACTGATTTAAAAAAAGAATAAACGCAGAGAACAGATAATAGTAGAGACTAAAATAAATTCAAATTTGGCTTTCGTAAGAATAAGACAAAATTTCCAGGCTTTACAAATTTTTAGGGGACAGTCGCTTTCCAGGTTTAAGAGACAGCTGTTTGGGTGACCGTGGTGTCGATGATAACATTGTATGTGACAAGTCAATTTAATACTGCATGTTACGGTACCATAATCAAGGAACTTACCGTACATAGGAAAGAGTCATATATTACCATATACCCATATTTATTATCCATATATATATTATATAACATTAGATATATTATATATCCATGTATTACCATAATTAGGAAAGTGTCAGAATATTGGGCTGACATGTTACCTAGCTACTTTCATGAAAAATACATACAATAAGACTGAGAAGATCGCTTTGGTGCAAGAGCTGTCACTGGTCTATGTTGTGACCGTTGCTGTAAGTGAGTTGTTTAGACTGATTTGTGACAGATCGTTTTAAATTCAGCAGTAAGAAACTCATCACATGAATGAATACCTTTCTGAAAACTCTATAATGAAATGTCAAAGTGTACTTTCGTGTTCAACTGTGTGGACCTAGTTTATTTAGCTTATGCGTGCTTATAAATTATAGCATACATTTCGTACAAGGGGCCCAATATCTTGTCGTGTTAGCACAACATCGGAAACTTGATAAAGTTTAAATGAAAGCTTTTCCAGGACAAAATTTTACTTTCAGTCTGCATGAAGCTTCATTAAGCTTTTTCGTCTTTTCTACAGTAGCCATCAAAATTTGAAAGTACTTTTAAGGATATTTAAAAGCATTGATTTTTCTCTAATCAACACGATTTAGATTTGGAAACATAAAAGTTGTAGTCGTACGGTATTTGTACTTTCTTAATTCTTTAATATTCTGTTATAGTTAGACGAACTTGACATAAAAAGTCTGCGACTTTACACGCGTCCTTTAACAGGAACAAAGGAGTTTCAATAAAAATATTAATGAAATTGTTACCTTATTCTACTATGGTAACAGCAGAGAGAACTATCATACACCTGTCGCACTGTTGTTACGTACATGAGTGTATTAATCAACCGGAGCAGCTGACGCCGCCGCATGGTACAACAGCACCACCTTTTCTGTCAGTGTCCCAGTTTCCTTTACAAATCACCTAAAGCCCTAATAAATGATTCTTCCTGTCCCAGGAAGCTGTGGCCAAACTGTGAATGTTAAACAAATATTTACACGTGGTGATAATTAAAAGTCTTTCCAGCGAGAGCTGTGCTAATATTGCGGTATACATATTACGTTCTAAATCCCTCAGGTCCGAGTTTAAATTGTAATTACGGAGCGTAAAGTAGTCGGCTGAAACCGTATTACCACATAGTCAGTATACTGTCCCTTGTAGTTCTTTAATAAAAACACGGACGAAATGCCTCAGAGAGAGTTTTTAATATTGTCCTCGTAACAAGTTTAAATGTTTTCAACACGGATACGATTAATACTCAAACTACATTAAAAATAATAAGCATATTAGAAATGATGCTGGTAGTAGTGGTGGCAATAACGGAAGTCGTGATAGTACTATAAGTGGCAATGGTAGTAGCAGTGTTATTAGCGGTAAAAGTGAAAGGGGTAGCAGTGCACGGGGTAGCGGTGCATCGTGACAACTTTGAAAAGAACCTTGTGACATATTCTTTTTGCGCCTTTATTCACTGCGATAGTGGGGAAATGTAGGATAGGACTGTATGCTTCTTTTACCCGCTATTCATCAAGTTCTATTCTAACACAAATATAAACATAAATAAGATAAATATTCTACATAAATAGTAATAGCAGTACAGGTACAGGTAGTACAATTTTGAAAACATAAAATAATAATTCTGAACAAGGGAAGTGAGTTCTCAGTTATACTCAACCATTTTGCACTTCGCTGTCTGTTTGTCTAGTTGGGGTATGTTGCACGATAACTTTCGAACGCATGAACCAATTTTTTGAAACTTAGGCGTACTTGTACCCTACAGAGCCGTATTGTATTTGAGACTGACTTATCCAAAAAATATGGGGCGTAAAGCATAAATGATGTAAAAACATTGAAAAAAATTGCACCATTTTACGTGGCGTATCAAATTAATGGGATTCTTAGCTGAAATCTGAATGAAGTGTTACGGTTTGGAAATTTAAATGAAGTGGGGCAAAAGTTTGAAAACAATCGCAAATTCCATGTGGGAGATCAAATGAAAGAGAATTTCAACCAAAATCGGAGTAGGCTTATAGTGTAAAATTTTTGAAATTTCAAAACTGTTTAACCACAGGTTCTAAAAACGGGACTGAAAATTTGAGAAATTGAAAACATCCAGCATAAGGCTGAAGGATATTTTAACACAAATTCGATAATTTAGAATTATTAGCGTTTATTGTTTGATTACTCTAAAATAGTTACTTTTCTAAACAAAAAATTGTAGAGTAATTGGGTTTTTCGTAATTTTGCTGGTAACTGGAAAAAATATCTAATCTCAAAATTTATCCAATAATAAATATACACGTTCAAAATACGGAGCGAGTTGTGCTGGAAAGGGAGCATACTAAGTACACAATATGTGAATGAAATGTAAAAAATAATTAAAATTAAAAGTAATCGAAACAAAATATATACGGTGCATTGAAAAAACGGAATACATAAATTAAAACAAAAGAATAGAATTTTTCAAATCTCTGCATTAACCTACATTTGGAATCGTAGTTACCTGTACCCAAACACGTAAACAATCAATGTGACCGGGATATGTAATAGCTTTAGTTAACGTCACTGCGATGACGGTGGACACTGTGATCGTCACTAATACATGGTGTCCGAATAGCACATGCGGGCGCTTATCCTGGCGAAATTGGTTTTAGAGCTTACATAAGCCACCCTTGATTGAGCGTCAGGACATACTACGAAGCAGTGAGTAAAACTAAATGTAGTTATTCTAAGTTGTCCAAGTTGTCTGTGCTTTCAGCTAAGAAAAAATTTAGTTTTTCTGTTCATGATTTTATGCTGTCTAACTTTTAATTATGAAAACGAAAATTCGGTAAACTGTTTTATAATTTAATGAGTCTGGCTACGAATTCATAGGAAATTTGCTTTGTATCTCTAAATCGGAGTTATATATCATATTCAAATTATGTAATTTACTTTTCACATTTCAGTCTGAATATACAGGAGGCGACGATAGTAAGAAAAGCGTGCTAAAAATGAAGACTAATGGTTACGTACAGAGCTTTACCTATCCTCAACCCGAATCATAAGCCTAACTAAACCTCAATCTAATCTGAGCAGATTCGTTGTTAGAAGTTAGAAGTTAGAAGACGTAATTGCTAATACAGAAGACAGTTTTAAAAGTGTCATCATAGTATCTCATCAGAGTATGATATGAACATTCTTCAGCCACAAAGAAAACACTAAAAGAAATTCTACGCGTTACATTGGTTTTCACGCGTAGAATTCCAGCATATATTAAATAAATAACAACCAGTATTTAAAGTTCGATATACAAACAACGTGGAAACTTAAAACCATTTATATAATTTTTGTAAAGATAATATCTTGTACTTTACGTTGTAGGCATGATTATGGGATTAAATAAATCTTGAAACGTTGAAAAAAACTGCGTGTTTATTATGACCAGAACTCGATATCCGCTAAAACTACACGCGCGCGCGCATCCACGCTCCCCCCCCCCCACACACACACAGAGATGTCCTAATTATTATTCTTATTGCGAAAAATATTACTTACTGCGACAACATTGTACTCTTCTTTGAAATTCTTTTATTGGGATTGTATTATATACTTACGTCACTATGATGTCACATATTTTAAATAGGTGATTACGTATGACTAACCAAGTAATACACTGAAATCCGGTGCAGAAAAAAAATTAATATGCTACTGGAATAGTATAAAATTGAACAGGTGACTTAAGTCATTCTGAATAAAGATTTATTATATAAGTAGACATGTATACAACTTAGTTAAGGTATCAACAATGTATGCAAATTAACTAAAGTATAACAAAATAATTTTACTGTGCTCGATACTTCCTGCGATAATATAGTTCCAAGGATACTGCCATATAGTTCGTGGCCGACCGTCCGTCTGATACCCTGTGGGTTCCAGTGAAAAGCCCTCCACGTTGTGTTAGATCTTCCCTTCGCCTCCAAGAATTTGCAGGTAAATTCCCTTCGTCATCCAGTTCCATTTGCAGGTTCTTAGCTGTGATCCTACATTCCTTTATGCACAGCGATTCCATAATTCTTCGATATCAACGATCTGTTTAGAGCAACTTCAGTAACCTCCTCAAACGAACATCTGTAGCCTCCTATCTGTTGTACTGAGAATTTCCACTTTTCTCATGCGTACAGTAGAACAGAACTAACGTTCCAGAAGGAATTATTATCTTTTATCTTTCAAATCGCGTGTCAGTTTAACATTAAAGATTGTCATCGGTGACAGTCTGCTCTTCGTGTACCGAGTTTTTAGTAATCACGAGTTTTAAGGTAGGTAGATGGTTCCACTCCCCCCTTTAAAGTCTGTATTGGGTTCGCCGAAACATTACGTGCTGCCATCTTGGTGGTAAAGATTATTAATGATAGGTCAATGCTTCAATTAAGTGTAACATTTTAATTATTTGAAAACCTTTCGTTTTTAATAAAGTTACACCTAATTACACTTATTTTTTAATAACAACAGTAAATATTACTGCAGGAAGACAAACTATATAAGTTTGGAACATTTATGGTAAAACATGATTTTATTTGAAATTATATTTTTTTCAAATAGCTACCTGTTATACCAGTCATTGGTGATCTTTGTCAAACAGACTACATTCTTGTTGGTATAGTCAACCGGTTTGGCCAGCTCTTATCGAAACGTTTCTTCTTGCTGTAAGATCGTTGTCACATGCCTCGTGTTATCAAGAACGTTCGTCCTTGGCGTTTTCAGAGAATTATGTTTTCCTCCATTGAGTTGCATCAAGTTTCTTGTTAAATGTAGATAATAAAATATATTATACATGGTTCAAATAATAACTATACCAAGCAGATTTATTGAAACTTTTACTACTGTCTTATTTATTACTTTTGTTTTATCATTCTATCTTTGAGATTGTCACTACTTCAGAAAAAAAACCTTGACTTTGACAACGGAGACTCAATCATTTCCAGTTTCTTCCTAGCAAGCAAGGTGAATTACCCCTTTCTTTTTATTTGGCAAATTAGTCGTCAATAACAGGATTTCTAACAAAAATCATATTTTTTCATTGATATGTTCAAAGTATTTTGTTTTTGTAGCATCGTCCGTTGTTATATGCATAAATCAGGAAAATACGCCAATTTTAAATGGTCATCGGTCTGGCAGCTAAATCCGTACAACTGGGTTAAAGTTGTTATACGTAACTCTAAGACGCATATAAAATATAACACAATATTCAAGACATCCCGGAAACTCAATAAATTCAGAAAAAAGTATGCCATATTTGACATAAACATTTGATAGTGTAAAAACGTGTGAGGAAAATTATTGTAAAATATCTGTAACAGTTATTTTGTTTATAAAAAATGAAGAAAAGGATCAAAATGTCAAAAGTGTTCCGAATTCAAATGTTTCAGTTTTATAAAAACCACAGTTATACTTTAAATTTACTTTTCCAATTTTTATCGATTGTCAAGGCTTTTGTACCGTGTACAGGTTAAAGCATTTAAAAGGAGCTGTGACCTGAAACGGTGAGACACCGCTAATTTTATTGAACGATGTCGCGTTAATTCCCAGTCAGTGCTGCCATTAAGTAAATAACACCGTACACACCCTCTACGGACGTTCGTTAGCTCTAATAAATTGATATTTGACAACGGTAAGGGAGAATTAATGTCTCTGATGGTAACTTCTTTGATTTAAAAGCTGTAAATGATCAAAAAAATTAAACAAAAAGCGTTTCAGTATATTACAGAGGTACACAATTTTGTAAGATACTGTATAAAATATTGTCAATATTGTATGTTTGTTATTCTTTATTATGTTAAAATAACAAAAGTTTGCAATCAGAAACAAACGTTTACCTACACATTGTAGGTTTTTAGAGTGCTAGACATACGTGCGTTTGATTGGTATTTAATAAGGTATTCAAATAGTATTATCATCTGGTGGTTTACGTAATATTCATCTGAATTGAAACTACTCTCGTTATGAATTGTGTGTTCTTTTTCCGCATAGCGTGGAGTACACAATCAGTTATGAAAGAAGCGATAAATTAAAGTGAATCGTTACAACACTATAACAACATGCACGGATGCCAAACGCTCAAAGCAGACTGAAGGATACGTGTCGACACGTTGGGTAGAAGCTCAGTTGCCATGGAATTGCTATCACGAGGGTAGTAGTGGGACAAGTCACTTATCCAACCTAGTGATCTCCGCACTGGATTTCAAGTTATCTCTAAATATTTAATCATGCAATTCGTGTCACATAAGCATGCTGTTTACAATGTGCGAGTAGCTGTAAATCTTAATCGAATAGCTGAGGTATGAATGACTTGGTTTAAATGTAGATAAAACAAAAGATATAGGAAGCAATTAAATAAATAATTGAAAGAAAGTAATTTAGTATATTATAGTTGTAGACTCAGCTCGACTAATATTCGTTTACTTTCCATGAAACGTTTTTCAGGCTTTTTGACATGATAATGTCTTTTAGCTGGACATCGTTTGAATCTTTCTGTAACATTTTATTTACCGTCACGCTGTATGACGTCATCATTGCATGACGTCATTGGGATTGTTGTAAATAAAGGTTTGTTTTGATACGTCGCAATATATATATATATATATATATAATTACATTACGTTAACTCGTACTATCTAAATTGTTCTTGGTTTGTATTTTAAGAATGAGTATGTTGTCAGGGTAATGTTAGTTAGCACCAATTTGCAATCAAATGTTGCAAATAAAATTTATTGGTAAATTGGTAAGTAATATTGCATATAGCATAAGGGTTTCTTTTTTTCTAAATTTCTATCTTTTTTAATCTTTTATTTAACATAATATTATGACTATTAATGCTCAGTAAGGCGGATTCAAATCTGGTGCCATACTTTTCTTGTCGGGAGTGTTACCAACATATGCTAGTTGATGAAAAAAATTAACATTCGTTTATGTGTAGTACATAATATCATATACATAAGATTATCCACTAATTAAAGAAAAGAAATCTTTTATCTGTTGTTATTGAACTCAAATCATTTATTCTCCTTATTAAATGTTTTTAAAAGACAATTATAATTGTTAACAAAATCTTGCCGGCTGGTTGTTTAAATATGCTCAGAATGTCAGCAGTTGCTATTATTTCTCAGGGCAAACCATATCTGCATTTTAATAATTACTAAGTAAAATACAAACAAAATGGTTTTACGTTAGATCCTTTTGACTACGGTATAACCTACAAATATCTTAGGAAAAGTACCAAAATACATGGGCTTAAAATAAATTACAGAGTGTCTTAACAAGACTCTATTACGAATTTTACAATGTTCAGTGTCTAGGTTATGTTGATTTATGTATTTTTAATGTCTAATACACTTTAAATGGTTATATTACCATACATTAATAGTTTTTTACACTGAAAATAAGATTGTTCATTAATTACATTCCCAGTGAAAGTTCAAATATAGTTTTAATCAAAAAGTGTAAACAGTGTCTTTGAAAAGTGTAACTTAGGCCATTAAGGTAATTTCTTCAGTTTAGTTATTAGCAAGAATACTTCTCTTCCTGGATATGTTGATTTTGTTTCTTCATATGTTAATTGGTTTCCTTCTTTTAAATAATGTTTTACTTCTTTCTTCTAAACATTTAGTCTGGTATAATGATTTAACTTTAATTATTTTCACTAATATTACACTCAAAATATGTTAGCTTGGACTCTTATATTTTATATCAACCTTTCTCGTTTTGATCTAATAATCGAATCCCCTTCATTTCATTTATAACATATCTGTTGCTAAGGCCTATCTTAGCTTTCATTGGTTTAAATTGTATTATCTGGAGTTACTATGCTTCTCTCTGAGCCTCAAAATAAACAAACTTCTAACATTTTACTTTGAATTTTCTTAAATTTGGTATAGCTTTTTTATATGATTTCTGATCTTTTATATACTAGTATCTTTGAGTTTCTGATGGAAAACTGATTGTTTTGATATCACTTTTGATTAGTTTCCATTCCATATTTCCTGAATTACTATTTTACACTTTTAATTATTTGTACTAACTTATGTATAATTAGTTCTCTTTATACCCTCCACTTTAATAAAACTATTAGATACAATCAGTAATAACATAGTTCAACCTGACATTAAATATTCTAATTTTAATATAAACACTTTTTAAAATTCCTTAACTACCTAGGCCTAACATGCCTAGTTTCAAAAATCTCTATTATTATAATTATGGTACCCTTCCATTAACATAAACATTTGTTTTATTAATATTACAGCATATATTATTAATAAACATTAATCAATTAATTACTATTATCTATTAGGAAACATAAGACCATTCTTATTAAACTTATGGATCCATTCTAGTTTTTATAAACATAATTAAACATGGTAAGTAGTTCCCAAAATATTGTCCTCCTTACTTACTAACTTCAATATCTCAAAACACAACTATTAGAACATTATTTAATATTAGTCAATAATAATAAACCTATAATTGGTAGTCCTTGAAACAAGCTACTTTATGTTTCCTGGTACTTTTCTGGGATTTACACATAAATATTACTAATGCAATTACACAACAAGATGATGGGCAAAATATCATGTAACAATATATATATAATATATTATTATTATATTATATTATTATTATTAGTATATATATATATATATATATATATATATATATATTGCGACGATACGTTTAGCATAAGTATATGTATCAACCCCTTGCTGAGGTATGATAACACACGAACGCACGTATGAGATGTATAAAATGTAAATAATAAAAATAATGTAATAATTAAGCATTAGGTATAAGAGATAATATAAGAACTAAACGTAGTATTTAATTTTAAATAAATCAAATATTGTAAGTGAGCCTGAATATGGAATTAAAAGCTTAAACGGTCTTTAATAGTAGCGAAGGGAGAAACTGACACGCGCTGACCGGCAGAGGTGACGTCATAGTGACAGGCAACCGCTTGTGTATCAGTCTGCGTGTGTGTGCTAATATACATGTATAAACGAGAGACAGGTTGAATTATGCAAACGAGGGTGGAAGATTTTACACAGTTCTTTTAAATACTGAACGAAACCAGAAGTCACACGAATCTGCGACATATGCAAAAACATCGCTGGCGCCTGGCGCTACAGTTTGGCGTTAAGTGGTCATTGATCGTGGGAATCGTTCAGCCACCGTGTGAAATTTTGCCATAACTGCCATAATTTACACACCTTAACATTCATAATTTGCATAAACAAAGTTTAATATTATACCTAACGATTGGTAAATAATAATTATAAAAAGTGTGCGCTTCATAGAAAGACGCGTAGGTTGAAATTAGCAATTAAATCGACGCGCGGACTTGTTCAATGTTGTCAAAACAGTTTCCAACAGGCATGGGACGACGGCAGCAGTATAAAACCCCAGCGAGCGACACACTCTTTCTCATTCAGACTCACTCAGACTCAGATAAAGCTCAGATAATCCACGCATCTCGCAACCGCGAATTTTACAAAGTCATGTAAGGTTTCTAAACAGTATTCAATAACTTGAAGTGCGATGGAATCGGCATTACGTCGCGGTCGGTGTAAGTAATAGTGGAACACGATTATTTTAAAAGACTATAAAATCGTAATCTACGAGAAGTCGTATCGTCGATGAACTTCAAGAAGTAACATAGAACTTCGAGACATCCACGAGGGACAAGATAAGAAGAGGAGAGGAACCAGAGCAGAAGACGAGAGGACGCAGGAACAGCCACATGCAGCTACATCCAGCCGTAGATCATCACGACCAGAGTTCCACGTCAGAACTCAGCATCCATGAGACGGAGCGAGGAATTTCAACGACGCAGAGACAGAGAAGCTGATACCGAAGAGGATCAACAAACTCGAGAGTCCAGATGACGGTAACGACAAAGTTAAATGGTTGCGGAAATATGCAGGTGAAGTCAGACATTTATTTAATATTATAAATGACCCTGAGGTGTATCGAAAGAAGCTCTATATTTCATATACAAGTTTACAAAGAAATTAAATGTTCAAAGTATAATTGATAATAGAGAATATAACTGTAGTAATCTCATAAATAAATGGTCAAGGAAGAATAAATATATTTATTATATTTTTGTATTTGATTAGATAATTAAATTCAAATGTGAGAGTTACGTAATTTAAAGATTTTAATTAATTGAGACATTAAATAATAAAATCAGTTAAAGTGATAAATATTTTCTATTAATATTTTAATAAATGTTTAATTAATTAAAGTTTTATTAAGTGGTATATATTAAAAACCACACTTGCAAAGACAAGATGAATATTAAATTTTATACGTGTTAATCACGTTTTATAATAATTATATGTGTTATATATTATATGTCTGTATAAATATTTCAGGTCATATATGTTTTATGTTTGTATATAATATGTCTTAGAATATAAGAAATAAGATTTAAACACGTTATAATTGCATTATATTCGGATCGAATATAAAGGTTCAAATAGTAATTAACCCACACAAAACAATTAATAATATGATAATTTGAATTTTTAAATAATAAATCAAATGAATATGATTTTATTAACACAATCGTACTAATTTCACAACCAGTACTAAATCCTCTGTACTCTTTACTTGTATTAAAATTATATAATGATATTCACGTGCTTATCCACACTCAATCAACGACCAAAGCCTGCGACCCAGCCGGGGAACATCAAGGTAAATACTGCAAACGAAGAGTATACCTCCGAGACGTGGGTGAGTGTGCACAAATGAGTAAGAGCATATGTGTAAATTAAGTGTCTAAAAATAATGCTGTATAATAATTGGCGCTCCAAGATCGTGTGGCTCGGCAAACACAAATAATTTTATGTATGATAGTAATTGTTGTGTTATAATGGCGTTTCAAATGTGTTGCTAAGTGTATGTTAATTATCATTACAAGTAAATGGCGCCCAGAATATAAATAAAACCACAGAATGTACAGAATATAAAAAAAGTCTAACAAATAATTAGCACAAATATTGTAGAAAGAATTAATTGTCAATTCATGTAATAAATAATATTACAAATTGTTAAATTAAGTACAGAGGAAAAAAAAGAGTTGTAAAATTAATACTGATAAATTAAATAAATTTTAAATGAAGAAATATAGAGTCACGGTAGACCAATAATTAAAAATATAATTCATATAACGTATCAGTTAGGACACAGTAGTCTACAATGGCGAGCCACAAACAATGGACTTCGAAACGATGTTTAAACGACTTCAAAAAGAGTTGAAAACGAATAGTGCAGTACTAAGTATAGAACTAAAAACTCAATTAGAAAGTAGTAGTGCATAACTTAAAACTCAATTAGAAAGTAGCAATGCAAAATTAGAAAATAAGATTGATAGTAGTAAAACGAGATTATAAACTCAAATAGAAGATAGTCGTAATCGATTAGAAATTACTATTGAAGAAGTGAAAACTCAATTAGAAAGTAATATAAAACTCGTCAGTAATACTTTGAAAACAGAGCTTACAGCACGCGTTGAAGCAGTCGAACAGCGATTTCAACAGTCACTTAATGAACAAGCTGTAAAGATTGATAGTAAATTTAAAGAACAGCGTGAATATACAACACGTGAAACTAAAGAACACATTCGACAACTGTCTGAACAGTGGAATGAGAAATTTAAAATTACAAAGCAGGAGCAAGACCTCAGACACAAGACGTAAATGAGCGCATCCTGGACAACACCAACAGAACAAAGGAACTCACTGTGAGGACCGAGACAGTAGAAATAGCTGTGGAGGTGGTCACGAGAAAAACTACGCACCACTCCATGGAAATTAACAACATGAAAGATGGACTACAAGAGGAGGTAGAAAAATTACGAGCGGAAGTCAAGAGACGACCCAGTGCTATAATGATGTGTGCTGCAAAGGTAGACGATCGAGAGAAGATCAGTTTTAAAGGTAATAAATGGGAGAACCCCATAAAATTTTTACAAAAGTGTGAACGAGAAATGGCAACTATAGGAAGCAACTTAAGCGACGGAGACCGTATAGATTTTGTAAGTCGACATTTCCAGGAAACAGCATCCAAATGGTATACGATTGTTCGGGACCAAACAGAAACTTATGAACAGTTCAAGGCATCCTTCGAAAATCGGTACTGGAAATACATACCCAGAGAGAGGTACGAGTCCAGCTGGAGTATGGGCGGTATTACGTCAACAGCAAACGTTCCATGGAAGACTACATCATACAACTCGTCGAACGGTGTAAGCATCTTAGACCAAGTTTGACGGAGCACGAATTAGTATTAAAACTAAGTTATCATTTTGACAGACACATTAGACTTGCCGTATATACCCAAGGAGTTAAAAACATTGAGGACCTTCTTATCCTTGTAACGCAATCATCACAATTTGTTAGTAAAGAATACGAAAGAAGAGATAACAGGCCGCAGCAGCAGCAGTACTGCACACAAAATCCGATACACCACAAATCGACGCAGTCCGAGAAGAAAGAAGATAAGATAAGTGGAAAGAATATGAACAACCCTTTGAAAAATGTAACCCAACTCCAAATAAAGGAGCGTACGCACATCCAGATACGTCGAAAAACCACGTAAAACCGTACAATGAAAATGTACATAATATTAATGCAAATAATAATCATAATAATAATGAAAACAATTATGAAAATAAGATTGTGCAACAGCCGACCCGCCTGTCAACTTCCAAGGAGGAAGGGGTGATCGTAGAACAATTGACAAGAAAACTGAATGACTACAGAAGGGTAACCAAGCGCCAGCTCGAACAGGTTTCAAAAGCGGCCCGTACACACACAAATTTCCAGCACGGACAGGCTTGATAAACGACCTGCACACACATGAGGTGCGTGACACCCTAAACAATACACACACACAAGGAAATAACGGTAGCTAAAACCTATTGTTCTACAAAAGGGGGAACAATAAATAGTAATAAATAAGTGTAATGATGTGAAAATATTAAACATTACATATCAAACAGATGATAGAGTTAAGTATTTGTTAAACAACATAGCAAATGAACAAAATAAAGATCTTCAAATAAGTCACATGAAGTTATCACCACTATCTAGTATATATACGATAAAAAATAGTATATTGTACAAACACTGTCAATTATGATTGGAAAATAGTCCTATCACCAGAGATGCTAAAAACACTAACTATACCATGTCTACAAAGTTTAGCACATGCGTCTGCTTTAAAATGTCATTTAGCTTTAAAGGAAGACTTCATTTTGAATAATATGTTTAGAAGAATGAAAGCAATCTTAAAAGGATGCTACGAATGTCAAACAGCAGGACATCCGAATCTTCACACATACGTAGATATGCAAATTATCAAGACACAGGAAAAGGGAGAATTAGTAGCAGTAGACTTCCTGGCCCCATTTCCGAGAGCTATTCACGGGGGTACAAAGCACATACTTGTATGTATAGATGTGTTCACCAAGGCAGTTCGACTCTACGTTATTCGATGATCCACCACAAAAAGTGTACTGAATGTCATACTACGCAAATACGTACCGAAGTATGGTCAAATCAAAAAAATATTGAGTGACCAAGGTAAACAATTTCAAAATAAAGCATGGGCAGAAACGCTAACTCAGCACGGCATACAACCAGTGTTAACGTCAATACGACATCCACAAGGAAACCTTGCTGAAAGGGTAAATAAAGAGTTAGGAAAACATTTACGCATCTACTGTAATGAACAACATAACCGATGGGCAGAGTACATACCATTTTTTGAACAAGGTATAAATGCTACATACAGTGAAGCTACGGGATGTACACCGATGGAACTGGAAACAAATAAAAACCTAATAGATTCTGGTCGAGAAACATTGACAAACCTCCAAACCAAAATCTGCAAATTCCACTGAGTCACAAGTACGACAATGCGAAGAAGAGGATGGAAAACTTGGAGAAAAGAGGATCGAGAGGTTCAACAGAACGCACAAACTCATCACATTGCATGAAGGAGAGAGAGTGCTACTAAGAAGCAATCCAGTGGGAAAACGAATCGACAATACAGCGAAGAAACTATTCAGACTGTACGAGGGACCCTACGTATTACAAAGGAGGAAAGGACGACACACATTTATCGTCTACGATCCGACAAGAAGAAAAACCATTGGAAAGTACCATGCATCAGCATTCCATAAATTCTGTGGATGAATAAATAAAAAGTCAACTTATAAATCCATGTGAGGGACGTAATCCACCCAGAGAAAGACAGAAAAAAATTTTAAGAATCCTTATAACCACTAATTGTGAATTATAATAAAAAAATAAATAATAAAATAAATAATTTCTGAGTAAAGAAATACAATTTGAATAAAATTCAAATTTTATTTTACCCAGCAGGGGAATTTAGGCAACGATACGTTTAGCATAGGTAGATGTATCAACCCCTGACTGAGGTATGATAACACACGAACGCACGTATGAGATGTATAAAATGTAAATAATAAAAATAGTGTAATAATTAAGCATTAGGTATAAGAGATAATATAAGAACTAAACGTAGTATTTAATTTTAAATAAATCAAATATTTTAAGTGAGCCTGAATATGGAATTAAAAGGTTAAACGGTCTTTAATCGTAGCGAAGGGAGAAACTGACATGCGCTGACCGGCAGAGGAGACGTCATAGTGACAGGCAACCGCTTGTGTATCAGTCTGCGTGTGTGTGCTAATATACATGTGTAAACGAGAGACAGGTTGAATTATGCAAACGAGGGTGGAAGATTTTACACAGTTTTTTTAAATACTGAACGAAAACCAGAAGTCACACGAATCTGCGACATATGCAAAAACAGCGCTGGCGCCTGGCGCTACAGTTTGGTGTTAAGTGGTCATTGATCGTGGGAACCGTTCAGCCACCGTGTGAAATTTTGCCATAACTGCCATAATTTACACACCTTAACATTCATAATTTGCATAAACAAAGTTTAATATTATACCTAACGATTGGTGAAATAATATTTATAAAAAAGTGTGCGCTTCATAGGAAGACGCGTAGGTTGAAATTAGCAATTAAATCGACGCGCAGACTTGTTCAATGTTGTCAAAACAGTTTCCAACAGGCATGGGACGACGGCAGCAGTATAAAACCCCAGCGAGCGACACACTCTTTCTCATTCAGACTCACTCAGACTCAGATAAAGCTCAGAT
The DNA here is from genome assembly GCA_034769895.1 of Magicicada septendecula. Lineage (NCBI taxonomy): Eukaryota > Metazoa > Arthropoda > Insecta > Hemiptera > Cicadidae > Magicicada > Magicicada septendecula. The sequence continues at coordinate 307,201,107 of CM068367.1, read as the reverse complement.
AATCCACGCATCTCGCAACCGCGAATTTTACAAAATCATGTAAGGTTTCTAAACAGTATTCAATAACTTGAAGTGCGATGGAACCGGCATTACGTCGCGGTCGGTGTAAGTAATAGTGGAACACGGTTATTTTAAAAGACTATAAAATCGTAATCTACGAGAAGTCGTATCGTCGATGAACTTCAAGAAGTAACATAGAACTTCGAGACATCCACGAGGGACAAGATAAGAAGAGGAGAGGAACCAGAGCAGAAGACGAGAGGACGCAGGAACAGCCACATGCAGCTACATCCAGCCGTAGATCATCACGACCAGAGGTCCACGTCAGAACTCAGCATCCATGAGACGGAGCGAGGAATTTCAACGACGCAGAGACAGAGAAGCTGATACCGAAGAGGATCAACAAACTCGAGAGTCCAGATGACGGTAACGACAAAGTTAAATGGTTGCGGAAATATGCAGGTGAAGTCAGACATTTATTTAATATTATAAATGACCCTGAGGTGTATCGAAAGAAACTCTATATTTCATATACAAGTTTACAAAGAAATTAGTAAATAAATGTTCAAAGTATAATTGATAATAGAGAATATAACTGTAGTAATCTCATAAATAAATGGTCAAGGAAGAATAAATATATTTATTATATTTTTGTATTTGATTAGATAATTAAATTCAAATGTGAGAGTTACGTAATTTGAAGATGGTTAATTAATTGAGACATTAAATAATAAAATCAATTAAAGTAATAAATGTTTTCTATTAATATTTTAATAAATGTTTAATTAATTAAAAGTTTTATTAAGTGGTATATATTAAAAACCACACTTGCAAAGACAAGATGAATATTAAATTTTATACGTGTTAATCACGTTTTATAATAATTATATGTGTTATATATTATATGTCTGTATAAATATTTCAGGTCATATATGTTTTATGTTTGTATATAATATGTCTTAGAATATAAGAAATAAGATTTAAACACGTTATAATTGCATTATATTCGGATCGAATATAAAGGTTCAAATAGTAATTAACCCACACAAAACAATTAATAATATGATAATTTGAATTTTTAAATAATAAATCAAATGAATATGATTTTATTAACACAGTCGTACTAATTTCACAACCAGTACTAAATCCTCTGTACTCTTTACTTGCATTAAAATTATATAACGACATTCACGTGCTTATCCACACTCAATCAACGACCAAAGCCTGCGACCCAGCCGGGGAACATCAAGGTAAATATTGCAGAAGAAGTGTATACCTTCGAGGCATGGGTAAGTGGGCAGAAATGAGTAAGAGCATATGTGTAAAAGTAAGTGTCTAAAAATAACGTTGTAATATATATATATATATGTTTAATGTGTTAAAAATAATATCACTGCAAACAATTAAACCATATTCATAAAGCGTCCTGAAAGTTTAAAATCAAGTGTTAGCACAATTTACTAGCCGGGAATCGTTAACTAAAACCGCGACCGCTAACATGCTAACGTCGTCGCAGATTAAAGACCTAACAAGCAAACAACACTGCATAGCTGTAGATAGCTTATTGTCTCTAGTTAATGGTTGTCTTCGTATGTGATTCAGCTATCGATTCTGCATCTATTAATTAAAATATTTGTCTGTACTGCACCGTAAATGCAAATCTACTTCCTCTTTATATTTAATTACTCACCGCAGAAATGTGAAGATATAACAGAGACACATAATGTCATTGAGATTGTTGTAAATAAAGGTTTGTTTTGTGTTGTGTTGAAATACACTGCTGCTGGTAGCCTATATAGTAACCATAACGTGGCGACTGACTAAAGCAGTGTTCGACAATAGATAACAGCGACGAGAAGGCTCAGATCAATAAACGACAAAATGCCGAGCGAGCAAGAAAATATCGGGAACGAAAGAAGCTCGAGAAGGAACAGCAACCAGCGGCTGCTGTCGGCGGTGAAACTTCGATATCAGCGGCCCCATCGCAACAAAAACGAAAGCAAGATGACTTGATGAGCGAAGAATTGAACGACTACTTAATAAATACACCGTTTGCGTCGACGATGACTGAGCAGGAGGAAATCTATGCATTCTACAACATGAAACTGGTAGAGAAACGAAGGAAAACCAACGAACGAGTAAAACGTTGTAGATTGAACAAGAAAATTGAGATTGCAACTAACCAAGAGAACGAAGCAGCTGAATTCGAACAGGCAATTGCTGCGGTATCGCCAAAACGCTTGAAAACTGAAGAGATACCAGCAGATGCGGAATTCACGAAACGATTCAACGACAACGAGTTCGGTTACGCCTGCTCCGTCTGCGATCGCTTATGGTTCGAGAGAGATTTGCGACCACCGCCGCAAAAGAGTCAACACATACTGGCTGCTGAGTTCCCCGACGACGATGTAGCTAACTTCAAAGTGTGCGAATCGTGTTACAGGTCCCTTGCACTCGAGAATATACCCAACTTGTCAAGATCCAATGGCTTCGTGTACCCCGAGTATCCCGATCATTTGCCACCGCTTGATTGTATAACTGACCGTGTGGTCTCACCGCGTTCACCGTTCATGCAGATACGACGCCTGCGGTTCGTCCACGGCAGTCAAAGTATTATAGAACAAATAGTAAACGTGCCGGTCGATATAAACACGATGGTTCGAGCGTTGCCTCGTAGCTTGGACGACGATAGAGCATTCAACGTGCACATTAAACGACATGTCATACATAAGTCGACGTACTTGCAAGGCTACGTCAACAAGGGTACCGTAAAGAAATGGCTGCAATACTTGTTAACGAAACCGCTATACAAAATGAACAATATATGGGTAGATGATGCATTCTTCAATAGTAGCAGTAGTGACACGACGGCAAAATGACAGAGGCAGAGCCGACGGACGAGGGGCCAGTCGTTCAGCTGAATACACAGTTGTTTAGCTTCTTTTTTTTTTAAGTGCGTATTAGTGATTAAATAGCCTACTAATTAATTTTACTATTAAATTATAAAAATATTGTTTCGACTTTTATTAATTTGATGATTTTAGTGTTTTAGAGTTTTAATATTAAAAATTTTAATTCAGTAGACACGGAATGTAGACATTTTAATATTATAGACATTTCAGGAAAATTAATCTTATTTTAAGGGTAAAGGATTTATGGGGACACAATAAATAGTTGAAAGCGCTTATAATAGGAAATATTATTTTCGATCTAAATAGAAATTTGTCTTTTGTTTATTTAACCTGATAGCATATATACTAGCGCGCGCCCACACACACACATGTCATGTATAAATTAACTCTTCAATGTCAGATATCGAAAGATAGTTTGGAGTGCTTGCATTGCCTTGTACTGCACGAAAGAATGACACGAGAGGGATTCAGAACTGTTGAATGTCACCCTGTTCGTTGTCCGTTGTTCACATTTATTCTTAGACGCACTTTTCCTAGAACAACAATTTACATAAATTACAGTCTGGTGTAAACTAAAATGGATTAAAGTCACGTAATGTCGTAGACAATGTAAATCAAGTTTAAACTCGAAATTATAAACATACTCAGAACACTGATTACACGTTCATGGACGCCATTTTGAACATTTGCATGCAAATACTTATTTAGAGAGAAACATGGTTACAAAAAATTCTCTCATTTGTAAACTCTTGAACTGAAATAATGTTGTTATGTTGTTCCTTTACGGTTTTTCTTGAATAATAATTACTTGTATGTTGCAAGTTACAAGTTATATTCTGTCTTTTATAGGTTGCAGTAAACATATATATACGATAATTCAAGTAATTTTTGAGTGTTTAGTATAATCCGATATGTCTGTCATTAAAAATCAACATTTACTGTCTTTTATTACGTACATTCCGGTACAAAAATAAAATATAAGCTGTTATTTTGTATGTGATACAAAATTAACAGCTTCATTCTGAATGTATGTGACTTGGATTTAGAATGAAGAGGATATGAAATACAACGATTTTTTTATGTTATTTATATATTTATTATGAACATTTAAAAAAATGTTATTATAATTTTATTTCTGTACGTTGTAACGAAACAGAAAAAAGTATGACTAATTATAAATAATAAACTGTGAAAACCCATTCAGGAATAGAACCAAGCATTATGATCACCAGCTAGTAAACCGTAAACCCCAAAATTAAAGATAATGAATGGACAAAACTAACTCAACAACACCAAACATTGACATGACTATGACTAACCAATAATAACCAGATATTACCCAGTTAGATAGGGCAGTGAATCAGTAAAAAAGGAAAGCTGTAAACGAGCATCATGTAAAGAAACAATAACAAAATAATAAAGAGTACAGCCACTTCATAACATAAAATGTGTAGTACCTACAGAACTAAATAGACCAATAAAAATCTTTCTTTTAGTAAAATAAGGTGACAAAAGGGCACAAAACCCTATAGTGACAAAAGTGGGAACAAACATATAAAAGGTGGTATAATAACAATCACACAGACTATAGTTAAAAAGTGGGGTGTTATTTAGTATTAAGAAGTTATGTTCAATCAAACAGAATTTGATACTAGTGATTTAGAAAATAACACACAGACAATTGTGTAACCAGTTAAATGTAGGAAATTATAATTATTAAGATAAGGAGTATAGTTAAGAGTTTTGTGTTATATTAAAAAAAGTTCTTGTTACTAGTAGATCAAGTTAAATTAATATTGTATCAAAGGGGCATAGTCAACTGTCATCCATCATTCTAAATTGTTTAGTAAGATAAATGAAAATCCACAAGATACTAGTTTTTACATGACCAAACCAGGCCATGTTTGGTATCAAATGATTTATAATTTTATTTGGAATAACCACATATAAATTGTATTAAATATTATTGAGTTATGATAAAAAGTTAATTTGAAGGCAAAATACAAAATTTAATGTATTTTAATGATCATGGTAATGTAACACTTGAACTTTGCATAATGGGCCAATAAGAATCCAAGAAAGTTTGGTCAGCTTCTGTGAAAAAAAGAAGAAATGGGCACTTGATTGTTAACCACGATAGAATACGGTTGAGGAGTGCTGATAAAAAATTATGTAAAAAATTTTCAAGAAAGGAACCAAACTCAGAAGGATGAATTACCAAAAAAGAAAAATCATGAAGTCATTACAATAAGTCATCTAACCCAACATGAACGACTACCAGTGAAGTTAAAAAAATATAAAGAGATGAACAAGAAGGAAGCCTAAATTAAAATTAACTAAAAACTGTATGTATTCTACAAAATTTAACCAACCAATTCTTGTAATCCAAATACGAATAATCACCAGCAACATTTGTTTTGGCCACATTAGTAACTGATAAAATATTTTATAAAAGAAAATAGAACAGAATATAAGAAATAGTGAACACGAAGTGACAATATTTTATTAATATACATTGGAAACTAATTTACCCTAACTACAGCTGGTCACTCATCGGCCGTGATAATGACGTCACTAACCAACCAGCATGACTTGCGCACATAACGAAATGAAATATTACAGGCCATACTGTTCAAACATTAATAGTTATTTATAATATTATGTTAGATAATAAGTATTAATATATTTCCATTGTAATGTACTGTTTATTTGTTTTTTATTAATTAATTGAACCTTGCGTAGCAGCCAAAAACTTTACTTTTATATACTTAATTCATTTGACAAATGACCCTGAGATAAGAATCGATCATTGCTAACAATATCGAAATAAAAATTTTGTTCTAAAACTGAATAAATACTTTAAAGATTAAACATTATTATTACCAATATCATTTCCATGTGTTTTATTTCTCGAAGGTAAAGTATAAATAGGATTCGCTCTATACGCACGAAGATCAAGAAGACGTCTGCGAGTTGTAAAACTAACAAAAATTACGAAACCGAAATTAACCTCAACGAATACGTTTGAGATGCAAATCGGACGTATTCATTCAGAAATTACTTTGGGACGATACAACCGCTATATTCAAACATTTGAAGCAGACGAACTGAAGAATTCACTTCAGTTAATTCTAGACTTAACCGATAAAGAAGATTCATCAATAAAATAAAATTATAATTAAATAGAATTAACATATATACGAGGAATAAACACGCAACCATTAGTATCAACTGACAAAAACAGATACACATAGAGCAAAAGTACTTATTAAACAACCCAGTTTTTATTACATATTAACACTCTTAATACGAAGGTACACGTTTCGTAATAACGTATATGTTTTAGGTTTATTTGATTTAGAATTTGTGGGAGAAATCTCACAAGTTTATTGAAATAGTGTGTGAATAATTTGCTTTGGTAAACTTAAATATTTAATGTAATATGAGATTAAAGCATACTTGGTGAAACACAATTTTGTATGAAACTATCAAGTGTGTAATCTCTTATTACGTTAACATGTTTCACCAAGTGCCAAACGAGACCTTAATACTGTACACAATATTTACCTCCGTACGCTTTAATTTCATGTAATAAACAACAACATGAACTGATAAAGATCAAAGTACATTAATTCACATTTGTTAATTTAAATTGTTAGTGTAAGCTACCTGTAATCTTACCAGCTCAGAAATATTCAGATGCCCTTTACCGTTAAGAATGTATCTCAATTCTTTCAACGCCTAGAGTGTATGAATTGATAGATAAAACTTACCATTTAATTTTCGTTAAGAAAAACGATTTAACAAGTATTTATATTGCAGTGTTTTGCAATATATACACAAAGTATTTATGTATACTGAGTTAACATTTTATGTACTGTATAAAATGATTGTGGCGTGGTTATTCTATATTAGTATCTGCAAAAATGTGTAAAACTCATAAGTACATTTTGGGAACTCTCGTAGCATAAACGAGGATTGTCGTCTTTGTCCTACTGTGAGGTAATCAAACTCTTTACCATATATAACATAAACAGTACGTGTTCTGGTTTTCTCCCTTCATTCACATTTCAACGCAAGTACAGTCTATAACGTAGACAGCGCACCTTTCCGAAGTAGGCCTATATTTGATCAGTTTTACACACCTTTACACAAAGCAAGCAAACATAATCACAATGTTAGCAATATTAGGGCACTTAAGTTGCCTATTCAAAATAACTCTATTTGAACAATCCAAGTAGTTATTGCGCTATTTTGAAAAAGTGTCCGTTCGTAGTACATACGACTGGTGAAATCTGTTGTATCTGAGGTCTCTCATATTTGGAACTCTTTCTAACGAGTCTTCTTCTACTATAAACTTGTGTTAATGAGGTGCCCTCTCCAAACGAGCCTCGTTGTCTAGTACCCGACTGTTGACTAAAAAACTGACCCCGAAGGGCTTGTTCTTTACCAATTACCTGAAACTTATTTATCCTGACCTTTCTCGATGCGCACCAATTGCCTGTTGACTAACTGCTGTTAGAACGTTCACACTGAAAGCCCTAATTTATTGTATATGAAATGGATACTAAACTTCAACATTATTTAACATTACTTTGCACTGTGAATTAAATTGGATACTTGTTTTCTATTACGTAATAAGTAGGTTATATACAAATTGTGCAGACATATCAACATTATGATTACAGCACGCTTACATACAGTCCTCATATGTGAAATATATAGAAGAACGTAAACACACGGATCTATTCAAACCACTATATGTCAGAGCGATAAGTAGTTCAATATTCCAATGTACGTTGTGCGTCACAAATGGAAATGTACAGTCAGTCTCTTCGATTACACTGAGTGTCACACTGACGGCTCTTTCAGTATTAGTAGGCTACAGTAAACAGCTATGAGTAGGATTCCCTTCAGGGAATACGCAGTAATAAACCTGTTGTAACTTCACCTTCCCTTCACCAAATGTTATAATCTGGCAAACGTTGGTAATATTAGATAATCTGTTAGTATTAAAATTGTAATGTAAGACTTACAATAAATATTACATTCAATTTACAGCTGGATAGCTCTGTGAGGAAGGTGCTTTACATTGTTCGGGCGATTACTAGACAATCCCCGCCTATTGTGATGGCCAAGAATATTACGGATGAGAGAAACAATCATTAACTATTAAATCACCGTAAAATTACCATAAATAAAAACCGGTTTTAAGGTAATCAAATAATTTTACTGAAGTGATAATAGTTTTAAACGGTAGTAATAGGTGCAAACTGAAATCTGAATGTTTTATTACATTACTTAAAACAGCACAACTTATTCAGGTCAAATGCGTGTGCTGAATTTTTAACTTGACATACATTAAGTCATACACGTAGTTTAACAGATAACGGACTAACAAGGAATATAAAGCAAAGGTTTCTCAAATTAAATACAGATTAAATGCACACAATATAGATAGTCAAATCAATTAAATTACTTTTTAGAATAAGCATTTAACTTAAATCCTATTGGAATAGAAGACGGGCGATGACTATCCACACGTTAAAAGGAATAAACGTAAGGGAGTCACATTAATCCTTTGAAAAACACTGCATCGATTAACTATTTAACCGTCAATGATTTGCCTTTCATTGGAGAAGAATTATTGGTAACTTAACCAATCAGTGAAATTCATATGTAGGTCAAAAGATATTACTTTTTTTTAAATAACGTTTCATTGCTTCCAATAAATTTACCATCACTAAAAATAAGATTTATTGAGAGAATATTTCTTGTTTTAATTAGACGTTTAGTTTCCTGAATGCATATATTGTTATGATTTTACTGAATGTACAGTCAAAATTTATATTTATTTAAATAATTATCGGCGTCCAGTGGTAAAATGTTAACTAATCATTAAGAAAATAAATAAGATTTTGTGAAAAGAATAAATATTTAAAAGCATATAGGCCTATTGTATGACTGTGAATTGGTGTTTTGGGGTACATAAACTTACAAGAATATGCGTATGCCTGTCATGCCTACAAAAACGAACATAACATTATTAACAACTTAACATGCAATAAGAGCAGCCATATTATATATTTCTGTAAATAATTAAAACGTATTGTAACGACGGAACTCTCTCGAATCGTCAGGAGTGTCGTTCTACGCGTTTCTCGTCTATCCGAGCAGATGCTGCGTCTCGGTTAAGGCCGCACAGTCAAGAACCCTGTAGACTCTTCGAATGCTTGTTAAAGACCCATTACGCTGGCACGTCGCCGAAAGGATGGAAAGTTACTTTGTAACACGTGCGCTACCTACATAAAGGACAGAGGCTGGCTTTGTCAGTTCAGTTACGTTGAGCGATTTCCTTAGTGCGGATCGAGCGGTTTGTGGAAAGTGTTTACTGTGTTATAATTAGTGTGGAACTCTGTTACTTGACATTATTATTCCATGTGGTCAAATTTAACTCGAATTTTTGTACGAGAGTACCTCGTTGATTACAAATTGTTATTTGTGATTATTTAAAACTGGTAATTAGTGATGTCATTGGTGTCTGTATTTTGTTTTTCACTGTACCATACGACGATCAGTGAGACCGTCGTAACAATATTATAAGTAGCCTTAAGTAGATCATCTTTAGTTTACATGTGATGTGTAATATGCAATTTTCATACACTTTTTATTCACGTAATTTAGACGTAGGCCTAAATTCATCGCAGTTTAGTTGTTTATCTTCCTGATAATCTGTTTTGTACCTGGTACACACAACATTCGCCGGCATTTACGTGTATTATGTAAACGTTTGGAAGCGTCTGCTATGGTTTATTTAGGTTATAGCCTATTTACTGACTGCGTAGATTATTAACTGATATGTTTATTTACCACTCTCGAATGTTATTTGTTGTTTTATACTTGACACAGATTTTGTTTATTTGTTAGGCCTACACATTATAGACGTCTGTAAACGCGGATGATCATAATTTTGTAGAAGACCAATGAATACTACTAAAATTACTTGCCCTTTACAATGTTAGGCCTGCTATTTGGATTTAGGTTGCTGATTACCTATAGCAGAAATAGTTGACCGTCTTATCTCGTAATCGAAGAAGAAAAAAGTACCTAATGTCACAAAATAAGGTTTAAAAGGTCTTTTTGTATGCAATTACACTTTAGGCCACACTTTGGTCTTTACACTTTACAATTTTGTGTTATTATATTATTCAGTATACTTTTTATATAGATTAAATATTTTAGACTGTATTTATGTTACTATTATAATTCGAATTGAATACTAAATGTTTCATAAAAGGGTCAGAAAGTTTAAGACTAAAGTATAAGTTATTTTTTAAGGGTTTAGATCAGTCAGGCACTAATTAGACTGCCGAACATTGACGTTTTTTGATAGAAGATTAAATGGTTAATAAAACAGTAAAGGTTTGTTACGTAAGAATTTCCTCGCTTTTCTGCACGCCAATAAATTTTAATTTTAATCTAAATCTAAGTATATTATATAACAATAATACCGTCATATTAGGTTTATTTTAGGTATTACTTCTACCGCTTTATTAGGTTATTAGGTATCTGTTTAGCATGCGAATATTTTGTTTATAATGTTGCACATACAACTGTACTCATAAGTAACGTTCAACTGCCTTATGCTCAGTACGTTATTAATTTTTTAATCTGAAAGCCTATAAATATACTTTATAACTACTTTATGTATAAATATTAAGAAAGTAATGTAATTCATAATCAGAAAATTTTGTATTTCAATACTTTTACGCGTAAATCCAAAATGCTGTTTACAACAAACTATGATATAAATAAATATTTATCCGTATTAAGTCTCCGTCTTGCAACTTAATGTTTCCATTGATAACGCACTTCGATTTCAGTTAAAAACGTTAACAAAATTGCAATAGGAAACACTAAAAAGACAATACAAACGTAGATAATGCACAGAAGATGAAATAACCTCAACTTGTATTAATAAATCCATAGGTATCAGTCATTATTGAAAACCATTTATTTATTTAAAACCATTGTACTAATGCAAGAAAGGTCAATACGTAGGTGCAGCAGAAGAATACAATATTTCTAAAACGGGAATTTTAATCAGAGGACGTCTCTTGAACAATATTATCTTGTTGAAATCAAACGTGATGTTTGAGTCACTTATAGAATATCAACACAAACCAGGGGACTATTCGCAACGTAATAATAACTATCGACTTCAATTCGATATTGTAACACACATTTATTCCACTTTCTCACCGTCATTTACGTTTACCTTGTGCTTTATTGATTTATATTTTAATTATCTTAACATTTTTTAACCTGTAAATAATACTGTGGCCTCGGAACGAGTAAGGCCTCCTTAAGTAACGAGTATAGCCTAACGAGTAAAAATCTTTATCTCTGACAAATTACTTCTAGCTAGGAGAATAAACACATTTACAAATGTATATAATTCTTGAACTTCCAGTTCAAAATAAGTGAACAAGTTTTTGTGATTTGCGTTTTAAAAATCTTGTAGCGTATAAAGTATCCTTTCCAAATAAATTAAACATTTTTTAAGTTAAGGACGGCACGTGGCAAAGGTTAACCTGATTTTGAACGCGTCCGTTTACGTGCTTGAATAGGTAGGCCTACTACTTAACAAGGTGACTATTATTGGTTAAAATGTACAAAGGCTACTAATGCTACTGCAAAATAATATTGTTTCATCGTCATGTATTCTAATAATTAACTACACGTTGTACACAACATTCATTTCTTGCACTGAGAACGTAAGTGGAAGTAATTATTAACCTATGTCATATGTAATTTTGCACACAAAAATTACTCATTGTACCCTAGTCTGCCAACACCTTTATTGATGTGTCGCACTGATACGTTGTTCTGATCTTTGATCTATATAGCAAGTCTTGCCAAACAGTGTGAAACTTAAACAGTGTAAACCGTTTGTTATTCACTTAAACAGTGATAGTTTTCTTATTCCCAACGTAACAGGAAAGTATAAATTTTTACTATGACTGTGAATAATTTAATAACGGTAATTATTATAAGGATAACGTGTTATCGAGTTAAAAAAACAACAACAATACAATATAGCGATAATTAATCAGTTGTTATTATGTGATATAGTATGTTGATTTTACGAGCTTATTTATAGCAGTGATCGGTCTCCATCTATATAGTCACGTTTTGGCATGTTCCTATATTGCTTGAACAATGGCCGACACCAGAATAACGATGACACGATGGGTAGGTTTCTTCGAAAGAGATAAGCTGAAGTTGCTGAAATGTGGCAAAGCGGACTCCACGTGGATAAGAGATTTTCCTGTCATTGTATTAGGGGAACCATCTGTTTGGACTACACAGACCGTATCATTGTTCTAAGAACATTATTATCACATCAAATCGCTCCGCATTTCAATGTTCTGTGGTGCGCGAACTATATCAGATTAAATTTTTATAATATGATTAATAAATCTGATGTGATTAACAAACTAAATTACTCATTTACATGCATGTGAATCTTTATATGCTGACGCAATGAAGATTTTTGTTCTTAAACGTTTTGTGAGTTAAAGCAAAATGGTTGTATGAGCATCAGTGTACAGAAATAAATACCCTATACCGTATACGTTTGACGCAGCCGTATTTTGTAGACGGTATACTGTGAAAGTGTAACAGAAAAGTACTGATTCCACATTTCTGGTGGCGTATATGTAGGTCACAGGTTGTATGTAGGCCTATAGCGCGCGCGCGCTCATACATGTTCCGGTGTTGGCATTTTACGTCATTCTGATCCCGTCGTGCGTGTACAATATTTATTCAGTAACTGCGTCTCTAACGTACTTTGTTGTATCGGTAGTTTACAGTATGAAATCCTCAAATATAAACACTTAATATACTGTACTGTAAATGTCTTAGATTCCGGCCATCAGTGACGTGACATTCGCTCTGTACAAGATCAGAACATGTTTATTCCGTGACACTAGTGTTTAAAATCATGCATGACCAAATTACGCTCCTAATTAAATAATATTACGTTTCATTAAATATTACTTTGCAAACTTCTAGTAACGCAGAAATGGTAAAATGTTAAAATTGTTTAAGTCATTAAATACAATTTGTATAATTAGAAGTAAAATGGTTTGATTAGAATTTGCTACTTAAAAGCTACATTAAGAGTACACAATAGATTAATTCAATAGGATACTATTTACTGTTTTAATAACTTACTAATCGTAAAAATACCAGCTATATGACTTTTATAATAATAAATTTGAAAATTTAAGGGGTTTATCACTGATGTTGAATGGTGACAAGTAGACTTTACTTTGTCTACGCACGCGTTGTGTTCTGGTATATTCCATTATTCTTATAATTTGGCATATTACGTAAACACGGTGATTGTTTGTATTAACATTAAAAGTTATGTCTATTATTATTGTATTTATAATGTATTTTGAAACAATTTTAATATATGTACGACGGCGTGTACCAGATTATGTGTTTAGCAGTACGTAACAATTTATTTACAATTACGTGAATATTGATATGCTGACGTAATTATGAATTTCCATATTCTCATCCTCTAAGGAGTAATTTTCTGTTTTGGTGGTACCGTTAGGATAAAGGTGGAGGAAACGTCTTTTTTTGTCGGTCAGATAAGGTTGAAAAGATGTCAGTAAAACGGTTGGTTGTGGTTTCAGGGGTTAGTAACCAGTGTTTGACTAATTTACCGGCCGTTGCTTACAAACCGGTGTTATGTACTAACTGATCGTTGCTAGGCTTTACAATTTTAATGTAAAAATTATAAATAAATCCATTGATAAAAACTTTAAAAACTTACAGTCGAATTGAGAACTAAGAATCTTAGCTGAATTTTTTTACCATTGTGGAACACAATAGAATGTAATTATTTTTATTTTTTACTAGAAGTTAAATTTACTTTTCTAACTAAGAGCATTCTGTAATTGATTTCAGATTAAATCATTTTCGACTCACTTTTATTTAGGGATGATTTATTATTTTAAAGTAGCTGAGAAGCACTGATTCCTTTTTAGAGTTAGCGTCAAACAACAGATTGAGTATCACACGTATTTACAACGTAAATTGAAACTCTCTGTCACACCATAAATTCACATGTAATTTGTTTACCAAATGCAAACTTACTTTTAATATAACACCATAATTACATTTCACTTTATTATGAATATCATTATTTGGCTTTGACGTAATTGTAGAATTGTGCAGATGTATTGTTGGGCAAGGGCAACAATTTCTGCATGAGGGAATTCAGGTTCCGGAGACATGAAAATTCATGGTTACGTTACTTTCCATGAATACCTATTAAGTAAAGAACAGGAGGAATAGAAATTTGTAATAGATATTATTTCAGACTACTTCATGTAAAAACAGTTCCTTGTAAGAAACACCAGTGCAGCGTCTTATTGTTACTCATATATAGCTTATATTTTTTCTTCTGTGCGTGGTGCAGGAGTAAACATTATTTTCCATACAAACATCGAGCATCTAGTCAGGCACACTTGACCAGGGCAAGTTAAAAAATTCTTAATTCTTTACTAACTAAAACGTCTTGAGTTTAATCAATACATATCTTTTTCACTTCACATTTGCCACGGGTTGGTTTTTGTATAAGTACAGGATATCAATTCTTACGCTTCTACTCTGCTTCCAAAACATGTTTTGATTTAAAAACTACTGTATGTCGTGAGAACCTGACTGTTTTATAATATAGACTAATGCGGTTTTTATGATACCACGTACTCAGTACCTCATAAAAGGGCAAACGTCATTCAGTTACTCATGAAAGGGCAAATGTCATTCACATAATTTCCAATTCAATAGACAAGAAATCAGTCAAAAATTTCTGTATTACCTCCTATCACACACACTCGATTTGAGCATCTAAGCTCCGTATCGCAAAGTTCACCATCTGTCGTAGTGTAACGGAAAACATAACATCTCATTTCCATTATGGTAGTCACACCCATAAGTCTAACTAAATATGAGTTATCCGCCCTTCCTATATTCTTCTCTTCTTTTACACTTTTAAGTAGATCTTTAAATTGCATTCAATTACACTGCCAACAAATCAAAATGCAATATAATATTGCATATCCTTCAGAGACCGTCGTATAATGCAACCTATCCTTAGATATTTGTCAGTCCAATATAAAATATTGATATAAGTCCTGTAAAGAACCAAAAATTAAAATTTGGTACCTGTTATATCGTTTCATTGGCAATTATGATTTTTGTTCGTGCAGGGTCTTCTACTACAAATGACATGGTCTTGGTTTTAGCACTGATAATGTTAAATCTTGACACAGTTGATTCAACCTGTGGGCAGCCAATAGCTATTTGCATATTTTAATACTTTAAAATATTAGTGGGTCTTGAAGTCCAGCTGAATTCAGTCTTCAATCATCGCGTCTCATTACATGTAATTTTTAAGGGCAAAACAGACGGTCTAATTTAAATAAGAACATGTTGTTTAATTATAGGCGTTCCTTGGCAAATATTCACATATAAATTACATAAGAATAATATATGAAATATACGATGTATATTTCACACTGGAATGAGTGTTATTTTTACATTACAAATTACGTTACATTAATTTTGACATTACTTCCATGTTCCTTAAGAAAATGGAAGTATGGTGATGGCAAAAAAAAAATCGTGTTCGAGATTATTGCAGATTCTGATTGTACAACACTCAAAACATGAAAAAAATTCATTTTTAGAAAAGTGTGTGTGTGTGTGTGTGTGTGTGTGTGTGTGTGTGTGTGTGTGTGTGCTTGTAGATTTTTTTTCTATGGCAAACGATAACAGCCGCAAATTCAAACAGAATCAAATAATTTTTTGCATGCAGCTCTTAATTGTAGAGTTCTCAAGACTTATTGTTTTTGGTGAAGATCGGTTAAGGGAAAGGGGTAGTTTACCAGCAACGTTTTATGTTTTAACAAGGGTATTTTCTATGGGAAACGATAACAGCCGCAACTTCAAACAGAATAAAATAATTTTTTTTCATACAGCCCTGATTTGTAGAGTACTCAAGACCTATTGTTTTTGGTGAACATCGGTTTAGGGAAAGGGGTAGTTTATCAGCAACATTTTATGTTTTAACAAGGGTAATTTTTTTATGACGAACGATAACTGCTGTAAATTCAAACATAATCAAATAAGTTTTCGCATATTTTCCTAAATTGTAGAGAACTCAAGGCCTGTTGATTTTGGTGAAGCTCGGTTAAGGGAAAGGGGTAGTTTACCATCGACATTTTATGTTGTAACAAGAGAAATTTGTCACGACGAACGATAACTGCCGTAAATTCAAACAGAATCAAATAATTTTTTACATATGTGCCTGAGTTGTAGAAGACTCAAGGCCTATTGATTTTGGTGAAGATCAGTTACGGGAAAGGGTAGTTTACCTGAAACATTTTTTGTTGTTACAAGAATAAAGAACTTAATTTTGATAAATAAAATATCCTGATAAGAAGATCTTAATAATCCACTGTAGACACGTAGGTGAAGTATCTATAAATGAAGAGGCTAGTTGAACGTGGTGGGGGTAATTTTCAATAATGAAAATTATAGTTGAAGGGGGAGGGGATAATTTTGATATGTGTACTACATTATCGGCAACAAAGTAGTAGTTTGTTGTTAAAGATCCTTTCCGGGCTGTTTGGGCGTAGTCCAATGTTTTCTGCAAAACCAGACGTTTCGGCAGTGCCGTCGACTGCCATCAAAAGTGAAAATCGAGTGCGATAACGTGTGGTGGTATACGTTAGTGACCACAGTACTGTGGTTAAGGCTGAAGGAATAAGTAGAAAGAAGTAGTTTCTATGGAAACATTTCATTTCGTAAATGATTGTAAATATAAATCTTAGAACATGGAAGTCATGTATGATTCTCCATACCGATATTTATATTTGCAGTAGTGGTATTTGGATTAACTTTGAACAATTTTTTAATCAGTTGTGCAAAGTGTGCAAAGAATCCTACTAGATAATAAGGGCTGTCGTCAGTCATCTTAACTTGTTCGAAAAGTTGTTCTTCACATGACGTTACGTTACGTGTGTATAGATCTCCGATCTGCAGCGCTGAGTCAGTGAGCAGGAGTGGTGACCAGTGGCATCTAGTAAACTTGTACTTCACATGACGTTACGTTACGTGGTGTATAGATGTCGACATGCAGTGCTGAGTCAGTGAGTAGGAGTGATGACCAGTGGCATCTAGTAAACTTGTACTTCAGATGACGTTACGTTACGTGGTGTATAGATGTCCGACATGCAGCGCTGAGTCAGTGAGCAGTGGCATCTAGTAAAATGTAGCAGGCGCGTTCGTATTCTAAATACGCGCCGGTTAGCGTGGAAACATGTGTTACTTCCTCACCTTGTTGTTACAACACAGGTTACATTGGCTGAGCTACATGAATATAGCAGGGATTCGCTTGATTCAGTGCAGAACCACAAACTGTCTGTTTATACACTTGATTACAGTTGTAATACAAATTGCAACAGTTAGATTTTTTTCGTTGCGATACTGCCGTCGCCTCAACGTTCCAATCTCAATGTAATTCATCCAAATATCGTTTACGATAACATTTCTCTTCGTCCTTGGATGATAGTCAAGGGCTCTTCTTGAAAATCTAGTTGGATCCATTCTCTCTACGTTTAACCACCATTCCGTTTTGTACAGGGAGATTTTCTCGTTTAACCTTTCAGCTATGCCTATCTCCATTCTAATATGATCATTTCTGATAAGATCTCTCCTGGTACAACCCTTTAATGCTTCAAGAACCTCATTTCCGCTCTTTGTATTCTAGATATATCTTTGGCCTTTCTAATCCAAGTCTCACTACCATACAGTAGTTGAGGTATGGCCATTCCGTTATAATAGTTCAATTGCGTCTTTCCCTTGTTTTCTTCTTTAAGTGTTTAATGATACATCCACAAAACGACTTGAAGAGACTAATTTTGTTTTCAACCACCTTGTTGTCTTGATATGTAATGCTGTATCCTAGGCACTTGAAATCTGGCACCTGTTCTACTGGCGAGTCCTGAATGACGATCTTTGTTCTAATATGATTTGCCCCAGAAAAAGCCATAACCTTTGTTTTAGATAAAGAAATGGTTTGACTGTAATCTGTTACGTTGCGCAAATTTGCGTCTGTTATGTTGCGATAGGCCTACTCTTATTTATATAACTAGATGTAAACAAATAATGTTCTTGTTTTTTGTTTACATGGCGTATTAGATTTCTGTGTTACTAAGTAATACGAAATTACGAAATTGTATTAGTATAGAAATGTATATAACATCTGTAAATCAATTTCCGTAGCGTTTATTGATTTCCTTTTCTATTCTGAATGCGATCTCCATGTAATATTTGTAACATTTGTTTTGGAAATTATTATTCCTAACTTGAATGTCTGTTTCAATTAACGCACATTTTATAGAAAAAAATTAACTATGTGTATGACAAGTTTGGTAGTAAATGTACCGATTTGTTTGTCAATGTATGTTTATTCATATCATTTACTTTTGTTCTTGGATTAGTAAGGTACTAATTTCAGGTTCCAAAATAAAACCATTTAAACAGCAGAACTGAGACGATATGTCGTGGCGAAAATTATATAAAAGTAACAATTTAATAAATCCTTTGTCTCCTTAGATGTGTGTGTGAGCGCGCGCGCGTGTAAGTGCATGTGTGTTTATAATTTGTTAGTTTATTTGGTAATATTAGGTACAGCGGCACACAATAACTTATAACCAATGCAGATTCTCATTATGCGAAATCATGCAATACTCAAGAAACCTTTCCCAGAGATAACTCTACAATAATTTCTTTTATCCCCTTCAGAGATCGCTTAGATTTTTCTTCGATTTCCTGCCTAATCAAAGTTTCCAAGGAATGATAAATTTCTTGGTATTTCGTTCAATAACAAGATTTACATTAGCATGTACAAAAAATTCCCCTTTTTAGGAGTTTTTCATGTTAGTAACATCCTTAGTTTTACATGTTTCTAGTGTCCTCCTTGCCATTACAGACTACAGGGACCCCGCCATCACTAACGACTTCATTGAGTAACCTATCTCCTGGTGCCATATTTACTCTCTGAGATCTCTTAGATTTGGATCTCTTTCTAAGGAGTCTCGTTCCTACTATAAACTGTCCCGGAAGGGCTTGTTCTTAACCAGTTACCTGAAACTTATATTAATCTAGACCTTTCTCGGTGCGTACCCATTGTCTGTTGACTAATTATTGTCAGAACGTTTATACTGAAATCCCTGATTTATTGTATATGCTAAGGATGTGTTTGCAAACGTCCTTTATTTGCATGGATAGCAAATGAAGACTTACCGCAGTAGAAGTAGATTACATGAGAAGAAATGCTAATGATTTAGGATTATAATGTAAGACTAATGAAGAGCGAGATATATTTGTGTAAGACAGATTGTGTGGAGCGATTCGATAGGCGAAGGGTAAAACGTAACCTTCTAATGCACATACATACACACTATGAATGCATACACATTATGTGAATACATACACACTATGAATGTTACATATACACTATGAATGCAAGAAGATCATTATCCAAGAAAGATATTCCAGTGGGAACCTCCAGGGTAAGGAGAAGTGGAAGACGACGGCATTCTTGTAATAAAGAAATAAGGAGTCCATGTCAGACATGATATGACGTTGCGGGGACTTTATAAAACGCAGTTCTAATATTTTTGTTTGGCACTGAAGACAATCCCTAAGATCTTTAACAAACTTAAAGAAAGTTTCGTAAAAGTGGATCAGTTTTACAAAATAATGTATTGTGAAGAAAAATCTACAATTTTAACTTTATTTATACCATACATTTTTGGGAAATAACAGGCGCTTAAGAGTTAGAATTCAATAAACCTAAAAAATTAAAATTACTTAACTAGCTTTACGTTGTGATTATAGGTCTATAACAAGAAGAAAATCACATACATTACAATTAACAATTTTTTTCAACAATTTGAAATTTGGAGTTTGTAGTTATGCTTATTTCAGAAATGAACCACAGTTAATTACGGAAAAGAAATTTCTGTTCAGTGTTATTAACGTAATGTGATACAAGTTACACAGTTTTAAAGTTGTTAAATTGTTTAGAACATATACTTTTATTTATGTTAATGTGTTGTATAAAATAATTTCATTTAACTAATAAGTTCAGCCGAGTCAAAAGATTTTCAAAATTAAGAAGTACATCTTTTCATATTGGTTTATGATAAATCGTCAGTATTAAAATTACTTAGTGTGCGTAAAAGAGTGGGGTTGTATTTTATCCTAACTTAGTGACTAGCAAGGTGACTGGAATCACCAGCAGTTTGTAATCCCAACGTTAACCTTTCACTTTACACTTATTATTTATCTTGAATTTTGCACAAAGATAAAAATTATGACAAAAGCTTACCTATGCAAATAAAGATTACGTAAAGTTGGGTTTACCTAGGTTGAAAGGTTTTATTTTTTATTATTGTATTTGTTTGAACATAAATGAAAAATTATCTTCATAAAGTGCTTCATTATTTGCTATTCATATTATGTGCTTCAGTATTGCTATAGTGTTGAAATACTTGTAATTAACACTTTATTAATCTCGGTTTTTGAAGTAGGCCTACTTCTTAGCTGGAATTTAGTAAAATTGCAGAAGTAAAGTTCTAGTGTTGAGTGAAAGCGAGTAATTAATGAAGTTTACTTGTACGACTTTAATTACAAAAGTTAATGAAAATTTACAGTTCAATTGAGAAGTTTTCAGACAATGTTATGACTGAAGTTCTACGTACGCGTGACCTTATGTCTCTGTACTAGCTGGAATACAACCTGTTAATTGCATTGCATTTAGTGCAAGTTAAATGCAGTTTGCTTGAATGCATTAACTCATTTTGTTTAAATTTGTATTTACTATTTCATTAGGCTTTATTGTTGTTTCAGTTCCGCTACATTTAATGTCATTATATCATTACACTTTTGATTATTTATTGTTGTAGGCATTTACGTATAGTTAACCATTTTTGTAAAATTGTTCTTAATTTTTTTAATATAAATCTAATATTGTAGTTAGATTGAATTTAGAGGATATGCAGTTTTTAACATTACCATAAACAGATGACTTTAATTTATTCAGTACACTTTAGTAAAAATATGTGTACGCGCGCGCGCGCGTTTGTATGTGGGTGTAAAAGTGTGGCCGTGTGGGTGCTACATGTATTCTTCATATATTGTCAGTACAGTTTCATTATCTTGTGTATTTATTTAGTTAATTAAGAACAGCGTTTCGGAAACTTTATTTTTATCGGAAAGCATTTTCCAGAACATAGTGTGACCTCTTCGTGCAGCAAGTCTAAACATCTCCTCGAAAGACCTACGCGCGAAACAAAGTAATAATGCTTTTTATTTAATTCCTAAACAATGTTTTTTTTTGAATTTGTGTAATTGTGCGCAAGCACGTACGCGCGTGAAGAGCTAAAGAAACATTACATCAGCCTTTATTAGGGATAACACAGTAATTTAAATGGCAAAACAGTTGGATCACACTTTTCTTCCTTCTAAGGGGAACAACACTGCGCCCATCACTAAACATTAAGGGCCACAAGCCAAGCACGCAAGAATTAACACCAAATCACCTTGGCGAATATTACCACATGAAGACATTTGCTATAAACACATTTATTTTAATTTCTAGCCACATACTTTATAGACTGTATGTTGTCTTGAAAGTTATAATGTAAATTGTAAGTGCGCATTCTAGTTCTAGCAGTAAGTCTGTGGTTGTACTTCAAATCTGGCTGTACTGTGTTATTCGAAAATGTAATTATTATATGTTGAGTAAAGGAGAGTCCATTTCGCGTGTCGTAGCTTTGCTAGGTGGTACATGCGGTAGTCTTGCGATGGAACTTGGCCTAGAATGAACTGTTGTTCGGGGGGGGGGGGGGTAACACCAGAGTTATAAAGGAAAATTAAATGTTAAAAATTAAAAGGGCTAGTAAGAATTTAGTCACATATACCCAATTACGCAATTAGTATATACCAAATTAGTATATGTATGATATATATTATAATCAGTACATAATAATTAGTAATAAGTGTAAGCCGAAATAGTATATACTAACGAAAACTTTATGCTGTGCTAATCTAATTTGCTACATGCTATATCTAATTTACCAAATTGCCAGTACGAAATTGCTTCCTATAAAAACTGCTAATTGTCTAGTGGTTGAAGAATGGTGGAACTTTTATCCTATTTTTTGAAGTTATGCCCTCTTAGTCTATAGGAAAAGGTAGACTTCGAATGTTTATACAGCTTGTATGTATTCAACTCGATTTACGATATTATAGTCAACACATTTATTCCACAGGAACCAAAAGTTTCCATATAAACAGGTTATTTCTTTCTATTTGCTTTTCATAGAGATATGCTTATTGTTATACACGCTTTTTCCATTCAAATTTAATAATTTTTAAGTAGTTTTAATTTAGTATGTATTTTATTACTATTTTTGAAAGAATTCAACAATTAAAATCTTAAAACATTTACGTTATTTTGCTTATGCATGACGAAACGGGCGTTTGGAATGCCTTTTACAAGCGCTTTCCTTAGCTCTGTCAGTGAACTGAATTACATCCTAATCTCAACAAAATTTGGTAGCCAATCACGTATTTTCGCGATTTTGAAAAGTCTATTTCTGAGGACTTGTAGTACCCACTTTACAAAATCTGTAATTTATTTCTGTATCAAAACGAGTAGACCGATTTAATTCCATTTTCTACTAGTTTCTGACAAATACTATGTAAGGAGAATTTTAAAAAGATCGTTAACAGTATCAGTGTCTGCATACGATGGAATACGATTTGTGCCATTTTTATAGTACTATGTAGGCCTACTTTACGTATATTTTCATGTGACACGTCATTTTAATATTTCACAGCTTTGTTAAATTTTAGGAGAATTTGTTTTCTAATTTTCCATTAGAGAAAACTTTATGTTCCACGCTGACAATCACGATTACAACAAATTAAGTAGTAAATAACAAAATCTTTTATTTATTTTTTTATTCACAACATCCTAATATCACCCTAAAGGAACACAATGTTTCTGAAGAGTTATGTCTTTACAGGAACCGTTCCGGTTTAAGGTGCAGAAACTCATCTTCTACCTTTCTTCTTCTCACACAGACGCCACCACACAGTGTGGTGGGTAACAGTGTGGTAAAGAAAAATTCGTGGATACAATAAGTACGATTTTTTTCAAAACTATTGAGGTGACAATGACTATTAGACAGTGGTAATACAGTAGTTATTGTAAGCTTAGTCATTTATTGCTACATACGTTTGGAAATCATCAGAAATAAAACTACTAAGGATTTTATACGAAGATGCAGGATATCACCTCTCTTATTTAACTTGTATGGAGAAGCAGAAATTCAGATTGTTTTCCCTTAGCTTTAGGAATCCAAAAATTATATTAGTTCATGACTCATATGACGTACTTTACTACTGGGAAATGTACTTTTAATACGAAAGTAATTTTATCAAAGACGGAGCATCTTAATTCCAACTGGACATACATTTTCAAGCCCCCATAAAGATTATATTGGAGAAAAACAAGGAAACAATTTGAAATTCAAAACAGCACTCATTGACAGAAACAGGTAGGAACTCTAAAAATGGATTGCAAATGAAGACTTACTGCAGTAGAAATAGATTATTTGAAAAGTTCTAACGTTTAAGACCAGAATGGAAGACTAATGAAGGAGAAAGAACCATTGTGCAAGAGAAAACGTGTAGAACGAATGTTCTAGGTTAAAGGTTCAAGAGAAAGGTTAAAAAGTTTTTGACATTCCCTACGAATGCTAGGAGATCAATGACCAACAACGATATTCCAGTGGGAACCTCGAGGATGAGAAAAAACTGGTAGACCACGGCATTCTTGTAATAAAGGAATCCGGAGCCCATTGAGTTTCAGAAACAAGAAAATAAGTATGTTTTAGATAGAGGCGTTCGGAGAGGTGATGGTGGTGTACGATGGTTAGTTAAAAAAATTCGCCGAACGACATTTATCGGTTAGTCGTAGAACTAAATTTTGTGTGTGTTGTGATCCTGACATTTCACGTAAATATCTGTTACTATACTAATCTACAAATCACTTTACTCATTGATTAATAGTTGTTAAAAATTTGCTTGTCACGTGTTTCGAAAAATAGCCATAATCAAACATCTTGCTGTGATTTTAAGGTCAAACGCCAATAGTTTTGTAGCCCATTAACTTAACGTAGTGTTACATTTTAAAGTACTGAATAGGATTTTTAATTCTAGCAGAGTTATATATAAAGTTCTGTAATAGATATAAGAGGAAAGGTTAATCATCAACAGGAAAACATAATCCCAAACCACCGGATATGGGAATAAAAGTTGGTAATACAGTTGCTTACAGTTATTATTGAACAAGTGTTAAAATAGTAAACCTTTTGCTTAACCATTTGTCTGGAGGCAGGTTTGTACTGTCAAAATGGTTCATACTGCAAGTCGGATATGATTCTCCTCTAACAAATTACCAAAATATTGTAGTCATATCTAATGTAGAGAAACTTATCTAACAAACGGAAAAAATGGAAACAAATGCATCTTCCTCAGGCAACATTAAATTAGAAAAAAAACAACTTTTGAAATCTATAGATAGGTGCCAGTCTTTTGCATTGAACTGAGCAACATTAATATTATACGACGGTTACAACGTAAGATACTAAGAAACATATTTGATTCGTCTCGTCATGACAGGGACGCGGAAATGGCATGCATGGCAAACGAAATGCAATTAAAAATCCCTTACATAACTGTATACATTTTTAAAAACTGCTAATTAATATAAAATATTGAACCAGACACTATTAGGTAGTGTACATAAAAAGGTGCGTGTAATATGTGAAAATATATTAATACTTCAACTAAGTTAAGTAGAAGCCTGGATTAGTTCACCGTTGCTCATTAGTTGAAATAGGCTAATTAGTAATTACATAGATTAGCTGTAGTAAACGATAAAGTGTATAAAGTAAAGAATGTGACTATTTCGCTTTAGTTCAAAAATCACTTCTACTTCTGTGATCCATTTTGTATTGAAGCGGAATCAAATCCGTTTTATTTTTTATCATTCAAAGTTGACTGACACAAAGTAAGGGCAAAATCGTGGTTATAACATTTTGGAAAAGTAAATACCATTGACAAATGTTCACACTAATTATTTATTATTAGCAACGTCTGTAGGAGTAAAAATAAATATTGTAACCAGACCTGTCACTGTAGTTACAAAATAAAAGAAAGCAACAATTTTATTTAAAAAAAATTTTTCTGAAAAAAAAAATTATGTTTGTTTATGGTGTATATAATTTGTAATGAATTCTGGTTTATTGTTTTAATCAAATTTCTAAAATTCTGAAAGGTATTTTTTGTTTAATTCGCACTTCTGGAAGATATTAACAAAATCCGGAGTTAATCAGATTAACTCCTGTCAGCAATCGATTAACGACTTTCCGTGCTGCTCCAGTATCTCACCTTTCGTTAATATTTTCTTCTTTCAGGAAGTCTCGTGCTTAATTAAAACCTTAAATTACAAGGTGAAATAATTTTCTAATCCACACAATTGAAATGAATTGATTTATTAACATTTATAAATAATAATCGATATTAAATCGATTTCGAGCAATTGTCGACTCCGTCTCAGGGATAAATCGATATGTTAATACAGGTTAAAAATTCATATAATTATTATAAAAGGTTCTTGGAGCGATTATTTTATAATAGTCAGAGAAGGGCAGGACGAGAAAGTATAACATTTACAATAAATAATTTTAAATAATTAGTATCTAACAAGTGTGAATAATATATATAAAATGTTTAATATAGTTGAGTTGCAAACCAATTGTAGGCTATGAAGTCAGTCGAAGGTGGTGGCAGTGCATCGTTTTTCCATCATGGCCGCTAGTGGAATCAAAGAGGTTATTCGCAATATTCGTCGCGAGAAAATCTCACAATAAAATCAACTTTATAATTGTTTTACAGATCCCCGAAATTGTGTAAACTGTCTAGTATGTTGTTTGGGGTAGTCTGGATGAGTGTTCAGTGTCCACTGGTGTTAATTGTTTGATATTATAGGTGTTCACTTATGTCTGTTCGTTACAAAAAAATGGTTATTCTGTGGTAGATTGAATTATTACTAATATGTAGCTTTAATGTTTTAATTCACTGGTATTATGTAGTGTGGTGTTTGTTTTCACTGTTGTCGTTGAGTTTTTTATAAGTTTTGACTTGAAAAGTGTTTAATTAAATAACTCTCGTTTCTCACGGATTGTAGGCCTTAACCTTAGCACGTCATTATACCGTTTTAAATAACGCAATTCCGCATAGACTGTTCAGTTTGAACGTTAACAAAGAACTAACTAACTTCCTCCACTTTAGTAAATATCTTGCCAAGTTAATATTGGAAAAGTATTGTTAAAATAATTGTCACTTCCCATGTACATAATTCCAAAATACATTATATATGGAATAATTTTAGCTTATTATTTGCTTTCATGAATTACTAACCATATAATTGTTTATTTATCTCATTCTGTTTAATTTGATATGTCATAGTCCATATTTGTTGAGATTTTTCTTAAAATTACTAAATTTCTGTCTTTTTGGAAATCTAGGCCCAAAACTCTGTTTCCGCCCTTCCACACTTTTACTGCCATTTTAAGTGTTATTAATATAATTATAATAAATTTCAAATGGTCATAAATCCTTTTCTTTCCTTAATTACATATACATTTAACATTTGAACTGTTTTTTAGTGATAATTTCTGAATTTAACATTCCTCTTCAAAAATAGTTAATTTATACATTTCAAAAATTTTCAATAATTTAAGGTATTTTTCTATAATACTCTTTTAACTCATAGGTTCATTTACAGTAGTTGTTAATTGACCTACCTTACCTAAATCTTGTCAGTTTACATGATTCATTGGTGAATTAACTGGTTTATATTGATTTTTAAGAATTCATTATTTGGCCTAGAGTTTAGTATTTTACATGTATGGTTCTTTCAAATAAATTTAATTCTACTCCTCCTCTGACTCTTAATAGTTAACATGACATAAAATAAAATTGTTTACAAACTTATTGAGATGTGTAGCATCTAATTCATGCTACTGTTATAAAAATAATAATTAACATCAATCAGCATTCTATAAAGTGGGACATGTTTGCTGAAACTGTTTTTAACATACATTTAACTCATTGGTATTTTAACACAGCATCCATAATGAAACATTTTAATTTGGATGTATGCTGTAATATAACAAATACAACTTATTCTAAACATATAAATCGTATTCTCTAATAACTCTTTTAAAAATATGGAGTTCATGGCTTTTTTTTCGGCAGGGCAGGTGAAAATCTCTATAGACACACTGGAGCCCCGTAGCTCCAGGTAGTGTGGGACTTTAACCCACTAAAAACACCTCCCTTTGCAACAACTGAGCGAGCCCAACAAGTTGCTTTTCTTTAATATTACAGTAACACGGTTTATGGGGTAGAAGCCCACTGGCTGTTCCCCAGATTGAGATTACTGCCTTTCTCTCTTTTAGAGTTTTACAGATTTAAATGCACTAGTGTGTCGCCAAATCTTGGGGCTTCAATCTTTTAAGCCTTCTTAACGTGTGCGGAGCTTCTTCCACCACGCAAAGCATTTCTGGATTTATATGAGTCTGAATTCTCCTGTCATGGTTAACTGCATATTTTGTTACGATTTCACTGACATATTCTACTTTGAGATCTTTGTGCAGATTGTCATTCCTAATATACCAGGGGGCATCAACGATACTCCTAAGTACTTTGTTTTGAAAAGTTTGGATCATTTGAATGCTAGATTTCTTGGCGCATCCCCAGAGTTGTACACCATAAGTCCACACAGGTCTCAGCACTTGTTTATACAACAGCAATTTGTTTTCAACTGTTAGTTGTGAATTCCTACCTAACAGCCAGTACAATTTCCTGAATTTTATGTTGAGTTCCTCTTTCTTTTTTTTCACATGCTCCTTCCATTTAAGTTTTGCATCCAGAGTCATACCCAAATACTTAGCAGTGTTAGAGTATGGCTCTTCTTGTTCATGAATGTAGATCTTTTGTATTTCTATTTTTCTGTTGGTAAAATTGGTGTGTATTGATTTCGTTTCATTAAGTTTGATCCTCCAGCGTCGAGTCCAATCCCATACCTCTGCTATTGAAGTTTGCAGTTTATTGGCCGCTGTCTCGGCATCATTACCTACCGCCAGAACAACAGTATCATCCGCAAAAGTCGCAACGGTTGTTTCCTCACTGTTTGGTAAATCTCTCGTGTATAACAAATACAAAATTGAACCCAATACGCTCCCTTGGGGAACTCCCGCGGATATTTTCTTTAAAGTTGAATATTTATCCTCATGCTTCACCCTAAAGTATCTTTCTGAGATGTAAGACTTTAGTATCAGATAGAATTCCTCTGGGAGATCCCTATGTAACTTGTACTCAAGCCCATGATGCCATACCTTATCAAAAGCTTGCGCTACATCCAGGAAGACGGCTGAGCAAATGTTCTTTCCTTCAAGAACCTTTCCAATAACATGGGTGATTCTTTGTACCTGGTCAATAGTGGAATGCTTTTCTCTGAATCCGAATTGATGATCCGGCAACAGGGTTCTTTCCTCTAACAAAGGCTTTAATCTCTTCAAAAACAGTTTTTCAAATAGTTTTGAAATCACCGGTAGCAGGGAGATTGGCCTGTAGGACTTTTTATCTGTTGGTGCTTTGTCAGGTTTTAGAATCATGATAACCTCAGCCACCTTCCACAGACTAGGCACATACTTCAGCCTGAAGGCAGCGTTGATCAAATGGAGTAGTTTTCTCATGGCTTTTCCAGGCAGTTCCTTTAGTATTTGGCCTGTTATCAGGTCAAAACCCGGGGCTTTTTTTGCGCTTAGATTGCTCTTAATTTCTTCTCTCAATTCCTGTAGCGTTACTTTCTGTATGTTTTTCCTATCTACTTTCGGCTCAAAGTTAGTGTTTTCCTCTGCTGTTTGTCTAGGTAACGGCTGGAAGATTTCCTCAAGGTGTCTGGCAAAGAGAACGGCTTTCTCCGCCGCACTTTTCGCCCATGTGCCGTCTTCCCGGCTGATGGGTTTTCGGCCTTTTCAGTCCTTTAGTACTCTTCCAAAGTGAATAGTCTGTATCCTTCTGAGCTGTTAGCTTGCTTAAATATTTTCCAATCCCCTCATTTTTAACCTTTTTTATCAGTTCCTTCAGCTCATTACAGAGCAAGTTCAAGGCTCTTCAATTTTCTGGTGTGCGAACTCGCTGCCAGGTTTTCCTGGCCTTCCTCTTTTTCCTGACAAGTTCATTCACCTCTGGAGGAGGGCAGATTATTCACTGTTTCAGTTTTCTGTTGATCTGGGGAGTGCTTTCCCATGCTGCTTTCTGAATATTAGTATTAAATCTCTGGACTTCTTCATCTAACTGGTAAATATCATTCAAAGGGACATGAAGGTCTATGCTTTCATCCAGTAGTTGCCTGAATAGGGTCCAATTCGTCTTGTTACTCGAAAGCTGGCACGGGTATGACCGAGAAATAACCTCATCATTTATTGTCATGACAACCGGTGAGTGGTCCGATGAGAGATCCTCACAGTTTTTAACATCTATGTACCTGCTGGATAATCCTTTAACAACGTAAAAGTCAATCAAATCAGGTAATTTGTTGCCATCTGCAGGCCAATAATTTGGGTTAGCGCTTGAGTGAAAATCAAGTTTTACGTCAACCCAGCTTTGTATAGTTCCCTGCCTTTGGTGGTCGATAACCTAGAACCCCAAAAGGTGTTTTTGGCGTTAAAATCACCTCCAACAATGAAGTGATTTCCCAGCATCTTGAATAACTTAACATAATCTTCTTTTTTCAGATTTTGCCTTGGTGGGCAGTATATTGCAGAAATTTTAAAGTTTCCTTTACCAAGCAGCTGCACTTTGACAGTTGCTACTTGAAACGAGTCCTCCTCTATTTTCAGGTCTTCATTATATTTGATAATGCTTTTCAGCAACAAGGCTGTGCCTCCTCTGGCTCTATCCGCTGGATGAGCCGCATGATAGCAGCTATATCCTCTTATATTAACAATCGCATTTCTGGTAAGGTGGCTTTCCGAGATTAGGCAGATGTCAATGCTTTCCATATTTAGAAACAATTCAAGCTCCGTTATCCGTTGCAGAAGTCCATTTGCATTCCACTTTGCAATTCTTACGGTGTTATACATGTTTTTAGCTTAGAGGGGCAGCAGTTACTTGTGCGCCCACCTGAGCAATTTTTTTCGACAATTTGTTGTTTATTTATTTGTTGCTCAGCGAGTTTCTCGAGAATTTTGTTAGTAGAATCTTTTTGTTTTTCCATCGCCTTATTCAGGACGTCAAGTCTTTCAATGATCTCACTAAGCACTTGATCCATTTTCCCAGCGTTTCCTGCGGTCTTGAGTTGTTGTTGTTTCACTGCTCTTGCATAGCTGTTCGTCCCTGTATCCCTACCTCTCGCTGCTAGAGGAGCTTGTTTGCCCCTCGAAGTCACAGTAGGTAGATATAGCGGGATTTTTTCCCCGGAAGCCATATTCCCGACACCACTAGTCTTTTGCTTATTGTTTTGGCGTCTTTGATACTTCATTTGCTGTAGTTGCTTGGCCACCTCACATCCTCTGTAACTGGCAGGATGTTGCTCCCGACAGTTAACACAAGTGGGCGGCGTGTTATGATTTATCGTGCAATCGCTAGTATAATGTTTGCCTAGGCATTTTACACACCTAGGCTCCCGATGGCAAAATTTCTGCGTATGGTTGAAACCTTGGCATTTTTTACATTGTGGTATAAGGCCCGAGTTTTTCCGAAGCGGTTCGATTTTAACCCTCATGTTGAGAATTGATCTTATGTTATATATATTATCTACATTTTCCTCATGATCGAACGTGAGCATGAACAGAGGAAGCCTTACCCTACTAATCTCCTCCTTCCCCTGTTCATCCTTTTTCCTTTCTTTTTTAATGATGTTCACAGCATCAATTATTTTGAATCCCCTCTGCTGGAGATCAACCTTGATCTTCTGGTTTTCGCACGTTGGGTGGAGACCTCTAGTGGGCCTACGGCTTTTGTCCTCGTACGTATACCACTGCTTATTTTCATCACTCAGTTTTTTTGCCAAAGCTCTATATGCGTCCGAGTTCAATGTTAGGATTTTCCATATATTGTTATTCATCGCCACAATTTTGTATTCCTTGTCTGCAACTGATGCCATCAGTGATTTAATATCTGCATATTTGGTTATCCCAACTACATGGATTGGTGGAGGAGGTGTAGTTTTTTCCCTTTTCCACACTTATCTAGTCCTAACCTTCCTTGAGTTACCTCATCCTTATTAGAGTTGCCCTTATTAGCAGCAGTCCCTTCCCTATTAAGGTTGAGGAAGTTTCCTGCTTCTGCCTCTGGAGAGGATTCAGCTTTTCGCTTTCTTCTGCGTTTCTTGGCTTGCTTGACTAACCAGTTTCTCTTTCTAGTTCTTCTTCGTCTGTATGATAACTAACTGGAGTTTTAGTGCCAGTATCGTGTTCAGGCAGTTTACCCTGTAATATCATTATTTTTTTAAGCTGTTCATTTTCCTCTGTCAGCTTATGTAGCTGCTTATTCAGTTGAGTCATGGTTTTTTCCATTTCACGTAATCTATTTTGCAATTCAGCTTTCTCTTTATTCACTTCTGTCGTATTATCGATCCCGCGCGTACCTGCTTGAGTCGTGTGTTCTGGTGGTGATTTTGATATTGTTGATCTCCTTTCAAATGGGTTTATATGTGAAAGTTGGCACTCCCCAGAATCCATAGGGCCGACCTCCATAAAGGAGTGTGGATTTTCCAGAGTACCTGGTCTGCCACCTGGGGTAGTTAGTCCGTTTGTTTTATACATCGCATAATTTCTAGGTGATTTTTGATCAAGGTTTTCTTCCTCTAGCCTTTGATAATCCAATATCTTACTGCAAGGCAACAGTGCTAGTTTGGTCCGCCCCGGGTATTTTATTTCCCCGGTACCCACCATATCTGGTGAGCATTCCCCTATCCGCCACCTGGGGAGGCGCCCGATGGGAGACTAGCACTCCACACGGGAGTTCATGGCTTTGAACAATATTAGCCATTTAAACGTCTTAATTCTATTAACACTTAAACTATTATCAGTCCTTTCTGTTTTTACTATTATTATTTAACATCCCCTTATATAGTAAACATTTCCACCCACACTTTCTTGTTATTGTCATTCCTATGAATGTCTTGAGATAACAAAGTGACCTAAAATAATGAAATATTGGAAATACCTTCCATTTTAATATTTCATTATTTGTTAATTGTTAAATATAAAAGTTGTTTTATAGCATATAGTTTAAGTTATAGTAACACTACAACTTCAAGTTTATTATATTTCAAAATACTTACACTAGTACACTTTCACTGGTGGTTCTGACTTATATTGAGTCTTATTATCTCAGACCAGACCTTTAGTCATAATGGACTGTGAAGATTTGTTTATTTTTTATCACATAATAACTTTAGTTGGTGCACCTCTTATCATACTACACAACACTTTTGTTTATTAATAATTACAATTTTATAAGGTTTTGGGATGTTATACTTTCTTTAATTGTATCAATTGATTTGGGGTTTATGGTAGTTAATTATAGGTTTTTTATGGTGTTTCTTCCATCCTATTTCTTCCTTTCTTCTCGTCTTCCTTCTTGTTTTCACTCTTGGGTAAAACCAAGGTACTCAGTGTTATCTTGACTGATGGTTGGTTCGGAGTATCTTCTTTATTTTTTGATACTGACTTTACTCTTCTTTCCTGGTTTCAGGATATCTTGTTTATCTCCTGATAATAAACCTTATTCTTCTTTCTTCTTGTGTTTGGGGTATTTTGATTATCACCGACTCCTAATCTTATTCTTTTTTCTTGATTTTGAGGTATTTTGTTTATTTCCTGCTCCTAACCTCCTGGGTAATCTCCTGATTTTTTAATATGAGTTTTCTTTAATTCTTTCTTTGACTTTTATGGTTGTATTTTTATTATTTAATGATTGTTTTTCTTTTATTGTGGTTTTTTCCTTTGAAGTAATTGAATTTCATTTGATATTCTTTGAGTGTATGTAATGTAATTATTTTTTATGATCTTAAATGAACTAATTATTGGTGGAATATCTGTCATGCTACAATATTCTAGAATATGATGTTTTTGTTTTTTAACGAGAATTGATTTTTTATTTATACGGCTCAAGCTAAAGTATAAAAAATAATAATTTGAACTAATAAAGGATTTTTAAACACAGTGTGTTGAGTATTTAGATTAGGTTACACTTTTTACTTTAAATAACATTATTTTATGAGGAACTCAGCCACTTGGATTACTTTCGACAAATAAAAATATGTCATTTAGGACTGCAATTCAGATGCTGTAGAAAATTGAAGAAAATTAACATAGCAGAGAGTTGATTATCTAGTTGAATTACGTAGTCTAGACTTAGTATAAAGTAAACAACTTTCTTCATAAACTGGAAAAATCCGTGTCAACAATGTCTCACTAGTTAATGTGTCTTCCGGTCACCTGTGACGTTTCATCATTACACTATTCTCAGTACTTCAACAATTATTAACAAGCTGATGTTCACAAGTACCAGTACTCCAATTATCGCTTTCCATATCGTCATGGAAGTCAGTATGACACCTGTGCAACTTCACACATATGTCACAATAGATCCTATTAGCTAATCGCTTGCATTATGTAAAAGCTTGCTTATCATAACCCACAACGGTAGTAACATATGAAAGCCTTAGTACACTTTTATGCCCTGGTTATGGATAATGTTCTTAAAACCTATACTTTATTTTTAAGACCAGTATTTTAACGCATACACCAAACTTAAAACGATCCTCAATAGTAGCGGTTTTGCAACTTAAAAGAGGCTGATGGTCACAATCAAATTGAGGAGTCTATCGGCGGGCTGTATCAGAAGCGAACAATTTTTACTACTTCCAATGTAAAAGAAACCTATTAAGTTGTAAATAAGTAAAAAGAGGTAATTTTCAATTTAAGATATTTCAGAATATATATTCTAAGGCGTAGTCTTTATTATGTCAGTATAATAATGAATTTATAAAAAAAGATATTAAAAAATATACTTTACATAAAATCTTTAATGTGAAATTGAGGCCGATCTGCTACAGCCACTGAAGCAGGAATGTCCACGTCGAGCTGCGATGCTGCTAAACTGCGTAGCAGAGAAGAATCTGTGAGACGACGACTACCCTAGTTCTTGATTAACTTCATTGTGGAGAAAGCGCTTTCACAAGTGTATCCACTTCCAAACATCGGCGTAACTTTGTGTCCAAAATTTTGCTGATTTGTAAATCGTGTATAAGGTAGAAGTTCAAAGAAATCCGACCTCTTTCCTAGCCTGATGTGTAGAGAGGAGTCAGCATGTCTTTTTCTTCTTCCTTTTCTACACCTCACGAATAGGCACTTTGCCTGTTCCGTCTTCACAGAATATCCCTCCATCTCTACATCTCCTATACCAAAGGGTATATATTGAAACATAACCTTAGGTAGTCGTCCATCCTCCGTTCTGTCCAGATGCTGTTACCATTCCCTGCGATATGTCTGGATTTTATCATTTATGGAGAATACCTGTAGCTCCTCTCTAATATCCTCATTGCGCAAACAATCTTGTCTCGTGGAACCCTTTGTTCTTCTCAGAAACTTCACTTCCGAATTTTGAATCTAGATTTAATCTTCCTTGTAAGAACCTATGTCAACAGATGCGACTGAATACGAATTTCGGACGAAACATAGGACAAGTGCGTCTGTTTTGTCTAGCCGATGGATATGAGGAAATAGACTGGGTCTCGTAATATGATAATAATGAAGAGAACTAGAGCAAATCCACATTTTCCTGACCAAAATGAAATCTACCACACGTTCGTTAGTGAATTGGTTTAACTTTCTTTTATAGTTTTCTCCTGCAAGATCATTATCACGTAAAATAATATTTTATTACTCATTTACTTATTAAGTACATAGAGTAAATATTAAATTGGCTTTCCAAGATAAGGTTGCGGTTTATCCTGTTGTAGTTATTCTGTATGAATAGTGAATCATAAAGACATTACACAATAAGAAAAACGTTAGACAGTGGACTGTATTAACCTTTTTCTTCATTAACCATTCTAGTGCTATTTTGTACAATAAGATAAGCGGTTAGTTAATTTTCTATATATGTAATATATTGAATCATCTGTTAGTTTTTATTGAGGTAACAGCCACAGGTATTGTGTTTTTTATGAATCCTTCTAAGTGCATCATTTATTATTAGGAATACCTGACTAATTAGCTACCAAAATATTTTCATATAGCATTTCGGATCCATAAAATGTAACGATTTTGTAGTAACACACAAGCTTTACAGTTGATAGCATCAAAACCCATAGATCATTGTAGCACTTTTAACATTCAGACGTGGGTAACCCCACATAAAAACAGCGTGCGGAACGCAGGCTGGTGTAGAGAAGCGGTTAATGTTGGATTTATCACAGTGAGTGACGTACCACCACATTCCCCTACAGTCTCTTCCACACACAATTAGTAGAAATTCTTTACGCTTAATGAAACTTGAATACGGCATGTGCGAAGCGTGGTGCTTTGTAAGCGAAATAATGCGTATCATAGTAGGTTTTGTACATTATACCAACACCCCTGTAAAAACTCACACAAATAGTAAAAGTATCTGTGCTAACGCTTATACTTGATGAACAAGGAACGCGCGTATATTTTAAAATAAAAATATCATTACTGAGGTTCAAGGGTCAGCGTGGCATCAACGCAATAACATAGCCATTCTAGAGACGTGTAACATTACTCAATAAATAAATGACTTTTTCCTATCATCAAGTTAATAAATTCGAAATATTTAATCCCATAATAATAAAATTAATAGACATACCATAACAAACTAGATTCAAAGTAGATAACTTCAGAAAACGAATAAATTCTCAAGTTGATAATGAAACTCGTTTATCTTTTTATTAATTTTGTATTTATTGTACAACTATGTAATAAATGATATTCTTAATTCTAGGTCTGTGAAGCTAAAATTTGTCAGTTTTATTGTAAATAAAATACCAAGAATTTACCTTCAGATTAACTATTCGAAGGTATGTTTATTTCAACCTGATTTTGAAAAAAAGCAACGCTGATAATATTTTGCAATATGGGCTTGTTTCCTAACTTCGATATCTTTAAGATTACTTGTTCATAATTTTATAAGGGGATGTTAGTGTCTGTATTTATTTACAGAATTCTACTGTAAATATTACATCTTAAAAAACAAAATATCTGAGACTATTTACAAATTATAATTTTTACAAATATTTTAATTCTATGGTAATTTTCGAACAAAGACGAATAATTTAGGATTTATTTCATATAATTCGGTTATGCTACTTTGGTAGTATGCTAGTTTTTTCACAAATGGACCGACAATATCAGGGCAGTAAGTAGGCTTCTACCCTGTCAGACTAATGCTGGGCAGAGACATGAGGAGTCCCACAACAGAAGTACAAGTGGCAAGTGAAGAGGAAGGTAATGAGCACACGAGTAAGTCCCTATAAATTTTATAAACGATACTAATTTTATAAACTACAAATTTGTAAAATTGCACAAATTACAAAATTGTATATATTTTTATAAACTATACTTTTTTGCATACACATTTTTACAACGACTAGAGTATTCCACTGCGTATAGCACAAGAATGTATGTTAAAACTAAAGCTAACAAAACAATTTTGTACTCATATTCGTTTTTCTGGATGAACAAATGAAAAATTTTACTATGCTTAGTGAAGATACTAAAAAGAGATATTTATTATTTTACAGTGTTGTATGTCACTTAATAATTGCACTTTTAATTATAATTTATATATTAATATTAAAAGTTTCTATTAGGTTACTCACAACTAAATACTTGAATTAGAACACCGCAGCGTATAGGCCATACGCACATACATTCCATAGAATATTGTAACTAATTTATTGTAACGTAACAAAACGTTCCATACTATTGAAACAATATACAAACACAGACAGACTGACTAAAACGTGGACAATACCACAAAACCCATTAGATTGAGTTAATATAATATAATTAATATAATATAAGTTAATATATATTTCAATGGAAAGGGAGAGGAAACCGATAAAAGAGCAGTCAAACCAAATAGGACGACGAAGAATAGAAACCCGGCAGGAAGGGATAAAACGAAATACAGAATTATTCAATAGTCAAACACAACGGTGGAAGGAAGAAGATCGTAAACAGACAATGGAAGACGAACGTAAAAAAGTGGATCAAATAGAAGACGATAAACAAGAAATGGTTAAAATGCTGAGTAACACAATGAAGTTAGTAGATGAAGTTAATGTAAAACTAAAATCATTAGAAGAACAACATTTAACTATGCAAAAGCAGTTTGAAGAAACTACAAAAGATAAAGATAACTTACGTAAAGCAGGCGAATTAAATAAGGAAACCTCAGATAAAATAGAATCAGAATTGAAAAGTAGAATACAAAGTTTAGAAAGTGAATATAATAGTTTGCAAGCGAATGTCAGTGAATTAAAAGAAATGGAAACTAAATTTAAGAAACATTTACAAGACAGTGAAATACAAGACGCAGAGAAAACTAAGCAGCATCAGAAATGTATTGCCGAAAAGATGCTATATATCACAGCTGAAGAACAAATTGGTAGACCTAACTGACAGTGTAAGTAAACTGAATGAAAAGCAAGAAGTTAATAATGACATGACAAATAAAGACAAGGAAATTCTGATTTTGAAAGAAGATACAGTATTGCAAACATAATGAATGAAAAACTTGGAGTGGATGAAAAATTGGTAACAAGTGGAACAAAATTTGTTGATATTACTCAGGAACTGGAGAAAACAAAAACTGATATGTTTCTGTCACACCGCAAAAGTAGTGAGCTTGAAACAAGATTGAATGAAAAAATAACCAAACTAGAAAAATAAAAAGAGATTCTTCAAAAAGAAACTAATCATCAACAACTGAATGAGGAAATGGGTGAAAATTTCGAAGAACACATTATAGAAGTTCGAAAAGAAATACAGAGACGGAAGGAGATAGGCAAGAAAACGAAGCCGGGGCAATTATGGATAGTGAGGTGAAACAACAGACGAAAATGCCGGAAAAAACAAAGAAAGTGATCCTGAATGTCATAATGGAATGCCTAAAACAGTGGACGGATAAAATAAGCCAGGGAATGGATAATAAACGAAACAAAATTATAAATGAAGATTTTAGGAATATGGAAGAAACAATAGATAGTGCCTTCCAAAGAACTAATGTACATTTTGGAAATAAGATTGAATGTTTAACAGAGCTGAATATGAGAGATAAACTGTTGATAGTAGAAATAACAAAAGAAAATAAAGATAAAAACGTGGAAAAATTAAATAAAGAAACAGACAATAAAGAAGACTCAAGTGCATTGTTACCGGAGAATAAACCTAACAAAAACAAAGAGAATATTAAGCACATTGAAATCACCATTAAGGGTATAAAGAACACAATAATTAAGAAGACGAAGAAAATAGGAAAAATATGTAGAAAAGAACTATTAAAAACAAGGGAAGAATTGGAGATGATGAAGAATGGACTAATTAATGTGCTTAATCTACCAGTTACCGACCATACGAAAATAATAAAGTTGAAAGATTGTAGGAGGACTTTAAAAAAGAAATTTTAAGAAAGGGCTCACAACAAAACAGTGAGTCGAAGCTTAAACAAATCTATGTTTAAAATAAATACACCAGAAAAAGGAATTCATAATACAAGATCAGTGATCTCATTAATAAGTAAGGTAACTTTAACAGAGTTGGTTAGCAAACTAAAGGATAAAGTGATTGATGTACGCATCGATACAAATAAACATTTTTCCTTAGAAAAATTGAAACACAAAGCAGTAGCGAGAAACTTCAAAGACACTGAAGAGAAAATTACTCAAGACCAAGAAGCAAGAGGGACCGGAATAATACTGTTCACAATAATAATCCGAATAATTACGGCAATTGAAGTAATGGACCACAGATAAACTAATTACAACGCACTCTCGAGAACAGGGACTGATTGTCTGGGTACCGATCAAGCAAACTATTTAAATAAAGAAAAAGAAAAAATAATATTAATTAAGAAAAAACATTATAAATGAAGATATAATGAAACAATAACAAGGACTTAAGAGAAACTATTAAATGAGAATAAACCAATTAAGAGTAATTACCATGAAGAGGTACATTAACAATGAAGACAATTTAACTAGAACAGAACGACCAAGAAGACTGACTAACGTGACTAATCGAATAAGTATGAGAGTAGACAGATTTAACATAATAACAATTATACCAAACTACTAACTAAATAATGCTCTAAATGAGATATAATTAAATAAAGAAAAAATAGACAAATACAAAATATGTTAATGATGAAAATCAGTAAATAACTGCATAATTAAATGGTAATAAATAAATTAAAATGAAGATGAAGATAGAATCTAATATACCATTGAATGACAGCACCAAGATGGAAAAAATCCAACATGAATGTCGAATAATGTTGACCAATTACCTGTGAACGATAAATGTTAATTGAAGTGAGAGAACGCCAGAAGTGAAACAATTATGGAATAAATAGGTGAAGAGACCTCAAAAGAAATCATGTAACAATCCCTTAAATATAGTTTTGTAGTGAAGGAGCTATCTTATAGGTAATAATTATATGTATTGTGTTGTGATAGTGCAACTGTTATTTTTTCCTGGACAGAGATGAAGTTACTCTGATCTCAGATGATATATTTAGGAAAAACGGCGGAGTAATGGAAGCCAATAGTAGCCCTCTTGTGTAATAGTTAATGTTAGGGAATTATGATAATTTAGGGATGATACAAACAATGAGGCAAAGAAATAAAAAATAAATATGACAATATGAATCGTGGCGTGAAAAGTGAAAAGAAATTAAGTGTTCCAATATGAAAAAAGGAATATAGGTAAAGGGTAAACCAAAATTGATAGAATAACCCAAAATATATGAAGAAGCGACACCAATTTTTTATGTGCTAAGTTACTATATGTTAAATGAACAAGGTAAAATCAATCCAAAGGAACCCATTGAAATCTATGAGAAGAAAGCAGCAATACTATGGAGAACTGAACAAATATAAACTAGATAATTTCATTAAACCAAGAAACTTGTCTTTCCCAAATTATCAAAGTTGGAGGAGGGGCATATGTAACGTAACAAAACGTTCCATATTATTGAAACACTATACAAACACAGACAGACTGACTAAAACGTGGACAATACCCCAAAACCCATTATATTGGGTTAGTAAATCATCGTCAAGATTAACCATAATTAATAACCTAGGATAAGACTAAATAAATACAACATAAAAACCCGAAAAAATAAATAAACAAAAACTTAATTAATGGGACAGAAGTACAATACAGTAGTGTAGAATAGATAAAAACGTAATGTACTATAGACTATAAGAAGGAAACCATTAAAAAATGTATCAGTGAAAAGTGAGGTAATGAGTGAAAAATAGTGATTATCATTGATCATACAGATAAAATTGTGAAGCTTAATGATTAAGTCAATGGTATTAAATGTAAACAAAAAACCACAGAAAGAACCAAGTAAGAAAATAAATAAATATAATTAAGAAAACACTGAATAGTGACAGATAAAACTAAATGTGAATGTGAAGGAAGTAATTATAAGTTCTAATATTAATTGATTGAAGGTTCTGCGCCTTTTAAGCCTTATTGTTTATGTTAAAAGAAAAGGCTTTGACGTTGTTTAAGTGTGCTGATTTCATGTACATGTTAGTATTCTATGTTATTAATCAACTAACAAACCTGGATAGACACGGAAAAGAGTTAATAATTTTATATGTTAAACAGTTTTTAATGTTTGTTAAAAGTGAATTTCACTATTGAAGAATCATAAGAACAACAATTGTGAAAACATGACACTAAGTTAAGCTGTTTATTAAGTTTGTTAAGAAAGTACAATAATCATGGTAAAATAAGCATTTTAATCCAACATAATAAAAAACAGAGAAAAAATTTGTAATTAAAGGTAAGGTATTAAACCAACAGTACAAATAATAATTGTAACAGAATAAAACAAGGTACTAAAGAAACAATATGGCTTGGGAAAATGTTAAAGATTAAAATTATTGCCATCATAATTAATAAAAGGTCAAATCACTGTAAATTAATAATGATAAGTTGGAATTGTATAATAGAGTTTATGTTTGTAGCAATCACAATGTATTAGATAATTTAAGGAAGTAGAACATGATTTTGTGAAGGCCAATTAACTAAAATGGCCTATAAAACCTGATTTTGTAAATCAACAAACATATCTATTAGTTCATACACACAGGTCATGTTTGTTACCAAATTGATTGTAATTTTACCAGGAAAACAAGAAAAGCTTAATTAAGTAATAGTCAGGGAGTAATTAGTAGTGGAAATTGAAAAAACCGAATAATTTAGATAATGATGGTCATGTGACTCTTGAACTCTAATCTAGTGACCAATGAGAAACTAGCAAAATTTGGTCAAGACAATTGCAGGAGTAAGAAATTAGATTTATTCTATTGTTAGGAAGCAAAATGTACAGGTCAACTCTGTGAAGCCGGGAGCCAAAGTGTGACAAAGGATCAATTCTGAGAGTGAAAATTAAGAAAATTATATCTAAAACAAAACTAAATTCAAAAATGAAGATAAAGCAAATCTAATAAGTACAAAGCAAGAAAAGTATAAGTAAAACATAAAACTAAAAATATAAAAAAGTGAAAAGCAATATTCATACTCGATATGGTAAGAAAATAACCATATAATAAAAGCACAGTTTAACACTACACAACACCAAGAATAACTTCACCAACACTTATAAACTACACAATAGTGAAGGAAAACAGGGAATTAACTATAATTAGAGTGAAAACTTCAAATAAAATCATTTACTGTATTTTAAAAGAAACAGTGACATAAATCTTTCGTAGTCTTTGAGGTGAAATCCAAGCGGCCATCTTTGAATTTATTGTCTTCAAATCAAACTCTAAGCGGCCATGTTTGTTGACTTTGGACGTGTGAAGTAAATAATTATTGTTCAAATACTTAAACAAAACTAACTTTATGTATAATAGTAAGTAAGATTTTATAAACATTTTAAGTACTGTATTTCCTAATAGCATTTCTGACCTTTCATAGCTGTTAAAAAGAATCCTATAATTAATATTATAAAATAAACACAAGATTAATTTTGTTACAATCGACCCGAGAGAAAGAGTCGATCCGGGAAACGAATATTTTTGATCTGTGAATCGTACTACTAATTTTCAAAGCAATAATAACCAATAAATACAATTCTTCGTATTGTTTAAATTAGCAGCCATCCTTACTATTTCTTTTATGAAATTGCTAACTGCTATAATTTTTTATTGTTCAACTAAGCTTTTCGTCATTACTGACATCTTCAGGTCTTAAACAACTGAAGATTGTTTAAGACCTGAAGATGTCAGTAATGACGAAAAGCTTAGTCGAACAATAAAAAATTATAGCAGTTAGCAATTTCATAAAAGAAATAATAAATACAATTAATGGATTGTAAAGGGAGTTTTATTTATTAAATAAAATAGAATAGAAGTTTTTTAAGTAGGAAAGGAAAAGTGAATACGTTGGTAATTGGAACGTCATCAAAAAGAAGTGAACCAGCAGATAACCTATATGCGATGAGTCGATTTCACAATCGAACTGAATTGACACAAAACATTTCTTTCAATAAAATTTTACCAAAACGGATGAAGAAGAAATACACATTAATTAACATTTCTTAACCGTTTAATATCGAATCAAATAATATGAATAACGGAATAAATTAAATTGTAATAAACTAAATACAGTTAATTGGTTTTAAGAAAAAAAGTAAAATAAAATAAAAATTTTGTATTTAATTTTTTTATGGATAAAAACAAATAATTATAAAGGAGAAAAGGATCACATTTTATAAATATTACAATAAATATGTATTACAATCACTTTCACATACATAAATAATAAAATGACAAAACTAACAAAACTATTTAAAAACACAGATATAAAAATACCATACAAAACTCATAAAAATAATTTACAAAAAGTAGCCCACACAACAAAGGTAATATAACAACTAACGGTATATACAAAATTGAATGCCAAGATTGCAATAAATGTTACATAGGACAAACAAAAAACAGCTGAAAAAACGTTATTTTGAACACCTAAACGCATACAAAAAACCAGAAAAATATAAATCCAATTTAGCCACACATGCAATAAACACAGGATATGAATTCCCAGATATAACCAATGTGACACTAATAAAACATATACCACACAAAGGCACCATAATGAACATTTGGGAAAATTTACAAATATACAAACATAAAACACAAAACAAACTAATATCTGAACAAATACAAATCAATACAAAACATGATACAATATTCAAAGCACTCAACATCGAAAATACACAAAAAACTAACACATACACCACAATCACACACAATAAAACCAATTTGAAATACCAGGAACCAACAGGAAGCCACAATAATAATAGTCAACCAACACATATGTATTTCACCAGACACAAAAACCGGAAGGCTGAGGATGGGTACAAGATGGTACCCGAAACATGTTCCTAATAAGGAAAAAAATATCTTGAGGTAAATTCATTATAAATATTAAATGTAATATATATATATATATTTATATATATTTGACATAAAACGTCCTGCGACGTTGTCCGATGTCTAATTGCCAATATCTCCTGTCGTTGCAGTTTTCTTCGGTTAGACCTCGTACACTCATTGATCTCCTTCCACCCTGTATCCATATTACTTTTAACGAGTTAAGTGAGTAATTTAAATGACGCCTCATCACTTGGTTTAAATTAATTGTGACACTAATTAATCATTATCTTACTGAGAT
Source organism: Magicicada septendecula (assembly GCA_034769895.1). Classification (NCBI taxonomy): domain Eukaryota; kingdom Metazoa; phylum Arthropoda; class Insecta; order Hemiptera; family Cicadidae; genus Magicicada; species Magicicada septendecula. The sequence goes on along the minus strand of CM068367.1, from coordinate 307,156,937 downwards.
GAAAGATCAAAGTTTTCAGATTACGTAGGAATTATACGTGGTTTCTACAAGTTACGACGTTACGAAAAGGAATGTGAGAAAATATTTTTAAAAGTGACAGCGGCGTTTATCACCCGTACAGAATGAGTCATAATTTGTGAAGATTTGGATAAAAGAGGTGAAGTAAAATAAACAAGAGAGTGAGGAAACGTAAGGCAGCTACTCAGACGAATAGTTAAAGAGAGAGGTTGAGAAACATAAGGAACATAAAACTTATAGAGAAATTAAGAGAGAAATAAAGAAACATATAAACATAAGGTATGCATGGAAAGATAGAGAGAAACAAAAAGGTAAAAACAGAAAGAGAGAGAGAGAGAGAGAGAGTGAGAGAGAGAGAGAGAGCGAGAGAGAGAGAGACAGAGAGAGATAGAGATAGAGAGAGAGAGTGAGAGAGAGTGAGTGAGAGTGAAATAACCACTACAGTATATGGTATACAACTATAATTTTTTTTTTTTTTTACAAAACCATGTGTAACAATGTGGTGTTAGTATTAACATTACAATTACGCCAAGGGAATTGACTTTTTGTCAGATGACTTACACACACGCGCGCGCGCGCGCCCGCATACCGTACCATTTGTTCACTGCAACTAAAGTCGTTCTCTTCATCAGCAAGTCTATATTTTCGACTACGAATCGCCTCATAAAGTACCAGTTTATGACCTCTTCAATCTTAACTCTGACTGTCTTGCTTTACTTAAATGGTGAAAGGCAGTGTAACCTCGGTCACAGTTTTATTACTCATTCACCCCATTGGTTTTACGATTTCCATCATACAGCTCCGACCTAAAGCCGAATGATTTTCACGCCTCATTACCCATGATGTCTCACATATTAACTGCTAGAACTGACCTTATTTGCTTTTCATAAACTGTCACTGGCCAAAATGTAAAAAATAAATTGCATGTCCTTACCTGACTTTCTTAATTTTTCTTAAACGCAATGTGCGAGTTAAATGTGTATTTACCGTTTACCCTAGACTAATCCCACCGTCTACCGTCTACTACAGACAATATTCCCACACTACGATAAATATAATTCATAGAAGTCTCTACTATCATACTGTGTACATAGCATGTAATTTTATCTATTACTCTCACCGATTTTAAACGATATTATATTAGGCTTGCTTAATTTAACACGTTAATATGGAAGTATATTTCATGACTGTCATGCCTTCTAAACGAATTAATGTTTAGGATTGAAAGTTACTGCAGGGTGCTCATTCAAGGAAAGAGACGCAAAAAATAGAATTTAGATATTAAGACATCTCTTTATCTGTAAGAAAATCAGTAAATTTATTTTCAATCTACTTAGTAAATTGTGAACAAAATGCTGAAAGGCACTACTGTTTTAATCATTTTGTAAAATACAAACATGTCTGAACAAGCATAAGTTTCAAATATCCATCTACATCTAGAGATGTACACTTCTGCAGTACATTTACGTAGGTAAACATCTACAGATCTACAGTACATCTACAGAGGAATTTTTCTGAAAACCTAATTAGATCGGTTCTTGTCCTGAAACGGAAAACATAAATTTTGTTAACACAAAGTTATTAGCACTATGGTCCAAAATACAAAATATATTGATATTTATTATAATTTATATTACTATTTTTGATGTTAGTTTTCTAAAACGACACGATTGTAATACAAATTTTATCATGAATACCAAAATGTTTAAAATTTTTAACGATGAAAGGTTTTGAACAGTGAATGTAGTTTCGATTAGGTTGTCATCAGCAACCTGCGTACAATAACACAACACATTTTGTCGAAACATTGAAATTTTTTGTCTACGTGTCTGGTTACCTTAAAATAGTGTGCGTGTTCTGTAAAGTAAAATGACTTGTAGGCCTATAGTGACCACTCATAGGACACTGACACTCTCTTAAAGCTGAATTCCATACGTCCACACGCATATTTTTTATGACGACAATTCAAAATTTTCCCATAAACCAAAACAGGTCCCCATATCACATGCCCATTCATTCTCTTTTTCATTTACACTTCCCAACTTCACTTAGTGTCGAGTGTTATGTCGAAATATTTTCCAATAGTTGTTTAAAGGATGTTATTAATATTGATTTTATATGGCAGATGAATCTTAAATTTTTATGAAATTAGTTTTTATTTATTTTATTTTAATATTGTTCTTCATATATTCTTTTACCTGGAGATTTTATCATTTTCTGTACATAAGAATTAGTTAAAGCTACTCCATATACCTTACCCTACTGCCGGGATTTCAGCGTCTTCGTGAACTTATCTAAGGTACCATTTTGTGTTCGTATCTAGTCGCATATTTATAAGAAAAATTAAATCTACATGATTTTAAACACTGCCCTCTGACTCCAGCTATTTTTAAGCTTTTTTAAGCTTTGAATACTCATTTCCAACTTGCTCTTGAATAGTGTAATAAATCGACACATTTAATAACAACGTCTTTAGTTTCCGAATGAAACCTTTATAGCACACAAGGGCCATACTTCATGCAACACTAAAGAGTTTGTTCTAATCGAGCGTTATGTATAACGTATTTAAGATTATATCGAGCCTCCAGGTTGTCTAGTGGCTAGAACGGCCGATTGATGTCCACGTAGTCCCAGGTTCAATTCGGGTTCAATTCCCGGCGGAGGATCCGTACTGCGTGCAGTGAAGGTCGTGAGGCAGAACTGAATTCTACGCCGCCACTTGGCTGTGAAAACCGCAACTAGCGGCTGGCGACGCGTAGTACTAGCCGTGCAAACGTCCACTAATGACAAAAGGCGGGCGGTACACCTTTGTCCTATACGGACTCTTGAGCAGAGGTTTTAAGATTATATCAATTTCATGATGTATGAGTACATAATAAAAGCCAAATGATACTGTCCAAAACTGCAGTTCAGTATCAGCTTTTTCCGTTCTATTTATGAGTTTTTAATAACTTAAATTGGAAAAAATGCATTACTTACGAACAGTAAAGAATAACTAAAAGGAACTGAGTTCGGTATAAGGTAAACACGATAAGTTAATTCCAATTCCAATTGTTAATACACAACTAAGATAAAACATTTTGACATGAAAACAATTTTATCGTATTTATGAATAGAATCGTTTAATATTTTTTAACCATCAGGTACAAATAAGTACAAAGAAATATCGGTAAACATGTTTTGTAGAACGCTAAAATATTTTAACGTTAGTAACAAAAATAAATATTTCTTGCAAATTATGTTTTAAAATTATTAGACGTAAAGTGCTCTTAAATACGAAGTCAAAAAACTGGAGCAAAAAATTCTACTTTATGATTGTAACAAACGCTTCTGTTAGGATATCGGTCTCAAATGCGCGTGCTATGTTTATAGCAAACAGGAAACACGTTACTGGAGGGTAGACGTGACTTACTCTATCCCTTATAATTACAGATAGATTTCGTATTTATGTACACGAAAAAGAAAATTGAGAACGTCAAACTGAATGTAACCGGGAGTGTTATGTACAAAACATTGACTTCATTTGGAGAATTGTCGTAAAAATACAAGGAAAACACACATGCTTCGTTGAACATAATGAACCTGAACGAGGGAACAACACATATGCAACTTGGTTTGGTTTACTGTCCTTGTGCCAGTTATTCAGTAGTGCATGTGAATTGTGTTCGCACTGACATCTGACTGTACTGCGTATTGATGAACCAGTGAACCGAAAACGTCGTAATGACAACGACGATAGCGTGAATCATCCCCCTTATTAATTCTACTCTTCTTTTAGCGTTTGAAAACACTAGAGGCAGAAAAAGAGTAATTTAAAATCTATGTGTTCACACAAAATTGAAACATTTGATAACTTTATCGTTACCATGGAACACGGAAAATATAAGTGGAAATAAGATAACATACCGGGAACATAAGGGACTACAAATTTTCAATTTAGATCTGTGTGAACGTTATATGTCCCTCCTACTGTCGTATATTTGGCCATGGGCTTGAACTTGACATTGGTCTCGTCCAGTGGTAGCAATTAACGGCTTAGCAACTATCTAATGTAGCGGTGGCTGTATAGAGACTTCTAAATAAAACTAAGTATAATATATTTTATATATTGAAACGTTTTTTCGAATTAATTCAATGGATTGAATGGATTTCTGGGTCTAATAATACATGTAACTGCATTTTTTGTCTGTAACACTTGTCAAGCAACTACGAAATGTCTTCGACACAAGCGAGGCTTTATAACACCGCTGTCCAACAGAAACTGCTTTGTACGGAGAACTTGTATACTTGTATTTTGAGAGTTGCACACAGACACACATACACACACACACACATGTATATATATATATATATATATATATATATATATAAAACGTAATTTTAATTGATGGAGAGAACTGTAAATTTAGTGTATACATGGCGTAAAAGTGAATCTTTTCTAAGTGTAGAAGAGATCCATGGTGCTGAGAGTTTCACGACCATTTCCTTTTCCTTAAACACGAACAATGTATTGATTTATATAATGCTTCGTTACGTGTTATTAATCTTTAAACATTTAATCAATTAATTACTAAAGTTAAACGTGTTTTTAAATTAATGCGTTGTTTGAATTTATGAAAGTTTGTACAAACATATTCCTGTGTAAAAACAAAAAATGTAATTAATGAAGTTTGCTTGTGCAACGCTAATTACAAAAGTTAATGAAAATGTTCTGTTCAAAGAGAAAATTTTTCCGACAATGTTATGACTGAACGTATATGGTAACTAATATTACGTGGTAGCTATTTCATCTCTTTATTTTATTTTAACTTTTTCACACATCTCAATTTGCTGTTTTTCGAATTCGTATCTACTGACATTTTCACCATATAGTTGCATCTTCTTCGGATGATAATATTATAATATTTTATTATTGCTTATTTTTTTTAATTTTACATTAATTTCTTTTATTTGTTTCCTATTTGTCTCTCCTACTCATTGTACAGTATTGTAAGACCTTTATAATGTCTGCTCAGAGGAGTTTATTCATAAATTCATTCTGATTATACGAGTTTTTCAAAGACTGACATTAGAGTTTATATAGTTTTATATAAACTAAACGGCGTTGTCTAACTTTAGCTGAATAACTTATCTAATAAATTTAAATTAATTTATAGTTACAATTCAAAATTTTCAGACAATGTGCTCGAGCAACGGAATGGGGTTAGTTACCGGTACTAGTATAACTAATTATAAAGCTGAATACTCTCGGTGTATGCGCGCCAAATAATGTAAATATAAATACGTATAAATATAGGCCTATATTAAACATCAATGATGCGCGCATATTTGTCTACACTCATTGTATACACACACACACACACACACAAAAAAAGTAATAATGCCAAGTAGTAATGATGATGATGGCGATCCCTAAACAGACACTACCTAGGGAGGCTCTCCTCAATCCTAACGTCTGAGTAATACCCATCACTTGCTTCTCACTGGTAGTGGAAATCCCACTGGAGTTAGAAATAAATCTTCATTCAGGTTGCTCGGGATAACAGGGCAGAAATCCCGATAGGTTATTAACGTAAATGTAAATCAATATCAATGTACATTTTTATTACTCTGTACGTATTTAAGTAACGGCGACAGTTCTACGGTATTGAGCCGCGGTATTTATTGACAGAACATCATTTAATTATTTTATAAAAAAAACTTAAGAAACAAAATAAAGAATTTTATCATTTTACTGTGAAAGGACATTGTTTAATTATTTTGAGCGGTTATTGAACTACCGACTAAAATACGTGAATCAACCCTGTTGAGGGTTAATGCTACATCTGATACATACTTAGTTTACCAAAGGTAAGGAATAATTTAATAAATAAATACCTTAAAATTACGTAATAATAAAAATGTTAACTAAAAATGTAGAGCTACTTAAGAGTTAGGCTAATTAATCATTTAAATAAGAAAAAGCAATAAACAAATTTATTTACGAAAAACATTATTTAAAAATCTCATAAAATTTATATTACATAATTTGGTGCTTCAAACGTGAGGCTTGTCAATCAATACAAAGCTCATCTTTTTATTATATTACATAATTTGGCGCCCAACGTGGGACTTATACACGAATACCTTCATATACTACATAAAGAGGCGCTTACAACGTGAGGCGTCAATAAGAATATATTATAGCGTATACATCGTCTTTTTATTGTGTTACAATATATACATATTTTAAGTGTTTTATTATCTTTCCTGTAAATTTCCATGTATTTTAACATTCTGTACATATGAGAATTTGTGTTTATTCAGTAGCGCATATGTAGCTAATTTATATTAACAAATATGACACCTTCGTATTAGCATTTCTGTTTGGAACAAATGTATCATAATGTTTCCTTATTAGTCCTTTATTACTTGTATTTCAATTAAGACGTTCCATTCTGTACACTCCATTTATTTAGACAAATTGATTGTTTGTTTTCATTTAACAGAGAATTATTTTATCTGTGTTATTATACGTTTTGGGTAAAACGGTTTTAATAAGGAAAGCTACAGATTTATTATTACCTGTCCATTAAACGTGGAATATTCAACAGGTTCGTTTAAACTCAATCACCAGTAGAATCTAACATAATACTTTCGTCACGTTTAACCTACTACACGAATATCTTAGATTTACGTAGGTTTGAACATGTAAACACAAAATTGTGGTTTGTATTTTGAACACAAAAATATGTTTTAAACATATTATCAATAAACCATAGACCCTGTGAATCCTCTTCTAGACATAAAACTCTACTACCATTAATTTAAAAAAACCCCTATTTTTAACGATTTGATTGACGTTCCGTCAACTTCACGATATCCGATATTCTTGCACAACAGAGTCATTACTCTGGACAGAAACAAACCACCTTTAAGCTTCTAAAAAAGTACTGTAAAGTCGGCCGTAATTCAAATAAATTTTCTAATAATTCATGAAATTAAAAAAAGTTAACTCCTACATAAATTACATGGACGACTGTACATTCAGTGCACTATTTATTGGAGTATTGGACGTACATTTAGTAATTATTATTTTATGACGTCACTGTATTATGTATCACATGCAAAGAAAAAGCCGAGTCCCTAATATTTAACTCTGATGTAAATAAAAAGTTGTGACATGCCTCAACTTACGACAAATGAATAATTTTGGTAGTACTATAACTGAAAATGTTGTAATTCGCTACAAAACTGTGATATTAAATGAATAGTGAACTTATTTAAATACACATTTAGTTTATATAAAATTTCGTTGTGAAGTTTTGTGTCAAAATCTGAGAAAGAGAACGCGAAGTGAAAGGAAGGAAAAGAAAGAGAAAAAGAGAGACGGGAGAGGAGAAAGAGTGAGTGACGAGGTATCCAAACTTCTGTGCCTTGAAAAGCAAAGTGACATTTATGCATGCATACTTTGTTATCATATTTCTACTTTAACGAGCCTCACACAAACATACCAGTGACAGAAAATTAACACTGACACCGATACGTCAATTTCTCAATGCCTTTCAAAACACTTTCAGAGTTGCACGTAACAGGTACGAAAAATTACTTCTGATACTATGTCGATACTATAATCTTGACGTCTGCGCGTAACACTGTCAGTCGAATATAATTACCGTAACTACACACACACACACACACACACACACACACACACACACACACACACACAAGGGTATCTTCCGCCATTCTCACTCTCGCGCTCTCTCTCTCCCTCTCACTCCCCCTCTCTCACTCTCTCTCTCTCTCTCTCTCTCTCTCTCTCTCTCTCTCTCTCTCTCTCTCTCTCTCTGCTAGTTGTCTCCTTGTTCTACAACAGAATGTGCCTCTTGGCTTACTCTACAACATGACGCTACTGGTTAGACTTTAAAGAATTACTCCATGGCCTTCTTGATTTTCCCAATAATGTCTATATCATCAGCATGTCTTAAACTCTGTGCTGATTTGTAAAATATTGTACCTCAGGTTTGCAGTTCAGATTCCATACTGGATTTTGCTAATACAATATTAAATTGGAGACATAAAAGAGCGTCCCTTGGCAAAGCATTCTTTAATGTTTAATGTCCCTGAGATGTTTCGATCAAAACCGATTAAGCTATTTATCTCTGTTTTCGTCATTTTACAAGTCGTATTATTTTAATTATCCTTAGTAGAAATTTCTATAACTTTCATTGCGATATATACCTTGTGTTAATATTTTTTTTTTGTAATTACTGTTAAGTACAACTTGGGTTCCAAATGTAATTTGTATCTCCCCAGTATTTTGCATAGTAAATTAGGAAAAGGTCAACATTTAGTGTATTTAAGTTGTATTAAAAATCGTAATATTTAAATCACTCACATACTTGACTAACACTGAATTTAAAATCTGTTCTTATAGTAATTACTTTGACCTTGAATAAATCCGACGAACGCTTTACGTTGGCAAATAACTATTTAGTCACACACTTGACACAGTGTCGAGATTGTAACACACGTGATGTAACCTGGTATAACAACCGATTGCGATACCAGCTGTAGCCACTGTACGTTCCAGCCATAATATTCATTAAACTCGTGGCTTCGCCGCCCAGACCCCTTCGGTGGACGCCCCGATCCGACGAACGTCGGGGGAGCTATGTACATATTTACAACGGCCTCCGAACGAACCTATCCGAGACAATGTATTCTCGGTAATTTATTTACAATATCTGAATATTTACAGTCACTTATTTTAACATGCAAACTTCAATATTACACAACTTAAACATTATTATATTACATATTTACAGGGTGGAAAGCTTATTACCGAGAATTCATTATTTATAATAGTTCTTTATACACTATGTTTCTTGTGTGAGGAACGCCATCTATAACCCGGTCGGGAGGAACAAGTAAGTGAATATTTTTCGGAGATCTTACCCGGCTAAGCGCGACGTAAAGTTGCCCGTGGTAAAAGGGTCGGACCGTAAATCTAATCCCACGAAATCTATGGTTTGCCCTTGACTTTTGTGGATCGTTATCACGTAACAAAGTTGGAGGGGAAACTGCCGCCTGTACATTTCGATGGGACTATTTGGGAAGATCGGAAATTTAAAAGTTATTCTTGGGATGCCAAAAAGCTCGTCAGAGCCTGTTCTTCGGCATGTGATAAGTCGACGAGTAATTGCGACGATAATTACTTTTGTGCCGTTGACTAAGCCGAGATCAAAATTTAAATTTCGCGTCACCATGCAAACCGATCCTAACTTAAGCCTGAGAATGTGTTCTGGAATTCCTTTCCCTTGAGCCTGATGTAATAGGGACTCATCAACATCTATTCCCGCTCCGTCCTCCTCGGCTACACTGTCGAAACTATATAAATTTTGAATTTCCCCGTCGAGCGCCTGTAATACTATACCGTTAATTTCTTTGACATTATTATTCAGAGTGCATATTACAACCCTTTTTGCACATGCATCAGGCTTCTGTAAAATTTCTTTGGTGAAAACAAAGTCGATCAATTCGCGAAGCTTAGTCATGTAAGATAGCTGTGGTAGTGCCACGAGTTTTTCCAAATTACGCCCTTCGCCGAGCTCGCGTTTTTCGGTGGAGTCGGAACCTATTTTCATTAAAAATTCTTCATAATATCCTTCGCCCGTTAACCTATGGGCCGTTGTAAGCGTGAACGACTTAACTTTTTTCCAGATATATGATCCGCGAACTGACGCACGAACGATATCGGCATTTGTCTTAGCGTTTTCTACTACCTGAGGAATTTGCCTGAAATCTCCCGAGAAAATTATTATTTTACCGCCAAACAACTCACCCTTTTGCATCAGGTCTCTGAGAGACCGGTCCAACATTTCGATTAGTTTTTTATGCGCCATAGCCGCTTCATCGAAAATCAGTAAAGTCGCCTCTCGGATGAGTTCAGCTCTCTGTGTCCCGTTGGTTATCGACCAGAAACCGTCATCGCGTATATCTAGGGATAATCTGAAAAGGCTATGTGCAGTCGTACGTCCGGTGAGATTTTGAGCGGCGATGCCGGAACTGGCTACGCATAAGACGACTTTATTTTGAGACCTCGCAAAAGCTGAAATAATTTTAAGAAGGAGCGTTTTTACCGAACCGCCAGGACCGTCCCAGAAGAGAACTTTTTCATTTTGTTCGCCGCGCACTTAAAGCAACTTAAAGTAATCAAAAACCCTAGATTGATCAGAAGAAAGCCGCGATTCCCATTCCTCGACGAAAGCATTCTGAACTGAGACACTGTATTGACGTTTTTCGCGACCTATTTCCATGGATTCATCTTCAACTACGGGAAGACCGGCCTCTAGAAGCGAAGATCCATGTCGGCGCAGACACGCATCTATGTGAATAAGACCTAACTTATACGCTCTTTCCTCACCTTCGTGAAAATTTTTCAAAAAACCTCGCATAAATTTGCTTTATATTTCTCCCACATTTCCGGCACGGGAGATCCTATCGCCGAGAGCATAACAAAATATTGCCTCCATCTGTCGGCTTTCATGAAGCGTGGAGCCTCTTCAAGAGCGTCAAAGTATTCTTTTTTATCATCCGCGAGTCCCAATTCCCTAGCCGCCTCCTGGAACGTTTTGCAATCAGGGCGTCCGAGAGCGTACAAGTCCTCATGCCCACGGCATGGATACCTGCATAGCAGCATTCACAGATAATACTGCTCACCTCTGGTGGGAGCGACCCAAAAGAGTCTCGCGACACAATTACCCCTCTGTCTTCGCGTTATGAAATGTTTCCCGTCCGAATGCCGAACCGAATCCTTATATCCAGTATGAAAATCGGTCAGACGAAATTCGTTTTTTTGGGCTTCCGGTTGCACAAAGCTTTGGTTTTACAATTTTTCCCCAAGTTACTTCGGACGGGGAATAAAAAAGGTCTCTTGTGTTTTTTCGCTCCGAGGCTTCCTTATATCCGGTATGAAAATCGGTCAGACCAAATTCGTTTTTTCGGGCTTCCGGTTGCACAAAGCTTTTGTTTTATAATTTTTCCCCAAGTTACTTCGGACGGGGAATAAAAAAGGTCTCTTGTGTTTTTTCGCTCCGAGGCTTCCTTCTGGGTTAGAATTTATGTCAGTCAGTGAGTGACCTCTGGGGCTTTATATGTTATAGATTATTCCTATCGGAAGTAAAGAAAAATCTTAGTAGCCTAAGTCGTTTTATTACTTTCCAAGAGAAAAACAAAAGTCTCATTACCGGTTTTCTAATATATTAATTAAAACAAAATATACTTCTATAAAATGCATTTGATGTATGTGTAAGAAAATTAATACACAGAAGATGTTTAATGTAACTTTGTCATAATTGTGACTTACACATAGGACCCTTTTTTACTGTAGACGTTAACTGAAATTGATGTTGAGAGAAAGTTAATTATCCCATACCAATTAAAAATCAGTGTTTTAAGAGACGTGGTACACACTTTATTAGCTTAATCATATAATTGACCTATTGGTCAATCATTAATCATTGACCAATTAACCACTATCTAAATTAATGATTAATATACACGAATTACTCATTTTCTATATGGTTTGTTTATAAATTATAAATTATTTTGTCTTCAGGAATGGAAAAAGGATTTTAATTATTTGATTTGAAAATCTGACTTCTATTGTAGTATTATAAAAATTATATTAATGTGTTTATATTATTTTCTTGCCTTCTTGATAAAATTAAAACTTGATGAGTTCATAGAAAACAAAAACTTTCTTTCAGGCTACAGACATTTCTTACTTAAGTAAATTTAGTTCTATAAGGGCTTTGAAACTAATGTCTCTAAAAGCCTGGAAAGTATTCAACTAGATTTAGTGTATATGCAAAATAAATCTAGAGTGTCTGTAGCTGAATTTTAATTTGTTGAAACAGATTTTTACTTAGGTGATTAATGGAAAATTAATATTGAGATTACAATTCAAGTTACTAAATTGAATTTCTCCATTCATATCGAGTAGCTAGACAGCACTTCTCCGACAAGAGAACGTTGCTGTTTTCTGTACAAAAACGTAAGTTAAACAAAGAAGAATATACCTATGCTACCACACACGTTTTTAATAATATACCTAACACTGACAGTGTCTAGATATTATTTTGTTTTTGAAATCAAATCACAAACCTACAAAGTTTGAATTCACCGATTCTTTTTTACTATACGTAAGACTATGTCGAAATTCCTTAGAAAATGTGTATTCTTTCAGATCAAGTATTTAAGTATAATATGATACTGATCACATTACGGTAACGCATAACTTACAAATCAATCATTCCTTGAACTGCCTGTACCATTTTGAAGCCAATCAAATATTTTTTTGTACAATTTCAAAAAACTCCTTTAGTACTAGATTGGGCGTTCATTAATTTAATCCTAGGCTAGAATGATTTCTAAGCAAATACATCTCTGTAGATAGATCAACACCTTTTGTGTAGGTCTATATTAACATGTACTGCTAACAAAAAATAGCTTTTCTACTTAGCATTATAGTGAGTAATTATTACTGCACAACACAATTATATTAACTATATGATAAAATAGTTTTAAGTCATTACCGTTCTGTAAAAAGAAAACTGTTACATTTCTGTATTATTGTAATAATTTTCTTCTTAAGGTCCTATAAATTTTTTCCCAAAGGGATTGTAAATAGTCGAGATTACAATTTTCTAGTACAAAATTTTTTATCAACACATTTTAACGGATCAGCAGAAACACACAAGCTTCACTGTTGCAAGCAACAGAACTCATAGATCATTGTGACGCTTTGAACATTCAGACATGGCCAAGCCCACAGAAAAAACTGTGAGGAACGCAGGATGAGGATGGTGTTTAGAAACGCTTAGCACTGGATTTATCATAGTGAGTGACGTGCAACCGCATTCCCTTACACTCCCTTTCTTGAAAAGTTGGTACAAATCCTCTACGCTTAATTCATTTAATGTTATGCGACTTTACTGCCAATACTGTTAAATTACTTTTTAATTAGCAAGCGATATTTACTAAGAAGATTATTACGACAAATTAAAAATATTTCTAGTGAATGTTTGCTTAGTATGCGACTTAATTTAACACAAAGTCCGACAAAAAGGCCGATAAAGTTGAAAAATTTAGACAGTTAAAATAACGCTCTCGGTCAGTTTGGACGAAACAACGTTTGTACCTGTTCTTACGCGGCCAATTACGCCCCGCACTTTTAATTACTGACGAAATTCTGTCATTTAGAATCGTTCGTATTCTGAACTTCAATGAGATTTGAAGTAAGAAGAAGTAACCTCTTTCTTCCAATATTCTTGTTACGTTTGGTTAGTCAGGTTATGTTAGGTTAGGTCAGGTCATGTTAGGTTAGGTTTGGTTAGGTTAGGTTAGGTTAGGATAGGTTATGTTAGGTTAGGATAGACTAGGAATTGCTAGAATTATAATGATAATTTCTGTATTACTAAAATAACATAAACATTCAATTGCTCGCAACTGACCGGACCACGTTTCTACATTGATCGCAATAGACCGGGATTTATACTATTGGGCACCAACTGACCACGGTCCAATAATAGACGTTAGATTGTAACAGTAATCTATTATTATTATATCTGAACGCGTTATAGGTCACTGCAAAACCAAATGAATATATAATTTGTAGTTTTTAGGTTACTGACGTGTATCTATACATAGTGTTGTGTTAGTGTTTACTTGATTAACGGAATAAATAATTTACAAATTTAACATTTAAAGAGATATCATACAAATCGCTGAGAATATGTTCTACACTGTCTTTTACAATTAAATTTGTATTACTGCGTCAGAAAATATCTCAGTGTATTAGTATATGCTTGCATATTAAGCGTTCATATTAGAGTAAATGATTTCTTAAATTCTATCATTCTTGTGAATAATTCTAAAATTATTATTGTTTCATTTTTACAAAATACAGACATCGGAATTAATGTCTAACAGTTTCCAGTATTGCTGAAAAAAAAATTGTTATCTGGAATCAGTTAATATTTTTAATCACCTCTTTAATTTTTCTACATTTTCAGAAACTAAACATACCAGCTATTTAATGAAGTATCGTAACCTTCCAAATCTATATGTTTTTAGGATTATGTTTAATAACATTTTGTTTTAATATATATTGCACTTATTTTTGAGAAAATCATTCGTTTGAAATGAACACGAAAAATGTATACATGAAGATGAAATACATGTAAAGTGACATATACCGTTCATCTGTTCTTTAAATTTATCTTTAGTAATTATGATTATACACAGTTTGATATGTAAGATTCTCAGCTTTCTATAAAAACTTCATTTCAAATTTCTTTTTTATGCAAAATTACTAACGCTCAATTAGACGTAATGTAAGAGTACAGAACGAAGAAGTCCCACAATATGGTGGACGGTCCAAAGTTTACAACGTTTCCTTGCTAACGTATGAGAATGCCTATTAAAAGTTCGAACCCTTTAGTTCACCATTATGCCCTAGTGAATTTAGTTTAAAATTTTCTAATGTTTATCTCGATGCAATATGACTGTCTATAAATAACAGATATCGACTTGAAATTTAATTAGCAAACGTGATTTTTGAATAAATTTGATTTAAATGAATTAATTTTCATTAATAATGTCATAACTTAATAGAGGTGGGTAGGCATAGTAATTTAATATGCTAAATGACAAATACGGTTTACCGTTTACGATAAATAGAGATTATTAACGCTTGTAAACGTATGAACAGTGTGCAGTGTGCTCTTATTTTGAATGTTATACGGTCGTAGATCCCAATAGTTCTCGTGTCTTTTTGGAGTCGTTACAGTACTGGTGTACGTCTTGACCATCAAAATACAATCATTACTAAAATCCACCTTAATTTTAATTTTAAGTATTAGTGTTAGCCAACTGAAATACCATCATCATGTAGTCTAACTATTCTTGCATGATGTTAATGTTACTTCATCTCAATTTTCTTTATTTTTGACGCGTAGTATAATAATTATAACTATAACACGTTCGTAATAGTACGATGCATGTCTGTTTATTCATAGTGTTAAAAAATGTTTGAGTTTTATGATATTTGTTTTCAGAAAATTAGGTGCAGCTAATTCACGTTTAGGCACCCGAATCACTCCGCGTTTAGTTATTTTTGTTTCTCTAACTACATTTACTTTTAATAGATTTGTTAAGGAACAAGAATTGGGGATTGTAGTTGACTACTTATGTATTAGCAGTCTAAAAATAATTTGAATATACCTTCTCTCATTATTCTTTTGTATGTTTTATTATTAATAACAAATAACACATATTTTTACAAAAACAAATTATATTTTTTAATTTATTTACAATGTTTGAATAGTCTCAACTATCATCATCATAATATATACAAATGACAGTTGAGACTATTGAAACATTGTAAATATAAGAAAAAATATAACATATTCTTGAAAAAACAAATGCGATTGATAATAATAAACAGTAATTTTGTATTAATATTTACTACTAGATTTAAAATATATAATTATTATCGTAATAATATTTCAACATAAAATTTACATTCGTAAACAATATTAACCACTGCAGTTTTTAATTATGAAAAATATTTAACTTTTTATCTAACTTTTACGGCACTACAGCTTGTAAGAAAGGCTTTTTTAGTTTACTTACATTGAAAGTATTTGAGAGACTTAGATTGAAATGCATTAATTATAGGGACGTTGAAATGCATTATAACTCGAACGTTATGCACAATGACAAGAAGTTAAGATTCTTTTTTCTTGTATTATCTTGTCTTTTCTGCGGCATGAAGTATATATTTTTTTTTATGTTATGATAGTTGATTGGAAACAAGTAAGTTTTAATTTCTTTTCAGGTCCTCATTCTCCAATGTACTGCTTCCATATACTGTAATGTCATCGATTTTACGTCTAGGGATTGTTATTTGAGAATTAGAAATTATATAAAGGTTTTGTAAAATATATAAAAACACTTGGTAAGTTTCACAAATTTTTTTAATTAACTCACTTTTTAATTAACTAGAGTTAATTAAAAAAATTTGTGAAACTTACCAAGTGTTTTTATATATTTTACAAAACCTTTGTATTAATATGTTTCACCAAGTGCCCAACGAGTCATCAATCAATATCGTAGAAATTATATACTATGTCTAATACACCATTATTTATTTTAAACAAAGTCAAATGTCAGACCTAAAAATTAACAATATTGTATAACGTAACAAAAATATATAACATAATAGTAAAGTCATACTTCCTGTCGATGTCACCGGATCTAGTGATCATCAGATTGTGTAATTAATTTCTTGTTTAAATGAAATTGTGTTCTCAGAGTAACAAAGTAGCTGCTTATGTGTCAGTATTAATCTCCTGCACCAAACGTAGTATCCTAAGTTATTTTAGTAGTTAGTAGCATGTTCCACTATCTTAATATAATGCTTTAAACTGTATTTATTCAGTTGTTGCAATAGTATTCTAAATCTGAATTTTATAAAAAGGCAACATTAAACATTAATAACTAACATTCACAAGAATAATAGAATTTAAGAAAACATTTTCCCTAATAGGAATGCTTAATATGCAAGCATATATTAATACATTGAAAACTTGTCTGTCACAGTAATAAAAATGTGTTTGCAGTAGTCAGTGTATGACGTATTCTCACCGATTTGTATGACCACTCTTTAAATGTTACATTTGTAACTTGTTTATTGCGGTAATTAACATTACGAAACCAAAAACGTTTTTATTGATATTGAAACACATCACCTATATTTCTTAATCAGAATCTCTTTTGGTCGTCTGGCTGGTAATATTGAGTGTGAGTATGATAGTTAAATAATTGGAGTATTATCATTTATTGTTGAAGAGAAGGAAATACAGATAGTTGAAGGGAGAGGGGGAGTGTACTTGTGTACTTACGTGTGCAACTAAAGTAACTGTATAAAATGCCTCCTGTGTTACAGTAAGGTAATTATTTATATTGTACATATAAAAATTTACACAGATTCTTTGTCTTTATTGCAGAGATATTTACAGGCACTATTACCGACTTAAGGATAATTAAGGTAATGGCGTTTAAATTATTTATCACAATGTCTTTCTTTGCACTTAGGTCGGAATCAATTGTCACCTTTGCTGTCCGTTATGTATTCTGTATACTGAATGACCTGTGCGATAACCCTTTAACACTCAATACTGAACCTGGGAAGTGATATCAAATAATAATGCAGTATTTTTTTAATTCAATTAGTGTTATTAACATTTTTTCTAACAGTAATCCTTTGAATAACAATTATGTATCGTCTGATATTCTCTTCTTTTTTTAATATGGCTTTGGGGCACGACAACTAAGCCTTTAGCTCAACGACCTCTTCCAGGAGTGTTGCTTGAAGGATGTTTTCCTTCGCACATTCATTTTAGTTCACTCAACGACAGTAGAAACTTGTACACATTAAGAAAAAGAAACGACATTTTCAAAACCTGTACAGTAATCTTGCTGCTTTTGGGAGGACAGATTTCTGTCTATCGCTAACTGTTCGTTTCCGAAATCTTCTTCCAAATTACCTTTTACTCTGTGTCCCTGCTTCGGTTACGCAAGAGGACTACAGTCTTCGATGATGTGTTTCACTGTAAGAGCTCCGCCAAAAGTGCAGGCGGGTCTTGCTTGTCCTTGTAGGAGGTACGAAGACGTCAAGTTCGTGTGCTCAATGCGCAGTCTCGTAATGCAAACTTGTTCACGACGACTGCGAACACCTGCTACTTGCCGCTTACGGGCGCTCTGCTTCACGGCAGTCAGTTTGCTCTGCTGTGTGTTTCACTTCTGCTTCCACACATTAATTATGGTGCTTGTGGCAGCTAGTTTCGCGTCATCAGGTCGTATATCAATCGCATTGACAGCCCACGGCCAGCTTCTTCGTTACCTTTAATATCTACATGACCCGGACACCAAACAAAAGTAAAAGATGAACCAAGATCTTCTATTGCATGCCATAGCGCCATTATCTGCTGTAATACCGGATCCACTGTGTTCGGATTATTCAGAGAAGTTAGAAAACTCAGTGAATCTGTACAGATAGCAAATTTTGTGTCACCTCGCTGTTCACAGAAACGAAGAGCCTGCCACTCGTACAGTTCGGCAGGTAAAACGCTTGCCGCTTTGGGGAGCCTCCAGGTCTGGGATGCGGCCTCGGTGGCCAGTGGCGGATTATCCATATCGCTAGGGTATGCTCTAGCACCGGACACCAGGGCCTCATATGTCACAGCGGGCACCATCCAGGCCTAAATCACAAAAACGTTTTGAAGATAATAAGTGTGAAAATAAACTTTGTGTCACAAGTAAAACTGCAAGTAAGGGATTTTTTTAATCTTTCGAATGAAGATGATAGGTTTCATGATAAAACAGGTTGTTCGTTGAAAGTATTAAACTGGATTATGGATTGTAAAATGATTGATGTATTTCGGAATATAGGCCTATACTTTGCTTATCGTCTACTTTGACAATTACAATGGCTAAGTGAAATCTGAAACATCATTTTCTGTATTAATACTCATTACAGATATGCTGAGTTGAATGATGGGAGATTAGAGATTATCTTTAGCAAGGTTTAACATTAAAAACGAGATACTTGATGGCTTGATTTAGAAGAAATTAAACAAGACTACGTTAAGGAAAATTAAAAAAACAATGGATCGATTAGTATTTTCAATTACTATTATTCTCATTGTAGTCACTATTTAGCTATATAATTGATGTAATTTGAAAGTTTAATAAAATCGTTGTCATCTTTAAAAATCTGTATGCCATTTACATAGGATAAATGGTTGAATTTTGAATCGGGGGGAGGGGCACCAGACTGATGACAGCATAGGGCACCACGCGCTTCTAATCCGCCCCTGTCGATAGAAAACACACTGCCCACTCCACTCTCCGTCATCGACCCATCAGTGTACACAATGATGTGTTCTTCGACGTATTCTTCAAGAACTGATAGAAACAGGAGTTTCAGTTCATTTGGGTGGCACGATTTATTGTTTCTACTGGCGACATAGCCGGCAATTTGGTTTGCGAAGCAGCCAGGAGGGCACTTTGCACTAAGAGTATTCTTGAACCTTTGGAGCCTTGATGTTGTAGCGCTGGGCTATTTCGAGCGCACGAATGCCGTCTGGTCTGGTGAACGTCGACGGTGGTTGTATGTCCTAGCAAGTCTGTTGTTCGCCAGCAACACGTGGTTTGTGTGACTCGGTAGTGCTAATATTTTTGCCACATATCTCAGCAACACCAATTGTCGTCGCAAATCTAAGGACGTCATTCCTGGTTCACAATATAAGCTTTGTGCAGGGCTAGTACGGAACGCTCCTGGTGCGTAGCGCACCCCTGCGTTATGTACAGGATCCAGCTTTTTCAAGCACGACCTACTGGCTAAAGAGTACATCACCCATCCGTAACCCATTTCGGATAACACCAGCGCGGCACACAGACGCAATAAAATTTCTCTATCCGCTCCCCAGGTCATATGGGAGATGCACCTGATTGCGTTCAACGGGGATTTGCACTTCGCAGCCGGATCGTTCTCGTGTGCATTCCAAGTCAATTTTCTTACGAAGGTTAGGCCCAGAAATTTGATGACGATCCTACAGAGTAGCCGGATACCGTTTATGGTTAACGTCTGGTCCGGGTGCCTTCCTCGATTTTGGCAGAAGTGGACACAGGTCGTCTTTTTTACCTAGAAAGGAAAGCCTACTTTTTATCATTTTCTGCCAACGCAACGTGTCTATAGCGCCTTGTACTTTACCCCTGAATATCGCCGTTGAGTTGGCACTAGAACAGCACAAGATGATCGACATACAAGCAGTTCCCATCTGATGTTTCTATACTCACAAAGTTCCCATTGATGGCGATGGTAAAAAGCGTACTCCATGGCGATGGAGACCTCTGGGGTACTCCATGTTCCAGCTTGTGCATGTTCCAGCCCGAACATGGAAAGTCCTGCCACTGTTAAATTTGGGCAGATTGCCACTGAATCGCTAATCATGTAGTTATTGCATGATGTTATAGTGTTGCACGAAGAACACTGCAACCATGTGTTTGTTTGCGATGAAACTGTTCTGAGCTGCGTTTTCCAGATAAACCAGTTGATCAGTAGTAGAGTGGTGTCTACGGTAGCCACACTGGTGTGCGGTTAGAAGGCCGTATTTTTCCAGACACCAGGTGAGCCGGCTGTGTACCATCCCCTCCAATAACTTTCCTAGACAGCAAATCAACGATACTAGACAATAGATTTCCGCTTTCAGGGGATCCTTTCCGGCCTTCAGAAGCGGCCTGATGATCGCCTCCTTCCATGGTTTTGGATACTCCCCTTGCGTCCATATGGCATTATAGAGTGCCAGTAATGTAGCTATAGCTACATCCGGCAGTTGACGTATGATGCTGTAAGGAATATCTTCCGGTACCGCCGCAGTGTCGCCGACAGCGCGGACAGAGGACTGTAATTCCCTCATCGTGAAAGGCACGTTATAGCTCCTGTACCCTTCGCATTCGAAGTCAAGGTCGTATTCGACTTCGACTTTCCTTAGAAGGTAATTGAGAGGATAAAATTCAGTACTACTAACCTCAGCGTATCTCGCAGCCAGATTGTCAGCAATTTCATCGGTGTTGCAAACCAATTCACCATCGTGCTCTATGCAGGTGATTGGCTTAAACACTGATGTGCCAGCGATCGCTCTGATCTTCTTCCTTACTTCTGTCACTTCTGAGGTCGACCGTGTTATGGTAGGGACGTAGGTTGCCTAGATCGATTGTTTTGCAACGAATATTGTTCTGCGAGCAGCAGCTCGAAGTCGCTTAAAAGCAATGCGAGGTGGATTATCGTCGGTCGGCGCTGGTTTGTACCTGTTTAGGGCTCGTCGCTTCTCTCTTATTACGTCTTTCACAGCGTTGTTCCCCACGGTACCGGCATCCTGGATGAACGACCACCGATCCGTGGGATATGCTCCGAAGCAGCTGAGGTGATAGCAGCTGTGAAACTGTGTATACTATTTCCGTCCTTAGTTCAATCCTGATGTAAAGAAACCCACGTGACAAATCTGAAACGCTATTGGTCAGGGGCCCTGACACTGTTCACACAGTAATGTATTACGCGCATGTGTAGAATATCTGTATAGTCATGTACAGTTATCTTGCCACTTAAATCGGGGCACGTCGTTTTAAGACTTCCTCCTTATCATTGTATTCTGAGTCGTATTGAATTAATACGGAGCCAGTTGCCCGTAACAACACAAAAATTGCTACTTGATATAAAACAATTTATTGAAACAACGGAGGACAAGTGGAGTCATTTTATGCAGCATATAGTCAAGGAAATGTTAAGCTATGACAACTTACCCACATTACCGACGTCGTTGTGGTCAATGAAGAATCTTATCAATAACGCTAACTCAAGTGATGATGCCAGTTCAGACACAGATATGGAATGCACTGAATTACTCTATCACAGCAACTGATAGTATTAAGTACACTGGTAATTATCACAGCTTTTATTTTCGTTTTAAATAAACTTTATTTTTTGTTTGTCGCGATATTTAAACGGTCAATAAAAAACCCATTAACTGGTGTTACAAAATATTTCACTGTCGGTCAGACACTATCACAAAAATGTTACTTTGGTCAGGTCAAATTTCTACAATTTACGTACGTTTATTGAGTATCAATATTATATGTACCCTGTCCTGTATTATATGTCTTTCAGTCAGTGAGACCAGCCTTTAATTCAAGTAGTAAATAGCGTTTCAGATGTGCCACGCTTGTTTGTTTACATCAGGATTAAGCTAAGAACTGGAACAGTATACGTCATCTTCTATATTTCCAAAGACGCTGGTAGGAGTGCAAGCGTTCTGGGAGCCTGTCCAATCAGCACGGTTCACGCACCATCTTTTCGGCGCGCGTATAACGTTCTTTGGCGTTCGCGTTGTTATCACCACAGGGATGTGGTCGCTTCCGTGGAGATCCGGGAGCACTCTCAGCGACAGACGCAGAGCAAGACCCGGCCTACAGATCTAAAGATCGATAGCCGAGAACGAACCACTTCCGACGTTGAAATGTGTGATCTCGCCTGTGTTTTAAAAGACTAGCGCGTTGTTTAGCAATAGATCCTCAGTTCTTAATCCAGCACTGTTCGTCCTAATACAACCCCAAGTGGGACTGTGGGCGTTGAAGTCCACAAGGAGTAATGGAGACGGTAGCTGCTCGGCCAGATCCTGTAGAAGAAATGTGTGTGTCGACAATACAATCAATTTAATAATAATAAATCTAAATCCAGCTAAAAAATAATATTTGAAAATACTCACAATATTTTTACTACATTTTCTAATTGAACTTACTGAATGGGAAAATGAAAAAATAGAAAACATTCTTATATACGCGTTAAAATATAATTCAAATTTCTGAGCGTTTCACGGTGGGCGTCATAATTATTGAAATTAAGATCCGAGCTATTACGCCGCGATCTACTATAATTAACACTCTGACGGATGTTGTTAGCAGACGTTTCGGCATCACCTCTGGAGGCCATCTTCAGTGACAACGGTTTTAAAGTTTGCGTGCTCTAATGAGGTTGAGAGCAGTGACAGATGTAGCGTAGCTTACTGGACAGGTCACACCCGAACAGTCAGACGAAGTACCTATGTAAAGACCGATCATGTGTACATAATAGCATTATCCCTCCTTCCTATCATATCACTTTATCCCTTGTGTTCTTGTTTAACAGTAGGAAGTGGCTTAAGATTTTAAGCGGGTCCACTGATCACAATGGGTAAATACTTTAAATACTAAGAACTATTCAGCAGCAGGATAACAGTTGCAAAACCACCGAATTCCATCTCTGCTGGTAAATGTAACCGCCCTCAACCGGGGGACCTCGGCTAAGATAACCTCTACAGAAATGTCGCTGATCCTACAGGTTTGGGTTTAGAACAGTTCAGTAACCTGCTCAAGTCAAACCAGAAAAAAAACTTACTGAATTCGTATCAGCCTCGGAACTAAAAATTGAATCTTTGCACTAGAATATTAAAAACTAGGATTAGATGGTCCCAACGCTTGGAACGCATGCCAAATAGCCGATTAGACTATTAGTGGCAGACTTGAAATATGAACTAAGGGATGGACTAAGGAATTTTGGTAGATCGAGGAAAAGTTGGGTTTCGGAACAGAGCAACTAGCGCCTAATCCGTGGAATGAAGAAGACGGTTACCTACGAAGAAGGTAAATCTTTACGATTTTACTTATAAAAACTTAGTGTTCCGAGTCGTCAAACAATAGTGATACGGTTACCTAATTATAAAACATTTCTGTCTGTTAATTAGTTTTAATATAATTATCAAATTAATTTTGAACTTTTTATTTCAAATACTAAAAAGTATTTTAAGTTATATTTACTTTACTTTCTTCTTTACTTTTTACTTTATATTAACTTTACTTTCTTCTATTCCTGTGCAAAGTTTGTAAACCACAAAGTGCGTATCCTAAATGTAATTGACAATGTTGTGCGCTGACATTAAACAATGCATAACGAACAGCCAAACTCACCCCTGCCCTATTGGTTAAGCGATATATTTATAAGTAATGCAGGGAAGAAAATATTTTTCATTTTCAAAAGTTGAAGGCAAATTATGTTACAATTTGTGTAATATACAGTATCTTATAAATTACAAATAGCAATTTGTACTCTACTTGCAAGAGCTTATATACTCTAATATAAGCGCAGGCAAACAATTGCAGAGAAAACAATTCTAGGAACAATACTACAGAGAAAACACAGACGCAGAGCAGGAAATGAAACCTTTCTAATGCACGAGCGTCGAGGGTGCACAGCTCAGAGGCGTGATTTCAGCCTCACGCCAATTTGGGAACACAGGCAGCAAAAATATTTGCAACATGTGGAATTGGAGATACAGAAAGGATTTCGTGAAGGATATTTTGATGTTCTCTTAATATTATAAAAATAATTATGCAATAATAAAACCAATTATTTAAAATAGTAATTTAATAATAAAATATTATTGTAGTACTGTATTTTATTATTGCCATAGTCGATGAACGTGAAACACGTCTTTAGGTTTGTGAAAACTCTGTATGGCAGATATTTAACGGAGAAGGTAAGTGTCTGAAATGATTGAATGGAACAAAACTATAAAAGTAATGTGAAACATTTGGTAAATGAAGGTTTATTTTCAAAGAAACTGTTTGCGATGTAATTGTGACTGGTATAATACTTACAAAAATCCCCTACTTATTCTTAGTAAATGATATGAAATTTACGTTATTGTTGATACTGAGCTAAAATTACTTAAGGAACAGTCAAATATTAATTCCAAAATAATCCATACTTATACAAGAAAATCTAAAGTAACGCAAGATATTCTTTCCCGTCTGAGCGTTCTTCATGACAGTTTGCAAGGCAATTGTGCAGCTGGTTATAAGAATTATTTTTAACCGTTGCTTTATATCAAGCATATCAAGCTCAATCCGGTGACCTAATAAATTAAGGTGACTGCATAAGTTTCAAATGTAGAATATGGAAGCACACGATTGATGTAAATGATAATATACACGTTATTTTAAGGAATCTATAATTTATTGAATTATTAATAATTATTCATTTATAAATTTATCTAACGTTTATGAAGCTCAGTTACTATTGTGCTACAATTTTTATTTACTTATAATAAAGTTGTATAAGTAATTACTCGTACGACTTTAGAGGAAATAGTTGAATTAAAAACCAAATGAGAGAAGGCATAAGCAAGGCTAGGAAAAATTACATGCTAAACTGAGCCTAATCATGCATATGCTGTAAAAATTGCTTATTTAGAGAACATAATATACTTAGGTATGGGAAATTATAAAATTTCCAAATGCAATATTTTTTAAAACTTATTTTTGTTTAAGAAAGTGACAAAATTGAATCATTTAGTAAACTGAGAAATGTACATACAAACACACGCACGTACAAACACAAAGTCAACAGATTCACACAAAATCAAACACATTTGTTTTCAACGAAACGATTTTACATTTACTAGTTTACACTTACTTTTTTACCTTTTCTCCAGATAACGGAGTAATTTTCAGTTTTTTTGTAATCTGTCTTTGATTTTAGGGAACAATATTTTAGTTACTGTTCCTTTAGTTGTTACCTTCAATTCGTTTTCCGACTTATGTGTAGTTCTTTGGTTAATTCTTGAATTACTGCGCTGTTGGGTATTTTGTCAAAAGACATTGCCAATTCATTATTCCGTGTTGCTGCTTTTGCTAGTCGGCCTGCCAGTTCGTTACCGTCCTAAACTCCTACATGAGCCTTCATCCATTTACAGTTTATTCTTTAGTTATCGTTTTTCCACGTTCTTGTGGCTTTCCTTATTTCTTCTATAAGGTAGTTATGGCGCTCGGATTATTATTCTCTTATTATCGGATTATTCTATTGTTATTTTGCTGTACGTACATATTGCCGCTTCCTTAGATTTCCTTCATTTATATGTTTTAATTCTCCGTGAATCTCTTCTAATGGATTCAGTGTTGCAAGTTGTTCAGCTTGGTTATTTGAGAATTTGTTATCGAATTTGAGCATTGGTTTTCATATTAAATCGTTTTCAATGAATATGGCAACACCTGTACCTACTCCGTATTCATTTTTATTGCCATCAGTAAAAATTTGAAGTTTATCATCGTCGTCCTCTTTGATATTTTTTATTATGTTTATATTGGCCTTATCAGGCCAATTCTTGGGCACTATTTTATAATCGATCTGTATCCACTTTCCTTATTGTTTTGTTATTTGGTGCAGTTATACTATTTCCTCTGCATTTAATATGATGGGTGTCAAACCAGTGAGTGCATAGTGCTTCGGTTGACGTTTTGCGGAAAGGTTTTGCAATTTTAATGTTTTTATTGTGATGGCTTTGTATTTCAAAGCGTTGATCCATACGGGAGCTCCATGACTTTTGTTTCTCTTCGTTGAAGCATATCTGTTATCATGGCCCATGATGCTACTTTAGATAGGTCTATATTAATGTCTGTAAAATGTTCAGATTCGCTGCTGGTTTCACAACTTACTGTCAAAATAAGGGCATCGGCAAATTCTGTTGCTTTCGTTCTGTTGTTAAAACTTGGATTTAATAGGGAATTTTATTGGATATTCCAAAACTTTGGTCCTCAGCATGACCCCTGTGGGCGTACTATATCTGTGTGTGTATTTTTTGCATATTGAATGTTAACTGGTGTTTCCTGAATTCTAAAGGTTAAGTTGTCACACCCAATGAAGTGTGCATGAGTTATATTTCTTGCGTGTAGCCCTGCTGCCAAGTGCATTAATAATAAATTCGTCAATTTAATTTGTTTAGAGTGTGTAAGTAATGTTTCACTTTTCAGCTTTCAAACACATATCTGAACTTTATATATCACAACGGGCTCTGCTGATGTACAGTGTGTCTTCAGCACAGTAAGTTGGGAACGCTCAATTAAGGAAACACGTGTGAATTAGTTTCCTGTTTTCCAATGCGCGCGCCGAGTGTGTGTGTACACGATCGCTGTTCCTTTGTGAGCTCATTTGTAGATTGTCGTCTTTGTCTTCGTTTGTCTACTCACCACCTACACACGTAACGAGACAAACGTATAACAACCTATGTTATTTCTTATAGTTTCCATATTGCACCACTGAAAAGTGCATGTTTGTCTGCACGTATATTAGGTCTCATTAGTGTACACCTATACATTATCTGCACACGTGGCTACGTTTGTCTCAGGTAATATTTAATCAATGTCACTGGTAGTTATGCAAGTATATTCAAGGTCTCCCAAGGAATGTATCTAACGTACAGATGTGCTGGAAAAGTTACTGTAGCCTTTGCGACGAACTCATCTTACCAATCTTAACAAATTAGTATACACATTGTTCCTTCTGAAATAAAATGTATAGGCTATGTAGGTATGTATGAAAGTATCTATATACGAAATGTAAAAGTCAATGTTAGAAAACAACAACAACATTAGTAGGCCTACTTAACAAGTAATAATAATAATAATTATTATTATCATTATTATTATTTTTTTAGCAATAGTAATAGTAATAGTTGTAGTAATAAAAACAACAATAAGGACTTATTGTAGGTGAGTCAACTACAATGTAGGTGAAAATAAAACACGCAGTCGAGGAACACTCCTGGTAGTTGGGCTAAATGCCTTAGTTGCCGAGCCCCGAAACAAAAAACACATTAAAAAAATAAAGACTTATAAAAATATAAATTAACAGCAAAGTCAATCCACCAGCAGTAGCCGGTAGGTTTTCTTCTGTAGCTAAACAGTTTCATGGAGAATGAAAAACTCCCATTGTGTTGCGAAAGTTTTGAGACAGTGCGCGCTTTCTATAATGACTGAGGGATCATAATTACTGTGAAGTATACTGACGAAAGTGGCATAAAACTAGTGATGCACAGAAAATCACGGAGAGGTGAAACGTATAAATAATATGACAGAAAATAAGAAAATAAGCATTTAAATAGTTACGCAAGAAAACTCAAACAGGGTATGTCACGTGCAGATTTAGGATACCGGTATACTCATATACTAAATACTTATATTAGTAGTCCTAAATTAGAATGCATTTCATACTTATTTCCTAAAGAAAAAAAAAGGATAATAATTTGAATAAACAATTTGTTTTTAAATTGTTCGTCATAAAAAGAAATCCATTGGACACGTTATTCACTACGAATAGCATATTTTATTAGCAATCGTAGTGTTAATCGAAATGATAATGTTTGAAGTAATTTGTATTTTTTAAGTAGATAAATTCTTCTCTGAACGGTAAACCTTGATGTATGGTGAAATGTTTTATACACCAAAAACCGATTTACTTACGTATAAAAATTCATAATTCTTTTTAACCCCAGAGGATTACATTTTTTATCTTATCCAGTGAAATGACGAAAAGCTAATACAATAATTTGCAAGATCTAACCGGGAAACCTCTTAATTAACCCCTTGTTCACTGTGCGGTTTGTGAGTGTGGGGGATTAATTAAACCGTACTTCCGTAGTTCGCCTGTGTGAGTAGATTTTGTATTGAAACAATGACCAATACGCTGATCACGTTTTGTCTTCATGCTTAAGCAATGAGATCACAATTCTGGGTAGAGATAATTATCAAACACGTTCGACTGACCCAGTATTTGGTATTTTATAGTTGTCTTGATTGTTCATCTCTTCTTTCACAGCACTATCACTTTACTAAAAATGAACTTTATCTTGTGAAAAACTTACTTTTTCGTCGGACGCGTTTCGGCTTAAGTATCCGCCTTCTTCAGCTTTTTGGTCAGACTGCCATCATTTCGTAACGGTTTTTGTGTGGAAGGTGTAGTGGGGGTGGTGTGAGAACACTCCCCTTCCTCCACACACCACCCCCACTACACCTTCCACACAAAAACCGTTACGAAATGATGGCAGTCTGACCAAAAAGCTGAAGAAGGCGGATACTTAAGCCGAAACGCGTCCGACGAAAAAGTAAGTTTTTCACAAGATAAAGTTCATTTTTAGTAAAGTGGTATTTTATATTAAGTATTAAAGACGTAAATACAATAGGTGAGCCCTCATTTAAAAATATCACGAGTATTTAATTACTAATAAACACCATTCTAATCTGATAAATAAACGTGTGATTGTACCAAAAATTATTTTTGCGAAAACTAGTTAAAATTTTGCGAAAAGCCTGAAGCTTCCTCCGTATCATCACCAAGTGGAAACAAACAACGCTTATCAAGGACCTATCCCACTGAAGGCTACCAAGTACAAGGATCTACAAGACTTGAAACGGTTTTACAGACAGGATGCTGTTAGTACTTTATGTCCTCCTTAATGGCAGTTTATATGAGGATAAATAGGAACAGGATAGTGATTACTAACGGCAAGAATAAGTAATAAGTAATTAATCATTCTTAAAACTATCTAAAAGTTTTGTACTTAAGATTATAGTTAAATAATTAACAAAATTTTCGCCAACTAAATATAGTAATAAGAATTATATTTTCAAATAACTAAGAACTAATAAAATAGCTAACCTTTGGCTATTGTTGTCAGATTCGTGAAAAAACTTTGGACCAAAATATGATTACCTAAATTGTGAAACACGAATAAACTTTTTGAACAGTTTAGAAAGAAAACAGTGTTTACTAAGTCACTGCTGTGTTATTTTAAAAAAGTATATTCTATTTATTTGAAAAATAAATTACAACTCATATATTCTGATTTGGTACTCATAAATTCTTTATTATCCTAGAGCTCAAAGAACAAAGGCTCAGAGTCCAATCAATGTTTTTAAAATTTATTTTTATTTAACCCATAGACGTAAATGAAAAATATATTTTAATTTTAAGGAAATACACACATTATCCAAAAAAATACTCTCAAGTGTATTCAGTTTGTTTAAAAATGCTTACGTGAAAAATTAGAGACTTGTGACTCTGATCGCTTTTTCTGTGTACTCTTCAAATTGTTTATTGCGTCTACGAGATCTAAGTTTTAGAAGCTTGAATTAAAGAAGGTACATTTCTGTACAAAATTCATCTTTAGGCCTACATAGACTGTATGGAGATATCTCATAACTATCTTCTTTTTTGTTTGTCACGCCTCAAACATGTTACGCTTTTGCTAAACTAAAATTATAAATTTTTATAAGAAAACAATGTCACATACCTGTGTATGAAACCACATGAAATTTATTTTCGTTGAATTAGATGAGTTTATTATTATACTTTTCTTAACATTAGGTTAAAATTATGTTTCTTTAATTAAAGATTTAAAAAATTAAATTTAACAAATTTTGAAAAATTAAACTTAAATGAATTTAATTTTAAGCGTCTTCTATTTGTTTTTTATTAGGTATTTTAATCAAAAAAGCATGGAGTTTGTACTATTTTAAATTATTTTAATTAAAATAAACGATTTTCATCATCAGCATCTTCACAACACAGGATAGGAAAGGTGCTGCCTGTTCCTGCTTCAAAGATCCTACAGCCATCTCTTCCCCGGTCTACCCATACAGCTGTGTCCTATAGGTTTGTACTTCCAGATATGCTTGTCCAGTCTGGAATCTGACATTTTTTCAAGGTTGTTTGTAATCTTTTAATTTTTTGTATATGTTAAAAACATGTAACTCTTCTCTTATGGCTTCATTCTTTATATGGTTAAGTTTACAACACCTTTTAACTCCTCTTAAGAACGCCATTCCCATAAATTTATAAAGCTTTAATTTTGTATTTCCACGTAGCCTACCTTGCTTCCAACAATATGGTTGATTGTCCCACAGATCATCTCGAGCTTACCTAACTTAACATCAATATCATAATTCCTATCATAGATAATATCGTTTCCAAAATAATTAGAATATCTCACCCTGTTCTATAATTCGATCGTTATTCATTATCTTTGTTCATATTAGCCTAGTTCCTTGCCTCGAAATGCCGTTACCACCGTTTTTATAGTGGAGATTTTCATGTTGTATTGTTTGCAACAATAAAAACAGATGTTTTTTGATGAAGATAAAAACAGATTTTTGCAAACCAGATTCTGCATTTTGAAGTACAAGCAAGTTGTCAGCAAGTTGTCCCGTGATATACCAAGCTTTACTAGATGTTTCCATTTCCTTACCACATCATCAAAGTTAAAAAGAGTAGATGATATACTGCACTCTTGTATAACACCTAGATTGACAGATATTTGTTGAGATATTCTACAATATTATTTTGAACAGCTATTCTTGTCCCGTCATATGAGCCTTGTATAGGTCAATAAAATTAGTGAAATAATACAATATTTTAGTAATTGAATATTTATGGGAGACAAATAATTTTCTGCTGTAACCTGGCCCTCAAAAACTATCTAAATAGCTAAATTCCTGTTTAATAATAAAATACAAATAACTTGACTATTGTTTAGTACGTACAGTTGGGTAGTCGACTTGGTAACAACATGTACTTTTAGACATGGACCACGATCGTATAATAACAGGAAATAATGAATTATAATTATAATATATTATATTACAATATAATGAATTAGGTTGTATTAACAGCCACGTTAAACAATTACAGTAGTGTTAAAATATCTCATCTAAATATACACTTATCAAAACTACAGTATACACAAAAAACAATAAAAGTCACCGTATTAAATGAAATGATAATAAACAGCAAAAAACAATTAAAGTCCAAATACTTTTCAATCATCATCATCAACTGTGGCTCTACAACCCTTGGTGGGTCTTGACCTGCTCCAAGAGTCGATTGCATTCCTCACAATTGCATACCCTGTTTTTCCAGTTTCTTATGTTCAGCTTTCAGAGGTCCTCCTCTATTTGGTCTTTGAATCTACTTCGGGGTCTTCCCCTTTTTCTACTAAGCTTACCCATTGGCTTCTGGTAGAAAATATGCTTCGTATGCTGTCCTTTTACCATTCTCTCTACGTGCCGAATACGTTTACTAACCTATAATCAACGAACAGCCATTTGAGTGAAATCTACTCTAACACATTGTATATTTCGTGGAAAATCTCAAATAGATAACTACAGCGTTCCGATATTAATCTTATATAGCTAGGCAAGATCACGTGTGGCGTTTCATGTTACCGAGGAAAGTCCTAAATGTTCTACGTTATGTGCGTGGTGCTGTGGTGTGTTCTCGGGTATGTGCTGCCCCCAGAGAAATTCTGTGCGGTTGCCGACCAGCCTTACGTGACAAGTGTAACACGCTATACATGGTAGGCTATTTATGTCGCCATCGGCGTAACATGGTATAAATACCACTGTTCACCCGTATGATGCCATTTGTATGTGAGAATTTAACCTTTAGGTCTTTATCAAAGAATGTATGTGTCAAGTAACCGGAATCACACGTGCGTCCGATTATGAAGGTGAGTACATGAGAAACATTCAACTTATACTGCACATCCTCGTGACCTCTGATAACTGCGGACGTAAAGATAAAATTGCCTATCTTAGATGTTTTTGGTGTTCACTGTATGAATCAACAGTGCATTTTAGTGAACCCTTCATTACGCATGTTGTATATTAAACCTTTGCAACGTTTGAAGACTTTACGACTAATTAAATTAGTTTTATACATCATTTCCCAGGTAGAAATTATTAAAACTTTTCAAACAGGTAACAGCGCTGGGATAAAACAAAACAATTAATTTTTTGCAAACGCTAATTAGAAAAGGTAATAAAATTTATAAATTTATGGTTTGAAATGAGAATTTTCCGATAATGTTATTTTTAAAAATTTACATACATGGTAATTTTACATGCTTTAATCCCTCATTCAAACCATTGAGCCGGAAATCAAAGCTATTGTTATCAGTTATAATTAATTTTTTATGGCGAATCAGTGTAGTTGACATGTATTCTAACATAATTAAACAAAATTGTTAACTAAATTAAATAGGGCCACATCGTCATTTCATGTATGTGTGTAGTTCAACGGTTTTTCAAATTATGTCTACGTTTTCAACACCAGCTTCAGTATCTACTCTATCATCATCCGTAAAAATAATGAAGAATAATAATTCCGTCTTTTTTAGTAAGAATAAAGAAGCAAAATGCAACCTCTTTTACGGCAGCCGACCGACAATGCCAAAATTACAATGTAGTATACTTGTTAAGAGTCACACTAAAAATTATTTTTACTATAGTTATCAAATTTATATATATTAACGTCATAATTTACGTATATTAGAATATTTATATGAAATTTGCATGCGTTTCACCTATTGCACGTCAACAAACGTGCGTATTGTATAATGTATATATTTATGGTAGATACAATACCTACTACAGTTATAATATTGTAATATCTGTTTTTAAAAATTGAGAAAGGAAATTACTTCTGTCCATAGTTAGACAATCCAAAATCCAGTGTGCGTATGAAAACTAGTTTTACAAATTACAATATTTATAGGCCTGTGTGTGTGTGTGTGTGTGTGTGCATAATAGGCTATTATACAAAAAGATATGTTGTTGTTGGTGTTATTATTACCATTATTTTGTTGTTGTTGATTATATTAGTGAGCACGGGTTTGTTAAGGCTGAGGTTCTTTTCTTTCACCTGTCCTGTTGGTCTCCCTAGACCAAATCTTTTTTTCCGAACCTGACGCTATTAGATTATTATAGTTCTAGGGGTCTTTAGTTTCCTCTTACTTGCTTGTCTTCTCTTAGCTGGTGTGCCAAAAAACTCCTATGAAAGAAACCCCATATAAAAATACAATATGGACTTGGAAGGAAAGTAGTTTTATATTATGATTCAGGGGGTCGGATTCCCAGTACCGGTTCCAGTCAGAGATGGACGAGGGGCCCCGGGACGTCGTAATCAGGCGACCACCATGAGTTCTGTGTTGGCCAATTGGCCTCTTAACAGATAATATGCTAGGTGATGCAAAAACAACTACTTCTTAGCCGTTTGATCCGCCTCAAAATGATACTGTTGGAGTTGACACCAAAGAAAATAGTGCGTCCCAAAATTCACCTAGGAAAGAATAGATTGTAAGGATGAGAAATGAGGAGTTAGAACAGCTGGACTATGCCACAGATGTGATTGCTCACTGCAGTTCTAATTTGATGTAAATGGAAGAAAAGGCCGAGAGGCTGACTAGAGATAAAGCTGTGGCGGCGTTTATGTAACCGCGCCACCCACAAATTAGGAGATAGCGCCCCCACATACAATTGTTTGGTAATTCCCATCATGACTTAATATCGAAATCGGTGTTTTGATTACTGAATCGCATGACTAATAAGGGTCTGGATAATTTTTTTTCAGAAGATTTTTAAATAAAGAATAAGAAAACAAGTTATAATAATCGGATATTGGCAATTTGTCTTATTATCGGACAAATAAATTGTCTACCGTAATAAAATCGGTTAGAATGTAAAAAAATTAAAAAATTCTTTATTTCAATAAATGCTAATACAGAATTCCTTGACAGCGAATAGTGCTCGTAGAGGAAACGAGATTTTAAACATTACAGATTTAAAATGACGTTTTACTTAAATTAAATATAGTTTTTACAACATATAAATGTTACTTAATAAATTGCAAGTTTAATTGGATAAAATAGACGAAATATAACATTATTATTGCAATACAATTTACAAGGTACAAAATTATGAAGACGTACCACGCAAAACGTAGGATACAGGAAATCTATTGTGTTACATTGAAATTTTAATTTTCATAATTTGTACACATAGCCTACTTAAAAAAATCCAACATGTGGCTTAAATAAAATAAATATATTATTAAAAAAATTGTGCAGAACCAAATTGCTATTTCAAAACTGTCTTACCCGGAATTTTTATGCAGCAAAGGAACCAATCAGAAAATTGAAGTCAGTATTTTGTGCCGTCTTATTTTCGATGCTTAGAGGAGAGTTGTTCTTATGACATTGTTCTTCTCAAATATGATTTGATGATTGTTTAATTTAGAAAACGATCTTTTGGCTGTAGCTTTTATCACAGGCAGTCATGAAAAGAATGTAGGTAATACAGATTTATGGAAAATTAGAGGAAAGAGTTGCATGTTCACATATTGTGGTGTTAGATTGCCACTTTGTTTACAATTACTTTTTTGAAAAATACAATCCACTACATCAAATAAATCTGCTACTTCAGGAACTCTTTTTACTGGATCATTCAAAACGAGATTTAGACTGTGTGCACCACAGTGGACATATTTTGTACTCTCCTTGAGTTCCTCGATTTTTGCTTTTAAGCCGTTGTACGCAGTAGACATAACGCGCGCACCATCGTAAGCTTGACCTCGACACTTTTTCACGTCAATGTTATTTGGAAGTTAAATATTTTACTCCACCGCATATGCTACATTAACCCTTTAAGCTAATAATATCTGGCATATAAAGGAATATCCGGCAAAGGCGTATTTAAAATATGTCAGATATTTATATTTCATGATTAATTTGTAAAAAAGCAATCAATCATTTCCCATCCTTTCACACCGCTATTCTTTAACCTATAATTAATATTTCGCCCATGAAGACCGCGTGCCCCTACAGTTATGGGGCCTGCGGGTCCATATCGCCTCCCCTAGATGAAGGGAACACCGAGATGTCGACCGGTAAGAGCATCTTTGTCGGCGACCCTACAAAGAAAGACAAGGCACGTCCTGAATGGATCGGATCTGGGTATTCCTAACCGACTGTAAAAGGGGAACTTCTAGCACAGCAAATATGAAAAAGGTGAAGAAATATTTAACCTCGAACTTGATTCTATTTCTCGTGCCCGAAAATATATAACAATTAAATCAATCAGTGTGTTGATTGAAACTTCACAAAGCAAAACTACTGCCGAAGTGTTCCATCTGTCAGCCATTCTTTGTCAGAGAGAAACCTTTTAGAGCTGGGTGTAAGTCGCAGGACAAAGAAATATTCTGTGACACTCTAGTGGACATGTTAGGGGAAAAGGACGCAGTCCGAAAGCTGGAGTCAAAGGAGACTTTCGAAAGAAATAAGAGATCTCGATAGCCTAATCATCCTACAAATGACTGAGGCTAACAAAACAGAGGTTTGAGCCAGTTGCATCCAAGAGGCTGAAATGATATTTCTCAAGCACGTGGCAGGGTATACGCTCCATGATCATAGAAGAAACACAGATATACGGCAAGAACTGAATATTATGAGTATACTCGACAAGATCGCTTAGTAACGGCTGAATTGGTGGGAACATCTTTACCGAATGGATGACTGCCGTATCGCCAAACAACTCTGGAATTATAAGCCGAAGGGACGCAGAGGTGTGGGACGTCCGAGGAAGAGCTGGAGTGACCAGCTCTAACCTTTGCCTATTTGAGACTGGAAAAAAACCATGCTTGGTTTAATTCTTGAAGATGATGATGATGATGATCACAGAACAGTCCGCATAGAAGCAGAGTCGTCTGCATAGGTGAGGATTCAGCAGGACACCAAACTTTGAAGGTTCATTAGCGAACAATACAAAATCAGAAATGTACCATAATGATACTCCTATATATTATCTACTGCGTCTATCTGGATATCTGGGGAGAGTTTTGTTAGGACGTTACCGTTCTTTTAGGGGATTCGTTTCGGTTATAAATGGAGAGGTTGCATTTCTCAGCTGGCACTTTTCCCCAAACGAGGGCATACGTGAGTCTCAAGGAAACCTGGACCGGTTAGAAGACACTCTGCGAGAATTGAAAAATCAACTACAAGGCGGTAGGGTGGGATATGTTTTACACGGACTCAACGGGAAGACGTGTGCTTGAGTTGGCAGAATCTTTGCTACTTACAGAGATCAACGTTAGAAACTTGTAGAGATTTAGAAGTCCCGGCTGTGCAGAGGCCTTTCCTGATATTACGCTTGCGTTAGAGTCATCAACAATTGTTGGCTGGAAAGTCAGCAAAGAATATACGTATAGTGATCACTACTACATACTATTTTGCCTACAGGAAGAAAGACTACAAATGGTGAAAATTCTTGGAGAACGTAAGTTGAACGTTAGCAAATCCAACGTAGAAACCCCTATATCAGAAATTTGTTTCGATGAGCCCACAAG
The DNA here is from genome assembly GCA_034769895.1 of Magicicada septendecula. Taxonomy (NCBI): domain Eukaryota; kingdom Metazoa; phylum Arthropoda; class Insecta; order Hemiptera; family Cicadidae; genus Magicicada; species Magicicada septendecula. The sequence continues at coordinate 307,120,264 of CM068367.1, read as the reverse complement.
TTTTTAATGTGTGAGAGTACCACATAGGCCTACCAGCGGAGAGATGGATTCCTCTGACGGTGCATAAAGCATTTATCTACCTCTTAAAAAATATTATTATGGTTTACTCGTAAGTCTTTTAAATATAATTGGCTCGCGTACCTGTTTATGTACGCTCGTGTAACATGTAGTTTATTTGTTGAATATAAATGTAAATAATTTTGATAAATTTATTCTCTTACCAATAATATATTGTGTGACACTAGATAATTTTAAGCGACGATTTTGTTATTAAATCCATTAGGCTAATGTGTTGTGTTTATTTTTATGATGCAGCGAAGCGTTCAGTAATCCCGCTAATGTATTCATCATCACCTGTCAGTGTGAAATAGGCTTAGTGTAGATAATTGAAATGAAAAAATTACGTCACCTCTAAAATTTCCATTTTGCATAAATTTCCATTTTGCATACATATTTTTAAACAAAAGTAAACACTACAAAATAAATTATGTAGGCCTATACCATATAGGTCAGAACATCACAAAGAGTTTTAAATGTCATACGCATGAAACATTATATTATTCGGCCTATATAGTGAGCAGGGCCGGATTTAAGCATAGGCTACATAGGCGCGCGCCTAGGGGCCCGCACCACAAGGGGGCCGGCACCACAAAAAAAATTCTAACAATAGCAAATTAATAAAACTATTTCAAATTTATAAGACACGACATTGGCAGTGCAGACGACCGAAGACCCGCATCGTTTCGTTTTCACATCGTACACTACAACGTCATGACTCACGACACTCACGTTGATAGTAGGCTTAGTGAGTGAAGGCAAATACTGTAGATACCAATACCTCCAACTTCGGGTGGAATGCGGCAGTATCGTGTCTTGCGTTACCACTAACTGAACGTCAAACAGCAGTTATATCTATATATATAAGTTTTCTGAACTGGTACCTAATTTGGTGTGCTTTTCTAAATATATTTTTAAGAGCAATGTCAATAAATTGTTTTGAACACTTTAAAGATTTTTAATTTTATTATTTGTTACTCAATTCTTCTAATACTGTGCAATACAATTTTAGTGTTGTAAAAAATCGGGAACTTTTATATGTTTATCTTAAGGATTTTAACCAAATAAGTGCTTTAAAACGCGATTTTCAAGGTTAGTCTAATGTTTTAAAAAATTTCCGTAACCGAAAGTTTAAAAATTCCATACCCCCCCCCGGAGGGCCCGCACCACAGGTTGAGCCTAGGGGCCTACAGATCCTAAATCCGGGACTGATCGTGAGTAACATTAAACCATCTTTTAACTCTGCCCACTGTTGAGCAATTCGTCTCCAATCTCCAAAGATTTATTTCTTGAGTAGAACTTTTCAAATTCTGTGTATTAAAATATTTAACTCTATATATATATTGTAACCTTACATAATCAGTACATCATACTAAATGAACAAAATGTCCAATATTCTTTATGAAATAGTAAAATATCTGATATTATTTTTATTAATGATAAACAAATTCAGTAGATATCCCATTCCACAGGTCAGAAAATCTATTATACAAAGGTATCATGCTATAAAACCTTTGTATCAGATTATTAGTAAACTAAAAAATAGAAACTCTAGTAGTGAATAAACCGTGTAATAAGTGGGGATATAAAAATACAGTGTACACCAAATGCGACCTAATAATCGAATGTGATATTATTATAGTTAATGAAGTTAAAGTGAAACAAAATCATAATAAATAGAACTATAGTAAAGCATAGCCTATTTATTAAAAACTTAAAAGAATAGCAACTTATGATTAGTGACATTAAAGAGACATCAGTCACAAGTTGTGATAAGGATGCAGGAATCTTTTAATAGATAATAAGTAGTTAGTAGTAAGTTATTAATGTTTTATTTTTATTAGGCCACAAAGGCAATATCTCAATGTATAAATAGAATATTATTATGTTTATTGTTCTGAAAGATCCAGGGTTAGAGAAGGAATTAATAACTGTTAATTCGAATAAATTATAAAGAGATAGTGAAAAATAAATTGGGCCTAGAGCAGTAATACATTTACAAATATAAAAGTCAGAAATGAACTAATTAAACCAATCATGTAAAACGAAAATATAAAAGAAAACTAAATTTTAATAAAAAACACTTTCAGGTGATGACATAAGGGTATATTAAATATGTGTATGTAATTGTTATGAGAAAATAATGTTAATGGAAAATAGTTTCTAAAAAACAAGAATCTTGTTAATAAAAAAACTACGGATTATCACCACTAAATTATAACAATTAAGTATTTAAGCATATGTAGTAGTATGAAGAAAAACACTATGTAAATTAAATTTAATTGGAGTTAACCTTTATAAAGGAGTATTTTTTTTTAAAGGTGAAAGAACTAATAATATCTAAAGACTAGCCTAATTACTAAAACTGTACCTAGGTTAGCCAATAAAAACTCATCAATTTCTTGGTTACTAACGGTAACGAAGGTAACAAAATGAGGGGATTGTTAACTTTTATTTCAAGAGAGTAGATGACACTAAAATAATGTCCAGAAAATTTCAAAATTTTAACTAAATTTCAAACCGTACGCAATTCAAAACTGAAGAAAAAGAATCAGCATAAAAAACCATATCTGGGACATGACATGAAACATATTAATTGATGCGAGAATATAAAAAAAAATAATGAAAATTTGTCCAGCCACAAGATAGATTGAAAATTGGAACCTAACTACCATGGGTGAGAAATGCCTACCTTCATAAACTAAAAAACTACACATCACCATCAAGTAACGAACACTGGAACACTAGAAACCAGTATAAAATAATTAAATCTATAAGAAAACTTAGTGAGAACATTTAAAACTTTATTTATTTAATTAAAAACAGTAAAAATGTAATCTCATTAGAACATTCACAGCGGCCATGTTTCTTGGACCGTCAGCTGTATGATATCATGTAATCTGCGCTCTGGCGTCTAAAAACGAACTCTTTGACCTGGTCTTTAAGAATAAAATATTTTTCTTGCAAAGTATGATACTCTTGTCAAAGCATTTCTGACTTTCTTACAGCTCAAAGAATCCCAAAAAACCCTGAGATAAATAATATATTAATTTTGTTTATAACTACAATTGAATATATTTGTTGTATGATAGAAATACATATATCGAAAGTTGTTATAATTTCAATAATAGTTGACTTAAAAATCGATGAACTGAATTTAATGGTTTCAAAAATATAAACCAATATCAGATAATAAATACCTTTTGGGGGGAATTGACTTTGTGTTATTCTTTGTAGACAGCGAATTTGTTACAGGAAACTGGTAAATAGCAGAGAAGAGTGAGCAAACTACAGCAGTCATCATAGCGTACAAGGTATAAATGGCGAACATAACCTTTAGCGTGTTGTCGCCTTGAAAACAACTGTTGCAAAATACGCTTAATAAAACGATAACACAGTACACAAGATATGAACTTATTCTCTCTCACTCACCCTCTCGCTCTCTCTCTCTCTCTCTCTCTCTCTATCAGCTGAACAGTAATACATGCGGAGAATCAACCGCAAAGGATCCCGATAGTAAATAAAATTAAAAAAACAAAAAAATAATTTCATTAAACAAACAAATTTTTTATTTAACAGGAAAAACTATTCCCACAAAACAAGTACGATATAATCCGGTTAAAATAAATCAACGAAGAGAAGGTTTGATTATCACAACGTTACAAATGGCTTCCATCGCGGGGCTTAATTAGGCGAGAGTTTCGAAGAGTATTACAAATAGACGCAACCCACACACGTCGGAAGAATTGTTTGTTACAATATATACAACTATAACTATAGTTAACTATATAACTATAATTCTATATATAGACTATTGCAACTGGCCTTCATTCTCTCATTTTTTCCCTCTTTCACACATTTCTTCGTTTGATCTTCCGTTAATTTATTTTTCATTATTTTGTCGCATTAATTTTACATCATTTAAAGGGAATTATTCGTTACCTGTATATAGCTCTTGGCCTACATTTTAGGAATATTCGTGACCACCTACCACCTAAAAACATTCTACACTTACATTTAATTATAAATCGTGTTTCCTTGCTATCCGTTTGTTTTCCTGTTCCACCTTCTGCTTCATACCATAGCGTTACCCAGGAGCTTCTGTGCTGTCAATAATTTTGTATCGTTCTCATGTTCTTGTTTACGTACATAACAAGACGTCAAGGCTGGAACCGAATTCGCTGATTAAAGATTTCAAAACGGTTCCTTTTATAGGTAGCGGATTGATCAGTATATAGCATATCCATATGTAATTCTACGTAACATTTTCTGTCAACCTAAGCAACCTACGTGAAACAACGGTTCTCAGTACGGCAGGATTTTAGTTCATGAAAAAGTGGTAGTACTAGTATTACTTGGTTGGAAACAGTATTGGCCGTTAGGGCGTGGTTTAGAGTCTATACCGACAAACGTAGCGGCCTCACCATCAGACGCTATCATCAGTGTCGGTACCAACTGGCACTGTTTCCGCCAGCTCACTTCAGTGATGAGGTAGAGACTGTGTATTTTTATCCAGATCCAGATCCAATAGTGGGGCAACTAAGCTAGACGTGCCCTAGTGGTTGCAAACCCTGTCTGATACTACTATGTACTTTCTTTAAGAAGCCTCACTTATGTAGAATTTCATACCAGCACGATCTAAGTTGGAAAACAGCATCAACCAATCAGTATTAAGTATATCTGATTGTTTTTCGAGCACAGCATGCCAAATCCTATTTAATAGGAGGTTTGCTCCTCTTCTATTCATTGCGACGGAACCATGCTTAAAGATCTCCACGGACTTCATATGGAGCCGAGAGAGTAATAGACACCAGTGGCGGCTGGTGGTTCCAAATTTTGGTGGTTGCAGTAGTTAATTGAGTGGATGGAAGATCGGTTAAAAACATTACAATATCATAACAACAGTTATACAAAATTATTACCATAATTTTATAACCTCAAACAACGAATAACGTTTACCTTGAACGAACGTAAACACTAAACCTGACATAACTTATAAATCAAGAAGGCTTTGCTGATATCATGACACAAAGTTGCGCTACAGCGCTACTAGTGGAGCATTCAGAAACTTTGCAACCGCATAGCTAACATTAGGAACATGGGTAGTTTTGAAAAGTAGCGCACGTCCTCTCGTATGTTTGTGTAGTAAGCTCTGTCATACTGTTGAAGTTGCAAACTGCCTACAACCACCAGCCTGCGCGCCACATTTGAATTGTATGCGAACATTAACGCATAGGATCTAATACGCTCTCTGATGAAATTTATGATACTTATAGCTGCTTAATGTTTTCGTATATTATTTTGTAGTTTAGTTATTCTATATTGGTGGTTGTGTAACGCTGCAACCATAACAACCATAGCAACGCTGCCACTGATAGACACTCTCAGAAGAAATATCTTAGTCTCCTCAAAGAGAACGCGATGTTCAGGGTTGGACACTTATCCGGCTTCCTCAAGCGACAACAGCGGCTGTGTTTACCAAGAGGTAGCTCGCTTTTCATAGTGTCGATTCATCGTATTGTCCTCTGAGTTTGGCTGAAGATGTAATCAATTCAACTCTGTCTACATATTATATGGGACAATACTCTCTGTATATCGTAAGCGGACTTTAGCCTGTATTATGCGAAATCTACCGTCTTGCTAGATACTGTTTAATAGGGTCATTCTTCCTGAAATGATAGTCTACAAACCACTCATGTGGTCACCACAATCTTTACTCATGAACTGAGTCCCATCAACTTTAGACACGGCCTAACACCTCGACCACTAATGTTTCAAACCCTGTGGACTCCGGCCGAAGAAAACCTTAGGAACTCTTAATGTTACTGTTTGAACAGAGCAATATTTAATCGCTATATCCAAGAACTGTCTTGCTAGACACTGATTAGTATGGTCATTCTTCTTGAAATGACAGCCTACAAACCACTCGTGTGGTCACCGCCATTTTTCCTCAAGAATTGAGTCTATGCTAAGTTGCGTCGTCTAGCTGTGGTACAGCTCATACTCCACTCTATTTTAACCACGTGTAGTTACGTGTAGGTAGGGAGGGATTTTGTGTGTGTGTTCACGTGTAGATTTTACATAGTACTGGCTAAAGTACGCTTACGTTATACAGACTGCCGTGTTGTCCCAGAGAGTATGTAGACAGGGTTGGATTGATTCAATCTTAAGCCAAACTCAGAGAACAATATGATGCATAAACACCATGAAAAGCGAGCTCCCTAAAATTGAAGTATCCCGACGATAATAGTCACCGATCACCAATAAATGGTTACTGGTGGAAAATGTAGCCCCCAAGATCTATGAAACACAGCATGGGAATCATTGTCACAACAATAATGGCATCACACACACACGCGCTCGTCTATATTACAAAGAGATTAATTTAAACATAATTTAGGTAAAATTAAGTAAACTACAATTAAAATGGTATTAACCAGGTATCATTTGTGGTCTTTGTCTCCAATAAATGAATGTCATTTAAGAAGCAAAGATTTGACCCAAAGTAAATTTAGGAAGACTAAAACATAAAGATATCCGTTTTTACAAGAACTGATTAACTTAATGTAGGCCTCCCATTTGATATATGTTACATTTAAGCAAATATAACGGTGACTCATTGAACCCCGTTGATAATCGTTCATCATACAAATCCTACGACACAGTTATTTCTCCACTGTTTGGGGGCCTCTAAGAAGACGTTTCTATTATGTGTATCTAGAACTGTCAAATTTTAATTTTCGCACCATTTCGATACAAAATTTTATAAATGCAATAAGAAGTACAGTACATGTAGACATGGATAATTATTGGTAATACTAATTCATTGCCTTTCGACTTTTTGAGGCTTAGTCTCCCGAGGCGTCAGAGTCACCTTTCAAACAATCATATGATTTTCCTAAATAACTAACAGTTTTTTAACAACAATCATAGTTTCCACAGTTTTTTGCTGGCATGCATATAATGAGAAATTGAACTTTTCAATAGTATTTTTTAGCAATAATTAAAAGATATATGAAATTTCGAATTGTTAACACCCATACAATTTCCATTATACTGACAAATATTTTTTGTAGACCTAAGTAGACACTTAGTGTTCTATCAATTAGCAGAAATTGAAGCGTATTTTTTATTAGAATGGGACCTTTAACGTCTAACTGAATGATACTTAAAAGAAGGAAAGTAAACTACATTAAGAAAGATTTGATTTGAGACTACATTAAAACCACTTTTAACTAACGTAATGGCATGTTAAGATAAAAAAAAGTTCTTTCTCTATGGATTCTAAAGTTTTAAGTTTCTTCACTGTGTAAACTACAGTTCGTTATTAAAAATATGTTAGCTTTCCGATAAGGGTTAATTTTGTGTTTAAAAGTTACTATAAAACTTTTAAAAATAAAATATCTAATTACAACATTCAGTTTGATTCTATTTTGGTAAACAATTTTAGGAAATACCAAATTCATCATGTAGTGAACGTCATACAAAAGGCCTTAAACGCAAAATTAGTCTCTTCTGCCGTGTTAGGTCAAAGTCCTGACACGTTATGTGTAAGAATTGATTCCAAAATTACACAAAGTACTTCAAAAGCAATACGGTAATCTGATTATCATATAGCATACGTATATATGTTTATACAGACAAACTCACATATGCGTGCGAGCTTTTGCAAAATGTTTAGTAGATTGTTTATAACAATCAAGGAGATTAACACGTTGAAGTAAATGAGGTGAGCAGTTTGATTCATTAAAGTTTAGTAAGTGCTGCACATCAAGAAAATACAGTCAAATATTTTGGCGTGAAATTAGACTGAAAATGAGGTCAAAGGACATGCAGTAGAAAAAGTGACATTGATGTTTACAGTTACTTTGTTCAAAAAGCTTAAGTGTAAATTTTATTGCACAATACATACAAGTTACAAATTTGTTTCCATTATGTCTGGCTGGTATCTGTTTTAATTCATTAGCTCCTGAATATATTTCAGAGAGTGGTCATATTTATGGAGACATATGATCATATTTATGTCTCCGAATATCTTTGACATTTGACGATAAAGCAGAAAACCTCACAGTATGTTTGGAACAGCATCAACAACTTTGGGAATATATTATATATGTCAGGGAACTTGGAAAAATGTGTTTGGTATTCTTCGCACAAAAAAAAGCTGTAGATCGGACACGCTATAGAAGGAAAGAAATGGACGTTTCGCATACAAAAAAGCACACTCTCAGGCGTACTTGATCACATTGTCTGCCATCGTATTTCTATATTCAAAATGAAATCGTTAAGAAATTCAATGACAATATTTTGCAGTTGTGTCCTATTAGAAAATAAACTTATTCTCAATTGGCACCAACGTGTTTCATTTCATAAAAATTGACGACACCACAAATATTAGTAGTCTTATATATACATTAATTTAAAAGACCGTAAGTTGACGTACACTTTCCTAATCCATCATGTTTCTAAGTGTGCTTGAAGAATGTCGTAATGCCGTATGAAATGTATCTTATTCCGTATAAGAAGGAAAGGCGACATAATTCCACGTGTTTTTAAATAGGTATAAAACAGACTTGATTATTTTTCAGACTAGCAGGAAATTCTAGTGTCTAATGTTTTTTTATTCCAGGAATTATATTACGCAAGTTGTAATTCCTAGAAGTGTAAACAATTTTTTCGTCATACTTACTGCGTAAACAAATCAAAACAGAGCCGACACGTGCAGTATGGCTAAAAGCCTATATTAAATATAACAGGAGTGGCACTTTCACCGAGTTTCTAAAGAGTGCTGATTTATACGAGTTTCTCACGCGTAAATAGTATTCTTATCAACATTTGGATGATTTTTACAGTTGTTTCTTACTTACGGTTTTTTATCAGGTAAATCAAATAGTATGTTTAAAGTAAAGTGTTGCTGAAATATAATTATTTCACATTGCGCCAATTCTTCCGTCTAACTTCTATGACATTTCTAAGTTTGTATGTACACCGGAACTTTTCCATACAGTACTATGTTTAGAACAAATTTAATCTTCTGTAGTTTAATTTTTTTTTCATTTCACCCTACAGAATAGATTAAAAAATAAACACGTAAAAGAAACATTCCCAACTGCAAAGCACAGCCAATATAGTACAAGTACCCGCCCAGTACTATACGAGTATGCAAGTCAACTAGCGTATGTATCCATTTTCCATAATTAGCTACTGTTTCTTCGTTTGTCTTGAAATCTTGTGCTATATGTTTATATATTAAGCACATACTATCCATGGCTCTGGTTAATTTTTATTGTTTATGTGCACTTACGTTTTCACATGTGTAGAGACGTATGACTTGTAAAATTGTGACTTGTTTCAGCTCTTCAACAGTTTATTCTTATCAACTAAGCAGATACTGATTTTAAATACATTTTTTGTGTGTAAAATATTTACACATTTATACTAAACGTAAATTTATATACCTATTTATAGATTATTTTTATTTGACATTCGACTTTATTTTCTGTAGAAAATAATATTCTTCCTTTACAGTATTTAAAATGATTACGTTAATGTTCACACTAATTTACAATTATCATTCTGTTACGGTTTTATCACATCTATCTTAGACTATACCTACTATGCTTCAATAGACAAGTTTTCTCGCTTACGTTACACTGTTGATACGTTTCCGTAGCAGCTGGAGCGCACAAGGGTTGCGGCCAATAAATGTACTGTCCTTGAAATTGTTTGCTTTCAGTATTTTATTTTACAGTCGTGATCGATACAGTAAACCCGGATATTAAAACTGTTTACTCTGTCAGAAGAAGCAAATGTCTGTGTGTAAGGTGCATTAACGTACATTAGGTCTCGCAGTTATATAGGAAACTCACCGGTGACCTTCCTTATAGCATAAAGTGTATAACGTTCTTGTGAACTTCAATCTTTCAAGTAACAAGTGCAAGATTAAACGATATAAGAAATACATTCATTGTAAAAACATAGTTTTATACATTCAAAGACATTAATCATAGTGGAAATCTTTTAGTCACGAGACAATTTATTTTAGCTAACTTGAATGTCCGATGAGTTGTTACCGCTTGTCAATTCCAAAATTAACATATATTTTCGGATATAAATTTGTGATGTTATTCAATTTGTTTCTTCTGCAAGAAATCTTTAATAATATATAATATAAGATTCGTTAATTTTATATTAATAGAATTATTTCGATTGTTATTAATTTACTTAGAAACCTCTGATGATACTGATATTTTTCAGTGAAACGTTCGTCAGGTGTTAAAAGAATATACGAAATTTTATTACTTGCAGAAGAAACAAATTGAATAACATCACAAATTTATATAATTACTGCAAGAAACGACGAGTTACTTATATAGAAAATTATCGGATATATATACCACATTATCTTGCATGTCATTATTCGTTTTGCAACATTGCTTTTAACAAATTTCCTCGTTATTCTTCATTATTCTTACTACACAAATATTTTCTTCGTAAAAATTAGTAATCTAAAAGATACCTAAAAATATCAAGTAGTTTTAAACTGAGATGTTCTATTCTTTGCTTGCAAAGAACTTACTAATATTGTAAATACAGATAGAAGCGTAAAAATGTGTTTTTTATTTTATATGATTGTATTTAACTCTTATTATTACAATTTAACTTGCTAGAATACCTACTATTTATAAGAAATAATCTTATATAGGGACTATATTACTTTTGAGTCAGACATGCAACGATTTTTATGTTAATTGAAGCTTCTGTAGTCTATAAACTTTAACTTTTTTCCCTTGTTTCGAATAAAGTCTCAGCCTAATAATACTAACAAGTACGTGCGTCCTATAAGTAAGTCTTGCATTATATTGTATAGAGTTACTTCTTTTTCTGAGGTTACTCTGCACGGAATGAGATACCGGCTCATTATTTAACAATGAATACTAGCCTCTCAAACAAAATAAACCTTTACGTCAACAAAAGAGACAAAAATTTATTATATCTTCAACATATTATTAGGTGTAGGACTGGGTATATTTTTTTTATCTTATTAAAAATATTTTAGTATTATCTTAGTAGAGTTTATATTTGTTCACAAAACCGAATACCGAACACGGATCTTATATTAGAATTAAGTTAAACCTATAACATTTTAATTATCTTCACCAAATAATATTGCAGTATACTTGTATACTTACAAAATAAAAGAAAAATAGTGATGCAATTAAACGGAATATTATAGCATTTATTTTTTTGTTAAAATAACTTGTTATACAACAATATTATTTGTAACTGAATTATTTAATACTAATATCTATCTATCAGTAACCTAATCGGAATTTGAATACATATGAATACATAGATGTTTAAAGTTAGACTACACTTTACTACATAGGCTACATATGCAGTATACAGTATTATCTGGTAAGTCTTTGGTGCTAATTTCTAAGGAATAAAAGTTTCTTTAAGCATTTGGAGCTCGGCACATTCATACCTATATAATTAATACTAAATCTTTGAATTTTATATTCTAATAAAAAGTTGGTAATAATAATGTATGTGTCTGTGTTATAAAAGTTATCACTTTCCCAAATGTTTAGATTGGTTTATTATTCAACAAACTATTTTAAATTTCCCTATAAGTGCAAATACCAGAAGAGACAATAAATAGAAGCAGTTAACTTGTTTGATGTTAACTGTGCATATTGTCACACACCAAAAGCAGTGGTTTATGTGGATAATGCAAGTAGAAAGATTAAGTAAACTTTATCCAATCAAGAACGTTCTAAGAAAATTTAGTATTATTTGATAATAACTATCATTTATATTAACTATTTTTTTAGGAGATAATAAGTAGGCTTATTCGTATTATTTTAAATGTCATTGCAGAAGATAATTTACTGTTATGTTTTACAGTACTGTGTTATTTTGGATAATAAACTTGTTCTTAGTATTCTTAAAATAGTAAAAGAAAATCATCATTTGCTGTTTCTAAACAGTATATTGCTATCAAGAAGCACAGGTAAAATCACAAGCTAAGCTAATAAATTAATTACTTCCCTCAAATGGCAAAAGTATTTTAAACGCAATTACAGGAACCACAAAAATATTAGAGTCTGTTGTGTGGTTTAAAGATAAAAGTATTTACTCTACAAAACTGTAATGATTTAATATAATGTGCGTTACATTAAGGTGTACTGATTACTTAATACTGAGGTATAGCAGACTCGTTAGGCTCTACATTTCCCACGATGTAATCAGGCAAGAGATTCGCTTGGTTTTCTTGTTAAATTAGTGTTAAAAAACAATTTCTGTTTTTACTACTGTCTATTCAACTTGACTTTATGACTTCCAAACCCCAATTATTCTTAACACGTCTAAATGCGAATTATTTAGAAACTCTTCTTATAGCTTGTGATGAAAAAACAAAGATTTTGAAGAATTTACGGAAGAAATTAATGGAAAAGGAACAAAGATCTAATACCTAGGTGAAATAGGAAGAATAGAAATAAATGATTTAGTCATAAATATAAAGTTTGACAACGGCAGTTTTAAGTTAGATATATACCGGAAGAAAACTTATACGGATTTAATAAATTATACCCGAGGAATCATAACATCCTATAAGTAAAGAAATGGCAGCATTTGTTTTGCTACAAAGCAGTTAATTATTTAGCAGCGATGTAAGCAGTGTTGCAGAAATAAAAAAATAAAGAATAGAGATAAAAAGGATAACTATAATACGAGATTAGTAAACAAAATTGTGAAAAGTATTAAAAGTTATTCGAGATTAAAAAAGAAAAAATAGAGGAGAAATATAAAGGAAACAAGCATGCGATAGCAAACAAAGAAAATAATAATATGTTTCAAGAAATATGATATAAATATGGACATAAATAAGGTAGCGATAGTTATTGATCAAGTTAAGAATAATAATATTGAGGAAACGACAATATTACATAAGAATGGGTGTACAAATTGCAATGTAAAGAATGTGATGAGGTGTACGTGGGCAAAACTGGAAGTAAATTGAACATTATGTTGAGAAAACACGTAAGGTGTTAAGGTGTTAGGACCACTAATTCGCTATACGTTAAGCACTTCATGGAAACAGGGAATAAATTCGTTAATCCACTTGAAAACGTATAAATATTAAAAGTGGAAAATAATTTAAGTAAAAGGAAGTTACATGAAGAATTAGAAATTTTAAAGATAAAAAAGAAGAACAGTAATATATGCTTACTAATGAACATAAAAACTGAGTTTAGTAAATGAGAAATAGTTTATCATATTTTGCAAGAATGAGGGATGTGAATTCCGTCAGAAAATAGTAGGTCTATAATAAGTGTTAGGTAAATACACAAAGCTGAGTGTGGCTTAATAGGGTAATATAGAGAGAGACCAAGTTCGGTATTAGGTAGCCAATAGAAAGGCATAAGGGTCGTGGCTTAACGGACCTGAGCCAATAGGGTAGTGACGAGTAAAGTTGTTTACAAATTGAACAGGCCGATTCAGGTTCCATTAGAATATTTGTTTGTCGTGGTTAAGGACTTGATAATGGTGGAGGCACTGAAAAGCCTCGTCCGGAGCATGACAGGTAGCAGTTCAGCAAGTAAGCAGACGAACTTGGAATTTTGTTGTTTTATGAGTGCGTGAATCGTATAAAATTAATTATAATATTAATCAACAATGAATCACGATTTTCTTTGCTTAATGAATGTGATTACGAAATTTCGAAACATAACAGTCATAGGCATGAGAGCCCTTAACTTATTTGTTACTTAATCTCTTTAAACTCTCGTTAAATAGGCCTATAGGTATACAAATACGTAGATTTCAAAGGCAAGATGTGTGTTTCGGGAAGAATTATTACTCCAAAATATGACAAGTCTCATTTATTATAAATTGGATATCGTGATTTCTAAGTATAAAACGTGTGCATGCAGTTTGTCAACTTGTGTTAAGTAAGGGCAGTAAACATATTACCTAGTAATAGAAAAACTTTCTTTCTTAAGCCTGTTTTATTTTTCACGTCTTTTGAACATAAACTGAGTACTTCTATTTCACTATATTACCTTGCACAATTGTAAAAGGTTAAGCCGAATAATATAAAAACCATTTAGCTAAAAGCAACCAAAACGAAAAAATTCTCAAGTACAGAAGGCTCGGTTTCTCCTGGAATCATTATCGAGCTGTGTAATGGTGTGCCGTTACCATCACCATTAAGGATCGGCCGTTTGCATTGCTAGGCAAGCGATTAAGTAGACAAAGGAACACGTCCAGAAGCTCTCTCTCTCCTTCTTGCTCTCCTTGTCTTTTACCCTGTCACTCTTCCCTTGTCTCTCTCCTTCTTACCCTTACTCTCTCTCTCTCTCTCTCTCACTCTCTCTCTCTCTGTTCTGTTCTCTGTCCTTTACGCCCTTTACTCACTCTATCTCTCTATTTGGTTTGTGTTCGTGTCCCATTCATAAACGCAGATTCTACCCTACTGTATATTAATTCCTCTTAATTTCCTATTCATTGCTTTAACACGCGTGAGACCATATTGAAATATCAACACTTCTGATTAATTAAACTTATATGGTAGATTGTCTTGGGTTTTGGCGACTATAAATAGGGTACTGAAGTCTAGAAGAATATTAATTTGTATACAAATTTAAATTACTTAATGCCTGGCTTAACAATAACAATCTTTAACTACTCTTGTCTAGGTCTCTAATTATTAAACACACTTTCATATTTAGAGTTTATATTCTTTTGAGGTACAAATCGGACAACTGGTAAAACTTGCGGTTAACAACGTGTGTTAGTAAAATAGTCCTCTAGTGTTAAAATGTTCACTTGTGTTCAAACGTTTGTACACACATTGGGTGTTCAACTTCTGTTAAAACATTGGGTGACACTTATTAATTACGACTATGGTTATTGTTCAACGTTTTCAAAACTAGAACTATTCTAATACTAGTTTTTTGTTTATATAAGTATTATTAAAGTGTGTGACTATCAATTTTTTGGAGTTTAAATCTTTATTCGACTGCTTAAAAATTCCAACAGATATCTAAATGAATTGGAAAAGTAAGCGATATGACAAAAAATTAATTACTAAAGTTATATGGATGTAATATACCGTATAGCAGGCTCGTGATAAATAATAATGCGGTCTTTAACAGTTTTTCCTACATTAATTGTGAAAGGGAACATCTCGTAAATACTACAGTCGTTGTACATTGGATGTATACTACAATTGTTAATGTAATTACTCTGTACTTGGTTGCTTGATGTTTTTAGACTACCTGGAAATCACCGTGTGAATAAATAGAGTGAATGTGTAGAAATTTTATATCTCTTACACGTTACTATTAAGTAACAAGTTGTTGAGGTATGGTTAAAAATAATTAATAATTTAAGTACAGGAGCAAACACACGCTTTATTGAAGAACAGTTTAGTAGCAACTATACATAAAACGGACACACGAAATACACATTACAAAAGCAGATTTAAAACTGAACTTAACTGGTCGAGTGCATCTCTGTTTATATAGAAAAAGGCTTCCAGATTTTTCCTTTTATTTAAAACTACCAGAACATTACTTTTGTAGACTTCTCACAGTAAACAAGCATGTGTGTTGGCTGAGGCCCCGCCCAGGTAGCTAGACCTCCCACCGCACAATACAAACTTTCACTTTACAATAACAGGTATACTTACTTAAAATTGAATGTAGAGTTTTCTAGTAAATTCTCAACACCCTCCCTAAAACTCTACATTCTCACAATCACATTAATTTAAAAATTCAATTTTACTCTTAAGTCCAAGTTTAGATCTTAAATAAACAAATTTTGGTTTTGACAAAGCTTTCGTAAGTATATCAGCAACTTGTTCATCACTTTTAACATAATGCACATCAATTTCTCCATTTTGAAAACAATCACGTACATAATTATATTTCACATCAATATGTTTTGTCCTTTGATGGAATTCAGGATTACTTATAAGTTTTAATGCACTCATATTATCTATATATAAATCATATTTATCAGTCTTATAATCGCATTCATTAAATAACTTCTTTAACCACATTATTTCAGTTGTTGCTAATGCTGCACTTACAAATTCTGACTCGGTTGTTGATAATGATACAGATTGTTGCTTCTTACTTCGCCAAATAATTGCAGCATTTGCATACATACAAGCTACGCCAGAAGTTGATTTACGTGTAACTGTATCGCTAGCATAATCAGCATCACTATAAGCTTTAAAGTTGCCATCCTTACAATATAGTAATCCAAAATCAATCGTACCTTTTAGATAACGTAAAATTCGTTTAACAATTGACCAATGAGCTACACTTGGTTTGTCTAAAACTCTAGATAAACATTTACAGCAAAACTTATGTCCGGACGACTTACAATTAGCAAAAACATCAAATTGTCGACAGCTTCACGATAAGGTACATTACTTACAATAGTTTTTGATAAATATTCATCATGATTACAATCAATTGGCGTGGATACAATATTAGCTTCTGACATATTAAACTTTTCTGATTTTGTTAATATAAGTACTTTGATGAATGAAAACAGACCCATCATTCAATCTACAAATTTCCATTCCAAGATAATTAGTAACTTCTTTAGTACTAGTAATTTTAAATTTTTTTACTCAAATCATTCAACAATTTATCAATCAAACTTTCATTTGAAGCTGCAATAAGTCCATCATCAACATAAATTGCTAACAAGATCTTATTATTATTATTGTTATATATGTATAAACATGGGTCACCCGTACTTTGACAAAAATCTAAATTTAAAAGAAAATTAGTGAAGTGCTAAGTCCAGCATCTTGGTGCTTGTTTTAAGCCGTATAAACTTTTCATTAATTTACATACGCGTGAGCTTCCATCATCAAAACCTTCAGGTTGTTTCATATATATATCTTTCTTTAAGTCACCGTATAAAAAAGACGTTTTTATATCAAATTTACCGATATGTAAATTTTCACGAGCAGAAATACTAAGTATCAATCTTATTGTATCAAAGCGAACAACCGGACTAAAAGTTTCTTTATAATCTATATCTTTCTGTAGCGAATAACCTTTAATAACCAACCGCGCTTTATAACGTTCTGTACCATCTGGATTGAGCTTCTTCACAAAAACCCAACGATTGTTAATCACCTTTTTATTTTTTGGCTTTTCTACTAATACCCATGTCTTATTTTCATACAAAGAGTTCATTTCGTCCTGCATTGCAGCTTGCCAACTATCTTTTTCTTTACTTGTAATTGCTTCGTTATAATTAGATGGTAACTTTTCAGCAATAAACGTGATCGGACATCCATAATATTCTGTAGGTTTTAATTTTGTTCTATCGCGCAATTGTCGTTCAGTTTGATTGTTATCGCTATTTGAAGATTGTAAAGGTTCTCTTTCTTCAAACTCATTTGATTCATTTTTAAGTAAAAGTTCATTATTTTTAGGAGTTATAATTTCATTTTCTTCAGTTTCTTTATTATTATTGTTCAAAGAATTCAAAATAATTGAATCAGCTAATACTCTTTCAGGTTTAAAAAGTACATCTCTACTTATAATGACATCTCGCACTTCCGGAACATATACACGATAACCTTTACAATCCTCATGATATCCGACCAGATAACCTCTCATCGATTTTTTATCAAGTTTCTTACGTTTTTCTTTTGATATATGTACATAACACATGGTTCCAATATTTTAAATCTATCAACAGTAGCTGTTTTTCCATTCCATAACTTATAAGGAGTTTTATTATTTTGTTTTGTTGGGCCTGTTCTATTAATTACATGTACAGCAGTATTCATTGCTTCTGCCCATAAGAATAGAGGTAAGTTTGCATTTGAATATAACATTGATCGAGCAGCCTCTACAATGATTCGGTTATCGCGCTCTGCAATTGAATTTTGTTCGGGCGTATATGGAACATTAATCGAATATTTTATACCTTTACTATTTAAAAAAGAGATCACAGCTTTATTATCGTATTCTTTACCACCATCAAAATGAATTTCTTTAATATTTGTTGCAAATTGATTCTCAACCCCGATACAAAATGATTTTAGTTTTTCTATTACTTCAGATTTTTCTCGAATAAAATGAATTTCTCTATAACTTGAAAAATCGTCTTTAAAAGAAACAAAATATAACTTTCTACCGAGAGACTCTACTTCCATAGGACCACAAACGTCAGTATAAATTATTTCGCGAGTTTTAGTGGCACGATCGATCTTTTTGTGAAAAGGCAATCTATGATTTTTGCCATAAGCGCAACCTTCACAAAAGAAATTTTCATCCGTAAATTTTATATTTAGATTTTTCAAAAAATTCTTCACATGTTTTACATTTTGATGGCAAAGTCTTTCGTGCCATAATTGTAAAACATTACCGTTGGAAATGCTCGATCTACTCTTTTGTTCTACCACGTTACATTCTTTTGGAATTAAAGTTTGAATGTCTAATTTTAGCAAACTACCAGGCTCATATTCGGAACCAGTTACAAGAATTACATTACCATGCTTTAAAGTACATCTCGTAGCATTATGTGTTATTTCATAATCTATACCCCTTTTACCCGCATATTTAACAGAAAACAGATTATACATTGAATCAGGAACATATAATACATTATAGATAGTACCTTCTACTCGTTCACTATTTTTATAAGTTTCAAAGTCAATATTACCTTTACCATATGCAGACATTGTCATACAGTTGCCCATTCTTACACTGACTGGTGTTGTATATTCTTCGAACGTTGAAAACCATTCTCGATGCTTCGACATATGATCCGTCGCACCCAAATCAACAATCCAGAGATCATCCCGATTGCCACAGCTGCCTTTGTCACCTATTAGTGCTATCCTCGATGTTGATTTCTTCTGTCCAGAAGACGAGTTACTTCTTTCTTGATTATTCGACCATCTTCGCTGTCCATTATTCTTATTCATGAAGCAATTGTTACTTTTATGACATATTTTCTTTTGCACGTATAACACCTGAAGCAGTCCCTTTTTAAATGACCTTGTCTTCCACAATTATAACACTGCTCTTGTTTCAAATTATTCTTCTCATATTTATAAGAGTCATTCTTCTGTTCTTTATGACCGATTTTCAGATTAGCTAGCAACGCTGTCGTCTCTTCGTGTACTTCCTTTTGCTCTTGTAATCTAAATTCTTCTGCCATCAAGCGCTCAGTCAAATTTTCGAGATTCTTCTTATCGTCAGATACCGAATCCCAAGCACTGTGAAAATGATTAAACTTTTGTGGCAAAGATGTTAAAACGCGAGTCATCACCATAGTCTTTTCAATTTTTCCCCCGAGATTTTTCATTTTTCTAGCCAACTGTTCTATTTTTGAAATATTATACGTAACACTTTCACTCTCTGTCCACTTAAACTCAAAAAATTGTTTTTGAATCATCGACAGATTTTCATCAGATTTTAGATCATATGCTGTATTCAATTTGTCCCACATCTCCTTGGCAGTAGAACAACCCATTATAAGTTCGAGAGGCTTTCTCTCCACTGTTGTAACAATTAACTTTCTGGCAATTTTGTCCGCCTTCTTGAACTTTTCCAACAACGCGTCACGATCTTCTGCACCTGCAGCTGGCTCGGCTAATCTTCCTTCGCAAACATCCAGCACATCATCATCCTCTTCCATCAACGTGCGTACTACGAAGCGCCATTGATGCCAATTATCTTTGTCTCGAAGTTTTTCAATTTTTATATTCGGTTCCATTTTTGCACAAATATTTTATACTTGCACTCCAATTACACACTGCACTCCGATTTTAAAATGCCACTGGGCCCATAACCTGTTGAGGTATGGTTAAAAATAATTAATAATTTAAGTACAGGAGCAAACACACGCTTTATTGAAGAACAGTTTAGTAGCAAGTATACATAAAACGGACACGCGAAATACACATTACAAAAGCAGATTTAAAACTGAACTTAACTGGTCGAGTGCATCTCTGTTTATATAGAAAAAGGCTTCCAGATTTTTCCTTTTATTTAAAACTACCAGAACATTACTTTTGTAGACTTCTCACAGTAAACAAGCATGTGTGTGGGCTGAGGCCCCGCCCAGGTAGCTAGACCTCCCACCGCACAATACAAACTTTCACTTTACAATAACAGGTATACTTACTTAAAATTGAATGTAGAGTTTTCTAGTAAATTCTCAACACAAGTGATTGAAAGCTATTTAAAATTTCAGACTTAGGTCTCCGTACGTAAGGCCTCGTACTAACACTTCCTAACACTGTTTACTCCAGATTTTTGTTTAAAATGTTTTGCCATTAAGCATGATATTGCGTAGCAAACGGAAATTCCACTAATCAGTGAGTCCAAATCCCCCATACTGCACATTAGTCTTCTGCAAGATAGCCACGCTACCGACTAACATTGAAATAGGCCGCACGAACATAAATTTTTTGTGGGAGTTTTGTAACGTGCCATTATTAAAGGACCCACAACGCCCGTAAACCATTAACAAATATTTGCAAAGCGCATTTTAAAAGCGCTATGAGGAATTGGAATATAACAATCTCTTCAACGAGTATGATTTTTTCTAACTCCGGAAAGGTCATACTTCCTCTTGTGCAGAGTAGGCCTACTACTAACAAGGCAATGGCTGTTTCATGTACGGTAGCTTAAGAGCCTTTACCAATTAGTGTCATTAGTGTTCTAGTTAGGCCTATTGGTAGAACAAGCTGTAACAGCTCTACGATAGATTATATTTTTTATTATTTTAAAAACATGAATACAATATGTTGATCGCCACACGCCAAATGACTTAGATAATTCAAGTCGTTACTAATTACTATACTATAGTTTATCTATATTATACCTACCTTCTCTCGGCGGTACATTCCTGTACTTGTAGGATTGGCCTCGTTTACAATCCTCCCCCACGCATTTCCGTCCTTAATCTTCCCTTCCCGTCTCCTCACTTTCATAGACTTTATTCCATTTAATATATATTCCATATATCGTAATCTGTTCTTACCTTCTTGTTACATGAAAAACTGTGGTTTTTGTAATGCTAGTCATTGCAGCTTTGGAGATTTTGTATAATAGTAGGGCCTATGTGTATTTAGAGAACAAAATAATCCTCTCCTCTTATTAAGTGATTCTGCTTTCAATTATATTAACAGGCGATTTCTCAAGTGAGTCAACCGATCCAATTACTAGCATCTACCAGCAAATAAACATCTCAATCTATCTCGATAAATTGAAGTACAACAGTTTACGTAGTTGATAAAAACATGAAGTTTAGGAACGGATACAAAATATCATTTTAAGATAGTATGATAATGAGGGAGAAGGAATACATCACGTGAGTTGTTCTTTGTTTCAAGACACTTGTAGGTAAATGTTATGTTCTAAATAACATTTAAATACAGCCTATCATTCTAACCTGTAGATTAACCTGTTAATTGTGGTATATGTTAATTACCTGTTAAATCGTAATTATTGTTAAACTTTAGTTCAAAATTTTCATTTTGGAAATATGAAAGCATATTGCGCAATTAGTTACTGCGTTATTAATACGACTTAAATTTAAACAATCGTACGCTCTTGATCAAATGCGTACAGTTATTGTGCCAAAATATTTATAGGTAATAACAGTACAGCAAAAGTGAACCACGTTCAGGTGAACATGTTATTCCAAGTCTGTAACACAATCAAGACTGTTTTACATATCTACGTTTTCAGTAAAGCACGAGACCAGTGTGCTGCTCAACCCCATAAAGAACATTCATCTCTTCTATTTCTGCGAAATTAGGTCTATCAAAAATTGTAACAACGTGGCGAACAATCATTTCTTGTACATAAATTAAAAGTAAACCTAGACGTAAAATGTATTTGTTTCAATAACAAGAGGAAGGAACTATAGATACATTTTTAACAGTACAGTGGCAGTTCAATATCATTAATGGGGACTCTATAACGTTCTACGGAAATCTTAATAATATTTGAGGTTAGAAAGATATCTTATGAATATATACCTACATGTGTTGCTGTATTTTCGTACTCTTTTCCTACTAATTTCGGGTTCTGTATAATTAGGAAGCACAAAATATAAACTATATGAGTAAGGTGCTAAGGTAATAAGAATTTCAGAATAAATTCTAATGTGCCAATTCCTATCCTTTAACATCATGCCTTACGCTTTAGTGTCTAAAATTATCGTTCGCTTTACCTCCCGTCACTAGTTATATTACGTTTCTATCCTTTATTGGTTAATATTTCTTTTCTTAGGCCTAATACATTTTTTTTTGTTCATTCAATAATCATACCAAGTGGTGCCTTCATCATGATAGTCTGAATCCATTTCTGAATAATGCCGCCTGACAGATTTTTGCGAAAAGTTAAGTTTCGATATTTAAACGTCCCCAGCTTAAATTACTATAAAAAAATATAATATTTATAGCCATTTTCAATTAATTCAAAATTTTTGTGATGTCTGTATTCAAGTTAATTTTACATGCACCAAGGAATTGATGGAGTGGTAGAGAACTAATAGGCCTATAATATTTTCAAATCGCACAACTAGTGTACGAAAATATCAAAGAATATCCTATATCACTACAATTAAGTTTTTATTTTTTTCGTTTTGTCCATTGTGTTGTGTTTCTGTTACAAAATAAGAAACAGAATAATCCAAAAAGAGTGTAAGAAAAAATTAATTCGTAAGGTTTATAAATGAAATACGAAAACGTTTAAGTCTACTCAATTAATTTTAACTGTATTATAAAAAACAATTGTTTCGCTTTCCCACTGACAGATAAGTACTCTGTAGGCCTGAAGACAGCGGATAAAGTACAGAAGGAAAAGTTCAGTGACCTGTAACGGTGAGACGCCGCAAGCGTCATTGAATTTTGTCCCATTAATTCCTACTCACTGCTGCCTTTTAGTGACGAAGATCTCACAGTTTCATTTCGAATTTATTTTAGGGTCTGATATTCTACCAAATTGTGGAATTTATTTTAAGGAAGTATAAAAGAATATAAAAGAAGTATAAAACATATTTATATATCAGGCATGTTTAAAGGTTTTTGATGTTTTCTAACTTTCGTATAATATATGTTACATACGTAATATGTGTGTAAGATACATGTAAGTGTAACTGTCTTACATATTGTTTGCTGCTAATTGATAAACGTACAGCAATAATTGATCCATTAATACGGTATATAAATGCACAGTAGGAAAAGAGTGAATGATAAGAAAAGTATGTAACGTTTCGTTAGTCAATTCCAAAAAATATTTTTATGATATAGAAGAGTCATTTCCAAGTAAGAACAGTACAAAAAATGAGACATGAGGCCTTATTTAAATATCGGTATGGAGAACCATACATGACTTCCATGTTCTACGATTTATATTTAAAATCATTTACGAAATTAAATGTTTCCATAGAAATTACTTCTTTCCACTTATTGCTTCAGCCTTAACCACAGTACTGTGGTCACTAACGTATACCACCACACGTTATCGCACTCGATTTTCACTGATGATGGCAGTCGACGGCACTGCCGAAACGTCTGGTTTCGCAGAAAACATTGGACTACGGCCAAACAGCCCGGGAAGGAATTTAACAACAAACTACTACTTTGTTGCCGATAACGTAGTACACATATAAAAATTATCCCCTCCTCCTTCAACTATAATTTTCATTTATAGAAAATTACCCCCACCCCGTTCAAATAGCCTCTTCATTTATAGATATTTCATCTACGTTTCTACAGTGGATTATAAAGATCTTCTTATCAGGATACTTTATTTATCAAAATTAAGTACTTTACTCTTGTTACAACATAAAATGATGCTGGTAAACTACCCCTTTCTCTTAACTGATCTTCACCAAAATCAGTAGATCTTGAGTCCTCTACAATTCAGGGATGCATGCAAAACATTATTTGATTCTGTTTGAATGTGCGGCAGTTATCGTTCAGTCATAGAAACAATTACTCTTGTTAAAACATTAAAGGTGGCAGGTAAACTACTGCTTTCCCTTAACCAATCTTCACCAAAGTCTTCGGCCTTTAGTTCTTTCCAATTCAGGAACGTATGGAAAAAATTGTTTGATTCTCTTTGAATTTACGGCAGTTGTCGTTCGCCATAGAAAACATTACCCTTGTTAAAACATAAAACGTTACAAGTAAACTACCCCTTTCCCTTAACCGATCTTCACCAAAAACAACAGGTTTTGAGAACTATACAATTCAGGGCTGTATGCGAAACATTATTTGATTCTGTTTGAATTTGCGGCTGTTACCGTTTGCTAAAAAAAAAAATCTACACACAGACACACATACAGACACACACAGACACTTTTCGAAAAATGACTTTTTCATGTTTTCAGGGTAGTACAATCAGAATCTGCAATTATCTCGAACACGATTTTTTTTGCCATCACCATACTTCCATTTCCTTATGGAACATGGAAGTAAAAAGTATACAGCAAAAAAGAATGAATTTTGAGATTTACAAATCGCAGTTCTATTTACATTATCGGCATAGATCTTTAGCTCACTAAATATGAAAACAAACCGAACGTAAACACACATGCCCGTCCGCAAGCACACGGACCAATCTAATACAAATTTGTTGACTTAAGGAATATTATTAACCAAATTAGTTATAATGTAGACCTACTACTTTATGTACCAATGACAACAATTAAAATATGCCATTAGCAAAGAATTTTAATGTTGTATTTATAAACACTTCCACCCAAAAAATGAACTCAGGGTATATCGTTCATCTGCAAATTTTAAACAGGTAGTGTATAATATTATTTTTATAACTAGTGTAATGTCTAACATAATATGGTTATATTATAAGAAACAATTTTTTTTATCCTGCTACACTAGCAATTTTTCTATCCTGCTAGTAGCACAATAGTCCTACTTTTAGTATATAAATCCGCACTATAAGCCACATGTAGCCACACATAAGTCACAAAGAGCTGTGAAGTAGCTTATTCCATTTAAATAGATGTATTTATAAAACAAACAAAACCCAGAAGACAATATGCATAAGAGCAGTAAAGAACGAACAACTAACAAAAGCCTTTATACAACAGAAGAATACATGTGGGAACACTAAAGGAATGTTGTGCAAGGAACTAAGCTTCCAAAGAATACAATAACGAGACAAGAAATGTGGAAAATGAGACAGAAGAGTTAGTCGTCGACAGAAAACAGGAAGTACAATGCCGTTACACAAAGACAAGTCACAGTATGCTGCTTTCAGTTTGTGTTACATTTCACATTTCCCACCATTTAATTCAGAATTTTAATATGGCGTGAATACACTAACCTACTTTAAGATTGCCTGAAGTATAATTTATGAACTGTAAAAGCCATTACTCGACTTTAACTTTGTTGAAATTTCAAAAATTGTATTTAATAAGGACTCAATACATTGTTATTTTTTTAATTTTGAGTTCTCGTTAGTTAACTTTTTTACTGTGATCAACTGTACAGAAACAAACTCCATGTATATAATAAATCATATCTTGTAATACTGATCAAATATAAGACTTTGAATTTCAAGACCTCACAATACGTCAAATTCCGGTCGGCTCCAAACAGCCTTAACATAGACATGCTTCGTGTACGGGCTACGACACGATTAAGGTATTGTAGGCTGACATGTATAAGAAAAAGGAGGGGTCGACCCAGAAAACGACGGGTGGATGATCTTGAGGACGACCTGCGCAGGTTCGGTGTCAGACGTTGGTGAGAGCAGAGGATCGAGACGACTGGAGGCGGATCGTCCAGGAGGCCAAAGCTGCCCAAGAAGGCTGTAGCTTCGATTAAGAAGAAGAAAAGGCTGCATGCATTCTACTCTGTGACGATTGTATGCGTGTAGATACAAATATTTAGACCTAATTCGTTATGAATATGTAAATAAACAAATAGAAACAGATGTGCAACATTACTCTATCGGTTTTTAAGGAGGAAACGAAATGTTTGTGGCAGTTAAGAAAATGAAATCAAAATAAAACGCGTAGGCCTATGGTTTAACATAGATTAGTCACTACTATAAAACAGTTCAATAATTGTATCATAAATCTCGTTTTGAAATAACTGGCTGTTTCTAATCTTTCAGGATATCAAGCCGCAAAGTGGAAAAAATGTATAGCGCGTTCTAAAAACTACAGTGATTTTTATATGACTTAGATTCTGTATACAGGCCTAGTAGATTATATTTAAATAATTGTTTTTTTAAGTTTTATTAAAAACTATAGGAGTATAAAAATTACCACATAATTTAAATTGCTAAGAAAATAGAAGGCTTTATCTTAGCCACTGTGATAATGTACCTGAGTTTTGAATAATGAATCTGAAACAGAAAATTATGTTTTGTGTAGCCACAACTCGTTACATGTAACATTATGGCAACTAATAGCTCAGAGAAAACGTCTGTGGCTAGTGTTATTAATAGAAGGAGCATGGTGCAGACAACGCTTTGACAAATAGAGAATTTGAGACTGTTCCTTTCCCTGGCTTCAGCTTAAGTAGTTGATAAAAGATAGTGGAAAGTCTGGTTCCTTTTGCACGCTTTTGCAATATACTGTAGGAGAACTAAGGAGTGAGCAATATCGACCAGAATATATGTGAGTAAACTTATAAAATTTAAAATATCTTATACTTACCTCAACTCGTAGATGAATATTGTTGTGAACGCATGGAGTCTGTTGCATGTTTCTGTCTGAAGAACTGTGAACCGGTTCTTCAGTGTACTAAAGTAATTATGGTCAAGGAGGGTGAATAGTTACATACAAAACTTAAACTATCATTACGCGTGAAGCTGCGATGGGAACAACGTAATTGTGACACCTTGGGTTTAATAATCTGCTTTGAAATAACATGTTTTATGATTGATAGTCACAAAAAACCGTTAGGTTTCTTAAAGGTAAGGTTTGCGTGTAAAATTGATGAAGAGTATAAATTACAGTTATGTAGTATAATATAATATAGTTTATACTTTTTTATGAAGCGGATTTGTATAACTA
The DNA here is from genome assembly GCA_034769895.1 of Magicicada septendecula. Lineage (NCBI taxonomy): Eukaryota > Metazoa > Arthropoda > Insecta > Hemiptera > Cicadidae > Magicicada > Magicicada septendecula. The sequence continues at coordinate 307,093,141 of CM068367.1, read as the reverse complement.
GTCTGCTTTACAGACTTCCCTGTTTACAAAGTGTCAATACTTGTTTCAGTGAAGAGCACGTAGAAAAGGAAATTGAAAACATTGTTAGTTTTTTAATTGTTAGTTAATTTTTTGGCTAGTTGGTATAATGCTCGCTATATCTGGACATAATATGCCTATAATAAATAAACAGAAGGATTCTATTAGCTGTGATAGAAAGGAACGGGTTAAATGGAGTTTTGGTTATCCCTTATGACAGGTATGTCGGAGAAATTTAGGGGGGTTGCTGGTAAATTAGGTGTGCAAACTGCTTTCTACTCCCGAAAAACTACTGAGAATACGTTACGTGGATCCAAACCTGAAGTCACCAAAATGAAAAAATGTAATATATAGTGTGCCTTGTGAGTGCATATTATTATTATTGTGAGTGTGATTGTTATTATTATGGTGAAATGGTTAAACCGCTGACTGAACACAGAAAACGTGTAAATAAAGTTAGGTCAAACCAACCAAAATTAGTTGCGTGTGTACGCAAGGATCAGCATATGATCTTATGTAACAATTATGTAATAATTGCAAGGGAAACAAATATGGTCAAACGAAAAGTGGCAGAGGCGTCTTTCATCGCCAGTGATGTTAATTCACCGAGTTAGGTCAGTAAGAAGGTATCTATCATTTGGCGCAGGAACATTCAAGCATATTTGGACCGAAAAATATAAGTGTGTGTTGAAGGGAGGGAGGAAGGCTCTGCCTCCTCTGTAGTAGGCCTTACTGCCTCGCAATGAGTACACCAAAATACGGGCCGCCTGCCACCAAGAAATTCAATAGGATATATTATGAAGGTTGTGTCATAGATTCCTTGTGGTACTTCTTGAACTCTCCAGTACTTTTAGTAGGCTTCATAGCTTTCATTTTTTTTTCTACAATGACTAAAGAAGCTTAATAGTTATAAACTTATGAATTCATTTAATGGATTGACGTACTTTACATAAGTATATACAATAAAACACAATTTTGCTTTACTGTTAATTTTCATTTTTGTAAAATTTGCGATCAGTGCTCTACTACTCCACTACTTTAGAAGGAACTACATGAGATAGTCTGGGAGATGAAAGATATGACGGAGAATATCCAATATAAAGAAGAACAACATCTTCTGTTCAAATGGATATATTAAAGACTAATGTCACTACAAAGGTGTAAGTTAAAAATGCTTTGATTTTTCTTCAAAGGTGGAAGTTAAATAAAGGTGTAAGGAAAAGGTGTAAGATAATTAAAGATTCGAAGCGGCGAGCGGGATATGTAAATAAGGGCTTATAGGTCATACAATTGAACTTCTAACATATGCTAACAATAGTCTCCAATGGATAATATGCAGATGCTATCCAATAAATCACACTAGCCCTTAAAAATCTGACGTTCTTATTCTTAATGAAACAGTAAACAAAATAACTTCTATTTCAGTTTGGGTAGCTCTGAAATTTATTCTACAAAGGTGATAAGGTATGTCGGAGGAACGGTAGAAAAGAACGGATAAGTTGCGGTCACAATGTGAACAATTTTTTGTACAAATCGAATTGCAGAATAGCGATATTTGGCATGGGTAGAATGTGCTGTAACCTACTCAGTTACTTTGTATGGAGGCCTCCACCCTCTACGAAACATTCAGGATTAAAAATTATATTCCAACGTTTGCAGGGACACAAAGACGTTGTCGCTAATGTAGCGCCTACGTATATTGAATCGTAGCTACCGTCGCTAAGTATTATTAGGTGTAATACTAATTAACTAGTTCCAAGGAGAAAGATCTATGCGTAGATTTGCATACAGGAAGATCTAATATTCGGAAATAAAAGTGTAATACAGTGCAAGCTAAATGGTTGAATCCTGAAGAAACGATAAGGTATATATGTGCAGACACTAATAATTAGATGATCATACATGGTAAGGTCAACTCCTTAATAAGGGGAAAGGAGCCGGAAGAGATACTAAGGCTGTGGGCATCCGTAGCGCAGAGGTTGCAGAAATGGTGTTATAACGAATACGAACGGTCTTCTTTCGGGTATGTGTTATAGGTTCCAGGGCAGACATGTGGCAAGGAAAAAACGATTTAGTGGATGAGAATACCACGTGTCATTATAATTTAACGTACTGGGCTAAGGACTGTTTAAGTAAAGCGGTAATGCCATACTAATTGTAGATATTGTCTCAGTAGAATAGTTTATAACTTGTTCCCGTTTGACCTAATTCTTGTATCTTCTTCTTTCCATTCAACTTCTATAATGGGTAATGCATCAATTCTATCCAATTTTTAAGGTTCATTTTGCATCTCATTTTACAAACATCCCATATCACATTTTTTGTTCAAGTATTTTTTCTACATTAACTGGCTTACAACAACGAATTGTGACTTTCATTTCCCGCCACTACTTTATGTTACATTTAGTTCTACTCTTTATTGTTTATCCAACTTAATCTGGAAGATCGAGGTAATCAATATACCGAAACATAAATGCTTAAATTTTCAGAATAACTAAAAAAAATATAATATAAAGTGGTAAATGTGGAACGTGTATTTTTATTAACAACATTTTAAAGATGCTTTCATGTTAATAAACTTCAAGGGTAATTATATTTGCTTTTTTGGTTTGTAACAATTTTCAAAAAATAAAGCGTTTTACTTTTACTTCTTTTATATTAAAATTTGGAAACATCAAAGTAAAAAGAACCGCTTCCTTATCTTAACAATTTATAATATTTTACTTTTACTTCTTTTATATTAAAATTTGGAAACATCAAAGTAAAAAGAACCGCTTCCTTATCTTAACAATTTATAATATTTTACTTTTACTTCTTTTATATTAAAATTTGGAAACATCAAAGTAAAAAGAACAGCTTCCTTATCTTAACAATTTATAATATTTTACTTTTACTTCTTTTATATTAAAATTTGGAAACAGCCAACTAAAAAGAACCGCTTCCTTATCTTAACAATTTATAATATTTTACTTTTACTTCTTTTATATTAAAATTTGGAAACATCAAAGTAAAAAGAACCGCTTCCTTATCTTAACAATTTATAATATTTTACTTTTACTTCTTTTATATTAAAATTTGGAAACAGCAAACTAAAAAGAACCGCTTCCTTATCTTAACAATTTATAATATTTTACTTTTACTTCTTTTATATTAAAATTTGGAAACATCAAAGTAAAAAGAACCGCTTCCTTATCTTAACAATTTATAATATTTTACTTTTACTTCTTTTATATTAAAATTTGGAAACATCAAAGTAAAAAGAACCGCTTCCTTATCTTAACAATTTATAATATTTTACTTTTACTTCTTTTATATTAAAATTTGGAAACAGCAAACTAAAAAGAACCGCTTCCTTATCTTAACAATTTATAATATAAGCTGTTAACATTATCTGTAGTAATTTCTGTTGTCGATAAAAGCCATTATGTATACTGTAAACTCTAAAACGTTCTTTCGTGATAGGCTTTAATGAAAGCACTAAACAAAACCGGATTAGTTAAACGTAAGAGCGTGGAATTCGTTGTCTAAAGATGTTACACTTATTAACGTTAAATGTCATCAGTTTTGCCACCTGATACGCTGTATTTGTTAAAGACTATATTTTCTTCACAGTGTATTCGACGTATACTGAGCATAGTTTATTTTATATAGTTGACAATCAATTCATTTATTTTGAATGGACATTATTTACTTAAAGATTTATTGTACATTTTGCATATATCTCTAACTCTATGCAAGTATTAGTTTTACTACCAATCCATTATACTTTTTCCTCTATTATGCATAGGTTAGAAACGTTTAAATTCGAATGTTTCTTAATATGTCAAGAGTCTCAGTAATTTTATTTATTCACTCAAGTTGAATAATTATATTTTAAAGTTTCACAACTTCACACAAACAAATAAGATTAATAATATAATTAATATATTTTTACACAATTTTTATAATCCTAAAATGTATAAACATATTGTGACATATATATTTTCAAACCGTTTACTCATACTGAATATTTTAACACATGTTAAAATACGTTGTGAATGCGTGCCTACCACCTCATTGTCAACAACGTGGTGTCAAATATTCTCCCTCTGTGTGACTTCTGTAAACACGGTTGAAACCATAAAAAGAAGGGGACAGGGGAACAATGCGCAACACGTGTCCTAAGGCTAGTCTTAACAGGTCACGAACCACACGCACGCTTATTAAATTTAGAAACTCGTGAAAAAAATGACAAATTTAGTCTCTTTTCAGCTCGATTGTAACAGGAGAAACAGTTGAAAAACCTTCTTCGACAGAAGATGCTGAGGGAGTGAAAACGATTTAAATTCATCTAAAATATGTGTGAGTCTTAAACTATTGATATTGAAAATAAATGTCATCAACGTCCATTAGTAACTTGAAACGTTCGTAAACAGTACTACGTAATAACTCAACAACAGACATTACAAACGATCTCTTGTGTGCTCATATCAAATTTTAAACGTAATAATTAAAATTTATTTTAATTAAATTTAATAACTTATTTAATGTCATGTAGAAAGCGAATAAATTTTGAGTCTTATAAATTGCAATATTATATGGTATTATATATATAATATTGTATGGTATTTGTGTTTTTATTTTGTACTAAATGTCACATGATAAAAATAGATATATTTACACTTCACAGAATTGAATTCATCCACTTGGTGTGCAATTTCTGCTATACTTTTATTTTTCTCCATATAATCAAGCAAATAGTGGAGTACGATTATATGAGCCACATGTGAATGCATTGTTAACATAAATGAAAGTGAGTTAAGATTTTTGAAAACATAAACTGTTTAGTACATGGAACAAAGTATTCCCAAATTCAGTTTCAGAAAGAACAAGCAGGTGACTGTAATCACGTGAGTATATCTACAGTTATCGATCATATCTGTAATTATGATCATATTTTCATGTTGGTTTCGATTCAGTTTGTACTACAATGTAAGAATAAATTAAACAATTGGATGCAAAAGAAACTAAATTATTAAATTATTCGAACGCTAAGCAGGCACTACTTGATTGCACATTAGGCGCTCAATAAGCTTGTATCAACTATAAACGTAATACATATATGTCAGGTTTATGAAGCTATGAATATATTGTAATATAAAACTTCAATAAATTCTAAGAGTATTAATCAATATTTTAGCACTGCGTTATTTGTGTCATAAGTATGAAGTTGTATTTAAATCTGCAGATTTGCTGACACAAAATTTAAATATGAATGGCGGGTTTTAGAGAAGATTCGTATTAGTGAATATGCCTGCTCAGCTTATCAAATTACACACTGTAGCACTAACCCGCAATATTTTCGTTGATTTGTTAGATTGTTTTGTTAACTCCAAAGTAATAGATTTTTATCGCTATATATTATATTAGCAGTTTTAATAAATATTTTCTTTTAAGTAAATACAGACTCTATAACGATATTTTGAAGGTATATGTTAAACCACGTTTAGTTAGAATGGGATGTACAACTAATCGTACGGTACATGGTAGCTGCGAAAACGCAGGCACGTTTATCCCCTGATTTACGGTTCCGAATATATCAACATCAAGTTGATGAATTTGCCAATATTCCGTTTACCAATCGTCTATTAATCACTGTTGCTAATTGTTGTTAATATAATATATGACCTCTTCAATTATCCACGCTGCCAGCTAGAACGTTGTCCTGGGGACATCAGACTTTTGTGTATCAATTATGTAAATTCATACTAGAAATTACTTTCATTATGTACAAAATTATGGAAAGCAGAACAGTCACATCAGTGCCTTTAACGTTGATTAATGTGTACATTTTACTTTCCCGTTTGTTCATGTCGTGTGTTTTCAACTCACTCTCTTTGTTTTATGTGCTAACATCTGGTCAAAGTATGGTAACATTTCTCTCCATCCTAATAGACTCACAGTCTTCTTCTGCCAATCAAATCGAATTGAGTACTCACTAACGTATAGACATTTATAATTAATTATTCCGATATTTAATTTCACAAATTGGAATGTATCCCTTCTTTTGCTAAACAGTATGCATATTTTTGTTTAATATCTTATTTCTTTAATGTTACATGATATCCTTTTCTTTATCTTCTTCTTCTTCTTCTACACTTCACAGAGTAGAGACTTTGCCAGTTATATCTTCACAGAGTATACCTCCATCTCACTGTCGATCTTCCTACATCTCTTGTACCAAAGGGTCTATATCGAACGCAACCTCAGGTAGTAGTCGTCCATCCTCCATTCTGTCCAGAAGCTGTAAACATTCTCTGAGATATGTCTAGATCTTATCATTTATGGAGTATACCTGGAGTTCTTCTCTAATATCCTCATTGCTCAAACGATGCTGTCTCTTGCACCTTTTTATTTTCCTCACAAACTTCATTTCCGAAGTCTGAATCTGGTTTTTTATCTTCTCTGTAGGGCCCATGTTTCTCATCCATATAGTAAAATAGGCACTGCCATTGATTATTAAAATTTAAGCCTTGTCCCTTTCCTTGTCTATTTTCTGAACGTTCTATGTATGACACCACACATCATCTGAAGCCTCGATATGTTTGTAGTGATATCTCGGCCTGTGTCATTCCCAATACTGATAGTGCAACCCAGGTAATTGAAGTCAGAGACTTGTTCCAAAACAAATCCCTCAAGAACAATTTTTGATCTAACTTTCGCTAAAAGCCGTGATTTTTGTTCTCTGCTTACACATTTAAAAATCATATTGTAAAATCGTATCCAAATATGGTTTAAACGATGTAAAGAATACTGTTACTCATCCTCTGTTTTCTGTATTAAAACTGTATCGCCAACATACAATAAAATATCTGAACTCGTGTTCCGTTTAAGTCTAATTCCTGAGGCAATACCTCGTCTCCATAATTGGATGATGTCAATATATATATTATAAAGCGTGGGCAAAATACTATACCCCTGCCTTACTCCTTTATATACTAAAATTTCTCCAGACTTTGTCTTCTTTAGCCTTTTCTTCATATCTTATCTAATACGTTTTTCCATAACAAATCCGTGGAGACTTCGTTTCTTGTTCTCCCGTAGCACTTCCGATCTCAATAAACCCCTCGCCAAAATTTACAACTTTGTCCAATTAATTGCTACATTTTCTCTTTGAATTACTTTAATATAACATTTGTAATACAATAAATTATTTTAATTTTATACCTTACAGTGCAGAATACCCAAATCACAAACAGGAACACCCAATCACAACTTCACAACCAAACGGTAGCAAGAACTGACGTTTGAACAAATACTTCATTGGGCAACGAGGATATGGCTGACAACGAGATTACAGTATGATGCTCGAAACATCTCTGTTACACACGCGCGTGAGTGTACAATCCAACTTCTGTAGTTGTCGCTGTCTTTCTGCTTTCACCGTACAATTCCTTTTAAACTGGTTTATTTTTACCACTTTCCATTCTGAAGGTTCCGTTTGCCTGGTTTATACTGAATATAATTGTTTGTATACACACAATTCTTTCTTCAGCCGAGAATTAATGAACGAGTAGAAATGCACATGTAATATGAGTAATACATAGAAATACGTGATATTATTTTATGTACTGTGTGCCTGCAGTCTGAGTTTATAGTGATATTAACTTTTAAAAATGTTAGTTAATGTCATGTAGTTGTAAAACATGTGGAGCCACTCTCTCAGTTGAATGACAAGGTAGTTTGAAGATTATTGTTTTAGCGACAATGGCTATATACAATAAACGTATCATATTTGTTTTTATAAAGCTGTAATTGTGAACGTGTGCACGTTCAGATGTCTCTGTTACCTGGATTATAAAATAGTTTTTAAATAGAAATTCAGGCTTTCAGGGTAGCTATTACTGAAAAGTGATTTGAATCTATATTCGCTCCCCTTTAGCTTCTGTGTCCATCAGAATCATGGCGTGAAACAACTAGAAGGTAGTCAATCTAGTTTTGCACCTTTCCATCTGCCAACATCCATGTCAGATTATGGATGTCATTATACTGAAAATACGTGCTTGGTACTGTCGTGTTGAGTGAAGCCACAATGTCAAACCAAAGGTCTATATCATTGCAGCTGTCGAGGAATATCATTGCATAGGAACACAATATTTTCCTATCGTCGGGCGAGGTCAGCTCCTTCCCATTGCGTCACAGTTAAAAGATTTACTTATAAGTCTCGATATTCTGATCTGCCCTGTGTTAGACCCATTTTAACGTCATATATATATTACAACAATACATATATTTGCATATTTTCCCAGGGCGGTATGTTTTGTAAATAATTAGTGTAAAAAGAAGACGACGAACAGTTTTTAACAATTTTGTACGGGAGACTACAGGCTGTGGCCTGTCGAAAGTGACACCTGCTTCGGTAGTATTAAATACAGCGTTTGTGCGTACGTGTGTGTATGCCAGTTCCGACCTCCATTGAATGACGAGAAGGGGAGACACGTACGAACTGTTGGTTTGTCATTAATCAGGTTTTAACCGGATTAAAATAAACTAACTAATACGTTTTAAACCTGTGACAAAGGCTTACCCCAATTATAAAGACACCATTATATTAGGGAATTTTTAACGAGTATGGTGATATAAAATTATCTCGAAAATGTGCAATAATAAAGACGCTAACTAATTTAAGGTTAATTACTAGTGTATAATTAAATAATAATTAATAGTATAAGTGTGGTATATGTGAGTGACCAAAAAAAAAGTACGCAAACAATGATATCGCTCATGCTACGAGTATGTTTACGAAATCGCGAAAATGAACCAAAAAGTGATTTGTAACTAAAAGGACACTTTGCACGAATTGACAATATCTAACAGGTCGAAAACAGTCTTGGACCTGTCAGATCGCCGTCCAGTATAAATACCACCAGCAATTTTGGACTGGTCTCAGACTCAAGAAATCTTCACACAACGTCACGCTGCCGGTTTGGCGATCGATCAGGACCACACACGCACTTTACCACACACACCAATACGTATGGAGGAACTCTGGAGCATAACCAACAACAACCCGTAGAGACAGAGAACACAGCATCAGCATAATTATCATCATCATCATCATCATCATCATCAAATTCACAGGATTCTGCACACACACATGTACACACACACACGCGCGCACGCGCGCAACGGTAACGGTGGGTGTACGCAGGTGATGAATAAACAATTATATTTTTTTGTTGTGAAAAGAAGTCTCAAAAGAACTTACCTATGAACAGTAAAGAATTAAAGTTTTAAATTTAAATAGTAGTTAAATAAAAGAATTTAATTTAATAAGGAAATTTAGAAAATAAATACTAATCTTTTGTGTATGTTAAAATTTGGGTGTGTCAGTAGAAATAAATAATAGACAGGAAGTAAATGTTATATAATTTTTATTTTGTTTATAGCAATAATTAATTTTATTCTTGAGTTTTAATATTATTTTGTTTGTAAATGAGTTGCTATTATTATTTAAAATTTGAGTCAAAGTCAGACACACTGAAATAAAAAGGATTTGGATAACTTGTTTAACATGTCTGCTTAGGTAGTAAGATTATATGGTTGTTTATTTTTTTTGCATGTTATGAACAGCATAGCAGGTTACATTGTATTTGTGAAGCTTATAAAAGAGAATATTTGATTTATCTAATATTTGAATTTTTAATATTTGAATATTTTTCTATTAATATTAATAAATCATAGAATGTTTATTTTGAAACGGTTTTAATTAATTATTTCATGTCCACAACATCTCATTCCTGTTTGAAAATTGTTTAATTATTGTGCAATTACATATACTTGAAGCTACGAGAAAAATAATCCTGCGACCTGGCCGGTGTAATACACTTTATAGTCGCGTTGAGGACATGGTAATGTATTTGTGTAATTGTGTATAATACTTGTAACGTTGCAATATATATATTTTGCAACGATACAGCCATAGCTGTATTAGGCATTAATTTAAATAAATGTAAATTTTGTATAATTTGTATAAGTTACGGGTAAATGGACAGGTCTGAGAGTGCAAAAATATTTCTTTGTTAGATTAGGGGAGCAAGTAACCTGTTCCGACACGCAGTGAACACCTGCTCAATTGTATGTGTGTTACACGTGTATCTTGTGTGTGTGTGAGTGAAGCAGGCATACACAAGAAACTCAGCAACCCGCCCCAAGTAATTAATAGAATAATTATTTTAATTTACTGTGAGAAAACTAATTAATGTATGATCAAACCAAAGGCACTAAAGTGTGGGTAAAAATTATAGTTATCCCTAGTGAAAAGATGACGTTAATAGAACACGTTATGCGAAGACAGTGCAAAATAAACGTGCTAAAAAATACGCAAATTACCCTAAGACGCTCAAGTTAATATAGTGAGTGATTAAACGAAGTAGCTACGATTTGTGCTATCTCGATTCCGTGCATAACAGTGCTATTTGCTAATAATTGCAAATAGATGAAAAGGTTCGGTAGTGGGGGCTGTCACGAGATACGCAGGTATCGACAGGACGATTTTGGAGCCGACTAGCGCGGAATCTCGAGAGGGTATAAATTAAGTGTTCGACCAAAAACCCTTCTCTTCATTTCAAGACTCAGTTGCAGCCGGACATGCTGTCCGTCGGCAAAAGCGTTTGTTTTTGTTATTCTATTACAAGTCGCGGTAACAAACGAAATGACGTTTGTTAAAGTCATGACAATATTACGGGAAACATAAATACAGCAATAGTTAGTCTACCAAGAGTATATCCTGGAAATATGTTGTGGATCGACGCTGGACTCTAGATGTATCCAGGAAAGCTGCCGTAGATCGACGCTGGACCATGGACGTATCCAGGACCACGCCAGGACAAGAGGAATGGAAGATTAACTCTAGACAACGCTGGACCCCGGACAACAGTCGTAAGATCATCAGCAATCGAGGTGACATGCTAAATGCATTTTAAATGATTTATAAAAACAAAAAAGCTCATAAAGACGATTTCGAAAGTCAGTATATTGAAACAAAGAAAGTTTATATTTAATAATAATATGTTAAAATGTAAATAAATGTTTAGTCGTAAGAATGAGCGATCGCATAATAAATATAAAAGCAGTAATAAATGAAAGAGATTTTAAAGTAAAGAGAGTAGAGTTTATGATCAAAATAAATAGTAAAGTGATTAGATATTTGAAGTATAGAAAGATTAATTTAAAGTTGAATATTAACCAAAATCCAGTCTACAAGAAATTAATATAAAGTTAAATTGAAGTCAAAACTTTGGTATAGACTGAGCGAGTAGAGGTCAGATCTGAGATAAGACAATTTATTTCAATATAAGAATATTTTAATTTTATAATAAATTAATAACAATTATTTAACATGTTTAGATATAAGAATATTTTTTAAATATGTGTAATGTTGCATATCGTAAGATATAAACATTAAATAATGAGCAATATCGTGACCGACAAATTAATGATGTTTATGAATAATTGTAATAATGAAAAAATAATAAATATGAGTTTTTAATACTGATAATAAAAATACTCTTATTATATTTACACCTGAACCCCAAATACACATACAAGTTGTTAGTAATGTTATATAAAGTGTATGAGTTCAATTAATGTAAAAATTAAATTGCACAGAATATATGACTTGTTACAATTTGGCTCCCAAAGGAAGTGAGGCTATACAAATTAAATTACATAAGATATATGCAACTTGTATCGTTGTAATATATGTATATATATATATATATATATATATATATATATATATATATATATTGCAATGTGACAGGCGGTCACACCATATGTGATTATGACCAGCTGTAGTGGGTGTCCGGGACAATTGGAGTGAGATTGAAAGTAAAAATATTGCTGAAAATTAAGAATAATAGTATACATTAGTAACAAGACGATATAAAGACTATGAAGCTATAGTTCTGTGCTTTAGTAAAGTGTTGTGCGCGTATAAAAAATGTTAATTTAATTTATTCATATGTAGTGGAAACGTGTGTTCTAGAAAAATCGAAAAACGGAAATACAATTTGCAATACGTGGCGTGTCCGGAATGTTCTTACGTATAGCATAGAATGTATAGAAATTACGTCTGTACGAAGGTAATCTGTGACGTCACCCTATATCGCTGCTGGTTCAGTGTACAAGAGTTTTCAGGCAGCCTTCATGTAGCATTCATCGAGAGCGGTTGCAGTATAGTCATCGTTCAGTACAGCATCCATTCCAGGCAGTCTTTGGGGCCCGTAGAGTCGAAGAAGCAGCGAGTTTCGGCAGGGAGCAACCACGGTGTACGAGATCTACTACCGTTCCTGAACTTCGTTTGCTGATCGTGGCGACTGAGACGGACACCTAGACGCGGGGCAGTTCCTGGAGGTGGTGGCAGGGACGTGGAACGCGGACGACGGATCGCCTCAAGTTGGGCGCCATTTTCTGCAATGTAACAGGTACTTAGCTGACCAGACTTGCAGAAAAAGAATGCTCCATTAGTGATTTACATACATTTATTGTCTCTCTTTTTACACTAATTTGTATTAAAATGTTTTCTTGTTATTTCAAACAATTATACAACTTTAAATGTTCAAAATCTTCTTTCGAAATTATAATTGAAATATATGTTTTCTTTTATTTAAAACCGTAATATAATTTTCAAAGTTCAACAAGTTTCTTTTTTTCTTTTGAAGGCTTTATATTTTTGAAAAACAAATTTAGTTTTAAATTTTGCTTTCCTGAATTCTCGTCTTCGTTGTCGTCCCGGTCGAAGATCTCAGTCCCGGTCTCCAGCGATCCGTCGTCCGTGTTGGGGGGGGGGGGATCCTACGGGCCCAAGGACTGCCTAGAATGGATGTTGGACTGAACGATGACTATACTGCAACCGCTCTCGATGAGTGCTACATGAAGACTGCCTAAAAACTCTTGTATACTCAACCAGCAGCAATATAGGGTGACGTCACAGACTACCTGCGCACAGACGTAATTCCTATTCATTCTATGCTATACGTAAGAACATTCTGGACACGCCACGTGTTGCAAATTGTATTTCCGTTTTCTCGATTTTTCTAGAACACACGTTTCCACTACATATGAATAAATTAAATTAACCATTTTATACGCGCACAACACTTCACGCAAACACTAAACTCTAGCTTCATAGTCTTTATATCGTCTTATTACTAATTTATACTATTATTCTTAATTTTTAGCTATATTTTTACTTTCAATCTCGCACCAATTATCCCGGACATCCACTACAGCTGGTCATAATTATGCTTTACATAATCACATATGGAGCGACCGCCTGGCACATTGCAATATATATTACGACGATACAAATAAATATTTTCGCATAGGATAATTATCTGTGTTTAATTATGCACAAGTCTATATTGGAGGTGTAGAAAAATTATTCATTTATAACACAAGTAAATCATTGTTTATATGATATATTTAAATTAAACAATTATTTCATTTATAGTATTTTATTTGTTTTCGAAGAGTTTATATAGTTCAGTTTTGGTAGGTTTTACTTGAAACGTAGAATTCCTTTACACTCGGCGTGACGTCACTCACTCCCTCGCTGTTACGCTCCGCTCTGCAATGTTCGCCGGTCTCCTCTCTCACTCACTCTCTCTCTCTCTCTCTCTCTCTCTCTCTCTCTCTCTCTCTCTCTCTCTCTCTCTCTCTCTCTCTCTCTCCGCTGGGGTTCGCCGAACAGCTGATAATACTGATGCAGATTTTACACACGAATTGTCACTTTCCGAATCGTTTGTTTACTCCCTCGCAATTGGTTATTATTAATTATTTTTACTCCGGGTGATAGTGAATTATATTATTTAATAGCGGCGTATATTGCGTACACCATCCGGCTATTCTTGAACTGCTCCCTGTTAATAAGGATTTATCACAGCAGATAAAGCTCCCTACGCGGAAAATCTTCCACTAACACGTAATAGCACTTGAATATGTTATAACTGGTAGTTTACGCGCTTGGTTCTAATCGACAAACTCAAAAAGAGTCCCAAGAATTAGAGTTGCTCTCGATTAAACCAGTCCAAACAAGAAAAACTCTTGACGAAGAGCACACGTTCACTAGGCAACGGCTTCCGATGAACTCCCCCGAAGTACACCTGACAACCGACGGATCTGACTGAATTTAGGGGCTTCTGATTGGTCAATCGACTGTCTACGTGGTAGATTGGAAAAAAAGGTAGACTCGTTGCAGGCGAACCTTAATATAAATCTGCGAGTGCCTGCTCAGATTTTATCTAGAATTTTTATTACTCTTCAATTGATAAGAGTCAAAAGTTGAGTTTTCAATTACTAAAAAACCACATTTAAAAAATAGCTGAGAACAACAGAGTAGGATATAGAAAATGTAGCCATTTTCATAAATAATTCACTGTCCAAGTCTCATGCCAATCGGATAACAAACGCGGAAGATATAACACGAAGGTTCACCACACGTGAACGCGCGCACATATTTACAAACAAAGTACATGACATTATAGAGCAAAAATTTACAAAGAATTTTCTCTGTATTTCGCTGTTCCAGTACCTAGCCCTAAAATGCCGCAAGAGATCTTCATACATACATACCTTGTCCTGGATAACGGTGAACCATTCAGCTGCGGTACCTTTTAACCTTCTCACCACCCAGTTTATTTTGTCCATTTCGCTTAGGTTGTCATTTACCGCGTCCATATCTCTCTCGCAGCTTTTGAGAAAGTGGAGGGGATTTTCAGTCTCTCTACCATAGAATTTTAATTGCGAATTGGGTTCATCAGAAGTTTTATAAATATATGTGGTCTGGTTCGCTGGTGTCGAGGTACTCTGGAGTCGAGTCAGCTGTTGTTTTAACTCCTGTATCCGCTGTTCCTGCTCAGCTACCAATTCATTCACCGTCGATGTATGATTTAACATTCTTTCTTCCATGACATTGATCTTAGCTTCACAGTCACTAAGAAGGTGAATTATTAGCTTCTAGTGCAAGCTCAACGTTAGTACGAAATAACTCGACTTTCTCTCCGATACGCTATTCTGTCGATTCTAAAATTTGTTTATTTTGTTTAGCTTGTTCATGGAGAGCGGTAAAAATTTTCTTATTCTCATCGTGTAGTGATCTATTTTGTTTTATTGCTTCCTCTTTATTAGCTCTATTTTCTTCTAAACTTTTCTGCACATTGGCTAATAATACAGTTAACGTATTTTGTAATTCAAGTTATTCAGCCATATTTATAGTTATTTTATATATTCAAACAAATATTATAGTCCTTATTTAACGTAAACGGCACTATTATTAACTCTTATTATTATAGTATTAATATTCAGTTTAAATGTTGTATAACGTCACAGCCTAGTATCGTAATAAAATGTTCACAATACTTAACCTAATACATATATAAACAATAATTCAAACTTCCAAATAAACTAAATTAATAATACTGTTCAAATATCTGCTTACAGAGAATATTCAACAAATTATATACACTCCTTGCTTACAAATAGAACACACACAAAATAGTCCAAATGAATCTAGTCTTTACATAATTAAATATATAATATTGTTACAACGGTTTACTCGATCGTCATAGGTACAGTGGAAACAAAATAAGTACAAGACACCAATTAAGTCACTATTACCAGCTTTAATTTCCACAGTTAACAGTTCGTAATTAACAACACAGTCTCTACAACAAATCAAATAAAAATTGTTCACACGCAATAAAATGTCCACTAAAATTAAACACAATTTTATTACAATTGCCATCCAATTATAAAACACAACACTTAACTAATAACGACTTGAACGCGCACAGTAATTTCGCCCGACAATAACTCTCGAACCGCGCTGTCAATATATCGCGCTAATACTGAAACTTAAGGCCGCTGCCGCCATGTATTTATAGCCGCCGAAAATCTAGACGATTCCTAATCTAGCGAACAGTTTTAGCGTCCGTATGAACTACGTAATTAACTTCGGCCTTGTCACAGTCCGCACGGCTGGCGGCATCGAGAAGACTCTCGTAAATGCGTCTACAAGCACGTACGGCACACACGTTACAGAGAGATTCTTCTGGCACATTTAACAAACACGTAGATTGTTCTGTGATGTAGTAACAATATTAATAAATTATAATATAATCGTGCCAAACGTTGACAGCGCCAAATATCCCTATGCGACGATACAAATTAATATTTTCTCATATGATAATTATCTGTCTTTAACTTATGCACAAGTCTACATTGGAGGTGTAGAAAAATTATTTATTTATAACACAAGTAAATAACTGTTTATATTATATATTTAAATTAAACAATTCTTTTATGTATAGTATTTTATTTGTTTTCAAAGAGTTTATATAGTTCAGTTTTGGTAGGTTTTATTTGAAACGTAGAATTCCTTTACACTCGGCGTGACGTCACTCACTCCGTCGCTGTTACGCTCCGCTCTACAATGTTCGCCGGTCTCCTCTCTCACTCTCTCTTTTTCTCCCCTGGGGTTCGCCGAACAGCTGGTAACATAGATGCAGATTTTACACACGAATTGTCACTTTTCGGTTCGTTTGTTTACTCGCTTGCAATTGGTTATTATTAATTATTTTTACTCAGGGTGATAATGAATGATATTATTTAAAAGCGGTGTATATTGCTTACACCATCCAGCTATTCTTGAAGTGTTCCACCTTAAAATAGGGATTTATCACAGTAGATAAAGCTCCCTAAGCGGAAAATCTTCCACTAACACGTAATAGCACTTGAATAATTTATAACTGGTAGCTTACCCGCTTGGTTCTAATCGACAAACTCGAAAAGAGTCCCAAGACTTAGAGTTGCTCTAGATTAAACCAGTTCGAACAAGAAAAACTCTTGACGAAGAGCACACGTTCACTAGGCAACGGCTTCCGATGAACTTCCCCGAAGTACACCTGACAACCGACGGATCTGACTGAATTTAGGGGCTTCTGATTGGTCAATCGACTGTCTACGTGGTAGATTGGACAAAAGATAGACGCGTTGCAGGCGAACCCTTGTATAAATCTGCGAGTGACTGCTTAGATTTTATCTAGAATTTTTATTACTCTTCAATTGATAAGAGCCAAAAGTTGAGTTTTCAATTACTAAAAAACCACATTTAAAAAATAGCTGAGAACAACAGAGTAGGATATAGAAAATGTAGCTATTTTCATAAATAATTCACTGTCCAAGTCTCATGCCAATCGGATAACAAACGCGGAAGATATAACACGAAGGTTCACCACACGTGAACGCGCGCACATATTCACAAACAAAGCACATGACATTATAGAGGAAGAATTTACAAAGAATTTGGTATAACATTATCACTAAATAGTTTGGTAACCTTGGTAAATATTTTGGTATTAAATTTGGTATAACCATATCCATCACTAAATACAAAACTTATAGCTAATTAACAAACATTGCATAAATAAATCTAAAACCTGCTATGTCCGTCATCCATGCTCTGATACAGATTCTTATTACAGATCATCATCCTGTGTTTTGTTGAAATATATATATATATATATATATATTGTACTGCTGTAAAAATGAACAACAGTACATAAGAATAAAATAATAATTTCATAAAAATCAAAGGTATAAATTTAATAATATTTTGAACATATGGTAGAATTACAAACAAAAACTGATTAATTATTCATGACGAACATAGAGGTAAACTCAAGTATTGGAACTGTATGATAGAGAACAGCATTAAAAAAATATATGTTGACAATTATTATAATAAAATTAAAATAACCATTAAAATAAATCTAAAAGGTAATGACATTATAATATAATGGATACAAATGAGAATGAATAATGTGAAAGTCAGATAAATGTATTTAATAATAGTTAGTAAAATTATATATGTCTTTAAGAGTAATGTGATGAAAATATGTGACAAATTTAGTGAGGTGTCAATATAAATATATTTTAATGGCAAATATTAATTTGTCAATATTAATGGCATATGTAAATTTTTATAATTGAATTTTTTTTAGTGTAAAAAAATTTGTTGAGTCTAATTCAATTTTTCATCTTATACACATCTCTGTGAGAGTTAAAGTAACTCAATTTGTATAAATAATAAAAAGAAAATAATTAATATTTTAATCTATCTGGGATCAATTAGCCAAAGAAAAATAATTTACTTTGAATTTGTAACGAAGTGTATAAAATATTGGAATTAAAAGAAGTTTAATAAAGAATAAAAATTTTACTAGTAAACATTGGAACTAATTTTATAAACAAAATAATCCTATTAAGAGCGACATCTATGCTGGTGACAAATTGTAAAGGAACTACAAGAGTACAAGCCTTGAACCCGTTGCAGTTTTGAAAAGCTGAGAATTGAACAATTCACATGTTCACGGTATATTATCTTAATATTATTTCTTCAAATTTTGTTAACAAGAGTTATTTGGTACGGACTAAAGAAAGTAATAAATCATTCCCAATATTAAATAATATAAATCGAAATATTAGTTGTCTACCCTGAGATAGAGTTTTTCATGATCAGATGTTTAACATAAAGAACATTTCAAAAATTATTTAAATACTAAAATAATGTAGACAAATATAGACAACGCGTACTGATCGCCCAAATAAAGGCCCAATTACTATAGCAGACAGAAACCAATATAACTAAGAAAATATATCAGTACAATAAATGGCGCCCACACGTGAAAGCAGAAATTTTCTTTAAGCCAGCACCAAATAACATAGATTGAATAATAGGCAATAGTGCCAAACTGAATTAATTTTATGACACTAAAGTAACTTTGTTAAGTTCAATTAGATTAAGGATTTATTTGTAATTAAATTAATTTAAATATTGTAACATGGCTAACAAACCGGAGCAAAGATATGAATTAAGAAATAATAGTGCTGAAGAGGAAGAAGCTGAAATGAAACAGCCACCTAAGAAAATTGAACAAATAACTTTGAGAGATATTATGGATGCAATAATGGCCAGTTCCAACCAGTTAAAGGCTGAAATGAACAGTAGATTTGACCAGCAAGATGCTAATCATAACCAGTTAATGGCTAAATTTGACCAATTCGGGACTGAGATTAAGGCTTTTTCTGAGCAACAAAATGCTCTCAGGACTGAGATGACTAATTATACTAACAAGTTAAAGGCTAAAAGGAAACAGTTAATAGAACCAATAAAAGAAAATAACGATTAAAACAGGGAACAAGCAAGTCAGAAAACAGAATTGAGTAGTAAGGAAATAGAAAATAAAGAAGACCAAATTGTATTATTATCTAAGAATAAACATAGCAGAAACAAAGAGAATAATAAGCATCTGGAAAAGAAGACTAGAAAGAAGAAAATAGAAAAAAAACGTCGAAAGAACTGAGAAATACACAAGAAGAATTGGAGATGATTAAGAATGGTCTAATTAATGTACTGAATCTCCCAATTATCGACCATAGAGAAATAATGAATCTCAAAGATTATAGGAGAAGCTCGCAGGAAATTTTAGGAATGACTCACAATATAAAAATGAGTAAAAACATAAGGAAATTTTTATTTAAAATGAATACACCAGAAAAAGAAACGAATAATAAAATGTCAGCAATATCATTAATAGTTGATATACCAGTGACATATTTGGTTAATGAACTAGAAAATAAAGTGATAAAAGTATGCAAGGATACCATTGAAAATTTGGTGTTCGAAAAATTGGAGAACTCAGTAATCGAAAGATATGTCATTAGAACAGAATTGATTGGAAATTTAATAGTAGCCCTTAAAATGAGTGAAAACTTCACAGCAGAATAATCGAAATACAAGGTAGTAGTGATAAAATTGACAAGAACAGAAATCATTCTGAAAACCATATTAATCCGTGCAACAAGGATAACTGATGTATTTGACAACGGATGAACTCACTATGAACACTAATGAAAAAAGGGACTGATTTTCTGGGTATTGACCAAAGCAAACTAATTAAACAAAGATTAGATTAATTATTGATAAAGACAAAATAATATGAAAAATTATTACTAAAAAATTATACAACAAATTAAGATAAAATGGATCAACAGAACACCGAGTTAAAAGAGACCATTCAACAACAAATAAATGGTGTGAATAATAAATTAGACCAGCAGAAGGCTGAAATAAAATTAATATTGCAAAGGCATGAGGAAATGGACCATCAGTTGCTGAATGAAGCAGTGGAAGATAAACCTGACCAGATAATAAGAGTGTAGTGCAAGTTACCCATAATAGATAAGGTGAATTTAAACAAGAAGTCATACCTAATACCATACAAATTAAGAGAGCAAGTAAAAGAAGAAATCGACAAAATGCTTAATAAAGATATAATTGAAATAAGTCAGTCAAAACACACGAGCCCGTTAGTAGTAATTCCCAAGAAGGTTAAGTCCTTAATATTGTGTTTGGATGAACGTCAAGTTAATCAGATGATAATTCCTGATAAGACGTCACCAAAGAATATAAGATTAGTTTTAAAACGTTTTAATAACGTCAATTTTTTTATTAGTCATTATGCTGTATCTGGATATTGGCAAATAGAATTGCATCTAGCTAGCATAGAATATGTGAGTTTCATTGTGAATGGTATAAGTTATCATTTCAAGCGAACACCTTTTGGGCTGGTCAATAATGTGGCCATATTTATAAAATGTTTTGACGGAGTATTGGGCAAGGAGATTTTAGAAAATACTACGGTGTATGTCGATGAGTTAGTAATTGCATCAAACAGTTGGGAAGAACATTGTAATAGAATTAAGAGTGTACTTACCAGATTGGGGAAACATAGAATGACACTCAAGTTAAATAAATTAACATTCATAGCCAGTAAAATTAAATTTTTTAGGATTTATAGTAATCAAATATCAGGATGGAAAGGTTAAAGGGACCTACGATATTAATCAGCTTCGCCCGTATAAATCAAGTAATAACTAAAAGAGAGTTAATTCTAAAATAAATAACACATGAACTTTATAACCAGGATTGGGAAGGTGAAAATAAAAGGAAATAAAATAATATTGTATTAAAGTTTTTAAGTTTTTTAGCCATGAAATTAGGCAACTTCTGAAATCATATTTGTTATGTTTATGTAAATCCACTTGGTTTAAATAATGTTATTTAAATTAATGAGTGTGTAAGCTACTATTATTAGTGGTAACGCTAAATCATATTTGTTATGTTAAAGGAAAACCAGTTTGTTTAAAGAACTTTGTTATATATAATTAGTTAATTAATCAGATATTTTCGATGTTAATGTTAGACAATGGTCGTGATAAGAAGTTAATTATTTCAAAACCTCTTATCAATTTATGTCAGAGATTATGAAATAAGGGAAGGTATTATGTACTGCTGTAAAAATGAACAACAGTACTGTACATAAGAATAAAATAATAAGTTCAGAAAAATCAAAGGTATAAATTTAATAATATTTTGAACATATGGTAGAATTATAAACAAAAACTGATTAATTATTCATGACGAACATAGAAGTAAACTCAAGTATTGGAACTGTATGATACAAAACAGCATTAAGAAAATATATGTTGACAATTATTATAATAAAATTAAAATAACCATTAAAATAAAACTAAAAGGTAATAACATTATAATATAATAGATACAAATGAGAATGAATAATGTGAAAGTCAGATAAATGTATTTAATAATAGTTAGTAAAATTATATATGTTCTTAAGAGTAATGTGATGAAAATATGTGACAAATTCAGTGAGGTGTCAATATGGCAAATGTAAATTGTTATAACTGAATTTTTTTTAATGTAAAAATATTTGTTGAGTCTAATTCTATTTTTCATCTTATACACATCTCTGTGAGAGTTAAAGTAACTCAATTTGTATAAATAATAAAAAGAAAATAATTAATATTTTAATCTATCTGGGATTAATTAGCCAAAGAACAATAATTTACTTTGAATTTGTAACGAAGTGTATAAAATATTGGAATTAAAAGAAGTTTAATAAAGAATAAAAATTTTACTAGTAAACATTGGAACTAATTTTATAAACAAAATAATCCTATTAAGAGCGACATCTATGCTGGTGACAAATTGTAAAGGAACTACAAGAGTACAAGACTTGAACCCGTTGCAGTTTTGAAAAGCTGAGAATTGAACAATTCACATGTTCACGGTATATTATCTTAATATTATTTCTTCAAATTTTGTTAACAAGAGTTATTTGGTACTGACTAAAGAAAGTAATTAATCATTCCCAATATTAAATAATATAAATCGAAATATTAGTTGTCTACCCTGAGATAGAGTTTTTCATGATCAGATGTTTAACATAAAGAACGTTTCAAAAATTATTCAAATACTAAAATAATATAGACAAATATAGACAACGCGTACTGATCGCCCAAATAAAGGGCCAATTACTACAGTAGACAGAAACCAATATAACTAAGAAAATATGTCAGTACAATATATACACAATACGAAATAGGATGAGGATTGATTAAAATAAAGAAATCAAAATATTAGTTACGTATACTCGTCCCACTTACAAATGTTTAGGAGACAGTAGTAAGAAAATTATAAAAATAATAAAATCTACAACAACCAAATATGAATATTGTAAATTACTGAATGAAGTGTTTACGTGACCAGAGGACAAACAAAAATATATAAACAGGGTATTTAAAGTACAATCTAGGCTAAATGAAATATATTTTTGTTAAAAACAATTAATTTCTTCGTAATACTCAATGATATAAAAGTAAACTGAACTCATGAATAATTTAAAAAATTTACTAAAAGCATTTTTAAGGTAAAAATTAGAAGGTCCCGAATTTTAATGAAAGGTCAGTTAGATATTTTATCACCCGTGGTAAAAATATGTGGTGTGTGTGGGCGTCCGCAGCCATCTAAATGTCGGGTTACATTTCTGAGGTTTGTAGTATTTCATTTTATCAAAATATTGCTTTCTTAAAATTAAATTAAAATTTACACACACACACATGTGCAGTGAGAGTGCCCTTCGGCCGTGTGCCTGTGTGTGGGTGTTTGTGTTTGTGTGCTTATACATTGGCACTGCTCTTTATGTAAATTGTTACACTAAAATATTAAGAACAACTTGTTAAGAGCTTAATTTGTTTTAATTTCACACTTGTGCTTTCAATGGTCGGCTGATACTCTCATCGGTGTGCACGAAGCATTTTGCTACGTCGGAACCGTTGTTCGTCCTGCTTTTAACTACTGGTTTCTCTAGTATACAGTTGTTACTGTATTTTATTAACAATTTTATCAGACAAAAAAAACAAAATTTACAGGTACGAAAAAATTAATATATATTATTCAGATTTCTAACATCACATAGGCCTATATAAACACGGATACAGTGTGTGTGTGTGTGTGTGTGTGTGTGTGTGTGTGTGTGTGTGTGTGTGTGTGTGTGTGTGTGTCAGCACAATGCCGAACAGAGACATCTTAAAAATCTGTGAAAGGGAACATTTTCTTCTTAAAAAATGAATCTTCGTTGATTATTACAACGAAAATATTACGGAAATCTATCTATCTTGAATAATGCTAGATAATATATATATATATATATATATATATTATTTATATATATAATTATTATTATTTCAATCACTTTCTGCTACAGTCCGTTTCTTGATGTATATAATACATTTAATATTTATACATAAATTTACCTCAAGATGTTATTTTTCTATTTGGAACATGTTTCGGGTACTATCTTGTACCCATCCTCAGCCTTCCGGTTTTTTTGTCTGGTGAAGTACATATGTGTTGTTGGTTGACTATTATTATTGAGGCTTCCTGTTGGCTTCTGGTATTTCAAGTTGGTTTTATTGTGTGTGATTGTGGTGTATGTGTTAGTTTTTTGTGTATTTTCAATGTTGAGTGCTTTGAATATTGTGTCATGTTTTGTATTGATTTGTATTTGTTCAGGTATTAGTTTGTTTTCTGTTTTATGTTTGTATATTTGTAAATTATCCCATATGTTCATTATGGTGCCTTTGTGTGGTATATGTTTTATTAGTGTTACATTGGTTATGTCTGGGAATTATTATTATATATATTAATTAGCATTATATATAATATATATTATAGCATATCTAACTTGAAGAGCTGTATTCACTCCGATGTAGGATTAAAAAGTCGGAGTATTATATGAATAGTAGAATTGTCGAAGTAATAATAAAAGTTTAACTTCAGAGTTACTACGCGGTCATAACGCAATGACAGCAGAAATGCAGCAGTGTATATATCTCACGTAGGCCTCTACCACCAGGTTAAGGAATCAAAACTGTACTAACAGTCACACGCCCTCTCTGACACAGTTAAAACTAAGTATTTGCGCATGAGTGTGCATATGCGTGTGTATCAGTATTGTACTACTGTGCCGGCGGCTAACGTTTCATGAACACGTAAACTGACATAATTATCAGTTGAGACATGGCCGGCTCTAATAGAAGGCCGGAATATTAAACGTGGCAACACTAGAACAAGCTGATATTTGAGGCCGACTACCCGATCTCATAATTTATTTATTTCAATAATCAGATCAAGACATTTTTAATTGCCTGTTAACAGTAGTTTTATAATTCTTTGTTTTTTGCATATTAAACGTTTTATATTGTAAAATACTGTTATGTTATTTAAGAAATACATTTAGTTAGTGTATAATAACTAACTAATTCATATGATACGAATTCAATAATTCGAACAAAATTAATTTATTTATACTAACACTAATTTACTAATTTCTTCATCTTGAACATATAGTAGTATATAGTATAGTAAAAATATACTCATGATATTGGTAATGCTATGAAATTAAGTAAAACTATAACACGTTTACTTTTGCTACTTTATTACACTATGCTTATAGGCCTCAGTTGCCACGTTTAATATTCCGGCCATCTACTAGAGCCGGCCATGGTTAAGAGCGACGAGTTATACGTATACGCGCGCTCACACACACACACACACACACACACTCGCGCGCGAGCACAAACACACACATTTCTGTCTGTTTGTCTGTCTGTCTGTCTGTCTCCCCCCCCCCCTCTCTCTCTCTCTCTCTCTCTCTCTCTCTCTCTCTCTCTCTCTCTCTCTCTCTCTCTCTCTCTCTCTCTCTCTCTCTATCTCTCCTCTTATTTCTCTTGTCAATACACACATTTTTATAAATATGTATATATTAAATTATAACCATTTAACACAAATATTGAAAAATTAAAATATTATTAAGCATTCGTCTTTTATATAATCAAGGAATATGTACTGTAATGATTACACTATAGCATTTACATAAAACTTTATTCGGTAATTACGCATAAGAAAGGTGTCACAATATGTATACCTAATCTAACTTTAAGTAATAATAGTAAGACAATAATAATAATTACCTATACATATCAACAAAAGATTATTCATTTTACTGTTATTTGCTGCTGTGGTTACTGCTAAACGTTCACTCTGATATTCCTAATGACTGTTATTACTGATCAAACGAGACGTCCTTCATCACTGGTACAATAAACACTTCTTCTAATACTATAGGTCACTTATCATACTGCTATAGTGAGACTTTTTTACTTATATACAATATACTGTGTGCTTGAACATTATAACATGTAAACACAAAGAAACATGTTTTGTAAAAACAAAGCAATGATTATGACATCAAAGATTTTTATAAAAAACCATGAGGTGTTCAGGTAGATTTGAAATTTGTATTTGTTACTACATTTGCAATTTTTCAATCCATTACCGACTTAAATTACTTTGTTCTTTACGCATAAAATGTGTATACTCCAAAATTGGAACATAATATATATTGAAAAATATTAAAATAAGACAATTTTTCTAAATGTAATTTTGTAAACTTTTTTTGTTTAAAAATACTTTGCTGCACAGCTTTTAACTACCAAAAATTTATAAAACACAGACATTTTAAGTAGCCTATGCAGTCTAAATTAGATCATAATTTAACTCCAGATACTTGCCTCAGTGTGAGTCCTCTGATCACTACACTCTCGGTAGTGTTCCTTATATACTGTACTGTTTGTTGGTTTTGTGAGGTTTGAATAAACTGTTAATGTATGTTAGCCTGTGATTCTGTCTAAGTCCACTGATCATTGCACTGTGGGTAGTATTCCTTATATACTGTACTGTTTGCTGGTGTTGTGAGGTTGGAATACACTGTTAATGTATATGTATACTGTGATTCTGTCTATGCCCACTGATTACTGCACTGTCGGTAGTGTTCCTTATATACTGTACTGTTTGCTGGTGTTGTGAAGTTGAATCACAATTCTAAGGTCTTCTACCCAACAATCTGCCTCTTAATGGGATGGATACTGTACACTGTGTGTGTTACTCCTTACTGAACTTCAATTATGTTGTAACTTTTACAAATTGTTGTGTTGAAACATTCTTTCACTTATTGCACCGAGAACAATCTTGCTTAGGCCACGGGCTGTGTGCTGTTAATACTGCAGTGTATTGTAGTTAGCATAAATTGCCGTGTTAAAACAAACAGTTATTCTTGTACTGAAGTGCTGTGCTGGACTTCTTATGTGTTGTAGCCTACTGGTCCTCATGAAGTGGGAGTACGATGTTGTCTCAAATTGCTGGTACTGTACGCTATTTATTGTTGCCATATTTTTGGTAATTTTTTTAACCGTTTAAGTACAATATATAAGGAACACTGCCGAGAGTGTAGTGATCAGTGGACTTAGACAGAATCACCGACTACATATTCATTAAGAGTGTATTCAAACCTCACAAAACAAACAAACACTACAGCATATAAGGAACACTACCGACAGTGCAGTGGACTTCACAGGCTACATATTCATTAACAGTGTAATCCAACTTCACAAAACAAACAAACAGTACAGTATATAAGAAAGACTACCGACAGTGTAGTGATCAGTGGACTTGGACAGAATTACAGACTACATATACATTAACAATGTATTCCAAACTCACAAAACCAACACAAAATCAAATTAATTAAAAGATTACTTTTAGATAATAAGAAAGTGTATGAATTCAAACGGACCAAAATTACAGCGTTCACACAGAGAAGTTGTGCTCTTAGATTTCTCTACTTAATCTTACCGGGATACATCTGTTTTATCTTCACTTTGTAGAAATAAAATAATACGGTATTTAAAAACTAAGTGTTTATTATTAAATATACATCAATATATTAACAATGTGTAAATTTTATTAAACTGTCATAAACGGAAATGTAAATGAAAGCTAACGGACTGCACGCAGCAGGATCAGTAATAACAAACCCGTTCCACAAACTTTCTACTTATCTTAAAAATATCGTAACTTTCAGTAGAGTATGTCAGGTAGCAGAGTAGTAGAGCAGTAGAGTAGATACTTCTGTTTTTTATGATCAACATTATTAGCACGTTGTCAGAGATCATTAGTAGACTATAAATCGATGTACATAGTTTAACGATTCATACAATTTTCTAAAAGAATTTTTCGTAAAGTCGAATTACGTCGGCTTTCACAGAAGAAAGGCGACCGAACAAGAAAACGGTTTGGTTTACTTTATTATATATGATCAGGCAACAATATTAACGTTAGTAGACAGGTTCTAACAATTTATATAGGCACATACTTAGACAAATCTGTCTGTATGTGTTTGAACAAAACCTTAATTATAAATTAAATTAAAAAAATTAACGGTTATGAAACAGATATTTTGTGTGTGTTTGTGTGTGTTGTTATGTAATCTTGTGTGCTCAAAATAAGCTATGTAGTGATAATAAGAGAAGATATGAAGTACGTAGAGTTGGTAGTTGTATTACGTATTTTAGCTTATAGGAATTTTGAAATTTAAACTGAAAAAATAAAAGAATTCTATTCCTGTTTTTAAGTTAGCTATGTTTCAGAATATTATCAATTTTGTGCTGAATAATGTTTTCAGTTTCCTTTGGTAATCCACTTTGATCAAACAATCCCGTTTATAATGCAAAGTATGGGGTTTTATGAATTGTTAGTTTTTTCAACAAGACCAACCAGTCTTAAAACAGGCTGTTTTGTGGCTCGGTTTTCATGAAATCTAAACTGATCTTCCGAGCTGTTACTATATCTTAATTTATATATCCTATTATTTTTACAGTTTTTGTAAATTTATTGTATACTGATTTGGTTAACAAAAGGCACTGTGAATTTTATAGAGCTTATTAAAATTTGTTGGTTATATTATGTTACCTATTTGTAGGTTATAATTTGTTCGTCCTTAAAATTCAAAAAATATTCCGTCATAATCTGCAGGTTTCCCGTTCTAAAAATCATTTACTGTTTTCTAAAATAAAAGCCTTGTTTTTAGTCCAAGATCGTTCTTCTTCTTAATTTTCGTGTGCTTTGGGTCACAGTTTCCTTCGTCATACAGAATATCTGAATATTGTTTCCTCTGCTACCTAGTTCATCTCGCTTGACGAGGTATGTAGCGTTCACATTTATTCTAATAAAAAGTGAAGAAAATTGTCTGGTTTCCTTTGAGTGTCAAATTAATTTTTTGTCATTTTTGTTTTGTTTTGCCCATCATTTATGTTTCTTCTATGCCCGATATAAGAACCATGTACCACCTGCAGACGTGTTTGATGTTTTGTGCATATTTGCATCAAAACCTGGCAGCCAATATTCGAACAATTACGCTGTGATCCCGACCTGGTGGTAGTATGCTTCATGGTGAACGGTGTAACGCTTGTAAAATACAGCAGCTTCCAATCTCCCTACAATTAGAAGAAACAGTTTTTGTGGATTTTTGCATCGAATCCTGGCAGCCAATATGGAACAATTACGTTGTGATCCAGACCTGGTAGTAGTGTGCTTCGTGGTGAACGGTGTAACGCTTTTAAAACACAGCAGCTTCAAAACTCCTTACAATTGAGAAAAATGGTTTTTCACTTCCGTCTGTTACTAGGGTCAGTTGAAAAGCTCTGCGGTAAAACTAAAACTTTTCGTGTGCTGGAAAGTTTGTATTTTATGTAAACTCCTGTTAATTTCCAAATATATCATCAATTTGTTAATTGTTTAGAAGCTGTTTAAAATTGACGTGTCATGCATGTTTTGAAAAGCGGACAAAATCAAAGGTTTTTTTGTTAAAAACTTTGTTAAAAATTGTTTAGCGCCAACAGAAATGCAAAACGAAATTGTAAATGTGTCTGGAGATGTTGCGACTTCAAAACCAACGGTTTGTAAGTAGGCGCTTGAGTTTAAACGTGGTCGTACGAGCATTGAAAACGTGGTCGCCCTAGACCTCCCAAAAATGCAACAACTCCAGATGCGGCAGTCGTATTGCACAACGCTTTTTCACATAATTTCTTGACTTAAAATATGTTGCACACGTTCATATGAAAGGCTTATGATTTCAGCAACGTCATCCACTTCTGAATCTGCGGTCTTCCAACATCCTATGAAATTTTTTCAGTAATGCAATTTTTTTGGTACTTTTTGGACGTCCACTGATGGGATAGACTTCAGTGCTTGTACGACCACATTTAAACTTGAGTATGCCCCACTTACCTTTGTTTCTGAAGGCGCAGCATCTCCTAACACATTTAAAATTTGGTTTTTATTTTCCATTGGCGTTAAAACGTTTTTTAACAGAGAATTCATTATAACACGATGTTTGATTTTGTGCATTTTAAAAACACGCGTGACAGGAAATTTTCAAAGAGCTGGTAAAAAGTGAATAAATTGACAGATATATTCAGAAATTAACAGATGTTTACGCCAAATATAGGGGACGGTGGGGCAATACGGGATAGTTAAGACATTTATAATTTTATAAAGTTAGTAGTTTACTATAAAGTAGAAATTTAACTACATCTAGGTGACTAAATATGTCTACTTCAAGAACAATTATACACAAATATTTCATATGTACTGGAATTTCTGCAGCATTTGATACTTTAAAATTATACCAACTACCCTGTCTTGCCCCGTGGGGTAAAATGGGGTGCAAGACGGGGCAAGATGGGGAGTATAGCTGCCTCTTTTTAAATGCGTTATATCTGTCAAAAAAATTTGCAAAATTTTGTAAAAAATGTATTTTATTACAATTAAAGTATAAAAATACATAAAGTATAAATATTCTTAGGCTAGAATCGTAGGAAAAATATTGATATAAAATAATCTCGTTCATATATTTATTCTATTAAATTATAGTTAGTCTTTTTGGCAAAATGAACAAATATGATGCACATCATCATCTTCTTCCTCACCAGCACATGAGCAATGTGCCCATTGTTTGCAAATTACACAGCACACCCATCCTTCTGTAGACTGGAAATAAAAGTAGCCACAGTAAAGGCATTCAGCATCTTCTTCCTGGTCACTATCTTTTTCTACTTCCAGTGCTATCTTCTTTTTATTTTGCCCGATTTTAACTTTTATGTTACGATTCTTTTCTTTATTTGCTTTTGTTTCTTGTATACATCCAAATTCAGCTTTTTCTTAGCGTAAGACGTCTCCTTTGGTTAACTCATTTATGTAACTCGGTTTTGTAGGGAGAGCTAGTGATTACTGTGGTTTTTCGCTTATGCCGATTTCTTTTCGTTATGTTATCTTTTCCTACATGGGGAATAGGAATTATTTGCTCTGGTGAGATACAGAATATGCTTGGCTTTTCCTGACTTAACCTGGATACGTTACAGGTTTCTGCAACTGAACGTTATGTCCCAATGTGAACAGCCAGGTTTGCTATCAGCTTTTTCAATTTGTTCATCTGTCTCTAATGTTTCCAGACTAGGGTCTGCTTGTCTTTCAGGTTGTGTCTTTTCTACGCCTTCGTCATTTCCAGGTTGTAGTGTGTGAGTGTCTCCATTTCCTTCAGTTCAATTTGGCACACATTCTGTCGTTTGAAATTTGTCGGTTGTGCTTGAAGCAACAAACTCAGAGTCAGGAAAGATATTTGGGTTAAATGACCAAATTCCTGTAGCCTCAAGGCCACTAATGGCACTGGCCATAGTTGCAGCTCTAATGAAGGCTTTCCCAATGATACCAGCTATCTGGAACATAGTAACAACTCTTCCAGGATTGGATCTTAGCAAGTTCGTTAACTCTTGATCATAATACGTGCTAAGAGGTCTCATGAAGGCTACATCAAGGGGTTGAAGCCGGTGCGTACAGTGAGGTGGGAAACAGATTATTACCACACCATTGTCTCTTCCTCTGTCAATAAGATTCAAATTCTGCACATGAGTTGAATGTCCATCCAACAGCAATAAAACTGGTTTGTCTTTTGTAGCCCCAGAAAATTGAATAAACTTTACAAACCACCGTTCAAATATTTCTGTTTGCATCCAACCAAAAATATGACATTCTGGAAATATGACATTCTGCCCATGTCCCAGGAGCACAACCGTGTAAAAGTTCTGGCTTCAGTCTTTGCCTAGGGTACACGTTCTCTGTGCGCAGATACTGATAAATACGTGTTCAGTGCGCCGAGCTTATTAGACTCGACAACGTCCTCTTGAACATTTGTCTATAAGGTGCAAGCTGTTCGCGAATTCAATAGCGGTCGTCTATTGGGAGCATATACGTCCCACCAGCACTGAAGCATAATTCAATTGATACTGTTTTTCCCTTGTCAGCAGAGGACAGTGATCCGACTTGTTTTTTCCCTTTTGTAGCTATTATCTTTCACGCTGACTTGGAAACTGAGGAGATCCCACTTTCATCATAATTATAAATTCTGTCAGGAGTAAATTTATACTTATCATACAATTCTCCAAGAATTGTAAACAACTTAGAAATATTTTGTTTATTGAAAGCCATAGCCCTGGCAATAGACTTTGGCTCAGGTTTTCTAATAGTTAGATCAGGGTTTCGTCTCAAGAACCCCTTTAACCAGTCTAGGCCGGCTTCTTCTTTTAGTTTGCTAAATGGATGTGCTTTTTTGTTTTTATCAGCTAGTTGAAAAGCAAGTTTTCTCAGGTCACTCGTTCTTAGTCCAAATAGACGACTTTCCATATATTTTAAATAACTTGCTAATTCCTTCTCTTCCTCCCCGGAGAAAACTGATGACTTCGGCCCCAAACTCACTTTAATAGGTACTTTTTCTGGTTGTTCTTGATTATTTTCAATCGTAGTATTTTAACCTTACGTTCTGATGTAGTCTGAGATACGTGGAATGTGTTGGCTGATTTAGAATATCCCATTCGCCCAGTCATAACTTTTTTAATTGCATTTTTCATGTCTTCTTCCAACTAGTTCCCCTGTTGGTAGTTCTTTTGTAGTTGTGCACCATATCATGAAACAAAAATCCTTGATATGTTGTATACAATAAAAGTTATGATTTTTAATTATGCCATATTAATTTTATAATATTATTATATTTGTATAATATTATATGATATAACATATTGACCTAAATAGTATATTATCTAGGCTATATATAATACACAGCCCCGACGATGGCATAGTATAACGTCTCTTCGTTATAACATCGGGAACCTGGTTAATTGGCTCAGGTCAATTAAACAGGCTGCCATATTCTTAACAAAATCAAGAATAACTGAAAATAAACAAATATACATAGGATCTCGAGAATTAAGGAAAATTGGCAGGGGTGTGTAGACTTATTCACTCATCTTTGTTTGACCATGTTTGTTATTCACTCTTTATTACTTACTGATATTAGCATCTTTACTTATGGTTATCAACATTTGTGTTTCAATAGCTTACAAAATGATTGTATGTTTTGTTCAATTACAAGGGCCCCCAAAATATAGACGTACATCTGATTAACTTTTCGACGGATCCGGGACTTAAAAAGGTATATTAGTAATGGTCACATACCATATATTATCTTAAAGTGGTGCCATTATTTGGACTTATTTCCCTTTTTAAACAATAGGGCTTTACAGTTTAGAGCTATAACTCTTTTACTAAGAATAAAAATACAATTACTGTCAGTAATTAAAATGTCTTAAGGGTGTTAATTTAATTGCCTTTTGTTGGATATAGTATTTAGTATTTCATAACCACGGAAGGCATGCCTCCGTGTCACCTGTGATATCCTCCAGCTCCTCGTTATTCCAGTCCTCGGTCCTCGGTTGCAGCATGTTTCATGTAAGTCAGGTATCTCTCATTATCTTCGTATCCGGTGATGGTGTACTCCTGAAGTCTTTTAGATCATTGTGGGTCCTGGTTCTCTGCTCTTTGCTAACTGGTAGTAATAGCTCGTTGATTGGAATGATTAACACAAAAGTTTTATTCACCTGTATCCACTTCATATAATTGTTTTTTTGTTGCACTTCACTTTACGGTCTTACCACAGTTTTAATTACATAAGTTTTATATTTTAAGATTTATGTAGAGATGTCATAGGCGCTCAATTTTCATTATTCTTTCTTACTCGTTTAGTACATATTTATATGAATCGCGGTTCAACTATATTAACGCAACACATTGTTTAATAGTATAAAGAATGCCTCTATGTCTTAACTGACGGGTTAATCACTTTAGGAAACAAACTATTTTAACGTTCCACATTACTGCTGTGCGCAGCTTACGGGTTGACCGCTCCATTTCAAGTGGGCATCGTTTAGGGGCAGATTTGTAACCTGGCGTAGTTTACTCTTCATCATAAAAGTAGTTCCACATTTATTTGATATTTACGGTACTACTGTTTTACATTATAATTATCCAAAGCTACGCTTTACTTTAGAATTAATTATAGTATACTACTACGTTGTTGTTTTATTATTTATTTAATTTCAAATTTACAGATATTTTTAGTTAATTTATGGGCCGGTATGCAAGTTGATTCCGGTATTCGCATGTCGATGCATGGTAAATTATTAAAGGGTTTCTTTACTTTACACTCGCATTCCTTTTTGTCTATATAATCTCTTTATTAAATATTATTTTAAGTTATTTAAGGGATTTAAAATTTCTTTAAATGTGCGGTTAAAAATTTAATTTCTCTCCTTTTACATTTCCTATTTTAAAATCGTCACAATAGAAGTGCTAAAATAGCTATCGGCATTAAAAATTATTCAACCGCATGTAAGTAATGTATGTTTCATTTACTCTATTCTAGCATGGCACTTGTTGAAACATTATCAAAATTATTAAAAAATTTTAGCTGGTGGTATATATTTCAACAAAATTATTTATTTAAAATATTCTTACAGTTATTTCGCTTTTCTAAAGCATCATCTGAGAGTACAAACGTAAGGCCTATATATGTTTTTAAATAAATAATTTTGTTTTAAACATGTACCAAGAGTTAAAATTCTTTAATAATAGTTATGTATGTGTCATCAAGTGATTAATATCTGTATATAATATATATTAAAATAATATTAATACTATAACATATTAATTCTACCACACCATTTAATTTTATATTGGTATTTAAATAATAAAATGGAAAAGGCGATTTTATTAGATTATTGGATAACATATTTTCAAGATTTATGAGAATAAAAGAATTAATAATAAGCACCTATTAACATTGAATGCAATATCATTATACCAAAAAGTAATGCAATTGTAATATTTACACTTAATTAATGTAGCCTATTATTATTTATTAATGAATAATTAATATGAAAAGCTTTTTATTCATACGTTTACATGAAGGGGCAAGATGGAGTAGTACCCCATCATACCCCAAGTTTCTCTATTCCGTCTTGCCCCACTGCAGCATTTCGAAGTTAGGTTAGTTTATCTCGATAATAACAAGTAATAAAAAGATGTTCTTTAAGGACTTTGAAGTTAAAGTAATACACTATTGACAGTGTATGTGATATCTGGTAAATTAAAGTGTCGTACCTACTTGTCGGTGTTCAAAAAAACAGTCGAAAATAAGATCAGATGTAGTAGTTTTCACAACTGCGTCTCTTGATGTCAGCATGACTAACCTGTAATGACGTTTTCAACAGCCTATGCTACATTCTGCTTCCCTGAATAAGTTCCAACAATTTCCATTAGGTTACAGCTGATACCAATGCCAAGCTAAGCCAATCCCCATGTTACCCCACCACTCCGTCTGCCCTCCCCCCCATACGTCTTGCAGCACACGAAAGATTTTACTTCTACCACTGAGCTATAGATGTTCTCTCCGCGAACTTTTCAACTGAGTCTCGCACAGTATCATACTAAGCTGGTTATTTATTGCGCTTTCCATCATTGCAATTCTTTCCTTTTTCATCATCAGTGAATACATCTTTAGGAGCTTACTGAGACCATGGTTTCTACAAACGATTTTTTTCCACTCTCGCACACCATTGAATTCTGCACTTTACTTTCTCCGCAGAAGCATTTGCTGCTGATGATGTGCGTAAGCTTTAATTTACACGGTAGCGTGATCAGAAATACATGCGCCAATTCAGAAATCGTTCTCTGTGCGCAGATACTGATAAATATGTGTACAGTGCGCCGAGCTTATTTGTGTATCATTAGACGCGACAACACCCGGTTGAACATTTGTTTATAAGGTGTAAGCTGTTCGCGAACTCATTAGCGGTCGTAGGAAAATTTGCATAAATCATTGCTAAAGACATTACCACGACATTAGTAAGCTCCCGGAACTGCAGAACTCACTGTTTTATACCAAACTGAGTAATTAATTTATTAAATTAATTAAATGTCAATATCAGACTATTTTTATATAATCAGAGAGACTGTGAAAACACCGACTATTCTACTATTTTATTAGTAAAATAACAATTGTAGAAGAGACAATCTTTCATTAAAGATTAAACTTCCGAACAATTAACTTACATTGGTTTTTAGTTAAATTTATATCCATAATATCTAAATGATAAATAATTTTGTTCTAACTTTTCAGTTTATGCTTATGTTTCCAGTCATGCTTCAAAGGCCTATAGCTAGCCTAGTACTTTTTAATAATACATGTAACTGATGAGGAAGAAAGTTGATTTCCTTTTTATCAAAGCACTGATCCGCAGACAGGAAAACCTTCCGCCCTGGTTGCTGTAGCTACTAAGTAAGCAGAATTTCAGGCGGTAATATTTTCTGTCCTGAACGCGTTTTTCATTACTCTACTGCCAGTCACTGCAGACACATGAGCATTTTTTTCAACTTCTGTTGGTTTACCCGCAACGGAATTTAACGGGGACGGAATAATTATTTAGTGGTGTCTACTCACTTTTTATTCTGCTTCCATTTTTTACTTTTATATTTACATTTCCAGATATCGTAACGCACTTCCTCTTTCTTTCACTTACCGTGACTATTAACGGCGTTAATTCGACTTGCAACAGCCACTATCTTAAAGTTTCGACGATTTTTAACAAGAAGTAAACGAAAAAATGTCTTATATTTTACGGATTAAGCTAGTTAGAGCCAGCGCTAATCTATAATATATTTGCCAAAGCCCACTCACTGACTCATCACTGTATCTCAACAATGACAAGGCCTAGAAAGATGAAACTTTACATAGATATTCGCCAGATACTGTAGCTGTGCAATAAGACGGAGTTTTACAAAATTCAAAATTTAAGGGGGGTTTTGGAGGGGTCAAAGTGACCGAATATTCTCATAAGAAATACATGACAGTTAAAACGTGACAACAGTTAGGCAGTTTCTAGATGAGATATAAACATGAAATTTGTTCTACAAGTTAACTTAACCCTCTTTTAAAGAACAAAAAGGTCAATCTTAAATAATTTTAATTAAAACTACCCTAAAGAAATCTATAATATATTTGCTAAATACCACTTACTCACTTAGTCATCACTGTATCTCAAGAACAACAGGGCCTACAAAGAAAATATTTCCGAATAAATTGATTCAAAGTTGTAAAAGGAGCGTAATAAATATATAGAAAACATTTGTCGGTAGAAAACAATATTATACGATATATTAAGTATTGTCTTAAATAAATATTAATTACTTATGAACACATAAATTTTATGCATTCCTGCGATAAGAACGTGTTCCCAGAAGTACTATCACACAATTTACGTAACATATTTGTTTACGTTGCAATGTAGTCCATAAAGAGTTGTTATGTTTAATCTGGTCTGGACACAACTCAGACACATTTGCGTCATGGGGTTCAGTCTAAAGGCCACTGATAACAGGCCAGAATGCTGCTTTGTTCAGTTCAGTTCAGTCGCTACACTGCCACTGCACACTCCTGCTACTTTGTTTAAGACGATTATTTTGTTAGTTTTAGTTTGAGCATTGGATATTCTTGATTTTTTATTAGTTTGTATCTTATTTTTTAGTTTATTTGTCAAGTTTGCAAGTTTGACTATTTTTCTTATTTTTGCAGTGTAGATTCCACTTTATTAAATAGGTTTTTGTTCTACCGCCGTTGTTGCTCTTACAGTTTTTGTTAAGAAGAGAATAATTTTGTTTAGTTTGTTTTAAATAAGCTTTTTTTTCTACTTTTTCTATTTGTTTTATTAGTTTGTATCTTATTTTTTAGTTTATTTGTCAAGTTTGACTATTTTTCTTATTTTTGCAGTGTAGGTTCCACTTTATTAAATAGGTTTTTGTTCTACCGCCGTTGTTGCTCTTACAGTTTTTGTTAAGAAGAGAATAATTTTGTTTTAGTTTGTTTTAAATAGGCTTTCTTTTCTACTTTTTACATTTGTTTTATTAGTTTGTATCTTATTTTTTTAGTTTATTTGTCAAGCTTGAATATTTTTCTTATTTTTGCAGTGTAGGTTCCACTTTATTCAATAGGTTTTTGTTCTACCGCCGTTGTTGCTCTTACTGTTTTTGTTAAGAAGAGAATAATTTTGTTTTAGTTTGTTTGAAATAGGCTTTCTTTTCTGCTTTTTATATAAATTCTATATCCCTAATACATGATGGAACAAATTGAAGTTGATGGGATCATGGTACCTCACCGTATTGTGCCTGTGGGTGCAGATGGGTCGTGCTTCTTTTACTCCCTGTCTTACATCATGTACGGTACTGTCTCCCATGCGTCTCAAGTGCGAACAAGCGGTGTACAGTACATTTGTAACAACTGGCAACGGTTTGAGGAGCATACAATGACGGCGTGTGGTAACATTTATAGAAGTTTGGCTGAATACCGTGCTCACATGTCTCTGTACACCACACATGCCAACCACTGTGAAATTCAGGCTGCTGCCGAAATATACCCTTACCATCTGGTGGTGTATCGTGATGGTGAGGTGATTG
This sequence comes from Magicicada septendecula, assembly GCA_034769895.1. NCBI lineage: Eukaryota > Metazoa > Arthropoda > Insecta > Hemiptera > Cicadidae > Magicicada > Magicicada septendecula. The sequence goes on along the minus strand of CM068367.1, from coordinate 307,054,920 downwards.
TACAGCCTGATGAGTATGAGGAGGGAAAGCCCATATTGCGATTCAAGTGTTCTGGACTCATGATGAATGCCCACTTTGAACCTCTTAGTCCTCAATACATTCCTCCTCATACATCAACTGTTGTTAACCGTACCATCTGCACCTCGCTTGGTACTGAGAGCCTAGAAAAAATCGTTGTCGAGCAAACTGCCCAAGACCAATCCGACGATGATATACCACTTACTCTTGTTAACCGTCCCATCTGCACCTCGCTTGGTACTGAGAGCCTACAAAAATTCGTTGTCGAGCAAACTGCCCAAGACCAATCCGAGGATGATATACCACTTATTTATCTGCTAAACTCTGCTAAACGTGATATCCAGAACCGTTTTGTTACGCCCCCTACTGACCTAATTTCGAAAAGAAGAAAAAATCGATGTTCAAGAGTTAATGACAGAATCAAAAGACACAAAAATAGGGAGTCCGTAAGAAAATACAATAGCAAAAATCCTGAAGTTCATAGAAAGGCTGTTAAAAGATACAACAAGGCAAACCCTGACGTTAACAGGGGTTCAGTTTCTAGATACTCAAAGAAACATCCAGAAGTTAATCAGGAAGCTGTTCGAAGGTACACTGAGAAGAGGCAACTGATCCCATGGAAAACAAAGTCTTTATCAGGATTTAAATATGACCGTAGTACAGACTACAATTTATGACAAGGTTGTTTCTCTTGGTCACCACATTGAATGCAAGTGGTGCCATGCGAAAAAGTGGAAAGAAGAGAGCCCTGGCTTATGCTGCAGCAATGGCAAGGTTCGTCTTCCTTCTACTCAACAGCTTCCTGAGCCGCTCCATAGTCTTCTTACTTACAGTCACCGTCAGTCTCAGCATTTTTTATCAAATACCAGAAAGTATAACGGATGTTTTCAAATGACTTCATTTGGAGCTAAAGAGGTCCACGAAGGAAATTTCATGCCAACTTTTAAGGTCCAAGGGCAGGTTTACCATAGAATAGGAAGTTTGTTACCTTCTCCCCAGCAAGACCCCTCTTTTCTACAAATTTATTTTGTTGGAAACGATGAAAAAGAAACAGAAATCAGATCCAACCTCTTTACTGTAGTTAAGCCTTGGTTAGTTGGCCAACTTCAAAAATGTCTGCATGATAACAATCCCTACATACGAGATTTTAAAACCGCAATGGAAAATGTTCCGGAGGGGCAGGAGTTCAAAGTTGTTATTCATGCAGTCAGGAAGCCTGCAGTTGAACATAGGGGTCGTTACAACGCACCAGCAACAAGCGAGGTAGCTTTGGTTATTGTGGGACAGGAGTTTGAAAAGAGAGACATAATTCTTCACAGCAGAGACACAAAGTTGGTACGGATCAGCGAAATTCATCGTGCATACGACGCTCTCCAGTACCCTCTTATGTTCTGCCGTGGAGAAGACGGCTACTCTATCAATATTCCACAATATGATCCAATATCTAAAGCATCTCTCAAGAAAACAGTTTCCGCTTCAGACTTCTACGCTTACAGAACAATGGAAAGACAAGGTGAAGAAAGTTACCTATTGCTGTATCGTAGTCTTTTCAACCAGTTTTTGGTTGATATGTATGCCAAGATAGAGACAGAAAGGCTTAACTTTATAAGATTCAACCAGAGTAAGCTGCGAGCGGAAAACTATGTTCATCTTAAAGACGCCATGTGTAAGGGGGATGCTAACGTTTCAGATATGGGAAAGAGGGTCGTGTTACCATCCAGTTTTACTGGTGGGCACCGCTATATGCACGAGAGAACTCAGGACGCCATGACATACGTTCGTCACTATGGTCGTCCTGATTTGTTTATCACATTTACATGTAACCCGAAATGGTCTGAAATTGGAGCTGCCTTAAGAGACAGACAAAAGCCTCAAGACAGACATGACATCATAGCTCGAGTGTTTCATTTGAAAGTTAAAAAACTTATTCATCTTTTAATTAAAGGTTCCATTTACGGTCAAAGTAAGTGTTACATGTATACTGTGGAGTGGCAGAAGCGTGGCTTGCCTCAAGCACACATCTTGCTATGGCTGCAGGACAGGATCATGGCCGACCAAACTGACAGTGTCATAAGAGCAGAGGTACCTAACCCTGAAACGGACCCTGAACTTCATGAAATTATTAAGTCGACAATGATTCATGGCCCTTGCGGAAGCTTAAACAGGAAATCGCCCTGCATGGTTAACGGCTCATGCTCCAAAAGATATCCACGTCCCTTATCTAAAGAAACCAAAACTGCTGACGATGGCTACCCCCAGTACCGTCGAAGGTCTCCTGCTGATGGTGGTTTTACAGTCAACATGAATGGAGTAGACCTAGACAGTCGGTGGATGGTACCGTACACATATCAATGTCGAGTTGTGTAACTCTGTCAAATCGATAAAGTATATTTGCAAATACGTGAACAAGGGCAGTGATCAAGCAGCTTTTGTGTTGGGAAATGAGTGGGACGAAGTGTCCAAATATGAAGCAGGCCGTTCCATAAGTAGTTCCGAAGCGGCATGGCGTATATTTTGCTTCCCAATCCATGAAAGATATCCTCCCGTAATGCATTTGGCTGTACACCTTGAAAATGGCCAGAGAATTTATTTTAATCCCAGAAACGTTCAAGACAAAGTTCAAAATCCACCCAAAACCACTCTACTGGCATTCTTTGAACTATTCAAATCAGACAATTTTGCCAGAACCATATCTACAGTGAAGTCCCTGCTTACTACACCTGGGAAAACAATAAGTTTAGTCGGCGGAAACAAGGCAAAGCCGTTCCCGGACATCCAGGAGTGAAAAAAGATCAAGTGCTTGGTTGGGTTTATACTGTACACCCTGTAGTAACAATGCAGAATGTTAGTACCTACGTCTTCTCCTTCATGAAGTTAAAGGGCCTACGAGTTTTAATGATCTTAAGAGGGTATCTGGCTTAGTTCATTCCACTTATCAGTCTGCCTGCAGAGCGTTGGGTTTACTTCAAGATGACAATCATTGGGACATCACCTTGGAGGAAGCTGCTCTGTCGGAGTCACCACAGAAAATCAGACAACTGTTCGCTGTCATTTTGGTGTTTTGTCAAGCAGCGGATCCCTTAGTGCTGTGGGAGAAACACAGAGACACTATGTCAGAGGACTTCAAGAGACAGATGGACTATGAATGTCTGGGCTTAGAGCTTGAACTACGGAACAACATCATTTACAACAAATGCCTACATTCATTAGAAAACTTAGTCTCTTCAATGTCCAATCAATCCCTCCAACAACTCGGTCTTCCTTCTCCAAGTCAAGAGCCCAACAGTTCTGCAGTCAACTGCGAGCACCTGAAAGAACTCTCTTACAACACGGTCCATCTATCTGAATTGGTTGCTGAAAACGTGCCTAAACTGAACGACGAGCAGAAAAATGTCTACAATGAAGTAATTGCGAGCATTGAATCAGAGGCTGGACGACTATTTTTCCTTGACGCACCAGGTGGTACAGGGAAAACCTTTTTGATTAATTTAATATTAGCCACGGTAAGACAAGATAGGAAAATTGCTATATCTGTGGCTTCGTCAGGTGTAGCAGCAACGTTGTTGGATGGAGGGAGGACAGCTCATTCTGCCTCCAAACTGCCTCTCAACTTAAACCACTTTGAGACCCCATTTTGCAACATATAAAAACAAAGCGACACAGCGAAGGTACTTAAGGATTGTAAGTTGATAATTTGGGACGAGTGCAACATGGCTCACAAGGGAGGAATTGAAGCTTTGGATAGAACTCTGCAGGACATTAGAAGCAATAAAAACGTGATGGGTGGAGTCACACTTCTAATGGCCGGAGACTTCAGACTTACTTTACCTGTTGTACCTAGGGGAACTCGAGCAGATGAAGTTAAAGCCTGTCAAAGAGTTCTGTCTTGTGGCCTAAAGTCCAAGTTCGTTCCTTGAGAGTCAACATTATAACAAATAGAAAGAGTGAGTGTAATAGTGTAAAAGTGTTGTAAAATTTCGGGCGTTACCTCCGCGCACTTTTTGTTACTTACTGTTGACTGGATCCTCTGCGGTGATGTAGTCCTGTAACACAACTTAATACTATGTTTTTTTTTTGTGGGCGCCACTTGGAATCGTTTGTTCCAAGAATAAAATGTGATTATTAAAGAAATTAAAATTTTTAAGTCTTGCTTCTATGAAAAAATATAAACAAGTCAGTTTAGCTTGGAAAAATCAGGTAAGTTTAATGATTCTTCAAAAACAAACAAATCGTCTGAAGGACTAACATTCATAAAAGAATTATACAATTGCAGAGTTACTAAAGAAAAAAAAATTCACAAGTTATTATTATTATTATTGACAATTTTATTTATCCAATCAAGTATCGGCTAGTATTTTCAAATTTTTTACTCAGTTGAAAAGCATGAGTTTAATACGTGAAAAAATCTTTACTCTCAGGACGTGACTCCTTTGAACTACCAAGACATATCAATAAGATGCCTTACAAGAAAAATTAAGTGATTTGAAGGTGTGTGTGGCATGTGCAGTACAACTGTGTGATAAATGTAACCAGGTAAAAAAAAAATGACTTTAATTTTGGTAACTCACGTTCCAATGGTTAATTAATCTCGCACAGGACACTCCTCTCGGGTAGTTTTTCAATCTCGCCTCTTCATGTGTGCACTGAATCTATTTTAAGTCAAAATTGCGATCATTTACTATTTCCGCACTTTTTGTGAAAACGTTTGGCAGTAGATTCTCGTTCAAACCCCGCCACTACAAATCAGCTGCTCCGCGTTGATTCCCAAATTGGCCGCCACAGCGCTGATTCCCTTGCAGTATCGAGAAAGGCTTTGTGTTTGTTTGTTTACGTTAAGGGGGTTATTGTCAAGTTAGTCTGTCTATGCGAACACAGCAGAATTGGTTCTCTATTTAAAGTTTTGGTCCCTCCTGGGCCGTTGACGTTCTGTCTGCGTGATTTCTATTAAAATTTGCCGTGTTGCTGCTCTATTTCAGCAACACATTGGCGTAGATTCTTGTAGAGGTTATGTCAGTCTGTTTGTCAATGTACGGGAAAAGCCTTTCTTCGGGTCTTGTCGATTTCTCGCCTCTCGGTTTCGCCTTAGCTGCGTTGATCAGTGTCGTGGGTGATGCATCTGTTCTGGAGTTCAAGTTTCAAGTGTCTTTGGGTCGAATGTGGTCTCTCTTTTATACTAATTCAGGCTGATTGTTTCCATTGACTTCCGGTATATTTGTGTAAAAATTCCTTCTAGATTGTTCGAGAATAAACGAACTGGAACATTATGGAACAAATTTAACTTCCGTCGAAACTTTTAGTACAAATTTCTTATTCTTCACACTAAGGATATTTCAAAAATTACTCTGGTATTTATCAAACAGTTTTACATTAGTACTCACAATTTGTATGCCATTATTACATTTAGATTCTCTGTTTTCAACTGAATTTAGTGATACTAATTATGATTGGTTTCTGAATAAATTAACTCTAATAAGTAACACAATATACAACTCTCACCTTGGGTTGTTGTCATTGAAATTCAATTTTTTAGAACAAAATTGTTGTGAAACTATTATGTTTCTTCCACAATCTGAACATATAACATTACTATCTTCCTATAACAAAACAAACAAATTTTAACATATATAATACATAGATAATTACAATTTTACATGGCCCCTGTCCATTGCCTAGGTTTTTGTCAATGTTATAACACAATAATTAGTCTCTTTCTTTAACATATGTAGTATTTCACTAGTGTACACTCAGAGTTTATTATATTGTCTGTCTTTTGTGATACCTGGTTACTCTTTACCCATATTATTTTTATTACAGGATGACATAGCATCATATTGATTGGTCTTGAGATGCCCTTTTTCATGGTGTGACAAATCTCACTCTTATAAGTTAAATTCTTTCATAATTGATCTTATTTTCAACTGAGTTTGTTCGTTTTTAAGGTATACTGAAGTATTGTACCATTCTATTTTATTCTTGTCAACATTTTGTAAATATTTAGCCAGATATGACTATTTTTGTACTGGTTGATTGGATCCAGCCATACATGGTATAGGTAAATATTTTGCTAACTCGGTTATTACAATGTTAAAGTTAGTCAAATATATTAGTATAGTCGCTTTATATTATATTTAAACTTTCTAATGCAATTTGGTTGAATTTTGGCAACATTAAATCCATAAATCATACAATATTTTATGCCTGCCACATGTTTTTAGTTAATACTGTTTTTGGCTATTTTGACTGACTTTTATTCATTTGACAGCTTTCTTTATTTATGATAAATTGTTCACTTTTGTCTGCTTGACAATTACATATAGTTTTTATTTCAAATTGATAATAATTAATTTTTACATGAAATCGGAGTGTTTGGTCTCAAATCCAACACATTAATATTTTTTAGTCATAACAAATATATAATTTTTATTTTAACTTAGATTCTTTATAATAATGTATTTAAGTCATTTAATACATTTATTTTATTTACATTACATAATATAATAATGGATCATGTCCATTCATTCACAAAAAATAGTTCTTAATACTCTATTCAGAGTTAATAATTAATGACTTCATTTTGGTTGATTCTGACATTATTTGTCTCTCTTATAGTATCTTATAGTTTTTTCACTGTTATTCACTTTAATAATATATATGGGGTTTGTGTCTTAGTCACAGTCTGGTCGTTTTTCTTGTCAGTAGTAATAATTATTAGACAAAATTACACAATTTTTTAGGACTACTTGGGTTTGATACTGTTCACCTCACTTTCCTCTTATGATAATTGCTATGTAAATGGTTTCCTTTATGGAACGTTCTGTGACGTTACAACATGCGGGTGCATCTTAAAGGCAGACGAGTTTTCAAGTTTACTTTTACCGATCGGTAATGGAAATCTACCTGAAGAAAATGGCAAAGTCAATATTACAAAAGGACTTATGTGAAGTTGTATGCGACTTGACAACGTTGGCTGAAAAAAATTACCCAGATTTAACTAATTTTTATTTAAAAGATGTATCTTGGCTGAAAGAAAGAACTATCCTTACTCCAAAGAATGACACTGCTGCAAATATCAATAACACATTATTGGAAAAACTGCCAACTGAGATTGTCCAGTACCAATCCGTGGACTCGGTGGTGGAAGTAGAAGATGCGGTCCATTACCCAGTAAAGTTCTTGCACACGCTTAATCCTCCAGGCATTCCACCGCACAATCTTTGCCTTAAAGTTGGAGCTCCAATAATGCTGCTACGAAACCTGGTACCGCCTAAGCTTTGTAATGGTACTAGGCTGCAGATTAAATCGTTGCACAACAACGTCATAGAAGCAACAATATTCACTGGATGTGGTCAGGGGGAAGCAGTCTTCATTCCACGCATTCCCTTAATTCCATCGGATTACCATTTTCAGTTTAAAAGACTCCAGTTCCCTGTCAAGCTCTGCTTTGCTATGACAATAAATAAATCACAAGGGCAGTCTTTGAAAATGGCCGGTGTTGATCTGAGGGAAGACCGCTTCTCCCATGGCCAGTTGTATGTTGCTTGCTCACGAGTTAGCTCTTCTGAGAGTTTAACTATCCTTCAGCCACAGGGTCAAACAAAGAACGTTGTCTACAAGGAAGTTTTATAAGTGCCGTATTTCGTTTCACAAAACGATTTCAGTAGACTTTGTATTAGCACCCATTTATGCTTTTAAAAATTTGTAAATATTACATTTATACAATGTGCTTGGTTACCGAAGGTTAAAAAAAAAAACACCGAACCAATGTGTATATTCAGTAAAAACCGTAGCGAAGCACGGGTATACAGCTAGTACTGGATATAGCAGTGAGTGATTTTCATTGGAAAAGTGCACAAGTACTTGCGGTCATTTATTACACACGCGATACGCGACGTAAATCAACATTAACATTTGAAATTATAAATTAGGTTTCTTATTTCTACAGATTTAAAACTATGAATCTCATAAATGGAAAACTAAAATAAATAAACGGAATATTTGTGAAATAAAATAACACAAGGAGTTCAGCCGGAACTTCTGAAAGAAACGATTAAGTGTAACAAACATATAAGAGCGAATAGTATAAACAAAGTTTTACTGTATTTATTTCCTTAATAAATACATTCAAAAGCAAATTTCGTGTTCTAAATATTTTTGAGTTAAATATGCGTGAAACAGTATTAAGTTATTAAAGCCGTACAAGGAGAGAGTGCTTGTATGATGAGTACCGTTATCTGTCCAGTCTGAGTAACTGTTCTGAGAATATGTGTTACTGGCAGTGACAGATTACTGTAGTAGTGATTTTCGTTGGTACTACACGTGCGGGTAGAACCCTAGCGTGCGTGTAACCAATGTATTCGCCTTCACATTTACACTTTAAAGCTATTAAGTGTTCTTAACATAAGATACTCATTTCATGTCCAAAATATTGGATTCGAAGAAAGCCTATATTGATAAACACGAATTACATGGCAAAAACTGTTATGGTGTTAGCTATTATTTTTTAGAAACTGACAAATACTACTGACAACATGATATTCAACAGGAGGTTATATACATGTTTCTAATTTGACTTTAAGTAAAACAAAAAGAAACATAATTCACATATTAACGTGATGATTCCAGTTTATTAGGTGAACTACTACTTACGTTGATTTTCTATATTCTTTGATAAAAAAATATGTGTAAGGAGAATGAATTAAAAGTGAATATCATTGTATATGTTTGCCAGATTTAAAGCCATTTCATTACTCCATCACATAACATGTGAGGTTAATCATTTAGTGGGAAGCTGATTGAAAAGTATTCCCGCATAAAATAACCGCATTTTCAGTTGATCATTATTGTGTCCATTGCTACGGACTTAAACTGTAATTAGCAGCAACCAGCCTCATTTGTATTCTTCTACCATATGCAATCCACTTGAAAAATATTTTTGAAAAGTTAGACAAGTTTAACGTATGCTTGCAAGTGGTCAATGCTATTCTAATACACAAAGTACTCGTTGCGGACTTTTGTTAGTAAAGTGAAACATGAAATGCATATGGATTTGTAGAAATTTTAAAAGAAAATGTTCTGACGTCTGACCAAGAGGAGATGAAAATTTACAGGGCTGAAGTAGGAAGGGATCCAGAAGGAAGTATACTAATTTGATAAGTTCTGCAGAGGAAGGGAATTTTGGTGACGTTGTAACGTCACAGAACGTTCCATAAAAAGAAATCATTTATATAGTAAGTTAGCATAAGAGGAAAGTGAAGTGAACAGTATCGAACCCAAGTAGTCCCAAAAAATTGTGTAATTTTGTATAATGATTATTTCTATCAACTTGAAAAAACGACCAAACTATGACTAAGACAAAACCCCATATATATTATTAAAGTGAATAAGAGTGAAAAAACCATAAGACACTATAAGAGAGAGAAATAATGTCAGAATCCACCAGAATAAAGTCAATAATTATTAAGATTTATAACTATGAATAGGGTATTAAAAACTACTTTTTGTGAATAAATGGACATGATCCATCATTATATTATGTAATGTAAATAAAATAAATGTATTAAATGACTTAAATACATTATTAGAAAGAGTTTAAGTTAGAATAAAAATGATATATTTGTTATGACAAAAAAATATTAATGTGTTGGATTTGAGACCATACACCAAGATTTCATGAAAAAATTAATTATTATCAGATTTACATAACAACTATATGTAATTGTCAAGCAGACAATAGTGAACAATTTATCTTAGATAAAGGAAGCTGTCAAATGAATAAAAAGCAGTCAAAATAGCCAAAAACAGTGTTAACTAAAAACATGTAATAGGCATCTAATATTGTATAATTTATGAATTTAATGTTGCCAAAATGCAACCAAACTGTATTAGAAAGCTGTAATATGATATAAAGCAACTATACTAATATACCTGACCAACTTTAACATTGTAATAGTCAAGTCAGCAAAATATTTACTTATACCATGTATGGCTGAAGCCAATCATCCAGTACAAAAATAATCATATCTGGCTAAATACTTACATAATACTAACAAAAATAAGATAGAAAGGTACAATACATCAGAATACCTTAATAAGAAACAAACTCAGTTGAAAGTAAAGTCAATTCTAAAAGAATTTAACTAATTAGAGTGAGATTTGTCACACCATAAAAAATGACATCTCAAGACCAATCAATGATGCTATGTCATCTTGTGATAAATATAATATATGTACAGAGTAACCAGGTATCACAAAAGATAGACAAAATAATAAACTCTGTGTGTATAGTGGTGAAATAATACATATATTAAAGAAAAAGACTAATCATTGTATTAGAAAACTGACAAGAATCTAGGCCATGAGCAGAGGCCATATAAAATTGTATTTATTTGTGTTTTATTGATGTTAAAATTTGTTTATTTTGTTGTAGGAAAGTAGTAGTAGTAGATGTTCAGCTTGTGGAAGGAACTTTGTAACTCCACAACAATTTTTGTTATAAAAATTGAGTTTTCAATGACAACAACTCAAGGTGAGGGTTGTATATTGTATTGTTTATTAGACTTAAGTTAATTAGATACCAATCATATTTAGTATCGCTAGATTCAGTTAAAAACAAGGAATCTAAATGCATTAATGGCATACAAATTGTAAGTACTAATGTGAAACTGTTTGATAAATACCAGTGTAAATTTTGAAATATCCTTTGTATGAAGAATAAGAAATTCGTTCTAAAAGCTTCTACGGAAGTGAAAATTGTTCTATGACATTCCATTTCGTTTATTCTCGAACAATCTAGAAAGAAGTTTTACACAAATATACCGGAAGTCGATGAAAACAGTCTACCTGATTTAGTATAAAAGCGAGACTAAATTCGACCCAAAAACACTTGAAGATTGAACTCCAGAACTGATGCATCTCACACAACACTGATCAACGCAGCTAAGGCGAAACCAAAGAGGCGAGAAATCGACAAGACACGGCAGGAAGGCTTTTCCCGTACATAGACATAACCGACTGACTTAACCTCAACGAGAGTCTACGCCAAAAAGTATCGCTGAAATAGAGCAGCGATACGGCAAATTTTAATAGAAATCACGCAGCCAGAACGTCGACGGCCCAGGAGGGACCAAACATTTAAATAGAGAACGAATTCTGCTGTGTTCGCATTGACTGACTAACGTGACAAATAATTCCCCCGAACGTAAACAAACAATACACTAAGCCTTCCTCAACACTGCATGGGAATCAGCGCTGCGGTGGCAGATTTCTGAATCAACGCTAAACAGATGATTCGTAGCGGCGGCGTTTGAACGAGATTCTACTGCCAAACGTTTTGACAAAAAGTGCGGAAAAAGTAATGATCGCAAAATTTGACTTTAAATAAATTCAGTGTACACCCGAAGAGGCGAGATTGAGAAACTACCCGAAGGAAGTGTCCAGTGAGAGAATAAACGACTATTGGAACGTGAGTTACCAAAATTAAAATCATTTGTTACCTGGTTACATTTATCACACAGTTGTACTTTACACGCCACACATACACCTTCAAATCACTTAGTTTTTTCTTGTAAGGCATCTAATTGATATGTCTTGGTAGTTCAAAGGAGTCACGTCCTGAGAGTAAAGATTTTTCACATATTAAACTCATGCTTTTCAACTGAGTCAGAATCTGAAATTCTAGCCGATACTTGATTGGACATATAAAAAAATTGTCAATAATAATAACTTGTAAAATTTTTTCTCTGCAATTTTATAATTTTTTATGAATGATAGTCCTTCAGACGATTTGTTTGTTTTTAAAGAACCATTAAACTTAACTGATTTTTCCAAGCTAAACTGACTTGTTTAAATTTTTTTTCGTAGATTTAAAAATTTTTATCAATTACATATTTTTTTTCTTGGAACAAACGTTTCCAAGTGGCGCCCACAAAAAGCGTAGTTTTAAGATGTGTTACAGGACTACATCGCTGCAGAGGATTCAGTCAACAGAGTAAGTAACAAAAGTGCGCGGAGGTAACGCCCGACACAATTTCAACACAACACAATTTAAACAACACCCACTATTTGTTTTTTGTTATAAATTGGCGCCCAACGTGGGGCTTGAAAAAGACGGAACAAGCCCGGCAACTACCAACATATTAAAATGCCGCAACCAAAGGGAAAAAAGGTGAAGAAGACTGTGGAACCCGAGTTAAGTGTGGAAGACGGAGAGGCAGTACAAATGGAGGAAACGGAATTATAACCGCCCACACTAGAAATGGAAAGACCGGTACAAACGGCAGAGGAATTAGAAGAACAAACGTGAGAAGAACCCATACAAATGGTAGAACAGACAGAGAAACCCGAACCAGAAAAAATAACAGAGAGCGTTGACGCGAACGTAATAATGATGATGTTCCAAACGCTGAGAAAAGAGAGACAGGAAGATAAGGAGGAAACTAAAAAAAGTAATGAGCAAATGTTCCAAAGGATGGAAGAAAATATGAATAAAAATAGACAGGAAGACAAGGCGGAAATAATAGAATCCATGAATAAAAATAGACGGGAAGATAAGGAGGAAATAATAAAATCCCTGAAGGAGGATATGAACAAAAATACAGAATCCCTGAAGGAGGAGAATAAAAAATGTATAGAGTCCCTGAAAAAAGAAATTAGCATAAAGTACGAAACAGTAAACAAAAAAATCGATGATAATAAAATTGATAGTGACAGGAAGGTCGAGAATATGGAGAAACAGTTGGAAAGGTTACGGGAGGGAAACAATACACGTTTCGAAAGTATAGAGGAGCAAACAGTAGAGACCAAACAAGATGTTAGAAATCTCGAAAACAAGGTAAGGCAGAACCAAGACGCCATCATGCAGGAGGTGGGAGAAGTCCAGAAAGACGTTAACGAGAGGAGGCAGGAAACATATGACATCGCTAACAGGCTGGACGAACAAATAAAAACTAACAAAAATAGTATAATGGAAATAGACCAGAGAGAGAAAAACCTGCAGGAAAGATTAGAGGCGCTGAGAGACACACCAATACTAAACACTCATACGTGTCATGGTGAAAACAAGGAAGTAATCAACTTCCAGGACTATCGACGAAACCCAATGGAATTTTTGGAAAGAATGGAGGAATTTATTGGGAGAAATAGAGAAACAAGGTGGGACAGGATAAGAGAGATGCTTGACGAGACGTTCAAAAATACTAAGGATAACTGGTGGATAGCGGTACGACCCGAAATAACGAATTTAGCAGAGTTCAAACGCCAGTTTAAGGAAAAGTATTGGTCAGAGACCGCACAAAACAGGGTAAGAATGGACATTTTCTATGGAAAATACGACGCGTCCTATGGACAGTCCCCGACGTCTTATTTCCTGGGAAAGGTATGTTTAGCAAGGAAGTTGATACCGCCGATCCCAGAAGAATGTTTGGTAAGGCAGTTAGCTGGACATTACAGCTATGGTATCAAGGATGCCCAATTATACCAACAGATTAGCAAAATAGCCGATCTGGCCAAATTATTGGAAAATTGCGAATCCACAGGAAGGTTCCAGGATTACCAACCCCCCAATCGTAAGGTAGAGTACAACAACAATAATAACGGACCAAACCGGAATGGAGGTGGGAACAGTAATAATCTAAACACCAATAATCAGAATAATAATATCCCACCAAATGGCCGAAATGATACCACTCAGGGCCCAATTAACCGCAACTATCCGGGACCAAACAGAGGTAATTACACCGGGAATAACTACGGTAGGAACTTCCACCAGGGAAACGGTTATCGCGGGAATAATTATAGAGGAAGTAATTATGGTCAACGTAATGGTTATCGCAACGGGGGAAACCAAGGAGGAGGCGATAGGAGAAACCAAAATGAATATAGGCCCCAGGTAAATTATACAATGGCCAATAACCGACGGCCATATCCACCTAATGTACCCACTTACATGTTTTACCCACAACAGGCGTCAGGTAGCCAGGGTGATACAGCGAATAACCGTCAGCAGTTTTCAGAGGGTAGGAGTAGCGAACCACCCCGAAACGAAAGTAACAACCAACAAGAGCCAAACGCTAATCAAAATAATAATGAGAATCGGGTAACAGTTCACGAAAATCCGGGTTTTTCATTACAGCATAATCAGGCAAGTAATGACGAAAAACCCCGAGTATTTTATGTAAACCATGTATTGGCAGAAACTGGCCGAGAACCAGATAATGATCCCCAAAATGAAAGTGAGAGAGAGGAGGAATTCCGCTATGCAGAAAAATTATGGCCCAAACATGTGATGAGATGGTAATGCCGTGGATTAATCATCCAGAATAAATGTCATAGACCAGGCATTTGAAGGAGTAGAGGTGATAAACATCGAAGGTCGAACATTGAAAAGAGAAGGAATTAAAAAGGAATGGGAATGATAAATAAGGACATAATATAAGGAACACAACCAAAAGGGGTTGAAATAATCAACGTAATTAACCCAAACTGACAAATATAACCAAAATATTATCAAACATGAAAACAATGCCTACGAGGTAACTGACACAATTAGGAACAAGGTAAAAGGAACGTATAACCAGACTTCATTAAAAAAGTACCATGATTAAAAAAAAAATAAAAAAAAATCGCAAGTCGAATACTCAATTAGTAACCAAATACCATGACCAAAAACCAAAGTCAAATACAGCATAATAGAGAAGGTACCTTGACTAAACATGTCAACGTAAATTTTTTAACTTAGCCATAATTAGAAAGGAGGTAGAGATTTTTAAATAAATATAAATATTATTGTATAGTGATTATTATTAATAAATATTACGAGAAGGACACCTTACACCAAAGGCATAAAGATATATATAAAATATAGATTTATTTCCAATAGCCATGTCAACGTATATTTACCAGCTTACCCGTACTTAGAGAAGGAGAGAGATTATTATTAATAAATACTACGATACGGACACTTAGTAAAGGAGAAAAGAAGGAGAAATGCTGTCATATATTTGATACTAAATGGAAATGATAAATAAAAAAAAAAAAAGGAGAGGAAAACAGTGTGTTACATAAGGAGGTAATGATGAATATGAATATAGCTATTAACATTGAATGATTTTAAACGATAATTTTAACCTGCGGAGAACGATATATTAATATAATTGTGAATTAATCAGAAGAGTTTAAGAAAGGGAATTTATGTGTAGGAGCCTATGATCTTTGAATATTGTATTTTTTTTATTATTATTATTATTTGTTGCAAAGGTGCAATTATTATTTTCTGAACAGGGATGTGTTGCCTCTGATTTCAGTAGTTATAGACAGGAAGGGACAGAGAATGTATGCCATAGCGAGCCACTCTGACTCCCAACCCTCTATGTAAGTTAGGGAATTGATAGGGAATTATATCAAAGATTAATTATAAAACATCAAGGTAAAAAGGAAAGGAATAGGTGATATGACAAAGAACGAACTAGGAATATTGAGTTGGATTAATATATTAAAGGAGTAGTACAGGAATTTAATTATAAGATAAAAGAATGAAATATAAAGAAGCTAATAATAAAGGGTTATTATAGAGATGATAATTTCATCAAAACCAAAGATATGTTTTTCCAAAATTATCAACTTTAACGAAGAGGCATATGTAACGTCACAGAACGTTCCATAAAAAGAAATCATTTATATAGTAAGTTAGCATAAGAGGAAAGTGAAGTGAACAGTATCGAACCCAAGTAGTCCCAAAAAATTGTGTAATTTTGTATAATGATTATTTCTATCAACTTGAAAAAACGACCAAACTATGACTAAGACAAAACCCCATATATATTATTAAAGTGAATAAGAGTGAAAAAACCATAAGACACTATAAGAGAGAGAAATAATGTCAGAATCCACCAGAATAAAGTCAATAATTATTAAGTTTTATAACTATGAATAGGGTATTAAAAACTATTTTTTGTGAATAAATGGACATGATCCATCATTATATTATGTGATGTAAATAAAGTAAATGTATTAAATGACTTAAATACATTATTAGAAAGAGTTTAAGTTAGAATAAAAATGATATATTTGTTATGACAAAAAAATATTAATGTGTTGGATTTGAGACCATACACCAAGATTTCATGAAAAAATTAATTATTATCAGATTTAAATAAAAACTATATGTAATTGTCAAGCAGACAATAGTGAACAATTTATCTTAGATAAAGGAAGCTGTCAAATGAATAAAAAGCAGTCAAAATAGCCAAAAACAGTGTTAACTAAAAACATGTAATAGGCATCTAATATTGTATAATTTATGAATTTAATGTTGCCAAAATGCAACCAAACTGTATTAGAAAGCTGTAATATGATATAAAGCAACTATACTAATATACCTGACCAACTTTAACATTGTAATAGTCAAGTCAGCAAAATATTTACTTATACCATGTATGGCTGAAGCCAATCATCCAGTACAAAAATAATCATATCTGGCTAAATACTTACATAATACTAACAAAAATAAGATAGAAAGGTACAATACATCAGAATACCTTAATAAGAAACAAACTCAGTTGAAAGTAAAGTCAATTCTAAAAGAATTTAACTAATTAGAGTGAGATTTGTCACACCATAAAAAATGACATCTCAAGACCAATCAATGATGCTATGTCATCTTGTGATAAATATAATATATGTACAGAGTAACCAGGTATCACAAAAGATAGACAAAATAATAAACTCTGTGTGTATAGTGGTGAAATAATACATATATTAAAGAAAAAGACTAATCATTGTATTAGAAAACTGACAAGAATCTAGGCCATGAGCAGAGGCCATATAAAATTGTATTTATTTGTGTTTTATTGATGTTAAAATTTGTTTATTTTGTTGTAGGAAAGTAGTAGTAGTAGATGTTCAGCTTGTGGAAGGAACTTTGTAACTCCACAACAACTTTTGTTATAAAAATTGAGTTTTCAATGACAACAACTCAAGGTGAGGGTTGTATATTGTATTGTTTATTAGACTTAAGTTAATTAGATACCAATCATATTTAGTATCGCTAGATTCAGTTAAAAACAAGGAATCTAAATGCATTAATGGCATACAAATTGTAAGTACTAATGTGAAACTGTTTGATAAATACCAGTGTAAATTTTGAAATATCCTTTGTATGAAGAATAAGAAATTCGTTCTAAAAGCTTCTACGGAAGTGAAAATTGTTCTATGACATTCCATTTCGTTTATTCTCGAACAATCTAGAAAGAATTTTTACACAAATATACCGGAAGTCGATGAAAACAGTCTACCTGATTTAGTATAAAAGCGAGACCAAATTCGACCCAAAAACACTTGAAGATTGAACTCCAGAACTGATGCATCTCACACAACACTGATCAACGCAGCTAAGGCGAAACCAAAGAGGCGAGAAATCGACAAGACACGGCAGGAAGGCTTTTCCCGTACATAGACATAACCGACTGACTTAACCTCAACGAGAGTCTACGCCAAAAAGTATCGCTGAAATAGAGCAGCGATACGGCAAATTTTAATAGAAATCACGCAGCCAGAACGTCGACGGCCCAGGAGGGACCAAACATTTAAATAGAGAACGAATTCTGCTGTGTTCGCATTGACTGACTAACGTGACAAATAATTCCCCCGAACGTAAACAAACAATACACTAAGCCTTCCTCAACACTGCATGGGAATCAGCGCTGCGGTGGCAGATTTCTGAATCAACGCTAAACAGATGATTCGTAGCGGCGGCGTTTGAACGAGATTCTACTGCCAAACGTTTTGACAAAAAGTGCGGAAAAAGTAATGATCGCAAAATTTGACTTTAAATAAATTCAGTGTACACCCGAAGAGGCGAGATTGAGAAACTACCCGAAGGAAGTGTCCAGTGAGAGAATAAACGACTATTGGAACGTGAGTTACCAAAATTAAAATCATTTGTTACCTGGTTACATTTATCACACAGTTGTACTTTACACGCCACACATACACCTTCAAATCACTTAGTTTTTTCTTGTAAGGCATCTAATTGATATGTCTTGGTAGTTCAAAGGAGTCACGTCCTGAGAGTAAAGATTTTTCACATATTAAACTCATGCTTTTCAACTGAGTCAGAATCTGAAATACTAGCCGATACTTGATTGGACATATAAAAAAATTGTCAATAATAATAACTTGTAAAATTTTTTCTCTGCAATTTTATAATTTTTGATGAATGATAGTCCTTCAGACGATTTGTTTGTTTTTAAAGAACCATTAAACTTAACTGATTTTTCCAAGCTAAACTGACTTGTTTAAATTTTTTTTCGTAGATTTAAAAATTTTTATCAATTACATATTTTTTTTCTTGGAACAAACGTTTCCAAGTGGCGCCCACAAAAAGCATAGTTTTAAGTTGTGTTACAGGACTACATCGCTGCAGAGGATTCAGTCAACAGAGTAAGTAACAAAAGTGCGCGGAGGTAACGCCCGACACAATTTCAACACAACACAATTTAAACAACACCCACTATTTGTTTTTTGTTATAACGTATAGAGAGATGAGAAAAGAAGAAAGTAAACTTGCGTCACGATTAAAGAGAACATTGGTAAATCCAGTTAAAATTGATCGAAGCGGAGAGAACCGTGCTTCTTTCTGAAGAGGTCTTCAGATTTGAAGCTTCCGATGAGGCACAATTGGCTGCAGTCAAACACAATGTTAGGATTATAATATAATTTTTTTATTTCACGAAAACTATTTTTCGTAAATGTAATATAAATTTGTTACAAACGTGTAACTAACTTTCATGTACAAGACTGATGGATTGTGTAACAAAATGTGTATTACTTCATATACCTCATATAACGATTACATAAGTAAATCTAAACCAAAAGTCAGGGGTGAGATTAAATGTGTTATATACTTGTAGATTGCTTACGAAAGAAGAAGTAGCCTTACTTTACAGTGCAGGGTACCACAGGAGGACTGCGAAATATTTCATGGATCCAGTAAATTCATGAAACTGTGATAAACAACAAATCTGGAAAAGTGTTATTATTTCATGTTAGTAAAGTGACGAAATATCTTACACGTACGCAAATAGGACCAAATAGAGTCTTATAAGCTAATCATAATTACATAGATAATATTTCCCCGACTTTGCTATAAAAATGTAACTAAATGCACATCTACTAGGTGCTGTTTAGTGTTTAGTGTGAATCACAACACAATATACATAATACACACGGAAGGTCTGTCTAGGAAGTAAACTAATTACTGACACATTAACTACAAAATAATTGGGAAGACACACACTTAGAGAGGCACTGATCGCACTGATTCAAAGCATACTAGAAGCCTTCAATAGCAAGTTTGTTTTCCGAATGTATTTAGTTAGTTCATCTCATTTTTCTGGGTGTTTTCCAGGTGAGTAAGGGACTGGGCCTACTATAGAATTTTGTACTTTGCTAAATACATGTTGACAGACACTACTATCAGATACATGATTGTGGTTAAACATTCAAGATCTGAGTCAGAATCTCAGGCCATTCTGATGTCGTGAGCCAAAAATTCGCAAACACTCCGTTGAAATTTTAGTTCATAACCAATCATTGTTAGCTCAATTACTTGATGTTATCTCTCACTTTCTACGCATTTGCATCTGTTCGTGCTGTGTTTGGTTGCTTACAACTTCATCTTCCACAGTTTTATGTTTAGCCAAAATACTTTTGTGCCCAAAGCCCAAGTCCAAGTCTCAGCTCAAAATTATTGAGTTTCATTTTTGTGACGGGTGACAATTTAACACTCACAAAAAATATGGCACAATAAAGTCTGGTAAACTTCATAAGATAAAAGTTTTTATAATTGTGAACAAACCTTATAACTGTTATTAGGTGTTTTTAAGAATTTTTATTCTCACAAGAGTGCCTTTTTGAAAATAATATAATCATCTTTGTTTTTAAATATACCTCGTTTGTTTATTTTTCACTCGTCAAATATTTTTTAAAAATTCTTCTAAAAAGTCAAGAACAAAAGACTAGATGGCCAGATGGCCTACAGACATCTGGTAAATGTAATATGTATGCCAACATTTCTTATTTCAGTACGACTGTGTTGAGAGCTTAGCACTGTTCGCAAAATGGTACATGGCAGGAATCTCTTAATTAATTAAGCTATTCTCTTCCTTTGTATAAGTGCACGCGCGCACGTATGGGTGTGTGTTAATTAAACCGTAAATCGTTGTCTTTGTTCTCATGTGTGATTACCTTCAGCAGTGGAGAATATCCAGTCTACAGTCAACCCTCATCAAATGTAACTTATGGCCTACCATCTTCATGTTAATATGAACATATTTTATTATAACTTGCATGTCTATCAATCAGATTCATCATATATTGCGTTTAATTGTATACTTAGCATTACATTTGATTAATTGCACCATCACTACATAACTATACTATGATAAGTTACAAAACCCACGTACTTTTTAGTGGATCTAGAGGTAGTCAGAACATGTGAATTCTGGAGCGTGACATTTTACATACCTTTATTAGAAGTAGTTAAGAAATAGTAAAAACCACATATATTTTATTATAATTACTATTAATTTTCCAAGTAAAATTTATAGACAAATGGCTGAATTCCTATTATGGGAATACGCATGGTTTCATTTGCGTACTATCATCATGCAGGTATTAAATCGTATAAATAGTATTATCATCATGTAAATTAGATAAATAATAAACACTATAATATCAGTCGTCTTAAACATTAAAATTATTACACTGAAACTTACACTGCTTTACATTTGAATTTATTTGTCGTAAACTAGTGGAAATTTTATCTGAAAGTTGTACGCAAAAGAACTGAGACCACTTGATACACATAGAGTCAGATGCTCCAAACTGATATACGCGTCCTTTTTTAAATATAAGAGGAAGAAATCAGAAATAATTTTTGTCCTAAAATTTACTAAATTTTAATATTGCTTGTGTCATTTATTTATTCTTTTTTATTTAGGTGGGAAATAAGAAATTTAGCAGGATCTATACAAGCTGTTTAAAGACAATGATCTGGCCATCGCCATCCGACTGCATAGATTGCAGTGAGCAGGACACATCATTCGGATGGAAGGCAACCGAACCTAGAAGGTACTGTTTAGTCAAATCAAGGGCCTATCGGAAGACCCAAGACACGCTGGACTGGGGCAGTGGCGAGGGATGCTGATAATTTACTTAGAATTAACAATGTACATCGTGGCCAAAGACAGGGAAAAATGGTGGCGGATGATTATGGAGGCTTAGGTTCGAATTTCGAACTGTAACATAATACTAAGAGGAAGAAGATAAGAAATTTAGCAAAACTCATTATAATATAAGGTTCTCTTATTGAACACACACTACACAAGCGCTCCGTAAATCTGGCTCTCTCCGGTGCCCCAGTAATATCAAACTGTCTCTTAAAATATGTTTAAGAATAACATCATTCTAGTATTAAAAGAAAATGAATACACATACAGTAACTCTTAGATCAAAAACCCTATGGATAAAATAAACCTTTTACCTAGCATATCGAAGTCTCTCCCTACTTCATCCTAGAACGCAACTCTCTTCTAAGATGTGAACTCTAATCCCCTCTTTCTCTCTACTCCTCTCTCCCTATCTCTTCTTAAATTGATTTTTTCTCTTTTTTCCGGAATTGTTTTTTGTCGTCTCACCTTTTTTCTTTCAAGGTAATGTGTAAATTCACGTTTCTTTTTCATCATTTATGACTTAATTTCTAGTGATTTGTATTTGTGTCTCTTTCCTGCCAAATGTCCACCATGGTCTACCGTTTGTACAGGAACATTGTATAGTACAAATAATTGTTACCTTGTAATGGATGGTGCCTACTGACCGACAACATCATCGTCTGTTACTTTACAACTAAAGTTACTACTCAGTTATTTGTTGTGAGGATATGAATTCAAGAGTTAAATTTCATGCGTCATGAAAATATCTGTATTGTAAAATTATTTCTATTTTAATAGCAAATTTTAACGGATACAATATTTTGCTTACTGCATTAGCCAATGTTTACTAGTAAATTACCTTGAATACAACATCGCGAGTTATTTTTCAAAAGCGGATATCAATGTGTAAAAATTCGGTGTCTTATATTTATAAAACATAAAACTTTTGTTGACTCGTGCTACATGATTTTAATACTGCTTTTGCATCGCATAATAGTTTAACGCAATACTAAAAAGTTGGTCGAATTTTCATCGAATATTTCCTCTTTGAAAATAAAAAGATGTGTGTGTTTCTTTTTCTAAGAATTACTCCGTTAGGTTACAAGAGGTTTGATTCCAGGAAGATATACAATATTTTTGACACAGGGAAAACATAAACAAATGTTAAGTAAAATCAATTAGTAAAGTGAGTGTATCTTTTTAGCGATATGTTCAAATTGGGTTAACTGTGTAATTAGATATCGTTTAAAGTTTTAATAAATTGTTATGTCACACACTTAACCTCGTATGTTACTTATAATACTCAGAGCTTATTATTAATGTTGTAGTAACTTCTAATCGACAGACTTTTATATTACGAAAGTAGGCGAAAAATAAAGTACACATACAAGTTTAAATGTATTACATATAGGCCTCCCGTATGTGTCTGTGCGTTGTTGGTGTCAATATATTACACCTCAGTGTTTATACAAAATTCTAACGCCACCCAGTAAAGCGGGAAAGCGGCATTCATTTTACAATTTTTGTTCATGCATTTGTTTTAAATTCTCGTCATTTCAGGACAGAGATATATGTCGTTTAACTTTTTTTCACTTCAGCTCAGAATCTCTTTAATTGTAGAACCACCTTCTTGTCCTCAGTAATCTGCTTCGTTAGTACAAATTTCAATAACCATTATACTCTTTTCATACGCTAGAGTACGAACCATATATTCCAATTTTATTTAAATCAACATTCATATTATTTCAAACAGAATAATCACTGTTGTACACCACTATAGAAAAATTATTCCGATTAGCGCTTTCAAGCTTCACAGCTCATCGTCAGATCGGAAATAACAATAATAGGACGAACAACTTCTTCATACACCTCCCGTATTTGACCTACCACTCGTACACATTTTTGTAAATAAGCTATAGTATAAATGTCCTTCCTGTCTATTATTAACTAGCGAGTTCAGTCACCCATTTCTGTACTGTTACCTCTTTTCTAGAAAATTCTGTGTGTATGTGTGTGTGTGTGTGTGTGTGTGTGTGCATTCTTTTCAGTACCTAATGTTGTAAAAGATGGGAGGATATGAAGAAGTTGTTTGTCCTATTATTGTTATTTCCGATCTGACGATGAGCTGTGAAGCTTGAAAGCACCAATCGGAATAATTTTTTTATAGTGGTGTGCAACAGTGATTATTCTGTTTATGATTATAACCACTAACACAGGTTTTTTAATTAAAATTCGCCTTTTGTATTAAAATCCCAATATTAAGAGGGTATGGAATAGACTATAGATTACTTGACATTGTTTGGCTTCAGTATTTTACTTTACAAGTTGTGATCGACAAAAGTTAATATTGTAAAAAAAGTAACCTATTCGCCATTGTAAGTAAAAACATGTTAATGCAACTTGCATTAACTACCTTTACCGTTAGTGTAGGTCTCGTTAAAAGCATATCTATGTAATCAGCTGTGATTCTTTATCTGAAAAGAGAACAAAGTCTTACAAGCTGCTAGCTTCATAAACGTAAAAAGTGCAGGCATCAATGTCATACACAATTTATTAATTCAAAAAAATTATTTTGCACAACCTACTTTTGCAGAACGAAACTATATTCAAAATAAATTATGTAGTATGTAATATAGGTTGGGTCCACCTTAGTGGAATTTATTAAGACTTTATTAAGACTTAGGGAAGCTTTATAAATTCTTCTAGTTTTGTACTTAATCGCACGCATTTTAAGAAACATTTATAACTCCAATCAATTACCTAAAATAAACTAAGAATTCTCACAACAAATTTACAGTTATATTACACAAATTGCTCAAAATGTGCTCTGTCAATGCTCTGCACGATCCAATATAGTGGCTTCCTATATTATTGTATCAGGCTGTTCCTTATAAAGTCTGCTATTTTGTAAAAGTCTATCACTAACTTTGCTCTTGTCTTTACTTTTCCCCGTGTACTAAAATTTTTATATGACCTCATAGTTAATTAATCTACTGGGGATATATTAGGTAACAAAAAAAACTTTATAACAATGTTTTCAAGTTTCTGGTCGACTGTTTGGAGTGGCAGTTCGCTCCGAACCCGTCCAACTACTCCGACTTCCGGGAAGAGCTAGACGACGGGATTGAAGATTACCTTGCCCGCCCGATAACCGCTGAACCCGAGCTCAGTTCAGAAGAAGACGTTTATGAATGGCCAATGAACTCACTAATTACAATCTTTAATTAGACACAAACAGCAGTTATAAATCAACAAAGCACATTTATGCAATATATCAAGTTAAATGTCTTCTAACACTGTTATTTTACTACAGTTTACACTAATTAACACAAGTATCACTTCCCATAAAACAGACACAGTAAATTCATCAACACTTAAATATCACCAGGTCTAAATCTAAACTAATTTGCTTCGAAATCCAGTATTTCACCTCAGCCGCCTTGCATTGTAGTCAGATAGCAAACCTGGATGCTGGTAAATGGGCGTCTGGAAGGGGCATCGGCACCTCGCCTGACCTATAACAGTATAGAATCTTACGTAATTGTGCTGGGGGAATGGTGTGTAAGTGTATGGAACATTCTTGCGCGCCGTGGCGCGCAACGCCACGAATCACGTAGGCTCTCAGCACTGTTTAATTCTCATCGCAGAGCAATATACTAGAAATGTGATTAAAATGTTCACTGACTGAACGAAACAAGTAAATTTTTATTCGGATTTAGTTGATGAAAAGCTAACGTTAGCTGAAAATTAACGTTTGTTAATTTTTAAATTCAAGCATTTTTTATGTGGTGAAACCTTATTTTTTAATGAAGGAGTACATTTACTCCTTCCGTCGTTAAGAATTTACATCATTTGTCTCGGTATATTTTACGTACGTCTTAGTAGGCCTATATATAGGTTAAGTACATATTTCACTAGTGTGTCTTTGAGTAATATAGCCTGTGAATTAAATCCTTATAGTAACAAACATGCAACGTTCATATCTTTCGGAATAAACGTCAACTAATAAAACTTTCTATGTTACTGCATACAATAGCTTTAAAAATCTTACATTTACAAGTATAATTTTATTTCCTTCCATAAAATATGGTAAATTTGTATGATCTGTAACCATAACGTTACCTAAACACAAAAGGAGTAGAATATTTATTTGCTTTTAGTAGCAGATCAAACATAAATTATTTGCAACAATGTATATTACGTTTGATTTAAGTTAATTTACCCAAGTAGTTTTCTTCCATAATGAGTTAATAAATGAGATGCAGTCGCCGCTCAAGTATCCACTCCCATCCAATATCCACATCTTAATTCAGTGCACACATTTTTCCATACAATTCGCTGGTTTAAAATAGGGTTTAGAAATCTGATCACGACAAAACCCTACTTCATTAATACATGTAATCTGAAATATGTGCTTTGGGTTTCGATGCAATCTACTGTACAGTAGACTGCCTTTCTAGTGTAACCAGTCAAAAGTACTTTGACTTATGTGACATATATATAGGCCTACTTTGAAACATAAATGTCTCATATCTAAATTCGCAGAATCATTTCACCTCTAGGTAGTTTCCCTTCAGATTTAAAATCAAATTGTTTAAATGGTGGTTTTTGTGTTGCGAGTTTCAAAGGTTACTTCTAAAAAATATTTTTTGTAGAACGAAGTATAACTAAGTCAAAGAGTAAATAGTGGTACAAAATGATTGCTTGCTAAATCTTGTTTAAGTTAAAAATGCTTGACCAATGGATCTTAGTTTTCCTCTTACAGGACAATCTTCTGTATTTTTTGACATTTGCGACGTATTTACGTTTGCCAGTAAAACCAATATTATTTTGTTTTTATCCTCTGAATATCTTTTAAAATTTTTTCATAATTTTTGGAAGTTTGCGTGTATTTTTTTAATAAAAATGACAACACTTTTTTAGCAGTTATATTATTTGATACAATGGGCATTTAAGAAATCTCTTCAACGTATAACAAAGCGAGACATCTACCACTAATACTGTACGATACTGTGATACATGATTTTATTTTTGGAATACTTACTACACTGAAAAATGTTACAGTCTCATTGTAATTTGTTCAAACTAAACCTTACGGAATTAACCTCTGACAATGGTTCCATTAACAAACCTTCCTTCCTCAGAATCTGACATTGCAGTTAATAAATAGGCAATATGTTAAATTAGTTTTGCACGTTAAGTGTAAGTAGATTTATATGTTTTAAACACTTTTAATATTTAAATACCACACGCTGCACACTTCTAAATTTGCAATCAAGATCTCAATATTTATATTTTTGAATTAAATTTTGTTGTCAGTGGTATACCTCTTGACTGTGGACCAACATAAATCCCGAGTTAGATGTCCGGCCATACTATAAAATTTAAGTAAATTTTATATGCCACTATGCCGAACGTTTCTCTATAGAATCAGTAACTAGGAACCAATAATCGGCTTCATCGTAGTGCTGTCCACCTAAGCTCCGAACAACTCCACTTTGCCCTTCCTACGACATTTTGAGGACACAGTAATTTTTATTTTCAAATTCTGTCTATTATTTTTATTCTCAAATTTGTACTAACAGTGTGTCCAAGTTTACAACACTGGAAATGTAAGTATTAGTCTCCAGTACAATAGCAACAATATTTAATAATACTAAAATGTAATCATTGGTAATTTATAGCTCAACAACGCACACAAGTAACCTATCAGCAATACACCATAATACAAAATGTGGTTACTCGTGAAAGTGCTGGAAACCATTTAGCTGCTAGATGAGCGCAATGGCTTTCAATAAAATTATAAGTTGAAATTGTAAACTGCAAAAGATACTTTACTTTATTAAGACAAAGATTTCTCCTTCACCGATTTACTGGAGTACATGCTACGCAATGTAGTAGTTACATACATTTGCTAAATTGAGTAGTTTCCATAATGCACTCAAGAAAACACAAAGTCCGAGTGAACTCTGTGTGAGTAGATTTCAGTTGTTGTTATTAATCTTTCGTGCTACATTTTCCTTTACAACGTGTTTTATTTTCACAATAAAATCACTGTAGTTTACAGGACAGTTGTTTATTAAAAATCGTATTTATATTAAATGTTACATTAAATCCGTACAATATTTATTTTAATTATTTACATTTTAAAAATTGCTTTATTGTCTCTGAGTTCCCTTTACTGAAATTTTACGAGGTCGGGATTGGGTTCCATCAATTCACATTGGTCACCTATCTGTGAGAAACTGCCCTTGTACTTAATAATAACACAGATATTCTAGTGTTCCATCTTTATAGATATGCATGCAACACTCTGCTTCATAGTTCTTCTCACCATGTAAACGGTTATTAAGATTAGAATTTCATGAAGACATGGTCTCAGAGGCACAGGCACCTAAGCTGTCTCTAACTGTTTAGGCATCTAGGTCTAAAACTTTGTTCAAAATTTTTGAAAACAATTTCATTGTGAGCTTAAGTATGTAAGGATGCTAATAAAATACAAGCTTTTACGACATATACAATTATAGGGAAGTGTATACTACTGTGTTAGTAATCTTAGGAATTTTTTAGTCAGTAGATAGTAAGTAGCTATGGCTAGTGTGTGACTCACAGTTGTTGTATAAATTATCGTTGTCAAATGAATGCAGAATATTACCATTTGTACCAATATTTTTTTCCGTTAAAATTTTGTAACTCAGAGTTACACAAAATTAAGTAATTCTGCCATAACAATACAACTAGTTGAGGACAGCTATATGCGTTAAATTTACTTATCAACAACGTTTACGTTATTACGATTTTATAAAAAAATGTATTATATGTTTTGTCATATGCACGTTTTTTCTGTTCAAACGTATGACCTTCATATGCTATTACCTGAAGTGAAGTCATTGTTAGTTTAATCGGTAAATGTTACATTATGGAAACTTTCAATAATCCATTGCACAGTGCTTTGTTTTCGGTAACTATGCTTGAATAAATAAATATATTTTAGCGCTGTATTTATTTCAAAACAGATTCAATCTAAAATTGAAGAAAAAACAAGCAGATTAAACTACATAATTCAGAAACAGCATTAACGTATAGGCTAACATGTAATTGACGTTAGAAGTTTTGTCGTTCACATTCAGAATGCTGTTGCTAAGGAAAATGAAATGCGAAATATTTAAACTAATTTACGTCTTTTCAGGATTATTATTGTTTTCTTATTCCATGAATAAATTGCAATCGACTTTTCACTAAAAGTTAAAATAATATAAACAGACACCAGAAATTGTTTTAATCTAAATATCAATTAAGATTACTAACCTTGGAAATATCAATTTTTGTATTAAGTCGTCCATATAAAGTCTATACTGCTTGACCTCTTCTATTCTAAATAATCGATAGAAACAATTTCATCAACTGGTGTCTGTTTTATAATCTTAGTCCCATAATTTAATTAAAAAAGTATACTGTAAAATTATTAGATAAACGTATACGGTATCTTTAATATCCAGTAACAACCAGATATAAAGGATTATACCGCGGAAGAAAATTACTGTAATGGAAGTACTCTGTTGTCTTCATACGTTTGTATTGCGCAGAATACGCTACCAATATGTTGCACTTCGATTCATGATTACACCTTTCTACCTTTCTATCCTTCTATTAGAGCTATATTTCTATTGTTGTTATCATATACTTTTCATGTTCTAATCTTGTTAGTTCTATGTATAGACATTTTTATAAAAGTTTGAAGATAGTTAACAAGTTGAGCCTCAATTAAGTTATTTAAAGAAATGATTCATTAAAGCAAGTGAGGATATACATCAAGAGATACTTTTTTGGGAAGGGCAAAGTAAAGCAATGTTCGAAACTCATTGTGGGTATAACAGGTTTGTGCACAACAACGTAGTTTAATACCGGAAAAGTAATTACTTGATTTTTCTAGGCTTCAGTGATCGTTTACACAGAATTGAGTATGAACATACACGCACTCACACTGTGCACTTATTTCTTTTATTATTTTTTTAATTGTCAATAAATTTAAATAAATGTGTAAATTTGTTTGTATAGTGTTACTAGTTTTATGCAGAAATAAAAATTATATGATAGATGTTAGAAATACCTCGGAAAACACATTGAAAAGTAATGAGTTGCTGAGTAATGTAAGTGTCTACCTCAGATCAGGTGTTAAATATCTCACTTTTCTGACTAGAACAAAGCAAGATATTAAAATAACATTATGCTATACACAGAAGCTTGAAATGTACGATAGCCTACCAACACTAAAAACAAAATGAATTTGGAATATGCAGAATACTTTATAAACGAGATTAGACCTAAAATTTCATAAAAGTGTCTCTTTACAGCTAGATATTGGTCAGATTTGCGGAAGGACAGCGACGACAATGGAAGAGTGCAGTGAAGCGTATCGTGTAGACTCGTTACCAAGTGTATTGAACTATGCCCGTTAATTCCCAGCCAGTGCTGCCGTTTGGTTCACACCCCCATGTTTCCTTTAAGAAACCTGTTTTTACAACTCTTAAATATTAGTTCATTATATCAATAAATTAAAATCTTTTGATATTTATAATATTTATATAGTACTTACCTGTTACTTTCATAGAGTTATAGGAAATAGAGTAGTACAATAATATAGAATAGAGTAATAGTGAAATATAGAATAATAGAGAATTATAATCTGTTTTTATAAGCAATTATTTTAATGTGTTTTGGAGAATGTTTTTCTAACATTGATAAGTTCTCTAACTAAACTAACTTGTCTAAGATGAGAAGTTTTTCTAACTCGGATATTAATAAGTTGATAAGTGTTAACCCGATAGTATCTTTACTGCCTAAAATATTTTAAACATTGCTAATAAACTTTTGACGAAGTACATCAATCCGCATTAAATCTTATAAATTCACGACGTACCTACATATACGTATATTCATTTATTAGTTCGTAGCTAATATAACATGCATTATAACACTACTACAAAGAGTCAAGTATATTGATTAATATTTCATGGTTGATTTTCAAAACATGTTAGTTTCAAGAAATTGTCAGTAGTGCCTCGTTAATCATATGGTGAAACATTGTAAAGATCTATGAAATTACAAATGGTCTTGGTTTCACGAAATTATTTTTTGTGACGATTTAAAGCCAATTTAAAAAAAAACTACAAAAAAAATATTTTTGTTTGAAATAACAAGTAAGAAAATAATTCACCCTCCCCTTTGTACAAAATACCTGTACCTTCTTGTCAACCGCGACTACGGACATGCAAATCATAATGTTGTTGAGCTAATTAAAATAACCATCCGAATTATATAAAAAAGGACGTGATAATAATAAATAAAATATGACTAAATAAAGAAGCTATAGTAGGATTAATATTAGGCCTAGCTAAGTAGATGTTAATAATAATAATAAAAGTACGAACTATTTTTTCTCGCGGCGGGAACTGCGCCAAAACTCCCTACTCGCCCACAAAACCTTACGACAGTCTCCTCTGAATCACGGCCAAGCCAACAGCCTTGTCGTGTGTTGTGAAGACGAATACTTCTATATTGCAAAACTAGGTATCCGTGAATAAGTGTTTCGTGGTTATACAAGCCCCACATGTAGTTAAACGAAGTGAAATGTAAAAGCAAAAGTTACGTACTTTAAATGTAAATAACATAAAATATAAAAAAAAGATAAAGGCATAGCCGGCACATCTCTTTGTGAAATGGTTTAATCGTTAAGGTATGTTCCATACCATATCATAAGGTAACATCAGTGCAGTTTAAACCAAAATGTAAAAGTGAAAACGACAGA
The DNA here is from genome assembly GCA_034769895.1 of Magicicada septendecula. Lineage (NCBI taxonomy): Eukaryota > Metazoa > Arthropoda > Insecta > Hemiptera > Cicadidae > Magicicada > Magicicada septendecula. The sequence continues at coordinate 307,023,888 of CM068367.1, read as the reverse complement.
CCGGAGTGAATCAACAACAACACTATGAGCTCCAGGTAGCCAGAATCCGAGCCTCATGACTGCGCTAACTACTTAGAGTCAACCACTGAAATGGAGGAACACAAACTACTACTAAGATCATCCAGGAAAACCTAAGGAAGAGGACCATGAAGAGGACCAGCTGTGGACCAACATCATACCCAGGTGACATGGAAGCATAACTTCCGTGGTTATATTGTTTTCTAAGAACCCAGAGTAAAAAACAGTTTATTTTGTAAAGACTCATACAAATCATGAAAATTATAATTTAATAATATGTATACTTTCTGTCACGAGATAAGAGTAATCTGAAGATGGATACAGATATAATTACTTCAAAATTGAATCAAACTATTCTTCAAATAGTTTGCATAAAATCAAAGTACATTTAAAATATAAAAGGAATTAGAACCCGGATCCGTGGTATTCTATGTAATATACAGTTGTATTGTTTTGAGCTCATCATAGTAACAGTGTAAAGAAAATAAGAGCATAAAATGCAGAATCTATCAGAATATTTCATTTAATAACAATAAGAATCATTAAAGGTATTATTTTGGAATCTCTATTTTGGAAGCTGTAATAAAGAGATGTTTTTGCTAAACAGAAGTAAATTTACGTAACCTTAGTCAAACTCCTGATCTTTACAGATTCCCAATTTGTTGGTAAGTAATTAGTACTAACAATGGCAGCCGGTTTAATTGACAGAGGCAATTAAACTGCTTCCCTGTGTTATAATGTCTTAACAGGAGGAGACGTTATAAAATGCGCCACTCTGCTGTCTTATAAGATAATTGTGTACGTCGTGGCACATATAAAATGCGCCACTCTGCTTTGCTTCATTATAAGAAATTCTGCTTTAATATAAAAATTTGTGTACGTCGTGGCATATGTAAAATGCACCATTGCTGCTATATAATAAACATTTAATTAACAAAAGGCGTAAATTTATTCACTCTGAATCTGTGAACTAGAACAAGATAAAAACAAAATAAATAAATCTTTATTAAGAGAATAATAATAGTAGTATAAGGAAAGCAACGTAATAAGCAAGTCCCCGCTTGTAGAAATATTCCATGTTGGAGTCGTGTTGTGGAATGTACGTTCTGTCCCGTGCGTTCTATTCGGGGAAGTATATTCAATAAACTAAAGTATAATAAAAGTCTAGTAGTACTTTGTAAACAAATCCTGAACCAATCGGAATTATAGTTTATTACCGTGAGAGTAGTAAAATTTAATAGAAGTTTAGTAAAACGCAAGATAATAAGAAGCGCATATTTAAAGATTGCAAGCCCAGGTTCTCGCCTGTTTGATAAGTCATTCCCAAGCCTGTCACTAAAGGACAAGCTCGTGCATGAAATAATCGTGTATCGGATTGTAGGAAGTCACCCTCCCTTTGTTGAGAACACCTGCCTATGTAAACAATAAACCACCCTGACGCATTGAATCAACCTCCCTCTATTGTATTACAAAGTGTTTGACCCCTCTTGCTTACAGCTGATTGTTTAAAATAAAATAAATTTTCCTCTTCGTGAAATTCCGCTTGTCTCAGTAGTGAAGCTCGCAAAAATTTCTACTTACGAGAAATTTTAACGTAATATTACATGTGTAAGATATTAGAATTAGGAATAACCTAAAGTTGAGTATGGGATCGACTTTAGATTATATTAAGTATAAATAAGAGAAATAGATATAAGCACGTAATAAAGTCACAATGGCACCGCACTGGAAAAGGTTAATTAGAGAGCAGAAAACTAACTACGTGAGTTAGAGTATGCTAACAAAATCAGTCGCGCCACGATATTGTGAAGTTACGAGAACAAGGAGTAGTAAATAAATTTAAGTTAGCAGTTAAGAAACGAGAGTTAGGGAACTTCACGAAAAAAACTAGTCATAAGGAAACTTTCACACACTAGAATTCAATAAGATTTTCTTATGCAATTACTAATTAGTTTCCATTAGGAATCCACTGGTGTAGTCACACACCTGTGTCTTCTTTAAGTAGAGGAGGATGTGACAATTTAAAGCCAATTTAAAAAAAACTACAAAACAAAACAAAAATATTTTTGTTTGAAATAACAAGTGAGAAAATAATTCACCCTCCCCTTTGTACAAAATACCTGTACATTCTTGTCAACCACGAGTACGGACATGCAAATCATAATGTTGTTGAGCTAATTAAAATAACCATCCTAATTATATAAAAAAGGACGTGATAATAATAAATAAAATATGACTAAATAAAGAAGCTATATTAGGATTAATATTAGGCCTAGCTAAGAAGAGGTTAATAATAATAATAAAAGAACGAACTATTTTTTCTCGCGGCGGGAACTGCGGCAAAACTCCCTACTCGCCCACAAAACCTTACGACAGTCTCCTCTGAATCACGGCCAAGCCAACAGCCTTGTCGTGTGTTGTGAAGACGAATACTTCTATATTGCAAAACTAGGTATCCGTGAATAAGTGTTTCGTGGTTATACAAGCCCCACATGTAGTTAAACGAAGTGAAATGTAAAAGCAAAAGTTACGTACTTTAAATGTAAATAACATAAATAAAAAAAAAAGATAAAGGCATAGCCGACACATCTCTTTATGAAATGGTTTAATCGTTAAGGTATGTTCCATACCATATCATAAGGTAACATCAGTGCAGTTTAAACCAAAATGTAAAAGTGAACACGACCGACCGGAGTGAATCAACAACAACACTATGAGCTCCAGGTAGCCAGAATCCGAGCCTCATGACTGCGCTAACTACTTAGAGTCAACCACTGAAATGGAGGAACACAAACTACTACTAAGATCATCCAGGAAAACCTAAGGAAAAGGACCATGAAGAGGACCAACTGTGGACCAACATCATACCCAAGTGACATGGAAGCATAACTTCCGTGGTTATATTGTTTTCTAAGAACCCAGAGTAAAAAACAGTTTATTTTGTAAAGACTCATACAAATCATGAAAATTATAATTTAATAATATGTATACTTTCTGTCACGAGATAAGAGTAATCTGAAGATGGATACAGATATAATTACTTCAAAATTGAATCAAACTATTCTTCAAATAGTTTGCATAAAATCAAAGTACATTTAAAATATAAAAGGAATTAGAACCCGGATCCGTGGTATTCTATGTAATATACAGTTGTATTGTTTTGAGCTCATCATAGTAACAGTGTAAAGAAAATAAGAGCATAAAATGCAGAATCTATCAGAATATTTCATTTAATAACAATAAGAATCATTAAAGGTATTATTTTGGAATCTCTATTTTGGAAGCTGTAATAAAGAGATGTTTTTGCTAAACAGAAGTAAATTTACGTAACCTTAGTCAAACTCCTGATCTTTACAGATTCCCAATTTGTTGGTAAGTAATTAGTACTAACAATGGCAGCCGGTTTAATTGACAGAGGCAATTAAACTGCTTCCCTGTGTTATAATGTCTTAACAGGAGGAGACGTTATAAAATGCGCCACTCTGCTGTCTTATAAGATAATTGTGTACGTCGTGGCACATATAAAATGCGCCACTCTGCTTTGCTTCATTATAAGAAATTCTGCTTTAATATAAAAATTTGTGTACGTCGTGGCATATGTAAAATGCACCATTGCTGCTATATAATAAACATTTAATTAACAAAAGGCGTAAATTTATTCACTCTGAATCTGTGAACTAGAACAAGATAAAAACAAAATAAATAAATCTTTATTAAGAGAATAATAATAGTAGTATAAGGAAAGCAACGTAATAAGCAAGTCCCCGCTTGTAGAAATATTCCATGTTGGAGTCGTGTTGTGGAATGTACGTTCTGTCCCGTGCGTTCTATTCGGGGAAGTATATTCAATAAACTAAAGTATAATAAAAGTCTAGTAGTACTTTGTAAACAAATCCTGAACCAATCGGAATTATAGTTTATTACCGTGAGAGTAGTAAAATTTAATAGAAGTTTAGTAAAACGCAAGATAATAAGAAGCGCATATTTAAAGATTGCAAGCCCAGGTTCTCGCCTGTTTGATAAGTCATTCCCAAGCCTGTCACTAAAGGACAAGCTCGTGCATGAAATAATCGTGTATCGGATTGTAGGAAGTCACCCTCCCTTTGTTGAGAACACCTGCCTATGTAAACAATAAACCACCCTGACGCATTGAATCAACCTCCCTCTATTGTATTACAAAGTGTTTGACCCCTCTTGCTTACAGCTGATTGTTTAAAATAAAATAAATTTTCCTCTTCGTGAAATTCCGCTTGTCTCAGTAGTGAAGCTCGCAAAAATTTCTACTTACGAGAAATTTTAACGTAATATTACATGTGTAAGATATTAGAATTAGGAATAACCTAAAGTTGAGTATGGGATCGACTTTAGATTATATTAAGTATAAATAAGAGAAATAGATATAAGCACGTAATAAAGTCACAATGGCACCGCACTGGAAAAGGTTAATTAGAGAGCAGAAAACTAACTACGTGAGTTAGAGTATGCTAACAAAATCAGTCGCGCCACGATATTGTGAAGTTACGAGAACAAGGAGTAGTAAATAAATTTAAGTTAGCAGTTAAGAAACGAGAGTTAGGGAACTTCACGAAAAAAACTAGTCATAAGGAAACTTTCACACACTAGAATTCAATAAGATTTTCTTATGCAATTACTAATTAGTTTCCATTAGGAATCCACTGGTGTAGTCACACACCTGTGTCTTCTTTAAGTAGAGGAGGATGTGACAATTTAAAGCCAATTTAAAAAAAACTACAAAACAAAACAAAAATATTTTTGTTTGAAATAACAAGTGAGAAAATAATTCACCCTCCCCTTTGTACAAAATACCTGTACATTCTTGTCAACCACGAGTACGGACATGCAAATCATAATGTTGTTGAGCTAATTAAAATAACCATCCTAATTATATAAAAAAGGACGTGATAATAATAAATAAAATATGACTAAATAAAGAAGCTATATTAGGATTAATATTAGGCCTAGCTAAGAAGAGGTTAATAATAATAATAAAAGAACGAACTATTTTTTCTCGCGGCGGGAACTGCGGCAAAACTCCCTACTCGCCCACAAAACCTTACGACAGTCTCCTCTGAATCACGGCCAAGCCAACAGCCTTGTCGTGTGTTGTGAAGACGAATACTTCTATATTGCAAAACTAGGTATCCGTGAATAAGTGTTTCGTGGTTATACAAGCCCCACATGTAGTTAAACGAAGTGAAATGTAAAAGCAAAAGTTACGTACTTTAAATGTAAATAACATAAATAAAAAAAAAAGATAAAGGCATAGCCGACACATCTCTTTATGAAATGGTTTAATCGTTAAGGTATGTTCCATACCATATCATAAGGTAACATCAGTGCAGTTTAAACCAAAATGTAAAAGTGAACACGACCGACCGGAGTGAATCAACAACAACACTATGAGCTCCAGGTAGCCAGAATCCGAGCCTCATGACTGCGCTAACTACTTAGAGTCAACCACTGAAATGGAGGAACACAAACTACTACTAAGATCATCCAGGAAAACCTAAGGAAAAGGACCATGAAGAGGACCAACTGTGGACCAACATCATACCCAAGTGACATGGAAGCATAACTTCCGTGGTTATATTGTTTTCTAAGAACCCAGAGTAAAAAACAGTTTATTTTGTAAAGACTCATACAAATCATGAAAATTATAATTTAATAATATGTATACTTTCTGTCACGAGATAAGAGTAATCTGAAGATGGATACAGATATAATTACTTCAAAATTGAATCAAACTATTCTTCAAATAGTTTGCATAAAATCAAAGTACTTTTATAATATAAAAGGAATTAGAACCCGGATCCGTGGTATTCTATGTAATATACAGTTGTATTGTTTTGAGCTTATCATAGTAACAGTTTAAAGAAAATAAGAGCATAAAATGCAGAGTCTATCAGAATCTTTCATTTAATAACAATAAGAATCATTAAAGGTATTATTTTGGAATCTCTATTTTGGAAGCTGTAATAAAGAGATGTTTTTGCTAAGCAGAAGAGAGTGAGTAAATTTACGTAACCTTAGTCAAACTCCTGATCTTCACAGATTCCCAATTTGTTGGTAAGTAATTAGTACTAACAATGGCAGCCGGTTTAATTGACAGAGGCAAGGGTTCCCTGTGGTTCCCTGTGTTATAATGTCTTAACAGGAGGAGACGTTATATTTTGAAGATAATTTTATAAAATTATCAACTCCGTTTTTAGTTTTATGCCCTTCGTATAATACTGCACTATTACTGTACAGAACACTGTCCAGAGAAATTTGTAATCTGAGAATAAGACATCAAATATAAATGTCTGTATTATTTATTACTTCTGAAATTTTAAACTTTTTATTTCAGTAGCATCAATAAGCCGTATTTGTTTACAATCTTTTTATACATCGTTTGTTTGATTGTAATTGATATGTTGGCCTACTGTGTGCTAAGCGTTACAAAATACAACAGTACAGTAGAGAAGGGGAAATGACATAGACAAATTTACTATTTTGGTAAGAAATTGGTGAACTTGTTATTAGATGTTTTGGCAAAAGCAGCTATCCAGGAAGTGTTAAAGCCAAAATCAAAGCAACTATCATTCACTAAATTTGGCGTTGTGCGTCCTTCCACTGCAAAACGATTATAGTCACCTAAATATTCGTATATATTGCAGTACGACTCTATGCTATCGTTTCAAATCTAGAGCAACCTGTTGAATCTAAAAGGGTAAGAGTTACTTGCGTTAACTGCAACTTCGTAGTGTGGGTATAATGATTTTATTGTATACAATTTCGAATCAATTTTTTGCGTATATTTTATTAACTTTTAAATGCATCATATTACACTCTATGCGGCCTTGTAAACTACTACTACTTCATTTGCAGTCTTAACAGGTTCCTGTACGAAGAGTACTATACGTTTCGAACACATATTTTAACAAATGCATTTTGTACCATATCAGAGTTTTACTGGTTTATACACATATGTTCGTATTGATTACTGTAGAGGGAGATGGAAAGAGAGAGAGAGGAGGGGGCAGACAGATATACAGACAGACAGGGACAGAGACCGAGAGGGAGTGAGAGAGAGGGAGAGAACGCGTATGTGGTTGTGTTTGTACATTTATATGTACATATGTAACTATAAGTTTATTTTGCTATGCAGTTTGCTAAAAATTCAGGTGTTGCTCAAATAATTAAAAACAATTTGATCTGGCGTAAATAAGAGAAATGAATAAGAGCGAAATTATAGAGTTTACCAGTTTATTAACGTTTATAACAAGGTCAAATTATTCATTATTTGTAACTAGTAATTTCATGGTTTTGCAAAGTACTTAATTCACGACGATCTGACAAGAATTGTATTTGACTGGTTAGATCTAAGATACATAGCGAAGTGTAATTACAAATATGATATATCAGTTTTCTCAAAGATTATTTTGAGTCAGATTTTCATGTAATCTCCATATAGATTCAAATTACTGACTTTGCACTACAAGCGGAAGCACATAACGTTTGTTACTAATAAAGTTACACACACGTCACTTGTTAGGTTTCTCACATCTGGATTTTAAAAGAGCTGAGTGATTCACTTAATAATTTGTTAATAAAATGATGACGTAAATAAGGAGATTGCCATTTTACTATAAAGCGTATGACGTTATGTCTCCTAGAGAATTACTTTAAAGGCTGAATGTCTTTGTTTGGAATGTATTGCAGAATGTAGAGAACAATGACAATCTCAAATAATAAAAACAACTATCAGAGTTACTTAAATTGTTGTAGATAATTATGTAAACTCACTAAACGTATCAAAATTCGTTTAAACAAAGTCTTACCTCAAAATATTTTATAAAATATTCCCATTAATGCTTTAAACAATTTAAAAAATTAGCCTGGAAGGTAATTACCGACTAATGAACGTTGTTATTAATCAATCATCCACTTACAAAGACTTGTTTTTTTAGTAATTTGGAATAATATGTACGTAAAGAACAGCTTGTTAAAAGTACAATTTTAAGCTTATTATAGTCTCCTTAAATGAATTTCATAGTCATTTAATTAATAAATTAAAATGAGTTATCTGAGTAATTTTAGTTATGTAAGTTCTGCATTATCAAAAAATCTAAAATAATCTAACATGTGATTTTTGTGAAGTAGCAATCCAGCTGCCTTTAAGAATTTGAGAGTTCTCTCAATCGATACCATCTCAACGAGTACCCTGCTGCATGTACATACTAACTTTGTTGTTCAGGTTGTAGCAGATGCGATAATATCAAATGCGCAGCCAATATTAGAAACTATTAGAGTTCATGGGCGGTCAAAGGCTTCTAGACTCTAGACAGTTTGACCACTGATTCTCCGCAGTTCTTACACATTCTTTTATCTTTTTTAGAACTCTCGCAGTTCTGTCAGGTCCCCAAGATCAGTGAGATACCTGGTATTTAGATAAGGAATTCCTGTCTCCTGAATTTTGTGAGGCAGGGATGATGGGAAGCAATCATGTGCCGGCTTCCCACCGTGGTGGAGGTAGTTGCTATCGCTGCCGAGGGTAAAGGTTGAGTTGTTCCAGCTGGAGCCTGCCGTTGTCTGGTTGCAGGGTGTTCGTTTGCTATTCTGGGTCATTCAGCTTGGTCGTTATCTTGTACTTTATGTTGCAACTCCTTCAAATATCTCTCGATTAATCCAGCTATAGTTGGTATCAAATCCTTAGTTATCTGAGGCGTTGAAAATGTTGTTTTTGTTACTTGTACATAGCTCTGTGGTTCCCATTTTCTTTGTATCTCTGTAATGAAAAGTTTCCTTGCTCCATACAGGTTACTTTGTTAATTGCTTTTATTATTTATAAGTACTTCTGTTTTTTACGTAAAGCAGTTCTTGTAGCAAGACGCGTGCTGTCCACGACAATTCATGCACTTGGCTGCCTTGTAGCAAGGGCCATCACCTTGTGTTGGTTTCCCACACAGGTTGGTCTGGATCATGGTACGCCTGTATGCTATGTGTTCAGAATGTAAACACTGGTAGCACTCCATAGGTTGAGAGGTATGAAACTATATGAAAGCCCTCACGCTCATACCACGTTCGATTTTCTCTGGTAATATTGTTCGGTTGAATGTCACAACATGTGAAGCTGATGGAAACGTTTAACCATCCCTTCTCACTGACACTCTCCGACGAGATATGACGCCCTGAGAGGACAGTTCAGTAACTATCTCGTCCTCCTCAGAGCAGTAGAGCAGATTTCTGCAGGCCCCTACGCCTTTTGTGCTGCTTAGTACCGCAAACTCATGAGGAATCACTTCAACATCGAAGCCACCAATCCGTTCAGTGTTAACAGCCGTTTTGTTTGGTCATCTGTATGCGCTTCAATCGTAAGGCCGACAGCCGCTTTGTTTATCTCTATATAATCCAGTAAATGACGTTATAGATTTAGGGATGAAAAAGGGCCCCACATTAACGAAAACCCCTTCTGTTCTCTTTAGAACCATATACGCTGGCACTTTGGTATATCAAGTGGTTTCAGACGGTGCCAAAACCATTTCTCTATCAATAATGGATTAATTCTTTTGCTTTCTCACCATTCGAGGAGGAGTATTTTCATGACCAGACGTTTTTGAGGATCCCTCAATAATAGGACTATCATAAAAACGAGACTGACATTTCGGTCTCAAGAGAACCGGGAAAATAAACGGGCCACCGCGGCAAAGCCCTCGAGTGCCGCAGCTAGGATAAGTTCAACAGGGTACGTTTTGGTGCCATGAAGCCATAATTCGAGACTCACTAACGTAGAGCTATAGGTACAGTCGGTCCAACCGTGGATTACTGCGTGTTTTCAAGCGGTACACGACCGTCCCAAAATTTAATTAGTTTTTTCCCATTAGCCAGTTAAAAAAAACAGCTGTTGCTCGCGCCCCACGAGGCCAAGGTGTTGTAGGCTTGGGTGTAAGGTTAAATTTCTGGGAGGTTTTATTATTAAAATTATTGGTATTTTATTATTGTTGTTGTTGTTATTAACATTATCAACAACAGTACCCTTACTAGTGCTAATAATACTAACTTTATGTATTCCAAAATACATGTACATTTATCCTTTATGTACATTCATCGCATATAACGTACGATTCGTTGAGGTAGAATTTTATGACAGTTTATGGATTTTAGTCAACATTAGTTTAAGGACACAAAGCACAAATAAGACATCCTCATTGCTGTATAGCTTAGATTGAGGATATTAATTGCCAAACACACGAGACTGAATTTCAACAGATTAAACGGAAAATGCAGTGTGTTGGATTGACCGCTGACCGCATTGGCTTCTTTACTTAATATCAAGGTCGTGACAATCGATATATTTGTTGGCACGTTAATTCGACCTTTGAAAGCAATAACAGATCTGCTGTGCTTTCTACGAGTCTTTTCACCTACATGACGTGATCGATTACTTAACTGCTTTCACGAAAATTAAATCAGAAGTAATAGGTCTGTGCATGTATTAGGAAATAAAATATTCAGTACTTTCCGTTCATGAAGAGAATCGCGATATAAATTCCAAAATCTGTATGTTAACATACAAATAATTATTATTGCCTTGACAAACGTTGAAATACTGGGGACAATACTATATAAATTGATACTGTTACAAAACCTTCATGGTGCCGTAAGCCGGCAAAATCGAAACCATCTTACAAACTTTCAATTTAACTTAATGCATGTTAACTTTATTGTTTATGTTACACACTTGACATTATTAAGGATTTAGTCAGCAACCGAGACTAGCAGTATTCTTTGAAATATTAGTTTATCCTAATTTTTCGAAGAATTAAGTACACTTTAACTTTTCAAACTCTACCTTAGAGCAAGTAACTACTTTTCGGAAGCACCAATTGTGCTTGTTAGAGCTTATTGTTGAGTTTTATTGAACGTAATCAAAAACATATTTTTCGTTCTGTAGGCCCATATAAAATATCGGGATACATCTTTAATTTTTTTAAAAATATAAGTAAACAAAAATTATTAGTGGAAACTTTATTTAACGATAATGGATTTTTATTAAGTAATAGAGTGGATAAATTAACAATATTGACTGTACTGTTAAAATCGGTGTATATTACAAGAGACGGTATTAATTAGGAGTTGGAATTAATTAAAATTCTTTAGTGTTTAGTACCATAGGGACTTGTAAGACAGGTTGTGCGTTGAATGCATAGTCAAGTAATACCCTAGCAATGTCAACACCATCTAGGCAAACTAACAACTTTTAAAGTCATAACCACAATTGTTAATTAAAATTGATATCAAATGGTAATAAAATATTTTAACAGAGTAGACTATATGTCGCTAGTCAGAATTATAATATCGCCTGTGTTTTTTAATAACTTGTAACGTAGAAATATTTATTAAGTTTCAGTCATAAACTAAAGATAATTTTAAATATTGTTTCGACATTTCTACATTTTTGTCAAGTATCAAAATGACGTCCTGTATACTCCAGTACAAAAAAATTAATGACGCGTAAATAATAAATTTCAATTTTGGAGAAATATTTTTGTTACTATAAGAATTATAATTTATTTGTAATAGATGTCGTTATTGTTTGTCTTGAACATACACGAATATTAGCACAGAAATACTCATGAAATCTAAATTATTTTTGTATTGCCTGTATGTACAGATTATGACAATAAATTATGCGAAAACGTTTACACAAATATTTTAAAATTGTATTCATTTAATGACTAACAATAATTGTCAGAAAAATTTTCATCATATATTAACTCAAGTCACTACTACCATAAGGAAGAGTCTGGTCTTAAAAAGCTATATTTAAATTTTATTTTAATGTAAGTGCAACCGATATCTCTACAGACGAGCTATGTACCTTCTAAAGGGATGCAAGCACGTGTGTCTCCATAGTGATACAACGTGTTCGTGCTTAGCAACACGTGTTAACACAAGGCAGGCAGTACATCTCTAAGGTCAGAGTAATGTCTGCCTGCGTACTTGTACATTACAACCCTACCAGTAGTGGGCAGAACTTGAGTAATTGTTCACAACTACCTATGATATTATTAATTATTGTATGAAACACACATTTGGTCTAACCCGCCTGTACGTAGTCAGCTACTTAAATGGGATGCAGATGAACTGTTATTTTCCAATGTCACAAACTTCGAAGCTATATGCAACAATTTTTCCATGTTTGTAGTGTCAGAGTCCTACTACTCGTTCATATCCTGGCTACAATTGATAAACGTAGGCAAAATAACTAGTGCAACATGGTGTTAAAGAAATAATTACATTTCTGCTACTTGCAAATGTTATTCGTACACAAAAAATTAGGAGAAAGTTTGTAAATAAGAATTTTGGGTTGGCTACTGTAAGTACTAACCAGAAAATTCCTAAACATAAAAAAGACACGTGCCTGTCCTTCGATAGCTTCAACAGTTTGGTCTATTGCGTGATGTATATTGTATTTATGTTTTAGTAGTTTTAGATTTACATTCTGTCAGTACCTTCTTACATACATTAAAAAGAGGATTTAATATTATTGAATACGTTTATGAATTTAATAAATGTAAATCGAGTCCGTGACCCATAAAGACTGACCTCAGCACACGTGTTGGTGAATATTTCCTTGTTAACTGAGCTTCTTTGTATATATTTTCTGCCGAGTTTACAAAAGTCGCTGTAGTGTATTTGACGTTGTTGTGCGACTGTGAATTGACGTCATCCCTATGGTAATGTATTGTCTTAAACTGGAACCTATTTATAACATACAGGAGTGAGTTAATATACTTAAAAAAAAACTCAATTTTACAACAAAAATCTTCTTCGTTGTTAACAAAAAGTCGACAATTACCAACATTTAAACATTTTTGATTCAAAATATTTTAACTATGACACACGAGACTTATGCTAATTTTTTTGGAAAACTGAAAAGGAAAACCTGTTATTCTCATTTGGATGACACTGTTGTGATTTATTTTACGATACAAAGGAAATACTGACTATTTCAATTGTAATTATTCATTCATACTTGATGCAGTTTTAGGCAAAATTCGTGCACCATTCATATGTAACGGTGATCCAGATTGTAAAGTATAAGTAATATCCTTTCGTGAAGTTAACTATTTTCTAAATTACTTGTGTTTTACAATTACAATAATTTATTATTGCATTTAATTATTTATAATATAATATAATATAATATGATATAATACAATATAATATAATACAATACAATTTATTATATTAATTTAGTTATTGAATCCAAATATAGCCTACATTGATTATATATTACATGATGTACTCAGTCAATTCGCCTTCATTTAAAGTTAAACAATTTTTAATTCTGTAGTAGCAAGATTTCTGGATACGTCTGAGCGTTCCTTTCAAAATAATATTCAGTCTTCAAATTCGTAAATATAGTACGGTTTGAAGGCAAAAGTCGTGCCCAGCAGGCTTTAAATGACCTCACAAGATGAAATGTTTTGGTATTAGATACGTTGATCTAAGGTGACTTCACGTCTCCTTCACTTATTAGTTTGTTAGGAAGCTTATGATTTAGGCGGTCTAGCACAAACACTAAATAATGTAGAGTGTAAAGTCGCTCGGTCCTGTTGAAAAAATGAAACGCCTCTTTTAAATGGAACAAATCCAGAAATTCCATTAATAATTACCCGTAGTAGGCTATATGAAAGCATGTCTCAACTCTTTCGGTATGTTAAAGTGAGTAAAGCCCGGTCAACTGTTCTTCCCAGCACCATATACTATGAGCCTAAAATAACTTTGTATATGAAGTGTTCCATCCGTTCATGAATAGTGTCCAAAACAGGATACGTGAATAGATTGGCGTGATTCATTGGCAAAAAATAACTTAACCACTGAAGAATATTTCAAACTGCAGCGGGTAATTAATACTCCAGCAGTTGGCTGATTGAGCTGTTGATCCAAATTCTGTCTGTTAAATTAATCGGCAACTGTTCGATTTGTAGTTACCGGTGTGCCCTACATAATAACACTATGATGATTTATACACCCTTTTTAATTTTAAATCTATGTTACTCCAAATCTATTGTATCTGCAACAAATAACAGAAAGCTTTAATACAAGTAACCTCATTCATCTTAAATATCTATAGTGGGAGGCATTTGCCTTAAACTATTAAAGAGATATTTGTGTAGCCGACGTATTAAGCCTAAATAAATCCAAATATTATAAATATATAAATGATATATAAAAGAAAAAATATATATGTAAACATGTTAAACACGTGTAACAGAAAATACTATACAATATTGTCAGTGTTTCATTCTCATGACAATTTGTAAGTTGTAGGCGAACGTTGTTTCAATTATAAATAAAAAAAAAAAACTGTAAAGATACAAGTACACTTACTATCGTTCAAGTAAAGTCAATCATATTTTACAAGCATTATCTACTAAACGCTCATTGTTCATAAAAAGATATTCTACTAAGTAAATTTATATTTTAACTTAATGATGTTTTGTCTCAATAAATAATTTATCAAACTACCCTAATATAACATTTAAAAATACTCTTACCATAAAAGCTGTATAGCTTTAAAGTGTACAACACAGATTAACGAGTTCATATTCCAGAACAACGTAAGTCTGAAACGATTACACGAAATGGCTCCAGCCGGGTCTTAACCTTCATTAAGCTTCCCCTAAGGAAATGTCTCCAAAAGGATTAATAAGAAGCTGTGTTGGATCTGTGAACATTCTGTTATAAACAGCATAATATTAGCTCCAGTATATACAGTTTCCAAACTATCTATTGTGCCGTGGCAGTACTAAATTTTAAACTGTCACGGCTAGCTAAATTTCGTCGGCGCGTGATTGGGAGACTAGAACTGTTTTCACCAGTAGCCTATTCAGCGACGAAGCGAGCGACGTAATTCGGTTGGCAGTGGCTGTGCTCCTCATCGCTCTCGGCGATGCGATAATGCAGGCTGTTTGTTTTTAACCTTGTAGTAAAATGCAGCCCAGCTGATCGTGCTAAACAATTTCGAACAAGATTTTTTGGGGAAATCGTCCTGAGACCAGGAAACGTGTGTTCTGGTCTCATTTCTATTTCATCCTCTGGCGTGGTGAGTTGATTCGACGGCTGGTAAATAGACTTCTAGAACTATCGATCTATCACGCACGAGTGAACAGTAAAGGTTTGAGTTGAGGTTATTATTAGTCAGTGATTTAGTAAGATGTTCGATGTTTAATTATTCTGAAAATCTGTGTTATGTTGTGTATGTATCTAAACGTAAAGCTGTCTGAATTGTGGGGTTCTAAGGAGGATTAACTTTTATATGAGACTTCAGGTCTGAAACCACGTGGCACATTGCTCTTAACTTATTTAAGAAAGTTTAAAGAAAATAATTGTAAGTTAAAAGCAATGTTGATGTCAATATGTGTGAAGATTAAAAGAGAAAAGGGGTGATGCTATGTGATGAATTAAGATTATATTTAACTGCTTCTGTTTGCATTGGATGTGCTGTGTATGTGGGTATAGATGTTCATACGAAATTATTTTATGGTTGTGAAAATATGAAGTAAGGGAACAAGTGCATTAATAATATATGTGAACACATTGTGTAAACGAAATTTAAATTTTGCTCTGGACACGTAACAATATGAAATGAGAGAACTTAGATAGCTGTAAGCATTATGCGAAGCAAACAGAATGATATTCAGACAATGTCAAACATTAGTAATAACAGTGTAGTAGAGCTCCTAAAAGTTAGGACAGTGTGGTGTTGGTGTCCGAGGACAAAGTAGTTGGGTTGACTGTGTGTTACGATAAATGTGTACAAACGAAACCATGTTGCAGGGTCCCCGCCCCAGTCGGGACAAAGATTCATGGATGGCGACTAAATACACGTCACCTCCGCAGAGCTATGCAGTCATGTTCCCCTAAGGTCGTCGGATCCAGCCAATGACACCAACCTATCCCTATGAAGACACATGCATTCGCAACCTCCATCAGGACCGGCAACTTCACGACCATACCAGCATCCATCACGTATATTACAGGACTGAGTACTTTTACAAACCCAGGTGGGAGAATTCCAGTTTCTAATTTTCACACAACTACACCTTACTGGTTTCAAGAAGAAACGGACAGAGATATATATATATATATATATATATATTGGTTTCTTAAATATGCATAGTGAGCAACATTTGGTTGAAACATGTCCTGTGTATACATCTCTGTTAATTTATTCTTAATTGTTAAAGAACATGCATTTAAATATTGTTAATTACTTCTTATTGTTAATAGTATTGCTCTTCCTGATAAATGAACATTGCTAATAATGCGAATACCTTACATATGTATGCATATCTAATTTATCAGATTCAATTATTTAACTGATGTTTTGAGATTTTCAATATGATAATGATAATTGATATGAATTAATGAAATAATTTACTGACTGGAATAATCTTATGTAATTATGATACTTGCTATTTTTCAATTAATTCAAGTTATTAATGACATACTAATAAAAAACAAATTGTTATCGTTGAATTAGCGTTTAATTTGCGAGTCCTGTCACAATGGGTCGCAGCACATTTTTTGCTTCCGTCTAGGTCAAACACCTAGTTTTAAAATTTAATGTAACGGCAGTTGCAGTTACAGATGGTACCGCTGAGCTTGTCTTTTTTTGTTAGTCAATGCTAAACAACACCGTTACAGATGGTAGCAGAGCGTGGTTTATAAAGTCTACGGTTAACCATGGTACGGTTTACAAAATGGTAGATCAGACCGAGGTTTAGATCTATGTGTGCTGGCCAAGTATGTGACAGGGCTTGCAAGGGAATTTCAATTCTAAAGTAAAATTGTCTAGTCATGAAGGAAATTAAAGTAAGAATAAATTTTCATGGGTTTGCAGAGAGGATGTAATATCATATGCATGTATGGGTTAGTCACCAACTTTAATTTTGGAGTGGATTGAATCAAAATTATTTTATTGCTGTTTGTGTTTTGTTCGATGTCTTGTGAATTTAAAATGTGTGGTTACTTATTATTATGTTGTAATAGTAAGTGCAAAGTGTGACGTAAAGTTATAATCATCCCTTATTCAAAAGACTGTTACAAGACAGGGTAGACAGAAAGTGGGATTTAATTACAGAAGGGGAATCAATTGGGTACGTTCCCTGGTAAAGCGGTATTTATATTTGAATCTCGCCTGAGACATTTTCTGCATGCTTTTGTTCTGTCGGATTTAGTCCGAATTGGTCATGACTGGTCCGAAACCTGCATATCATGTTATACGATGATCTTCCGGTTCGGACTTGATTATACTGATTGTTTCATTTATACTGTAAAAAAATAAACAAAAATAAAAAAATAACCACGCAATAGAGGAGTTAATCAATATACATTGTAACAGGACCACTGTATGCCGGTCGTTACAAAAAATAAAATGTAGATGGAAAATTTTATAAAAATAAAATTTTCAAATAATAAAAAATTTTGTTTATGTTTATTAATGTGTGTATATAACAAATAAATCTGTTTTAAAAGGTTCTTGTAAAAATTTTGATAATCAGGCAGGTATTTATTAATTATCGAGCACTTCTGGAAGATCTGAACCAAGTCTGGAGTTAAATAGATTAACTCCAGTCAGCAATCGATTGGTGATTCTTCTTGCTGGTCCAATATCTCACTCAAATAAAATATTTTCTTCTTCTTGAAGTCCCTCAGCCTTAATAAATAATCTTAAATTAGCCTGTGAAATAATAACAGATAAGAAATAATGGAAATATAAGGATTTATTTAACAATTTAATAAATAATCGATTTTTTATCGATGGAGAACAATTATCGACTCCGTCTCAGGGAATTATCGATTGTGCATACAGAACAAAAATTATGATATGTATTATATAAAAGACAGGTTCTTTGAGCGATTAAAATTAATAGTCAGAGAAGGGTGACGAGAAAGTATAACATTAACAATTAAAATAAATACAATAATTATTATTCAATAGTATTTAAATAATTCTGATATGTAATATTTATGAAAGTTGTCGTCAAACCATATGCAGACTATGACGTCACCACGATGTAGAAGGCAGGCTGGTAAAATTAAAAGATGGCCGCTACTATTTCTGGCGTAGTTACTGAGAAATCGACGTGTCCGAAAATCACAACAAAATTACCTTCAGGAATGTTTGAAATTTTCCCGCACTGGTGTAATATGTCTGTTAAGTTATTTGGTGTATTCTGACGAAGTGTTCCGTGTAAACTTGTGTTAATTAGTTTATTTTGTATGTGTTCACTTCTGTAAGTTAAAGTTTGTAACGCCTTTTTCCCGCGTTACAAATCCAGGGAACCCCTCGTAATTAAACTCCGTTAATTAGATGGGCTGCCTACGTTGTAACAGAATTGATCACAAATAGTTAATGTAACAAATTACTTACTAACTGTGTAAGGAAACAATGGCAAGGTATACAATTGATAAGCACTCCTCATATGTGTGTAACAAGAAGACTTCTCTTTATTTAACATTAAAAAAACATATACTGACATATCCCATGACATTACTAATTCAATTATTAAATTATTTGAAAGGTTTCTTTAAACTTTGGGATCAAACTTGATTTTATATAGCTATACCTCGGATCCGGGTCAACTTTCTGTATTTCTGTAATTAAGACTTTTAATTATACTCATTTCATGATATTAGCTTGCAAGACTTTCTTTTATTCAACCATTGGAAGAATGGTATTATTGCTTGAATTATATTACTCTACATTAGCATATAAACTGTTACAACGTATGAAGTTAGAATAGTTACATGAAATTCTTAGATTTAATTTATAAGTCTTTACAAAGTTAATAGTTTCTGAAAAGTCTCTTTCAAGATGTGTTGTGTAACAAATATTAGTAACCCTCGATAGACAGGCTATCGAGTCACCTTTTAATTGATATGCAGAAGACTCGTCCTGGGGTAACCGTCTTGGGAAACAGGAACAGCTACGTCGTCATCTCGGTCTGGCCTTCCTCTGTAAAGGGCTCCAAAAGTTCGCAGGTTGAACAATATGTCGTGTAGATATCTACGATGATCTTATAGATTCTCGGATGTCCTGATCTGCATATTCTGTCACGTGCAGTAGAGTTTGTGGCTTCTGATAGTTCACATCTCCGGTTATGACTTTGGAATTGTTGTTATTTGCTGAAGCACTAAGTCATCTTGTGTTACACTCAAATTTCTTGTCAATTTACATGACTATATTAATTAACACATCCAGATGTTTTAAACAACTACATCTGGTACACCATCTTAAGGTGAAGCAAAATATCGTTAACATATTTTAAGCGCACAGCTCCTACGTCTATACTGTACGAAGTCACCATTGCAAGAGAGAGAAATTCCGCTCCCTTCGCCTGGTACTGGGCAAAAGTTAGTGGGACAATTTCCGCGCGAGAATATAGTTCCTAACTATATTTAAGTTAACATTTTTATTTATACAAACTATCCCTAAACAAATATACATAATTTAAATCAGTTGTTTTAGCGACTATTTATGTCTTCAGATTTTTTTATTATAAACATTAATTTTTTTTATCTTATTCTAACTCACACAAGATTCGGAAAGCATGTCGAGTCTGGAATCAACAGGACAGCGCCTGCTTACAAGCAAAGGGTTAAATACGATATTAATAACTCTTTACAATTTATCTTTTTATTAGAGCATCTTATAACTAATTAATTACTGCTTCCTCTCATACTGAGTACATACAGGTATTTTATATTAATACAGTGAGATTTAAATGGCTTAAGAGCTCGCAACCTTAATTTTTAAATTTTTTTATTTTCTTGATTATTTGTACAATTTAAATCGTCACAGACTCCACCGCTTAAATTGCACGCTACGGTTTAGCTTTTTGAGTCTAACTCACTATTGGGCACTGGGATATTGATTAGTGTCAGTGTGTGAAGTTATTTATTATTAGTGCACAGTTTTTTTTTTTTTTTATTCTTTTTAAATGACATTGTTCATTTAAATGATCTCCTTCGTGAAATTCCCTTTTTCTCACTTCTTAAGTACTAACTTACATTTTAATCTTAATACTACTTTCCAAACCATAGATTGGAATGATCCCTACTTATCCGTAACTCACAACATCCCGGCCCGACTGACACCAGCTTACTCTAACTAAGGAAGTTAGCTTTCAGCATTTATTAATGATCTTTGGCACATTTCTGCCCTATCATTACCCTTTCAGTCGGCGCCGTTGTGACCTGTTACGTTACATGTATAATCACTACTTGATTATATCTCATAAACTTATTTCTAATGTGATCTAAAGAGGATCCCATACTCCACTTTAGATCACTGGTTTGAGAGAAGCGGAATCTCACGAATATGATTCTCTTTTATCTCTTTTCACAATACTTAAACAAACTATGCGGGAGGGGAGATACTTTACATAATGCATTGTTCATTGTAATACACACTAGGGGTGGTTTTTCAATTGTTCAGGCCTGCACCGGTTTATCACAATAGAGAGGGTGGGTGGCTGCTTACTACCTTACTGAACACGCTTTAATTTTCTCTTACTGGCCACCACAGGGAGTGTTTACAATATGCAACTGAACTTTTTATTATTATTTTCTTTTTTTTTTTTACTTCTACACTTCACACAATTTTAGTATAACTTAGGATTTATTTAGCTCTAGTATTTAAATCAATTATTATTATTCACTTTATTATTTATTAAACTACTTTGGGGTTAGTGTGTGTAATTTCTTTCACATAGTTGTTGTACACTTAGTTATTACCTATAGTTACAACACAGTACACTTTATATTCTTATGAACTACCTTTTTTTTCCACACTATTTACACTAAATATTTACACAATTAAAACACAAAACTCTTTCTTATCTCTATCACTTAATTTTACTACCGGTTTTTTTTTTCTTACTCTCTCTTCTATAGAGTAACTTTCTAAATCTTTACTATATAGAATTCTATCTTTTCTTCTGTGAGTCCTATATAACTCATGTAGTTAATGAGTGTTAGTACCCATCTAGTTAATGATTATTCATTAAAGCATGCTTCGCAGAACTGGAACTCAGGTTGATCAGGCCTCGTTTCCAAACTCTACGTTTTACATTTCTTACGCGGATTCAGAAATATAATTTTCTTTACTGCCTAGTATCCCTTTTCTTTTGGGTTATACTATAACGTCACTTCTTCTTATACAACTTTAGTTGCGAAATATGCGTTCTCCGCACATATTTCTGAGTTGCAGGTTCGCACAGGGCTACTGTAACTGGAGTTAGGTACTTTTGGATTTGGTAAGGGCCACACCATCTGAATGATAGTTTCGAGGTAGTCTTATCAATCGCACTACTAATGGGGTGAGTCTTGTACATTACTAAGTCACCTACTTGGTACCTGACTGAGTTGCTATGATTACCTTTCTCGTGGTATCTTCTGGATTTTTCCAAGCTTGCTCTCAAGTTAGAGCGGGCTTTGTTCCATATTCGCTTTATCTGCTTATCCGTTATTTGCGGAGGCAGTAGATCGTGTATATTCCATCTTGTGGACAAAGGGTGGTTTGGTCGATACTTGTATAGTAACTCGAACGGGGTCGACTTGTGACCTTCGTGGTAAGCTGAATTAAAGGCGTATTGAATCCAGGATAGATTTTGGTCCCACGACGTGTGATCGTTCTCATGATAGGCGATTAGCGCAGATTTGAGGTTTCGTAGATACCTTTCAGCAATATTGCCTTGCGGTCGATACTCTGTAGTGGTTATATGGTCTATCCCTAACTTGAAACACATATTCCTAAATTCTTTTGCTTTAAACTGCGGGCCGTTATCAGATACTATACGTACTGGAGTACCGTAATCTTTAAATAATCTTTCCTGTAGTATTTTAACTGTTGTCGACGCTAATGCTCGTCGCATGGGATACATCCAAACAAATTTGGTGAACGAATCTACACATATCAGTAACATGGTATTTCCTGATTTGGATCGTGGATACGGACCTGAGAAATCTAGATAAAGTTTCGAAAAAGGGGTCTTTGGGATTTCTGATATCAATTGGCTTACTTGAGTATTTCTGGCGGGTTTGCTAAGGGCGCATAATGAACATTTCTTTACGAAGGTAGCTATTTCGCAGTTCATATTGTTCCAATGATATTCCTTTCGAATACGATGTATCGTCTTATTGATTCCCATATGGGCTCCTATTGTAGATGAATGGAAGTATTCCATTAGCATGGGCTTAATTACATCTGGGGCTATTATTCTTAATTCCTTTCCGTCCCTTATTTTGAGACACAGTACATTCTTACTCAATACGTACTTCTCGGATTTAATACCTTGGGTAAGTTGTTCTATAATAGGCTTCAGTAAGGGGTCTTGTTGTTGATATAGGGCAATGTTTGTAAAGGCAAGGGGGAATTCAGTAATTACAGCGTTTGCACTTGCTATTTCCGGCTTCACTACGTTTTCGGAAGTTTTAGTGGGTGACTGGAACATACGGGACAGGGTATCGGCGACTACATTTTGAGTACCTTTAATATGCTGCACTCTGAATTTGTAGCAGTTTAATTTCAATATCCATCTGCCAATTCGTCCTAATTGTTTAGGGTGATTCAATAACCATGATAACGCCTGATTGTCGGTTTCTAAAAGAAATTCCTTATGTTCTAGGAAGGGTTTAAACTTTTCGAATGCAAAAACAATTGCTAAACATTCCAATTCATATGCAGAATACTTTCTTTCTTGATCGCTCAGTGTTCGTGATGCATAACTAATTGGTAGTCTACAGTTATCTATCTCTTGGTATATCACTGCACCTAACGCTACACTGGAACTGTCGGTTTGCACGACGAATGGTTTTGTGAAATCAGCTAATTGCAAAACTGGGGGAGATATAATGCTTTCTTTAAGTTGCTCAAACGCGTTTTGATGTATTGAGCTCCATTCGAACTTCGTTCCCTTCTTTCGTAAGGAGTTTAGGGGTGCTGCTATTTCGGCAAGATGGGGAATGTATTTGTGGAAATAATTCACCATACCTAAAAATCGGGCTATACCTTTTGCATCTCGTGGGGGTGCAAATTCTCTAATAGCACGGGTACGTTCGGGGTCAATGCTTACCTTTCCATTCGCTTTCACTATGTGTCCTAAGAAAGAAAACTGAGGGACAGCAAAACTTACCTTATTTGGGTTCACCGTTAATCCTGCTCTTTGTAAACGAGATAACACTTCACGCAAATGTCTGATATGTTGTTCCATTGATTCACTGTATATTCGATGTCGTCCAAATAGTGGTACACATATTTAAATTTAATGTCGTGAAATATCTTCTCCAATAGTCTACTACATACGGAACTTCCTTGAGATATTCCAAAGGGTACCCTAGTAAATTGGTACAAGTTAAAAGGAACTGCAAACGCGGTTAGACCTTTGGATTCTTCTGAAAGAGGTATTTGGTGAAAAGCTTGATTTAGATCCATTACCGTAAAAACCATTGCTTTAGTAAAATAATGAAACGCACTATGGATGTCTGGAAGAGGTATTGATTCAAATTCTATTCTTTTATTTAATTGCCTGTAGTCTACAACTAGTCGGTGTTTATCTGGTCCTTTCGGTACTAAAAAGGAGGGTGAAGAATATGGGGACGTAGAGGGTTCTATGACTCCTTGATCCAATAACTTATTGATATGGTTTCGCATGACTTCCATCTTGGGAGGCGACAACTTGTACGGGGGTAGTCGTATTACTTTCTGATCACTCAGATTAATTTTATACTCTATTAGGTCCGTAAGTCCTAGTTTTGGTGTAAGAACCGAGGAAAATTCTTTTATTAGTTTTACTATTTTGACTCTATCTCTTCGTTCTAGGTGAGATAAATCTGAATCTTGGTGTATTACATGTGCAGTCGATGAACAACGTTTATCTTCATCACTATCAAATTTATGTTTTCTTGCACGGTCAAATCTGAAATAAAATTCTCGCTCATAGATGTCAAGAATCATTCCTGTCTTACTAATAAAATCTGCACCTAATATTAAATCAGGTCCTAATTCTTTACATACCAACATTGTAAATATCCAACTTAGGTTTTTTATTTTAACCTTAACGGTAATGCTCAGGTTTATATTTATTTTACGTTTATCAGCGGTAGCACACTTTATATTCACAGGTTGGTTCCGTTTTACTAGATGATGTTTAGCTAACATGTCCGCTAATTCTTGGCTGATTAAGCTTCTACTAGATCCCGAATCAATTAAGGCGATGGGGGATGTAACGCCTAAGTCGACTTGTATTAATGGTAGTAGATTTTTTTTCCATTTACATCTATTAATCGCATTACACTTTTCACGAAATTCTCGCACATAGGGGTCGATATCTTTCGCACCTTTTTTGTTTTTCACTTGGTTACAGAATAATTCATTCTTATTATTATTACTGGTTTCTTTTAGTTTACCCAATTTTGAGTAGCTGCGGAAGACACAGGTTTTCGGGTCTCCCTGCCTTACATGTTTTTTGAATTGGGGTTATTCCGTTCCAATGGCTTACCTTTGCACTCTCTTCTTAGGTGCCCATATTTGCCACAATTATAACAGGTGGGTTTTCTGCGAGGTGGGTACTTGGTTTCCGCTTTATCTGGGTTTACAGTTAACTTACCAGCTTTGCGCACATGGTGAGGTCTACTAGAAACTTGTCTTTCATACGAGGTTGTTACATCAGGCAGTAGTGCTCGCAATTGATGTCTATTAGTTCCAGAGGTTTTCATTGCTTCTCTATTTTGATCTGAGTACCATACATTTGAAGAATGGATACTGCACTGTTCTAGATCAGCAATAGTATTGGGTCTATTCATCAATGATAGTCGAGATCTTTCTTCGGGTGACACTCCTATTAAAATGGTGTCCACCAGTTGTGTTTCATTCCAGCTTACACGTAGTAGTCGAGAGGACTCCCTAATATCGGAGATGTAGTGAGCTAATCTCTCCTGATGTCCTTGTACTCGGAGTACTGTCTTCCTTTTTATTTCCTCATAGATGCCGGTGGGAATAAAGTATTTTATTAAAGAACTATGTAGCTCTTCTACTGGGAAAGTAGAGGTTAGGGCTTCTAGCACACGATTTTTTAACGGGGGTTTACACTTTGGTAACAGAACTTGTAAAATTTGCCAGTCATTCAGCTGCTGTAGATCCTTTATCTGAAGAAGATAACTAATAAATGTTAGTAACTTGGAAACATTTAAACCATCTGTATAAGGGATTTCGGTTAAAATCTTCTCCACAGGATGAGTCATTTTTCCGTATAGATCTGCGTTATAGTTCATAGGGGTAATTCCTCGATGAGGGCGATTAGATTCATTGGGGGTGTTGGTCAATTCATTATTTCCGGGACGAAACTGAAAATGCTCGGGAGGAGGGACATTTACATCTGTATCAGTATTTTGTTCGGGGTTCGCTTGCACTTGCGATACGATAGGTGAGTTCCGATCCGAGTTAGGCGGAGGTAAACCAGTGGTGGGGGATTGTA
Source organism: Magicicada septendecula (assembly GCA_034769895.1). Lineage (NCBI taxonomy): Eukaryota > Metazoa > Arthropoda > Insecta > Hemiptera > Cicadidae > Magicicada > Magicicada septendecula. The sequence continues at coordinate 306,998,317 of CM068367.1, read as the reverse complement.
CTGGGGAGATGTGTAATTTCATTAATGGTTTCTCTATTTCGTCCATCCTGAATGAGTCGGATTTTCGTCTTAAATCGTTGATAATTGAAGGTAAGCGGCGTAGAGCTTCGTCTGCTAGCTTTTGTACATCAACGGGTATTTCTGTGAGATTCGGCCAGATCGACAAATTTTTTATTCGCCTGGTTAAATGCTCTATTCTTTGGGTAGTCCGCAAAATTTTTTTCGGAGATTTCTCGTCTTGGAGTGTTTGAGACAATAAGTATAGTTCACTATACTTGGCATTACAAATTTCTTTCTCGCTTTCATAATCGAGTTGGCTTAGATTGTTTAATTGCACGGGCGCATCAAATCCACATTCGCGAATTGAACTTCGTAATTCCGCGACTGTTACATCAGCATGGGGTAGTCCACGCAAAAGAGCTTCGTAAGACAGCTCGTCTTTTAGTAACAAATCCGGGTTAAATTGGGCCATTTTGTTCTAACATATTAGCACGTACTTAAAATTAATACTAGCATATTACACATATATTACATATACATATAATAAATTCATAAGTAATAAATTTACACAAATTAGAAAAGAACAATTTCTCTTCTAAGGGAGAGACAGAAATCACACACACATATCTTTCAATGTTAAATAGCCTATCAGCTGTTTACTGGAATGTAGGTCAGAGGGTGGCCTACATATTTAGTTAACAAAGGAGGGTTGAGCGTGTGTGACAATGGGGTGTTTGCTTTTACATATTATTGTCTACACAATGCGAGTGAATAACACCAACGACCGGTATAAACACGAGAAAGGGGGAGCACAATCTATTTCTTATTATTATTACTCCGCTTAGACAACACTTTGACTCCGTTCATTCATAAACTTTTCTCAATTAAATAATTACTTATTTTGTTAACAAGTTTTAAATCACGAACTTCTACTTAATTACTTTATTATTATTAACAAAGTTATTTTTAATCAAATTTTTTTTTATAACTCTTTCTAGTGTATGTAAGCTAGATAGTTGGACATACACTGTGCAGAATGATTCAGGAAACAACAGGTTATAGATTGTCGTAAACAAACCTGTTACAGATTGTTCGGTTGACCAAAATTGTTATGCTTGGTCACAATTCATGTATGCAAGTAATTATATCGAATTATGCAGGAAGTGCCGGTAGAAACCTGCATATAGCATTTTGCCTTGTATGACGCTAATGACATTTTATTTATACATACTACCATCTACGTAACTTAATACATATTACGTTATTTAATAGTGTATTAAATATGTTTTGAACATTACATTTATTAAAGTAACTTTCTGAGTGCATATATCAATATTATATATTTAGTTATTGATCTTACAATTTATCCACGCATAGTGAATGCAATTTTGTTTGTGACACTATATACACAATTAAAACTCTTTCCTTTGTTTCCTTTATTTTTTTTTGAATGACGCAATTTTGTTTGATTAAAACACCTTTATAAAATTTAGCATAGTGGCACTCTTTTGTGACACTCTGTAAACAATTACCCTTTTATTTTTTACAAGTAAGCAGAGTGGCGCAGCTCTGTAACGCCTTTTTCCCGCGTTACAAATCCAGGGAACCCCTCGTAATTAAACCCCGTTAATTAGATGGGCTGCCTACGTTGTAACAGAATTGATCACAAATAATTAATGTAACAAATTACTTACTAACTGTGTAAGGAAACAATGGCAAGGTATACAATTGATTTAAGAACTCTTCATATGTGTGTAACAAGAAGATTTCTCTTTATTTAACATTAAAAAAACATATACTGACATATCCCATGACATTACTAATTCAATTATTAAATTATTTGAAAGGTTTCTTTAAACTTTGGGATCAAACTTGATTTTATATAGCTATACCTCGGATCCGGGTCAACTTTCTGTATTTCTGTAATTAAGACTTTTAATTATACTCATTTCATGATATTAGCTTGCAAGACTTTCTTTTATTCAACCATTGGAAGAATGGTATTATTGCTTGAATTATATTACTCTACATTAGCATATAAACTGTTACAACGTATGAAGTTAGAATAGTTACATGACATTCTTAGATTTAATTTATAAGTCTTTACAAAGTTAATAGTTTCTGAAAAGTCTCTTTCAAGATGTGTTGTGTAACAAATATTAGTAACCCTCGATAGACAGGCTATCGAGTCACCTTTTAATTGATATGCAGAAGACTCGTCCTGGGGTAACCGTCTTGGGAAACAGGAACAGCTACGTCGTCATCTCGGTCTGGCCTTCCTCTGTAAAGGGCTCCAAAAGTTCGCAGGTTGAACAATATGTCGTGTAGATATCTACGATGATCTTGTAGATTCTCGGATGTCCTGATCTGCATATTCTGTCACGTGCAGTAGAGTTTGTGGCTTCTGATAGTTCACATCTCCGGTTATGACTTTGGAATTGTTGTTATTTGCTGAAGCACTAAGTCATCTTGTGTTACACTCAAATTTCTTGTCAATTTACATGACTATATTAATTAACACATCCAGATGTTTTAAACAACTACATCTGGTACACCATCTTAAGGTGAAGCAAAATATCGTTAACATATTTTAAGCGCACAGCTCCTACGTCTATACTGTACGAAGTCACCATTGCAAGAGAGAGAAATTCCGCTCCCTTCGCCTGGTACTGGGCAAAAGTTAGTGGGACAATTTCCGCGCGAGAATATAGTTCCTAACTATATTTAAGTTAACATTTTTATTTATACAAACTATCCCTAAACAAATATACATAATTTAAATCAGTTGTTTTAGCGACTATTTATGTCTTCAGATTTTTTTATTATAAACATTAATTTTTTTTATCTTATTCTAACTCACACAAGATTCGGAAAGCATGTCGAGTCTGGAATCAACAGGACAGCGCCTGCTTACAAGCAAAGGGTTAAATACGATATTAATAACTCTTTACAATTTATCTTTTTATTAGAGCATCTTATAACTAATTAATTACTGCTTCCTCTCATACTGAGTACATACAGGTATTTTATATTAATACAGTGAGATTTAAATGGCTTAAGAGCTCGCAACCTTAATTTTTAAATTTTTTATTTTCTTGATTATTTGTACAATTTAAATCGTCACAAGTTCTCAAGATATGGTTAGGATTTGTAGAGTGAATTAGATTAAATATATTGTTTTACTGTTTTATATCACTCGTATCATGAAGTTAGGTGTTTGTTTTCACTATTGTCGTGAACGTTTTGGTAGATTTAGTTAAAAAAGTGTCTAATTCGTCTAACTCTCGATTCACTTATATTATAATGGCTGACTGTTAGTACCATTTTCGACTCGGTTTTAAAGGAACGTTTTTCACACAACTCTTCAGCTTGATATTCAACAAAAGACTAATTAACTTGGTCAAAATTTGGCCCAGTTAATCTTTGAAAAAGTATTGTTAACATATTTCGATTACTCATACACATGATAAAATTTTACATTATATATGGAATTTATTTATTTTATTCATTACTTTCATGAATTATGAACCTTATCATTGGTTTAATCATCTCATTCCCTTTAAATTGATATATTATAGTCCATATCTGTAGACATTTTGTGGAAATTAACAAATTTCTTTACTTTATGGAAATATAGGCTCAAAATTGGATTTCCGTCTTTATACAAATTTCCTCCATTTTAGTTATTATTAATACTATTATAATAAATTTTAATTAGTCATATTCCTCTTCCTTTCCTTAAATACATATAAATTAAACCTTTAAACTGGTTTTTTGTGTTAATCTGTAAATTTGACATTGCTCTTTAAAATTAATTAATTTATATATTTTGAAAATTTACAATGTTTTAAGGTATATTTCCTTATTATCATTTTAACTCATAGGATCATTCCCAGTAGTGGTTAATTGAGTTACCTTATCTAAATCTTGCTAGTTTACAGGATTTATAAGTGAATTATACTGGTTTATATTGTTTCTGTGAATTCACCAAATAGCCTAGATTTTAGAATTTTATATTTCTGTCTTTCTCAAATAAATTTAATCCTACTTCCTCCTCTGACTTCACATAGTTACTATTACATGAAAATAAAATGGTTTATAACTTATTGTGAGGTGTAGTATTTAATTAACACTACTGTTATTAAAATAAATAATTATGAACATTATTTAGCAATCTGCACAATTGAACATATTGCTGATATGGTTTGAACATATACTTTTAACTATTTTTGAGTTAACATAGCATACCTATTGAAACATTATTAATGGTATGTATGCTATTATTTAGCAAACATTATTCATTGTAAACACATAATATAAATCTTATTTTCTAATAACTCTTACAAACAAATTGATTTTATTGCTGTGAACACACAGTCTATTTAAACATTTTAAACCTATGAATACTAAATTAATGCCAGTCCTTTCTGGTCTAAACCATTACTATTTATGATACCCTACATCAGTAAACATGACCACCCATACTCTAGTTATTAGCAGTTTTTACAAATGTCTTGTAAATAAAGAGTTACATTAAAATAATAAAATACTGGAAATCTTCCATTTTATTATTTTATTATGCTGTTTATTATTGGATATTAAAGTTGTTGTATAGCATACTGATAAGTCATAGTATCACTAACTTTAAGTTTATTGCATTTCCAAAAAACACTTACACAAATTCACTTTCACTGTTGGTTCTGATATTTTGAGTCTTATTATCTCAGACCAGACCTTTAGTAATCATGGACTGTTAAGACTTGTTTATTTTCTTATCACACAATAGCTTTAGTCGGTTCACTTCTTATAATACTATACAGCACTTTAGTTTTCTAAATAATTACATTTTTATAGGATTTTGGGTATGTTATACTTTCTTTTTAATCGTTTTTGTGGGTTTGGGGTTGATGATAGTTAATAATAATAATAGGTTTTACTACGGTGTTTCTTTCATACTATTTCTTCCTCTCCTCCTGTCTTCTTTCTTGTCCTTCTTCTTATCTTCTTTCTTGTCCTTCTTCTTGTCCTTCTTCTAGTCTTCATTCTTGTCCTTCTTCTAGTCTTCATTCTTCTGGTCTTCTTGTCTTCCTTCTTCATTCTTGGGTAAACCAAGGTACTTTGTGTTATCTCGACTGATGTTTAGTTTGGAGCATCTAATTTATTTACTGATACGGACCTTGTTCTTCTCTGAAGGTTTCAGGGTATTGTTTTCTTCCTGATCACAAACTTTATACTTCCTTCTTCTTGTTTTTTGGGGTATTTTGGTATTCACCACTCTTAAACTGATTCTCTTCTTGATATGGTGTGATTTAATTTGTTTACTGCTCCTAGCTTCCTGGGTAAATTACTGATATTATAATATGAGTTGCTTTCAATATTTTCTTTGATATTTAATTAGTGGTTTTTTTATAATGTAATGAGGATTTTTATTTTATTGTGGTTCATTTCTTTGATTTCATTAAATCTCATTCAATATTATTTTAACATATGTGGTGTAATTAATTTTTATGATTTTATATGACTTAATAAGTAGTGGATTTTCTGTCACGCTACAACATACATGAACTAAATTTGTGTTTGCTTAGAATACGGTTATGGTCGGACCGAGTATCCTTGTCATTGTGTTGGTATATTAAATTTAGACATGATTTTTCATTTTGTAAAATTCTTCCGATTGTGGCCAATTTCTGAACGAATATTGATGTTTTAGACTTGTTGTTGGGTTTATAGTTTGTAATTATTCAGGTGTTGTGTGTATTGTGTGTTGTTGTCTATGTTTTCTTCTTCGGAAGATGGGGAGCTTGCTCGGCCTTCCGGTTGATTCTTTCTCTTGCTCCGTTAGCGGACACTGGACCGCTTGCAATAGGGCAAGTTCTTCCTTATGTGTAGGTGTTAAATTGTAGTTTGTGATGTTTTTTTAATTGTGTAATTTTGGTGGACACTTAGCGAATTTCAGTAGTAAGAGTGGCGTTCCAAATGAAGAAGGAATTAAGATGAAGTTGAGTAAGGAATTTTTTTGGGGGCCTTGTTTTGGAAAGCGCAGTTTCACGTCAACTGCACTTAAGACAACATATTTTAGAAATAATGCATTAAATAATTAAATTAAAATCAGTAAAATAGTTTTGTGAAACGACGTGGACCGGCGAAAGTTAACCTTTGGCCAGCTGATAGCTGCACGTGTAGCGGAGTTTAAACATTGTTCCCTTTATCAGATAGACGTATATTACAGGACTGAGTACTTTTACAAACCCAGGTGGGAGAATTCCAGTTTCTAATTTTCACACAACTACACCTTACTGGTTTCAAGAAGAAACGGACAGAGATATATATATATATATATATATATATATATATATATATATATATATTGGTTTCTTAAATATGCATAGTGAGCAACATTTGGTTGAAACATGTCCTGTGTATACGTCTCTGTTAATTTGTTCTTAATTGTTAAAGAACATGCATTTAAATATTGTTAATTACTTCTTATTGTTAATAGTATTGCTCTTCCTGATAAATGAACATTGCTAATAATGCGAATACCTTACATATGTATGCATATCTAATTTATCAGATTCAATTATTTAACTGATCTTTTGAGATTTTCAATATGATAATGATAATTGATATGAATTAATGAAATAATTTACTGACTGGAATAATCTTATATAATTATGATACTTGCTATTTTTCAATTAATTCAAGTTATTAATGACACACTAATAAAAACAAATTGTTATCGTTGAATTAGCGTTTTATTTGCGAGTCCTGTCACAATGGGTCCCAGCACATTTTTTGCTTCCGTCTAGGTCAAACACCTAGTTTTAAAATTTAATGTAACGGCAGTTGCCGTTACATATAGTACCGCTCAGCTTGTCTTTTTTTTTTAGTCAATGCTAAACAACACCGTTACACTATAAATGAACGTTGAAAGATACCGTTTCATTTGTATAGGTTGAGAATCAAGTAGCTATTGGTTAAGACGAATCTTTGCTGTAGATCACCATACTCAACGGCCCAACGAATCTCATAAGCTGCGATGACTTGCGGTAGACGCATCTTTATTTATTATTCTTTACTTATTATTCTTCACTTTTTCAAGTCTCACAGTCTCACAACGTGAGAAAATCTAAAGACAACTTAACACAAAAATCTTTTTCAATCTACAGAAATCCCTTGTATGCATTACAAGAGCTGGGCACAATAAATTAATTGTCAGTGACGATAGAATGCTAATGTATTAGGAAAATACAGACCATGCACGACAATTACAAAGCTATTACACTGAGAATTCCAGAAGATCTTTATTCAAATAAATGATGATAAATATTTATTCGTTCTCACTACAATGAAAACGGTATACAGTATTAATTATACAGGACGGCCATTACAGGTTCTACTGAAACATATGCAGATTCTACGATAGCGCTTCCTGTTTCAATTACGTGCACGGCAAAGAAAAAGTTCATTTTCATTTCAAATATGTACGGTTTGTGTTTAAATATCCAGGAACACAGGATTTGGTTGCATTGCTCTCAGTCTACAATTGACCGTCGGAATTGCAAGAGCTATACAATTATTTATAAATTTTCCAGTAGCACAGTAGTTTGGTGCTATGATAGTGCTTTCTCGCTAAGTGGAATGTGTCCGAATAATGTACTATACGATACGGACACAGGCCTCTCGATATAAGAACTTCCTCGATGTGAGATTTCAAGACTATATGATATATACAGGGTGATTCAAAATTGCACGGCAATCTCTCGTAAGCTGATTCTATAACTAAAAATAAGAAAAAAGTGCATATAAACATAGGTCCGAAAACGGTTCGTTAGCGATTACGGCTCGCGAACCAGTTCGGCCTGATTTCTGTTCCCACGGTAAAATGACGCCATACTGAAATTCGTAAGATATAAAGTGAAGGGTAAATTTGATGGTTTCTTATAGTTTTTGATATGAAATATTGAATAAAAGGGGTTCCAGAGGTCTATCTTAATTAGTTTCTAAGAAAAACTGTGTACAACTCAAAAAGTGGAGTCAGAAACACACATATTTAGATTTTGGATAAAATAACTTCGTTAATTTGCCAATAAACAAATAAAAATTTCTAACTTACTATGTAGAGAATTTAAGTATGAGAAAATGGATGTGTATAATGTATATTGAAAATAAGTAAAAATTTTAGAATTTTTACTTCAATTGTAAACAAAACAGACCAAAATGCGCCAGAAAAGTGTTACAATTTACAAGAAATGACATTGTAAGCTTTCGAAACATCTACACTTGGGCAGACGAAAACCCACGAGACTGCTACAAGACATGACCAACATACTGTTAGATTTAATGTGTGGTGCGGTCTTGTTGGTGGTCATCTCTTAGGCCTTTTTTCTTATCACCAAGGCTTAATGGAAGACAATACTTACATTTTTTGCAAACGAATCTGATGGAACTCTTGGAAGATGGATGGCCACTGGTTGGGGGGATGATCTCCAGATCTCACGCAGCAGACTTTTTCCTTTGGGGTTGGATGAAGTCGTTAGTTTATTCCGCTCGTATTGGCACACAAGAAGAATTGAGACATCGCATAATAGAATATGGAGCTACAGTTAAGAATAATCCTGATGCTGTAAAACGTGACGGGCTAGCATGGATTCGCCGAGCTGAATTCTACATTCAACAAAATGTCTAAATTGAACAACTGCTTTGAATGAAAGTTTGCAACTTTATCAATTTAACGATTTTGATATTTAATCATTTGAAGGAAAAATTCAATAATATAAATTTTCAATTTGTTTACTGATCATGTGTTGTGAAATCGTTTACGAAAACCTTTGTTCTGTTTAAAATTTTAACATTTTTCAGGGAATTCGAGGTAACCAAATTACTAGTCCGTTTCAACCAATACATCGCTTACCGAATGTAATATTTAAATGGTTCCTCAAATCACGACAGTAGGGAGCAGATATACCGTCATTCAAAAACCACATCTGCAAGTAGAATATCTACCAAGATTTCCATCAGATTCGTTTGCAAAAAATGTAAGTACTCTCTCCCATTAAGCCTTGGTGATAAGAAAAAAGGGTTTAAGAGATCGCCACCAAGAAGACCGTACCACGCATTAAATGGAACAGTACGTTGGTCATGTCCCAAAGTTATTACTCCGAAGTTGGTCATACCCCGAAGTTATTTTACTCCAAATCAAAAAATGTGTGTTCTTCGACTGCAACTGTTTGTGTTTTACACAGTTCTTCTTAGAAACTCTGGGACCCCTTTTGTTCAATTTTTTTAGGTCAAAACCATAAGAAACCACTAAATTTACCCTTCACTTTGTACCACCGAATTTCAGTATGGCGTCATTTTACCGTGGGAGCAGAAATCAGGGCGAACTGGTTCGCGAGCCGTAATTCTTTAACGAACCGTTTTTGGACATATGTTTATATGAACTTTTTTTGTACTGTTAGCTGTAGAATCAGGTCCCGAGAGATTGCCGTGCAATTTTGAATCAACCTATATACAGAGAGAATGACAGAAAGAATCCACAAATAACGAAATATGAAATAAAATAAAAACAAAGTCAGTATGAGAACCTTAAAGATATTCTAAATGACTGATTGCTCATTAAGAGATATGAATCCCGGACGATATTTCAGAACGAAACATCTACGCGCAAGGGTGACAACCATTTATTAATTAAATGCTCTGTATAAGCAAAGACACAGAAAAGTTTTAATGTGAATTTGTTTTTTTTTTAAACAAAAAGGTCGACTCTATTTACAATGTATATTTGCAATGATATATAGTTTTTTTACAATTTATTAACAATTTAGATTCCAAATGTGTTGGTTGAACATTTTGTTAAAAATATTACTTTGTTACTTTTATTACAAGTAGACAACTACATAAATATTTTCAACTTGTAACGCCACAATTTGTGTGAGTACATACGAGCATACACATATCGCTTGTGATACCCAATAAACCATATAAAAATAAGGCCTCTCCCACTTTATATCTTTCGCGCTGGAACCCTTAATCCCTGTAAAAGATTTGGTGTCACGTTGCAGCTTTGCTTCTATTTCAGATTCTAAATATTTGAGTTTGGAGAACTAATATAGGAGTTTATTGTTGTATTGGAGTGTTAGTGGTCTCAAATATTTCTATTAGTAATTTTATACAAACCACTATTTTGTTTTTGGTATTGACTAAAGACTAAAGGTCAATAGCAAAGGTAATATCGGAGCTGTGGGCACACTCTGATTATCCACATCGTATCACCTGATTTAATATGGATTAACTCTTTGGTCCCTATTCCGATACAATGGTTTTGTCTGTATAGCGTTCCTTTAACTATTGGTATCAAGTGTGTAATGTACAATTAACGTTTGTATATTGTATAAAAAGTTTTAATTTGAAACAATAATTTTAGATTGAAGAAGTCTTACATTTTAATTCACATACTATTTAACAATTTGTGAATGAACAAATTACTGTAACACTAAACTTCACTCTAATCATCAGTTTGAAAATCGTCTTGCTTTTCATATCTGGCTATTCTCCATTGATCTATTATTTCAGTAATCCTAATGAAGTTGAAATGTGCCTTTAATTTACAAGCAAGGATGGGTGTTTTTGTAGAACCTTCTAATCACCATCTGGATTATATTTAGTTTCTAGCTACAAAAATTAAAAACATTTATTTCATCAGTAAGCGTAATATTACTTAATTTTGAAGTTTAGTTAGTTGTAGATTTGAATATCTTCAGAATCCTGTGCTGAATTAAATACGAAATTGTACACAAACTAAAAAGAAAACAATAATAAAAATTTCTGTGTTTCTGTTGTTCTGAACTCACACTTACTCTCCTTTACATAATCTAAGTTTAACTTGAACTTATTATTCTTGGAAAAGATAAGAATTTTCGACAGTTTGATTTAATCTATCTGAACACAACACTAAATACACATCTCACAATGATGCTACCGTCTTACGTATCTTACATTTATCGGCTAGTCAATAATATTGCAAAGGACTTCACTTTGAAAAGTCCGAATTTGCAACCCCAAAGTTACACACCATATAATCAGACTAGTCTAACGACTTGTTTTTATAGTAACAGTTTATTATGCAGTGACATTTCAGAGTGCATCCAAGTAGTCACCAACTTTTTGGATTTTTGTTCCAAGTTCTTTCCGCTGCTGCTTGACATGTTCTTTCCACCTCACCTTATCATCCACATAGCCATGCCCAATTTAGCTGAGATTAAATGTTGAACTATTTGTAAATTCATTAAAATTGATAATTATAATTTTTTCTTCGTTATGAAATCGGTATGAGTCGAGTTTGCCCCATTCAGTTTAATAGCAACGTTTTTATTCCTCTTCCAACTGTGAATTTTTTCTTCCACTTTGTTATTGTTACCGGTAGCCAGTAATGTAATGTCACAAGCAAATGTAGCGACTTTCATACCATAACATTTTGGAACGACTCCTGTGAACGAAAAGTATAAGATAGGTCCGAGGACATTTCCTTGTGGAACCTCAGATGAAATATCTTATAGCTCACAGTAATCTTCACAACACTTTACTGCCATTCTTAGATACATGATCTGGCTTATCTGAAAGGGTAGGACTACTTTCATATAGTATATCAGACCCTTGTGCCACACTGTATCAGAAGCTACGGTCACATCCAAGAATATTGCTGTGCATACGTTCTCTTCTTTTGTGACCGCCCAATTATATCATTGATTCGATACGTTGCTCAGTAGTTGAGCGGTTATTGCGAAATCCAAATTGATGTCTTGGAATACGTTACTTTTATCAGTTATTTGTTTGAAAGGTTTGAGAAGCGAAACTAATATCTTTTGGCTCTCACTAAGAACCACATTAAGATACAATTTACTTCTGGAAGAGCTTTATTAACAGCAAAAATATGTGACTGTAAATTATTAACTAATTGTAGAGCAAATGTTTTATTCTTTTCGACACCATTCGTTCCCTATGCGCTATTTTCTTATGTCTATGTCCTATGTCCTATTTTTGAATAGGACGATCTTTACAATTTTTGCAACCTACTGACACACATTTTTTAGATACTTTTTAAAACAGAAACAACAAAATGTAAGTGTCAAATGTGTTATATTTACATAAACCGCCTTCTTCAGTGAATAATGCATCCCTGTTACTTTAAGAAGGTTACAATTTAAAAAAGACTATTACAAGTTTTAAAGTAAGTATTAAATTAATTGGCTTGGTATTGGTTAAAATATTTGAAAACAGTTGATTTACATAAGGAAAAAATCGCAGAACATGAGAATAAAAAATACGAAATGAATATAAAGCAATATTATTTGCCGTGTAATAAAAGTTTTAATTTAAAAATTTTTGTATTTATCGTTATCTATTATAATAGTTTTCACTTAGTATTTATCTAAAATAAAATTATAAATAATATTTTTTCACAAGTGAATATTACTTATACGCATTTTTGTAATGTTACGTATGAGTACGTGTTTTATATAATTTACGATCTTATAAAGTCGTTACTCTGTCCACTATCTTATGGATACGTCTTATAATATAAACTGACAGACTAACAATTTTTTTTTTTTAACATCTATTTGTAACATTATAATAAATTATGTTTAATTTTCTGTACCATTATTTTTATATAAAATAATACAGAATATGAATTGCAAATGTCACAAGAAAACTATAAATTTTATATGTTTTAATACATTCTTAAACGTTCTATAGTATTATTTTTATAGAAAATACTACAGAATGCAAATTGTAAATGTTACAAGAAAACCAACTTACTATACAGAATGTAGTGACTACATAAGGAGTTACACTGTACGCATTTTGAGAAACTACACCTCTAAGCTCAACACCATTCTACACACACACACGCGCGCGCACACACACACACACACACACGCAGAGTAAGACAAGACGGATGAGACGCCAATGAACTTTATACATCGGAATTGCAAATTGTGTGCACACATTGTTCACATTCGAATCACGTCAACGTTGATTTTAGTTCCTCTTAATGAACCTATAATTTCTATTTTACTCTTCTCTTGCAAATAATACGATGACTTGAGATTAATTAAATTTCTCGTTCCACTGTATATAGCGACCATGCCTAATGTTATTAGATCATCTTTTATTTTAAACTTCTCTTTAATTTAACGTCAACAAATGTATTCTAAATTATGAAAAATTACTTATTTGCTTTACATGGAATCCAAATTATCTTACAGGCACAGATTATTTCAAACCTTTTAATTTTTATATTTCATAGTGAATGCATTAATATTAAAACGTTTTTACGATTCGACATGTTTGAGATTCTATTAAGCTTTGTTTATTTTGTTTTGTGTAAGTAACTGTCTGATATTTCCACAATTGTCTGTGGTATCCTTGTAATAATTCTCCTTTACATTCTGAGTGCCTGATATTTGACCTCAGCATATTTAATTGTGATTTCTATAAGTGATCTTTCACTGTGTTATTAGATGTATTGCATTATCCAGACTTTTGGCCATATTTAGAACGGTTGATTTTTAAGCCGGCTCCGGTTCTGGTCTCCCAAACTCTGGAAAGAAATTAGACGTCTTCTTCATAAGAAATTATGATACTTGTAGCAGGAAACACTATTCAGAATTTACACGTTTCAATAAAGGAATATTGGATTCACTTGGCGTCTTGATCGAGTTTCGCGATCTACATTATCCAAGCGTACAAAACTTCCAATCTTTTTATATTTACGTGGTCGAATTGTCGGTTTGTGTGTGTACATACCAAACAAATTGATAATGCAAACATTTTCCTCTAACAATCTAAAACATGACTGTAGTCATTTACTAAAGACATATACTGTAGATATATACTGAAGAAGCAAAAACAAATTAGAAAATTCAAAAAACAGGTAGAACCAGCTAGTTTAAAACTTATAAAGTCATAATTACACTGTTCAACAGCAAAAATGTTTCCTGCTTGAAAGTAGCAATTTTGTATTTAATTTAGTTTATAATTAAACTAAAGTGGTGGCTGTAACTTGAACTAGCTAGAAGCACACAGCTGGGGTTAAATTTTTCTGTTTGACGGAATATTTAAGATTACTTTTGTACTTTAAAAAGATTTATTTAGTAATTAAGATTTGTAATTTAATTTATATTAGTGTTTAAGAAATATTATCTGGTATTTTATTGTTGGTTCAGGACATGAGTCAAGCCTGGATATATCAAATAAACGGCGACGAAACGCCAAAAATTACATCGATAACACCCTAATTATTAATAACTGGAAGAGTTTATACTAATAACTCCCAATTTTATACAATTTAAAGTGCGATAGGTATATATTGAATTCATATTATAGTAAAATGTACTTTCATAAATATTTTGTTAACTCTGTGTTTACTTGCGTGCTCAAGTGAGCCGTAGTCGTGTAGTCATTGAACTCTTATCATCCGTAAGAATGAGAGTCGTGTGTAATATACGTTTTGTTGTAGTACAAAATAACAATAATACAGTGGAAACTAGGAAACAGGTACAATGGCATTTTTAAAATTGAAATTCATGAATAGGATTGACGAGTAATATTAAGGTTTTTTAGTATGAAGTATAATATACTTTCCGTGATACACAATTTTTTCCAGTTTCCTAACAAAGTACGAGTAACGGTAATATAAAAGCATTGCATTGTTACGACGGTCTACTCGATCGTCATAGGTACAGTGGAAACAAAATACAGTTCAAGACACCAATTAAGTCACTAATCACCAGCTTTAATTTTAACAGTTAAACGGTTCGTAATTAACAACGAAGTCTACTACAACAAATCAAATAAAAATTGTTCACACGCAATAAAATGTCACTAATATTAAACACATTTGTATTACAATTATACCGCCCGATTATAAAACACAACACTTTACTAATAACCACTTGAACGCGCCCAGTAATATCGCCCGAGAATAACTCTCGCACCGCAATGTAAATACTGTATATCGCCACTATACTGAAACTTAAGGCCGCTGCCCCCATGTATTTATACCTGCGCTGACAGACCACAATGTTCCTAATTGCGTCTTAGCGCTCGTGTGAACTACGTAATTAACTGCGGCTTTGACACAGTCCGCGCGGCTGGCGCCTTCGAGAAACCTCTCGAAAATGCGTCGACAAGCACGTACGCCACACGCGCTACATGTACGTCGAGATTCATCTGGCACATTCCACAAACAGGTAGATTGTTCTGTGATGTCGTAACACCACCCCCTCCTTAAGCCTGTTCGTCCCGAACTGGTAAACCGTCTCTGAAGTAATACTCGACCAGGCGATCTCGGTTGACGCCCTTGGGAAAGATAATTCTCCGGTTCTTCGAATTCAGTCTCGTGTGATCCGAGCATCAAGTTCCCAGGAATGCGAGTCTTCCGCTCAACCACTAGTTTCGCTGGAATCACTCCCGTTGCGTCATGTACTGATGACCTAAACACCACTGGCTGATCCAAGTTTGTTTGGTTCTCGTCAACAACCTCTTGCGTAACCTCATCTTCAGCTACTTTGCCCTCGGGCGCTTCTACCAGCTCAGGAACAAGGAAGAGGTTTGTCACGACACCCATAGTTGGCTTTCCAATCACTTCTTTTGTCGTTACACTTATTTGTATTTCCTTTCCTAGTTCTTCCTCCATTTACGCTTGCAATAGGGAGGGTTCCTCTTGCCCAGACCTGTTGACTTTTTCTTCGACTAATGCCACTCGCTTAGTCGAATGGTTGGTAGACCCTGTCATTTTAGCCATGAAAAGCTTTATCTTCTCTTGGTCAACCTTCAGGACATTCTCTCTTAAGTCCACAACGTATCCGTAGGCATTCATAATCTCCGTGCAAAGAATCACTTCATCGACAACGTCTGCAACGAGCATTTGGTCGCTAAACTCGAGAAGACCCAGGCGTACACGTACGTCTACCTTTCCTAGAACCTTGACGGGGCTTCTAGTCACAGTCTGTATTGTACAAGAGCTAATTAGAGGCTAGCGGTTGCTGACTAAGTCAGGGCGCACAATGGACACTGTTGCGCCCGTGTCAAATGTAAATGATGTCGGTTTACCTTCCGGAAATAAGGATCAAGTTTCCATCGGTGTTATGTAGCGTGGAAACTGTGTGCTGTTCTGGGGCTTTACTTCTCCAATTGGTGCGATCACCCTCTTCTCTCGGTATCTTCACCTCCCAACAGTCTACCTGTAGATGACCACGTTTTCCACAGTTGTAACTTTTCGGTCTTCTGTCTTTTTCGAATCGTTGCGACTCTCTTGAACTTTTGAACTGTTTGACCGACAATATTGTTTTTCTGCACCCATCGTAACGGCAATGTGATGGCACAAACCCAATAATGTAGCGGGACGCTGACTTGGCAGCTTCAGACTCTAGGGCGTGAAGAGGAGCTTCTGAGCTGTTTCGGTGTCTTGTCATTCGTAACACTTGCTGAAGTTCACAATCTCCGATGCCATCAATAAATGTCTGCACCGCAAACCTTATTCGGAAGTCTTCTGGTGCTTCAGGATAGGCCAATCTAATCAATCTGTCGATACTTGCTTCAAACTCTTGAAGACTCTCCCCGGAACGTTGTCGTCTTTTTCTCAACTGAGCGTACACCTCTCGCAAATGTTTATCACCATACCGTAATTCTAGAGCTTTTATCAACTCGGCATAGGTATTCTGGCTGTCAGGTGGGACTTTCTGTAGTAGTTCCGCCGCTGGTCCTTTTGAGAGAACGAGTGAAACTGCCTTGTCTTTCTCCGTCCAATTATTTGCGCATGCAGCAGCTTCAAATTGGCGGAGATACGTTGCCCAGTGACTGCTTCCGTCAAAGGTTGGAGCTTTGACATGAACTGTCCCTACTGCAGGCATAGTGACTTTCTCTACTGACTTATTTTCTGTGTCTTTTTCTGTCTTTATCACAAACAGAAATTTGTTTTGGTTGTATTTTCATGAACTGTTCAACTTCACTTTTAATTTGTTCTCTTATGTTTGCCATTGAGTTTTCTACTGCATATATTTTTGTTGACATAGCTTCTTCCACACTCAAGACAGATTTTTCTACTTCAGCTATTTTATTTGACATGGATTCTTCTACGTCATATACTCTGGTAATTTCATTGTTAAGCTCACCTCGTAATTCACCTACGTCACCACTTAGGAGACCCAATTCTACTGTAGTATGTTCTTGCATCTGGTTTTACTCTTGAATTAACGCTTTGATGTCATCTGCGTTTATACACTATACTTATGTTTACTAATAACTATTTACATTTTTATTATTCTTTGGTCTTGTCTTCTGGGTATAATGGTCATCGTAAGTTATGGTCTTGTCGTTGTAATTAAATTATTTAATTCCTAAATTTGCATTCCCTATTTCCCTAGTATTTATGTATTATAATATTTGCCTTTTTGGTTTTATTACTTTTTGCTCCTTACATTATTATTTATCCTTAAATATTATATTTTGTTTTGATTTCTTTCTTTGTTAAGTTTATTCTATTCTTCTTTGTATTTTATTTCTAAAAAAAATTGCTTTTAGGCATAACTCACAACGAATTTTGATGATATACTTGTCTTTATTCTGAGGTGTAATCTTGTTATGTTACAGTATACACAATTTAAATACAGTATTTTCTTTTTTATTGTACTCTTATGACATTACAGAACAATCTACGTATTTCTCGAATGATCCAGTGGAATCCGACTGTAATGCCATGGCGTACGTGATTCTCGACATGCGTTGCGAGATTGTTCCGGGACTCACCGGTCTGCGCCTGCTGTATGTTCTGGACAGCAACTAATTATGTTCTGGTGTTTTCTAGTTGCCTTATTGACGTGCAGTTAGCGAATATTCTGGAACCTCAGCGGAGTATAAATACAAGTACTCAGAGACATTTAGTTCGGTTATTGTCGGGCGAAACTCTGTGAGTTTGAGTTGCTATATCTCAGCGCGGTTCAAGTATTTTGGCGAAGTATTACGTGTTTTATAAATGTGCGGGACGATTGTAATACAATTGTGTTTTATATCAGTTAACATTTTAACTGCGTGTGAACAATTTTTATTTGATTTGTTGTAAGAGACTATCTTGTTGATTACAAACTGTTTAGTTGTGATAATTAAAGCTGCTGATTAGTGCCTTAATTGGTGTCTTGTATTTAGTTTTCCACTGTACCAAACGACGATCAGTTAGACCGTCGTAACAGTACACAAATAATACAGATTCACTTCCCTTTAACGTTGATTGGAGAGTCTTTAGACGACGGGTTAACCCTGGGTGATCCTAGATATGGATAAGTACGTGGGTCTATACTCTGTCCGTCCTCAGGGTCGCTTTCGCCCGTATAGATATTTCTCACGAGCACGGTTATATACTTTCACCACGAACAGGTATTCTTACTGCTAAAGTAGTGTATTACGCTCACACTTTTTCCCAACCGTCTTAAAGTGTTTATATAAGCTAATCGAATATCTTGAACTTAAACTCGGAGACCTTTTTATTTAAAATATGCATACATTAAGTTACTGATTTTTAAAGTAACTATTGACATCAGTTAGGTCTTTTTTGTTCCCATAATTCTGATACAATTTCCATCTAATAATTTCCCATGTCATGAAATTTATTTAAATTAACACGTTTTCTATGACTACTCCGAAAAATAATTACGTACTCTTGCACACTCAGCTAAGAATCCTTACGCACCATTTTTCAGCACTTAAAGTTGTTTCACAAGCCTAAAAATACTTGAAACTAACATTTTTAACAGTGATCCTTATCAATTAATTTATAATGTTTAAACCTAGAGTCTCTACTTATTTACATAATGTCTTTATATGCTATCATACGCGTTTACTCTCTACTACATTGCATATGCAATTAGAATGTCCATTGCAATATATTTATTTATACACGCACTTGCTTGTAAATTCATACAAAATGCTTTTCTGAGCCCACTTAGTTAATCTCAACATTGGCTTCCACGACGCGGGGGTGGGTTTGACTCATCAATCGGTGGCTACATGCTGCTGACGACATACTATTGCGGGATGTAACGCGTTACCATTGTCCAGAGTTGCAGACAAACACCATAGCGGAGCAAAGGCGGAAAAGAGTTTCTTCGGTACGGCTGATCTGGCGGAGGTGGCAATCCTGATCATGTGAGTTTTTTATACGCACTGGGTAGATGCAGCTCCTAAGTTGCAGAGAAAGCAGTCCATCTGGGAAAAGGTAGTCTGATGTAAAACTATGGTCTTCCAGGTTTGAGGGTTTTCCGGAAGGCTAGTTACCTGCCCAAAAAAGCCTACTTTTCAGGCTTCAAAAAAACCTCGCTACAGGACTAATTTCAATGGAACTAGGCAAGATCAAGCTTGCCTTAATACGGTAATAATTCATATGCTATGATTACAGTTACTACAGAATTGTTCAGTAACTAGGACAAAATGAAATCCTCAATAATATCCTCAAAGGATATAAAGTTAGTATAGGTATGTATTAAAAAAGAGAACGAAAAGCACCTGAAAGATACAAAAGAGATAACGGATTACATTAGCGAGGTATCAAAGACTAAGAGAGCGTGCTGCGGAGAAGCAGCATTAATTGATGGGAAGTGGGAAAATTTAATTAGAGAATATAGTTTTGTAAACGAGAGATTACAGATTGTGAAATTAAAATTTGACAGGAGTCAGTTAACTGTTTTAGAAACGTATGTCAAAGAAGAAGTTAAAGATTTTTTTTTTTTTACTTTATTGAAATCAGCAATCAGAACTATTACATACACAAGAATGTATACATATAAAGTTCTATGAGCCAATTTGATGACTAATGGACATGAGGCGGAGCTGCATCCATCGATGTAGCCCGTACTATCTTCTCAGGTCAGTGGGCCATTTTTCTTTTAAGTCGTCTTGTGATGACTGTAGTGGTCAGGTCGGATGCTAGTCTGTTGGTGTGTCTTTGCACTCTGTCATAATGCTTTTGTGCTCTGGCTCTGCATTTTTCTTCTACCAGGGGTAGGCCTATGTTGAAGTCCGTATGAAGTGTATGATTTGATATGTACAATTCTGCACCTGCTATTGTTCTCAGCGCTTTTGATTGGTAAAGAAGATGAATCGGAAACATATTATGAGGATCTACAAAGATATTATTTATCTCTCCAAGGTAAATAATAATGATTATCTAGTGATAGCAGGTGATACGTAGAAGAATAGGTGTAAAACGGAACAAAGATTTAAGATTCATCTGCTGCGTAAAGGTAGTACTAGTGATTTATATAAACGCAGTCTTACAATTCTCCTTGACGAATAGAAGCAGAAGATATCACTGTGGAATGAAAAAAATGTAAAACATGCCATAATAACAGTAACTACATAAGTTTTAGGTCTAAATCAATGAATTGTCGTAAACGATTTCAAAATATGAAACGATGAAATTAAGGAGGCTAAATAAAAACCAATAACATAAGCATATGACAATAATTTACAAAATCAAACTAAAACTAAGTGTACAACATGATTTACAATAATTGACAACAGAAAACAACCAAATAAGAATTGCCAGAAAATGATTGGGGAGAAATGCACATAAAGCGTCATGGGTTAAACTTATAAGTATGATAGAGCATGATCTCCACGATAGATATGAGACAGTGTAAACACTCGTGAGGCGTCTTAATAGAGAGGAAAGAGTAAATAAGTATTATTGTAAAAGGAGAATGGGTCTAAATTATAAGTATTTATGATACCCGTACTAATGAAGAACTGGAGGATAATGAGAGAAGGTAATTAGAAAGATAATGAAGTAGGTAATTACAGAAATGCAAGATGCTCTACGTAAAAGCAAGAGCCAGAATGTTCCTGGAGTAAATGGAATAGATCTGGAGTAATTGAAATGTGACGGTCGTGCTTAGAACGTAAAATGTTATAATTTTTTAACAGATGTTGTTCATATTGTGCAATCCCAGATGAGTGGAAAAAAGAGAAAGAGGTTTTTATATTTAAGAAAGGAAAGAGTAATGCTACTTCAAATTATCGTGGCATCAGTTTCTGAATGCAGCTTATTAAATCTATGTTAAGATAATAAATGAAAGGCTTCAAAATATTTCAGACTATTTTATTAGAGAAACAAGCGGGTTTACTGAAAGGAAGATCCTATATTGGAGATTATCTCTTTAAATCAGATTAGTCAGAAACGATGAGAATTTAAGCTAGAGACATACCAGCCTACATCGACTACGAAAAAGCCTTTGATACAGGACTATTATTGGTATAACAGGATTCCAAAAATATCTCATCAGAGTTTCACAAAGTTTACTTAGGAGTAGTAAAATATTAATGGAGACTGGTAGGGAATTAACAAACTAAAGCCTCATCTACCAATGATTTTGATGCATAGGGATGCATTTTGTCACCACCTCTGTTTACTGTGTCACATTAGACAATGGTCTTATGTATAGAGATCAGTCGTAACACATACCTAAATACAATATTATTTGCGGATGGCAATGTTACAATAGAAGACACTGATAAAAATTCACAGTTGTCTGTGCTAAAACTTTAACAGCTTAGTTTCATTTTCAATATGAAAATATTTTTGTCAAAGTCTAAAACCATGGCATTTTCTGGTAACTATTCCATAAAAAGAAAAATTGTCAACGATACTATTTTAGAACAGGTCTTACAGTTTCAGTACTTAGGCTGCAACATCTCTTAAGAAGAAGACAGAAACATCAGCAATAAAATAAATACATTTAAAAGGTTATGTGGTACAGTTATACAAACTCTTAATAATAAGGCATTAAAAGGCGCCCAGCTATAATGTTACAAGTTGATGGCAGTTCCCACATTGTTGTATGAGTCAGACTGTTATTTTTAAACTAGAGGCACCTAGGAAAGGAGATCTTAGACAAATGAAGTCATCAGAAGTAAAGTTCCTTCAATCAGTGAAAGACTTTATTAGGGGAGATACGCTACGAAATGCAACTATTAGAAAAATATTAAATATTCAGTCGGTTGCAGCACAACCAGAATTTGCACATCAGTCTGTATACATGCGTTTGTGTTTGAACTTGTATGCATAAAAATTAAAATATATTTAGTTTTCAAAAAACCTAAACAGGGTATATATTACTCTAATTATTAAAATTTTATATAGCATGCATAACAAACATGAAGTCAAAGTGAAGTAATTGAGTTTACCAGGTTGTTAAATTTTATAAAGAGTTAAAATTACAAAACACTAATACACAATGCTGTTCATTTATTGCTTATAACTGTTCATGTAACAGACATTATTCAAAAATATTTCTATATGCGGAGAATTAAAAAGAAACTAGAAAATTTTCTACTCTACCGGCGTACTGCATGTAAAGTGGCTCTTGTAGCCACGCAAAAATATTAATTTGAAATTATGGTATAAAAAAGAGATGAAACTTGTTTTTTTGTTCTGACGAGGTTTCCACATTCTTTAACATTGGTTCTGTATATTAGACCCGTTAATTCTGTCGTGCAGCATCATATCAGGTTAAATTTTTCGTTACCTTCAACGTTAAATTAGATATGAGCCGGAACTATCTTTCTGAAGCATCAGTTCCATTTTTTTATGCAGCTTCTTTCCTTAGTCGCTATTAAAAGACGTAAACAATGTTGTACACATTACGTGTAACTAATTTATAGGCACTTATTCTCTTAAATTTTCCACAATATGTAAAAATAAAACTACGAATAGAAACGTTCAATGATTGTAATAGCTATGCCATGGTGAAATATAACGAATAAGTAAATATTACGAGAGGGTACATTTATTGTTTATTGAAATGAGTGCAGGGATTAAGCATTTTTACTGACTTGAACACTTTTGTTGACAATGGCCTAGGCTTTTACGAGCTAGCCTGTGCATGGAGTGTCTAGATGATTAATGTCTCAACATATTCACTGTTATTTGAGGAAGGTGTTTTTTTTTAATATCTTGGAAACGATGATCATTAATAAAAATATTTTATCATAATAAAATATTAGGTATACATGTATTATATGTAGAGTTGTTTTTATGATGAATGCAGCTAATATCTGTATAGAAGAGGTGTGTACCGTCCAAATGGACGCAATGCGCGCGCGTCTGCATAGAGACACAAAGTGTTCATGCTAAGCAACGCGTGTTAACACAAGGCAGGCACAGTACATCTCTAAGGTCACAGTTCCGTCTCCCTGCGTAATTGTACATTACGTCCCTAACAGTGGTGGGCAGACCATGAGTAATTGTACACAACTACCGATGACATTGATTAATTATTGTATGAAACACACATTGGGTCCAATACGTGTGCACGTCGTTGTAGGCAAGCACTTTAATCCGACGTAGTTTGCACGCAGACGAAGTGGTATTTTTCAGTGTCAAAATTATGAAAGCTATAGGCAACAGTAGGCCTCAAAAGTGTCGTCATTTGCCTGCTGGTCTTTATACGCTGCTGTGGTTTAATAAAAATAGGCAAAGTCCCCCGCGCAATTCTAAAAATAAATATTAAATAAATTTTTGGACGTCTCGCACAACTGAATATTACAAGTTTGATACAAATGTTACTGGTTCATAAAATATTGGAAGTAAGATTTTAAAAAGACTTTTTATGTGAGTTACTATAAGAATTCGACAGAAAGTACCAAAACAAAAAATACAGACACGAGTGTGTCCATTAACACCTTGATATACTTAAAGTTGAGTGCTATAGTTGTGTCTATTGGACTTTCGTAACAAGATTATATAGTACTGTCACTAAATGTTTAGACTGATCCTTTTGCTGACTATACTAACAGCTTCTATAAACAGAGG
This sequence comes from Magicicada septendecula, assembly GCA_034769895.1. Lineage (NCBI taxonomy): Eukaryota > Metazoa > Arthropoda > Insecta > Hemiptera > Cicadidae > Magicicada > Magicicada septendecula. The sequence goes on along the minus strand of CM068367.1, from coordinate 306,974,451 downwards.
TGAAAGAAGATAAAATATGATTGTGTATGGTACTGAATTTAATAAATGTGTGTTGAGTTCGTGACCCGTAAAGACTGCCCTCAGCGCCACGTGTTGTTTAGTGTTTCCTTGTTAGCTGAGCTGAGTTTGTAGGTTTTCGGTAGCGTTTACAGAAGTCGCTGTGTTATTGTGTGACTGGAGTGACGGCAGCTCTGTCATAACCTATTGTCTTCCACTGACTGTGCTGAGTGCAATATACTGGAGATTTTAACATTTTAACATGTCTTAAAAGTACACAAACTAAGTTTAACAGATGCATCGCCTTTACCGCTAAACGCAAAATAATTACACATATATAAACATTTTATTTCAGAAGATGTTAACCATATTACACAACACTTTCCTGATACAACAAAGACAATTGGCACATAATATTCTTAAATTAGGAAATAAAAATTAATTAGAAAATGTTTTGATTCGATCAATTAGGCGACCCCATTCGTGTAACTTATATTCTGAAGTTTTAAAGTTTTCTTTTGAAAATCTTTATATGGTATTTTGTGGGTCTGTTAGATTTATGTAAATCAATTATTTGATTTTCTGAATTTATATGATTAATTATTATCTGAATAATATTGGCAGCGATTCTTCTTTATGACCATGTGTAATTTGAAGCAGGCATTATTTTCCTGTATTAAATTAAAATAAAAGCTTCAAATATTTTGTCTTATCAATCGCCTATATAAAGTGCCACCATAATACATTTTTCAGTAACGGTATTGAGTATATTGTTAATAAGAAGATCGTATAAAAGAAATTAACTTAAATTATCAGGTAACGAAAGTGTTTTTTAAATAAATGAATCTGTAGAACTGCACTGCAAAAAGGATTTAGAATACTTCAACAATTATGTTATCTTAAAACGTCATCCATGTAGCGAAACCCGAAGAGTTTCCATTACGGAATAAGGTCTGTGATCCATGATATCCAGCTGGATTAAATCTCCAATAGTCAGTTTTAAGACGTTTAGTTTAACGGTTAATAAGAAGCTAAGTAGATTATTGTAAATGTGTAACGCATGGTGCTAATGTAGCCTATGTAGGTTATTGATGTGAATTGTGTAATAGTTGAAGAAAATACATAGTTTTTTCAATAAGCCATAAATAACATTTTCAACGTACAATATACAACATGTTGATGGAATTACTACCAGGTTAAAAGCCAAAACGAATGTGGAATGGACATGTTGTGCAATTAAAAAAAACTTACCGATTCCGCTGTAAGTACCAAGTAGCTGACGATCGGATAAATAAAATTGCAAGATAGCGTGTGCGAATGTTCAACGAGTCTCATTAACTGCAAAGAGGTAACGAAGAAAGAATTTCTTTACGATTTTTCGTATCTCCTATTCGTTTGTAGGAGAGATACATTCATTAACAATGTGTATAGCAGAGGTATTCTTCATACTCCTGAATTAATATGGTAATAATACTACTCAAAAAATGTAGTAATTAATACAATGTTCATGGCAAAAATAAATAAATAATTAACCATGCTATATTAGAAAAATATTAAAGTATATAATGTATGCTCCATGTAAACATTTTTGAAATGGCATGCAATGTAAATGACACAGTGCAGCAATACATACTCATACTGAAACACATGTACTGCCAGATTTTCTTTATTCTAGTCATTTCTTCAAAATTATTTTTCATTTCTATCATGTAAATAGTAAGTAACAGTATTTATATATTTTTATGTCAAAGGTTTGCTGTTATTGTCCAATATCTAATTATAGGCCTACAAATAATGACAATATTCATGATTTTAATAGTGGTTAATGTTGACATAAATTTGTTATTTAGGGTCTTTAAGTAAATTATGTTCGGAAATATTAAATGTTGAATTGTAACACAAAAATAATTATTTTCATTTTTAAGCCACATGTTATATAGACTCTAAGCAGGTTCAAACCTTGTATTACAGGATCTAGTCAATGAATATTGTACTTCAGGTGGAAATCGGTTGACTGGTGCTACAACATAACGCTATCCGTCACATGTGCGTAATACGTTCAAGAGCTTTTAGTTATTATTGCTATTCAAAGCAAGAAAATGTAATAGTGTGCTTATTTATGAAGATTTTTAAATTGCACTTTGACCAGAATGTAGTATTTATCCTTTGTCATCAATTATATATAGTATTTATTAAATATAAACATATATTTTTAATTGTTCTTAAAATTGACTCATCACTGAAAATAAATTAAAAGTTTCTAATTTTCTATGCAGTTTCAAGATATGTTTCTGCAAGTCGTAACCTAGTTAAAGAAGAGAATCAAAGAGACATATGAGATTTAACATTACGTGTAGATTTTGTTGCAGTAAAGAAAGGCTAGTAACAAATCAGAATCTTCTATTTAGCAAACCTCGGACAGTTTCGTTGAGCTCAGATGTCAGTTTCGGGAGAGTACTCGAAAAGTACTGTAAAACTGTATCGAGTATTGTGTGTAGGTTTTCAGACTGCAAGTATCCTTCGAAACTCCCCTAATTTTCATATTTTTTGTACATTCGATATTGTCAAACGATATCGATAAGTATGTAACGAACATTATAAAATAATATTAATAGACTTTTTCAGCAGACCAGCCGACTAGAGGTGAGTTGAAGATGGACTTTTGCATGTGAGTGGAAGATGTTCACTCTTGGTACAACGTCATATTGACATATGTGATACTCCGGAAATTTTATTTGTGGTACAGCGATATTTTATCTACCACAGACTGAAAAACTAATGTTCACCGCATGAGGATGCTCCCACCTAAGCTGTCTAGGACTCTTATCCTGCAAAACGGCAGATCCCTTACCCATGGTATGGATCAGTCTCGGGGCTCAGCTTCCCCAAAATCTCAAGGTGGTAGTAACGTATCACTAGCAATATATACACTATATAAAGTATCCAACAGGTAAAGACAATTATCGTACATTTGATGAAAAAATAGCGTAAAATAGCTGATATAACGTATGTAAGTTATTGTAGAAAGCTGATTACTCAACAGAGATTTTTCACCGCTGATATGGACATGTACTACTGTGATAGAAATTACGCAGGATAATGCAGGATGGATATTGTAAACACAGGGAAGAGTGGTAGCTATTTTTTATTTAAATTCTGCACGTAAACAAAAACACTAAAAGAATTTTAAATTTATATTTGTTATTTAATTAAGGAAGAAAAGATATATTTTTTGTGTAAATGATTTACACATGTTTTTTATTACATGTTTTTTGTCAACATTTACGATTTAGAGACATTTTAAATTTCACACATTTTGTTTAAAAAACATATTCTATTTATTACAATTACTACATCTACAATTACAAATTCTACAGGATTACATAATTATTTTCAGCATCTTTCGTTGCAATATATATGTGTATGTATGTATACACATACATGTACAAATATAGGCCTATCATCTGCGATATTATATAAACTATAAAAAGGTCTTTCTTTATCGTCCCTTCAACTCTGTCTCGCTGAATCCCTAATCCCAGTAAAAGATTTGGCGTCACGATGCAGCTTTGCTTCTATTTTAGCTTCCAAATATCTGAGTTTGGAGAACTAATATAGAGTCATGGACACATTGTGATTAGCGGTATCGTGTCACCTGCTGCAATAAGGATTAACTCCTTGGTCCTTTCCTTCACTATCCTGAACTATACGTTTTTGTATAGCCTAGTAGCGTTCTCTTAACTATTAACACTAATTATAAAATATAAAATAACAAATTATACTTTGTGTAAGTTTTAACTTTAACCAATGAATTTCAGAGTACAAATAATGTATTACCTTTTAAATGATATCAAGGTCAATAGATTTCAGATGTACAAACTATTGTTAAGAATAAACTTTATCTTACTATCCGTTTTTATGTAGGCCTACACGTTTGACATCTGGCTATTCTTATTGGTCTATTGATTATTGATCCGAATGAGATAGAACAAACGACTACAAGTTACAAGTATACGCTGATGTTTTTGATAAGACTTCCTAACTTCCGTCTAATGTAGCCCTATATTTAATTTGTTACCAGATAGGGTGTATTACGTTGATTTCATTGAGCAAATTAAATATTCACGTAATGTTAGAGGATAATTAATGGGAGAGTTGAACAGTTTTAGAATCCTGTACGGACACAAATTGTAGACTCCATATAAAATTAAAAAAAAAAAAAAAAACACTAATGAAACGCCTTTCTGTTTTCTTTTCACCCCTCGTTGTCACGTCCCGTTTTATTCCGTTATACATCATCTAAACTGTATAGGATATATTATTCTGGTAAATAATGCATAGCTATTTGATTAAGGGCTGTAGTGAAAGTCCTTGTATAATTTGCTAATTATTATTGTTACAAATTCCTGTAGCTTTACGACATTGAACGAGTACAAATAGATTACAGTGTCATATAAAATATATTTTATTTTTCTTGTGAGCAAAGACTTTCTTGAAATTTGGCGAAATTTACCATAATGGTAACAGTTTATTCTGTAATAACCCATTGGGATAGAGAAATATTTTTCTGCTAGTCACTTCGTTATTTTAAAAAATTGTAACGGGATAACAGATTAAATAAATATCGCTAACATTTCAATGGAAGTTCCACACGTAGTTGTATTTAAAGTGACACAAACGTATTTCCACATTTTCGTATTTGGTTGTTGTATTCATATCCAGGTGTTACTCCAATTTGCCTTGTATCTCTGTACTCGGCCTTCTGGCAACTGAGCACTCAGATCATTCTTCATGGTTTCGTTCTTATACTATCATCTTTTGCATATCGTTCATTTGTTTGCGGAAATTTTACTTCTGATGGTAGCGGTCTTTGTTATTTTGCTTTTGCCAATGTGTGTGTTTCATTTCACTGGAAGGGCTCCAATCCAGTGTTGTTTTTTTGGAATTAAACAATATTTCTGAATGTAAAATACGTCTTAACATTTTACCTTTTTTTAAATAAACTTTTTATCAATTGATAAGTGATGACGTGTCTGAAGTATAGTTAAGGTGTAAAAAGCAAACAGAGGATGGTAACATCGACGCTCAAAAATAATTATTCCGTTATACGCATTAATTTAGTGATCTGACAACACTTGTGTCTTTTAATCTAAAAATATCCTGCATTACTGACTTTACTCAACGTACATGTGCACATTTCACGTTAATGATTAGTAGCTTATTTCATTACAATTGAAACTTGCCAGGTTATTAGGCTGTAGTCCACAGTATTCCTGTGGGTTATCAGACGTATCGGCTGCACACACGACAGCCATCTTGAGTGGAGCGCGAACCGGAATCTCAGCTGCCCACATAGGTCTAAGTGGAAAGACAATCCTATCTGTTTATGTGCTTCTTATCTACAAACATTTATTTTATGTACCTACTTCTATACGTAAACGTTTAACCAATGTAAAACAATAAAAATATAATCTTGTTTTAATATATCAAGTATTATTTATTTTCAGTTTGTAAAACAAGAATAATGTGAGTCAATATGATTATTATGTAGGAACTTACATTATACAGTGTGACTTTTAATAATAAATCTTGTAAATTAATGATGTCCTAGATTGTGATGTGAATAAGCATACACAAATTTTTCAGTTTGAAGCCTTTGTGAATGTAACAATTGGTAGAATATTGGTATTAATATTATTATTGCATTATTCCAGTTAACTTTTATACAATTAGTTTCAATTTAAATATATCCGCTTCTGCGTTTAGGCACAAATTTGCAATGTTAATGTTGTTTTCTGACGGAAGCATAAAATTTCCAGTGATTACAACTACAAGGTAGCATATTCCTTGGAACGGAGGGAGATTTAAACCAGAAAATGCAAACTTTTTTTAAACAGCTCTAGGGTGATTTCACTAGACAGTCCGAGACAATGAAAAAAAAGAAAAATTAAAGTCTAGGAGTGGAGATAATGCATTCTAGTTGAAAAAAAACACATGATTTGGGGTAATAGAAAAAATGTATACAAAAATTTAAGTTGTAATTTTCATCACAAGAGCAAAGTTAAATTACTAGTATGTTGAGATGAAGGACAAATATATAACGCTATATATAATTCGAGATTGCCGTTCCAAACGTTTCTCGACTACGCGGCATGTCAAGGTCGTGCATTGACCTAGTTTCAGCAAATTCGTGACCACTTGTTAGTTACGCAACTCTCTTGATTCATCAGCCGGAAAGTTATAGAATTCTCTGCAGTCCCTGCGGGGTGTATATAAGCGTCAGAGGCCAGCTTAACCGTTCAGTTTAGACCTGGCTATATTAGATTGCGGTTCGTAGAGGTTTAGTGAGAACATATTGTTGATTACAGTAAAAGTGTAATAAGGTGACATTTATTGTTGTGTGCTGGACACATTTAATTTGAATTATTGTATAGGACTGCCTTTGTCGATTTCCAGCTATTGCTTGTGACTAATTAAAATTTGTAATTAGTGACTTCATTGATGTCAGTTATTCTGCTTCCACTGTATAACACAACGATCTGTGTGACTGTCGTAAGAATATAAAAGTAAATAAATAACCTAAAATTTGAACCTTTATCAAGATACTTTATGAGGTAATTAAAAGTTTTATGGAGAAAATACTTTCCTATCATTTTTGGGTTGAACTATACTCTAGTGCGTAATGCATTGGGAAAAGTCTATACCAAAGTACATATAAAATGTATACTTTAAGCAAATACTAACCAATATGTAGTCAAAAAAGCTTTTTGTTTGCAACAACTATAACTATATCATATTTTTTACTATAAATGCAGCTGCTCAGTACTAATTAGCAGTATAGATCAGTAAACAAAACTAGAGTGTTGGGGAGAAGGCGTCAGAGGAGTCACATATGTACGAAGTGCAGATTGCGTTTCAAATATTCGTTTCACGAAACATTGTTTACTAAATAGTGAACTAAAAAAAAAGGAAAACAGTGTACCGTTCTTTTGCTATTCTATTTTACAGTTATTCAGTAGCACGAGGCAACTATGTTTCCATTTTCAAGAGAACGCACTCTATTCTGGTCTTGTTTACTGTATATACAGATGTACTGTGCAACAGCTAATACAAACCACGTAATATCAGGCGGCTCGAAAACCAATAGTGACCGCGAAATTGTCAATTTTTACTAGCTCCTTTTTTGGATACAAAAATTCTTAAATTTGCTGGAAAAGAAAACATTGGTATGCACTAAAATACCCAATCAATGGATCAAGATTAAAAAGCATCAAGATCCACACTGGTAACTATTCGGAAATATCTAAGTTATTAGATTTATTTACGCAGTTGAAATACATATCTTTATATTGAAATATTTTTGTACGTACAAAAATAACAGTCAGTCTTCTCTATTCTTCAGATGGGAAAATTCGATAAATTATATGTGTATGTGTTAGGATCTCTATTAGTATAAGTTATAAAGTAAATTAATAAATTATTTTTATTTTTAAAATTATATTTTCCCGTTCTGAGTAAATTAAAAATATTTCAGAATTCCTACAGCCAATAATGCTTTAATGTTTCATTATTTTGTCACAGAATTTATTAATAATCATGTAGGCTACGATATATTTAGTAAAATTGTAAACCTTCCACTTTTTAAATCAATTTGTTGTTTAAGAAAGAATTCCAGACGGTCGTATGATGTATAATAAATAATGACCAAAATGTCTATTATTATGGGAAATTACCGAATGATTTTCATCATTAAACTAGTAAACTACTAATAGCGTAAGAAGTTTAACATTTTAGTAGCAGAAATATATCGATAAAATAAAATTGTGAGGATAATATGTATTTACGTGAATACTTTTTGAGTGTATGTGCAAAAATAACATTGTTTGGTTTTAGCTCTATCGGACACTTCGCTTTGTCCCTTTTCCTATCTCACATACCCTATATGAATTTCTACATATTAGTTAGTTATTCAAAAACGGTTAATGTCTAAAATTTTAACTGATTTAATTTTCTGCTAGGAACAAGGTTACATACATGTTACTCTAGGAGTTCCACTAATTTAGAAATGAGCTGACTACTGAACAAGCATCTACTGAATAAACATGTTCACAAGTGACAAGACCTGAATGTGTCGTACCAAATGAGTTTTCTTTGTCACTAGTCAAACAATGCTCCGCACTCTCTTCATGACTGAATGCGGCAAAACACTGAATTGATCATTTCCTTGTATATGTAGAATTTGGTTTGGTTTATATTTGACCTACTAGCAAAGTGAGTCTTACGTTATTTGAGCCGTCTGTAAGTATGGCGCTTGTTCACGTCATCTGACTAGTTCCAGTTACGTGACTGTTTTATATCAAAACTGACTCAGATTTATTTTATTTCCTCTAAAGTATATAATAATGAATTCGTATTCAATAATAACGATGTTCTAGATATAAGTAAATAGTCTGTATTAGCTGTACGGTTTTTCTTGTCAGCTCTCCTGCTCGATTCACATTGTACAACGTGTTTAAAAAATGGCGTGAAAAGGTAGGATGGTGAGCCGCCAAAAGTCTTATTCGAATGATTTTTGAAAGTGCATTGAGGATCACTCTACGTAAAGCGAAGACTAGTGTTATCAGTAGCACTTGAATTTATTGATAGCTTCCTATGGCTGATCATTCGATTTGTGAATGAAATATGTATGATGATTATGGTAGTCCTCGTACTATATGTAAATGTGCACCAGATTTTACTGAAAAACATTTCTTCTCATTAGATAAATGTTACAGAATTTTCTAAACAAGCTACTAACATTTAAAAGTAAATCCAAATCACTGACATTTAAATGCTCTTAGATGAAAATTCCTAGATGAAAATTAGGTAATCTCTAACAGAGATGTAAAACTAATCCATTCAAAGAAAATCTGTTTCGTGGGCTGATGTAGATGTTACTGAAAAGGCTTTTGTCTCTCAGTGTTTTAATGTGTTCGTGCCTTTCTTTAGAATATTATCAAAACGTTATGCAGTTTATTTAACCTAAAACCAATTTTTTGATTTATTGAAATGTTACTTAAATTAATTATTCTCCTTTACTGAAAACGAATTATAGCAGGAACCTTCATGCGCGTTTTTAAATCACAGAATCTGGGAGCTTGGTGTTAGAAAATGTTAGCTAAAATTCTTGTACTTTACTATACTACAAAGTAATGCAAAATACAATAATTATTTAACGTAAATACTTACATGAATACATATATAAATTTTGTTTTGTGCAAATAAAATACACGAAAACCTTACATTTTATAATGTAATGAAACCTTACATATTTTATAATTTGTATATGTCTGCTACTGCAAGGTGTATATCAAATGAATAATAATATAAGTAATTAACTCTTACAACCTACATAAAAACAGATATTCCATTTAAAATTTCGAAAATGCTTTCCTAACTTCTACAGTTTATAAGTAAAAGAAACTTCCTGGGTCTGTAATTTTTTACTGACATTTAAAAACATTTAGACAAACTTGGAATGGCTGACTTATCTTGTAGGACCTTGACCTACACATTAGGACTGATGCTAATTTTTACTTCCATGTTCCATAAGGAAATGGAAGTATGGTGATGGCGAAAAAATCGTGTTCAAGATAATGGCTGATTCTGATTGTACTACCCTCAAAACATGAAGAAAAGTAATTTTCCGAAAAGTGTCTGTGTGTAGAATTTTTTCTATGGCGAACGATAAGTGTCGCAAATTAAAACAGAAGCTAATAATGTTTTGTATATGCGCCTAAGTTGTAGAGGCCTTAAGGCGTATTGACTTTGGTGAAGACCGGTTAAGGGAAGTGGTACTATACCTGCAACGTGTTACGTTTTAACAGTAGTAAAGTATTTCTATGGCAAACGATAACTGGCGCAAGATCAAACAGAAACAAATAATGTTTTTCATATGTACCCGAATTCTAGAGGACTCAAGGCCTATTGATTTTGGTGAAGATCTGTTAAGGTGAAGGGGTAGTTTACCAGCAACGTTTTATGTTTTAGCAATAGTAAAGTACTTAATTTTGATAAATGAAGTATCCCGAAAAGAATGTCATATTACTCCACGGTAGATGACATATCTGTAAATACAAAGGGTAGTTGACGGGTAGGGATAGTTTTCTATAAATGAAAATGATAGTTGAAGGGGGAGGGGATAATTTTTTATATGTGTACTACGTTATCGGCAACAAAGAAGTAGTTTGTTGTTAAAATTCCTTCCCGGGCTGCTTGGCCGTGGTCCAATGTTTTCTGTAAAACGAGACGTTTCGGCAGTGCCATCGACTGCCATCATCAGTGAAAATCGAGTGCGCTAACGTTAGGTGGTAGACGTTAGTGACCAGAGTACTGAAGAAAGAAGTAGAAAGAAGTAGTTTCTATGGAAATATTTCATTTCGAAAACGATTTTAAATAAAAATCTTAAAATATGGAAGTCGTGTATGGTACTTCATACCGATATCTCATTGGCGTGTGCCATCAAAACTGTACTCCCATACTAAGAAAATCACTCTTAAATCATCATCCACCTCTTTCTAGGCTTGCCTCTAATTTTACCATCCCCCCCCCCAATGATTTCCATTGTGGTTGTTCTCTGTGCATTCCACACACTCTAACCATGGTTTTCTTAAATTCTGTTACTCCAATTGCTTGCTTGCTACTAGAGAGTGTAAAGGTCTCAACTAATCAAATTCTACACCTACCGTTTCTATTAAGCACCAGACTGGTCTTCCGTAAAACGTTCCTCTCTTATAGGCCTACTCTTATTTATCGCTTCAGTTAAGAACCGTCTCACAAGCTCACGTGTCCAGTGACTGAATTATTATTCGGTAAATTGTCAATTTCAGCGTTCTTGATATAATACCAATGTGAGTGTACCACATTTTTTAATGTCGCCTTACGGTAGATAGAGAGGTATATTGCTAGACGACCGTATGTTAGTTCGTCCATTCAAAACATGCAATGACATATTGATACGACGGTCTACTTGATTGTCGTAGGTACAGTGGAAACAAAATACAAGACACCAATTAAGTCACTAATAACCAGCTTTAATTTTAACAGTTAAACAGTTCGTAATTAACAACACAGTCTCTTACAACAAATCAATTAAAAAAATTGTTCACACGCAATAAAATGTCCACTAATATTAAACACAATTGTATTAAAATATACCCACCCGATTATAAAACACAGCACTTCACTAATATCCACTTGAACGCACACTGTAATATTGCCCGATAATCACTTGTAATCGCTCGACAATATACTCGAAACGCACTGTAAATATATCGCAACTACACTGAAAACTAAGGCCGCTGCCGCCTTGTATTTATACATCTGCGCGCAGACCAGAAGATTCCGAACTGCGTCTTAGCGCCAGTGTGTATTACGTAATTGCGGCCTTGACACAGTCCGCGCGGCTGGCAGCTTCGATAAAAGTCTCGCGAATGCGTCGAGAGTCACGTATACCACCGCATTACATTCTGGATCCCTATGGAACATTCGATAAACACGTAGATAGTTCTGTGGTAAACACTTTCTGTAGTAATTCTGCCGCAGGTTCTTTTAATGCAAGAACGAGTGAAACAGCCTTGTCTTTCTCTGTTCAATTATTTGCGCATCCAGCAGCTTCAAATTGGCGGAGGTACGTTGCCCAGTGACTGCTTCCGTCAAAGGTTGGAGCTTTGACTAGAACTGTCCCTACTCCAGGCAAAGTAACTTTCTCTATTAACTTATTTTCTGCGTTTTTTCTGTCTTTATCATTGGTACAGTCTGTTCACAAAGTTGTTTTGGTTGTATCTTCAGGCACTGCTCGACTTCGTTTTTAATCTGCTTCTTTATATTTGTAATTGAGTCTTCTATTTTTGTTGACATAGCTTTTTCCACACTCATGACAGATCTTTCTATTTCAGCTATTTTATTAAACATCGGTTCTTCAACACACGAGACAGATTTTTCTACTTCAGCTACTTTTAATGTCATTGACTCTTGTACCTCCGATATATTAGTAACTTATTTATTAAGCTCACCTCGTAGGAGACCTAACTCTGGGGTACTGTGTTCTTGCAACTGTCTCTGCATAGCTTCAAAAAGAGCTTCCGTTTTATCTCTTTGTTTTTCTTCTGTTTCTAGCATTAGTGCTTTCTGGCGTTCCTCAGCCTCTCCTCTTCAATGCCTGCGTTTTTCATCCTGTCGTTTTTCTGTTTCTTCTCTTTCTCGTCTTTGTCCTTCTTTTGTCCCTTCCCGTGCCTGCCGCAGCAGCGCTTGGAAAGCTTCCATCATCTGACTGGCATCCCTTTTTTACTGATTAGTTACGAATTACCTCGTCTTGTACAAAGTGTCCACTGTTTCCACTGTTAACCGTTCTATCCCACTTCTGACACCACTGTTACGACGGTCTGCTTGATCGTCGTAGGTACAGTGGAAACAAAATACAAGACACCAATTAAGTCACTAATCACCAGCTTTAATTTTCACAGTTAAACAGTTCGTAATTAACAACACAGTCTCTTACAACAAATCAAATTAAAAAATTGTTCACAGGCAATAAAATGTCCACTAATATTAAACACAATTGTATTATAATATACCCGCCCGATTATAAAACACAGCACTTCACTAATATCCACTTGAACGCACACTGTAATATAGCCCGATAATCAATTGTAATCGCCCGACAATAAACTCGAACCGCACTGTAAATATATCGCAACTATACTGAAAACTAAGGCCGCTGCCCCCTTGTATTTATACATCCGCGCACAGAGCAGAAGATTATGTACGACGTAATTAATTGCGGTCTTGACACAGTCCGCGCGGCTGGCGGCTTCGATAAAAATCTCGCGAATGCGTCGAGAGTCACGTATACCACCGAATTACATTCTGGATCCCTCTGGAACGTTCGATAAACACGTAGATTGTTCTGTGATGTCGTAACAATATGGAGGCATTTAAGATTAATATAATAAGCAGTCTGTAAAAATAAAACACTTTTTAGAATTACGATACTGAGCCTTTATTGTCACTCTAATTGATAAAAATACGCTGTAGGCTTTGTGCCCGCAATAAGTTACATGTTTTATACGCACTGATAGCAGTGAGTAATGCTAACCGACTACTTATTGCTTATGACGCTAGTGCATATTAAAAACGTCGAATTAATTTAGGCTCCTAGAGGTGCACTTTCCTTACATAATTAGGGTCAGTTTGTACTGAATTATATAGTTTGAAAAGAAAACAGTTCAATTGCATGCAGCCGCTTCATGAATATTTACATTTTTACTTGCTGCATTGGAGAACGTACAAATTACTTCTTGCATGTTATGTAAAACCATGAAAGCAAAATTTCTATATACACGTAGCTTTGCTATTGCGAGAATTATAATATAGTATTATCATTATTCAGTTATAGCAGCTGAATACGGTTAAAACTTCTTTATATTGCACGTAATAAAATAATTATTATCCTTTGTTATAATACAATAAACCGAATCGATATCGGACGTAATTTCAAATACAGAAGTTATAAATAATGTAAGTTTAGATTAATACATTTTAGATTCAAACGGTAATAATACTAATTATACTATAGCACATATTACTTAATTAATATAAAAATATTGCAATTAGTTCTTGGTTGTGTATTACATTTACGCAATAGCCAAAACAATAGGATCAGTTTCAATTGGTGTCAAATATATTCTATGTATCAAGTCCGTCTCAGTAAATTCAGATAATTTACTATAAGCCTACTGCTATTTTTAGACTTGAAGAGATTAACAATGTAAATGAATAATATAAAGTTTTATGCTTGTGGCTACGACATTAGATACCTGTTTACGTTTTGTCTCTAATGAATCTGATGATTATTAATCGAAATTATTAACTGTCAATTTTACATTTTTAAATACAAACTTATAGTTCACAATATTCTTAAAAACATAAATTTATTGCAAGTCAAATAGTTATTAAAAAGATTACATTTTTTACAGGATTAATCAACATTACAGGAATAATGTATAAATTAACATCATTTCTATCTCAAACAAGTCCACACTCTTCGCAACCCGTAGCGCAGAATCTACGGATTCCCATAGTGTTCTTCGCGATTGATCAAAAGTATACGCTTGGATCTACCACTCAATCTGTAATTCGTAAAAAATAATTAGAAGTTCCGTAGGGGAAAATGCTGTTTTTGGTCCTGCTTGCCGATAGATGTATGATCTCTTTAAGTTACCAAAATATCTTATATGAGGTTCCAGCTGAGAAATTTACGTCCGTTCTTCAATAGATGTCAGAAGGCAGAAATCTTTTCTTTATAAAGGTTCTGATTAGTCCCAAAGCTGTGTTCGTTAGAACCATATGAACAAGAGAAGAATACAAAATGTTCTCGTGTTTTGTCCGTAACCCCAGTTTTTTCCTATTTAATAGTCGATTCAATTGTCTACAGTCCTTTATTGAGTTTGTATTGGAAGCGTTTAATGTGAAATGATAGATACTTACTGAACAAGGTTTGCAAAGTACATTACCGTAATCGAGTTCTACTTTATTACTAACTACTTTTACGTGTCACTGTTTGCGTGAAAAAAAAACAGTTAAAAATTGTCGTTTACCAATTCCATGGACCTCAAGGATTGAAACTTGCGTGTTTGCAATCGACAGTAATGTTCGCTGCTTGTTATTCAGCTGCAGTAGTTAGCAGCTCATTGGAAAATTCATTGACGAATACCAGCAAGGACATAAAACGAGAACGTACGTACGTAATACATCAGTGAAACATTTCGTATAAAGGTAATTTGGAAACTATAGTACAGTTCATTGGACTTTGTGTCTCAAATTATTAAAGAATGGAGATCAATTAACGGAACGACAAAATCTGACAGAACTTCATAGTACTTTATGCTACATTTTAAATCCAAATTCTTTGTTTTACTTAAACCTTAGGAAATCGTTTACGTGTAAAATCTGCAGACGAACGTAATGTGATGGAAACAGTTATATTATGAACGTCACACTAACTATGCAATTAATAACATATAGCAACAACTTTTAAGTGAATTACTACGACATTCGCGGAGTAGTTAACTTTACAAATGTGCGATATTACACGCATAACTGTAAACTACATGCAAACGAACGTACCTACGTATAATTATTAGTAAATTCCATCATTGAATCGCAGGATACACGCGCGCTAATGTGTGTATGTATGACCTTGCCAATTACCCCTACGCAATTAAATTAATTTATTCTGTAATAACCAACTTTGAAAATAGAATGTCAACTCGTTTGGCAACGGATGATGGTGGTTTGTGGCTTGCGCTTTCTCGGCCTGTGCCATAATGTTTCTCCAAACAATCTGTCTGCCACAGTACTGCTTGTATTAAGGGAAAGTAGAAAGCGGTGTGTCCCTCTAATGAAGCTGAACCAGTAAGGTGTTTGTTGTAATCAACAGCCTATCAGTTTGTGTCAACAGTCTTTACTGGTTCTAGAAGCAGTAAACTTGTATTAAATTGTCCTGTTTCATTAAAATTCTCGTGTTTGTGATAGCAAAATTGTAAAAACACGCTTTTACGGGTTACACAAAATAAAAATGAATTTAAACAATGCATTTAGTTCATAAAATTTATATCTTTGTAATATTCACTATTGCGCATAAGCTTCGCTGTAGCTGATATTAATAAAAAGTGAAAGAAGTTTTGTATAATTTCTTGCTGTTAAAAACAGTACTCATACCATTAATTAACTGAAGAGGTACCCGTATTTATTTTTTTAGTAAGAATCAAGAGACAAAAAAACGAATATCGTTCGGAATAGTTTGTACCCCCGGTTATTGCTTTTAAAGTAACAGTAGATTTTTAAATATATAATTATAAAACGCTGCCCTACTTGTCTCGCCAAAAGACTTTCCCTCTTCTGAGGTCCTTTGAAGCTTTTATCTTAGTATAAGGAAAGTGAGGAGCTTAAAAATATTTAATAACATATACTATTCCTTGCGTTGGCTACCTGGTCTCCCGTTGTAGCATTAAACCTTTCCAAACAGGTTGTAACAGGCCATGAAGAATAATTTGGGGCCCCCAGAGGCGTGGAGTAACCTGTCACTTTAACTACACCGTTACGCGACGGGCAACTTAACCGATACGGGAAAATGGGATTGTCTTTTCGCAGCGGGACTACAGACACGGGCAGTAGGTAGTGATTACAAATTATAAATACCAAGAATTTTCAAAACGAGTATACTAGATACATTTTTATAAATATATTATATGTCAAAATTTATTTTCATTTATTGATATTTTAATATTTTATTTTTACAAACAATACTACTTGAAGTTTATAAAAATATTTACATACTCGGTATTTAATAGCAAGCAGAATAAGTTTCCAAATAATAGCTATGTTCGGTGAGCATTAGGGTGAATGTACAGATTATTTTTAAGTACACTAACGCGTCATAAGTAAGAAGAATATAATTAATCTTAATTAATTATGTAATTTTCTAACTTCCTGGATTTACTAGTAATCGCGCATCACAGACAATTACGATGGATGGTTGATTAGCTGGTAAAAAGCGTGTGACAAAAAAATTCTTCAGTACTTTAATGCTTCAGGAATAATAAATTTTGACATTATCGAAAACAGAACTATAACCTTCACAATTAAATCGCAGAAGGAGAAATTATTTTTTGGAATATCGAACAAGATGCGATAACTTGGAAGTCAATATTACTTGCATAAAAGGGAAACTAATCGACTTAATCAATGGAAAACTTCAACGAACGGTACAATAAAAGTAAAGGTTATAATAAATCCACGAGACCGTCATCAAACTGCCTTATAATAATAAACTGGCAAATAATAAATTATATATAAACGCGAAAGTGGCAGTACTTTAATTTTGTTTTTTATTTAATAGAGATTTAATGAGTTTGTTACAGAAACAATTCTAGCTGAGTTGAAAGATCTCTTGACTCGTCTATTAAGATAATTAATAATACTAGAAGCGTACACAGTATTGACTGTGTAACAAAATTAGAAGTAAAGTAGCTTTAAATGTTTCGCTTTAATTGAAAATATTCGATTTGTCTCTATTCTCTATAACTTCAAGAACAATTCACTGACAGTCAGGAAGACAGAATTTTGCAACTGAATGTAGACAGTTGTCGTTTGTAAAGTTTTGAGTAACTTTAAGGATAGAGTTTGTATTAATTGCAGAAACAGTCGTGAACAGATTGTTCCTCTAATACAGTACATTCTCTGCTATTAACTATTTGAGCTTATTAAGCATTAATAATAAGATAGCAGATAACAAGAACTATTTTCTGTTATTTAAGATCTGAAAACATGCCTCTTCTTAATCAAAGGGACACAATTATGTTTATATATTTATTGCACTGTTTCGTGTGGAATCCATATCATCCAAAATTAGTTATTACAAACCTTTATTTCTTATTATAATGTAAAATACTCCATACTTTTATTTGATCGCACGAATTTAGAACGGTGGAAGGAAAATTGTGTGAGATGCATTTTCAGACAATGCATACATAAGCAGTAAGCTGGCTGTGAGCGGGAGCGGTCCCGAGACAGGTGAACTCACTTTAAATATGAATTCTGCGAAAACTTCACTGAAATTGAATTCTGCCCATACAAGACATCGTACGGGGTAAGTGCATCTTGCGTATTGACTAAAGTACGTCCGCAATCTATATTGCATTCCTAAACATGTGTAGATTTAGTCAAATATAATAAGTTGGAAAACTTGAATTTTTAAACTTCTATTTAAAACTGAATGAATGCATTTTGTTAGGCCACTATAATAATGTAATGCGTGCGGCGACAGCTAACATATACGTTCAGGAAGATACGTTACACTTCCAACTTCAGTGGGTGTATGTATTAGCAAAGTATTTGTTAGTTAACTGAATATAATTTATCAAAATTACCAGACATATGCCAAACGTCCCATATGTCATGTTCTATACTTTCTTTGTTATAATTAATTTAAGTAGGAAAATGTAATATGATCTACTTTGTATTATAAAAATCTTAGTCAAATCAAAGTCTTCATAATTATTGAAAATCTATATTGATATTGGTAAATAAAGACAGAAATAATTTTATTACACACATTGCCAATGCATACTTAACATTTCGTACTCATGAAGCATTTTGTAGGTTGTAATTCTTCCTTAATTTTAATGTTTTCATGATATTCCATGTAGACAAAGTTAATTAATGCTTAATTTTGTGTTTTAATATTAAAATTCAATTTTTGTTTACACTGACGTTGCAGAAAAATTCTAAATCATATTTTTTATTTATTGATATATTCTACGTTTCTGAA
The DNA here is from genome assembly GCA_034769895.1 of Magicicada septendecula. Classification (NCBI taxonomy): domain Eukaryota; kingdom Metazoa; phylum Arthropoda; class Insecta; order Hemiptera; family Cicadidae; genus Magicicada; species Magicicada septendecula. Next base: position 306,956,084 of record CM068367.1, on the reverse strand, counting down.
TAATTATAGTCGTTTCCTTTCTTTTATTACGAGAATTTGGTGGATAAAAATTTTTGAAGTACCAAATATTCTTATTGACATTTGTGACACTCATACATAATTAATACATTATAATCATTGTGAAAATAAGTTGTAAACTAACTGACTGTGTTTTGCACTCTCCTTTTGAAGTTAATAATGGCGTAATCGAGAAGGTACCAAAAGTGTTTACTGAATTTTTGTATAATCTACTACAGGATTCTGGAAGGTTCTTATTTATATTAAGTAAGGTTGAAATGTTCTGTTTATTGTTTATACTGTTATGACGGTCTCACTAGTCGTCGTATGATACAGTCGAAAACGAAATACAGACACCAATGAAGTCACTAACCACCAACTTCAATTAATCACAATTAACAGTTTAATAAAATCAACAACATAGTCTTGCACAACAATTCAAGTTAAATTCGTACACACGCAATAATAATGTCAAGTAATAGAGTTTGCATTAAATATTACACAATAAACACTTTTCAAAATACTTCCACAATCACTCGATCCGCCCTAAAGGAATCGTTCAACACAACTGATCTGACAAAGCCAGCATCTGCCACTTTTTTTAGATTGCGCACGTGATCCAGAAATTTTCCATCCTTACTGCGACGTGTCGCATAATGCGTATTTCAAGTGCTCTCCAGAGTACTCTGGAACGTATTTGAGTGCGGCCTTGACTGACACTACACCTGCTCGACTAGCAAAGAAAGGCGTGGAAGGTTGTTCGAGATTTTTCCATCGTTTCAATAGGCTACTCATATTGCTATCTTACGAGTCATGAATAACTTGCTCCATGCAAACATGTTCTACAAAACATGGCATTATAGTACTCTGTCATTAAAACTGTTAGCCCTGTACTTTGAATCATTTCAGTCTTGTCGTCGACGCTTTCTTCTCTCCTGAATTCTGCTTATAATTATCCTCACTCAGCTGATCTTGACGGAAGTTCTATGCTCTCCAACCATATTTCAGGACGTCCAAAGCGATGTTTTCGAGCTGTTCGCTCCTGTTTACTTGTTACTTTCTGCTACAATATATACAAACATAATCCGTACAGGATCATCCGTTCTAGGAGAAAAAACATATTCCACATAGAGACAATCCTCCTATGTTGTACTTATAAAAACGTCGTAGCCTCCTTCTCAATTATCTGTTAAAATTTATGAATTTCATAGGCGAGTATCGTCGTTTACTTGTCTTGAAAACACCTTCCTACACAGGCACCTCGAAAGTGCTTGGAAGTGATATCCAATTAAAGAGAGTATTGTCTTCCTGCCACACAATACATACTTTTTGCCTTCAAAAGTCGTTTGCAGTAATAAACTATTGCACGTTCTTCACAATTTTGGTCTTGGTTATAACAGCATCTAGACCAATAAGTCTCGAGTCCTATGTATTATTATCAAGTTAACACTTTACGGCTTTACACAATTTTTAGTGCCACTTGTGATCATGCAAATCGTTTCCTAGCTTGCATAGTGGTCCTCTACTCGTTTATCACCTGTTGTGAATGGAGACAACAAGATTAATAAATTAGTTTTATATTAATTATACTCCAAATAATTTAATTTGATAAATTAACTAAAACATTTCGATTAAACTGAAAATACGAACGAGATATTCCTTAAGCTCTCAGTTAATGTTTTTCTTTCCAAGACATAATCCACAGGAGAATGGTTATACCATTACAATTAATAGTCAGTGGACTTGAAACATAAAACGTTTCCTTACAAACTAGTATGATTTTCTTTTTTAAAGCGATGGTATTTGATTATACCTTCTGTTAAAATATTTTAATTCAGATAAAGTTTCATTTCTTATAGTTGAACAATCTATATGAACTATCATATACTATATTTTTAACAACGATCATTATTATAAATATTGTATTACTAACAAATTACTTTGTTACTGATACTGAATTTGTTAGTTCATGTTCTTTAAGAACATTTTTAAGAACAAATGCCTGTAATTTTACTTTTAAGTATGAACTATTAAATTTCAGCTATTATATTAACACAAATTTACCTTAATATTTGATTTCCATCAACGCGTTTTAATTTTGATTGCAATCAGTATCCGTATTACCAATTCTGGGAAAATGCAGCTGGGATTGTATTCTTTACGGAATCAATATTGTTATTAGCATACGTAATATATTTTGTCACTAAAATATTACGGAAAGCGCTTATTATTTAAAAAACATAAATCAATAGTTCATGTTTTGTAGACAAATTTCAGGTAACGGACGGCAGCAGTTTTGCATTCCCCTTGTCCACTGAATAACATGGGTGAATAATAGGTCCAGATGTATTTCCAAACTTGGTGACAATAAAGGCGATTTCGGACAAGATTAAAGATCTCGTTCTTACATTGAATTTCAGTAGAATAAATACATCATCATTAAACATCTATGTATATATAGTCTCGTCAGTTCATTAATATTCCGCACAGTCAGCAGTCTGGTGCACAAATTCATGTTCAGTGCCTTCAACGGTGCTCTATGCAGCAATTAATCATCGTCATCGGCAGTAGTACATTCACAAATGTTTGAATTGTCTATAACAGTTGTATGTGAGTCATTGCAATTCAGATTCCATAGGTATTGCATTTTCGATTAACAGTTGGTAATGAATATGTTATGAATTTGTTTCAAAAACAAATTTTTCCATTTACGAGTAAAGATGATATTCAGGAAGGGTTTATTAATATTTATAAAATATATTTTCCTTACATTACTACATTGTTCAATTTCGATAATTCGTTTCGATTAATACAGTTACCAAGTCACTACTGAACAACGGCACAAACACAAAACCTATTTTTAATCTTACTATTATTTTTAAACATCACTTATTTAATCTTAAGTAATTGGAATTTTCCGTAGTTCCACGGTTAATCACCAAAGCATTAGTAGTACAATAGAATATGTCGGTATATTTATCACAAATTCATATTTATTTATGCACAGACACTATTTTTTATTGTTAAAATATGTTTTAATTAATTACTTTTCAACCACATCCTTCATTTAATATCAGTAGTTCTGCTTCTCCTCCAATTTTTTTCTCTTTATATCGGCCATCTGACGACCACATGCCAATTTCAGTGCTTTATTCCTTGTTCTTTTGTTCTTCTCGAACATTCTTTCATATTTTCACTATGTCTCATCTCCCCGTCTTCAGTCGACTTTGAACCTGCGTTTTTCTCTCTCCTTTACTGGGCTTCTTCCATTTTTAACCCTTTTGCCCGAGAAACGTCTCTTTCAATTGCTGCTTCTGGGTTTATATTTTTTTTTTTAAATCCTTTTTGACTTCTTTAATCTAACTTGATGTTGAATTCTTTCCCCACAAATATTTGAAGATCTGTTTTGTTAATCTATTGTCGTCCATGCTGTATAAATGACCAAAATGTATTAGTCCTCTCCATCAATTTATTTTCTGTTTTTTTTTTGTTTTTTTTTTTAGCCTAGTATCGTCAGAGGCAACAACACAAAATAGCTGACAATAGTAACTAATTGAAACATGGTAAGTCCGCGCGATAAGGGCTATCTATTGCAGCGTTTCTGACTGCAGGCGATGTATCCGAGAGAGGGTATGAAGTAATTGTATGGTAAGGTTTATCAATTTTATAGTAGGGCTAATTTAATAACGATTAGGAACATGTCTTAGTCAAAATATAAAGAATGCGTACTGTTTTATTCTATTTATTTATGAAGGATGTCTGAATTAAATTTGAATTAAATTAACATTACTAATAACAATTGTGATCATTTCACTGTATCTGCGTCGATTTAAAATTTCCACCTAAAAAATTTTCGTACGCCTGCACTGTCGTCTCATTATCAACACTGTCACTGAACAAACAAAATCTTCTTTATTAGGAACATAAATGTATACCGAACCCTTACATGTATTCAATCAATATGCAAATCGTCTATAATAAGGCAATATTGTGTAAGTAACAAATTCTTTGTTTATTTTAAAGACGTCACATAAGTAGTGAAATCTCCATTCTATTACTGCGATCAAGTAATTGTTGATTCTATAAGGTGTGTTAAAAAATAAATCTAACTTTTATAATAACGCGCCGACCAACACACGGATCGTGTTCCAACAAGTACCGCTGACTAGCGGCAACTTTCAAAAACACTATCCCCTTTAAAGCGTCATGCAATTTAAGAGGAAAACATAACATGCATTGCACGTTCACAAAATTCGTGCCGCGTTTGTTGACCGATGGTCAGAAAGAAAATCGTGTAAACATCAGTTAAGAACATCATCTGGAAAAATATCGTAACAGGAGAAGAGACTTGTATTTACGGCTACAATGTTGAAACCAAGGCACAATAGTCGCAGTGCGTGGGGAAAGGATTGCTCCGGCAAAAAAAAAACTCACATGAGTCAAATATAAACGTGATGTTGGTGGTGTTTTCTACTAGAAAAGCATATTCGATTACGAATTCGTTACACGTAATGAGACAGTAAACAAGGAGTTCTACATGGAAGTTTTAAGGAATTTTAGCGATGCTATACGCAGAAAACCTGAGTTGGTTGATTCATCACGACAACGTGTTGTTTCATGCGTCATTCCTTATGTGCAATCATCTGGCAAAACACCAGACACCCGTTCGCTCTACCCACCGTACTCTTCAGAGTTGCGCCCAGCAGACTTTCTCTTGTTTCCAAAGTTATATACAACCTTGAAACAACGTTGTTTTAAACAGTAAATGATGAAAATACGATACGATAGATGCGTGTCATTTCCAGTAAACATTTCAAAGATGGAAGAAACTAAGATAATCTCTCTAATAGCAGCAGAAAGGACTTTGAAGGAGACAGGCCCAAAAATATTTAATTACATTAATAAAATCTTTATTATCGAGGTTCGGCCTATTTGAACACACCTGGTACTATTTCCGCAACACAACACCTACTCAAATGTGCAAATGTCCAGTAGTGGTTATTTACAAAACATATTAAGTTCCATAGAGTGAGAGTCAATTTGAACTCTACCTCAGGGAAGAACATTCACTTTAGGCTTATGACAAAAACCAGACACGGCAATAATAAACGAACAAAAATGTACATTTATTATTAACATTCATTTAGCTAAAGCTGACAGTATATTGTTATCAGAGAAGAATTATTTTGGTAATAATAAAATCACGTTACAATAGACATAAGAAAGGAAATGTATATTTTCTATGGTGTCATTGTAGGAATGTTTGGAAGCGTTTATGTGCGTGTGTTTTCAAGAGTGGTTCCTTATTTGAATCAGCAGTGTCGTGTGTATTCCTTATAAGTTCATATTTTCAGATCATGTCTTAAGATCTTGAGGGACTGACTTTCAGCAGCCTGGCTTCAAACATCAACCTCTAACTTACGTTCGTACAGTGTTATTTTTTTCCAAATACTTATGTTCAAAATACATAAAAGTTTTTGCAAACAATAATTTCAGTAACGACACACAATGACAGTCTGTTGAGTTTTGATAGATAGATTTACTGTACGGATCCCGTTGCTGCCACACTGTTAATTAGCAGCTGATTAATGATGATTAAACTTTTAATGAATCGTTATTTTTTTTAGATAAATATGGAAAAATATGTTTAGATAAATATGTTTTTAGGAGAATTATGGGAAACAAAATTACAATTACTATGTTTAAACCAAATAAATGAGGTTCGTTTTTAAAATATAATTACAATTATTTAATTAGGAAAGATATTTGTACTTTTAACTATATATTAACGTGCTTCACAATGATGTCAATATTTAATTATTCCATCTTGCAACGAGAATCAAACACAATTTCTTTTAAACAATTCTGCTTTCTCAGTTCACTCACTGTCTATTGCGTGATGTTTTCTTCACCGTTCTTTGGGTTTTCCAGAAACTAATCGCTTTTCAAGTCATATCTTCTTTTTATTTATTCCGTTACGTCTTTTCTATCTGCGCTTCCATTTTTTACATTAAAATTATTTTTCATCGTTTGAGGCTTCAATCACGATCTTTCTCCAACTCAGAAATAAGCACGGGTCAGTCCACGTCGACCCTCCTAATTTCCACTTCTGTTATTACAGATTGGTGCCAACAGCTTCTCTTTTCTGCACTTGTAGACTTCTGCTTCCGTCGCCGGCACTTGGTTACTCGATAATGTCTGCATTTGGTGGTAAAACGCAGTAGGAGCAGAGCGTAATGTATGTCAAACACTCCTACCAATTTGACAGTTTGGTACTGTCTGTCCAGTTTTCGTTTTGAAGTACACGTAGTCATCTTATGTCGCTATTATTATTTTTATAAACGTATTAATTTTTCAGAACACTTCCACTTAAGACTCAGTTTGTTTTATATGTTTGGTTTTAGTTCTACTTTTGCAACTTATTTGTTAAATAGCCCTGATACCTTCATATGTAGGTATTCAATAAATATTTTGTTATTCTATTCAGACGCTTTATATATTCTTTGTCCTGCCTTTATTCTTGCTCTTTTCTATCCTGACGTTTTTCTTGGTTTTACATAATAAGTTAAACACGTTCTAACATAGACATTCAGTAACGGCTTCCAGTTTTGGAATTCACTGATCACTAGCTAACGTACAATAAATTTTCTTATAAATTTCTCTTCTTTGTTTCTGCTGTTCAAGTCGACATTTTTACTTCTGACACACTGTTCCAAGGATAGATTGGATCATGGTCTTAAACATTAAAGTAAATTGTCGATTAGAGAATTCAGTGCTCTCAACTTTAAATATAGCCTACTTCTATTAAGAAATAAAGACACTTGTAAAACAAAAGTTCTTATAGTGACACAATTATCTAATAGTACTATACAAAAAGAAGAATAAACTTCACAAAGCTAAGTGAAATTCACTATTCCATTCAATAACACTTGATATTTTTTACGAAAAATATGCGCTATGTCGTTAAATATAACCGCTTGAGAAATCGCCTGTATTGCTCAGTGTAATCATTGGAATGATTTGAACAATTGAAAGTAACCGGGGCAGTCCTTGTTGTCTTTATATAGCAAGGCAGAGTCACTAGTAGTGTTTAATTTAGACAAGAAAATTTCACATGCTTAGCGAATAACTGGACAGCGAAATGAATTTTTCTAGTATCAGGTAGTCTATGTCAGATGTCTCTTTGTAGTTCTAGATTTTGTCGCAAGTCGTCGTTACATTATACTATGGGACAAAGTATAATCTGTGTTAGTGTCACTACTAAGTAGAATAGTTACCAATGATAATGTATTACTAGTATGTATAACTACTGTGTTAAATCTTTGGTTTTCTGAAAAGTTGTTCCCGCGTTCCTGCGTCTCCTATAGAACATTTATATCAGTTTCAAACAAATAATTTTCTGTATATCATGTAGCTTCATCATAAAATCACATTTCACTGTAGACCTCCCGTAAAGTGTTAAAAATTTGTAACGTTCTAAATTAATTTAACTAAATCAACAGCCAGTTTAGGTTGTGAATGGAATACCGAGCCAAAGTTGGTGGAACTGACTACAGACACACAGGATGTACGATAAGTTTTATAAAGAAATGTTGAAATTATTAAAATGTGTGGACTATTAAACAAACAATTAGCACCATTTTCGTCGGATATGCTGATTTAGCCGCATTTGAGTGAAATATTTTATCCTTGCTTCTATTTCAGTAATGAAAATGAATTTTTTAGGGTCCCCTTCAACCAAACCAAGAATTTTTAAATTATATTTTTCTAAGATTATTTAAGGTACTAAAGTGGATACCTAAAGTAACTTAATAACACAGAGAAAGTCTAATATTTTTGTCATTTCCCAGCGTTGCAAATATTAAACATTTTACCCCAAAGCATTTACCATTTGCCTACACAATAATTACGTCAGTTTAGGTGAAACATAGGCAATATCATTTATCTAATAACCCATCGTGTGGAGTTTAACTCATGTAAGGAATAAAATTGGAATTTAAATTTTTTATTAGCTTTTATCCCGCCAACTTTATCGACGTTATGTAAAGTTTCATGGGCAGTGGCAGTTAGTTTGTCACTATAATTTGATTAAGCTTATTTAAAATTTAGAATTCTATTCGATAAGATTTTATCAGAAACATTTCATTACGTGATTTAGAAGATCTTACGGATTCTAAAAATGTGTGACTACTTTATAAACGTTGGCCCAGTTCTAGAAAACCTGCTCAGTGAGCATGCTTAACTCCCGGTATATCAAATATGGGACTAGCTAAGTCTACTTCAATACCAGTAAAGTGATATATTTTGGTAAGAGTTTGCCGAAATTAAAATAAGTATTAAGGTCTGTTTATGTCTCTCAGCTATTCGTAACTATGAAGTTCTGCAATGGCTGCAAAACATAGAAATTTTTAAAAACATTGACAATTTCTACAACTTTTCTAAGCGTTACCTAGTTTCTTGTCTGTGTCAGCACTAAGCATTTTTTATATGCGATGATCACATTGCGGCAAGGACTACTCACTTTAGACGGTGGAAGGAAAACTGGACCATGTTCTGTCACTAATAGCTGAATGTTATAAATACAATTCAGTTAAGCCAAATTCAGGGAAAACTCAAGTTATCTCTTTCTACTTTAACACATGACAGGCAAGGAGAAAGTTATAGGTTCACAAGAGAAATGAAGGTCAGACCATGGTGTTTACAAAATTGAATGCAAACTTTGCAAAACTATGGACACCAAATCAAAAAATTTGATATTTAGAAGCATAGTACTTAAATACAGGACACGAATTCCTAGAAATTCAACCCGCGCTATTGCCGCAAGGCATAAACATGAACTGTTTAGAAACCTAAGTATTTTAAAATATAAATTACAAAATATTTATTAACGTGCCAACTGTATCCATCACCAAACAGTAATTTAATAACGATGTATTTCAACAACACATAATTATTTTGCCATACAAGACGTCGCCGTGTTGAGGAGAGATACACGGTCTACAGTATGACTGTTAAAATGCGTAGGCCTACATTATCACTCTATTGTTAATAACACCAGCAATATTTTAAGACGTCAACAAGCAAACTGTCAAGAAATATTATTATACTTGATCTTAACATAAATTATATAATTACAGAAGACTTACTTCAATAGTTTGAAATATCATCATGAAAGAGTGTATAATATCCAAATATGTATTACATAATATACAATAGTAAGAAATATAGTTTTGTTGTAAATTTTTTAAATTTCTGTTACTGATAACGGATATATGCCTGTGCTATAGTGTTGTGTGTACCAACTCTGTGGGTAATAATTTCTCTTTAAACTTTCATCAATGTAACGGCGTGGCCCCATTATATTCCCAATGTGCTCCAGTCCCTCTATCAACAGGCAACGTTACCTATTGCAGATATTGGTCTAAAAACTGAACATGTTAGTAATTTCCTACAGACGTTTGGCAACTGTAACCACTTACCACCTTCTGCAAGTCCTTCGGGTAAGAGAGAGATCTTTCGGCTAAGAGAGAGATCTTACAACCTACTTTTGGGATACATAGCCTGCACTGACGTAGTCGAAAAGACAGTAGAAACAATGGCAATTGAAAAAAAATTTCGTTCTTGTCAAGTTATTATTGTTGCCCGTTCTTCATTAGTTATATAGAATTAGGCCTAAATGTAACATGTGACTGTTATACCACGCTAGCTGGTACAGATCCCACGCAATCATCGAACCATTTACAGACTTCTAAAATAAATTCTTGACCAGTGATCACCAAACTCTCCAAGTCATTGAACTACTTAACCAAGTTAAAAATATGTGGCGAGCTACTTGGGCTAAGATAAAGTCTGTTCGATTACATATATCTTATCAAACATTAAAAGTTACGTTTTCAGGAAAACTCGAATATAATCTCGATACAAGAGATAATACTCAACTCAAATAAAATTTACCTCTAAGTACAAATTATGGAATAATTAATTCACAAAATTTACTGTTTTGTTATTACTTTCAGCTCACTTGAAAGTATACAGTTTACTGTTGTTGTCTGTTTTGTTTTACGTTTAATTTTTTTGATATTACACACTCCTGCTTACTGTTTACTGAGATTATAACGGATGTTTATAAATGTTGTAATAGAAGGTTTGTGTGGGTTGTAAAAATTTTATAATAATTAGTAATGCGTGTTATTCAGTGTTAATTGTGTCAAAATGTAACTTCTCTTATCATTTACGGGTAAACCGTATTTCGCTCTGCTGCATTCAAATGTTGCCGCCTCGCCACCCGATTGGCACACGGCTTTCTGCAGTGTTGACTCGGCTAGCGTTTTGCTTTAACGCTTTCACTTCAATAATTCTTAGTTGTTATTATAAATTAATTGAATCAAACATACAGAATTGCAGATTGAGAACATTTATTAACTCTTTGGAAGATTTCAACTACTTCATGATACAATACATTCGTTTTCTGCACCGGCTATTACACTTGTTCGGTTGGTACTTGCTCAGTTTGTATACAAAGCGTCTTTAACGTTAGTTTACAGTTATATATGGTTTTTCTCAGGGGTGTTAAAAAGTCCTTTCGGCTACAGAAATATATACTTACGGCTAACACACACAAAGTTATAACAATTCTTAATCCTAGTTACATAAACAAATTAATATCTCATTATATTCAATTAAGTAATTACCAATGAAAACTTGTAAAGAAATTTTTGGGTTAGTTTTCGTTTGTCAAATTTATTTATCAAAAGGTTCGTCAATTATTTATTATATTTTACCTTTAATAATTGCTAATCGATTAAAGTTTAAATAGTGAATTTAACAAAGCATTTATTTCTGAATCGGAATAGTGATCAGTGAAGTGAAATAGTTATTTGATAATTCTGACCAAAAAATTGTGAATTCGATTATGGGATAATGTTTATACTCATCGGTTTTCCTGCTGAAGATCCTGAGGTCGTCTTCTTCTTCCGGATTACTCCTGGAATGTCGTCTTCTTGTATTTTCCAGAAGTTTATTCCTCTCGTCTCGATGATTTTCCTCGCTGACTCCGGCCTCGCATTCCTTCGGTTATCGTCCCTCTTCTTCTATTAAGATGTTCCAATGATCCTCATTTGGTGTCCGTTGTCGTCTCTCTTCTTCACTGCGTCTTTCCGTCTTCTTCAGATATTTATGGTTTGTTAATTAATTTTTTATTAAACGAAATTTTGTTCAGGATTCCCTGGACTATTGTTGTTATCTCCGTCTGGTTTAAATTAAGTTCAAATTTATTTTAATAATACAATTTTAGTGCGAGAGCTGCTCGGTCCACCCTCGGCGTTGGTCAATAATACAGTACTGAAAATCTAACGGTTTTTTGGCAATAAAATTCTTGTTGCTATGGTTACCTAATAAATTATGCTAATTTTCATTGGTTATTAACTTAAGTCATTGTTATGTTTTAACGTCTTTTTTAGTCTAATTTTACCAAAATATCTTCAAATGAAGATTCCTATCTTATACTAATAGCTAGAGTTATTACATGAGTACCATTCTTCCTAATTTTTCATGATGATCATTTTGATATCCCTCATGCCCACTTTTGAATAACTAAATACATTTTTACTATTTTCCATATTTATATTTTACATATATTTTATTCAAAATTAGTTGTTATTCATATATCTTGGTACTAGGAATACTCACTTAATCGGTTTAACCATTTGGTATATTCTGCCTTAACTTTGGATTATTATCTGTTCTCAGAACTACTAAATTTATATTCAACAGTTGGCCTAGAGCCTAGATTCTATTCTACTCCCATCTAACATTTCTTAATAACATATCTGGTAATTCTAATACAATTTTATAAACAAAACAAACAATAAACATCAGTATTCCTAACTCTAATTCTTATTATAAAAGATTCCTTATCAGGTTCTAGCCTGAAATAATTTTTAACTACCTTTTCTTTTTTCTACTATTATCTTGCTTATCCTATAATTTATTACAATAACAAAACTCTTACAATACTACTGATAAACTGTTCCTTACATGATATGTCTTATATACTAATCCCTTCACTTAAATACAGTGTCTATCCTTCTTATTTTACTACTCATTCTAATAATTTAATTCTTACCTTATTATATAATTCTGACATCCTATTACCTAAATTTATAATATCACAATCAGTTTAATCTTACTTACTAATGTACATTTTATCAAAAATTGTTTAGCTGTTTATTACAGTCTGCTTATAAAATATTTTATTCTACACCCCCACTGCACTTTTCCTTTCATAGAAGGTTTCTTTAATTATTATCACTCTCACTTTGTTCCATTATATGCTATACCTAGCACTTCACCACTTATTTAATTTTACACATATTTTTAACTTACTCATTTGTTTATTCGCACGATTTGTCTGATTATTTTATATCACTGTGTGATTATGGTCATGAATAACTAATTTACTTCCAAATCACTCTGATCACTTTTAGTTATTACTTAAATATTGCTCTTGTTTGGCTTAAAGCATCGTTTATTGGCTTTGGCTATTATTATTACTATTAGTTTGGGGTATGGTTAGTTTCTAGCTCCCTACCTTATATTAAGTACATTCTTTTATCAACAAGATACATGTGACATTATTACTTTCCATTAATCTTATTATCCTAGGTAAATCTCATATACTACAATTATCAGTTCAATATTTTAATTAAAGTATACTGGTCATTATTTGGGATTATTTGATTGCACTTAGGTCTCGGCTGCTTCTTCATTGTCTCTTGGTTCCTTTGGTATTTATCCGATCTACTGTGTCAGGTCATTGTCAGTTTAATAGTCATTTGTCATTTATTGGGTTATTGGGTTATTGATCTCTAAGTTTATAAGTTTTTGCCTCTTATTCTTATCTTCAGCTTTTTATTTTGTAATTAAATACAATTGGATCTTCACTACCTTATGTCATGTTACATAATGCATCGCCACCAAAATTGATTATTTCGAAACAAATATTATTAGATTTTTTCTGAAATCATCAATATAGTTTATTTTATCAAGTTGTTATGATTCAGGAATTCGTCCATCGCTACTTCTGTATTCATTCTTTATTAAGTCATGGTTCATAATATGATAATTGGTATTATTTTCTTTCTTTATTATTCCCTTTTATGTTCTATTTCCCTAAAATTTTTCTTCTCTCTCCTTCATATAAATTGGTACTAGTCAGAGGGCACTTGTGGCTCTATTATTCTGCTATCCATTTATACACATTTTGAGTTCAGAGGCCTTGCCTATCTGCTCAATAACATAAATAACTGTTGGACGTATCTCAACATAAAGTCGTCACATAATAATATTCATAATAATTATAATAATAGTCGTTCATTTCCGACTCACATAATATTAATACAATAAAACACTTTTGGGATTAATTATTCTCTCTTTTATATATCTCATGACTTTTTCATTTCAATAACTTATTTGGATTCCTTTGGTTTAGCTTATGGCGATATTTAATAGGCATTTTGCATTGTTTTATTAGCTTATTTTATATGGTAGTGATTCTATTTGTCATCACTTTAATGCTCATTTATATTTAAAATTAACATTGTAGCTGGCTTCTGGCTCACTTAGATTTTTTCATTGATTGTTCAGTTAATCTGCCAGTGTTATTTTTTATTTGATTGCTTTGTCTCTTCTTTTGTGAAACATTAATTTTTATTATCCCCTTTTATGATAGGGTTGGTTAATGATGTTATGTAGCGTCATCATTATTTGTGTAACATTTAATTATTTTATATCTCAATTTTTATGATATTTCATTATACATATTTTCAAAATTACATGGGTTTACACATTTGTTTCACACTTGGTCGTAAGTTTTGCCTTACTTTGTTTTGAATTTAGCTTATCTTTCTTCTAAATTTCCTTTCATTCATAATAATAATAGTTCCAATCAAATACTTATTGTAAGTTGTGCTTACATTTATTTTTGAATTTTGATAATAGTTACCTTCAAAATTCTCTTCAATTTTCTGACACTGGTTCATAGTACTTTTTTAAAGAAGACTGGTTATAAGTCCCTTTTATTTTTTTAGTTGTGATTTCACTTATGACATAGGTATTATTTTTGTTATCTTTCAATATGAGATAGGGTATTTATTTTACTATACAATGGACCCTGTTATATACACTCCTTTTTTCTTTTCTTGTAAGTTAATCTTCTCCTTTATACATTAATTGGTTTGCATGGTCGTTTTACTTAAAATCAGTCCCATTTCTCAGTGTTCCTCCACACTTAGTTTAGCCATGGTCCATGATTATGTGAGTTGCTCCTGTTCGGATTGCTGTTGTTTTCAGTATGACTTCTGTTCTTGTCCACTTTCTTGCTATTATTTTGTATTTAAATGGTTCTGTCATACCATTTTCACTTGTTTCCCTTGCTATCTCAATCATTTCATTATTTTGTTTATACAACGAATAGGTCAATGCTATTTCCATTGTAGATGCTATCGTTGATATTGGATTATGCATGTCCATTAAGTGTCTTCTCCTTCTTATTCTGTTACCCACTATTTTGTAGTGATTCCCTTCTAAAGTTTCTAGTAAGTTCCTTCTGTTCGTTTTAAACGTCATTATGTCATCCTGGTCGTTAATTAGTACATTAAACATCTCAAGTAGTCCATTCTTCATCATCTCCAACTCTTCTCTGGTATTTATGAGTTTCTTTGGGTGTATCTGTCTTACTTTCTTCATTTCCATAGTTTGGATATCCTCCTTGTGGTTGTTATTTTTATTTGTAGATAATAGTATGCTATTGTCTTCTTTTAATTCTGTTTCCTCCCTACCATCTTCTGTTTTCGTAATTACCGGTTCCTCAACACTTTTGGAATCCCTGTCTAGTGTTTCATTCCATTTCTTGAAACCCCTATCCATGGTTTCCTCTATCCTTCTGAAACCCTTATCCATAATTTCCTTCATTTCTTCTTTAATTAATTCCCATAATCGCATTAAGTTCGGGTCATGTCTGGTCTCCTCCTGCTGTGTGGGTTCTGGCATTTCCTTCGGTTGCTTCACTTCCCCGTCCTTGACAATTTCTTTTTCTAATTGAACATTGGGTTGTTCCAGGTTTTTATTATTTGGTGTTTCGCTGAACTCTTTTATTTGATTATGTTTCTTCCTCCAATTACACATATCTTCTCTGGATAGCTCGAACATAACCCTTATCCATTCTCTTAGCTCTGTGTTTTCTGTTTGTATTTGTTGTTCCGGTTGTCTTATAGATTGTCTCCATTGGTCATATTCCTCCTGTGTATACTCCTCCGTCACTTGTGCGTATACTCCCGTTCGTTCTTTTTTCATTTGGTTTTCATTAGTGTACCATTTCTCCCAATCTTCTACCGTCATTCCTTCCACCTTGTTATCGCTTTTCCCTCGGGCTGTTCCGATAGTCTCTTCTTTATTGCACTTGGTGTTCAGCTTCCACACTTCATCATAAATTTCCTTCAGTGACATTTGGTCGTTTGGCGTTCCCATTGCATTCGCACGACTCATTTGTGCTCGTTCATGGTCAGTGGTGTTCCTTTCGATGTACTCTATCTCTCTGCTAAACTTTTTAAATAGTGCTGTCATCCATTCTGCATAGCTGACTCGTTTTTCTTCTATCTCCTTTTCCGATCTCTTTGTCTCCTTTTCCGCCTCCTTCTCGTGTTTTGCCGGTTCCATTTCCGTAGTCGTCGCTAGAATCTGTAAAGTTTAAAGGTATGTATCCTTAACTATTCTAGCCCTACTAGTTGGCGCGCCACTTTGTTACAGAATGTTTTCAATGTGGGTTGAAAAAATTTGGCCGCTATCGTTCAAGCCCCGCGATGGAAGCCACTTTGTAACGAATTCTGTTTGTGGGTGGTAAAAATTTGTTAATTAGTGTTAATTAGAGTTAATTGTGTCAAAATGTAACTTCTCTTATCGTTTACGGGTAAACCGTATTTCGCTCTGCTGCATTCAAATGTTGCCGCCTCGCCACCCGATTGGTGCACGGCTTTCTGCAGTGTTGACTCGGCTAGCGTTTTGCTTTAACGCTTTCACTTCAATAATTCTTAGTTGTTATTATAAATTATTTGAATAAAACATACAGAATTGCAGATTGAGAACATTTATTAACTCTTTGGAAGATTTCAATTACTTCATGATACAATACATTCGTTTTCTGCACCGGCTATTACACTTGTTCGGTTGGTACTTGCTCAGTTTGTATACAAAGCGTCTTTAACGTTAGTTTACAGTTATATATGGTTTTTCTCAGGGGTGTTAAAAAGTCCTTTCGGCTACAGAAATATATACTTACGGCTAACACACGCAAAGTTATAACAATCTTAATCCTAGTTACATAAACAAATTAATATCTCATTATATTCAATTAAGTAATTACCAATGAAAACTTGTAAAGACATTTTTGGGTTAGTTTTCGTTTGTCAAATTTATTTATCAAAAGGTTCGTCAATTATTTATTATATTTTACCTTTAATAATTGCTAATCGATTAAAGTTTAAATAGTGAATTTAACAAAGCATTTATTTCTGAATCGGAATAGTGATCAGTGAAGTGAAATTTTATTTGTTAATTCTGACCAAAAAATTGTGAATTCGATTATGGGATAATGTTTATACTCATCGGTTTTCCTGCTGAAGATCCTGAGGTCGTCTTCTTCTTCCGGATTACTCCTGGAATGTCGTCTTCTTGTATTTTCGAGAAGTTTATTCCTCTCGTCTCGATGATTTTCCTCGCTGACTCCGGCCTCGCATTCCTTCGGTTATCGTCCCTCTTCTTCTATTAAGATGTTCCAATGATCCTCATTTGGTGTCCGTTGTCGTCTCTCTTCTTCACTGCGTCTTTCCGTCTTCTTCAGATATTTATGGTTTGTTAATTAATTTTTTATTAAACGAAATTTTGTTCAGGATTCCCTGGACTATTGTTGTTATCTCCGTCTGGTTTAAATTAAGTTCAAATTTACTTTAATAATAAAATATTAGTGCGAGAGCTGCTCGGTCCACCCTCGGCGTTGGTCAATAATACAGTACTGAAAATCTAACGGTTTTTTGGCAATAAAATTCTTGTTGCTATGGTTACCTAATAAATTATGCTAATTTTCATTGGTTATTAACTTAAGTCATTGTTATGTTTTAACGTCTTTTTTAGTCTAATTTTACCAAAATATCTTCAAATGAAGATTCCTATCTTATACTAATAGCTAGAGTTATTACATGAGTACCATTCTTCCTAATTTTTCATGATGATCATTTTGATATCCCTCATGCCCACTTTTGAATAACTAAATACATTTTTACTATTTTCCATATTTATATTTTACATATATTTTATTCAAAATTAGTTGTTATTCATATATCTTGGTACTAGGAATACTCACTTAATCGGTTTAACCATTTGGTATATTCTGCCTTAACTTTGGATTATTATCTGTTCTCAGAACTACTAAATTTATATTCAACAGTTGGCCTAGAGCCTAGATTCTATTCTACTCCCATCTAACATTTCTTAATAACATATCTGGTAATTCTAATACAATTTTATAAACAAAACAAACAATAAACATCAGTATTCCTAACTCTAATTCTTATTATAAAAGATTCCTTATCAGGTTCTAGCCTGAAATAACTTTTAACTACCTTCTCTTTTTTCTACTATTATCTTGCTTATCCTATAATTTATTACAATAACAAAACTCTTACAATACTACTGATAAACTGTTCCTTACATGATATGTCTTATATACTAATCCCTTCACTTAAATACAGTGTCTATCCTTCTTATTTTACTACTCATTCTAATAATTTAATTCTTACCTTATTATATAATTCTGACATCGTATTACCTAAATTTATAATATCACAATCAGTTTAATCTTACTTACTAATGTACATTTTATCAAAAATTGTTTAGCTGTTTATTACAGTCTGCTTATAAAATATTTTATTCTACACCCCCACTGCACTTTTCCTTTCATAGAAGGTTTCTTTAATTATTATCACTCTCACTTTGTTCCATTATATGCTATACCTAGCACTTCACCACTTATTTAATTTTACACATATTTTTAACTTACTCATTTGTTTATTCGCACGATTTGTCTGATTATTTTATATCACTGTGTGATTATGGTCATGAATAACTAATTTACTTCCAAATCACTCTGATCACTTTTAGTTATTACTTAAATATTGCTCTTGTTTGGCTTAAAGCATCGTTTATTGGCTTTGGCTATTATTATTACTATTAGTTTGGGGTATGGTTAGTTTCTAGCTCCCTACCTTATATTAAGTACATTCTTTTATCAACAAGATACATGTGACATTATTACTTTCCATTAATCTTATTATCCTAGGTAAATCTCATATACTACAATTATCAGTTCAATATTTTAATTAAAGTATACTGGTCATTATTTGGGATTATTTGATTGCACTTAGGTCTCGGCTGCTTCTTCATTGTCTCTTGGTTCCTTTGGTATTTATCCGATCTACTGTGTCAGGTCATTGTCAGTTTAATAGTCATTTGTCATTTATTGGGTTATTGATCTCTAAGTTTATAAGTTTTTGCCTCTTATTCTTATCTTCAGCTTTTTATTTTATAATTAAATACAATTGGATCTTCACTACCTTATGTCATGTTACAATGTTTATAAACAAATTTAAGGCCTATGTGACATGGAACTGAATGTATTCGGAACCGTACGGCTGAAAAAAGTGTTTTCCATTACTATAACAATACAGGACAAACTTGTAGCATTGAAAACGTTCGGCTATTTTATTTGGCGTGGCAACTTACAACAACTTTTTTTATATTAGGTAAATAATTACAGCCAATATTCGAATTCAATTGTACAATTTCACCTTATAAGTCTGTTTATCTGTTTCTTATCGCCTTCAAATTCTAGAACGAAGGTTTACTAAAATGGTCGTAAACTTAAAGCTGTTATCACTGTTTTAATGAGTAGATCAAACGTATCTCTAACCTCTAATTAATTACCAAAATACTGACAATATTACTAGCAATGTTATCATTTTAGTTACCAATTCAATATTATAACAATTGTATTCAAGAATAAAAAGTGTTTTGAATATATGTGCGTATATCATTATCATATCGTAGTATTAAAAATATTGGTTGCTGTCCAAGGAGACAACATTTTGCGAGTCATCGAAAATAATCCTGTTCTAGACAGAAATAAAACAGAACATAATCATATTAAATAATTAACTTATTTATTCATACATTGTGAATTAACTTATAGATACAGTGCAGTGGAATTTGACCTTATTGATAATATGATCAGAGAACAAGTAAGTTATCATGCTCATAAACAATATTTAGTACAAAAAACAAAATTACTAAAACTTATCACAACTAAGCTAAGTAGTAAGAGAGTAACTACTATGTCATCACCAGTAAATAAATTTTATAACAGAGTGGAAAATTTCTCAAATATAAACTTTACTCAGAAAGAACTAAATCTGTTAAATAAAGGTTTGAAATATTGTCCAAACATACGGTACAAAAGAGACATGGCAATGTTATGTGTAAATACAGAAATAGCACTTAGTAATGTAGATAACCCAGATATAAGAAATAATGAATTAGTTTCCTGTGCAAACATTATATCAAAAAGTAATAAGAATAAGTACAGTCTAAAAGATTCAGATAAGTACATAGTTAACAGTTTAAAACAAAAAATTAATTCAAATAGTTTAGTGGTTTGCAAAGCTGATAAAGGCAATACAATTACAATAATAAATAGGAGCGAATATATTGAAAAGACAGAACTTCTCTTCAGGAATGACAATTTCAAGATATTAAATGATCCCACTAATAAGTTTCAAAAACAAATAAAATCACTTATTAAAAATTGCCCTAATATATTTTCAGACACAAAAAGTTTCATGCTAACTATGATGAACCCAAAAGCTCCTGTTTTGTATAGTTTACCAAAAATACATAAACCTAATTGTCCCATGCGCCCAGTTGTTTCATATGTAACTGCACCTGCATATAAAGTCTGTAAAAAACTTAATGAATTATTGCCAAAATATATTAACTTTAACCCAAAGTATGCTATTAAAAACACTTTACAATTAGTTAATAATATAAAAAATGTACATTTACCACTGAATGCAAAATTAGTTTCATTTGATGTTAAGAATTTATTTCCGTCTATACCTGTAGATGTTCTGTTGTCTATCTGTTCCTCACATATACAAAATACTTTAACCTTAAATAGTGATCAGAAAAAAGAATTATTCTCGGCCTTAGATATTTGCATAGGACAAAATTATTTTCAGTTTAATAATAAAATCTATAAACAATTTAATGGCTTACCTATGGGCTCTCCTTTATCACCTTTATTAAGTGAAATCTTTATGACATTTTTGGAAGAAAACATTTTTACATCTGATAACCCCAACATAAAATATGTTTTTCATTGGGCAAGGTATGTTGATGATATATTTTGTATCTGGACGGGAACAGATAGACAGCTCCATATGTTCTTAGATTATATTAATTCCTTTTATAGTAGCGTGCAATTTACACTTGAAACAGAAAATATGAAAAGTTTAAATTTTTTGGATCTTACCATTACTAGATCACAAAATAATCTTAGTTTTCAGATATATAGAAAACCTACTTTTACAGATACCATTATACATAAACAATCACTAACATCATGGCACATAAAATTAAGCAGTTTTCATGCAATGGTTAATCGTCTCCTTATAGTTCCTTTATCCAAAGAAAATTTCAATAAAGAGGTAGATATTATAAAAGCCATAGCACAAAATAACGGTTATGATGAAAGAATAATTAATTCTTTAATTTAAAAAAAACAGAAGAAAATTACTTTAAAAGAATTTTATTCCATAGAGCCAGATCAGGGTAACAAAAAATTTCACTTAACAAATTACATTCCGTGTATAACAGATAAGATTAATAATAGGTTAAAAAACCATGGTCTTAACATGGTATCAGTAAACAAACGTAATCTTTTTTCACTACTAGTCAATAATAAAGAAAAATCTAATACACTGGAGAAAAATGGAGTTTATGAAATACACTGTGCAGAATGCGATGCTATTTATATCGGACAATGTGGCCGTGCTCTGAAACATCGCATTTCTGAACATAAGAAGGCGATTTTAACCAATACATCTAATACAGGTTTTGCAGATCATTGCTTACAACACAATCACTTTATAGACACAAAAAACATAACACTACTCCACAACATACAAAAAGGTAGAAAAATGGATTTGTTAGAAATTTTAGAAATTAAAAAAGCAATAAAAAATAACAAAAATTTAACCAATGAACAGACTGAATTTTGTGTATCCCCTTTATTAAAATCTGTTATTTAGTTTAGTTTATTTTATATTATTTTGAATGTTCATCATTATTTTAAATTTTGCATTCAGTTTATATTTAGTTCAGTTAATTTTATATTTTGCATTCATGATTGTATTTAGTTTTTAAAGACACCAGACCTTCCCTTGTCTCATGCACACACTCCCCACCCCTCGCCATCACAACACAGATGTTCCAGATACGCCCTAAACAGATGTTTACCACCTACACTACTCTAAGATCCTGTGTTCAGTAATTTCATTCACTCGCTCTTTGACAATGGCTTAAGTTAGTCGAAACAGCTGTCAGAGTTAATTAAAAAAAAAAAAATTTGTGAAACTTACCAAGTGTTTTTATATATTTTACAAAACCTTTGTATTAATATGTTTCACCAAGTGCCCAACGAGTCATCAATTAATATCGTTAAATAATTATGGTTGTAAACCTGGAAGACTTTTTGTCAAACAACAAAAATATTAGGTGCAAATCTTTAATTAAAGCACTTGTGGTTGCTAGAAAAACAAATAAGGGTATCGTCCTCTTTCGAAAACTGAAAACAACGTTACAAAAAAGAAAATATAACCCTTGTATTTTCATATTTTTTATATGATAATACATATTAGCTATGATGAAATATTCCAACAAGTCATGTTATGTTCTGTAGTCAAAAGTTTAATTGCGTAATAGTTTTTCTAATTCCAATTGGTTACTTAATTAATAACGAGAATGTGTAGCATTTTATTTTGTCTGCTGATAACTTACCAATGTCCTATCTACACACAGGTATTTGTGAAATAAAAAGTGTTTACTGGTTTCTTAATGCCCTTCCACATTCAACACAACTCAAATTACCAGTATCTCTATCGCAGGCACTAGAATGTAAAGTGTATAATTTTGCTCTTTCCTTAAATATTTAACGAAGTTCAAAGTTTTCGTTTGAATTGGTTTCACATTGTGTAAGAAGTTCTATAACTTTAGGGGAACTTCATATCCCCGTACTGCGGATACAAATATGAATATAAAATCATTTATAATAATAATCTGTAAAAATCTACTAACAATAATAATATTTTATTATTACTAAATTATTATTATTTCCGTACAATACCTTCTTTAGTATTAATTTTAAGAATAATATCATGTATCATATTGTCCTCTGTTCCACTACTACCCATTTCTTCTGTCCTACTGTGAGGTGAGTAGAAGTCCGCAGAAAAAAGTAATTATACAAGTTTTTAGTAATTATTACTATTACGTAGGCATATGTCGCGTGCTTTTTGCTACCACGTATGTCAGCTACTTGTTACTTCAGTATCATTATAAAAATCTCCGTTTTTATTACAATTAAACACATTTATCCATATCTATCTTACATTTATTTATAAGTATAAACAATACATTACATTACATCACATTTATTTTTTTCATGTGACTTTAACTAAAGAACATAGCATTTGTAATGCTTATTGCTCACCGACATTTTATATTTGAAGTTAATTCTAAATAAACGACACAAATTAGGGAATATTACTTAGTTCTGTTGTATAATTTTATAGACTATATGTAATAAATACAAAAACTTATATTTAGGAGAAGATTTTTAGTTCACAGATTTCTGTCAGCTTAGCTACTATATCCTAAAATGTGAATGTCACCTGATTATATGGATAAGTTGGATATGAATTTGGCTACGTGAAAACGACATATCCAACAAAGGCACAGTTGTAGTAATACTGGCTTGTTTAATGTAAACACATAAACAGCCTGTCCTGCCATACCATACGCTTAAAAGATCATATTAGTATTGAATAATAATTCTGTCTATTTGTAATTAATTACACTCTATACACCAGAGGATGGGTTTTGCGTGGCTTCAGCAGCATAATTTTAAGGTATGTTTTAGCTGAAACTGTCTTTCACCACAATCAATGTTAATTAAGTATAGAGAAAATAAAGGAAAGCGGTTATCTGTCTCATTAATACAACAGGCACATTGTCTAATTATGTGTTTCCCTCTTACATTTTAAGCAAAACCGCTAATGATTTTCAGTTAGCACCTATTCATTTTAATTTATTAATTTACTAGTAATATAACAAAAATAAAATGCGAATTTTTTCCTATTCAGGACCAAATATATTTCGGTTAATGATTAAAATTCATCAGTTATAAAACTCCCCAATTTTAGCAATAAATAACAGTAATACGTATTGGTTGTTTTTCAGAGTTTGTAATTCATTTTCCATTCAAATTTCAGGTAAAGCTCGTGAATGCCTGTTGGGAGTAATATATTAAACAAGCATATTAATCGCCTGGATGTGTGCAGGCGGCAGTGTATTGATTATAACTGCCTTCTCTGTAGGGATCCATTTTTACACTTCAGTCAAATGATAGGCCTACATGATATTCACGATACTTTTTGTCTTTGAAAGCTCTACAAATTTGCTCTTTACAAGAGTAGAAACAAAATAATTGGCAAACTATTTATTATTTATTGAAATATTATGAAAATAAATTTTTATTTAAGTCCAACGATCATTTAAGTACAGAGGTCAGGTAACAAAAAGTACATTTCAGGTTTTAACGAAATATAGGATTGGTTACATAGTATTCGGTTCTGGAAAAAGGGGTATATCTTCAGCGACGGTTTGTTTAAAAGGCTTTAAACAAATCAACAAAATGATTGTAAACTAACACAAATAAGCAATTCTTGTTAATTAACTTCGATACTTTAAAAATGTTTAAACGTTATTGTTGTGGCCCCTATATGAATGGGATTATTCACATTATACACTTGTCTACGCAAGTGTAGACAAGTGCAGAGCGCCTTTATTATTATAAAACTTATTAATAAAACTACACCAACAATCTTATATACTGAGCCCCTCAGTCTTTAATCCAAGGCATGGGAACAAAATGTTAGCTCTGTTCCCTGATTCCACTTTCTCGACCTCACACCGTACTGTTTCCCCAAACAATCTGTCTCCCGCAGCGGTGCAGAATTAAGGTGAAAATAGAAAGTGGTGTCCCGCTAACGAAGCTGAACCCGTGCGGTGTTAGTAATCAGCAGCTTATCTTGTATACTGCAGGAAACCTCCCAGTAAAATGTACGTATATCGTGTCATCATAACACGATATACGTACATTTTGCAATAACACAATTACTTAATTTTGCAATAGTACCGTACCGTGTCAGTGGTAACGCCGACTGATCATTCACAGCCGACTCACACCGTCAATATCAAATCCAGCTTCCTACAACCGCTGGTACTAATACAACAAGATTAACATTCGGAAGCCTTTTACGTAATAATGTGTTTTTAATTGCGCAGCACTTCCCGGAACTCTCTCTGTGCACCAATCAGATAGTGCTATTAGTAAGACGAGATTACTGTTTTCTGTCCATGATGCCGGTGGTCACCACAATTAGTATCTTCAACCGCCCACAACGTATTATTCTCTCTCTACAGAGGATGACAGTCAGCATCAAAGCAACTGTCAAGGGGGTAATTCATATTTTATCACGCATCGGAATAATTTCTTCACTGCGGATCGAGTGGTTGTTGAAGATTAGGGGAAAATATTCACTGTGTTATATTTAGTGTGGAACTCTATTACTTGACATTATTATTGCGTGTGGACACATTTAATTTGAATTATTGTACGAGAGCACCTTGTTGATTACAAACTGTTATTTGTGATTAATTAAAGCTGGAAATTAGTGATTTCATTGGTGTTTGTATTTTGATTTCCACTGCACCATACGTAAACTACTGTAATAACCTAAATGTATAGGCCTAAGCTACAACAGCTACATTCGCCTAAAATCATCAAAAGTGAGCACAACCCTCAATATAATAATTATATTACGACAAAACAGTAAGCAACAGTATCGGAACAAACTGCACACTTTACGAATCAGACCTAAATCAGGTAAAATTTGGGCGAATTCCGCTTTCAACAAAGTGTACTGTAGTCTGACAAAACTTTCAGTACCAAGTGTGTAGAAATAATAGGCCTAAGAATAATTTACCTTATTATTAATGTAGCAAATAGCTTATAAATAAAAGTAAAATCTAAAATTTGAATATACTATGATATAAGGCATATGTCAGGAGAAAAGTTTATAAACAGAGACATTTTTGAAAATTGTATAACGGACAGTCAAATATATTTACTCCAACATACCTTTACCAAACCCATTTATCATTTTTAGAAAAGGTATTATTTTCCATGTCTAAATATCACATTTTTTTTTAATGTATACTGTTTTCTTAAAATATGGTCCGCTAGTTTGCGACCATAATAGTGAGCCACAGTGTCTCAAAAGGTTGAAGAAGTTTGTTCATTTTTGTAAGTCTTTTATTTTTACAATGCAAGTGGTTCACTACTACTTTCTCATTTATGTCAAGGTGATCACGGAAATTTAGTTCAACGTTGAACTTTCGTTGAAAGTCATATTCCTTAGAGTCCAAACTCAGTAAACAATAAAACGTCATTTTCAGAAATTACTCCTAACACACACCGAACAATGAATTTCATTTAGCACTGATAATTAACTTGCTCCTTAAAATTTATTGCAATAATTACAGGGTTCAACAAACTTTAAACTTGAGAATTAATCTTTTCAATCACACTTACGTAAAAAAGCAAAATCATCCCAAACTGTTATTTTCGAGGTTTTATTTAAAAGGTTATCTACTAAAACTTGTCATTCAAAGCAACCAACAGAATGACAGCTTCATTCCACAAACTAGTGTAAAGCAGGAATCCTCAAAGTTTTTGTGCTCACGTTAAGGCAGAAGCTCGCGGCGTTTGTCAACTCCGACCTGACTAAGAAATGTTCATCCCATTCTACAAACTCCCACAGTTGTCAATGTGATTTACACAATTCAATTGCTAGTATGATAGTTGCTTGTATTTATTTCCAAACACTGTAGTAATGATGCTGCTCACATTACCTTTCTGAACAATAATTTATAATAATTATTATTACATCGATAAATTTTGTAATCAAGCGTAGAGACTCAAGAGATACGTTTGAGACTGATACGCCTGAACATGTTCATATTGTCACGAAGAAAACCAGCTTCTAGTACTTCATTGTTTATTGCAATACATTCATGCAATACTGTATTCTTATTTATCTGAAAATTGACTGTATATACCCTGGGTGTGGCCTAGCTAACGTACTTCCTGAGTAATGTAAACGTTTATGATACATCGTTGTGCTCTGTAAATTACAGTAAATGATTTTGTAATTAAACACTCTACAGACAAATTTAGTATGTAATGATAAACTCTTTTACGATCTGTAGCAATTGGGTATTAAATATGCTTAAACTGAAGATAATTAAACTGCGACATATCACGTTCTTCCATGTGAAAAAGAGTAAATGATTACAACTCAATAAAAATACTAGTTAACATTACTAGTACAATGTGAAAAGTATGTTGTTAATATTTGTATATATTACGTTGCAAGACTTTCGCCATAATGTAAGTGAAATGTTATTAAATTCTCTGGCATTTGGCATTTATCTCTTTCCATTTGTACATTTAGAGTATGCCTCACGATAACTGCATCGTGCATCAACCGGTTTTCATAAAACTTGGCATCATCCATGTATATAATTTTACCTCACAGAACCTCGTTGCTTTTGAGATTGATTCTCAAAAAAAAGTAGGAAGCAAGAAAAATTTGTGAGAGATTTTTTGTTTTAAGTTCCCAAGTAAATTATGCCGATCTTGTAATTATGACGTATCGTCTTTGAAAATACTGATCGAGAAATGAATGAAATTTAATTTGGAGACACGCCTTGCCTTCACTGACTACGAGAAATCATTAGATAGATTTAACAGACTCGTTCTGTGGGACATTATCTGTAATAGGGGTTTATCCTAAACATCTTGTAGCCTTTATAAACAACGGTACTGTCGCAATATGCGTACCCGCAGACATTTTCGGTATTTCGATTATCGGTTTTTGGCTTCGATATGTAGTGAATATCGCACATAGTATTATGTAGGTAAATGAGTTATACAAATTTTAATTTCGTATATTGCAAAATAGTTGGCTGGCGATTGCAATATATGAAAAATGTTTGTAGCAGTAATATATCACCTGCGCGTGACTCTGACTCCAAAAGTTAATGTTCTTAGGTTAACATGAAAACTGAAATTACACATGGAAGCCAATACTTCTGTAATGTAAAACTCGTTTCTTTTTCAAAAACCACGAAAAAACCCGACTTGAAGCAAGTCTTGCCTGTTACTATAAATGTCTCCCTTTTTGTGGCAGAATTCGGTTTTTCAGTACAACTCGTTTTTCCAGTAGTACTCGTTTTTTCACTAATCCTCGTTCTGTAAATAGATCACTGAAAAGCTACCAAACTCGAAAGTAAGGCGGGTTGTCACTATTTTTGTGGCAAAACTCAGTTTTTTCGGTAATATTCGTTTTCTAAAAGTACTCGTTTAGTGCCTAACCAAAATGAAACGTCCATTATGTACAATATGTAGAGCTTATGTTGTCATTCCTTAATACATTGTTTTTCGTTTTTTCCATTAACCATAAATATTTGTACTTTTCAGTTTAAATTTGCTATTGTAGTTTTGTTAATTTAAGAAAGTTAGGTTATTTATTTTAAGTATTACTCTATTATATACATTGTATATACACATTAAACGTCATGTTGTCCCCAACCATGGCTTTCATTTATTTCAGCAGTACAAACCCAAAAACATTGTCACCTAAGCTCTCAAATGAAAACAACACGTATGTTCGCTTTACTTTTAGAAATAGAACAATTTACAATTGGTACACTTCTTCTTCTCCACATCGAAATATATCGATAGAATGGCACATTAATAACATCAAAAATGTACTGCGGGTACGCATAAAGGGACAGTTCCTAAACAAATTATACTATTGTACAAGGATAACATTGTCTATATAATAGGATTTGACAGACGACTTTTACATTAATCAGGGAGTGTACCAACACTGTAGCATGGCTCCAATACTGTTTAACATCTATATCGATGACATTTGGAGAGTGGAAGTTACGAGTAGAGCCTTGAATAAAAGTGAATAACATATCATACAGTAATACAATGCTGTTTGGGGATGATGAAGTAATGCGATGAATGCGAGCTCCAGAGATCGATGTTACCGTTACAGCAAGTCTGTACAAATTACATAATGAGAATATCTGTGTAGAAGACAAAAAATATGGTTTTATTGGCAAATACCCCTTGCGAACTAAGACTGTATTGGATACCAAGAGTATGGAGCAGGTGTCACATTTCAGCTATCTCGGGTGTGCATTTACTTATGATGTGGACTAAGACGTTGATAACAACTTGGCTAAGTTTCAATCAATTGGCACAATTCGTCGATTGTTATCGAGGAAAACAAGGAAAGAAAGTCGACTAAAATTGTATAAGTTAATGGCTGTGCCAATGTTATTGTATGTTTGTGAAACATTGGTTAGGGCGAAAAAACATCTAACTGGGATACAGGCATCGGAGATGAGATCCTTGCGACCTGTTAAAGGCAGCACACGAAGAGGTAGACTCCACAATGATGACATTCATAAAGAGTTGAATGCAAGATCATATTGCAAAAAACACAGAGAGAAGGGTTGCTCATCTGAATAGGACGCCAGATGGCAGGTTGCCTAAGGGAGATTGGCAATACAAGTCTATTGGACAACGTTGCTGAATTAAATATGTATTTTGGGATCGGAACAGGTAATTCGCCTGATACAAGAAGAAAACGAAGAAGAAGAAGAAGAAGAAGAAGAAGAAGAAGAAGAAGAACAACAACAACAACAACAACAACAACAACAACAACAACAACAACAACAATTATTTGAAAAAATAATAATGCCTAAAAGTCTAATATTCCATATGGATTATTTTCTATTTAATGTGGCTTAAAACTTTTTGTACATAACATATAACACAAAAAATTTAGAAAAGTTTTATTTTATAATTAGCAGTAAGGAATGTCGCTGAAAGCAATAACGAAGGGTATATGTGTGGAAAACATATTTTGTAAGGGACAAAAGGAGAACGAGCATGCACGCTGTAGTGACGGACAGGTCATAAATTTCGTAGGCAGCTGCAACGCATACCCTGTGAACAAGCAGAGTTCACTGCTCCCGGTACGTAGAACACCAGTTTTTTGTGAAAACACATTGATTCCATAGAAAACTACATACAATGTGTACAGAGCCATTAAAGGAGAAAAGGCTTAACAATGGTGAAGCATACATGTGTACGCCTGCTGTCAGGAGAAAGCGACAAAGGGTGGATTGATTTGAAGGACTCCAGCGGTCGATGACAGGGTTTTGACCTTACTTGGAAACGAAAGCGCAGAGAGTACGTCCCAAACTCAAGGATGGGGTGTTGCCTGGCAACTAAAAGAAAAAACCAACTTTCAAAGAAGGGTAGGCGAGGCCCTTGAACAACAATAGATAATAACGGCAGAGCGACGTAGTTGAGAAACAATGAAAATGGAAGAGAAACTCAGAGTTGTCACTGAAGACTTTAGAAAAAACGACAGATACAATTTATTGCTGCGTTCTCTGGAAATGACAACGACCTTAAATACGAAGCAAGGGAAGAATCTGGTGGGGAACCAGGAGCCCTATCAGAGAACGCCTTTGAAAAGATAGGTGGTATTTGGACTTGGAGGGAAAAATATGAAACCAATGAGGACACGGCGTCGTTGGAATCAGAAGTCTGGTGGGAGATTTGGTGAGGAAAATATAGGAAGGAGACAGGAACGCGCTCAAGGAGTTCTAACTAAAATTCGGACGCGAGAGGAGTTCTAACTAAATTTTGGACGCGATCGGAGTGAAGTCCGTGACGGGAGAAATTAGCATTTTATCAAACTTAGAATAATTCGATACACACTGTGAGAAGGTAGTTTTCGAACTAATAACAAAAATTAATACAGTCATTACAAGCAACGAACTATGAAGTAGAGTCACACTATTAGCCTACCAGTGAACATTAACTGAAACAAATAGTAACCAGACAGTAATGTAATAACTGAAACAAATAGTAACCAGACAGTAATGTAATTTCAGTGTATAAGAACACTTTACAACAATAACTTTTAAGAACGTTTAACAACACAAACTACATTCATGAACACTTAATAACCAGACATACCGCAACAAAGGTGCGTAATATTAATTCAGATTTGAAATAATTTACGATGTCGGTGTACAACAGAGAATGCTAACTTTTATTCATAAATTATAATCCGAATGTGTGGAGTTGGTGAGTGAAGTGTCTGTGAGTGACATCGTGGAATTCATCCAGTGCCATCTATCATCTGGAGGAGTTATCTGCACGATTCTAGAACGATCGACATGGGGGAATCATCACCGCAACCACCAAGTGTTTGGATATTCGAATATCAAGTATAGTAAAACATGTCTTAATTAATTTAGATCCACTGTCTGTCATCTCAAAGAATCCACACACACTAAAAATTCAATAAAGTAATCGTAAAGGAATTAAAGAAATCGATTCTAAAGTTGTTTAGAAGTAAAATTATCATTGTTTATCAGTTTTGGAGTAATGTTTATTTCCAAGTTCTAAATGAATCCGTAATTACAAAAAATAGTAACAACTTAAGAGATATCCATATTAAGAATTTATAAGATGAAGCTAAACATTATAATTTACTTAAGTACTAAACGCAATTGATGAATGATTATTAATATTAATATGCAACCATTAGATTGAGAGTTTGGATAACTAATTTTATTAATTTATTATTTTTGATATTTACAATTTAATAAATATTCAATTTTATTAATGTAATATTTTTGATATTTACAATTTAATGAGTATTCAATTTTATTAATGTATAATTTTTGATATTTACAATTTAATGAGTATTCAATTTTATTAATGTAATATTTTTGATATTTACAATTTAATGAGTATTCAATTTTATTAATGTATAATTTTTGATATTTACAATTTAATGAGTATTCAATTTTATTGATTTATTATTTTGATATTTACAATTTAATGAGTATTCAATTTTATTGATTTATTATTTTGATATTTACAATTTAATAATGAGTATTCAAGTTTATTAATGTATTATTGTTTGATATTTACGATTTAGCCATGAGTATTAAATTTTGGTAATGTGTTAATTTTATATATTTACAAGTACTAATGAGTACGTAGAATTTTGTGCTATTTTAATATTTACAAGTAATAGCAAACTAATGTGAATAAATTTAAGAGCTATCAGTAGAAATGAGCATTTATTATTATTTTAACCCTGAGATAAAGAGAATAAACAGTAAAATAATTGTTAAATTGACGCACACAACGTCGGGCATATCTTATTGTTAAAAACAGATTCCAAGAAGTTTTCGATTGAGATGTAAGACGAACACGTTCCTGTTACCCAGCATTAATTTAAAAATATTAAAAAATGATCACATTGATTTGACCTGCAGCAGGTTTATGAACCATTACACTCCCGTACAATACGTGTCTTGCTAATGTGTTGGTTCCCTTATATATTAGGTCTCCTTTCAACATTTGTGTGTGTGTGTGTGTGTGTGTGTGTGTGTGTGTGTGTGTGTGTGTGTGTGTGTGTGTGTGTGTGTGTGTGTGTGTGTGTGTGTGTGTGTGTGTGTGTGTGTGTGTGTGTGTGTGTGTGTGTGTGTGTGTGTGTGTGTGTGTTTATAGCTTTATAAAGGTACATGTAAATCCAGTTATTATTACTTGCGTCTAACTAATACACTGCATTTAATTTTATATTTCCTTTGTAACCGACATAGTTAATCGTTTTTCGCGTGGACATTTGTGGTAGTAAAATTTTGGCTGAGTGACGTTTCACCTTTGAAACAGAGTTGTGTCTTCATGTTACACCAGATAAGTTCAAAAGTATTATATGTTTGTCTAAACTTTTCTGATAAAGGGTATGTGAGGATCGGTCAAAAAATTTAACATAAATGTTAATTTTTATGAAACAGTCAAAGAACACCTTTAATAATGTATAAAGAATTTTTAGTACTTGCAAGTACCCCTCTAGGTATTCCAGTCGGTAATTTTTTTAGTTTTTCATCCAAGATGCATTTCGAAACAGTTGTGTTCCATCTTCAATTGGATCACAATTGGATCTTCGATTGGATTTTTATAAATGTTATGTAAGTTTACTAACCGATCCAATTGAAAGTTGTAATTGATGAAGGAAGAGGAGACTCATGAAGTGAATTGACATACATTGTAAAAGCATTTTCAACAAATGTGTGGTAAATTTTAAGACTATAGATAAAGAAGACATGATCATCAAAAGACTTGATACAAACAGTATCATAATATTATTATATGTATAAATATGTTTCAAAAGTTGTGTTAAGAAAAAATATGTAATAAATATTGCTACGACAGCACAGAACAATCTACGCGTTTATCGAATGCGCCAGAAAGATCTCGACGTAAGCGTGTGGTGTACGTGCTACTAAACGCATTTTGCGAGAATTTTCTCGACTGTGCCAGGCTCCGCTCGGGCGCTCGGACTGTGTCAAGGCCGTGGCAATTTACGTAGTTCGCGAGAGATAAGACGCAGTTTGGAAGCTTCTGGTGTGTGAGCGTAACTATAAATACATCGCGTCGCGGCCTTAGTTTTCAGTTCAATGCGAGATTTTTGACTGTGCGGTTCGAGAGTATTAGTGCGATATATTTACAGAGCGGTTCGGGTTATTACGGTGTACGTTCAAGTAGTTATTAGTGAAGTGTTGCGTTTTATATTCGGACGGTATAATTGTAATACAGTTGAGTTTTAATATTAGTGGACATTTTATTGCGTATGAACAATTTCATTTGATTTGTTGTAGACACTGTGTTGTTAATTACGAACTGTTTTACTATAACAATTAAAGGTGTGATTAGTGACTTAATTGGTGTCTTGTACTTATTTTGTTTCCACTGTACCTACGACGATCGAGTAGACCGTCGTAACAGTGGTGTCAGAAGTGGGATAGAACGGTTAACAGTGGAAACAGTGGATACTTTGTACAAGACGAGTGTAATTCGTAATTAATCGAAAAACAATGGATGCCAGTCAGATGATGGAAAATTTCCAGGCGCTGTTGTTGCAGACAGAAGAACGACGACGACAGGATTCAGAGAAAGCGGAAGAGAGACAGAAAACCCTCCTGCTGGAAGCAGAGGAAATACGCAGACAGGAGGCGGAAGAAGCAGAAAAACGACAAAAAGAAGAACGAAGACAGGAAAGAGAAGAGGCTGAGGAACGTCAGAAAGCACTAATGCTAGAAACAGAAGAAAGACAAAAAGAAGACGGAAGACAAGAAAAGGAAGAAACAGAGGAACGTCGTAAACGTGAAACAGAGGACATCAAGGAGTTAATACAGCAGCAAAAGCAGACACAAGAACAAACCGCTGCAGAGTTGGGTCTCCTACGAGGTGAGCTTAATAAGCAAGTAACTAAAATATCGGAGGTACAAGAATCAATGACATTAAAAATAGCTGAAGTAGAAAAATCTGTCTTGACTGTGGAGGAATCGATGTCTACAAAAATATCTGTTATAGAAGAATCTGTGTCAAATAAAATATCTGCAGTAGAAAACTCAATGGCAAACATAAGAGAACAAATTAAAATTGAAGTTGAACAGTGCATGAAGATTCAACCAAAACAAATTTCTGAACAGACTGTACCAGTGATCAAGACAGAAAAATACACAGAAAATAAGTTGACAGAGAAAGTCACTTTGCCTGCAGTAGGGACAGTTCATGTCAAAGCTCCAACCTTTGACGGAAGCACTCACTGGGCAACGTACCTCCGCCAATTTGAAGCTGCTGCATGCGCAAATAATTGGACAGAAAAAGACAAGGCTGTTTCACTTGTTCTTGCATTAAAAGGACCCGCGGCAGAACTACTACAGAAAGTGCCACCTGACAGCCAGAACACCTATGCCGAGTTGATAAAAGCTCTGGAATTACGGTATGGTGATAAACATTTGCGAGATGTGTACTGCACCCAGTTGAGAGCAAGGCGACAGCATTCCGGGGAAAGTCTTCAAGAGTTTGAAGCAAGTATCGACAGACTAAATAGACTGGCCTATCCTGAAGCGCCAGAAGATTTTCGAACGCGTTTTGCGATGCAGACATTTACTGCCGGTGTCCGAGATAACGAACTACAGCAAGTGTTACGAATGGCAAGAAACCAGAACAGTGCGGACGCCCTGGTACATGCTTTGCAATTTGAGGCCGCCAAATCAGCGTCTGGTTGGACAAGTCATAAAGTGCGCGAGCTAAAAGACCGCGACGGCACAGACGATGAGGTAGAAGAACAAGGAACAGAGACTCGACGGTCGGCGCCACAGAATAAAATAAGAAAGGATGGAAGACCGAAGTGTTATCGATGTGGGAAACCTGGACATCTACAACGAGATTGTCGAGTTAGAATTCAGCATCAGGGAAACGAGCAATAGTCGGTGCAACGGGGCGTGTGCTGACTAACTGGAGGAACGAAGCCCCTAGAGAATACGCAATTTCTACGCTTCAGAAAAACACCGGGAGCTTGGTAGTTACCGGATTTGTTCAAGAAAGGCCAACCTTGATTACAGTTGACACAGGCGCAACAGTTTCTATTGTGCGCCCCGACGTGGTGAAAGATCTCAAGCCAATCTGGTGCTCGTGCAGCTTGCGAACAGCTACTGGACGGCCTGTAAAAGTGTATGGAAAAGTGGAGATACACCTACGCCTCGGTAGACTTGAGTTTAATCATCAAGTACTTGTTGCAGACATTGTGGATGAAGCAATTCTTGGTGTGGACGTTATGAACGCATACGGATTTATAGTCGACTTCAAAAACAATATCTTGAGAATCGGAGGCGAAGAGGTAATGCTATCAACAATGACGACAGCAGAAAAATCGATGGACGTCATAAACCAAGTGGCCGTAACTGTTCCGCCAAACTCCGAAAAGATCATCATGGTTAGAACTGCAGTAGATACTAGGGGCAATCAGTGCTCTATATTCGAACCCCAGGTAGTCAGCACACCGGGCATACTAATTGCCAGAAGTTTAGTAAAACCTGACGAAACCGGAAATGTACCTATTAGAGTGGCGAATATTTTGGATCAAGCTATCACTTTACAAAGCAATACGCTCCTAGGCAAATTGACTCCTGTGGCCTGGGTAGCCGGAATAACGCAACGAAGATCCAGTTCTTCGGATACTTCTAAATTACCAGACGAACTGCAAGAATTATTGAACAGATCTTCTAACGACCTCTCAAGTGGTGAGGTAAAAGAACTCGGACAGTTTTTACACGAATTCAAAGATTGTTTTGCAGTTCGGGGACAGTCACTGGGAAGAACCTCTCTTGTGCAACATCGCATCAATACCGGGGACACAACACGGATACGCCAACCTCCTCGAAGGCCTCCATTATCTAAACAAGAGGAGATGTCTCGGTTAGTACAGGACATGTTGACAGAGGGAGTAATCGAACCTTTGTCAAGTGCTTGGTCTTCCCCTGTAGTACTGGTAGCAAAGAAGGATGGTGGATTGCGTTTCTGCGTAGACTACCGGAGGTTAAATGACGTTACAAAGAAAGACTGCTATCCATTACATCGCGTTGACGATACACTCGACACGTTGTCCGGAGCACAGTGGTTTTCCACATTGGACCTGAAGAGTGGATATTGGCAAGTGGGTCTTCATCAAGAAGACAAGGAAAAGACCGCTTTCTCGACCCCAAGTGGCTTATTCCAATTTAACGTCATGCCATTTGGACTCTGTAATGCACCGGCAACATTTGAGAGATTGATGGACCTGATACTCCGAGGCCTGACGTGGAAAACTTGCCTTGTTTACTTAAACGATATCATAGTGATCGGGAAGACTTTCGAAGATCATTTGGAAAACCTTAAGGAAGTTCTAACTAGAATTCACGGTGCACAACTGAAGCTGAGCCCGAAGAAGTGTTCTCTATTCCAGAAGGAAGTACAGTATTTGGGCCATCTGGTTTCGGCAGCGGGCGTTAGCATGGATCCTAATAAAGTAGACACCGTAAGAGACTGGCCAGTTCCGAAGAATAAACACGAAGTTCGGAGTTTCCTGGGGTTATGCTCATATTACCGACGTTTTGTGAAAGGCTTCGCTACTATTGCTAAACCACTACATGAGCTAACGGAAAATAAACGAAACTTCCAATGGTCGAGAGAGTGTGAACAAGCATTTAGAACGTTGAAGATTGCATTATGTTCGCAGCCAATTCTCGCTTTTCCAGCTTCCGAAGGGAAGTACATCGTAGACACAGACGCAAGCAATACTGGTCTAGGAGCAGTTTTGTCTCAAGTGCAGAACGGTGAAGAACGAGTAATAGCGTATTACAGCAAGACGCTTTCTAAACCAGAGAGAAATTATTGTGTTACAAGAAGAGAGTTGTTGGCAATTGTCAGAGCTTTGGAGCACTTCCATAAATACCTCTATGGGAGAGAGTTTTCACTACGTACCGACCATGCTGCACTTGCATGGCTCTTGAGATTTAAAAATCCGGAAGGACAGTTGGCAAGGTGGCTCGAACGTCTGCAAGAGTATAACTTCAAGGTACAACATCGGCGGGGGCGCCTGCACGGTAATGCAGATGGCTTATCACGAAGACCATGCCCGGAAGACTGCCAACATTGCCACAGAAAGGAAGAACAAAACTCAAGCGAACATGTTCAAGCCATCACTGTAGATTTCCTGGCTGATGGCTGGACAACACAAGACTGTCGACAAGAACAGATGACTGATGAAGACATTGGACCGATCTTGACAGCAAAAGAGGAAGGTCGCCGCCCGGATTGGCAAGATATCTGCCATGGTTCCGAAGTGCTGAAGGGCTACTGGGCACAATGGGAATCTCTCACCTTAGAAAACAGATTGCTGAAAAGGGCTTGGGAAAGTGCAGATGGACGTGCAGATGGACGAGACGTGGTCATGCAGTTGATAGTTCCCCGAAGTAAAGTGCAGTCTGTTTTGAAGGAGATGCATGATGGAACATCTGGAGGCCATCTTGGCGTTAACAAAACCCTTGACAAAATACGGAAGCGATTCTATTGGCTTCATCTTCGCCACGACGTAGAGGAATGGGTTCGGACGTGTGAAATATGTGCTGCAAGCAAGGGCCCACAAACCAGAAGCAGGGGAAAAATGAGACAGTATAACGTTGGACAACCTTTCGAGAGAATTGCCATAGACATTGCTGGACCATTCCCAGTTACTGACGATGGAAACCGGTATATCATGGTTGTAGGCGACTACTTTACTAAGTGGGTGGAAGCATACGCAATTCCAAATCAGGAGGTTACCACTGTGGCAAAGCAGTTAGTTCACAACTTCTGTTGCCGTTATGGAGCCCCTATGGAAATCCATACGGATCAAGGGAGAAATTTCGAATGAGGAGTGTTTAAAGAATTATGCCGTCTACTTGGATTTCGAAAGACCAGGACAACGCCTCTGCATCCTCAGTCGGACGGGATGGTTGAGAGATTCAACAGGACACTTGAGCAGCATCTTTCGAAAGTTGTTGATGAGAACCAAACAGACTGGGACCAACGTATACCACTATTCCTTATGGCGTATAGGTCATCAGTACATGACACAACCGGCATGACTCCAGCAAAATTGGTGTTTGGGCGGGAGATTCGTCTTCCTGGGGACTTGATGTTTGGATCACCTGAGACTCAGTCCCAAGAGCCAAAGAACTATTCCTCGCAATTAGAAAACCAACTGCGAGAAATGAATCGCTTGGTAAGAGGACGGCTCAAGATTGCCAGTGATAAAATGAAAACTCGGTATGACATTCGCAGCAATAGTGAGGGTTTCCAAGAAGGAGATCAGGTCTGGTTGTTCAATCCAAAGCGCCGTCGTGGTCGCTCACCTAAGCTTCAGTCTAACTGGGAAGGACCCTACACTGTAAAAAAAAAAGGATTAACCATGTTGTTTATCGGATTCAACAGGAAGGACAGCGAAAATTCAAGGTCGTCCACCTAGATCGCCTGGCTAAATACAAATTTAGAGACGCTTTGCCAGTTCGGGACGAACAGGCTTAAGGAGGGGGAAGTGCTACGACAGCACAGAACAATCTACGCGTTTATCGAATGCGCCAGAAAGATCTCGATGTAAGCGTGTGGTGTACGTGCTACTAAACGCATTTTGCGAGAATTTTCTCGACTGTGCCAGGCTCCGCTCGGGCGCTCGGACTGTGTCAAGGCCGTGGCAATTTACGTAGTTCGCGAGAGATAAGACGCAGTTTGGAAGCTTCTGGTGTGTGAGCGTAACTATAAATACATCGCGTCGCGGCCTTAGTTTTCAGTTCAATGCGAGATTTTTGACTGTGCGGTTCGAGAGTATTAGTGCGATATATTTACAGAGCGGTTCGGGTTATTACGGTGTACGTTCAAGTAGTTATTAGTGAAGTGTTGCGTTTTATATTCGGACGGTATAATTGTAATACAGTTGAGTTTTAATATTAGTGGACATTTTATTGCGTATGAACAATTTCATTTGATTTGTTGTAGACACTGTGTTGTTAATTACGAACTGTTTTACTATAACAATTAAAGGTGTGATTAGTGACTTAATTGGTGTCTTGTACTTATTTTGTTTCCACTGTACCTACGACGATCGAGTAGACCGTCGTAATTTCAAGAAGTTCCAAGTTAAAAGATAGTTATTATCGAAGTGATTATGTTAACATGTATGTTCATTTTAGTAAAGTTCATTATATAAGTTATATTTATACTAGGTGGTAAAGAATGTTACAGTTAAATAAATTTTGTTCAAATGTTAATTAAGTTTAATTAATAAGAGTCAGTAGATTATATAATGAGTGCGCAGGAATATAAAGTGTTGTAGACAAAAGGTATCAAAATTAAGAAATTGTTAAAAAATAAGAATAGGCCTAAGGTAAAATGTTGAAATTCTCATTCTCATTACAATAATAGAGCGATATTATATAAAATTGAACTACTCAAAGGTGACTAAATTGTATAAATTACTAATAATTTTAAACGTAGGTAAGCCTAGATCAAAGATAAGATTATTGAAAATTGTAACCAGTAAATAGATTTAAGTGAAATAAAAGGCATGTAAACATAACATAAATAGATAGGGGAATAGTAAAATGACATATAATACTAACAAACTCATTAATAAAAGAAATAAGTATAAAAGGTACACAAGGCCTATACAGTAAAATGTTAATTCAGGAATTATAGATCACACACTAAGCATGTTTGGTCTCAAAATAATTTATAGAAAGAAAAGAATCCAAAGATAATCAAAACAAGTTTTTTAAAGGTATCATAAACTCAATATTTAAATTAGAAACCTTTTCGACAGTTTTATAGAAAATTAAGCAGAATATAACAATGTAATAAGAAAAGTAACAACCAATGAGAGGACAGATTTATCGCTTAGTAACCAAAAATACGTTACACACAACCAGTTTTCCATGATTGAACTCCGAAGAGAACGGATAAGAAATTAGTTGCTCCCGAATAATAATCAGTATGAACATAAAATAAATGAAAAAACATAATATAAAGTATTGACGGTAAAGCATATGTCTACCAAAAGAAGAATGCGACAAAATTAAATCTAAAATTAAAATAAAGTGCAAACGAAAATTCCAAATTTCCGAAAAGTACAAAATCACGATCCAGAAGGAAGGAAATATAACCAAGGACATCCAATATATCAAAATCAACCATACTGAGGAACAGATGAAAAAGAATGTTTGTAAAGTATAACTAAAAATATATTTTCACTACAAGATAACATACGTTTGAAATTCACGATACTTTCAAGGACACCTCACTTGGTTTCAACCACAATATTTTAGGACATTATTAATAATTGATTAATTATTATATTTCACTTAAGAATTTTAACAACACAACACTTTATTTAAATAAAATTATTATTATTTAGTAACAAAAAATTATAACCTATTTGTAAGACGTTGAATCTAACCAATTTTAAAAGATTCACAACTGAATTTTGTAAAACTAGAAACTTCAGCAATTAGAAGTAAGTATATTGTAAAGGTTTGTACATTCAAAACATCTTGTTATCTTTCTCTGTAATCACAAGAACCCTGTAATCCAACATTTTATAAAAATCAACTAGCAGCAGCCTAAAGAGAATTGGGTTACAACGATCCTGCCAACCGCTGAGTCAGTAAAACTATATAGCCGAGGCAAATTATTATATTATCATTGATGTTTATATAATCTGAATCCGAATCATTAACAAAACTGCTATTAAAATTACCTGCAGTAAAATAAAACCTTGTGTATTCATTTCAGAGAATTTTATGCATGTTAATCTTTTTATATAGTTAAGTGTATAGCGCTGCCACAAGAACACTGAAGTTGGCAATCCTGACGCTGTGGAGTGGGATTCAAATTTGAACGTCAGGCGGCAGCAAATACGATTGTAGCGAAAATATTGAAAAAATTAAGAGAATCAATTATTAATTCTTTTAATTGTTTTGTATATAAAACAATTTGGCGCCGAAAGATCGGGATTTTTCTGAATACACACAGCAGGTAAGATAGCGGAAAACCCTTAAACCGCTAAACTACTATGACGATAAACCGATCAAACATCCCGGATAGGGGTTATTGTTCATAAAATTCATAAACTTATTAATTAACATACTTGGAGTTTTAAAGGACACATACTTGTTATGTAATAGATGGGCGCCGCAACGCGTGTCTAGAAGGAGACACCTATTAATCTTGTAACAAAATTTATATTATTGTACAATGTTATTTACCTAGAGCTTGGTGTATACAGAGTACCACAGTCTCATGTACGTTTATGTATATGTCAGTAGTCATAATCTCTCTCGCTCATACTTTCTCACTTTCTCTCTCCCCCCCTCTCTCTCTCTCTCTCTCTCTCTTTCTCTCCTTCTCTCTCTTTGTATCTTTCTAGAACTCACACTACAACACTATCACTATCTCTCATTACACTATCGCGCTCTCTCTCACTCTCTCTCTCTTTCTCTCACTCAACAGATAGGCCTACATAAACCTCAATCTAAAACGTAGACACACTCATTCACGCACATACGCACAACACACACACACAAAGACACAGAAATACACACGTAACTATGTACAGGCACAAAACAAGCGCACCCCCCCACACACAAAACCTTGCACTCGAGCGTCAAATCATAAGTATACACACATATATATTCTCTTCTTTTGTCATATAAGTGTAAATTATGCAAAACGCAGATGACCACTGTACTGAGTTTAAAACTAATCGAATGTGTGTCTTTCAGGATTAATATAGACTATGTTTATCTAGCTAATGCTAAACAATATGATGAGTGAGGCATTTACAACTGTCGCTGACGCCAAACACACAACTGTAAGTTTCTGACCGATCCTCATAAACCCTTCATCGGAAAAATTCCTTGATTGACGGTCACTACGAATTTAAGGATTTATCTAAACTGATGAGTAGGTAACATTAATATTATTTTTGCATTTTGTAGAGCCTACGTTTGTGATGTGTCTTTAAATTAATACATTACTTGACGATAACAGATATCAGTTAAAGAAAACTAATTTCTTCTTCAAGAACAACACCGTGTTTAAAAGTTACTGGAAATACAATTAGTTGAGAAAACTGCGTGATTGTATAATAGAAGTGCAATAATATCACAAATTCAGTATACTAAAGTGGCTGGCATAAACTGGTTTAAATGGAAATCGTTACCTAGAAACAAGAAAAAATCATGAAATAAGTAAAACCTGAGGTATCGGCGCATTATGTGAATTTTGTTTATATACTGAAGTAATGGAATTATCCGCTATGCGCAAAATGTGGAATGATAAGACATAATAGGATAAAATATGTATGCAAATTAGTGAATCAAATAATTATACTTTTACAAGAACAAAACCAAACTAACCATTGATCACTGTGACAACACAAATTCAAGTTATGTAATACGAGGAATGACAATAACGCAAGTAATTAATACCAAAGTTTGTTAGGAACAAACACACTGGAATGTAATCTACTCGAGACTCGGCCACTCATAGAATGTTACATAATCATATAAATAGAATGTAGATTAACATAATCAAATAGTTTAACAGAACAGTCAGGTTTCCTTTAGCGTGAGGCATTATTCTAGAACGTAATTACTTCCTCGGCCAACAGATGTCTCTAGCCGTCATGAAGTTACAAGCATCTTTAAGTAGACCATTACAGAAAATGGTTTAGGTTGCATACAAATAATTTTAGTGCCGTTCTCAGTCCAACTTATTCATTTTTAATATACGTTTCGTCACGTAAAACATAAAGTGTCGACTTGTTTATATTAATCTCTTCGTACAAGGTTTTGTCTCCTAACGCTCTAATGTGTCTAATACATAAAATTCATTCTTTTAATTAACTGAAAAATAAGAGTTTTGCGCTTACAGGTTGAAGATTTTAATATAATTACATGTCAGTATTTAAGTTATGATATAAAAGTGAGACTTGTTAGTTTCCATTGGAAAAGTCACATATTTGTAATTGTGTAACAATATTTGTGAATTTTTATAATCATATTTTATATTTTAATTGCAATTTTCAGTATCATAATTTAAAAGTATTATTTAAATTGTTTTCCATATTATTTTTATTTGTAACGAACTATGACAATGCTCTATAAATTTATTATCCACATCGGTATCAAAAGTTTAGATAAGTTTACATATGAATGAAAGCTTGGTAGTCACAATAAATATCTCATACTGTCAGTAATATTAAACTTTAATGTTAACAGAAAGCAGAATCATTTGCTTTTAAGGAAACAAACGCATACGGACGAAACGAAAGAATGTAGTCTGTAATGAAACTTTGTGAAAGTCAAAGAATGTAAATGAAAACAACCTTATTATGTAACGACCTTACAAAGAAAATAAGCAAGTAAATGCGACAAATTTGGAAGAAAATAAGCGTAAAAAATGTGTTTTCCGTTTGCAACATATTTATACAGTATAAAAATGTACACGCAATGCCCTAGTTCGCTTTTAGTCTTGTATTGAGACGTTTCAGAAATCTTAAAAAACACCACTATCTTCAGATACTATAGAGTGCGCTCTCTTGTTGCTGTATTGGGCTCCTTCTTAAACTCTCATGTACAGAAATCTCCCTGCAATGTAAGAATAACACATCATTTTGATAATTGTTGGCGAATAGCTGTACCAAACTAATGTTGAAATAACAAAGTAATCTATAAAGTGTTGGTTATTTGCTAATCAATAAAAAGATATTTTTTACAGAATAAAATTTAAACTAGATTAGTAACTAACTACTAGGCAGTAA
The DNA here is from genome assembly GCA_034769895.1 of Magicicada septendecula. Lineage (NCBI taxonomy): Eukaryota > Metazoa > Arthropoda > Insecta > Hemiptera > Cicadidae > Magicicada > Magicicada septendecula. Next base: position 306,912,282 of record CM068367.1, on the reverse strand, counting down.
TTACGTGCATCAAAATAAGAAATGGAACTACTTTTTGGTATAGAATACGAAATGATAATAATAAGCATAAACGCGGAAAAACAAATGTTATTTTTAAATTGTAAAGTTGGTAAATTTTGTGACAAACGTTTTGCATATCATCAGTAAAATGCTGTCAAGCATCTCAGCATATCACACATTCTCAAAAGTGCTGATAAGAATTACTGCCTAAAGAATTACACGCAAAATGAAAGGAAAAAATTAAAATGAAACAAATGAAATTCAGATGAGCTTAGAATTAAAATCTCTTAATATATTTTCTGGGATACTTAATACAAAACTGTAAATTATAAAAACTGCACCAAATTATTCTATTTTAGGACAAAATTCTGAAAATAATGCAGATTGAAAGAAGATTTGAAATATAATGCAGATGTAAAAGAATAATGCAGATCTGAAAGATGCGGATTGTACATATGTAACAAAATAAATAATAGCAAAACGTTGTAACCGTTGTAAAATATATTCTACTACTGTTACAGCTGCTACGGAATAATGTGTAATAACCTCTGTTTCTATTACAGAAGGCGAGATAAATTCAATAGTTTAATCGATGTAAAACAATAATAGCTTACAGTCTACCAAAATGTTTAAACCAAAGAATTGAAATTGATTTTGCTTTATAACAAGTTAATATAAGCCGTAGAGAAGATTCAGATAATTTATTCCATTACATACAAACGCGCGCAGGCACAGAATCATACATACACACGCATGAAAAAACGGAAATTCATTTTAAGATTTCTAAAACAAGGAATTCGCACAAGTTAATATTAGCTTAGAAAAGATCCAAATAGTTGATACACGCGCGGGCGCATGTTTGTATAATATTGTGTTAGCACAATACAGCTTCTGTTGGAAGTCAATTGCATTTTGTTTCTTCCGGTAACTAGATTATTTTACCACAAGACATCTATGACTTGTTATTTATAGTTGAATGGTTGAAGGATTTTCGAGTAAAAGTACATAGGCTAATAAAAGATTTAAAATTTAGTCTACTTGCGTCACAATTTATTCTTACGATTAAAATATAATATTGAATTACTGCACAGCGCACTGTTACAACACACACACATACACTTCTACCTATATATGTTGCATATGTAATACTATTTTATTTTTAAGTATTTGAATTTTGATTTAACTGATAAATACAAACGGATTACGTTTTAGTAAAACTTAGCTGTAGGCCTATGTTCAATTTTTCATATTAAGTCGGTTTATAATATAGCCGACTTTATAATTTGTTGTAAAGTACATTTGTACTCTTATCTTTAAAGTAAGCATACTTACTAAGTAAGCTTCAATAATATTAATTTTGGTTAACATAACCATGTAAGTAATAGAAACATTGTAATTAATTTTCGACAAAGATGTCAATAAAAATATTCTTTGCTAATTCCAACGCCCCAATAGAAACTTTACAGTCTTCTTTACACTTCTAAAACAACTGAAGTGTTTAAAAATAAACATTTAAACATTTTTTAGTTAAATATTTTTACACCAGTAACAAATTTCTTGTTGACTGTTCCAATGACGTATCTGTAACTCGTATATTTTATTGAATAAAAAGTATTTATTTATACACCTAGCCCTAAAGTAAAATAAACCATATCATTATGATACTATTAAAATATTTCACAATATTTAAGACCAAATACAATTAATATATTATTTGTGTGTGCGTGTAAATATGATGTGTTCAATATACCTGAAGATAATAACTGAATACGTCTTATTGACTAATCCCCGTTCTTCTTTTCCCAATAAGGTCATGTTCCTCTTTCAAGTTTCGAATAACATTACAGACAGTGGCGGTTTCCTTTTATTCATCATTTTATATGCCTCCAATAGACTACCAATTTTGGACTCCGTCCACCTGAAATTCATTGTATGTACTCGTATACAAATTATTTTTAACCCTTGCCATTTAATTATCTAAATTTCTTCTACCACGCATTAGCTTCCACACAAAACAGTCCTTACTTTTTCGTTACCCACTTTTTTTTTAGACTTGTACTCAAGCACAGCTTCTTAGGTAATCCGTTTCTACCGGCATCAGTCTCATCCTTATTTCTTCAAACATTTTCTACAATTGACACTTGGTTGTTTGCAGACAATCAGGCTATTCTGTCGTACTCGGAAAACAGATTGCAGATGGGGATAGTTTTGTTAAACCGAATCTGCAAATTCTCTGGATTGCAGATATCCACACGTAAGACTAAGGTGATGGCTTTTCGTGGAACTGGTCCCTTACGAGCAATAATTATTGTAGATGGTACTGTCCTGGAACAAGTTAGCAATTTTGAATACCTGGGCTACAGTGTGTCTTATAATGCGTGCAACGACGTTGTGAATAAGTTGCATCAGTTCAACCTTATGTGCTGGACCATTAGGCGAACCCTTAAGTCAGCAAGTAAAGGAACACGCCTAAAAATCTACAACGTGATGGCTCTTCCCACACTTTTTTAAGGGTCTGAGAATTGGACTTTAACGAAAGGCCAGGCCAGTCGCATGCAAGTGGCTGAAATGAGATTTATCAGGCACGTGGCAGGGTATACTAGCCATGATAATGATCATAGAAGAAACACAGATATACGGCAGGAATTGAATAATATGAGTATACTCGACAGGATCGCCCAGTATCGGCTGAATTGGTGGGAACATCTTTGGCGAATGGATGACATGCCTCATCCCCAAACAACTCTGGAACTATAAGCCGAGGGGACAGAGAGGTGTGGGACATCCGACGAAGCGCTGGAATGACAAGCTCTAATCTTTTCTACTTGAGACCAGAACAAACCATTTTTGGTTTAATTCGTGACGATGATGATGATGATGATGATAATCCGTATTTCAGAGGCCTACAGACTCCACTATCATATCCCCAATTATACATCGATTTTTTGTACAGAATATTCTATCATAAGAAGTTAAGATCTCCTATAACTAGTGACGATGTAGAACTTCCTGTAAGAAAGGAAATTCATTTACTTTTCTGTCCTATTGTAATTTTCACCAAACTGTTTTTGATGAATAGATCGTTTATGAGTTTATTGCCTTGTTTTGCTTCAACATTTTTGTTAACGAGCAAATTTGCTCTCGAGTTTGTAATTAAATGCTTCATCTCTGATAATTTTATTTAAACAGTCAATTGCTCATGTTGCCGGTATATTCCTTTAATAATAAATACCAGCTGATAGAAGTATTGCTGTAAAATAACTTGGATTTTGTCAAAACTGAGTAAAATCAAATACTTGAAGGCTTCCACTCCCACTATAGTTGGTTTCTACTTTCTTAATGAGCCTTATATGCACATGTTGTACGATAGCGTTGAAGTACTGCAGCCTTGTCTGAAACTCTTAGTAATCTTAATAGGCACTTCCGGATTTTTAATAGCCGATTTATTTCATCACTGCTTCGTTTACAAAAATCCGTTATGAGAGTGAGTATACATTCATTTACGAATATTCAGTGTGCATTATATCCGATGTGCTATACCATATCACACGAAAACAATAATAAAGTTTATTGTTTTACTTCAGGCTCAGTGTCATGAAATTTTTGCAGGTCAATGAAATACACGTGTACACTCGTAGCTCTTTCCCGATTTGGATTTTATCTCAGTCGCTTGCAGAAAGATGAGAAAACTGTATATTAACCTGTATATTAACTGTATGTATAAGAACCTTCTTTTTGTATATTTTACAGTTTTATCATCCTCTATCTCATGTCTTTTAAGTTGCCTGTGTTTCAAACTTTGTCTCAACAATTTTCTGCATCAAAGATAGAATAATAAATTTGACTGATAAATCGTTTATAAAATAGTTTACAGAAATGGAAAATAGGCCTAATTTTGAACAAATAAAATTTATAGTTATGAACATTTAATTTTTCTTGATTTTTTAAAATGAAAATTGGCGCTGACATTAAAAGAAAAATTATTTTACAACGAATAACAAAATCTGTAGCAAACTCACAAAACTCTTATAGTACGATATGTGTGGATGATTGGCTGTATTTCCTTCTTTTTCTAAGCTACTTTCTAGACGTGCATAAGACTGTTGAGCGTTGCGCGGTAAACTCTGGAATTATAGACTAAAACTAAAAATACCTGAGTGGAATGTTGTAAGGGTTAGTCAGCGTGCTGACGTGTCTCGTGCGCTGTTTTCTGTTATTATAGAGACTTGTCGAAAACAGAAATTAACCACGTTCACCAAATATATATGTGGGGAATGTTTTTATTATTTTCAATTCGCGTCTCCTGGTATAATACAATAAATAATATTTTATTACTATAAAATGTGAAGCGTAAAAACATAAGTTGTGTGTGCGTGTGCGTGTGCGCGTGCGCGCGCGCGTGTGTGTGTGTCAGCGTTAGCACACGTGTTTTTATTTTTGTCTGTTTTTCTAACAACGTACGTGACGGATATCAGTGGCCGACACAACACACGGAGTAGTTTGTTTCAAGTCGATAATACAACAATACTCGACGTACAATGCAGTAACTTTAGGCCCTAACCTAACGTACGAAATAACCTAGTAACTGTAAACGTAACATAAACGTAACAAAGTGATTCGTGAGCTTAATTTTATTTATGCTACTGTATTAATAAAATATAAATTATATTTCTAAATTAAATAACAGATTATTCTGGTGAAAATATTATGTTTTTATTTTGTTTCACAAAATTTAGAAACACCTCGTAAAACTTTCGAAGATCCAATTAATTACATAGATTTCTGTATAATTTATTAACAATAAACAGAAATATATTTAATAAACAAAAATATATACATTAATCACCACTTTAGAGGACAATATAAGCAAAAAAATATATTTAAGGAAAAAATGATTTGATATCATGACTGTAAAAATTCAAAACATTCAAACGATATAGGCCTGCTTATTGTTCTATTAACAAATTTTCATCGAGCTTGCTTTATTACAAATATATATAGGCATACATGGACGGGTGAATGATAATGGGAAAAGCATAAATAATGTTTGAGTGCTTTTATAATAAACCGTTCGTCACAACTGCTTGATGCTATTCTGGGTAAAATAAACTAACATGATCAATATAATCCTTCGAAAAATACCTATAAACCAGCCCATCAAAACGTTGGATGGTTGCTGAAAAGTAGGCAACACACAAACCTCTAGAAGAACAACGGATATTTGAGGAACCTTTTATGACAGCAACCTTTCTACGTAGGCTACTCAAACCGCTGCATAAACCAGCGAATCAGAGAACACAGGCTTGCAGTAGACAAAGGCCTGTAAACGTCTACGTTATCCTAGCCTGCAACTGAGACTAGACGTAACATCGATTTTGACGCGAAAAAACTTTTCTGTTGCAGTGTCAGGAGCCAACTGAAAGTTAAAAAAAAAAAAAAAAAAAACGATCGGGCGCCCTCAACAAACGACACTACTTACCTGCGACTTTATTCAGCCTGGAAGCCGGTACTTCACACACTCATCACTCGGGCACCACGGGAAAAAAATCAGCGGCTTACCAGACACAGGTTCCACAGACACCTTTCAACTTACACCTCAGTATGTGTGTGTGTGTGTGTGTGTGTGTGTGTGTGTGTGCGTGGTCTATATATAGGTCCGACCTAGGTGAAGGAACATTAGGCTACATCTTAAATGATCCAGGAAGACATTGCCTGAGGATGGCAGTAATAGATATGCCAAAACGATGCGGAACTCAACCCATAGAAAAGATACTAACACGAGTGCGAGCATATACAGAGAGAGAGAAAGACAGAAAGAGTGGAGAGGGGGAAAGAGAGAGAGCATTTTCTTCAGAAAAATAGTAGGTAATCACTGAGAAAATATTGGTATATTTTTTAAAGAAAATAAGTAAAATTATTTATTTCAAACATCGTATTACGTCAAGCGTTGTTGAAGCTCTAAAAATTAATCTCTCTCTTAATTTGTTTATTTAAAATATGTTATATTACGGAAACTAAAAAAGCCTGTTTTGACTTTGCTATAATAAAATAACGCATTGATTTTATTAGAATGTATATTCATTTACTTGATTTTGTGCGCAAAACTAATTTTATGAACCCTCTGAATGATTCAAGTTGACAACGCAAGTAGAGGAAAAATAGGAGTTCTGGCAACGTTGAGGGGGTGTAGAGGGAATGATTTATGGCTCTGACGTCACCGATTAATGACGTCACAGGACGAGACGGTGTGCTGGATAATGATGTCACACAGGCCATGGTAGTTGTTTTCTGCGTGTTTTTATGACGTCACAGAGCCCGAGATAGTAGGTTTCTGCATGTAGCGGATTTGGTATGGGTCATCGGGTACCGTTACACGAAATTGGTCGGTTAAAATTTGGGGTAATGGGTACCTGACGAGACAGCTGCACTCTGTGTGTAAAACATAAAACACTGCAAATTTTATGGTAACGGGTACGACTCAGCTGGTTTCTGGTGGCTTATGACGTTGAATGAAGGAGGACACCAGCCAGGAGTTAATGTATGAGAACAGCGGATACCAATCAAAATAAATTATGGCCCCTACAGGATTTGAACCCGGCACCTCCGGTACCTAAAACCGGATATTGTATTATTATAAGGTTTATATTGTGTTATTATAAAACAGATGCTTCCATTTGAATATTGTTTAGAAAATACATATTCTAATTATGTGTTACTAAAATTGTTTAAGTGTATAAGGTTTAAATAAATATATTTACTCCGTGTGTTGATTCGCCTGCAACACTGTAAAAGTAGTAAAACAGGGTCTTAGCCCTGGCAGCTGGCTCACGCGGTGTATGTGTGTGCGTGTGTCGAGCAGCTCAGAAACAGGTTTTGCTAACGAGTCCTGTTGTAGTGGACTGTGAAACGTAAATACAAGTGTCACATGTATAATTTATGTATGTGTAAACATCTTCGCTTGACATTACAGTTAATACATTATTGTATAGCTAATAATATTGTATACGTGACATTGTGCGTGTGTATTATTTCTGATGTATTGTGGATTAACTACATATTGTTGAAATTATAAGAATTATCCTATCGTATAGGAGGTTTATTTATTTTTTCGTGTACTTATAACCTCCGTATATGTTTGTAGTGAAATGTGCTTTACGCCTATTACGTGTATGTGTATAAACATCCTCTGCTAGAAATGATAGTAAGTTCATTAAATTTGTAATTAATGACATTATAGTAATACTGTGTAAGTAACAATGTATGTGTAAAAGCGAACGATAGGGAATATCCTATTATATTTACTATAATATTTACCTATTATATTTGTGTAAAGGGTATAATAACAAGACGAAAAACACTGTCTAACTTGGAATTTGATATTTTGCCCCGTTCGCACGATTTAGGCCCTTTAAATTATGCCTTTTCGTTGACGCGTATAAGATGTCAGCAGCACCATGGGGAACAGAATTAATTACCGTAGAAACAAGTAAATAAACAAATGATGTTAGCGGCATCGGAACTGTACCTTTATCCGTTCCTGCAAGTTTCAATATATTTTATATGCGATTGTATCGATATATTTTGTAACTTTGTATACAGATACGTCCGATTATAAAATTTATGTTTACACGTATTTCTGATGATGCAATGAATAAGTAGTGAAATATATTAAATAAAACTAATGGTGCTACCAACACCATGGAAACCAGAATTAATTACCATATTAACTAGTAAATAAACAAAAGCTATTTAGCGGCATCGGAACTGTACATTTATCCACCAGTACATTATTGTTTATCCATCAGTATACAGTATATTTTTAATATTTTATATAATATGCGATTGTATCGATATATTACGATGTGGAACAGAAGAAGTGTACTAACTGTAAATTGTCCTATTGCTTAATGCAAAGCGAAAATACGTGTTGTTTTAATTTGTGAGGTTAGGTGACAAAGGTTTTTGGTTTTTAGGTTACTGCTGAAATAAATAAAAACCATGGTCGAGAAGAACATAACGTTTAATGTTTCGTACAAAGTAATATGTACAGTAACACTTAAAATAAAGAATTTAGCGTTTTTGATTTAACACGTGCTTTATAAATATCTCCAAATGTTTTATAAACGGGTACTTTTAAATCTCCAAAGGCTGCTGCACCAACATAATAATTTAGTACAATTATTGAAAACAGCTTTGGAGAGAATTTGACTAGTGAGTACAAAATTGTTATACGAGCTGACTGAACGCCATATATAGGCATTGACAATAAAGTTATATTAAATTACTTATTAAAAGTCAAATATTTGCGTGTGAAGCCGGGCAATATTAAACATTTTAATAATATTTAAATATTATATATAAAATTAACAAAAGAATAATAGCAGTTACTACAACCAAACATAAGCTCTAAGCTCTCTCTCTTCACACACACACACACACACACACACACACACACACACACACACATCTACATGTTTCAGACAATTGCAGATTACAATAAGACAATTACTGTGCACTAACACTATTATGGCTAAACATGTTCTACTACAAACCATAAACCTTTTCTCAGTTGTGTACAGTATTTGTTGTTAGTAAATCTGTACTTCATATAATACATCTGTTCAAACTATTTTTTGTTTTGATGTACTTCTTCATCTTTGTGGATGTACTCTGTGTTATGATACATGCAATAGGATATTTGTGGGAAAACGTGTAAAATTGTTTTTTAAAGAATTTATTAAAATCACTTTTCTTTTCTGTCCTGTCTTTTATAGATATCCATTTAGGATACCGAGTGTTTTCATGTAACGGTTTATCAAAATTTTCTGTTTTTATATATCTATGTAATTTAATGAAATCACACTTACATTATAACCTGTTGTTTTTAAGTCTTATTTCCCTTTTAATAATTTTTAAAGTAACATGATGTCCTACAAATTGCGCGATCTATTTAGTCTGAAAAAGAAAAGGAAACATTATATGAAACATTGCAGATTACAATAAGACGATTGTATTTTGTGATACAATAATTAACCACAACGTAGGTGGTTAACTTTTGCATCACCTACACTCGCAAAATTACAACACTTGTAAACATCTATTAACTTTTTTAATGGCATTTTCTCTTACAAAACGACACAATGGAGCCCATTTTGGTGTTCCCTTATAATGAGGTCGTCACCCCCTTTCCAATTTTCTAGCATGAGTCCACAAAAAGCGCACCGAACTCTGTCAGTAAAGATGCTGCATAATCACAAACATAGTTGTGCCAAGTACATCTCTTCCAAATCAGATCTCCTCCGTGTACAGTTCTGAATTGGGTGAATTCCGGCTTAAAAGCATGCTCCGTCAACCGCCAAGTTACGTTATATTACATTTTTGTTTTTTTTTGTCAGTGGCGTTGTAATCTCGTGTTCATGACAAACTTTACAGACTATGTACTATATAAAATCACTCACTGTTAATCCCACTTAGGTAATGTCACGTCAATGTGGTAAACAAAACGGAAAAACCCAAAGTGTTTTTTCACTGTGCGGTGGTTTTTAGTCTTTCGTCCAGGTTTGGTGTGTGGTAAGTAGTGAATGAATTTTAGTGCTGATTAGTACTTTGATACCACCTATTTTTGGTGTTCACTTTGGTCTTATGAAATGGTGTCAAAAGCAAACACTGTTCCTTTGCCAGTCTCACTGAGATTTACAAATCTTCTCCTTGTTCAATGCCTCTTCCTCGTGGAAGTGTTAGTAACAGTAATCATTCTAGTGTCACTGACAGTGAAGTAGAGACCCAAAGTGCATGGTCGGGGGAGGAATAGTTCTATCTAGTGCAAATCAAGCGTACCTAGCGCAAACGAAAACTGATCACTATGTAGCATATAGCATCATAGCAGCGGGGCGTCTTTGCACCCGGTGCATGACTGTAGCATCTGAGTCGAGCCCAATGGCTGCCTGTAGATATACATATTTCTGGTTCTTCGACTGGTACCTTAAACTGGAATGGACAACCGCCAACCAGTTAACTGAGAAGGCGTGGGAGAAAGGTTTATAATTTTTATTTATTTTTAAAAATTTTTTGCAATTAGTGGGCACTGCCGCATGAACGCGTTCAGATGACAGATGTCACCCGTTCCCAGTCCCGCGTGCAGACGCCGTGAGGCGTCTGTCGCTCCCCGCGAGGCGGAGAGCCTCCGTGCCAGTGATAGCGCGTAGCAGCGGCATTCAGCGCGGTCGGCATACTAGGAAGGCAGGAAGGAAACAGCTTTGCAGGTAAATTCTGGGGCATGGTCAGATAGTGAGTATGCAGAGTTAGCTTTAAGTAGCTTACTTAAAGTTATGGCGGGTCATCGAGAATCGCCCGAGGGCGTTTGGCCCGGACAGGGGGAGGTGGTTGCGTGGTGCTGATGGTCCTGAGGTAAGGGAAGGAAGAGGTCTCAGCTTCGGCAAAGAGAGTCGCAGCTAATGACCAGACAAAGCCTGTGAGAGTAGGAACTCGTAGACCTCCTCGAATTACACTGTTTCTAACAAACCAAGGAGATCCCGACAAAGAGCGGAGGGTTCTGGATTGGAAACTTTTCAGCCTACGCCTGTTGGTGGCGGAGACAGTTGACCACCAAACAGGTGCCGCATAGGTCAATACAAACCGGAGAAACAACAGATAGAGAGTAATTTTCGTGCGCAGCGCCAGGGGGCTGCGGCACGCAAGGTATGGGTAACGTTTGGCTCGGAACTGGCCACTACTTCGCCTCCCACGACGTCTACGAAACACGCTGTTCATGGTGACAGCGCCAACAAGCTCGCCAAGATTTCCCCCTAACCTCTGCTCTGTTTTTCCCCCCAGCAGAGAGACAGCAGAGGAGACAAAAACGGAGACACTTGGAGACTTGCATTCGAAGAGTTAACATCGGTATTGAAAACGCGGCGGCAGGGAAGGAGAAGAAGAAGCCGCCGGACCAACGCTCACCTCATCGCCAGCGCCACCATCAAGCTGCAGCGATGGAAGTAGACCAGCCGCCTTGCCTGCAAGACGAAGTCAACAATTCAACACGCACGACTGGGACCTGCCGCACAGTGCGTGTTTAGGTAGCCCTACCCAGCGGAATCCGGGGAGTCCGAGAGTAGGACTCACTAATAGAGATGCGGGTTGCGCCGCCACTGTGACGGTGTCACAGTTCGGCCCCTGGATACCCGCTGGGCAAAGAGATGAGTTAGTCAGCATTGGACCAGCTGATAGTGTCCCTGTTGCACTGTGCGGCAGCGAGGAGCCCCCCGGCCGGCCACTTGGGCCAGTCGGAAACCCTACGACTTGTTCGTGACAACGATCGGTCCTTATTAGGGCCACCATAGCCCGTAAAGGCCGGACCTTCCGGTTGCACGGCCGCTAGTAGGCCAGGCAGCAGCCCCAACCCTCTACCGAGTCTGATTTCCCCGACATGGAGACCTCGGCTTCCACCGACTGGGTGGTAGTAGGGCACGGTGGCATGCCGAGGAAGTCTCCGTCCCTGGCTTCCTTGAGTTCGGCTACGGACTCGGCGGCATTCCAAGCCTCCGCTGAGGTTGCGCCTAGCCGCACCTCCGAAGGAAGGATCCCGCCGGTGTTCGTCACGAACATTAAGGATATTATCGGCTTTAGTCGCCGACTCTGCAAGGTCGTTGCGCTGGCAGATAACGCTTCTGTCAAACTCCTAGCGAGCGAGACTGTACGCGTTGCCTGCCGCAGCGCAACGGAACACTTCGGAGTGATCCAGTGGCTGGAACAAGAATCGTTCCAGTTCCACACTTACTCCCTCAACCGCATCAAGCCTGTAGCCCTCGTTCTTCGGGAGCTAGACATACAGGCCGATCCGCAGGTCGTCGTTGACGAACTGCGCGACGCGGGTTACAAGGTTGTGGCAGCCTCTCGGTTGTGTACAACCTACGGCTCACGTCGACCCCTGCCATTAATCAGACTCCAGGTGGAGAAGGGCGAACCCACCCAGGCCTTATTAGAGTTAAAACTGCTGTTCGGGCTCTGCTAGCGTAGAGCCCTGCCGTCAGACCGAGAAGATTTCCCAATGCAACAGGTGTCAGAGGTACGGCCACAGCAGCTTTGCTTGTCGGAACGCGCCGACCTGCGTCCGCTGTGGAAATGACCACCTAACGCAGGCCTGCGCTGTTCCTGACAACCACAGGTACTGTATCAACTGTGGCGGCGCCCATGCTGCAAATAACAGGCGCTTCCCAGTTTACAAAGAGCAGCTGGACAAATTAGTAAAGCCTGTCCAGCCTAAGCCTCGACATACTGTGCAGCCAGTAATATCGGCCAAAGCCTCTGAGCCTGTGGCACGGAAACCAGCCCCAAGGTCTGCTCCGGTTCCGAAACCACCTTGTGCAGTGAGCCCGAGCAAAGCTAAACAGGCCACACCTGAAGTCGCACCCTCGGAACCGGAACGCGAGATACCAGCGTATGTAAATGTCCCGTTGATGCAGGATGATGAGGGACTTGATCCTCCACTGCTGCCGCCACCCAAGCCTCGCTACCCCAGATCAGGCAAGAAAGGTAGACCTCAGGCCAAGAACACGGGCCAGACAAAACCTGCCGTTGGACCCAGGCCTGTCGGCTAAAAGCCAGAGTGACAACCCATTCCAGAACCTGCCTCCAAGGCTTCCACCGCCTCGCCCTGCCGCAGCTATGCAGCTGCCGCCAAGCGTTCTCCCCAATCATCTACCGATGATCTCTTCGTCCTCTCCGATTTTCTGACAAGCTACGACTTGCAGAAAGTAGCCCAAACTTTCCGTATGATCAACGAACGCTTGGCAACAGCCTCGCCCCAAGACAAATTCCTCCTCTTGGTGGAAGCCTGCCGTGTTATTGGTCTGTTATGAACAACGGACAACCACGGCAATCCCTCAAGCGAGAACTCGAGCTCGTGGCGTGGAACGCCAACGGTCTCGTTTCCCGTCGTTCTGAGCTCCTAGAGTTCGTTGCCCGACACAACAAACCCGATGTGCTTCTTGGTGAGACGCACCTGACCCCGCATCGTCAATTCCGACTACCCAACTACGTGTGCTACCGGGACGACCGGTCGGGTCGCGCAGGAGGGGGCACCGCCATCGCGGTAAAGGCGAGTCTTCGCCATCACCGCGTTGTCCTGCCTCAGCGGCGTAACCTCGAGTGCACCGCGGTTGAGCTCCATGGTTCTCTCGGCGGTTTACTCGTGGTTACCGCATACAAGCCTCCACAAACGGAGCTCCTGTCGAACGATCTGGAGGACGTCTTTGGCGTACACAGAAGAGTAGTCCTGGCGGGCGACATGAAATGTAAGCACCCTGATTGGGGGAGCCGCTTGGTGAAAACAAACGGGGCCCGCTTACGCAGGTATGCTGATGCGACTCGGGTCACAGTCATGGGTCCTACCGGGCCTACATACTATCCCCCGAGGCCTAACTCCCACCCAAATGTCCTGGACATAGCCGTGGTCAGGGGTGTTTATTGCCCGGTCAACGTCTCCGTCATTTCGGAACTGTCTTCGGACCATTGACCCATCAGTGTGCACCTAGCTACCCAGCACTCTACCGTCGACGAGCGGCGGGTAATCGAGTGGGAACGTTTTGGCCTGGCGTTCAGTCGCCGCCTACCTGAGCATATACCACTCGACACTACCCAGGATGTCGACGATGCAGTTACCTTATTCGACACAGCCGTAGTCTCGGCGGTAGACGTGTCCTCCCGGATGAAGCCGGGGCTCACGCCCGACTATCATGGGATCCCCGAGATTGTCTCAGCTCGCTTGCGAGAGGAATCGCCTACGGAGACGCTGGCACAGGACTCGTGACCCGGCTGACAAGGCTGCGTTTAACAGAGCATCCGGCAAGTTGCGTCGCGACATGCTGGCGTTCGGTAGACGTAACTGGGAGCTAGCTGTAACACAGATGGATGGCCCTGCCGAGAACCGTAATGTCTGGCGGATTCCCAGTGCAATAACGGGAAAGCGTAAACGCGCGCCTCTCCCCGCACTGGTCGGACGCGGCGGTCAACCACTTGGACGCCCCCTCGAGAAGGCAGAGTTAGAGCGACAGTTCGCTCCCAACCCATCCAAGGACCAAGGCCTTCACTGAGCGAATCTGCCGCGAGGTAGAGCGCTTTCTATCGGCTGGTATCACAGTCCAGCCGGAGCCCATCTCGCCGGAGGGGGTCTCTGAGAGGATTGTTCAGCTCAATCCCCGCAAGGCGCCTGGCCCAGACGGAGTCATGAATTCCGCGCTCCATCGCCTTCCGGAGCGAGGAACACAGTTCCTCTCTGATCTGTTCAATATATGTCTCAGACTGGCCTACTTTCCTGTGAAATGGAAAACGGCTACAGTTATAGTGATACACAAGCCGGGAAAGAATTTTTCTCGCGCGAAAACCTCAGACCCATCTGCTTCTTGTCCGCGACGTCCTAGGTTTTTGAGCGATTGATCCAACATAGGATCCGCGACCACCTAGAAAGACTGGACGTGCTGATCCCCGAACAGTTCGGCTTTCGTCAGCTGCACTCCTCGACTCATCAGCTGATGAGACACGTGGAATGCATTACCGAGGCTGGCTGCCAGCGCAAACAGACGACTGCGATCTTCCTAGACGTAGAGAAAGCCTTTGACCGCGTATGGCACTAGAGTGTCCTTTACAAATTAACGGAAGTCTTCCTCCCAGATTGCTACATTCACTTGATCGGCAGCTTTCTGCGAGACCGTAGCTTCCGAGTGAGAGTAGACCACACTCTATTTTCGGAGAGGCGTATTACCGCTGGTGTCCCTCAGGGAAGTGTACTTGGGCCTCTCCTGTTCTCGCTGTTTGTCAACGACACGCCCCGAGTTTCTGGAGTAAAATTGTCCGCTGTTCGCGGACGACACTGCGGCATTTGCCTCAGAGCCGAACGCAAGTTATGCGGCAATCAAGCTCCAGTCCCAACTCGACGCGTATGTCGGGTAGACCGATGACTGGAAAGTTGCCGTTAACGCTTCCAAGAGTGCCGCGGTAATATTCTCGCGCAAACGCAAGAGGCCTCGGCCGCTTAAAGGAGGCCCCGTCGAGGTACCCTGGACCAATAGCGTCAAGTACCTCGGGCTCCACGTGGACTCCCGACTCACCTGGCGAACCCATACACAGAGTATATCCGACAACGCGCTTCGGCGCAACTCAGTAGACTCTGGCCCGTGCTATCTAATCCGGCAATGACCCGCCAGCTAGGTAAGCTCATAGTCAACTCGTACGTGTTGCCCGTGATTACCTATGCCTGTCCTGTTTGGGGATACCTTGCTCGTGGTCATAGGTCAGCGCTCCAGCGTGTTCTCTACCGGGGACTAAAGCTTGCGTGTAAAGTCCCCCGGAGGTACTCTTCCCGTCTTTTGAGGAGAGGACTCGGTGTCCGCTCTTTTGATGACACCGTGAGACGCCTGGAGCATAGATTCTATGTTCGTTCTGAAAGAGTAACCCACAATTCCCTCATTGCCGGAATTGGTAAATACACCACGCGACCAGGTGAGTCATGGAAGCGACCTCGTTTATTAGCCCCGGTGGCATAATCCACCAATCGCAGGTCGCTTCAGACCCTCCATAACTAGGTAAAACAATATAAAAAAACTCAAACTGACCCAGTGGCAGGAGTCCTATCTGAGACTCGGGACACTGCACAACTTGCGACCCGCGCAACCCCCAGTCGTGTTTTTCCTCCATTCTGCCTCTGCGATTGAAAGGAACAACATCTCTCAACCTAACCTATAAATCAGTTCAAGACCAACCAGTTGGCTAAGTGTTCGGTGTCAGTCCGAGTGGCCAGAATTCAGTCAGTTCGCGGGCAGTCGTGATCGGGCTATTGTAACCTACTTTGTGCGCGGTGTTCTTTGTGCCGAAGTGTGGTGAGTGCCAGTGAAGTGCTAGTGCAGTTTAGTACGGGAGTTTTCTATCTTCTCCTCCTCGAGATCGTACCCGACACCCGTTGACGACTGCGATGTCGGGACGTTCCCAGGAGGAGCCCCTGTCCACGGGAAATTGTGACCTTGTAAAGGACCATAACAGAACTGATGGCAGGGTAGCCCCCTATCTGAAACCTTCTGTGTTACGAAGCGTTACTAACGTTACTAAGTTCCATAGATGGTCCAACTGTTTGCATCCCCGCCTCAAACCCTGATTCAGTCGCAGTCCGCGGCGAAGGTCCTTTTCAGACCCACCCAGCATCTGGCGATTCTTCGCGGGCCTATCGTTCCGCTGGTCCTGCTAAGGACCACCAAACGTCTCCAGCTCTTTTGCAGGTCCAGCCTTCTGCTGGTCCTGCGAAGGGCCACCAAGCATCTGAACCTCCCGTGGGGGACCAGCCTTCTGCTGTTCCTTCTCAGGACCACCAATCGTCTTCTGCTCTTTTGCAGGTCCAGCCTTCTGCTGGTCTTTCTCAGGACCCTCTATCCACCGCTTACGCCGCAGCCCTCGGTCGTATGTTGTCGTCGTACTCCGAAATGGAGACGGAGGACGGCTTCCAGCCCGTGCCTAGCCGGCAACGGCGAGGTAGCGGTGGACGTAGGCCGACGTTCCCAAAGCGGACTGTACCGGCGACACGAGCCGTGGCTGCAGCGTCGGCAGGTCGCAGATCATCTTCCCTAGATCCTACACAACCAGAACCTACACCTAAACAGCCCAAGATTCCGCCAATCGTCGTGCCACAGTGCGGCGACTGGCACACCCTCCTTAGGGCGCTCAAGTAAGTCATGCCGTCTGGACTGATCGAGGCCAAAAGCCAAGGTTCGTCCATTCGGGCTTGCCAGAAATTGCTGGCAGACTCCGGACGCGCCTTTCACACATTCCCCCTTCCTGAGGAGAGAGAACTCAAGATTGTAGTGTTCGGGATTCCCCACGTCACCCCGGTCTTGTGGATCTGGGAGGATCTGGCGGAGAAGGGATTCTACCCTACCTCCGTCGTCCCTCTCCTATCCAGTGATCGTAAAAGGAAAATGGATTCCTTTTACATCAGGATCCAGAAGGTTGTTTCCTTCGCTGACGTCTATCATCTGGAAACCATTCTGTGCCTCCGGGTACAGGTTAGGGCGTTCAATAGTAAGCCTGGGCCTTCCCAGTGCTTCCAGTGTCAGCGATTTGGCCACTCATCGGCTTTTTGTAAGATGCCGCCGCGTTGTGTACTCTGGGGGGAGGCCCACAACGAGAATTGTCCCGTTGTAAAGCCTCAACCTGCGACGTGCTGCAACTGCGGAGGCAGTCATCCGGCCAACTTTAGGGGTTGTACTCATTTTAAAAAGGCCCTCAAGAAGCAGCAGCGGGAGCAAAACCGCCAGGTTGACCCTCCTCGCCCTGCTCCTCGACCCTCGAAGCGGGCGGCAGCCCAACCAGCCGCCTCGGCATCTAGGGCTCTTCCTGCGGCACCTGCCGCTGGTGGAACCATATCTTTCGCTGCAGCGGTCGCCTCGGCGCACCCTGTGGCCCCCCGGACCTTGGCACCTGCCGGAGTGCTGTCTCCTCAAGTGGCATCGCCCGCAGTACCCTCCTCACAGACCCAGCCTCCTAAGAAACGGCACTCTAAGCGTAAGGCTAGACTGCCACTAGTGGCCAACAACTCTACCCCGAGGCGTGCGGAAGTCTCGCCATCCCCCGAGCAGCCAGCTCCAACTGCCCAACCTCCCCTGGAGGCGGCATCTGCACCTTCCGTGGCCCCAGCGCTGGCTAGTCAGGCCCCTGCGGCCAGTGGTTTTCCACTGGTCACTGAGGCTCAGCTGATGGCCTGTCCCGCAAATTCTTGCTCCTCGGGATGTCCCGTCCATGCTTACGGTCATCCTCACATCTTTGATTGCCTTGATTGCCCCGACATCTACCTATGGCTAGACAGTTTTGGTTCGTCGCGTGGAATGCCGATGGCGTTACGGCGCGTCGGGCCGAACTGGCAGCTTTCCTTGTGGAGTACGATGTAGATGTCGTACTCCTCTCCGAAATTCATCTCACTCCCAACCGTCGATTCTCCCTACCAGCCTACGCTTGCTACAGGAAAGACAGAAATAGTCCCGATCGCCGCCACGCTTCTGGCGGAGTGGCGATCATATTCCACAGGCGGAACTCTCATCGAGAACTCCCTGCCCCTGCAATGACCCTCATCGAAGCATGTGCTGTGGTGCTCGATGTTGCCACAACCTAAAAGGTTCACTGAACTCCCTCAGACATGCCTGAGGTTCTCAGCCGGGGGGTTACAGGTTGCGCAGGGCTGGTCGACTCCTCCCTAGAAGTGTCTGGGGGGGACTACCGGTGGCTGGTGTTTTCTGCTGTAGTTGTAAACATTTTCTTGCTCTCGTGAGCGGAAGGTTAGACAAATTTGAGGCTGCCACAGCCGCGTAGAACAGTCCCGGCGCCCCGGCGGTTGGGACTATGGCTCCGGTAGGGACCGAAGTTGCTGCCGGTGTCATTGAGAAAGTGCCGGTTTGGGGTTGAAGAGACTCGCAGCCGAAGGTGTGCGAAACTTTGGAGACCATAGATCTCTTCGAATTTGCCTAACCTCAACAGTTTATCCAGGAAGCTATTGACGGATTTTTTTCCTCGCCTTTTCCAACATGTAGGCCCGACACGGCAGTCGGCGCATACCACAGCGCGAGGAGCTCTTGGACGATGTAATCAGGGAAGATATTCCAGAAATGACAACTTTGATTTCACGCTCCCCAAAGAGAGTGAAAGTATGGAAGAAATTCTGCAGGTCAGATAAGAAATCATGCTCGGGTCACACTTGCTTGAAGTCATTATTTTCAGCGGGGTAATTTGGCACATTGCCTCGATCTTGGTCCAAGAAAGAGCTATTCGGATGAATGCTAAAATTTGAGTACAATTCTGTTTGTCATTCTCGACACTGGAGGAAGCACAGATTTAAACAGACAGACAGAAAATTTACGGCCCGCCTTGCTCCCTGGTTTCTGTGCGGTCCGGAGCCCGATGAACTCCAGGTTCAAACAAATACATCGCTTTCATTTGTTCGGCACAAGGAATTAGGTTGCAGTCCTTCTGCATACGAAAGGCGTTTACAAGAAGGGTACGAATTTGTTGCTTCATCTTGTCTCCAAGTTGGAGGCGTGACTCCGTGGCTAAGGCATCGTCCGCAGAAAGCGGAAAGCCTATGGTTGATAGGCTCGACTGCCCGTGGGCGATGTCGGCCGTAACGATGGGCTAATACGCCAGGGCGGATGGCTCCCGCAACTAAGCACTTGCACATTTCACGGGTTCCCATTCCCGGAGTTTCACAGCACAGCCGATGTGCGAAAAACAGAGCACAGGTTTGGGGGAAATCTTGGCGAGCTGGTTGGCGCTGTCACCATGAACAGCGTGTTTCGTAGACGTCGTGGGAGGCGAAGTAGTGGCCAGTTTTCGTTTGCGCTAGGTACGCTTGATTTGCACCAGATAGAACTATTCCTCCCCCGACCATGCACTTTGGGTCTCTACTTCACTGTCAGTGACACTAGAATGATTGCTGTTACTAACACTTCCACGAGGAAGAGGCATTGAACAAAGACCAGATTTGTAAACCTCAGTGAAACTGGCAAACGAACAGTGTTTACTTTTGACACCATTTCGTAAGACCAAAGTGAACACCAAAAATAGGTGGTATCAAAGTACTAATCAGCACTAAAATTCATTGACAACTTACCGCACACGAAACCTGGACGAAAGACTAAAAACCCGGGCACAGTGAAAAAAAAAACTTTTGGTTTTTCCGTTTTGTTTTCCACATTGACGTGACATTACCTAAGTGAGTTTAACAGTGACTGATTTTATATAGTACATAGTCTGTAAAGTTTGTCATGAACAAGAGATTACAACGCCACTGACGAAAAAACAAAAATGTAGTATAACGTAACTTGGCGGTTGACGGAGCATGCTTTAAAGCCGGAATTCACCCAATTCAGAACTGTACACGGAGGAGATCTGATTTGGAAGAGATATACTTAGCACAACTATGTTTGTGATTGTGCAGCATCTTATACTGACAGAGTTCGGTGCGCTTTTTGTGGACTCATGCTAGAAAATTGGAAAGGGGGTGACGACCTTATAAGGGAACACCAAAATGGGCTCCATTGTGTCGTTTTGTAAGAGGAAATGCCATTAAAGAAGTTAATAGATGTTTAGAAGTGTTGTAATTTTGCGAGTGTAGGTGATGCAAAAGTTAACCACCTACGTTGTGGTTAATTATTGTATCACAAATTACAATCATCTTATTGTAATCTGCAATGTTTCATATAATGTTTCCTTTTCTTTTTCAGACTAAATAGATCGCGCAATTTGTAGGACATCATGTTACTTTAAAAATTATTAAAAGGGAAATAAGACTTAAAAACAACAGGTTATATTGTAAGTGTTATTTCATTAAATTACATAGATATATAAAAACAAAACATTTTGATAAACCGTTACATGAAAACACTCGGCATCCTAAATGGATATCTATAAAAGACAGGACAGGAAAGAAAATTGATTTTAATAAGTTCTTTAAAAAACAATTTTACACGTTTTTCCCACAAATATCCTATTGCATGTATCATAACACAGAGTACAACCATAAAGATGAAGAAGTACATCAAAACAAAAAATGGTTTGAACAGATGTATTATATGAAGTACAAATTTACTAACAACAAATACTGTACACACCTGAGAAAAGGTTTATGGTTTGTAGTAGAACATGTTTAGCCATAATAGTGTTAGTGCACAGTAATTGTCTTATTGTAATCTGCAATTGTCTGAAACATGTAGATGTGTGTGTGTGTGTGTGTGTGTGTGTGAAGAGAGAGAGCTTAGAGCGTATGTTTGGTTGTAGTAACTGCTATTATTCTTTTGTTAATTTTATATATAATATTTAAATATTATTAAAATGTTTAATATTGCCCGGCTTCACACGCAAATATTTGACTTTTAATAAGTATTTTAATATAATTATTATTGTCAATGTCTATATATGGCGTTCTGTCAGCTCGTATAACAATTTTGTACTCACTAGTCAAATTCTCTCCATAGCTGTTTTCAATAATTGTACTAAATTATTATGTTGGTGCAGCAGCCTTTGGAGATTTAAAAGTACCCTTTTATAAAACCTTTGGGGATATTTATAAAGCACGTGTTAAATCAAAAACGCTAAATACTTTATTTTAAGTGTTACTGTACATATTACTTTGTACGAAACATTAAACGTTATGTTCTTCTCGACCATGGTTTTTATTTATTTCAGCAGTAACCTAAAAACCAAAAACCTTTGTCACCTAACCTCACAAATGAAAACAACACGTATTTTCGCTTTGCATTAAGCAACAGTACAATTTAGAGTTAGTACACTTCTTCTTTTCCACATCGTAATATATCGATACAATCGCATATTATATAAAACATTAAAAATGTACTGTATACTGGTGGATAAACAATAATGTACTGATGGATAAATGTACAGTTCCGATGCCGCTAAATAGCTTTTGTTTATTTATTAGTTACTATGGTAATTAATTCTGGTCTCCATATTGTTGTTAACATCATTAGTTTTATTTAATATATTTCATTACTTATTCATTGCATCATCAGAAATACGTGTAAACATAAATTTATAATCGGACGTATCTGTATACAAAGTTACAAAATATATCGATACAATCGCATATAAAAAATATTGAAACCTGCAGGAACGGATAAAGGTACAGTTCCGATGCCGCTAAATATCATTTGTTTATTTACTTGTTACTATGGTAATTAATTCTGTTCCCCATGGTGTTGCTGACATCTTATACGCGTCAACGAAAAGGCATAATTTAAAGGGCTTAAATCGTGCGAACGGGGCAAAATATCAAATTCCAAGTTAGACAGTGTTTTTCGTCTTGTTATTATACCCTTTGTACAAATATAATAGGATATTCCCTATCGTTCACTTTTACACATACATTGTTACTTACACAGTATTACTATAATGTCATTAATTTCAAATTTAATGTACTTACTATCATTTCTAGCAGAGGATGTTTATACACATACACGTAATAGGCGTAAAGCACATTCCACTACAAACATATACGGAGGTTATAAGTACACAAAAACATAAATAAACCTCCTATACGATAGGATAATTCTTATAATTTCAACAATATGTAGTTAATCCACAATACATCAGAAATAATACACACGCACAATGTCACGTATACAATATTATTAACTATACAATAATGTATTAACTGTAATGTCAAGCGAAGATGTTTACACATACATAAATTATACATGTGACACTTGTATTTACGTTTCACAGTCCACTACAACAGGACTCGCTCGCAAAACCTGTTCCTGAGCTGCTCTGAGCTGCTCGACACACATACACATACACCGCGTGAGCCAGCTTCCAGGGCTAAGACCCTGTATGGCTACTTTTACAATGTTGCAGGCGAATCAACACTCGGAGTAAATATATTTATTTAAACTTTATACACTTAAACAATTTTAGTAACACATAATTAGAATATGTATTTTTTAAACAATATTCAAATGGATGCATCTGTTTTATAATAACACAATATAAACCTTATAATAATACAATATCCGGTTTTAGGTACCGGAGGTGCCGGGTTCAAATCCTGTAGGGGCCATAATTTATTTTGATTCGTATCCGCTGTTCTCATACCTTAACTCCTGGCTGGTGTCCCCCTTCATTTATCTGTAACGTCATAAGCCACCAAAAACCAGCTGACTCGTACCCGTTACCATAAAATCTGCAGTGTTTTACACACAGAGTGCAGCTGTCTCGTCAGGTACCCATTACCCCAAATTTTAACCGACCAATTTCGTGTAACGGTACCCGATGACCCATACCAAATCCGCTACATGCAGAAACCTACTATCTCGGGCTCTGTCACGTCATAAAAACACGCAGAAACCAGCTACCATGACCTCTGTGACGTCATTATCCACCACACCGCCTCGTCCTGTGACGTCATTAATCGGTGACGTCAGAGCCATAAATCATTCCTTCTACCCCCTCATCGTTACCAGAACTTCCATTTTCCCTCTACTAACGCAGTTACAAGTATTAAACATATTATTTTAATGTGTTTGTTCCATAACAATGAACGTGAAATCATTACGACAGAAGTATACCACAAGATTTATACCCAACAGTCTAATGTCCAGCTGGATTTAGTGCTCTGCACGAAGTCAGCTTAAAAACATCTGTAATTCCTATGGTCTTTCCATCTAAGTAAAGAGAGAGTACCTAAAATAATCCTGAACTTTTTCCCTTTAACACTGTTTTATAACATTTCAACACAAGGCTTTTCCACAATAAGTACCTTGCTTGGCTCTAACAGTTAAACAATTTGAAAGTAAATACTTTCAAATAAAGATGATCAATACAATTATGGTTAATACCTCATGAATAATTTGAAGCAACATAATACTGTACACGAACATGGTGGAAAGCAACAGATATGCTAGACGTTTGTCTCGTATCATATTAACGTCTATAGTCCATTCAACTAAAGAAGATCGCTGATTTTCAAAGCCTGCCATTTCCACAAAAGTAGAGCCAAAAATTAAAGAAACACATAGTTATAATCTTCAATCACTTTTCTTTAAGTGGCCTATATTTCATAATTTTACAGCTAAGTGTTTTTTCACGGTAAAGCAATATTTAGAAAAAGTCACGGTTTTTTCATTGTTTTACCGTAACTGCCAATTTTATGAATTTATTTCTTAGTAAGTAATGCCTTGAAAAAATTTTCTTGTTCAAGGATTGTTGACCCACTCATTCTACACAACATGTAAACATTTCAAGTTCATATTTTTTTTTCTTTACTAGTTATTAATTTTTTTCTAAGATCATGTTTTCTCGTAATACAGAAACGTTTAACAATCAAGTGTTAAACAATCGTTTTGTTAATGTTAACAATCGTTTTGAAGCTTACAATCCCAACAGGTTGGTTAAATTATTGAAATTAGTTTAAGATGCTTTGCTGAATTTTAACTGTGAGATAAGTTTAGAGCGAAAGGTCAAGCCAAGCGTACAGTAACAGGCGTGGCGTAGTAGACCACAGCGCAGCAGGTCGGCCTCATAGCGCCAGTTAGGTGTGCTGAATGCAGGGGCCTTCCGTAAGTAGGGAATGCGTTTGTAATCTGTTTGCGGTAAGCCTATATTAACCTAACAAACGAGGCTTTTCAGCCTCCATGTCGGAGATATGAATAAGCTGCCGACATTGTTTTTTATGATGCGCTTTAAATATTTTTCCAACTTTAATTACCCGTGAAGTGCATTATGAATTATTAAAGAAAGTAGTGATTAACCAGATGTCTGTTCGTATCTTCTGGTGTCTGAATTATGTGTCCCAAAACATTGAAGTGACCAGAATTTATTTATTTTAAGACCTACGGCTACATAAACGTTTATATTTTTGTTAATGTCTTCAATAATATTTTAAATTATTGTTACGACTTTTTAACATTTTATATTTTATAACAATTAAAATTTCAACGTATTTTATGCGTTATAAAACAATTCAGGCAAAATAAAATTTCTTAAACATTAGAAAAATTGTACTATAATATTAATTACATAATTATATAGGCTACATACCACAACACAATGAAGGGTACTTAAGGTGATAGTGGCAAAGGTGCGATCCCCTCCAGAATTGAGTCATCGCCTTTGTCCATGTCACCCTCTTCTGACTCTGAGGAAGTATTTCCCGTTATGTTTATGACGAACCGCTCTACTACTTCGTCAAGGATTCTCTCTGCTTCCCAGGCTTCCTTGGTCAGCTTCTCCACGTGTCGGACGACGTCTGCCCACTCCTTTTCGCCGATTAGCCCAAACCCTTCATTTATCAATCGCTCCACTTACGTCAAAGTAAACTTTTTGTTGTCCCTTGCCACGTGTCCTTTTAACTGTGTCCATATCATTTCAATACAATTGAAATGGCAATGATAAGGAGGCAGTCGAATTATTTCGTGGCCATGACTTTTTGCCAGCTCGTCAATTTTGTAAATTATAAATCATGTCTAATAACTCGCCTTTTTTGAGTTCTAGCCCTGCTTGCACTCCGTGTCTCTCCAAACCACTCAATCATCGCAGATTTTTTTGACGACATTGTAGGTGCTTTGTCTATTTGCACTGTGTGGTATGGAGCATTGTCCATAACTATTACTGAGTTTGGGTCAATGTTCGGCAATAGTTGCTCTTCAAACCACTTATAAAATCTGTTATGGTCCATTTCTTCATGGTAGACTCCTGTCTTCTTAGACCGGAACATAAGTAAAGCATTGGGAACAAAACCTTTTGATGTGCCGGCATGCAGGACAATGAGCCTGCCTCCTTTGCCGATTGGAACGGTCATTGTTCCTTCGAGAGTGTTGTCAGTCCATCCCTTACTTTCGCTATGACTAGCATTCACCCATGTTTCATCAAGCCATATAATTTGTGTAAAATCCTTTTGTTTAACACTGCTCAGATAACGGCAACGCCAAGCAACGATGTCTTCCCTTTCCATCAAAACTTTTCTACCGTTTACTTTGGAATAATGGAATCCCAGATCGCGAAGAACTGTCCAGAGAGAAGTTTTTGCACCGCTAAACAAACCTGTATTTGTCGCTGATACCAGCATTTTATCCAGTGTGGGGAGTTCACGACGTTTGTAATACCCGTAGACGTGCCGTCTAAGCGCATCCTCTTGAAACGGGTCTAGTTAGGTAACTTTGGCCACATGTTTTCTCTCTTTCCCAGGCGTCGAGACGGAGCTTTGGCCTGCTTTAACTGCTGCTGATTTTTCACGACACACTCGTGTCACTGTTGCAGTTCCAATTTGTAAAACTCGTGCGGTCCTCTCCGCTATTTTTGAAAAAGGTATTACAGGTTCACCAGTTTCTTTCAAGGTATCATTTTCTTTTTTAAAAAACTCCCAGACACTCACGATCATTTTTCTTCCTTGACTCTTTATCGTACTTCCTTTCCGAAAAACAATCTTCCCGGCACTTGTTGATGGTAAACTTTCTTCGTCACTCGCCATCTCTAAGATTAAAAAATATAATTGAACAAAACGCTTCAGCTATCTCAGACGACAACACTTTACAAAACAGAACACTCCACCAAACTAAAGTAAGTTGGTATTTTGTGTATGTGGTGGGGTGTGTGATAGCGGTGACCTTATCAGGTTATAGACGGTTAACTCATCAGGTTGTGGCGCGCGGTAAGCAATTCGGCCTACATAATCAGAGGGCAAGCATAAATGTGCTTTCAATCTTTAATAACATTTTTTAATTAATATATTACAAAGTGTAGCTATATACAACCGTAATTAACATTCACTTAACGCCTATAACAATTACTTGGTGACATTTAGTTCTAAGAAGTAACGGCCGCCGCCGCACAGACAGCAGCCATTGTACTAGAAATGAAACTACTGCAATTTTGACATAATTAAGGTATTTCTGTTGAAATGCGATAACCAACACTTGACAATAATGAAATCATCTTATTAATATTAACATTGTGGCACAATTGAATTTAATTAGGGATCTCGGTAATGTCCAACGACGAGTAAAGGTTAGCATAATTCAAAAGAAATGTCTTAATTTCTTTTAAAATTTTGGCTGTTTCATTAATGGAAAACGTTTCATTATTATAATACCGTACAGCACAAAAACAAATACATACAAAGCAGTAATACATCTCCGTAAAGACAAATAAATAAAAACAATATTTATTTCGATTTATTAGATTTCGACACACAAGTTATTACAGCATAAACATTATGGTTCGTGTTGTCGTCGGCGCGCGTATAAAATGGTCCCAGTACGGAACTGAGTGTACTCCACGCTTTGTCCGTCACTTTACATTTTAGCGAAAGAGCGCTTCAAATATAAGTTGATGTAAAATATAGTAGCTGTTTAAGCTTGTTTTCACTCAACTTGAACTTTCTTTAGCGTTGTCTTCTCAGTGTTGGCACAAATTTCAACTCTAACAGTGCTCCCGTTTACGAGTTGTTCGAGGTCAACAAAAAAATTAATAACGCCTATAAAAATAATCACAGAGAGTTTAAATGGGAATATGTGATGTGGAATGAATGTAAAAATAATCGTTGAACAGGAAAAATTTGTTTACGCTGTACTTTTTTTGTAATGAATTATCAAAGTTGACAATCGTGGTAGAAGGGCTAAAGAACAGTGACTTTTTTAATATATCTCTTAACGTTATGAAAACGAAGAATCAAAAAAATATGAAATTTACACGAGTAACGGAGAAAGGATTGCCGATTCCAACAATATGCTCATTTATTTTTTGTCTTTGAAAATTTGGGAACGGCAGGCTTTGAAAATCAGCGATCTTCTTTAGTTGAACGGACTTTAGCTATGACTATTTTGAAGCTTGTTCGAAATACTCAGTTAAAAATCATCGTATGGGCCTGATTTTATAAGTAAATAACACGTTTGCTATAAATTTATATTCTTGCCTGGCACATACGAAGATTCATTTTTCAACTAGAACAATATAAATAGCAGAAATTTGACGTGTATACACAAGGAAGTAGCACTGCGGTCTAAGTAATACAGTAAAACGTTTACATACCCGTAACCTAAGAATAAATAATGTAGTTACGGGTAAACATGGTAACTTTAAAACGACGTTTTACTGTATTTCGTTTACAACAGAAACTTTACAAAGCGATTGCCTCTTTATTATTCTTAAAACTATTTTCATATCTCTCAATATTTCAAAACGTGTCAAGCTTTGTGGAAAAAAGGTAAACGTATAATTAAAAAATCGTGTTTCCCCCATTACATACTTTAATGACATCGTTAATTAACTAGTCTAAACCAATTAGTTTAATAATTACTAATAAAAATATCAGCAATACTTTGGAAAATAAATAATCAGACTGTTCAATTAGTAACTTACCTGTACAAACGTGTCTGCATAGATCGTCTGCATAGATCTACGGGTATTGTCACGTTATTTTTAGTCCCATATTCATTGTAGCCCTTCTGGCTAAATATCGTAACTAGGACCTGATAAGTTATGCATTCGAACAGAATGAATTCCCTAAGAATTTTTTTCAGTTTTTTGGTAAACTGTAGCATGCTAATAACTTTAAGACCTGAAACTACTGTTTCCTAGAAAAGGAACAATGCTGGATATGAAACTTGGGAATCTTTTACGTGACTTCTCTATACCGAAGGCAACACGAACCATGAAGAATAAAATACTATATTAGTAGTTTCATGTAATATCAGTTTATAACTATATATATATATATATATATATAAGAATATACTTCTTACTATTATATAAGCATTGGCTATGAGAAAGATATCTTCTATAACAGCTTAGTTCTTAAAACAAGTGAACCATTTTTTATTCCTACATATGTTTACACGAAGTAGAAAATAAAAAAGGCGGTGTAACACTAGTGGAGGACTCATTTTTGTTGCGAAAGGCATTTTGATAGGATTTTGTATTTTAATTATTGGCAAGTAAAAGAGTACTCTACATAAAATGACAACTATTATACAGCAGACTATTGTGCGATCATGCGAGCGCGCGCTTGTGTGTAAGAAAAATAGAAAGGGTGGGAGGGAGCTAGGGAAAGAAATGGTAAGCGAGTGAGAGAGAGAGAGAGTGAGAGAGAGAGAGAGAGAGAGAGAGAGAGAGAGAGAGAGAGAGAGAGAGAGAGAGAGAGAGAGAGAGAGAGAGAGAGAGTGAGAGAGTGGCAGACAGACATAGAGATAGACAGAAAGAGTGACTTTGGTTTCTAGTCTCTCATGATATATCTGCTCATGTGTTCTATAACCCGAAGATTGAGTTTTTTAAAAACTCCATTTTGTCTTTTTACATAGGCTATAACTTTTGAAATGAAAAAGATAATTTTCCATGCTGCCAATGTACCAACGAAGTATTGACCTATAGGACCTTCAGTGAAAACAATTGTAAATGACACGAATTTCTGATGAGACGGATCTTCTTCAGTAGGTATAATTTATTAATCCTTACTTAATCTCGTTTTTGTTGTATCTTTTGTTGTATAATAAAGTTGTATAATGACCCATAACTTATTTTAGGACGCTAGTGTTTAGTGAGGTAGTGAAGGTATACATGTTGTACAAGGATTCTTAATAGAAACACGTTTGATCTGCGTAGCCGTGACTTCGTCGCCATGGCAACGAAATTCATTTGTTTATATTGTCCAAGTACTAGTGACGCGTCTGTCAAAAATATTTGCAGTTTCCTCTTTTCTAAGCGTTGTGACTGGGTTGAAAAATGGCATCTATGATAGAAAATCCGTCATAAGATAATCTGCGTGCCGTAATTCAGTTTTTAGCCACTGAGGGAAGTCAGCCAATGGAAGTTTATACGAGAATGAAAGCTGTATATAGTGACTATAGTTATTCTCATACGGCAGTGGTTGAATGGTCCAATAAATGTTGACAAGGAAGAGAATCCACTAAAGGTTTGGCCCGTCCCGGCCTGCACGTGTTGCAGCATCAGATGAAAATGTGAACAGGTGGAAACTGCTTTACGCGCAAATAGGCGCATCAAAGTTAGAGAAAACGTTGAACATCAGTGTGGGAACTGTTTGTTCCATCATCCATACTCTTGGCTATCACAAAGTTGCTGCTCAGTGGATTCCACGACTGCTTACTGATGAGCAGAAAAATTTCGGCCTTATCATTACAACATTTGATGCGCTATCAACAACAAGGTAGTGCCTTTCTACACCAAATTGTTACCGGCGATGAGTCTTGATGTTATCATTACGAACCAGAATCCAAACGTCAGAGCATGCAGTGGAAGCATGCACAATCTCCGAAGGCGAAAAATGTCGGCCCAACCTTCGGCAGGAAAACTAATGGTACCGTATTTTTTTATTATCAGAGTGTGCTGCTCTTAGATTTTAAAGAGCCCGGTAACAACATAAACGCTGAGCGATATGCAGACAGCTTAAAACGCTTATGGATCAGCATCAAGAATAAACGTCCCGGGAAGCTCACAAATTGTGAAATTCTTCTGGATGATAGTGCTCGACCCCATGTAGCCCAGACGATTCAAGATCTGTTTGATCGTATAAAGTGGGAAGTCTTACAACATCCACCTTTCAGTCCCGACTTGTCACAGTGCGATTATCATGTTTTTGGTCTATTAAAGGAATCACTAAAAGGACGACGGTTCAAATCAGATCAGACGCTGAGGTAGAGTCTGCTGATAGCGAATGATTCCACAAACAGCCGCAAGAATTTTACCAGCAGGAAATTTACAGATTAGTGCAACAGTGGGACTCATGCCTTAATGCTAATGGTGACTTCAATTATAAAATCGTTGAATACAAAATGTTTTACAGCATCTAAACGTCTTTCTATTGACCAATCTACGTACATTATTACAAACTTTATATTAGTGATTTAACATTGCTACGTAACATTGTTACGTCTGTGATAGTAACACCTAAATTGTTTGTGCATCAAATGGTTTTAATTTTGAAATATTTAGTAGAAAAATCAGCACGTACGTAAGAAACCCATGGTATCATCAACGCGGTTGGAGCGCCGCAAGAAACCACAGGGAGAAAACCCGTAAGATTGTACTGAATTATGCGCTGTGCAAGTAAAATTCTAGTGATGAAAAATTCCGTGCTGTCCAAAAATTGCCGCGCTTTGGAAATAGTAAAAACTATAGTAAATTGCAACGCGTTAATCACATCCAAGGAGATAAACGCGCGCATAGCAGGTACAATACGCCTGCAAGAGTAATGATCAGTTACGTTACATGGGTTTGGTCAGAGGAGAACTACAATGCACTTAGAACCTCCTGGGTATAGGAACAGTATTTCTGACGTAAAAACGTTTTACACGTTATACGTAGTAAAATTATGTTACCGATTTTATTTAGCAGATATTTAGCATTTACTTGGTGCAACTCTAATCTGTTATTGCTAATTCAGTCAGCGTCTAGACAGTGAAATTAATTTGACTCTGATAAGGAAAACTGAGTGTGGGTATATATGAATATTTTGAAGTAGTACTTATCTTATATTACTTCCCCTTAGAATACTGAGAATTGCTTGAACAGGACAGATATTAATATTTCGTCGTGCCAAAAACCAAAACCACTTATTGTTGTACAACTACTAGTCCGAAATTTTTGTTTGGTTAGCAGCGATGGAATACATAAAATGTTGACTATGATGCGCAAGCAACGTGCATACTAATGTTCTGCCACTGCAAAACGGTACGCTCTGCAGCTCCCACATAGTTGTTCCAGTACATTTACCATGTGAGTGGCATATGAACCTGAATGTAGAGAAGTGGGTTTTGGAGTGCCACTCAGCCAGATTGTTCTAAGTCTCGTTGCTCATTTCACACCCCTGCATTCACTAATTTCTTTTTTGGGGGGCGGGTGGGCTTAATGAAGATATATTTTGTTTTGCTGATGAATAATAATCAATCTGTTGCTAATAAAATGAAAACGCATATGGTCATTCATGGAATCCACACGTTTAAAGTAAAACTTGTTTTGTTTGCTAGCTTATGACTTAAATTCCCTAGGTTTACTTATTCTTTTCTGTACCGAAAAGGTTCATAATGTATGCGTAAGTAAAACACATAATTGAATAAGAATAATTAATTTACACAATTTATGAAAGGTGTATGTTACAATCATCAAAGTATGTTATAGGCCTAAGCATTCCATCTACATATTCTTGTTATTACTACCTTTTTTTACGTCTTTGGCTTCTCGTTCTTTTCAGTTATAGTGTTTATAATTTCTAAAATGGACCAATACCTTTGGGATAGATGACAAAAATTAGGAAGTGTTTCACTCGCGATATTCGTGAGCTCGTTCTGCAGGAGTTTTTGTGATACTTTACTCGACCGTATGTACAATATGAACTAAACCTCCCCATATAGGTGAATTGGGGACATCAGTTTAAGACAAAAGGGCTGGGCCTTTGTATACATCAGTTATTGACACAGACACATTTTCTGTAAGAAGTATCGTTTGACACATTTCGTTTTGTGGTATTATCATTCTACCGACGACCTTCGTAATTCTGTCGTGTCAGATGAGCGAATTCGTTACGCGACACCTTGATTACAATTATAATTGTTTTTACTTCATGTTAGTAAACTCGTAGTGGGACCTTTACTTATTAACAAACTGTAGGGTCAAACTTACCTATATTTTTTAACTACATTTTGTATATTTGTGTTATCGTTGCTTAATAATTCTTTCTTTATCTTCATATTAACATTGAGGTATGTTTTTAATTAAGAAACGACTAAAATAGTGTTTTGATTTGGTCATAAATAAACGTGTTTCTAGTACCTATTTTTAATTTTTTAATAATCCATGGAGTAGTTCTCCATTTTCAAATACCTGTTTAAAGTCATTATATTCTTCGTTATTATCACTTATTTTTATTATATCTAATAAATGTGGACCACTTAACACTGTCGGCATGCGGTAATGAACAATAAAAGTTTTAACAATACACCTATGAAAAATGACACGCAATGAACCGCATACCACAGCCTCATAATGTAAGTTGAAATCATGCTACTTTTCTGCAAAATTACCTGTTCAGGGTCATAACATTCAAGAATTGTATATGAATGATTCGTGCCAAGAAGGACATTTTACCCTCCGTTATCAGGTATCACGCGCCTTGAGTAAGAACGATTTATTGTTATACTGCAAGTAACAATAGTTGTTTAGTAGTTGACAAACTTTACATTACATAATATGGAGAAACGAAGTAGCCTACTTCTACTACTTTGGCTTCCCAGTGAAGTGATAAGTTGATTTACAACACAAATAGACAACATCCAGATTGAGATTGCTGAGAGTAGATTGCTGAATAAAACGATTTAATTACATTTTAATATTCCCACAGGTTTATTAATTTAACGAGTCATTAGGTGCATACGAGAAAAATTAATACATTTTTTAATATGTGAGATGTGAACCGACCAGCGATTTCATGGTGTCATGTCACTGAATATATCTCAGGTGTGGTGCTTAGTCATTAATCCAGAGGTTCTGGACCCATAAAATCGTGGTGCATTTTTTAGCCTATATGAGAGTAACATATTTTTTATCTGGGAGTAACAGCCTAGGTTAATTGTAGGCGGCTAAAGGATAGTGCTGACTACTCTACTTCTCTTGTCTGGAGTATAATAACAAGTAATAGCCTACAGCTTCACTGTGGCGGGCCGGCCGTTTCCCCTTTATATCTGGCAGAAACGGCACAGTCAGTTACGAGAAAGTTCTGCTATGCTGTAGATGTTTGGAGTATACTGGGGCCATTTCTAAAAAACGGAGAAGTATCGAGAATGTGAGCGTGCATTGCGTCCTGCCACAAACCCTCACACAATGCGTGCAAACCGTCGCATTAGATATTACCTGTATCTTCAGCCTAACAACATGTGTAGTCCTTTAACGACATATCTGATTAATAATTTGTTTCTTCAACAGGTTTATTTAGTTTTATAGATTAATTCTATGTAATCAGAGACTTATAAAGTGTACTGTCTACTTAATCAATTTTAAATGTCTCTGGCGACACAGATTTAATTAGTGGTGTTTCCGCAGCGAAAACAAAATACGGTTACATAAGACATAAACTGTATGATCTGTGATAAATGACATGCACGGAATACTGAAACATCTACAACAGTATACGTATAATGTAAAATCTACATAATTATACGAAATTTTAACATGCACATCTGAGAAATGTATACAGACATTATAGAATGCTTCTGTAAAGTATCAGTCACCATTTTTTATGAATGCTATAATACTCAGTAATAATCATATCGAAGTTACGTGATCTTTACTGAGTTTTACATCATCATCGTCGACATCTTCGGCAAGGATTAAACCAAAAATGGTTTGTTCCAGTCCCAAGCAGAAAGGTTAGAGCTGGTCACTCCAACGCTTCTTCGGACAACTCAAACCTTTCCGTCCTCTCGACTTATAATTCCATAGTTGTTTGGGAATGCGGCAGTCATCCACTTAGTTAAGATGTTACAACAATTCTAATCAATATTGGACAATCTTGTTGAATATACTTATAATATTCAGCTCCTGCCATGCATCGACATTTCTTTTGCAATCTTGAAGAGTGTATCCTGCCACGTAGGCTACCTGAGAAATGCCAAAATCAAATTCGTTAAAATCCAATTCTTAGAACCATAGAGAAGTGTGGGGAGGGACATGACCTTGTAGAACTGCTTTCTTTATGTGTTTCATATATGTAAATCATGCATAAATAATGTAAATGCACACACACACACACACACACACACACACACACACACACACACACACACACACACACACACACACACACACACACACACACATATGTATGTAGATGGTAAACTGAGTTTAGATGTTAATGGAATGAAACTGATTTATTAATGATGTTATTAATTTTTCAGACAGTTTACTGTTCCTTTAATACAGTTTACAAAACATGCTTCATTTGTCTCTGTTGACCTTGGTAACACAAACTAAATTTTAGTTTCTGGATAAATAAAGACTCGCCTGCATGCACCATTTCCATTCCACAACCCCGATCTTGTTTTGACATTGTTAGTAATACCAAACGTTTCGCCCACTCTACAATATGCCATCATTTACAGCTGAGAATGCCACATTATAGAATGAATAAAACATTTGGAGTTAACAATAGTGACAATATATCGTGGTTATTAATCGAAAAGTGTTTGTGTTTGTGCATGTGTGTGTGTGTGTATGTGTTTAATTACTTTGTAGATTATAATAGACGGTCTGTTGATTATGTCCTACACCAAATATTTGAACAACACTACTACACGGGAGTTACATAACCAGAGGGGGATGTATGGACACCAAGGTACCATAGCCGGCGGTCAACGTCCCTTTGTGCTGTCTGCGTTTGTTGTAAACAAACCACCCACTACCTGGATAATATCCATACGCCTTGTCTCACCCCCGAACTGCTCGTCCTTTATACCTCACTTCCTCACCGGTTAGCTTCTGGCAACACCTAATATTAATAAAGTGGTCACTGATGCTAATATTTAATTGCTTTCAGTATATGCAGAAAAATTTCTTTGTTCGTATGGTTGTTCTGAATATTTATCAAGTGTATTGTTTTAATATTGTGTCAGCTTTAAAGTTTCTTAGGATCTTGTATTTGTATTAATTCAGGGAATCTTGGTTTTCTTTTGAATTTATAAATATCAGTTTTTCTTCTTAAACCTTCGTTTAAAAAAGCGAATTTTTTTCATTTTAACTATACTTATCTATGGAAGACAAAAGAATTTCATCTCTTTTATGGTTACCATTTAAGAGCTAAAATATACCCTCTTATTCATCGGAGTGTTCCTATTTTTAATTGGTTTGCTGTTTGACAATCAGTTTACGTGACGTGTACATCTCGTTACGTACGATTATACACAGATATTTCAAGAAGCTACTTCCTTTTCACTGAACCCACCAATGCAGATCTTAATAACATATTCAATTATATTAGAAATAATTGACAATGTTGTAACACATTAAAAATATAATTTAGTGATTACTTTATGTATTGTGTCCTGAGTAAGATCGCATTCACAGATATATAACTCGTATAAATAAATAATTTATTCATTTATATAACGGAAAATTCTAAGATGTATACAGGTTAACGTAAATTAATTAACACTTACATTTCACGGAAAGAATAAAATTAAGTGGACCTAAAACTGAACTTACACGGTAATGACTCTGAACATTAGACAAGGTTATAGAAGAAAAGGCATCAAGAACGTCCAATTCATTTAGTGTTTTTAGAACTAGAGAAAATGTGTGACACAATATCTAAGACAAATAAATTATGGAAGTACGTTAATGTACAGTTAAAATAATAAAACATGAAACGGGTGACTGCTTGCGCAGGGTCAAAAGGTATCATTGAACATGCGCAGCTTTGACGCGTTGTTTTCGTGGCAATCATTTTGTGTTCAGAACAGCTGCATGGTTTTGTTTGCGCACGACACTACCAGCACTTGCATCCGTGCTCCTCGCTTCGATCTGCGCGAACCATTTCATGACTTACTGTTTCGCTTATAAAAAATTACCTGCAGATTTATTACTAGAGGAAAATTAAAAACGTCTGTATTAATAATAAAATGAAATTTAAAATCGGAAAAAATTCCTGGAACAAACAATATTGAAGCCATGGATAAGGAAATTTAAAGTTTTTGTACCTCCATTCGTAAATTTGTACTCTGGCGGGGCACACATAATAATGGTCTTATATTCATGATAAGAAAATTGAGCCTGGTACAAACAAAAAGATTTAGACAATTTTAAAAATTGATAGAGGTTACTTATTTGCTAGTAATAATTGTTAAAGTCATTACATGGTAAGCGTTCCTAAGCTAAGTGTTTAAGTTTAGGCTCACTTGAGATCTGACGGGATGTCATGTCAGAGTGCTTTCAGATTCAAAATATCAAAAACACTTGTACCGTATTTCTTTGTCATGTTTGTGTTTCATCTTAGCAAACAATGAACAAAGGACTTCAGTGGCACCCACGTTAATGGTGACAGTGATATGTCAGTTACACAACGCTTCTCAAGACACTTTCGAAAGTCAAAAGCAAACACTCAAACTTGCGCAGTGTTAATATAAAACGTGTGAGTCGAGGAGCACAATAGGAGCATGATATACTTAAATACATTTTTGTGACTTTCATTTTCATTATTCATTATTTGAATAGTACATATATTAAAATAAGAGAAAATAAAGAATATTTAATTTATGTTATGTCAAACGTGTAATTTATTACTTCAAAATTTTATTTTATATCTCAAGTATGAATACTTTGCAGATACCTGTAATTGCCAAACAATGCTTGGCAGTATCTACAAAGCTTGAAAGCATTTATTGAAGCTCAAAGGTTTCTGAAGACGGATATCGCAGCCATGAGATCCTGCATCTCGGAATGAAAGCTGAACAGTGTCCTCAAAAGTAGAGATATTACTTTAGCAACTAAAATTTGTATTGTAAAGTCCACGGTTTTGAAACGTATACTTGAGACAGCTGGTCACTAAGGAATGCTGAACGTAGTAGAATTCAGGTATTTGAACTACGGTGGTG
Source organism: Magicicada septendecula (assembly GCA_034769895.1). Taxonomy (NCBI): domain Eukaryota; kingdom Metazoa; phylum Arthropoda; class Insecta; order Hemiptera; family Cicadidae; genus Magicicada; species Magicicada septendecula. The sequence goes on along the minus strand of CM068367.1, from coordinate 306,875,149 downwards.
GATAAGAATGTTGAGAGTCCCATGGGCTGCAAAGAGGACTAAGCAGACATTTCTAGAACAAGTCAATCTAGCCGCTGAAATTAGAGAGTCAAATGTTACAGCTGAAACTGATACTTTGGTTATGTAATGAAGAGGCAGCACGTGATAGTAAAGAATCTAATGCTGAGAAAAGTAAAAGGCAAAGGAAGAAAAGAACGGCGTCATTGAAACTACAACTAAGAATATAGAGGATCTCTGGGAAATAGTGTAAGATAGTCGACATTCTTGGAGCGACATGGTTCTCCAGATCACGAAGCGTCGGCCTGATGAGCGACTGAACTGAACTTTGAGATATTCTCAAGTTATTTTATCTTTTTTATAATCTTCAAACTGTTTTGGTTAATGCCATGCATACATTAATTATTTGAGTATTAGCAGTAGTCCCTTCTATCAATTTGAATATATGCTTTTTTATAGAAAAAGGTTAGATTTTTGTATTTGCTTAAAGGAGCCTTGCCTTTAAAACAACTTTGATATTATTCGTAGCCGCAGGGAATATAAAAATGAGGTTTATAACAATTTGTTTCAAATGTTGTTGTCGTGTCCTCTGCAGACTGTCAGATACTTCCATATGACTCTTTGACTTCTTTAACTGTATCGGTGACTTTGTTTGTGTACTGCTGCCCAGAATTATGGTCTGTTTACTACAGGGCTGTTGTTAATGTTGGCTACATTAGTGTCAACTCAGTGTTGGAGCAGTTCTTCCAATATCTATACGTCCTTCAGCCAAGGATATTGAGTTTCATTCCTCCGAGATGGCCTATTCAGAGTCTTGCCATTTTCGTATAGATATTACTGTCAATATTGATTTCGGGTATTGGATGCTGTATCCCCTTATTTTGTGGAATTAAAATAAATTTTGAGTTACCATGTCATTTTTCCTACTGAGTTTCCTGGCCTTTCCTTCTAACTTGTCAGGTTTTTCATTGTAACTCACATCGACATGAGCAGGAATCTACTAGACATTTCACTTGGTATAAGAGCTTATGGATTTCTTGGATGAGCTTGTTGTTACCATTACAGCTTCACGGCTGATCTTACCTTACTATGGATAACTCTTCTTTTTAAGTTCTGAGTTGTTGTAAAGTGTAGGTAAGGTCTGAGTGGCTTGTTTATTGCGTGAAGTTTACTGGTAAAGTTGAAAGCAGCTCTCCCGGATCCTGTCTGTATTGAGACCTTACCACTATTCCGGAGTAGGAGGAGGGCACCAACAGTTTCCTTATTCATTCAGCAATCTAAAGCAATATAAGCCTATTGTTTAAAATATTCAATATATTAATTTTCTAATAATATTTATTAATGAGTCGCAGAAGGAAATTTTGTGAGCAATATTGAGAAAACGGAACAATACATCTCTTAATTTTTTTATAATACCGTATTATGGGTTTTTAATACAATTTGTTGGTCAACGTTATAGAGTATTGTGTACAAGTCGATTAAAGACAGCTTATGTAAACTCTGATACCAATTAAGTCTGGATTACCGAATTCGTGTGAAATTTTTAAAAATCTCGTTGTGATCCTTCGGGTATATAACGGCGCACGTTTTTTTTGACAGTAGCTATCACGCATTACCCTCTAACCACGAAATGGACGGATTGGCATTTATATAGTGACATCTTTTTAACACAGAATACTAAATTTATGATTTTACAAGTTTTTTTTCTTAACTTTATTTCTATAATTTCTAAGAGAAATTAGGCTTCTAAATTCGACATTTGTAAGTGTAATGGCTGAGTCTGTAGTATTGGAACAGCTACCACAACCCACAGATTTTGTCAACAGACAGTCAAAGATAGATATTGCACTATTGTGGAAATACCTGTGAATAGAGGATATTATTACAGCAATTTTATTTATCAAAAAGTATAAATTACAATGTCGCCTCCATTGGACAGCTAAAATAAGATGAAAGTTAAAGGTGTTACAGGTTCACTGACTTATAATAACAAACTGTGTACCATGCTGTTTCGCTTTCAATTGGGCACTCGATGTACTGTATTTTGTTTTAAATTTATAATTCCACTTTACAACTGTCACAAACAACTTTTAAACTGTATGTAAATAGTTACGTAAGATAGTGACTGTGCGAACGGAAGACGTGAAACATCGCACTTTACACCACACATTTTAACTCACGTCATCATCAGATTTAGTATGACTGTACGTTTAGATCTCATTTTTTTAAGATTCAGTTTCGTTGACATACTCGAGTCAATTTTAGAGTTCTTATATTCTAGTTGCTAAATCAGAGCTCATTCAGAGGTAATTGTTGATACTTTTTTGTGGCTTCCTTCAAATTGAATATGTTTAATTCGTTTTTAACATTGACAAATTGTACTATATAATAATAGATTTATTATAAAACTTTATTCCTACCCATTTAATTCTAGTGGCACTAATGCATCTAACACGACATTTAAATCTAGCCAAAACTAATAAACATAACCGACTTACTAAAAGTCGATTTATCTAATAATAATAATATTTTCTTTATTAAATATTTATTAATAATTTTGACATTATTTATAACAACAAACTTTATTTTTATAAAGTCATGATATGATCATTAAATTGAAGATTACGCTGAAGATTTTTTTATGAAGTATTAGGAACTTGTTGAAAAATTTTATCGAGTCTTTTGTGATAATCTGTTGTTTGGCATGATCCAAATGTATACATTCTTAGAGTCCCATGCGCTGAGTTTATGAGAATAGATTTTTATGAAGCTGACTCGTTAACATATAGGCTATATTTGTTGAAATTAGCATAGCTAAGGGTAGCAACTTAATACTGTAGCTTGCCTTAACTACAACTATACATGTATGCAGACGTACGTTTTACTGCATACGTAAAAAGTATAATATTTTAAAGTTATTTCTAATGTGCGTTCAACTGTGTACAGTTCTTGATTCAGAATATAAGCATGTGTAACTCGCGACTTTAAATCTTGCGTGCCAGTTGTGTACATAATTAACTTATGGATTATTAATGCCAATGCAAGTTACACACTTGTAAACATCTTGTACCCGTTCTGAAAACCATCAATATTGACCTTATCGTGCTCGCAGAGTTAACGTATTTTAAAATCTGAAAACGTCGTATGCATATGAAATCAATTACGCTAACTACCGATTATTTATTCAAAACTGGACAAAAACGCATGCACATTTACACGGTTTATTTTGTGTAGTTAGCCGTTATCTATAAGCCTTTGTACACGAATTTGCATGTTGTGTATGCGAAGAAATTTAATTTACCACGTGTTAACTATATTTAAGCGGTATCGTTATATGTTTTAAATACAACGTACCAACACTCAAAAAGTGTACTTTAACAATATTCGTATTCATGTGTATATGCACACATATCAAAACGGTTTACTTGTTTCTTCTTATACTGAAATATTGTTACAATATTATTGAAACATTTGAAAATTACATAAACTAATGTAATGTAGAAATCTCATCCTGTTAGTTACCACAATGTAATTTGATTTACTACAAATTAAATCAAAGCCTATAAGAAATAAGATTGTAGCTACTTCCTATTACATAGTCCCTTTACTGATCCAGCGCGAAGTGGGTAAATATGTGAATCATTTCTAATACACACTTCTGTTGTACCTTCATTTGAACAAATCAGTCAGCCACATAATATTTTGAGTGCAAAAAATCTGTCACATGAAAGAAGTAAAATTATTGAAGATATCGCTTATTTAAAATATATATAACAATGCAACTGGTTTTCTTCTACATTTAAAAAGTTTATCGCTTAGACCGGTTTAGATTTCACGGTTCCTCTCGTTTCCTTATTACAGTTTTGTTCTCCAGGGCTTTGTGTAAGTATACATACGACTTCCAACGACATATATTCTATAGATTCCTTTGAGATTTTCTGCCATAAGTGATAAATTCTAGGTGTTGTTTGTTCAGATTAGATTTTCAGTTCTTATAACATTGTAATATTATAGTATTATGTTACTGTTTAGACTATACAGTGCTTAGGATAGTGGTTACAACGTATAAAAATTATAATGCTGTTTATAATATTCAGTGCTTGGAATACAGAAACAATATTATCTATGCAAATAATAATTTTATAACGCCGCATTTATTATCATAAATTCCATTACCACCCGAATTTTTCAAAGCAACACCTATCTCCTAATTACTAAAGTGTACTGAATCACAAAACATGAGATTAATGTAGTGTCATTATTATCCCAACGACAGATAAAGAGAAGGAAATGGAGGTTGATCGGTCATACCCTGAGCAGACCACTAGAAAATATCGCTAGGCAGGCACTGAGTTGGAATCCGCTAGGTAGCCGCAGACGTGGAAGACCGAACAACACCTGGAAGAGGGCTATGGAAAGAGAGCTGGGTGCTGTCAACAAGACATGGAAGAAGGTGAAGGCACTGGCAATGGTCAGAACACGCTGGAGAAATTTCGTAAAAAATACTATGTTCCACCTAGGAATTTAATGATTTATGTCGTCACCATAATTCGCTTAGGCCTATTTAGTTGCAAAGATAATACAAATCGTCCTTTTCAGTACTTCTCTATTATGCTACAATAACTTCCTTCGCAATGACATCATCTTCTCCTTATATGTCCGGTACATATCTTTTTTCAATTCGCACATTATATTTATTTGCGACTAATTCTTTTTTAAGTACCAACTTCTCTCAGCTTGGGTGTAATTGAATTACTTGTAATACAGTAATAAAATTTTATTTACAATGCCCACATATTTAGTATACGTCATAATATGAGTCACTTGTGTTATATTCAATTAAGCTTAAATAAAATGAATTTGAATTTTGTAAATCTGGAGTAGACCTAGGTTTAGCTGATTTTACACAAGCTATTGAAATAGATAAAATAATTTAGACATTGTGAATCCTGAAATCCATTTGTCAACTACAGTATAACTACTTACTGCTTTCTTCCTGCGGTCTGAATCTTGTTGTGGTTTACTTAAGAAGAAAACGGGCATTTTTCATATTTCTAGTTTGCCAGCAATAAATTATCAGGTTTACAATTTAAGGATGTGTTGTAGATGACGCAGGTTATTAAAAGCAAGAAACTTTACCTATATAAATCATTATAGACTAGATTATATGCATATAAAGGAGACAAAACGGTATTACAAACTTAATTTTAATATGCAGATTACACGGACAGCAAATATGAAAACACGTACAAAACACATGTAGGCCACTTAACTAACAGAAAAGAGTGTTTAATCATTCACTTTATAAACTGGTATACTTTACTTAACAGAGTACATACATCTACAGACGAATGCATTTCTCTGTCAGTTTAACTTTTTATTTACTAAAAATTTACCTTTCTACAGAATAGCAATGAAACTTATTTTAAAAATTAAAAAGGGCAACCTCAGAAAATTCTAACAGAAAAATCAGAATCCAGATGAGTAACAGTTGAAAAAATATGGTTATAGCATATTAAGTATACATTACGATATCTATATAATCACTTCAATAAATCGTTGTGATGCAGTTTCAGTATTTATCGTCAGTTTGAATATTAGTTAATATAACAGTTAATTTTTCAGAAATATACTAAGTAGGCCTACATGTAGCTGACAACAATTGTTATTTTAGGTTTATGTAACAACTAAGGCGTTTATTTTCCTTTGCAAGTTACATTTCATTGGTACTAATAAATATTACTTTTCTGTGCTTTTAATGGATATTTTAATTTTTTATGTTTATATTCAAGAAACATTTGAAACTCCGGTCACTGACTAACGTTAACAAACCAACCTTGTGTTAATGTCTCGTCATTTCTAACATGTAAACCTATTTTATTTTATTACTTTTTCACCAATGTTACTCATTCACAATCTGTATGAATACATATTTAGACAGGCTCCCAGATAAATTTACGAACAAGGAAAATAGGTCTACTTTTCAGTAATACAACTTATGTTCTGTATTGAATTGATTATTTATAGTTATGATCTAGTTCATACAAATTTGCAGACGTGTCTGTCAAATTTTAACAAATGTTTTAAGAAACGATTTAAAATTTAATAACTAATAAGTAGTTTTAAAGTTACAACGCTTTGTAAGGGATGACATTACATTATTAGACTACGATAGGTACTTTCTCTAGTACTTAACACTTATTATTTCACCTATGGTGGAATTATTTTTTAGAAATATCTGCGGTAAAATTTGCGGTAACAAAGTTAAACGTTTGTGGGAGTGAGAATTACATCGGTATGAAACTCGTTATCTGGTTCTCGTGTTTGTTTACGTTTAAGTGGATCTGTCAACACATGTAAACATGTTGTTTCCTCTAAAAAGAAACGTAAGTATTAAACTACACCGAGAATATACTTCAGAAAGACACGCTGTCACGAGGTTAGCATGGATCCTGTTTATCGTACAAGGAAGACCCGCATTATACCCACAGCAAGGAAGCACAGCAAGCACAAGCTTCGAGCCCGTGACTGAGCTTCACAGCAAGAAACTGGCGTCATCGGTCTACGATAAGGTCTAAGGTCTACGTCATCACACAATGCACGCGTCGCAGAGCGCTAAGACACAACTTCAGTCTGGGTATCCAAGATTAAGAATTCTATGCAAGTAGGCCAAGCTGAGATAGATAGGCTTTTGATAGGTATTTTGAAAAACCACATTTTCCACCATACATTCAAGCCCACGTTAATGTAACTTTTGGTCCTGTATCGAAACAATCTGTGAAACATCTGAATCAGTATGTTCATAAAAGCAATGACTGGGATCAATTTATTGCATTAGAAAGAAATGCAGAAAGTGAACAATATCTAAGCATGTATAAGGTCAATGCTCTTTTGAGTTTACTGGAATTGTCATTATCTCAGTCCGTATAAGTGGCGAATGACATTATATGGAGAACTGTTGTTATTTTGTTAAGTATGAACATTCCAAAAGCCAAGAGAATCTTGGTAAATTCTAAATCTTCTACGATCCTTCAGATCTACTACCAATAAATAAACTATCAACAAAATATGCTGACATGAAATCTAAACACTAAGCAAGAACTGGTGAATGAAGCGAGTTTGTTATTACACGCTCAAATAAATTCAGTATTGTTGCAAATTTGATTGACTACTGACAAATTTGTAACCATTGGAAGAATCAATCTAACGTTTTCAGATCCTACCATGACATTTATTCTGTCTATAGTTTTAGTTGTAGCTACAGACAAAGTCAGGACACAACATTACAAAATAGAGGAGTACATCGCCTAAACCTGAATTTTTGTGCTGACAATTGTGTAGTGCACGTTCAAGGCTAAAATCTTTTAAAAAGCTTTCTTTTTTGTAAATGTATGAATACATCAGAGTGAATATTATAAATTCTGGAGAAATTATACGTACATTAATGGGAGATTGTAATTAATTGAGTTTTTTAAATTACTAACCTTCTGAAATTATTTCCGGGAACTGACTGGAATTCTAATTTTATAAATGATGTGTATTCAACTACTTTTCTGACATTACTTACTCGTTTTTGTAACGTTTATAAGTAAATGTGGCACATATAGAAATATTTTGTTGTAAAATGTGGCATTTCCTAAAGTTTGCGATTTTAGTCGTCAGTGTTTGTAGAAGAGTTTACAGAATAGGCCAACTGATTAACAAAAGTCTATTTGAATTATTCACACACGTCGGGCTAGTCATAATTACTAACTATATTATTCTTGTGTATGAGAGCGCGTGACTATATACCTACTATTCCCTCTCCTAATTGTTTGTAATAATTATAATATTACAATACGCATTGTAATATTGTAGCGTAAGAGTAATTCTTTTTCTAACCGTTATGGTGTAGCTGAGGAAGAACGAGGGAAAATTCAAACTAAAAGCAATTTACTGTAATGCCTTTAACACTGTGTTTATATTGTTAAGGAAAAATGCACTATACGAAGGTTATCCGTTGTTTTCCTTGTGCTGTGGCAAACACCAGCGTGATATTCGTTGCATCGCTTTCTGCTGCTTGCCTGCAACTACTTAACGCAATCACCTTCTCGAATGTGGGCTTCCAGAGCAGACTTTACTTCATGTGATTCAGACTCAAAACTCGGCGGGAATGCAATGTAACAGACTTCACTTGCATTGACGGTAATTATTGTTGTGATTGTAATTTGATCATAAGAACATTATTTTTGTAATGTGTTCAATTGAGTGGTTTTCAAAAGGTGAAATAATGTAACCTAAAAATCAATAGTAACCCTGTAATATTAGATTCCAGGGAAACGTGATTATAACGATATTTTGAAATAAACACATAAATTGTAATTCAAGATAAATAGCGTAATAAAATCCTTTATGATATTGTTTAGTAATGCTTTAGAAGAACTTTTGGTAAATCATTTATGATCAACGTTGGAATGTAATCGTCCCAAATGTGTGTATGTAATGTATACCGGCTTCCAGTAAAATAGCAATGCAACGTCTGAAGACAGTCTGTACTGTAATGTGAACAAATGTTAAATCATCACAAATAAGTTAAGTTTTATCTGATTTGCATTAATAGAAATGTTTATGATAATGGTATGCTCCAATTCACATAGTAAACAGACAGTAATATTTATACATCATACCATGTGATCAAATTATTGTAGGAGCGGTTGACACTTGTATTTACGAGAGATAGAACAATTTTATAGAAGTGTGTGTGTGTGTGTGTGTGTGTGTGTTATTGTGTTGTAAAATAAAGATATAAAGCTGTTTTTATTTTTCATTATACCAGGGAAGAACGTGACTCCAATCATGTATTGTATTAACTTCTGGTTCTTCGAAATAGTCCTGCTTTGTCTCCTTTAGGGCAGCAAATTACTTAAGCTACGAAATTAAAATTTAATAACATTTGTAATAACCAGATTGTTTCCGTTCAAGCGCTTCGGAATAATAAGCTCTGACGACATAATGGTACCGCCTTGTAGCAAAATGCGGTGTTGGCTGTTTTGTAAACAATTCATTAACTTGCTCAGAACTGAGTCGTTTAGAAAACCGTTGGCTTCAACACCGTGAAACAATACATATTCCCTTTCAATAAGACTCTGATTTGTTTTCAATGTTGCGGAAACAATGTAACCATTGAAGAGCACAGGCACTAAATTTTTGTTTTCTCCCCGCTGACTGTATGCCTACTCTTTCCTCTCCACACTTCTCCAGCATCGCATAAGGTTACTTTCAAGAGCCATATGAGTCACAGTATCTGTAGTAAAAAGAAGCAATTCTTTCTTGCTTAATGTATTTTTATAGTTGTCTTATTAGAAGTACTGTTTTTCATAACCTGGTCACGCCTGTCAATGTCTATTGATCCAAAGACCACACACACCAACGATTGTTTCCCATGTGTGTGTGTGTGTGTGTGTGTGTATATGAGCGGATGTGTGTGTAAAAGGTGTCAGAACACAAAAACACTAGCCCAGGGACACGCTTGCGCAAGTAGTAGTACGCATTGTTATTTTGCATGTACGTAAATATTTTATTTTCCGTTTCTTACAGTCAGATTAATATTCTAATAATGAGGATCAATAAAGTAAACAAGAGCACTGAAACTCCTCGCAACCATACAGCAAACAAAGCAAATGGAAAAGCGGCGCGCATTAAACTTCTCAAACGTAGCGTATTTCCACAACGTAAATCAATGTTTCCCTCGTAGAAAGAATTAACATAAAGTTTAATGAAGGGGAAGTTAACAGTTTTATTTTTTAACAGCAATTCTAGTTACTTTACTCTGGAACGGGAATATTAGTTAGAATCATATTTTTCCGTACGCATTTAGATAAGCTCAGATTATTAAGCTGTTTGCTGTATCTTGTTTTATTATTTCCTCAACAAAGTCTTGACGCATGTGTTAGATCAAGGTGTGTATAAGCGTACTTAAATGAATGAAAGACAAGATTGTTGCATAACTGTAAATTCTTTACGATTTAATGCTCTGTTTTGTATTTCTTTAAAGTTTCCTTCTTAAAGGAATTGTTCTTCACTGAAAGGAAAACACTCCAACAACAAATAATCAGCAAACTGGATACTTTACTTCCCTGTTCTGATCCGTTGTTACTTACAGTATGTTTTTTGTTATAGAATTATTAGTGAATTATTTCTTTTGAATTCAGTGTCTTGAAGATGGAAAAAAATGAGTTAAGCCTACTAACATAAAACACAAGAGCTAAAATGGGCCTATAAGAACCTCCACTCTCTTGTAGAACCTCCAATGGGTCGTTTATCTTTGTACTTTTGAAATTTTACTAACGCCAAAATAGAAATTATTTTAGATATTAAGAGATCCTTATACAATTTAGAGAATTTTTTCAGAAGACCAAAACTGTAATAAGTGTTTAAAAATAGGTAGGCGTATCTTGAATTTCAATACAGAACTGTATTTTCTTTCAGAAACTCTTTGGCATTACATAGAAAACATAAAATGACATAAATATAAAGCACTTTCCATGAATTTTATTTCATTTTACATGTATGAAATGGACGCGTCAATGAGGAGGTTCTACTTAAAACTAAAAAAATTTTACAAAATATTGTCGATATCTTTAAAAACATTTTCCTAAAGTTTAACGTACAAACCTAAATATTCCCAAAACCAATTCAACTACTTTTTTTAACTATTTATATTTTGTCCCTGTAATTGTCCATTACAGTTAACTGAGAATTAATATTAACCAACCATTAACTAAGCCTTAAGAAAAATTCAAGCATTATTTTATGCAACATCTAAATTTTATGTTCTTTAAAGTAGCGTTTCTGGCCTTTTAAAATATTTAGACAGCCGGGCCTGAATTTTCGAAATTTTATGATAAAATGGGTGTTTGGTGTTGTTAACTTTCCTGCATACGTCAAGGAAACGTTTACTTGATGTCACACACACACACACACACACACACACACCAATTAATTTCTTTGTGCATGGGACGCTTGAAATTATTGTTATTTATTATGAATGCTGTTTTTTTGTGAGAAATTTTAATTCCTAAATCAAGTAATAAAAACTTATAAAATAAGATAATTCAGCTTCTTTATCAGGTTACTAGCAAGGTTTGTAAACTTATTATTTTATTTTGACAGTTATTATACTTTTATCCAACAACAAACAAAATAACATAACTGTGAAGTCAATAATTATTGTAATGTAATCTCATATTAATTATTATAATTAGAATTACAATATAATAACATATTAATTTTCTCATTTTCGTTATTGTGAAGGCTCAGTTTAAGTACGCTTAAAGACTCATGCTTACAACAATGGTTGAAGTTACGATAACGTTAACGTATTTTCAGCTAGCTTTATTTGCTTTATTGTAGTTACACCTTGAATACATTATAGAGACGTTTATTACATATATAGCCTCTTACCTTTTATTTATTATTTTATTTATTAATTAGGTGAAAACGTTTTCTCTGTAAACTATTGGCATGACGTAGTTGCCGGGCTCTTAGGCCGTGGTCTATAGTCTTTGTTGACAGATGTTTCGACATCACTATCGGAAGTTATCTTCAGTGTCGGAAAGAACTGGCACGGTATCCGTCAATTCACCCCAGTGATGAGGTAGATGCGGTGAGGGTGATTCATTTAATCAGTTAAGTCTACAAAATATTTACCTCCAGCTAAAACAATTTTTTTGAGTAGCCTATGTGTGCTCGAAAGACCGGTAAATTGTGTGGTTGTTTAACTAAACATATTAATTAGGACCTAGCAGTATGTCACAGCGTCCTACAGAGACTGTAATAGGTTTGTAAAGTTAGACTTTGAGTACATTTTCGATAAACAATTTTTCAGTTATCAATAAACGTATAACGAATAAACGTATTAAATCGTATTTAAACTAAACTGTTTATGTAAACATTGGTAGAGTGTAAATAAAATAAGAGCATAAGAATTTTATTTTACAGCTCGCTTTTCTATCAAGAGTGTCACAATGAATATTAAGTATTTGGTCTACAGATGCCTTCAATTTATCGCAAAAAATTAGCCAACACACATGCAACAGGTCTATTGAATTATACTGTGCGTTAAACCTTCACGGTAAGGGTGGAAACTAACAAATTATGTAAACCCGATTCTATCGAAGAAACTGCGATATCCTAGAGTTTAGTTGAATGCACATACTAGTATCTATACTTTACCATATGCTTTAAATATGTTTTATATTTCTCCAGTTAATATTATAGTCTTGTATTCTTTGTATAGTCTTAGATTTATTACACATTTTACTGTGAGTCTAAACTTAACACATTAGCACATTTGTGTGTCGGGCCTTCTCCTCAAGCATAGTGTTTTTACGATTTCCAGCTACAACTTAAGACTGCAAGTGACAGCCAGAAAATCTTTAGTTTATGCAGCTATCTTAAGAAATAAATCATACTTTTTTTAATTTTTGGACATAAGACATCTGTATGCTTTTTACATTCTCTGTGATTATCATACATATAATTGTAGAAAGGAGGAAGTTGTGCGACATGTAACCTGCCAACTTTTGGTTAATCAAGTGAAACAGAAGTGCATAACTCCCGACAGCGAATAAGTAATTTATAGTTGTCTTCCGGAGTACAGCAGACGTTACACTAGCTGGAATACACTTTGTCATTAACAGATACAGTCGGGGTGCACCATGTAGAAAGAAGTAGGGGTCAATACTTACTTTACAAAGGTAAATTTAAATTAACGAACTATTTATACAATTATTATGCAGACTATATTATTAACATTAACTTTCAAACTTCAAGGAAAAGTCATACAAATAAATCTTAATGAAGTGAAATTCGTGTAAATAGACATATTATTAGTCAATTCTGCTACTTTGATAAACTTACGTTTGATCACTGACAATATGTTTATGCAAGGGTTAATTGATTAACGCTAACCGCAACAAATTCCACTGTGTCTCATTGATTAGTAGTTGAGGTAGCTGACCTGTAAGCTACTCTTGTCAAAAAAACATTGCTGAAAATTTACAAGATTTTCAAACACGCTGTTCCTATTGTACGTATAGATATATTAATCCATAAGACGATGTTTAATTTATTATTTGAAATGGCAATTATATTTTATGCGTATTAAACACTTTAACTAAAAGGTAAATTACATCCAGGTTTTGAGTAGTATCTGTGCAACAAGATAAGCCTTTTCTATTTACAGTTTTACAATCCCTATTTGTTTTCAACTTAATTTTTACCTTACATAAAATTTTCAGTGACGATAGTAGCTTAATCATTAACGAAGATAGCCTATGTTTAGAGCAATAGGGAAAATGTAAAAGAAAATTTTCTTTCATATAGGGTAAGTCCGGGAGAGATGGACCACCGGGTGAGACAGACCAGTTGTGTAGTTCCCAGTTCCGCCACTGTAGCGCAGTTGTAGTAGCAAACGTCCAGAGCGTGCATCACGCTGTGTATGCGGTCTTGTTTGCGTTGTGAAAAACTGAATATTTTAGTCACAAATTGACTTCGTTTGTTCGAATAAGTTGAAAAATGTTTTCAGTATAATATTAGTATAAAGTTATTAAAGTTTAACTGTAAGATAAACGGGTGAAAGTAGTATGTTTGAGTAATACAATATGTAATGGCGTGGGTTGTCTAATACAACCTATAATGGCGCGGTCGCAAGCAACCGGCATGCGTAGAAGGGGGTGGTCCATCTCTCCCGTACTTTTGGGTGAGATGGACCATGGTTACTCGGGATAGATGGACCATTATTTAAACTAACTGGAATAATAAGTTAATTATATCTTTATTCATGATTAAATCATGAATATAGATAAATAACGTCTTTAATATAGTAAATGCATCAATGGGGTGAATTCGTTTCCAAAAAATGCCAACACTATATAAAAGAAAAGAGGGAACAAGGCGAGGGGAATAGTCCCAAGAAAATTTAATTAAAGCTGCTAATGCTGTAAAGGAAAACACCATGGGAGTTAACGAAGCTGCGAAAGCATTTAGTATCCCGAAGACAACTTTGAAAAGGCGATTAAAAAACAATGTTTTGAAAAGGGGCCTTTAGGTCCAACGTCTGTTTTGGGTGTGGAAGTTGAGAATAAATTAGTCACACATATTAAAAAATTACAATCTGTAGGCTTCACCCAATGTAGGGACTCCGTTAGGTCCATGGCCTACAAACTAGCGGAAAGAATGAAAATTCCGCACAGATTTAATAAAGAAAACAAAAGTCAGGATATGACTGGTTGACTGCATTCTTTGCTCGACATCCAAATCTTTCCATTAGAAAATCCGAAGGCGTGTCGGTTGCCGGAGCACAAGGGATGGACAGAAAAACTGTCAGTGAGTATTTTGATTTGCTTGTAAAAGTCCTTATTAAAAATGATCTTATTGACAACCCTGGTAGCATCTACAACATGGATGAAACAGGTCTACAACTAAATAATAAACCTGGGGAGGTGGTGGCTATTAAAGGTTCGAAAAATGTAACTTCAATAACCTCTGGTGAAAAAGGGGAAACTATTTCTTGTCTGGCTTCCTGCAATGGCAATGGGACGTTTTTCCTCCATTTTGCATTTACAAAGATAAAAATGAAAAAGCAGAATTTTCTGATGGAATGCCACCTGGGACTGAAATTCGAATGTCCCAAAAATCTGCGTACGTCAACTCCGAACTCTTTTTTGATTGGCTCAAAAACCATTTTACGCCTAGAAAACCTTTTGGCAAGGTTCTTCTATTACTGGATGGTCATACTTCACATACAAGCAGTGTAGATATGCTACAATTTGCTGAAGAAAATGATATAATTCTCTTCAGTTTAGCGCCTCATACTACACATTCGCTGCAGCCTCTGGACCGGTCATTTTTCAAATCTTTGAAAGCAAATTTCTATCAGGCTTCCAATAATTTCATTAGAACTCATCCCTGAGGAAGATAAATAGGCTTCAATTTTCTAACCTTCTTAATGTTGCTTGGAGCAAATCAGCAAATGTTGGAAATGGTGTAAATGGGTTCAAAGCAACAGGTATAATTCCATTCAACCGTGATGCAATACCAGACCATGCTTATTTGGTATCAGACATTGAAGTGACTGAAGTAGTTGTAGACCTACATGGACCAAGCCAACAGCAAACTATTAACAAACCCAACACTTCATCACCCACTTCAGTTCAGACAAATGCGTCTGTCATGGTAGATAGGCCTACACAATTTGACCTTCAGATGCCAAGTATATCGACACACGACCAGGTTAAGCCTATGGAAAAAAAGCTTGTTCGTGAAATGTACGTCGACACACGACCAGATGGCTCCAAGCAAAATGCTAAATGAGATAGCACCTGTACCTGATTTAAAAAATATTAAGAAGCTTAAAAGAAAGTCTTCAACTGTTGGCACTGTGTTGAATTCACCAGAGAACCTAGCTACTAAAAAAGAAAAATTTGAAAAAGAAAAAGAGAAAGTAGAAGCTCTACAGAAGAAAAAAGAAGGAAATGCTAAGGAGGCAAAAAATAAACGATTAAAAAAGAAGAAAACTGTGAGAAAAAGGCGATAGTCATTCTCATCTGACAGCACCTTGGGGGATGTTCCACAGCTTGACGAACTGGTTATGGATGACGAAGATTCTTGTGCAGATTGGGACGAGAATGGATGTGTCGGATGTAGAAAAAACTACACTGAAACAACCAAAAAGGATGACTGTTTAAAGTGTGAACGTTAACAACCAAACTGGTGTTTAAAGTGTGAACGTTGGATGCACGAGGGGTGCACTCGATTTAATGACATACGTGATTATTGTGGTAAGAGGGAAAAATGGGAAAACATTAATCTGTATTGTAAATAAAAGGTTTTTTCGATTTAAGTGAGTTGTTTTTCAACATTTTCCCATGAGGCACATCTCACCCAAAAGTGTGGTCCATCTCACCCAGACATTTCCGGGTGAGATGGACCACCCCACATTATAACAAATTATTTGCTACGTAGTTTGTTTTGTAGTTACAGTTTCAATGAAATACCATCTTGATGAATAAGTTATTTTATAATTTTTTGTGCAATTATAAGTTTAAAATTAATTGTGGTTTGGTAAATAATAACAAAAAAATGTGGTCCATCTATTCCCGAATTATCCTATGACATTGAGTTCCAAGTGGATTAAATGTTTTGGTCAGTTGGTTTGCAGTTTCTAATATTGAATAACAGCTAACTGAACTGAATATTGAATAACGTACCTTCCGTTGAAGTATATATTATTTGAATCAATCGATAAACACTCACTAAGAAAGGGCTCAAAAAAGATGTTTGCTCCCACCTGCCGACTATATCACAGTGCTACTCGAGTTAGTCCTGACAGATGTTGTTAAGCGATTTAAATTAGTTGCTCCAAAGACACAGTGACTAGAAATGACGACCCTTCAGTGAACACACCAACCGCACTCAGCGTACAGTGTAGAAGAACCTTACGCGCGCGCGCGCGCATTTACACACATGCACTGAATATATTTATATTTATTAATTTACATTAGATATAAATTATTGTGTACAGTTTTATATATGCTGTGTCCTCAAATAATATGCTTTATATATACAAAGTGATTGAAAAGTTTAAATAATTTGTTCGAAATCATTAAATCCCTGATTATGGTACCGTAATGGTATGGTATTTATTTATTGTAATAATATAGAGTTAATTGATTGCTAAATTTCTTTAAAATCACCAGTAGGCCTATAAATAATATTAAAATAATTAATTAATTAATTGTAAATAATTTTAGAACAAGAATCAGTCTTTCATTCACCTTTGCGACTGGTTTATTTGTCTAGGTTCTTTATGTGATATGTAAAAGCGTTCCTAATATGCTTTTTCTAATAAGAATTTAAGGAACCAGTCACATTTCATATATTCTCAATTTTCCAGAACTTGCATACTTTGCTTAAGAGTTATAGAACTGTGTCACGTTACAGTAGATTTCTGTGTTACACGTAATAATAAAAATTAATATTCTACATACCTTGTATTGCTCCTATTATTTCACGTTACTTGAATATTTTTGGCATTTTAACACACACACACACACACACACACACACACACACACACACACACCATGTGTCGCATACATCGGATACTCCTGCAGCATACATTTGAACTTGATGAGTCGCTTCAATTTTAGTTCATATTCTTACAAGACGCCTTCGTATTTGTAGTAGGTAGAATTGTTTGACGACATTAAATGGAGACACTAAAATTCTCAGTGTTGCCACTGCTGACATTTTGGCTTTATCTGAATATTTAAGTGTAACACCGACAGTAGTAACAACAACTCCACTTGGATTAACAGCATCAACCGTTTCAATAACGGTTTTCGCAAAATACATTTCACACTTTACAGAACAAGTCAATACGTTCGTCTCGAAAATCAGATATTCGATTATAGCAGATATTCCTTTTTTACGACGAACACCCATCAGAACGCGAATTTAAAAATTAAAGAATAATAATTAACTATTACTAAAACTGTATTAACTTGAATTATGGGATGTACATTTTTAGACGACAATGCATAAGTTGCTGCCCACTTGGTTACAGATAGCTTATGGACGCTTCCGAGTACCTAGTTCATATTCCAGTTGATCCATTTAGGTAATGGCCAATCGGATCTGAAAAACAGCTAGGGTTGTCGTGAAGCATAGATGATAGGAGTATATGTTTTTTTTTAATTTAAAACAGTTTATGACAGTATTCTGAACGTATACATAATGCTAGTGTTATACAATAAATGACAATTTTTTATATTTTAAACTATCTTTAATATCTGAATAAGTACATAAGTAAAACATCTGTAATTACTTATATTACTGTGTATCCTAATACAGCAACATTTTTTATTATACACATGTAAATGTCTTTCATTCAAATTAATATAATAATATATGTCTATAATTTTATTAATGTACATTTAGTAAATTGTGGTAACTTAATAAATTTGTTTTCATTTATATCACTATGTTCAGTTCCTTATATAATCGTATTTACAAGCAATAATAATAATTTTATACATATATATAATATAAAATAAAAATATATAATATGTATAATAGTTGTTTCCATACGAATATATATAAATATAAGTCGTGAAATATACTTACAAGATCACAATGCTAGTCCCAATCTTTGATGTTTTTATATACATATGTATATATATATATATAAATTATACAAAATTGTTCCATTTCAAAAACCGGCTCAGTGATTCAGAAATGGAATAAAATATTACTCTTATTCACAAATTCTTATACAAATACTTACAAAATTACCGTAATATTTAGCTTGCTACAGTATATTATTCTCTATACATGAGTGTACACATCCATGTAAGCACGGTTGTGAAGTGGCGTCTTGTAAAACAATTTTAAAACTCTATTTCTATTAAAGCTATAAATGTGATAAAATCGCTTACTGGCTGATATACCAAAGTTAAAAGTTTTACAAGCGGATTTACCTAACTACACAACACTCTATTTTCGTTAAGAAATATTTGTAAAATTTGTAAGTATTTATGCATAGCATAAACTAAACAAACGAACAAAATTAAAAAATATTTTTCCTATCAACTTTTGTGTCAACTTTTTTTAAATATGTCAGTTTTGGCTAAATAGCATAGACTACAATTTTAGATGCGACAGCGCATGGTGTGCCCAACCTATCATATTTTTGAAGTTTTACGGTCAGTCTTACGTAAATAATTCAAATTGGTACACAGTAATCTAGTCTTCTATTTAGTAACATTTAGTATGATTTTTAATTTTTTATAATCAGTTAATTTTATGAGTAAACTGTGACCTTCAAATTTTCAAAATGAAAAGGGTTTATATTAAATCAACTTAAATTCTTTCAATGTGTGTAGGCATATTTATTAATATTCAATTATAAATTAAGATTAAAGCGTATAGTTGTTTTATCTATGTTTCGAATGTACTTGCTAAGCTGTAATAACAATGTCTCAGAAAAGTATACTCCCAAAGGACTATTAGGAGTTACGATTACACACATGCCCGGAAACGCATTACGAATATAAATAACTATAAGAATTTTACAACATAATAACCATGAAATATTTCTGTTTCTCTACAAGCTGTAATACCTATTTCACGGAAAGTCGCTATCACTGGTTCTTGTATTTATATTAATTGCGTTGAAGAAGCAATTGTAGACATGCATGATTCATACTAAAAGAAAAATTACAATAATGTTATGGAAAAAAAATATTCTTGATCTTTTTGACTCAAAAGACAATATTATTTTTAAATAACAATTTATTTAAATTTTGTACACTAATATCTACACTGAAAGAAGACGACAGCATCGTCTTACTGATTTATTAGAACAGATTTTTGAAAAATAGGTTTTTGAATAAACCGGAGTGTCATTCAACAGAAACTAGTTGAGTGTTAGTGTTTCTTAGTGATGGCATCTCTAATAAATGTGACGTATAGCAAGGGCGTGAAAACCAACATGTTTTTCAAAATACGAAACAACCTACACAGAAAGTTTACGAAATCTAACAAAATTACTGGACAGGGTGTCAAGACTCCTTGAGTAACTATACGCTCCAACTATAGATTTAGTCAGCTCACGAGACATAAAGCTCATAGAAAGAAAATAAAAATAATTGTACTATTAGAGAAGATAGTACATTAAAAATGAAACTGGAAAGAAATTTTTAGTGCGTACTAAAACAATTTTGACTGAAGTAAAAAATAAGTACTAAGCGTAAGGCAGAAAGACGATGGACTCTCGGGGAATATCCGAGGTGATCAAAAACAGATTTCCAGGCTTGGAACTGAAAAACTAAAATGTTGTCCCCCCCCCACACACAATTTGTTGTCGTTACACACGCACAAATAAATTTAAAAAAAAAATCGAAGTTGAATTAATATGGCATAATAACATTTTGCTTCGTTTTCCTTTCAGTTTCTTTTTCCTTTTACGTTTAAAAAATTGTTTACAAAAAATAATATTTAAGAAAAAAATTTCATGTCCATCGATACACCTATCTACTTTTGTTTTGGTTTCAGAAAGTGCTTTTCTCACTGCTTATTAAACGCGTGAATAATAAAGTAGAAATGTTTCTACAACGAAAGATTTAACAATTGTATTTTCCTTAATGTTCATGTTTAATCTGGTATCCAAGTCACTTGATCGAATTAATAAATTATTTTACCTTCAATTATCCGCCATGTGACTTCTTCTAAATCACTTCTATTACGCGTTTCGGAGACTATGCTCCATCTTCAGATATTAAAATAAAAAATAAAACTATATAACTCTTACGAGATCGTTACATAATAAAAATGTCAAATTTGCATATGAACTGTACGCGAATTTGGCTGCGCAACCAGTTCATACGCAAATTTGACATTTTATTATGTAACGATCTCGTAAGAGTTATATAGTTTTATTTTTTATTTTAATATCTGAAGATGGAGCATAGTCTCCGAAACGCGTAATAGAAGAGATTTACAAAAAGTCACAAGGCGGGTAATTGAAAGTAAAATAATTTAATATTTTCCTTGCTTGTGTTAGCAAGTAAATCATATTTTATAAATCTATTGCCCAGTGTTGTAAGGCTCTCGGTATCGGCCTACGATTTGTTGTTGTAGGCAAATCAAATTTTTGATGAATCTGTGATATTCTAAGGGGGCTTTCATGTACTCATCACTAGGTCTTGTGTCTAATTGTGCATAGGCTGTCAAGGTGTCATGTAATCACCTTGTTTACAAACCTTGCTTTCATGGACACGAGTTCTTGGGAATGTGTGTATTAATATAAATATCACAGTCACACACACGCTCGCGCGATCGCATACCAGTTTTTTGTTGTAGCTAATTAAATACAGCTACCAAAAATAATTAATATAGGTCGAAATTACTTAACGGAACAAGTACAGGCGTAACTCAACATTTCCCAGTGCATTTACTGTAAACACTCCACTTAGGCTACTTAATCGGAACAAATTATGAAGTGTCCATCTCCCTGTATAACGCTTTAAAGCATACACTAAATGTGTATTTGAAAAAATTTCTTCATCTCTTTTACCTACAAATCTCATTAAAACTTAAGGATTGAGTGCTTTGAATGCTCTTTCCTCCTAACTTTCAAATTGTGTACATATACATCTTTTTTTTTGAATTTAATTTTGCTGAAGCGTACACGTAGAAGTAGTACATACTTGAATTACCAGTTACACGAAAAGATATAGTGTCATAAATATACTGCAGCAAGTTTCTATGAAGTACATGTAATAAACACGCTTATTACAATTATAGTCTCTCACTAAAAGCAACCGAATGGTATATAAAATATTTTTACAATATCACATATATCACTTGTATTAGCATAATATTTAACACTTCAAAAATAAGTATTTATCAGTTCTAAAAATTAATTTAATATATATACGATAAAAATATGTACTCAACATATTAGTAATCCCTTGTGATTATGTAGTTCCCGTGTTCTATTGGCAAGAATGGAAATATCCTTTTGAGTTACAAAACTATTGGCCATTTCGTGATGGAACGTTTGTGTCCTATCGTATCTGTCTGCGGGAAAGTAAACCCATTTGTCATTAACTAATATTTATTATGAAAACGTAATATTCTAAAGTCAGAATAATTACTGCTATTTATCATTTAATAGTCACTCTATGCAATTGAACAAGCTGCTAATGCAATGTTACGTACTCGTAGGTGAAACATGTATCTTGTATGCCTAATAAAATAAAATGTAACTTGTTGTCAAAATTCTCTAGGATTGGACAGAAAATGTTCACTTTATTGAATTCATAATTGTAAGTAATGAAAACAGTTTTAACTATAATTTTTGTTCTATATTAATTTTGACTACGTAATTGGTTTTATATGTAGCAATTTTTTAAATGCTCTTCTGAAATCTAAATTAAATATAGTGTATATAATAGGGTTTAAAGCTGAATTTATATATCCTAACCAAGTAATAAAATCTATTAATTTCTCCGAAGGACAACACGAAGCACAGAATGGTAGAATTACATACATTAAGAAGAATGGTAACCAGCAAACAACGAATACCCCCATTATAATCCCCAGAGTTCTTGCTGCTCTTCTTTCTTTGGACAGCGATATTCTTTGCTTTTCTTCAATGAACTGATGAACCTGCACAGACCGCTTTGCCGGGTTAATAGGCACCACCATCACTGGTAGGTGAATGTGTTCTTTCTGGCTAGGAGGCCTTGAATGTGGTGAGTCTCCCGCTGTGGTTGTCGTAGTAGTGGTCGGTGTTCTGCTGGGTTCCTCTACATTTGAAGGTCTTCTTGTTGAATCATCCGTACCGTCAGCTACAGAATCTTCTATTGCTAAATGAGGAGACAGAAACATATTTTTATCCTTTTTTTCAATTTTCTTCGTTTTCTTTTTCTTTTTCTTTTTCTTTTCATGTTTGCCTGTACCATGAGGGTTATCGCTATGATTGGTCTCACTGCTTACAGACTCATGGTCAAGTGGAGACTGCCTCTCTTTGGTCGTGCTGTTTTGCTGGATAGTGCACTGTTTGACTGCGTTTAATTTTGATGCTCTCGCCCTTTCTCTTAACCGCCTTCTGGTGGCTACAAATATTTCAACGTAAACGATTGTCATTATGAAAAGTGGGATATAAAAGCTTCCTAAAGAAGAGTAAATAACGTATCCTTGTTGTGACGTAAGTTGACAAGGAGTGTTGTTGTGGAACACGTCCGGCCAGTCGTTCCAGCCGACCAGGGGAGGAGAACTTATAAGACCAGATAACACCCACACTACTGCAATCATCCCTAACACTCTTTTTAACGTTCGTTTCTGAGCATAGTTTATGGGATCCGTTATTGCCCTGTATCTATCTAAAGCTATGGCACATAAATTGAGAATCGAAGCTGTGCAACATAAAACATCAGAAGTAAGCCACATTTTGCATATGTGAATGCCGAATTCCCAACGACCCAGTATTGAATACGCTACCTTCAGCGGTAAGACAAGAAGCGCTACAGTCAAATCCGCTACAGCTAATGAGACGATAAAGAAGTTCTGTACAATTCTTAATGGTTTATATGTAAACACACTTAGTATGACTAGAATATTGCCTACTATTGTTAAAACTATGATGAGTCCTAATATCAACAGGTTTGCCGCAGCTTCCCACAGTGGAACGGCAAAGTAAATGCCAAGGAAGCTGCTTACCAGTTTAATCTCGTCTACAGGACATCTTGGTTGCTCACTTTCAACATCAATACTAGATATGTTGCTTCCGTTGAACACCAGTTCTTCTGAGTAGTCCCAATCCATGGACGTTTGATTCAAGTATTATTTACCATTTATGTTCCGCCTTCACATTTTTTTTATTACAGTATAAAGATTATGTTCCTTAAGGAAACGAATGGTGTAAGCACTAATAACTCTTTATCATTTGCTTTAAGGTGTTTGCTAATTTTTTAACATTTCCTTGGGCGTGAATGTCATTTTCATTTCCAACGAGCACCGGCATCTGAAACAGATAAAATTAAAATTATCAGTAAATAATACTTTTGCAAAATATAACACATTTCAAAATTGTTCACAGTTCAAGTTACAGAGAAAATATTTGTGAAATGTTTTATATTATTTTGTTGGTAATTTTAGAAAACGCATAAATTAAAACGACAATGAAAATTGATGTTATTGTGCTTAACAGTAACATAACAAGAAGACACATTTATTAGTCTAAATTTTCCTAACATTATTCAAACACTGCAATTTAGTTTGAATATCAACAGGATTAGTTTTCCGTTAAGCAGCCTGCAACAGGTAGGTTTTACTAACAATGGTAGTTTTTAAAATAAATTATTTTAGATATTGAATTAGTGTGTTAAAATAGTCGACAGCTCCATAATTTAATAAAATTATTGCACTTTTTGCATGTAATGACTAGCAAATTATCAATATAAGAATAGATAAAACCTTGAATGTAATTTTGAATTCTCAAAATTAATTGATCATGCCTAAGGTTCTTAAAGCTTTAAACTTCGGTTCAATCATATTCCCGAATCCTAACTTTAATACTCATAAATAAAACTTCGTAGAATGTCACTTATTTGGTTTTCTTAATCCTCATAACTTTATAAATAAAACAAACATTTACGGGTCCCAGGAAGATGTAAAAATGTTCAAATATGAAAAACAAATCAGTGATTATATAATGCAGCACAAGTGGGGAACCACATTGCAGCTTGTTTGATGCATCTCATTTGCATATGGAATGCTGCTGCAAAGGTAGAGTAAGCTAAATAAATTTTATGTGTACGAATACAGAGGTATAAATTGAAACAAATAATGATTTAAGTGGCAAAGTTATGTAAAAACAGTTAAATTAAGTTAATTGGACTATGACATTTTGTAATTACTAATGTTGTAATATTTTAATAAAACACGATTAAAAAATTATAAGAGATTAATAGTACACTTTACCTTTCCTTTGAAAAAATAATGCTAACTATTTTCTAGTAGTCTTTTTAATGAAATATACATTTTGGAAGAGAAATATTTATAAATTATAGGTACTCGTACAACCTAGCACAACTACGCATTTATAAACAAAATATTAATTTTACTTGGATGGTGCTAATGTCAATTATTCATATAATGTGTAGTGTTCCTCCGTTAAAGAACAGTGTTCTCGGTTTGTAATTAAAAGCCATTTTAACGAACATACCAAACACATTAGCTCATTATAGGCAGAGTGATAAAACGTACAGCTCAAATGTGGAACACCTAGTTACATTTTCTCTAAATAATACCCCTATGCAAAACGGTTATATTCTCGATAACACATTTCCTAGACGTGTATAGTAAGTTTAAATTGTGAGCCACAAGAGAGAGTAATTTTGCATAAACCGCAATCAATATTTTACTTTTTTAATAGTAATCAAACACTTACTTTGTTTCCTCAAGCCTGTAAACATAACTCTCGAAACAACATAAATAATTTTTGTATCTTCTGACAAAGCAGAATTTCTATATTGCTTTACCAAACAGATTTTCCTTTACGACCGTCTAATTCAACATGTTGAGTTATTACGTTTATAATTTGTATTATGGTGGAAATGTTATGTAACAAATGGGTGTAGCCATTTAAATAAATTTCCTTTTCTTAAAAATTTTACCAAAATGCCAGGTGACTATCAACTTATTTGTAATACTCAGTTAGGACAGTGAACCCCAAGCCATTACCGCATTACACGCTGTTAGATTTTTGTATAATTTACTTTTTTTAACAAATGTACAGTTTAATTCTCTTTATTTATGAAAGTAAGCAGAAATGTTATTTGCGTGTAATATAGTTCTTATGAATAAGCGCTTCTGGGCATAATGATTTCTACTTTACATGTTTTCACAAATATTAGCTGCTAAATCCACTGCACACGCAAACACACACACACACACACACACACACACACACATGCATGTGTATTTTGAGTTGTGTAACGACATAAGCTGTTAAAACTGCCAGTAAGTGGATTACAAACTTGAACAGAGCGAATTAACTTGTTTATAAGAAGTGTGCAACTTTGAGGCACTTAATCTGGCTGCAGTAACATGATTTCTGCCAACAGGTGGAAGTGGTATACCGTAATCAGTTCAGTTTCATGACGGCAATATGGGTCAACCGACACTGCGTCTTGGAACTTGGGCTATGCAACACGCTAATACGGTTGGTTTGCATTATACTGTGACCCGATTTGATGAACTTTGTGTGCCTCTATCCAAGAAAACGATAGCCCGTCATCATCCAATCCAATGTAAAACACAGAATTGTATATTAAACATTTGTATCCCATTATTTGTCATAGCTAATTTGACACTAATATTACACTGATACAAAATTTGGTGCCATATTCTTATTCGTTCTTTGGAATTTAGATTAGCTACTGAAAATATTTGAAAGTGATATCCTGAAGACTTAAATTTATAATAACAACAGATGATGAGCGGCACTCATAAAGTTAAGGCACGCAATTTGAAAACAATAAACTATTCAGAAACGATTATTCACACAATGATGATCATAGTGATATCAGAGAAAGACATATGATTTCCGGTGAAACCACAGATCTGTGAATTCGAACCAAGTCTGCTCCATTTTATTTAAGTCTAAGCTTAAGGAATCTATGGGATCGTTATTCTTTATTCTTAACTTCTGTACCTTGTCTTCCGTGTCTGTGAATTAGTTGTAGGTATATGATGTGTTCTTGTATGATGATGTGTGCCTACATCTTCACATACGATTTGAGACGTAAATGTCCCGCAACTAAAGGTGCCAGAATTAGCTGATTTATATAGACTTTCTACTATGATGTAAAACGACGATTATATTAGGTTAATTATTACACAGTATTACAAAAGTTACTGAAAGCAAGTGAACTGTTTATACAGATTTTCTACAAACCAAAAACAGGGGAAATTATAAACTGGTGTAGTTAGTCTTTAAAAAAATTAAAACTCAAAGAAATTATATAATAAGACATTCTTTAATCTATTGTTAAAAAGTGTATCTGCAATCTTCTAACTTATTATATTTTCCATTTACTAAAACTTTTTGATTTTAAATTCTTACAACATATGCCCATGTTAGTTTCTGCGAACAATTGTCTTTAACCCACAAAGGTTTCAATACTATTAGCTTTATACAATTTTTTAAATATGAATTATGTTTTCCGTATATTTTACAACAGAATGTTATACGCAATAAACACTTTGTAATTATATAAATATGACACCGCAATGATAGTAGTAAGTTTGGATTTAATTATATCTATTTTAACTGCAACCATGACAGTTTACCCTGTAAAAGCACATGAATCTGCATGTCTCCACTATTCCCAATCACAACACTGGATGCATCATTTATATCGGTTGACTAAGGTACGTCTAGATGTATGCGTAACTACAACACAGTATCTTTAGGAGCCGAGTTAACAAAGCTAAGAAAATAGTTAACCTTATAAATGAGAATGTTTAATAAAAATCTACGCCTGTGAAATAATAATAGAAAAAGTGTAGTGGGGGTGGTGCGTGGAGGAAGGGGATTGGTGCGGGGATTCAACTTAATGTTTGTTTTTTGTATAATTGTGTCAAAAAGTGTATGTGATTTATATTGTAATTGATTGTTAAGTATGTTGTTTGGTTGTGTTGTGTGGTGTTTATATATTTCGTATTGTTCAGTTGTGTTGAGTTTTCGACCTTTGGGTAAGTAATGTAAAATTTCAAGATTAGTGTCTATGTTGGTGTAACTGTGGTTTTCTGTGTGTATGTGTGTGGCAAATGCAGAGTGTATATTGTTGTTGGTTAAAGCTTTTAAGTGTTCAGAGATGAAAAAGATCTTCCCGTCTGGCCTATGTAGAAACTATTGCAGTCATTGCAATTTAATTTGTAAACACCTGTTTTGTTATATTTGTCTATGTCTGTGTTTGTATTATTGATGTGTTTTTTGATGGTATTGGTTGTTCTGTATGCTATTTTGTATTTGTGTTTTCTGAATGTGTTGGCGATTTTGTGTGTGTAGGAGTTGTGGTGTGTGAGTGTGATGTATTTATTGTGCTGTGTGTTGATGGTATTTTGTGTTTTGTTGTTTTTGTTTTTGATGCGTTTGTGTAGTGTGTTTATTAAATTAGGGTTGTAACCGTTTTTGATTGCTATGTTTTTTATTGTGTTGAGTTCGTCGGTGTAATCTTGTTTATTTAAGGGTATTTTAGTTAGTCTATGGAGCATATGGTTGAAGGCCGCATGTTTATGTTGTGTTGGGTGGTTTGATGTATTGTGTATAACCATGTCAGTTGTGGTTGGTTTCCTGTATATTTTGTACGTGTGTGTATTGTCAGTTTTGTTAATTGTTAGGTCTAGAAAATTTATACTATTGTTTTGTTCAATTTCCAGTGTAAATTGTAATTTGTGGTGTATAGTGTTTATGTATTTGTGGAAGTTTTCAACTTGCCTTGTGTTGCCTTTGAATAAAAGTAATATATCATCTACATACCTGTGCCAGTATATAATTTTGTTAGTGTATTTGTTGTTGTTTATTATGTGGTTCTGTTCTATGTTGTCTATATATATTTCTGCTAGTATTCCTGATATGGGGGATCCCATCGGGAGACCTTCTGTTTGTGTGTATATCTTGTTATTGTATGTAAAGTAATTTTGTTCAGTTATTATTTTTGTAAGTGTGATGATCTCTTGTATGTGTGTTTCAGGTGTGTTGTTTTGTCTGAGTAGTTGTTCTAGTGTTTGGATGGTTTCTTTGATGGGGACATTAGTGTATAGATTGGTTATATCAAAAGATGGTCGAAAACTCAACACAACTGAACAATACGAAATATATAAACACCACACAACACAACCAAACAACATACTTAACGATCAATTACAATATAAATCACATACACTTTTTGACACAATTATACAAAAAACAAACATTAAGTTGAATCCCCGCGCCAATTCCCTTCCTCCACGCACCACCCCCACTACACTTTCCACACAACAACCGTTACTAAATGATGGCAGTCTGTCTCCAAGCTGAAGAAGGCGGATACGTACGCCGAAACGCGTTCGTTGAGAAGAGAATAAACAGTAAGTTCACAAGAAAAAGTTTCATTTTTAGATAAGTGTTAGTGCTGTGAAAGAAGAGATGAATAATCAAGACAACAATAGAAAAATAAACTGCGTTGCCAGGAATTGTCAATCAGATAAGATCAGTTCGCCTGCTCTTAAAAAACTGACAGTTTTAGAAATAATTGGAAACAGGTATTGTGCTAAAATAGATAAACTTATAATTAGACTTTTAATCAATGTCGCAGACACACAGATAATGGGCAAGATACGAAAAGTATGTAACCTTCTAAAGAAGGAAGAAGAAATTTACAATGCTAGGAGTAACACAAAAAGATGAAAACAATTAAGTGGATACAGATAAAATATTAGATAATTCGGGGAATTTAGAACACAATTTCAAAAATTTAATCATAAAGACGGGAAGGAGACGCCAGTTCGTTTTACGATAGGATGTGTTAGCCACACTCCACTGTGTGTTTCAAGAAAAGATCTTAAGTTTCTTAGAAAGAGAAATGAATTTAGCTCTTGATGTGGGGCCTGTACGAGGCAGGTCTACGAGGTAGGTTAGTACAAGTAGACTGATGATGTACAAGTAGAAATGGAAGTTAATGAACTTGGAAGCCCAAAACATGGCTTCAAAACAGTCAGGATGAGTATGTACGGCATATTTACGGCTTCAAATGGGGTTCCAAAGTAAAAGTGACACTGCCTCTCTTAATCTATTCGCTTTTTGGTAACGAAGTTTGCACTGGCTATAATTACGAAACGATACATACGTTTATATATTTGAGCAGGCAAATTTGTTTACGACCATATTTCATTATTTATGGCAAAGTAAAATCTATTTAAAATAAATTACTGTTAGTCGGTCACTAATGTCTAATACAGTTTTGAGTTTTAATTGTTAAAATCAGAAAATACAGGCACCTCAATATCTTATACTGGAAAATTGTATAATCTTTTTTTAAAAATAAATGAAAATCGTTCTGTACGGTGGCAGTCTTACAAGAAACTAGAAAAATGAGAACCCTCTATTTTGAACTGTGCATAGTGTTTAAAATAATATTGTTTTATTTGAAGAGCAATTTGATAAATTAGGTTAAAGAAAATACAAGGAATAATCAAACGTATACGCTACAAGACAGGTTTAACGTAATCGCGCAAGAATACGACGGCAGAAACTACATCAGCTT
Organism: Magicicada septendecula; assembly: GCA_034769895.1. Classification (NCBI taxonomy): domain Eukaryota; kingdom Metazoa; phylum Arthropoda; class Insecta; order Hemiptera; family Cicadidae; genus Magicicada; species Magicicada septendecula. Next base: position 306,845,292 of record CM068367.1, on the reverse strand, counting down.
TATTAAAATACAACAAATACAAATTCATATATTTTTATTAATAAGTTGTTCCTGGGAATTTAAAGTGAATATAACGTACAGTTGTTATAGAAGAATTTTGCTGAATCATAATTTGCACAAACAGATTGAATATATTTGGCTGTAAACGTAGTGTTTGTAACTGTCCAAACACGAAATTGTAAAATTAACGTTTCAGAAATGTCAAAGATGTCATGTCTAGTTTGTACACAAGTCACACTTCCAATGTGTGAATTTTGACACTCTAACAATGAGTACTCCGTATTTGGTTCATGTAAATAACAACTTCTTGTGATTGGTACCAATTCCTTGTGTCACTACAGAAACTGAATGGAATAAAATATATGTTGTGTGAATTATTGATCGCTTCGTGAGTGAATATGCATTATACTGCTCGTTTTAAGTGACTTACTGCGTGAAATGTGCATGAGGTTCGTGCTAAACGCTTTGTTTACGATAACATTAAAGACCAGCTAAAAACTGATTTAGACAGAGAAAAATTTCGCAATACTATTAATATTTTATTGTTTATTGTTTGGGATCTTGGTTATAGCAGCAGATCAAGCTTGGGTGGAATGTATATGAGCGCGTCAAAGAACATTTTCCGAAAGTACGAAACCTAAAGTATGCACATTGTGTATACGAATGGGAACCATAAACTAATTAATTCTGTACGCGACTCAGCGATAACTAACTTTGAAATATCCATGATGGATTGCACCGTCCGTACTTGCCTGAATTAATTCAAACCCAAAGCGTGACTTTAAGTGAATACATATGACGACAGAGTTATAAAACGGGTATAATAATCAATTTATTATTATTTTATAAAAGTTTTACTGTGATTAATGAATTTAATATACAATTCTTATTGATTATAACATTATAAATACTACGAGAAATATATCTTAACAAAAATAATAAATAATATTATCTTATACAATTATTACCAATTAATCGACTGATTATCATAATTACACTTACTGGAACGCGAGTATCTGGACAATAAGGACTAAAGAGACGTACTCGGCTAAATGGAAGCAAGAAAATTATAATTATACACTATTGATATTAAATTTGTGACGTTTCGATTTGTTCAAACAAATACTTGTATGATTTTGAATTTATAATTTGCGAGTAAAAAGTCAGCAAACACGTTAGAATTTACACAGCTTCTAAAGTTATTTGCAGGTAGGCCTAACAATCCACACAGTTTTATTTGATTTCTAAACTTTTCTCAGGCATAGTTTACATGCAAGAATATAAAAAAATGGGTTTTAATAATTATCAATGCTGTACGAAAAATATTTGGCATTAATTTCTGAAACTATTGACAAACTACGACGAAGTATATAATAAAGTACTATATTATTATTATTATATAGTCTATATATTAGTCCAATAATATAAACAATTTACTATGTACACAATATGTTTAGTAGGCCTGTATATTTAATATTATACACTATAATTGTAAGTAGAATTGTATAAAACATGATTATAGATAAAATTAATGAATCCTAAAATATGATAATTGCATAAATGATATGTATAAGCATTTGAATTTTGTAAAACACTAAACACTTTACATCGTTTTTATTGCGTAGATAAATAAAATATTTGTTTAATTTGTTCATATAAAACGTATACGTTATAAGTCATGTTGCATAAATGTATATTTTGAAGTAGGCCTAATCACGATACTAAATATAACCAAACTAATGAAATATTGGGCAGGAATTTTGTTTAATATTTAACGACATTGCACTCTTTATTTTCTTATTTACATGCAATAAAGTGTTAGTGGGTTCAGTATTCAAATTTTGTTTTACGTATAGACCACTAGTGATGACTTCGTTATTAAAAATCTATACTTATTACCACGCATTGGAGGTTCGTATGCTTTGAATCGTTAAGTCTGAGTTACTTTTGTGGGTTTTGATTTCTACTTTCGTTCACTATTGACAGAAATTGTCAGTGTTCGTTATCCACGAAGACGTGGGAGTGGTTATCATTTCTGCAGTGGTAGACTAACTATTTTTACCAATTATATATGAAAGTACACATGAACTAACTTTACTGAAGGTGGCAATTATAACGGAAAATTTTTAAAATCGTATAATATTACAAAATATCATACTATGTGATGTTAGTACGTTTTTGGAGAAACCACATTATTTCGTTCTAAGAACATTTGTCCGTAAAATATTTCAATAATATTTAGATTGCTGTAACAAGAAAGTCTCCAACTGAATTCCAAGAATATTAAATGTTTAACTGGTTTCCAACCAGAATAATGTAAAGATAACTAATTAACATTCACAAATGGAAATGCGCCTTACAATAAAGCGGAAGTGGATGCAACTGTGGATACCTTGACATCAGAGAAACTGAGAAATAAATTTGTCCCCTTGCAAAGCTTTCAACCAATAAAATAAGGCGACGGTAATGCTAATCAAAGTTGAGAGATCTGTAGCATAATAGAAAAGGTGTTCAGTGCTACAGTCTTTTATTAAAAAAACGTGAATGCAACTGTCGTCACAGATTTTCTAGCCACGTCCATAATAGAATTAATATCACCATCAGTATCATGCCGACTACTGCCAGCTTACATTTTACAGTAACTCTTAAATAAGTATATAATTAATAAATTCAATATTTGTAATTATATAAACAGTACAATTATTTTAGTCAGGTATATTAAATTAGGTTTTTTAAGTCTTCTTTTGGTATGGACCGCGTCAAAAATGTCTTGTACGACAACGTTTCACTCATATTACAATGATTATCCTCAGGCCTGTAACATATTACGTTATTAATTTTAATTCATTAACAAATGTGTGTCCAAATTAAATTGGTTATAAATGAATTTGTAGACCTGAGAATTCTAATTGTAATATGAGTGAAACGTTGTCGTACAACTCATTTTTGACACGGTCCATATCGGAGTCACTTGGACCTGAAATACTCACTGTAATATGAGTGAAACGTCATACAAGACATTTTTGACGCGGTCCGTACCGGAAGAAGACTTCAAAAACATAATGGACACGGCCGCGGAAGCCTACGTGAGAATATAGGTATATTAAATATTTGATTTCGAAATTTTTGAAAGTCTGCCTAAACATAAGTCATTAAATGATTGCAATAGTTAATAATTATTACTAATAGTAATTTAACTGTAGTTTTATATTTTAAAATTTATCTGTAACATATTACGTTATTAATTTTAATGCATTAACAAATGTGCGTCCAAATTAAATTGGTTATAAATGAATTTGTATATTCCAAACCTTAGTACCACATTAAAAAGTTAAAACGAACTAGGAATATACCACACAACTAGCAATGAGTAAATTATGAAAAATGTTTATATAATTATCTTTTCTATGTGTTTTGAAGACCAGAATCTTATGTTAGAATCTTAGTAGACTCTAAGAAACATGTTACAAATAAAAAACACGTTTGCGTAAGTACTTGTCTAAAGAAAAAATACTGACACAATCAACCAGAGAGCTCCAGTGAAGCATCAACAGATATTTCCGTCACAAAATGACTGAGATAGTGGCCAGTATACAATGGAAATTTAATAATAGAAAACGAAAATTTAATTGAGCGAGTCAATTTTTGCCATTGACCGTTACGTAATAAACATAATTTTACATAATAATAGGTTTCCTATTGAACTTTACACATTACTTTGTACATAATAAAAAATCTATACAATTTTATGCACGGGATATATTATGATACGACTCTTCTACTGTAATTGATATGTACATCTCAGGCTATTATAGTGTAAATAACTTGACGCTTCATTATAAACATTCTGTTAGCCTAAAAATATCAGTGACACGAAAGAATTGCTTACCACACACACACACACACACACACACACACACACACACACACACACACACACACACACATTGGAGAGGATGACGTTTTTGTGGATTGCACGAAGCATGAATAATGAAGGTGGTATTAGTAGGTAGATCAAACATGGGTTCGGAGATTTTAATAATGAGTAACTTACCAAGGAGACGATGACAGGGAAAATTATTTTACTAAATTTCTACTACTGTTCTGTGTAAAACATATTAATACGTGAAAGGATAATATATGTTACTAATACAGAGATGCAATTTTAACTACTAACACATGCACACATTTTACAACACATGCAGAAGCTAATTAATATAGTCTCTGAGCTGTCGCTGCATAACAAGCTGTTGTTATACAAACAAGTCTTGAAACCAGTTTGGGTATATGTGTACAGCATTGGGGTTGTACTAAGAAATCTAATATTACAATAATTCAGACTTTTCAAAATTAGGTTCTTCGCAGTATTGCTGATGCACCATGGCACGTAAGAAATTACTACATCAATCGGGACCTGAAAATGCCTACGGTTGTTGACGAGATTAAACGGGTTGCGGATAAATATAAAACAAGACTTCATGCCACGAAAACATTGAACTCTTACAACTGCTTGATAATGCTGTTGCTACAACTACGCTCGTTCGGGGAGTGCAGAGACAGAAACTATTTGGACTAGTGAACTAAGTATGTATAGGAATTCTCAGCACACGAACAAAGGAATTCTCCAGTGGGAGCTTATCCTAAAAAATGTTAAGTTATGTATTAGAATAAAATTGCTAGATAGTTTGTAGCTAGTTGCAATGAAGTTAATATAAAAAAATATAATGTAATGATTTCCTTTAGACATCAGTAAACATTATAATATGCAGAAAATTATAAATATATAAGTTAAACCTTATTTAGCAAACTTTGATGTGTAGTTATCTTTACAATTAAAACAAATATTATTTTTCATAAAGTTCTTAATAAGAGAATAAATAACAATGAAGTAACAATCACGCAAAATTTACTTGTAAAAGTTTATGTACGTAATTTTGAATATGCATGAAGATACAGTTTCTCCAGACACCTCTTTAAGTATTCCACTGTTTAATTAATCTTTCATTAATGCATTTTGTTTATGTAGGCCTACTTGATTATAAAATTAATACCCATACTCCTTTTATGACACAATTTTTAACAACTGCAGTGACTTGTTTAAAAATTTATTCTCTTAGTTGGACCCAATACGTAGTTTACACTGTATGAAGGATATATATTAGCTAAAGACCACATGTACAACCCCTCATTTAATTTATGTGTTTTTGCAAACGGGCTAAAAGGTAGCATGCTTGCTACTTGCTACTCCGGATGCGACTAAGCGTACTGTAAGCCTCAATCAGAAATCGTTATAGACATTCCTAATCCATAAATTAATTTTCTAAATTTTTGTTGGGTACATTTTTAATTCTTCTATGCAATGGATATTACTGAACAAAAATAAGTTGCAAAATAAATAAGTTTTAAAACAAAACTAATGATATTCTAAGTAACAATATTTCTCATTTAAGTTACAAAAACCCCTAACATCAAAGTGAGCAAGAATTAAATTCACATATCGTATTTGTAGTTCAGATACACGCCTGTGATTTTTAAACTATTTAAAAGCGAATATCTTACTGTATCAGAATGATAATAACTGATATTTTATGTACTGTAGAAAACAGTTCTTTTGTAATCATATTAACGAGGTAATTGTAATGCTTAACTACAGGATTACCGTAAGGCAAAGTAAATTGTTTAGACATTGTTAATTTCCAATAACAAAGAGAATACGGCAATTTACTACAATGTTTGTAACAATTTATATTCATGTGAAAAACATTTAAGTGAGATTCTTATCTTGATTTGTAGATACGGATTACCTAAATCAAAATAAATTCAAACACTTTCGTTATGCTTTTGTGTAATTTTATAAAACCTTTTATGTAAAAGATCATCAGACAATCCAAAAATAATATTCAGACAACAGCCAATGAGCCGACGTCCGTTTATATCATTGCCTATACACTGTTTAATAGTATGTATAAAAATAATTTAATAATATACAGTTATAGTATATAACTATACTATAGTTATATATGATGAGAAAACTAGTAGAAGATTACGATCTTATGTTTAAGATAAACATAAACTTAAAAAAAACAGAGTACTTAGCCACAGGAAGTCGAATATCAAATCTTCAGTTATCAGATAATACTTCCATCAAGAAATGTGAAAAGTATAAATATTTAGGAAGTATAATGAGCGATGATGGAATATGCGATGAAGATATAAGACATCGAATAGTTTTAGGAAAAAGCACCATACGCCAATTAAACCCACTTTTATGGTCCACCAAAATCGCGCTACCGACAATGATCAATATTTATAAAGGCATTGTTGAACCAATTACCACCTATAGGTCAGAATGTTGGACAATCAACGAAAAGAACTGCATGAAGATTGAAGCTGTAGAAGTGGACTATCTTAGATGAGCTTCCAGAGTTTCCCGTCTGGAACGTGTAAGGAATGACGTAATAAGGGAAAGAACAAAGAGAAAAGAAACTGTAATAGATGATATAAAACGTAAACAGCTTTCCTGGTACGGACAGCTAATGAGAATGAGTGAAGAAAGAATACCTGTGAGTGTGTTCAAATACAGACGTAGCAACAGAAGAAAAAGAGGCAGACCTAGATTAAAATGGATAGAAGGGATCGAAAGGAGTATGGAAGAAAAGAATCTGAAGGATGAAGGTACACAGAATAAATTGATATGGAAACTGAGATGCGGGGTGCGGCAGTAGCTGTGGGATCCCCGCCAAAAAAAAAAAAAAATATATATATATATAACTGTATAGTTTATAACTGTATAGTTTATAACTGTTAGTTATAGTTTTCAACTAAGTCACTTACAAATTTTTGACAAAACTATTGTTTTTAATATACGTTATAGTTTTAAAATATTTCTAAAACAGATAATTTTCTTACGAAACTTGTACAAGTATTTCAGAGGGCGGTTAAGTAATGATTAAAAAAGTACGCAACACTGCATAAATTCTAAATAAAGTTTCAAAGTAATGTGCTTTACTGCCTCCATATGAAACGTGATTGGAATTTATTTTAATATCAGACGGCGTTTCCAAATTAGCTGGTTGCAAATACAAATTGCACTGGTGACGTAATTGTTGTGCGAGTTAGGTGGTTTACCCTTATGAGTTGAATACACATTGTCGTAATGAAATGGAAACATAAATGCGAATGGAAGCAGTTAGCCAAATGTACGGTAAACAATAGCAAACATTAATGCGATCTCTGTAAATTGCTATTCTGTGTCTCTTATCGGACACGTTGTGTCCATCAGAGGTTTAGTCAACCCTGTACACGCCACTGACCATATCACCACGCCCGAAATCTATTCAGAATTTTATCTGAAAGACATCAGATTGATTAAATTTATATTTATTTAGATATATTTATCTGTTATATATTAATTTAATAAAAATTTTTTTTGAAGAACACACTTTGCTAGATTTTTTAAAGCTTTTAAAGTTAAAGGGACTGGTTTTATCATCTTTATCATCATCATCACACACGCCTGCGTACTTAACATTTTATAGAAGAACGATCAAGATATATGAAATAAACGTTGATAGTAATTTTATGTAATATCAATTTATTAATGCGTTAACAAAAGCGAGTCTACAAAGTTATATATGTGCATACTTATTTATACAATATACAATTATTTGTCTCGTTCTTTGAACAATTATTTATTTGTACAATTGTATTCATGTGTACAATGTGTATTTGTCAAGTCACGTCGCCATATTAATGGGTCACTCTGAGCCGCATTTATATTGCTGATTACTACAATTTTAATTAATTTCTTGTAGACTCTAAAATAAAAATAAAGCAGAAATATGCGATGGTTAAAACAAAATCAAAAAATAATTAAAAATACGGGTATTTCGGTTGGACTCCTAATATGACATGAAAATGAAATACATTTATCAGTAAAACTGAACCTAAAAAATTTTTGAAATTTAAATTAATATGAATTACAATACACTGTGTCGTTTATTACAGAAAATTCCAGTTTATTCATAAGGAAATCTACGGCACCACACCATACACAATCTGAGCTTAATGTTTTTTAACTGAAATTAAGTTATAATTAATGTAAACTATAACTGACTGAAAAAACATAACTTTTTCAAATGCATCGGAGTGAAGACTAAATCACAATGACATTAATTAGTATCGTTTTATTTCTTAGGCATTAATAGTGTTGTAAGTTGATGATATTCACATGCCCATAAATTAAAAAAAGTGAAAAAGTAATTTTCAGTCAGCTAAAAGAATAAAGAAAGCACGACTACTATATTATAGATTGCAATGTATTTCAATATAAGTAATACAGAGATCATCTTGCCCATCAACAACCCACAGCCTTATAGTTCACTGTAAATGTTGGAGCTAGAAGAATGTTTTACTATATGACAAACGACGAAATGTAAACAAAGATTGTCTATATTTACCTATTCTGGATTATAAAACTATTGATAAACCTTTTAACCGGGATATTGTTACAATAAAGCAATCATAATATTCATTAAGTGAAAGCAGGAAATCTTCTTAACAAAAAGAGTACCTAATTGTTTCAGTTATTTTATTCGAATAAATATTAATAACTACATTAATAGTCGGATTTGATACAATGCACAGTGTGCATATTGGCAACATGTTATTATAAATAATTATCAAAGCTCATAGGTAGTGATATCATTTTTTTACAAAACAGTTAACTACTACTTTTACACATTTTTGTAAAATTTTTAATTATGTTGAATTACTTAAATTATGTTAGCCGTACTTCAAGAATTGTGTTTGCAGATGATGAAATAACACTTTGAAGCCAATGTCGATTTTATAACGCGGTTTTTGTGATTACGGTATTTTTTTTAATTATTGCCTAAGTTGTTGAGAATCATTACAGACAACAGAAATAGTATATTACTATTATTTATATTATTTAAATATTTGTATAACTTTTGCGTGTGTAATAAATTTTATTACACAGCAAGTAACTTGTACATTGGAAATCAGTGAACAAAAAATTCCTATTTCTTTAAAACGATATCTTCAAACGCAATCGATGTAGCCATTAACCTAAGTACAGCCTTAACGAAGTACTCTTTAATGAACTAGCCATAAGTTTCAATAATTTTGACCCGCACGCTGGCATCAATGTGCCGAAGAGTAAATCAGATTATAAAAATGATTGATCTTTGCGTTGAACGCATTATTCATTTAATTTTCCGCCATTATTCCGTCACAGTGAGTAAATGGAGCGTGAAGTTCTAAGTCATTTAAAACTACGTATTTCCCTCAGCTCATACGCTATCGTGTGTTGCGTGGTAGACAAACCTCGTGACGTGCCATTAGCTTACTTTACAATAACTCTTCAATAAAGAGACTCGGCTTCACGAGTCAAGATAATTTATCAATATTAAAGCATTTATTAATTACTTCAATATAATAATGACGCTTTGTGAATGAGGTGCCTGTGCACGAGCACGGATCACGTCATTACTGTAATGCAGAGTTAACAACGTAGGACGTTATTGAAGTTGATACGGTTTGCACTACTGTACATCGCGTAAATACGCGATTTATGACAACACGCTGCGCCGATGAGACTACTGCTCACTCCTGGGTGTTACATAATTCAGTTGATTTGTATCACCTTCAGTTATCAGGATTTACCTGTTAATCCTTCTGAATCAGTGGTGGTGTCAACCCATTGTACGCGTGCCAAGTCAACCCATCCCACAGGGATGTTAAATATTACACGGTAAGGGAAAAGAATTGTTTTCTCGAATATTGCTATTTGTCAGAAAACGAGATTTTTAAAACTATATTCAACTTGATTATTACTATCTTCTATCAGCCGTGTGCTCTCAGATTTATATAATTGATTTTATAAATGGATTGTTGATTATAAATAAAACTGTATTACATAATCGTGTTGTAACACATTGTGTAAAGTGAACGAGATAACTTCTTTACAAACAGGAAATAAATCTGTTGAAGTGTAGACTTACACAAACATGTACAGTCTCTTATAGGTGTAACATGTTTCACGTGTATTCCAATACCATATTTACGTCATATCCGATTAAATATGACTATGTATACATTTGTAACCCTGTTGGACATTCGGAAACTCGACATTAGTACATTTCACTCTTTCGGACATTAAAAATTGGTTCTCTTTATTCGAACAGTAGTTTCCGTCTTTCAAGCATTCCACACTGACAGAGGGGTGCGAAAATGAGTGAGAGTGTATGTACTTGCGCATATTCGTTATTACCCTGTTACCTCACTACTGCTGACGAATACTTATATAATTTTTATAGTAATAATGGTTATATGATGGTAAAGCTGGAGGTACTGATGTGGCGGTCGCACTGCACTCCTTAATCGTGGACATATGGCAAACGGAACGAATCCCCATGGAATGGAATAAGTGCATTATATGCCCCATTTTTAAAAAAGGCGACAAACTTCAATGTAGAAATTACAGAGGCATTTCGTTGCTGTGCACCTCCTACAAGGTTTTTACGTACATCTTGAACCAAAGGCCCCCACAGAAATCATACATCTTGAACCCCTCACAGAAAATATAATACGGGAATACCAAGGTGGATTCCAACCTGGAAGGTCTACAATCGACCAACTCTTCTCGGTAAAACAGATATTAAGATGCGCATGGGAACGTGATATTGATGTGTACCAAATCTTTGTGGACTTCAGGCAAGCGTATGACTCTATTAATAGAGACAAACTCTACACCATAATACATGAATTTGGAATACCAGGCAAGCTGGTAAGATTAACGCAAGTGACCATGCAGCAGACTGAAGCCCAAGTAAAGGTGGATAGTCTTTACCCATAAATACTAAATACTTCACGAGGTCTAAAGCAAGGAGATGGGTTAGCCCCAACACTATTTAATATTGCATTGGAATCTGTAATTAGAGACTTATCAATAAATAGCTCCAATCTGTTAACAAATAAAACTGTACAGATAGCCGCATATGCAGATGACATTAACATCATGTCAAGACGGATCACGGCAGCTAAAGAAATATTTATAGAGCTTAAAAACAAAGCCAAGGAAGTTGGGCTAGGCACAAATACGGATAAAACAAAAATGCTTATCCAAACAAGAAGGGACCAGGTTCATAACAACATCGAGATAGAGGAGGACACAATTGAAGTGGTGGATAATTTCACGTATCTCGGAGTGAATCTAACAAAGACTGGATCCGAGAAGCTGGAGATCCAAAGACGGACCACCATGGCTAACAAGGCATACTTCGTATTGCTGCCATCATTTAGGTCTGGGGATGTGCACAGGGAAACAAAAATGAAAATATATAGGACTGTCATCAGACCGATGCTATGTTACGGGTGTGAGGCATGGACAATCACACAGAAAACAGTCAACATAGTAGACACCTTTGAAAGGAAAATCCTCAGACGCATTATAGGCCCAATACAAGAAAATGGCCCATGGAGACTGAGATACAACAACGAACTGTATCAAATATATAAAGAGACACCAGTCTCAAAATTTATAAGAATACAAAGATTGCGTTGGGCCGGACATGTTATGAGAATGGAGGATGGCAGGAACCCCAAGAAGACTTTGCTGGGTACATGGGAGGGAACGAGACCTAGAGGTAGACCGAGGAAGAGGTGGGAAGATGGCGTTGCAGAGGACGCGAAAGACATGGGTATAAGAAACTGGAGGAGGTTGCAGTGGATAGAGTGGATTGGAGGCGGAGATTGGTGGAGGCCAGGGCCCGACTTGGGCTGTAGCGCCATAGGAAGAGGAGGAGAGGTTATATGATAGTAAGTTAATAGGAGAATAAGATCCGGTTTCAGTACGGTACACTTATTAAAATTTACCAAACCGAATCTACTAAATTACGTGTAGGATTACAGTAGGTGCAGTACAGTAAACAAGAATAGCCTACTGGTTCAGTAGTTCAATATTTGGACAATTCGAGTTTTGTACACGTTTTCGGTAGCATTATCTAAAAAGTTGGAATAATTCTCTTAAAAAAAATTATCACAATTCTAAATAAGAGCGCCAATCTGGTGTAACTGTCAAAAATCATGCCACGTAAACCGCAATCGTTAAATACTCCCCACGACTTTTGAAACAAAATTAGATTTATGGTCTCTGGTTTGTCATGACCGCAAGAAAATCCATCCCTGTTTTCAAAGAGCATCACTTTTTACTTATATGCTCATTAATATTTTAAGTAAAAAATGCAAATTTTTCAGTTAAAATGCATGTCGCAAAATAAAAGCAGATGAAGGCTAAACTCTAAAATTATAATGCAATATTTTTCTCGATAATACGAATGGTTGCGCTTTAAAAGCGTCTAGAGAATCCCGTATTTTTATAACGTGAATACTACAGACTGCTTATGAAATATAATGAAATTATGTTTAAAAAGAGTTTGTTTGTTACGTACATCTCGCAATAACCCTTTTATGGGTGAATAATCATTGATAATATGTTTACATGTTTGATTAATATTTTGCTGAAAGAATTATTTGCTTAAATATATTATTTAAATTTGTATCTTATACGAAAATTTTGTAACCAAAGTTGTTATTTAAATCACTGTAATGTTGAAAATTTGAAGATCTCATTACTCAATGCATACTTATATAAGGGTAAAAATGATTTGGCCGTGTGAACTTGGCGATACACGTACGTGTAACTTACGTAACTACAGAGGAAAAGACGTCACGCCCCATTAATGACGACACTCAGTTGAAAATACAGGCTTTGAGCAATAGTGTGAAAATTAACATGTATTTTCAAACACAAAGCACTTAGAATATGGATTTATATATGGTTATTAGTGTCTGTAAAAACACAGACGCACACAAACGCGCGCGCATGAGCAAAACGTCAAGTTTAAATTCATAAATTCAATGTTTCTTACACTTAGGCCTACAACAGTTACAACAGAATTAAAAGTATCTTCTCAGTCGTACATTATAAAAACAAAATTAATTTTATAATGAAGGACGCCTACCCACATATTTTTAAAAGAAATTCTTGAGATGCGCAACCTTTTTTTTCTTGAACTATTCTAGGCATATCTGAGAGTCGGCCAGTTTTCTACCGTGGTACATGACTGTTTCTTATTTTTTAATGTCAATTTTTTTCAACAAAATATTTGAATATATCGGATTCTTCATATGGTATCGGAACATACGTACAAATCCGTTCGATTTTTTTATAATCTGCGCTGTCGAAAACTTCATGGTGTGTGCATGACCCCAAATAAATCCACCAATTCAGCGGTTATAAAAATCTGTAATAACTCACAATCTAACTTCAGTGCATGGCTTAAAAAAACGAATACGAAATGTACTTCTAACAGGGACGCATTCGTGTGCCATTTCAAGATTACAAAAAATGTACCTGAAACCAAAATCTCAGTTTACAGTGCCAGTAGTGACGATGCGGATATTGGGGTAATTTTGTAAAACACGAACTTTTAAAGAGTTCAAAAGTAAGTCTTTAAGTGTTTGAGATTCTGATACTTGGAAAGACTATGGGTTGCAAATTAACGGGAAAACTTGAAAAGATATAATTCTAATTCATATTTTGAAACAAAATTGAAAATACAAAAGACTTACTTAATATTTTGCAGATCGCTCAAAGGAAACGCTTTTTTAGAAATTTCCGTAGCCTAGATGAGCAGTAAAATAGGACTATGTAGCGGAATAGAAAAAAAGTTTGGGAAAATCACAAAAATATGGAAAGTCATTGCAGATTTTTGAACGTATATAATGACGAGAAGAATAAAGCACGTTAAAACAATTAACTCAAAAAAAAAAAAAGAAGGCGAGCCTAATATTCCACTCATTTTTGCCAAGTTATGTAAAATATGAATATAGACATAATATCCGTGGAAAATAGGCATAAAATAAGATGTTTCAAAACTCTATACATCTACGGTTCCGATTATTATGATATTATATTTCTTGTACTGTACATACACTATAGGCTTAATTATAAATAAAAATTTTTCAATTATACAGGAATTTATAATACAGGATTGAAATAAAAGAGCTTATAAAATCTTATACCAACGAACAATAAATGTTCGATCTGCTACTACTGTAAATGACAGTAATAGAACTAAAGGTCTAGTCTCAGCCCTTTACTCCAGTACAATATTTAAGCAGTGGACTGAGAGGCTGATAACCCGCTAACAGTAGGCTGTACAAGTTTCAAACTGGAAAACAAATCAGCTAAAGTCTGACGAAGATAAAGGTAATAAATTAAATAGCAAGGTAATGGCCTTGTACAATCTAATCGTTTATTATTCAGCAGGATATAGGAATGCGTTTTGCGTTCTAATTTATATTTTCCTTTATTTATGAGCCTCCCAAATGTAGATGTAGAACACCACGCTACATCACGAAGAACAAGAGGCTTCAGCGATTCAATAACTTAAGTAGCATCTATGATTATATCATTGTAGCATCCAGGATAAGTAGCATTGTAAGCAAAACATATACACGCTCGTTTACTACTCATACACCGACCCTAGAAACATTACTGCAATTTTACATATATATTTGTTTTTTTATTTTGTAAGTAACTATTAAGGATTTCTTGATGGTTTTTATATTATCAACAGTTTTTCAAATATTTACTATTTCTGCAAGTAAAATTATATTCTATTATCACCTTACGTAGGTTTCACTGACTAAATTAGCAATTTTTTTATATATTTTTATTACTATTTTACATATTATATATATATATATATATAAACTTCCACTTATGAACTTACTTTGGTTATCACTTCCCCAAACGTTTCAACATGATGTATGTCTTCTTCAGTGGGAGTTAATACAACGTACTATTTTACGTTCAAGATGTTTTTTCGTACTTGACAATGTTTCAGATTGACAATAATCTGCCCATTGTCAGTCATCTTTTGTAATGTAGTAGAGTAAGATTATAAATAAAGTAAGATTATAAAGCTTATAATGTAAAATTATATTAAATTTGTAACAAAATTATTACAAAATTATTACATTATTACAAATTATTACAAAGTAGAGTAAGTAAATGAATAGTTATAACATTATATAGGCCTACATAACATAAATAATTTCTTTATTAAGTAACTCTATGTGTTTCTTCCAGTATTCTTAAATAATATTATATATTATCAAATTATAATTTTTTCTGCAAGTCGTTGTTACTATTTTTTTAAATTATTAAAATACTAAACAATTTAAAATAATTATTACATATTAAATAATAATATCAACGACTTGCAGAAGTAATTATAATTTGACAAAATATAATTATTATATATAGTAATTTTAAATATTATTATTATTATTGTTTGATATTTACTGCTAGTTTTCAATCTAGATTTGTTGGTTTCATAACTTGGAACATGTTTTTGGCTTAACGTAGTTTGCCCATCCTCGGCCATCTTAGGTTTTAATCATGTGGAATAATTGTGTCCAGGTTAGTCCAATGTTAAGTCACTATTTATCACTGTAATTAATACCTTGTATGGTATTATTGTGTTGTATGGAAACACTCGAGAAACAAAAATATATACCACGCCCACACACAATAACACCAAAGTAAACTACCAAAAGCCAACAGGAAGCCATAGCAACAACTACCCTGGACACAAATATTCCACAAGATTAGAAAATAACATGGCTGAGGAGGAGCAAAATCTGATGCCCAAAACATGTTCCAAGAAAGGAAAACAATGTATCTTGATTGCAAACTAGCAGTAAATGTTGGATATTATACATACCAAGAAAAGGACTGCAGCAAGAAGTGTTTGAATTATTATTGTATCTGTTAATTTTAATCTAATTACCTAAAAGTCTCCATGCAAATATTGATTATTTAATTTTTAATGTACAGTTATCTGAAAATCTTGTTCAGCATCGTCACATGCATTTTGTTACTTTCCACATAGGCCTACATATATTTAATACATACACATACTATATGCATTTCCGTATTATTCACAAGTATAGAAAGGTATGTGTGTATGTGTGTGTGTGAGCGCGCGCGTTTGTACACACAATCATGCACTTGAGGTCTTTGTTTGTGTTAGAAGTATAAAACCCGTACCTCTGACATTTTTCTTCGTTAAAAACACTGTCCAATCTCTACCACTCTCATTTCAGTCTCAATTTAGTCTACTTGTTATAGATTTTCAGAATTTCGTAGTCTATTTTTTTATTTAATGTGAAGCGACTTTTTTTTACTAATCTCTTATACAAAAACGAAACTACTTTGGCTGTTTTCAAGTAGAGTAAATTTCGTTAAATTAGCTGGCCATAAAATTATTAAAATCACGAAATTATGTAAATCTCTCCTGTTTTAGCTGGAAGTGCTTTTCACGAATCTTCTCGACGTACCTGCGATTCTCGGCATTTTGCATAATTTGGCAACCCTATAATACGCTACTACACGCTGCGCAGATTTATGGCCTCTCCACCGTCACAAGTGGCCGTGTTATAAATAACACGCCTGAAAATGCTGAATAAAGTTCCACGAAATCTCGTGTTTGGAGGATGCGCTACGCTTAAATACTTTTGTAGTACCGAGTACTACACGACGATAGTCAACTAATTGTTTTTGAAGTATATATTCTTTAAATAAGTCAAGTTTCTCGTTCGCTGAACACACTTCATTCACGTATATCTTTCAGTGGCTGTTGGCCGTTGTTTGTTACCACGTGCGTTTCATCGGTGTTTTTTATTAGCGCGGATGTTTACAACGCGCAGATGTTCCGCGAGTGATTTACGAACCGCACTACCTACACGACACGTACTCCCTCGCTACTAGGTAATACTGTGTTTAAATTACTGGAAACGCTACAAGTTTGTGCCGTTCTTATTTATTTCCATTCACCATTTCCGTTAGAAATCCAGTATTGTAAGCAACGTGGTATTTAGTTAAAACCCCTTAGCCACAAATTGAGCCATCATTTTTTTTTATACTAGTAGTATCTTTTATTTACCACGCACAAGAATTTTATTTTATTTATTGATACCTCCTACAGACAAAACAATGGTTTCAAACAGTGTATATCTTTCACTGGTTTAAAGGGAGTTCTTTTCCCGACTAGCAGTTAGGGTCCTGCTAACTAGACTTAATAAGGGTCAAGAGGGAGACGAGTTACCTAATGTTGAGGTGAGTTTACAGATTAACAGTGGATAGTCGAACTCTTTATTATATACTATATAATCTAATTTATTGTATTACATATTTTAATGAAACTTAATTAAGGAAATTACAGCATAATGTAACAAAAATGGATACTATCAATGGATAGATACTGTCAAATGGATTTATCTAATAAAATTTACTACAATAATTTATTTACTACATACTAGTTTCAGTTTTAATAAAACATATTTTGGTAGCACTTAATTGTTTGTTCTAGACGAGAGTAAAATTTCTAATGTCTATTGTGGATGCACCAGACGATTCGAAAAGCCGTTCAGTGCTACCTCAATAGGCTACCTTTTATTTCTTCACTGTGACTAACTGTTTCAACTTTTCACCGTCTTCCTCCTCTTCGTCAGCTAACTCATCTACTTATTTCTCTTCCCTTCCTTTCGCCACATCAGAAACTAACCCCACCAAGATTTCAAAAATTTCATTTGCACCGTCCCTTCTTCAACTCTACCATCAATACACCTCTTCATACTCTAGACCCCTTTCGGTGGATCCACTACCATAGCCGTTTGTCTCCTCCTTGTCACAAGGGAACTTATCTGTAGAGGGAAGTAACATTTGTTTGTTATTGGCATTTGCAGCCCGCCAAGAACGAAATTACTGTCAAGCATTTCTATGAGGGACAAATTTTTTTACAAAAGCTTCAGTCATCTAGAACTGAGAGCCGAGTTTCCGAGACTCAGGTGTACCCTACTACAATAAACACGTTCTTTACACACACACACACACACACACACACACACACACACACACACACACACACACACACACACACACACACACACACACACACCCACACACACACACACACACACACACACACACACACACACACACACACACACACACACACACACACACACACACACACACACACACACAGAGAATAAACTGTAATGTTGCACAACTGGTAGAATTAGTCTAGAAATAATTACTGCAGTTACATGAAGATGATGAAAATATGTGTATTGCATTTGGTTTTGCGGTTACACGATACGAAATCAAAGGCAACAAGAATTTGTAACTACTTCATGAATTACTAATATATGATCAATCGTCGTCAACAATATGAACAGATGGTTAGCATAGGAAAGTGTTTTTGTATTATTACTCAATATTTTATACGGGGACTTGGTATAAATATAAAATAACTTTGTTCCTAAGTAATTAAGTAATTAAATTGCTTTCCTTATAAGGTCAGATCGGTTATTTCAGTCTTGTTAATTTGTTAAAAGTCTTTGAGCATTCACGCCGTTTAATAGTACAAAAAATGTAAAAGCTAGTAGTGAAAACATTTTCACTTATATTCGAAGATAATAATAATACATCGATCGTTACAATCTGTTTCATAAAAAACAAAATATTTGTTGTAACAATCAACGAAACATATTTTCTTGCCTATAGAAATCTAAATAGTAAGGAAGAGAATGAGTTTGTGACATAAATGTTGTCCTTTGAACACTTGATTGCGAGCCCTTCCTCATAAAACTGGAAAGTACGTAATTTTTCAATTCGCCTTTCATTATTGGATATAGTAACATAATTTATACCGCTTATTGCCTAAAAATAGCCTATATAGCCTATTAGGTATTTGCTGTGATTAGATGTTTTTCATCTAAACGGAAAGGTTGTGAAATAGAAATTAAACTTTTGATCTTTTCATTGGGTCTCCGAGGAAATTAAAATATGGCTTATTATAGTGATATTATATACATATGTAAATTTAAATCGCGATGTTAAGCAAGTTTGTGTTCTTTACCAACATAAATACTCGCGAGAACACACACCCACACAAAAGGGCACGTATACGTATGTGTGTGTGTACACTCAATTACACAATTACACTCAATTACATACATATATTTATATCGTATTTAAAATTTATAATTATTTGACCTCAAGATGTTCTTTTCCTTATTTGGAACATGTTTCGAGAGTTCCTGTTCTCTCATCTTCTGCCTTCGCGATCTTGTTTCTGGTGAAGTATTTGTGTGTTGGCTGCTGGATGTTATTAAGGTAGTTTGTTGGTCTTTGGTCTTTTAAAGTTGTATTATTGTGTGTGATTGTGGTATATGTTTTTGTATTTTGTGTATTTTCGATGTTGAGTGCTTTGAATATTGTGTCATGTTTTGTATTGATTTGTATTTGTTCTGGTATTAGTTTGTTTTGTGTTTTGTGTTTTATGTTTGTATATTTGTAAATTTTCCCAAATGTTCATTATGGTGCCTTTGTGTGGTATATGTTTGATTAGTGATACATTGGTTATGTTTGGGAATTCGTGTCCTGTGTTTATTGCATGTGTGGCTAAATTGGATTTATATATTTCTGTTTTTTTTTATGCGTTTAGGTGTTCAAAATAACGTTTATTCAGCTGTTTTTTTTGTTTGTCATATGTAACATTTATTGCAATCTTGGCATTCAATTTTGAATATACCGTTAGTTGTTGTATTATCTTTGTTGTGTGAGCTATTTAGAATTTGTAATTTCTTTTTATTAGTTTTGTATGCTATTTTTATATCTGTGTTTTTAAATAGTTTTGTTAGTTTTGTCATTTTATTATTTATGTATGTGAATGTGGCCAATTTTTTGTTGTTGTTATTATTTATGTTTTGTTCATTTTGATTAATTCTTAATTGTTCAGTTTTTATTTTATATTTGATTTTATTTTCTATTTTGTTCACAGTATTTTTATTGTATCCATTTTCATAACCAATTTGGTATATTATATTTCTTTCTTTGTCAGTTTCTTGTTTGTTTAGGGGAATTTTGTACATTCTGTTAAATAGCGAATAGAATGCTGCCATTTTATGTTGTGGTGGGTGGTCAGAATGGTTAGGTATAATGATGTTAGTGGAAGTTGGTTTTCTATATATTGCATATCGTATGTGGTTGTTGTATCTTGTGATGGTTATGTCTAAATAGTTGATTTTGTTATGTTTTACTTTTTCTTCTGTGAATTGTACTTTAGGATGTATGTTTTTGATTTGTTTCAGTATGTTCTCTGCATTTGTGTTTTTGTTATTTGATACATATAGCCCATCGTCTACATATCTTATCCATATGCCATTTGGGTCCTGTGATTTTATAATATTTTGTATTTTTGTGTCTATGTGTTGTAGGAATATTTCTTCTATTATGCTTGATAATGGTGATCCCATTGCTAGACCTTCTTGCTGTTGATAAATTTTGCTACTAAATTCAAATTAATTTTGTTTTAGTATTAATTGGAGGCTATTTTTTATTTCGGTTATATATTGTTTGTTTTCATTTTGTTCTTTAAGTTTGTTTATTATTATGTCTATTGTTTCTTCTACTGGGATGTTGGTGTACATGTTTGTGATGTCATATGATGTGAAAAATGTATTTTCATTTATATTTATTGTTTTTAGTTTGTCTACTAGTTCGTATATATTTTTTATGTTATGATGGTTATTTGTTAGATGGTTATTTTTTGTTTTTGTGCTATTATTTTTGCTATTTTATATGTAGATGCTTTTTTGAAGTTGATTAATGGACGTATTGGGTTGTTTAATTTGTGTATTTTTATTAGGCTATTCATTTTAGGTGGTTCTGGATTATTATTTATATATATGTCTGCAAATGCGTTAGTAATGAAACAATTGAAAATAATTTTTAACTGCGTTGTATTGACTATCTTTCCGTGTTTTCACTGGCATGCAGTTACAAATCATATTCTTCCGTTAAATATTACTTTTTCTGTAAATAAGTAAAATAAAATATGTATGAAACAAGCATACACACATTTTGTAGCAGGTATGATCTGCACTCCGGCCACGTAGACACATAATTTTTATACTGGTTTTCTGTATTTAACGTTATACGTTATCTACTCTAGATTTTTTTTAAAGCCAGGTCACAAACATTCAAACGTAAATCAGAAAAAATAGTTTGTGGCGGACAATTTATTCAAATTTATTCGTTCTTACAGAATTAATGTATGACTAAATAAGAACAATACGTATCACTTAGACTTAAAAATATGTATTATAATAAAATTACTCAACGTAATACATAGACTTAAAATTTGGGTACATATGCATAGACAAAAGAAAGCGTAATGACACGCAAAAGAGTGTGATGGGGTGAGGAGTGTTTAAAGTGTTTGAAGCGAAAACCATTATAAAGGGTAACTTTGGTAAAATTTCTGAACTTAGAGCAGTCAATTTGTGAGCAGGAATTGGGTTGATTTACTGAATCTGTTTTAAATAAAGATTGGCTACATGTTGACGTAGATACATTACTCTCTTCTTTGATTTAGATTCGCCCATATGTTTCTGCTCCGCATAAATTATCTGCTTTCGTTGACTATAAATCTTGGCTTTCGTTGATGGTACAAGACACTGGCTTAGAGAGAACTCTTGTTATACGCGTTGAACCTGTCGATTTTGCTAATAATCTCTTGTAAATACTCTAATGCACTAATGCTCGTTAGATGTTAGATGCATATGAACATAGAGGTCTGTGTATACGTTTGTTTCTGTGCATATGTACTCGAGTTTCATTATTTTATTTGTACAAGGTACACAAGTTTGTATAATACAACGTTATAACTTAAACGTTTTCTGAAAGCTTCGTGTAAGCGTATCTAAGAGTAGGCCTACTATTTCACTTCCACAAAGACTATTTGGTAAAACAAGTTTATAGCGTAGGACTAAGTTAATATCTTGTCAAATAATTGCTCTTACACAACAATAATTTTGTGATAGAATATAAATAAATTTTATTTAATATGTATATTGACGAAATTTTGCGAGAATGGATGAACGTCTCTCCTGCAGGTATAGGCCTACGAGTCTCGGATAAGGGATCACTTAGCACATTACTACAGGCAGATGACCAAATAATTATAGGGAAGAGTGAAAATGAGTTACAAAGGACTATTTATACCTTGCATGTAATCTGCATACTAAGACAAAGATAATAGCCTTCCTAGGGAAGAACCCTGTAGAGCAAAAATTGTAATTGATAATAGTGTTTTGAAGCAGGTATAACATTTTAATTATTTTGGATGTGGTATCACATATAGGAAGGACAACGGTATCTAAAGAAAGTTAAATAAATTTAGTTATACCTGTGGAATAATAAGACGACTATTGAAGAATAAAACGGAGAGGGAGACACAGCTTAAGATCTATAAGATCGTGGCTATGCCGACTTTAATGTATGGATGTAAAACATGGACTCTCCTGCAAAAAAAATATTTTAACAATACAGGCCTCGAAAATGAAATTTTTAAGAGCACTTAAGTGATGCAGTTTAAGAGATCATCTACGAAACGACAACATAAGGAAATACCCTTTAGTTACAGTCTGTTCTGGATAGAATAAAAGAATACAGGCAGGAATGGAAGTCCCATGTGGAACGCATGGTAGACACGCGTATTCATAAACAGGCGTTTGAATATAGGCCAGTGGGAACGAGAGATCATGGAAGACATGGAAAAAATGGTCGGAGACTCTGTGGAGCCAGAACGGGCTATAGCTCAAGCGAAACAGTGAAGAAGAAGAAGAAGAAGAAGAAGAAGAAGAAGAAGGAGAAGGAGAAGGAGAAGGAGAAGGAGAAGGAGAAGGAGAAGGAGAAGGAGAAGAAGAAGAAGAAGAAGAAGAAGAAGAAGAAGAAGAAGAAGAAGAAGAAGAAGAAGAAGAGGAGGAGGAAGCGGAGGAAGAAGAAGAAGAGGAAGAGGAGGAAGAAGAAGAAGAAGAAGAAGAAGAAGAAGAAGAAGAAGAAGAAGAAGAAGAAGAAGAAGAAGAAGAAGAAGAAGAAGAAGAAGAAGAAGAAGAAGAAGAAGAAGAAGAAGAAGAAGAAGAAGAAGAAGAAGAAGAAGAAGAAGAAGAAGAAGAAGAAGAAGAAGAAGAAGAAGACAAATAAATAAAATTGATACTAGTTTCTGGAATAATAAATGTGGAACTCAATAATGCTGATATGATTTTGTAAATTTTGTGTTTTTATAAACTGAAAAATGGATAAAACTTTCAGTTATTACTTCGCCGTACATCGAATTTAACAAAACATATAGTGGACAGCCGAATTCTTTAACGTATGAAACAGTTAAATAGGATATCAGTCATCGTTTTGTTTAATCAAAAACTAGAGTACGGGAAGGACAAATTAGCTGAGACGGCGACAGTGCATAGTTTAATAATTCGTATTTTAGGTTTCGACTAGTTCATATGAACTCAGACGTGTCATTCCTTCTACTCACATAATGCGTATGGTAGAACCAGTAATTCAAATCAGCGTTTCTAAGAGAACATTATGTGTAGTAAATATATTTTTTAACTTAAAAACTGGAAACGTCTGGTGCTACTCTAACACTGGAAAGAAACTAAACGCTTTCTCTATAAGAGTATAGTGCTACACTGGATCGTATAAACCATAGCTTGATAATGTCGCAACCATTAAATCTCTTATACACTAACTTGTAAATATTCAGCAACAGAAAGTTTATTTTCCTTCGAGTTAATAAATGCTTTTCGAAAGTATATAATTTACAGTTAAGAATAATTCGACGTTTAAATAAATTATAACACGGAATAAGAAGCGAGAGCTGTGACTTGGGAAGACCCATCTACGCGAGGAACCGTGACGGACATGGGTAACGCCGTTAGATAGTGAGAAGAGAGTGTTCATAGAAGCAGGAGTAACAACAAACTCTTCACAAATAGGAGAAATATAAAATAAACTAACGACCCCGGAAGACTAGAATACCCTAGACTAACAATATTAATATAAATGAATATAATATTGTAAGATTATCCGCTCGTCGGTGTTATTTTTTGTTACGTTGAATACTTCAATCGGTTATTTATATTTTGTGTAATATGTATTAATTTCTTATGAAACTGCCGCTGATTATGTCGATCGAGTACGCCTAATATCTCGTACCGGATCTTGTTGCTGTCTGTACTACCTTACCTGTCCTTACTCACTTGTATTTTCTTCCGGATAGGCGCCAAATCGTTTTCCAAACAAAACAATTAAAAGGTTTAATCTCAGTTAGTTTGTTTACGTTACTGCGGTGTGTGATTCGAATTGTTCGCCGGCTGGCGAGAACTCGATTATCGTTAGTCTGGGGAGAACGTGTTGCCAACATAAACTTTGGTCGCAATTTCTATTCACTACTACAAAACACAACAACACAGCATTCATAATACATGTGAAATAATTACAGGACAGTCGATAAAGGTTCGTACTTGTTTATTAATGCTTGATAGCTCATCAAATTTCAATAATCGTTATACAATTGAGTTTAATATAATAATTTTTGGCCTCGGCAAATATTTAATTCTTTACTCAGCGGGGAGCAGTGTGGCAACGATAGTTATTTGACGACGCAAAATGTCGCCGTGTTTACTTTGTTTACACAATTTAAATTTCCACTGGATCTTTTGAGTACGACAAAAAGTTAGAACAAAATATTTAAATAGAGTACACCACCTTACAATTGTGGTTATTAATTATGAAAGAAGTTTTACATTGAATTCAACTCTGTGATGTTTAAAAGTGTATGTGTCTGTGCTGTCGTGTTATACAGAGGTTAGCTTATAGTTAATATTAGTATTCATAAATATTTTCTTTATTAACCTTTGAAAAAAAATAATATCAGTTACAGTGAGAGTTTTTCTATTGTGAGAAATGATTTAGAAATGATTTTATTTATAAATTTTAGGTAATTCCGCAATACTTAACAATCAGTAGACCTATGGTGTGGTGTTATACAGTTGGGCTGGGTTGTGTCATCGTTTTGATCCTCAATCTTCACTCGTCTTGGGATTTGGTCATGTCTGGCGTCTTCTTCGTCTTATTTGATTGAAGTTCCTTAATTCTGAATGAATTAATCTGGTCAGTTGCTTCAATTGAGTGTGTTAGTCCTTCATCAGATGGTGTAGTTCCTTATTTTAGTACATTTAGTCACTTTTGGGTGTTTTAAGTTACAATTTTAGCCAGCTATGGCTTGGCGTCTCTTCGTCTCAAGCGTCACTTACGGAATAATAGGTTTTAACGGAAAAATTCGTCAATAACGCTCTGTTGTCATGGTTACTCATTGCTTTTGATTGGCTGATCATGACTTAAGACCATTGTTAGCATATTTGAATTTTCATTCAAAATGATTAAATATCTTCTGATTGCTATTAATCTTCGGTATTCTTATTTAAGTATGGGATATTATCACCACTGTTTGTATTTTGTTTCAAAGATTAATTTAACACCCCATAAGGTTGGGTTGGCCCATGTATTATGTTTTGACAGTTATGCTGATATTATTTAATTACATTTCTTTTTTATTTGATGCCCTAAATTTAACATTTATCACTTAATATGGTTCACTAATTATTATGTATTATTTGCTTGCCTTGGATTTGCTAATATCATAGTACAATTCTTACAATTTGTTGTTATTGGTGCTATACAGTTAGGCATTGCATAGGCCTAATTATCAATTGTCTATTTTTCCATATATTATACTAATTACACATTATTTTACTTTCATACATCTTTTGTTTGTGTTACATATGATTTGTTTGCTTTCTGAATTATTTTGGATCTGTTTTATAATATTTGCCTGTTTTCTTTAGTTTACGTATCATGGTTGTCTATTATGTTCTAATTGCTTTCTTGGTATTACTAGATTGATGTGAATTTATTTTTTCTCTTATTAATATTGCTATGATTTATAATTGGTCTATGATTCACTTTTCTCTATAAAAATATAACATAACAATTAGGTCTATGGACTGCATAACTCTTCAGCCATATTCCTACTTATAAACTTAATCGAACAATTCTGTAACAGTGATTATGCTACTCTTGTTTACCATTTATTACTTCTTATTTATTTTTTATGTGTGTTAAACATCATCACACCATTCACTTTATTTACCTAATTAACTATCCCCTTGAACACCGGGTATTTATTGATATTGCATTTCTATCATTTATTCTATTCCTCTATTCTAATATAAACCTTATTCTCTACCCGTGGTAACACTAACATTTAACTCTTCCTGGGATTTCTTCCCTGAATATCCTTATCTTCCTTCGCTACAATCAATTTTAATTCTAATATTAATGATATCCTTAATTACTAACACTGCACCTTCAATCTTTAGTGTTTCTCATTGATTTTTTGGTGTTTATTCCTATCAAAAGGGTTTCTATTTATTCTGTAGGGTTTACACTATCGCCTTTGCACTTTTTTATAGTTTTATGTAAGTGTTATTGGTGGGTATTCCCTATCATTAATTCTTTCTCACTAATATCATGTTCATCATTTAATTATCTCTCACTTTATATTGGTTATTTATTCTGTTAACAAGTATATATCATGATAGAGATATTTGTAACATTTGCTCTCTATTTAATTGGTGAGTGTACTTTTAGTTAATTATTACTTTATCGAATTTTACTATTTTTTATTTATTGATTATTTATATGATACTAATAATTATCGTTGGCATTTATTATTTATATGATACTCATAATTATCATTTACACTTATCATTTATTGGTTTCTCCTTCATCACCTTATTCGAGTGTGATATTTCCCCTTTTCTGTTCTATATTATTCGTATATATCATTTCACTGATATTGGTGCTGGTTCTACCTTCTCACTTATTTATATTGTTCGTATATATCATTTCACTGGTATTGGTTCTGGTTCTACCCGCTCACTTATTTATATTGTTCGTATATATCATTTCACTGGTACTGGTCCTGGTTCTACCTGCTCACTTATTTATACTGTTCATATATATCATTTCACTGGTATTGGTGCTGGTTCTACCCGCTCACTTACCATATCTATTGGGTTCATCACGTTATTATAGTTTTCTTTGTGTTTCTCTTCTAATTTTTTATTATAACTACTGTGTTGCACTATTTTCAATATTTAATTCTTCATCGACTGCTTTTGTTTTAATTTGGTATTGACATACTTTGTTTATTATACACTTATTTTTTTTTTAGTTTCCTTATCATCCATGGTTACTAGTACTCATGACTGGTGTTTTACTATTATACAGATTATAGGTCTATGGTGATGAAACGTACCGTCTCAATATAAATGAAAACTTGTACGTTAACAGTCTAAAGTTAATTTTAATGTATCCTGTATTTTATATTCTTGTAGCCTATATATAACGTTAAGCGTACATGCACTTAAAACAGGCCACTCGCACTGAGCAGTCAACTAGTCACCTAGTAAAATAGCGTATGGTCGCATAAATATTTTATACAGTATGTGTGTTGTCTGTGTGTATTGAGTAAAAAAAACAGGCAAACAATTAAAATGATAATCGAAGTAGAATAGATTATATTATTACATAGTTGAAAAGGACATTTGACAGTGGCGGAACATCTGCTTGGCAAGGAGAAAACGGACGCTATTCACGAGAACAAGAGACGTAAAACCTCATGACGACGTCAGTAAACACGATATTGTGTACCATAAAAGATTTGATCTGAGAGAAATTACACGATAATGTCTGCTGCTAATAGAGATAAGTGTTAATATTGTAACCGTACCTGTATGCTGTAGTTACAAATAAAAGAGAAAGAAAAAATTTTATTAAAAAAAATTTTCTGAAAAAAAAAATGTTATGTTTGTTTATGGTGTAAATAATTTGTAATTAATTCTGTTTTATTGTTTTAAACAAATTTCTAAAATTCTGAAAGGTAATTTTGTTTAATTCGCACTTCTGGAAGATATTAACAAAATCCGGAGTTAAACAGATTAACTCCTGTCAGCAATCGATTAACGACTTTCCGTGTTGCTCCAGTATCTCACCTTTCGTTAATATTTTCTTCTTTCAGGAAGTCTCGTGCTTAATTAAAAACCTTAAATTACAATGTGAAATAATTTACTAATCCATACAATTGAAATGAATTGATTTATTAACATTTATAAATAATAATCGATATTAAATCGATTTCGAGCAATTGTTGACTCCGTCTCAGGGATAAATCGATATGTTAATACAGGTTAAAAAATTCATATAATTATTATAAAAGGTTCATGGAGCGATTATTTTATAATAGTCAGAGAAGGGCAGGACGAGAAAGTATAACATTTACAATAAATAATTTGAAATAACTAGTATCTAACAATTGTGAATAAAAATACAGAAAATGTTTAATATAGTTGAGTATCAGACCAGTTGTAGGCTGTGAAGTCAGTCGATGTTGGTGGCATTGCATCGTTTTTCCATCATGGCGGCCAGCTAAATCGACGAGGTTATTCCCAATATTCGTCGCGAGAAAATCTTACAATAAAATCAACTTTATAATGGTTTTAAAGATCCCCGAACTTGTGAAAACAGTCTAGTATGTTGTTTGGGGTAGTCTGGATGAGTGTTCAGTGTCCACTGGTGTTAATTGTTTGATATTAGAGGTGTTCACTTATGTCTGTTCGTTACGCAAAAATTGGTTCTTCTGTGGTATCTTGAATTATTACTAATATGTAGTTTTAATGTTTTAATTCACTGGTATTATGTAGTGTGGTGTTCGTTTTCACTGCTGTCGTTGAAGTTTTTATATGTTGTGACTGGAAAAGTGTTTATTTAAGTAACTCTCGTTTCTCACAGAATTTTTCTCTGTAACCTTAGCACTTCATTATACGGTTTTAAAGAACGTAATTCCGCATAGACTGTTCAGGTTTAACGTTAACAAAGAACTAACTAACTTCCTCCATTTTAGTAAAAATCTTGCCAAGTTAATATTGGAAAAGTATTGTTAAAATAATTACGACTTCCCATATACATGATTCCAAATTACATTATATATGGAATAATTTTAGTTTATTATTCGCTTTCATGAATTATTAACCATATAATTGGTTTATTTATCTCATTCTGTTTAATTTGATATGTCAATCCATATTTGTTGAGATTTTTTGTTAAAATTACCAAATTTCTTTCTTTTTGGAAATCTAGGCCCAAAACTTTGTTTCCGCCTTCCTATACTTTTACTGCCATTTTAAGTGTTATTAATATAATTATAATAAATTTCAAATGGTCATAAATCCTTTTTTTTCCTTAATTACATATACACTTAACATTTGAACTGTTTTTTAGTGATAATTTCTGAATTTAACATTCCTCTTTAAAAATAGTTAATTTATACATTTCAAAAATTTTCAATAATTTGAGGTATTTTTCTATATTACCCTTTTAAATCATAGGTTCATTTACAGTAGTTGTTAATTGACCTACCTTACCTAAATCTTGCCAGTTTACATGATTCATAGGTGAATTAACTGGTATATATTGAGTTTCTGTGAATTCATTATTTGGCCTAGAGTTTAGTATTTTACATGTATGGTTTTTTCAAATAAATTTACTTCTACTCCTCCTCTGACTCTTAATAGTTATCAGTTATCTTGATAGTTAATAGTTATCATGACAAAATAAAATTGTTTACAAACTTATTGAGATGTGTAGCATCTAATTCATGCTACTGTTATAAAAATAATAATTAACATCACTCAGCATTCTGTAAAGTTGGACATGTTTGCTGAAATTGTTTTTAACATATATTTAACTCATTTTGTTAATTAATACAGCATACATACTGATTGTATGTATAATTGGTAATTAATAATTGGTATGTATGCTGTTATTTAACTAATATAACTTATTCTAAACATATAAATCTTATTGTATAAGAACTCTTCCAAAAATATGGAATGGCTTTGGCCATTGTTCATGGCTTTGAACAATATTAGCCATTTAAACGTTTTAATTCTATTAACACTTAAACTATTACCAGTCCTTTCTGTTTTTATTACTATTATTTAACATCCCCTTATATAGTAAACATTTCCACCCATACTTTAGTTATTGTCATTCCTACAAATGTCTTGAGATAACAAAGTGACCTAAAATAATAAAATATTGGAAATACCTTCCATTTTATTATTCCATGATTTGTTAATTATCAAATATAAAAGTTGTCTTATAGCATATAGTTTAAGTTATAGTAACACTACAACTTTAAGTTTATTATATTTCAAAACACTTACACTAGTACACTTTCACTGGTGGTTCTGACTTATATTGAGTCTTATTATCTCAGACCAGACCTTTAGTCATCATGGACTGTGAAGATTTGTTTATTTTTCATCACATAATAACTTTAGTTGGTGCACCTCTTATCATACTACATAACACTTTTGTTTATTAATAATTACAATTTTATAGGGTTTCGGGATGTTATACTTTCTTTAATTGTATCAATTTGTTTGGGGTTTATGGTAGTTAATAATAGGTTTTTTATGGTGTTTCTTCCATTCTATTTCTTCCTTTCTTCTCGTCTTCCTTCTTGTTTTCACTCTTGGGTAAACCAAGGTACTCGGTGTTATCTTGTCTGATATTTGGTTCGGAGTATCTTCTTTATTTTTTGATACTGACTTTACTCTTCTTTCTAGGTTTCAGGGTATCTGGTTTATTTCCTGATATTGAACCTTATTCTTCTTTCTTCTTGTGGCGGGTATTTTGTTCATCACCACTCCTAATCTGATTCTTTTTTCTTGATTTTGGGGTATCTAGTTTATTTACTGCTCCTAACCTCCTGGGTAATCTCCTGATTGTTGAATATGAGTTTTTCTTAATTCTTTCTTTGACTTTTAATAGTGGTATTTTTTATAATTTATGATTGTTTTTCTTTTATTGTGGTTTTTTCCTTTGAAGTAATTGAATTTCATTCGATATTCTTTTAGTATATGTAATTTAATTATTTTTTATGATCTTAAATGAATTAATTATTGGTGGAATATCTGTCATGCTACAATATTAACTTTTAATAATGAGCGCGCACTCGCACACATGCATACAATCATTTCATTAGGAATTGTTTATCTTAGTGATTATTAGGATGACCATTTATCTTTATCGGCTATTGATGTATCACAACACTCAGCACTGGTTGGTTTTGTAAATTTTAATAAATTCACTCACAATCACTGTATATCGCCACTACCAACCAGTCGTAGCGTGATTTCAGGACATACAGGACATGTATACGTCGAAGAAGACAGAGAGAAAAAAAGCGCTTCAGTATTTAAAACGTGCATTTGAAATTTCAAAATAGAACTTCTACACTCGGATGTTAACGTTTTAACATTATTATTTGACTGTGACAAAATCGTAATCCAAAAGAGGTATGTGGCGTACATAGAAGCGTTAGAATGGGCAGCTTTAGTCTATCTGCTGGGACCGGAACAAACCATTTTTGTTTTAATCCTTGCTGAAGAAGTAGTAATGGTGAAAAAGTAGTAATAAATTAGTAAATGTATTGTATGTTTGGAATTTTCTTCAAGGAATCAGCAAATAATTTGCAACGCGCTATACACAAATTGAACGCGTTGTGTTTATTGTAGACTATAATTTAAAGATTTCAACAAAGAAGGCAAAGGGAACACTGAATTTAAATGTTAGCATCCAATCTGGAGTAACATAATTATATAATTCACTTAAACAATATATTCTCTCTGGGATGTGATATTAATTAGGAAACGTATCGCATAGTAACAGATTTCAAACTCTTCGCAGGAATGATTAGGTAGGATACTCATAAAAATACACGAAGTGGTACCAAAATACGAATGTGCAAAGTTATGATGATTTGAGCGATGTTTTACGTTTTGGAAGCGTGGTAATATCTCGAAGATATTCGAATATAATAAATGCAACCGAATGCATTTGCTTCGAGGCTTGATACGGCATTTCAAGGTGGACACAATAAGGAACCAACATACAAGGAATCAGTTGGGAACGCACTCGGTGATGGAATTGATACAGAAGTCTAAAATAAGTAGAACAAGCATGCGTTGACAACGAGAGAAGAAGGTTGCCAGGGAACGTATCGCTTACAGACCCCGAAGTAGGCCCCGGAACGGTGGGAGTGATAGAACGGAAGAATCCTGCAGAACCGAAATAAGCTGACAGCTAAATTTGGAAGGCGAAAGGCGAAAGCAAAATAAGTAAAAGATTTTGGAAACGCGTACATACACATGTCGATAGAGGAATCAGTGCAGAGCTGCATGAGGCGTAGAAAGTCATAAGTTACTGTGTGATAAATATTTATTATGAGATCTTTAATTTCTATAAGCCTAAATTCATACAAGTACGCGCATGTCAAATTTTTACTCTCAATTGTATTTTGAAGATAATATATGGAGTGTACAGTTGGCTGCAGATTATGGGTGGGTCACAGGCTGAAAGTACTACTCCTCACATTGCTGGTTGCAGAAAATTTATATTTTGTTAAAAGAGATTTACACATTACTTTCTAACTAGTTGTTTAATGTTTTATAAAGAATAGCTTACTTATATATGTTAGCTATATTAGTTATATTTTGATTTTCTTTTTTTAGTTTGTAGTAAATCTAGCTTACTCCTTAACTAAAATCAGTAACATACCGAACATAATGAAATTACATTTTCTGAACTCAGTGTTACATAAAAGGTCTAAAATGTATGACATCCGCGCAGACAGTTCCAGTACATTGTTACTCCAAGTCCCAGTTACAGCTGTTTTATTATTAGCGTAACGAGAACGTACTAAATTACATTCCTTTCATCTCGTTTGAATTGGCAGAACGAATTACGAAAAGTTAGATGAAAACAGTTTTTTGTAATATTTTAGACAATATTATATCAGAATAAAAACACTACACGTTTTTAATATTGCTCTTAAGTAAATTCCGAGTATTATGTTGAATGGGTTTAATAAAATTGGAACTGTTTTGCAATAGCTCTTCTAACTGTTTAACATATTTGATAAAAAATGTTTAATTCTGTGATAAGCCACATTAATATTTTACCGTTTATGTACGCTTTTCCTAATGCGAGTATAAACAAGACAAGACTTGACAGATAAGTGTTTTTATCTATGTAGGCCACCTTCTATCCTATTTGGAAGTCGACTGACCCAAAGTATGTAATATTTATCTAGTCTTATGATTTAGTTGTCAGTATCGTTTGTTGTTACCTACGTACCTTTAACCAATGAAAATATACAAAAAAGTTACTTCGTAGAATGTAGATAATAAATAACATGATTATACCGTAGGGCAGTAATTGAATAATTGTTAAATTGCCATGAATTGCTCTTACTAACGGCGTTAACAGACTCACTGTTATTTTATTTCACAAGTGAATTTCTTATCAAACAACATAGTAAAATATGATGTTAACATAAAAAAGTAAATCAATTTTTCTTATTCATTTTTTACGGAAGCTGATTCTTGAATGCGACATTTTTAAACGACGGTCAAAGTAATGTCGCATAACGTGAATCTGGACGAATAACAAGCATTTCGACAAAACAACTTTCATTATAAAGTTAATAATATTTCAGGATACATAACATATTAAAAGAAATCTCACACAAATATTGATGGTTTGTGTGATTTTAGTTGTTATTAGTAGCCACTGTATTATAAGTTTAGTTTTTCTATACTATATTGAAACAGGCCTATTGATTTTATAATTAGGAATAAATAAACTTTAGAAAAACGACAAGAGAAGAATTTATAAATTAGTAACCTTCAAAACGCTTCCCAATTACAGCGTTGTAGAGTGTAAACTAGTGGCCCGAGGGTGATGAAATCAATTATATAGAGACGGTACAATTCAGCGTTGTGGCTTTTTCATTTGCACTTGACGTCGAGCAACTCATTTCGCCCTGTCCCGCACATTCTTTCCTTCTTTTGTTCCCCTAAGCATCGTGTTTCCCACTGCGTACAAAGCCTTACAAACTTAGCCAGCCTTAATAAGACCCTGCGTATTCCGTTCCGGGACTAACCGAACAAGTTTTACCAATTTCCCTTTCTTTCTCTAAGTCGGATCGACCCTTCATTCCTTATTCTCGTTGCTTAGACACATTTAATCACACAAGAGCACAATGAAATATTAAGCGAATTGATTTCTTTCACCCAGTCTTTCACTCAGCATTTATTCTGCAAAGGGGAAACGACATTTACCCTTTAGGATCAGGTTCATTGTAAATCTGAGCTTATGTATTCTTAACGCTGAGCAACACCGTTTCGTATTTTACACAGATTTTCCCAAGTTGCTTGTGGTGTTACAAAAGACATATTTAACGAATAAAATATTTTATAACCCGTAGTTACAGCGGAATTGATAAGCAAACACTGAAAGTTATTTCTGTAGAAAATAGTTAGAAATTTGTTTTGTGCATTTTTGAGCTTGTGTATTATGGTTTCTAGTAAAAGTAGCCGTGTTTGAAGGATTACAGTTTTTAACATGAGGTATCAAATACACTGTATTAACTTGTGTTCACTTCCATTGTAGGAAGTCCTCTACAGAAGAGGTTTACACTTTAAGATAGTACTGTAGATAGTAACGTAGTAGGCTCACAATACTTGCTACTGCAGATTAATGATAATTATATGACGCCATTTTTAAAGTTATTTGTAAAAGCAACGCCATCTTAGCTTCCATTTAATTCTATACCTCCAGTCTTGTTATTCCAATCGTGATATTTTCAGCTTCCCTTACTCCAATTTCCTCCAAATAATGGGGATCAAAATGTAGGTTAATTAGAACATCCGCTCAGGCCCTAGCTCTTCGGCAGCGGGATACGCCAGCCCAGCGTGGTGCAGATCTAGCCACGGATAAAGTAGGCAGCGCCTCAATGAAACAAGTACAATTATATCATGTTATTTCAAAACCTACACATGTAGACGCACTTTACAAAGCAGCTAGTGCGGGGACCGTTGGGGACCGTAGGTGAGTTTTCCTAAGAAATATTTTCTAATCCTTTTTTTCTAAAAAACGCGATTTCTACTATAGATGCTTTTCTAAAATTAATGATGCTGGCATATTTTTTAAACGTTCACAAGTAATCGTTTTCCTACGATTTGGCCGATCTGGTAGTTGAGATAAGATTCCTAAATCATAAAAATGTATGCATCATAAATCATAATACTTGGTGATTTATTTTCCAAAAGCCTTGTTGCCGTTAAAGGTTACGTTTGAAAGCAATGATTTTTTTTGTTTAATAAAGCAAAGTTCGCAACGTTTTCGAAAACATATCCATAGAAATAGTTTTTAGAAATCACGTATTGTTAGAAAATGATTTTTTAAAAATCACTTATTTATAAAAGATAATATTTTAGAAATCACTTATTATTAGAAAATAAATTTTTAGGAAATATATTATTAGAAAATTTATTTTAGAAAAACTGTACCCCAATCCTGGGGACGCCTAGTATTCGCAGGATACAAATACTGTGAGAAGTGAGAAATTTAGGCAAGTTTTTGATGAAGCTCACTTCTTTTGGTGCTGAAAGAACAACCAGAAGACTAATATCAAGGAAAACTTCCTTTGACATATACTGTAAAACAACATCTATCTAATGGTTTCGCAGATGGAGTGGAAAATATAAAAGATGCTCACCAAATAATAATTGGTGTGGCTCTCTCTAAGTCAAGTCTAATTAAAAGTCGTTAAAGATGTGAATGATAACAGATGCTAATGGGAATGGATCTGCTCAAATAGTCCGGCCACTTGCACACTAGAAGACCCGAGAATGCAAACAAGATAGCCATTGACTTCTCCCGTGTTGGGGCCTAGTTTTGTAAATATATTTGGACACGAAAAATTAAAAGTATGTCCCCGAAAATTGTTGCCATTTGCTTTTTCTATTTTCTGTTAGCTAACGATTTCATACTTTCTTTGGTCAAACTTTCTTTTGCTTAATTTCGTTGATTTACGTTTTCTTTATTCATATGCCAGCTTCCATTCTTTCTCTGATATCTTCAATTCCTTAATCAGTTTAACCTGGTAAGAATAATTCTTAACCAGTAGCTTTATCTTCATCACTTTCAACCTATCTGAGATTTTATTTGTAATTCTGCTACCTATAAATGCGTACGGGCCTACCATAAAATTTCTCTCTATAATTTCGTAACTTTTAACTTGTTTCTGCTAAACTCTGACTCCAAAATTATTACACGCAACCAACGTCTTTATTTCTTGAAAGCCCACCAACCATTTAAATGTATTTGCAGAGTCTTCTATAATTTTTTTTTTTTGAATTTGCTGTGTATATTTTGGTCTTTTTAAATCGTTGTTCTCGAAAATATTGTTTTGCAATTAAAAAAGCATACTTTATAACACAGTCAATTACAGTGTCTCATATAAGTGTGTCATACATGCAACATGTAAATGTGTGAATGTAACTACGAAATGTTTATGTACATTTGTTCACATATGCGTTCCGCTCTGACACACCCTCTCTCTCTCTCTCTCTCTCTCTCTCTCTCTCTCTCTCTCTCTCTCTCTCTCTCTCTCTCTCTCTCTCTGTCTCTGTCTCTCTCTCTCTGTCTCTCTCTCTCTCTCTCTCACACACACACACACACGATTTTCCATTTGAGAACATAACATAAAAATCGATAAAAACACATGAAACATTAACGAACGCTTTATGAAGAGGGTAGTTGTAATGGTTCGTAACTTAGTTTCAGAACGAGATATACAAGAGCCGATAAACAGCAGAAGCTTTGCCACTGTATAAAATATTCCCGAATATGTTGCTTCATGTTACTAGTCAAACGCACTTTCCTATTTCTTTACTATTATAATTCAAACGGTTGCAGATATCAGTATAACTACTCGCTACTCATCTAGTTGAATTACGTTATGAAGATAATTCAAGAAAAAACGAACATTCCCTCTACAGAAAATTAAATAAAAAAATACATTTCCAATGACTGTCGCAAACAGACACACTCATATCTATGCATGTATTTGTATATGACAGTTATTGATATTCCAATTTTTTAATTTAATTGTATAACGCACATGTTCTACAGGAAATATATGCCTGTGCGTTATATATCTTGTTACAATTTTATGTGAATTCAATTAACGGGTCACACGCTGCTATGGTTCCATTTTGTATATATTGGCATTTCCTGGAAGACTAACAAAGTTATTTTGACATGCCGTTACAATTTGCTCTTTTAGACTGAATTTCCCAATGTAATTCTATTGTAAGCTTTATCCATCATACTACAAAGTTTCTACGACCGTAGGTACTTGGAAAATTATAAACAAACTCTATCACCTGCTTTCGTTATAATTACCACTACTTAAAGTAGTTGAAATGACTTCGCCATCTCAGGTTCATCTGAATCCATAGGTAGTTCAAGTGGTTCTTGTATGTTTGTGGATTCCGGCCCATGTGACTTTATCAATTTCTTCGATCATAGTCATGATTGTCTCTTTGAGTGTCAGTAGGATACCACAAGACATAAAAAATTTGCAGGTATTTTATTCTGCTAATTCAGGATTATGTTTATATCGATTTTGCTTCCACAAACCAGAGTTGAAAGTAATTGATCAAAATTAATTTTACTATTTCATATTATTGTATTTTATTTGTAATTATATATAATTTTATATCAGTAACCTTGGTTACCTTTTCCATCCATACCTCTGTTTAACAGTAATCTCTGCTCTACGTAAACTAAAAAACGTATATTCCATCGGAAGACAAACAAAAACATAGTCAAACATTTAGGCCTACTAAATAATACGTAATAAAAACAGAATCCCATTAAAAATTAAATATTTATATATTTAATGTTCTTACTCAAAATTTATTCAGAAAGGAAGAACGGAATTCAAGCCCTTTGTTTAATTAAATTGTAGTAAAACGAAAAAATATATCCTGTTAGTCATTTCATATATATTTTTCTTTCACCTAGCAATATTGTAAAAAATATTTTAAAAGATCAATTTGTCATTCATCTCTAGTGGTGTACAGGAATATTCCAATTATACGATTCATATACACTGGAATATAC
Source organism: Magicicada septendecula (assembly GCA_034769895.1). Classification (NCBI taxonomy): domain Eukaryota; kingdom Metazoa; phylum Arthropoda; class Insecta; order Hemiptera; family Cicadidae; genus Magicicada; species Magicicada septendecula. The sequence continues at coordinate 306,807,176 of CM068367.1, read as the reverse complement.
TTTAGACTAGAACTTTAGATTAGATTATAATAAGTGTTTCCAGCTTTGCACAATGTATTACACTTGGTCAGAAAGAAACGTTCAATATTTTAGTACAGGCAAATTTAACTTGAATATAACTTGAATTGATAAAATAATATCATATATTCGGTTAGAGTTTTTATGATGGGCATACTTTCGACTTTTCCTGTATCCTATACAACAAAACATCGGTCATTGCAAATTAACGTAATTTCAATTTATACCTGCTTTAGAGTAATTATACAATCATTCTAGATACTATGATCTCGTGTCTGACTAGCGTTACTACTGAGGTTAAGGGATGTTGATTAGTGAAACCTGAATACAATTGATCCCGTCAAACTGGAGATTGGACTACATGTGTTCTCTCCTTAATGAAAGTCATGTGCAGTTCGTTACTGACATGAGACCGAGATAGACTCTGGTCTTTTGACAAAGGACATTTTTAGTTTTACGCTAAGGCAGAAAACTAAAACAGATACAAGTACAGCATTCGCAAGCACTAAAAACTCAAAAAATTATAAAAAATACGTTCATCCTAACTCGAACAGATAAGAACATTTTTGTAGTATCTATATGTGTATAAATATGCACACGCGCGGGCACACACATACACACACATTGTATACACATGTGCCATGTAGCATCAACGCGCGCGACGGTATTGTGTGGATGTTTGTGTGCGTGTGCGTGTGTGTGCGCATGTGTGAGAGAAGGAGAGACCCATAACACAGCTCGGCATACCCACTGACGACCTGCATGCTGGGGCATTGTGTTATCGTGTGTATTAATGTATACAGACGTTTTGTTACAGACCAATGCTCGCAAACTTTAGCCAGACTTGTGATTGCCCCAACAGTAGTTAGACGTAACATCAACTCGACCATAAGCCGAACCCACCAAATTTGTCAGTCTGCTGCTGAACGAATCCTTTCCTATTCATTTTTCAGTGGTACGTTTCCTGACCAATTCTTGTATGTTTCGCTGTAAACAACCAGGTCACCCCTTCACTATGCTAAGAGACGTCGTCATGGGCCTGTATGTTTCTTGCCTACAGTCTAACAACATTCATGATTGTCTATCACATTCTTGACTAGCCAAATTTTTCTTCTCATCGCCATTCAACTTTGTCAATTCTGTAAACTCCCAGTGTAGTCCATAGTATGCATTCTAATTTTCTAATTATACATTACTATCTTGTTAATTGACCTCGTTTCTGACTCGTAAGTCCCTGATGGAAGCAAACACTGTTTTTAAGTATTCCTTTCTTAAACATGACAGGAGTTAAGTTTTTTACTGTTGCTCTGTTCGCTAAGACAAACCATCCTGGCCTTATACTCATACGCGCGTGAGTGTGTAATTGTAGGAAAACCGCAATGACTGAACATAGGCCTTAATCTAAAGAACTTGGTAATAAACTTATTCCGTGGTACGTTACGCTGGATTTACCTGCTGTGCAATTCTACCACACTGTAATTCAGTTTCCGGGTGATAGTTAGGCCTACGTACTTTAGAAACAAAACGCTTTAAAAGTTGTAGCCTATAGTTAGTTACTTATCACTAGTAAAACCCAGTTTCTGTTACCTATGCTTTCTTTTTATTTTAGATTAAAAGTTTATTTTCCTGTACAAGTCACATATTTATAATTTCTAACTGATACACTGCGTGGGGCAATATGAGCATTATATTTCTCACCTGATAACTTTGATCGGATATTGTCACTAGCTCGATTTTCTCAAGAGACGCTCCTAATCTTCTTATATTAGGTCTGTTTGTTCTTCTCGCTAAGTCAACTCCGCTATAGCAGTAAGCAGTGTTTGATCACACTGCATTACATTCATAAAAATGTATATTTCGTAAAGTGAAAGGTAAATCAAACAGGTATTTTTTATGTCATTTAGTGCTAATAACTGATAACACGGGAAGTGCCCCGTGAAATCCTTTTAACAGGATATTATTGTTTAGGGTCTAACAATGCTTCTGATTTCTTCAACAGAAGTTATAAATTAATGATTATTCAGATTTCAGTAAATAACATGTAGATACACCTACCAAACATTACGCAATTTTAAAGAAATAGAGAACTAATGGGAAAAATTACCGACATATGAAATAATAATCAAACGTTTCTTTTTGTACAATGAAGCTGCATTTCTAACATACCATTTGACTGAAGGAACTTAGTGTACTGTTAACATGAAGTCCATTTTGGAAGCTGATTCTCTCTCAGCATTTGCATCAGCATTCATAACGTTTACTTAAGCTACTATTGGGTTCTTCTTCTTCTGATAGTTCTTATCCGTTTCGGATGTTGGATAGGTATCATACAGGCTATTTTAACTTTCTGCACTGCTGTACAGAATAAGTCAGTTGTATTCATGCCAAACCAGGTACTATTGGGTTAAAAAATGTAAATTGTTTAACTCTACTGGGAAATAAATTAGGCACATATTGACGATTGCGAAATCAAAATTTTAATAAACCTGTGTGATTTCATTAAATTTAAAATTTGTTAAATTGACAATACACAGCATTTGCGCAGTTTTTGAAACAGTTGTTTAATTGAAAGTGTAGAATTTTGTTTCAATCCATAAGATTCCTTAGAAGTAAGCCTTCCACAGAATTTCTTTTGAACTCCTTTGAAGGAAGGCAGTACACAAGTATCTCGTTTTTTCATCTTCTTAGTTATATGAAATGTTATAAACATAATTAAAAAGAAACCTCATGAATTCAATAAAGTCAAACTTCAAAAATAAGTACATTGCTAAGGAAATAAAGATGGCTGGAGATTTAAAGGAGTTACATCACATTTAATGAAAGAGATACAAAATGTTGTTTACTTAAAAAACAGATAAGCTGTCTACACGTTTATTAATTCAAACAGTTTTTGTAAATAGAATTTAACAATGTTTCTTTCTGGTTTCAAAACTGCCAAAAGTAAATGTTTAAGCTGATTATTCTGTCATACTAATTAGCATTGTCATACAACATATTGTACTAAATTCAGTTAAAATAATAATATTAAAATACATTACATTCTTTTAATTTTTTCAGAAAATTCTCTCATCGCTTCTCCGTTGTGTAGCTTTTAATTTTTTCCTGTAAGTAGACTAGAATTAAAATATGCCTCTTCCTTTATATATACAGGGTGATTCACGAAGAAACGGAAATACATCAGGAGATGAATCTACATCGAAATATAAGAAAAAAAGTTCATATAAACATAGGTCCGGATATGCTTCGTTAGCGAGTTAGAGCTAGCGAAAAATTTCGCCCTGGTTTCGGTTCCCCCGGGTAAATGAAGACTTTCTGAAATTCTGGGAAGGGGCGAATTCTGCTGTTTCTTATGGTTTTTGACCTGAAAAATCGAATAAAACAGGTCACAGAACTGTATCTCACATAGGTTTCATGATATCCGACGTAAAACAGAAAAATCTTAGGTTCGAAGTACAATAACTTTGTTAAATGACTAATAAATGAATAAAAGTTAAAAACAAAACTTGTAAAGAATTTCATTCTGAGAAAAATGGTGTTAATAAAGTCAATAAAAATCAACAAAAAATTCCAATTGTTTCCAATTTTCCAAAATTTGTTTTTAGGCAAAGAGTTTCCTGTTTTACGTCGGATATCATGAAACTTAGGGGAGATACAGTTCTGCGACCTGTTTTATTCGATTTTTCAGGTCAAAACCATAAAAAACAGCAGAATTTGCCCCTCCCCAGAATTTCAGAAAGTCTTCATTTACCCGGGGGAACCGAAACCCGGGCGAAATTTATCGCTAGCCGTAACTCGCCAACGAAGCATTTCCGGACCTATGTTTATATTAACCTTTTTTCTTATTTTTCGATGTAGATTCATCTCCCGAAGTATTTCCGTTTCTTCGTGAATCACCCTGTATATATATATATATATATATATATATATATATATATATATATTGTAACGTCACAGAACGTTCCATAAAGGAAATCATTTACATAGCAATTATCATAAGAGGAAAGTGAGGTGAACAGTAATTGTGTAATTTTGTCTAATAATTATTTCTACTAACATGAAAAACGACCAGACTTTGACTAAAACACAAACCCCATATATATTATTAAAGTGAATAACAGTGAAAAAACCATAAGGCACTATAAGAGAGACAAATAATGTCCAAATCAACCGAAATAAAGTCATTAATTATTAAGTTTTATAACTCTGAATAGAGTATTAAGAACTATTTTTTGTGAATGAATGGGCATGATCCATTACTATATTATGTAATGTAAATAAAATAAATGTATTAAATGACTTAAATACATTATTAGAAAGAGTTTAAGTTAAAATAAAAATTATATATTTGTTATGACAAAAAATATTAATGTGTTGGATTTGAGACCAAGCACCCAGATTTCATGAAAAAAATTAATTATTATCAAATTGAAATAAAAACTATATGTGATTGTCAAGCAGACAAAAGTGAACAATTTATCTTAAATAAAGAAAGCTGTTAAATGATTAAAAGTCAGTCAAAATAGCCAAAAACAGTATTAACTAAAAACATGTGGTAGGCATATAATATTGTATAATTTATGGATTTAATGTCGCCAAAATGCAACCAAAATGCATTAGAAAGTTGAAATATGATATAAAGCGACTATACTAATATATTTGACTAACTTTAACATTGTAATAGTCAAGTTAGCAAAATATTTACCTATACCATGTATGGCTGGAGCCAATCAACCAGTACAAAAATAATCATATCTGGCTAAATATTTACAAAATGCTAACAAAAATAAAATAGAATGGTACAATACTTCAGTATACCTTACAAAACGAACAAACTCAGTTGAAAATAAAGTCAATTATAAAAGAATTTAACTTATAAGAGTGAGATTTGTCACACTATGAAAAAGGACATCTCAAGACCAATCAATGATGCTATGTCATCCTGTGATAAAAATAATATATGTATAGAGTAACCAGGTATCACAAAAGACAGACAATATAGTAAACTCTGAGTGTACACTAGTGAAATACTACATATGTTAAAGAAAGAGACTAATTATTGTGTTATAACATTAACAAAAAATCAAGGCCATGAGCAGAGGCCATGTAAAATTGTAATTATTTAAGTATTATCTATGTTAAAATTTGTTTGTTTTGTTATAGGAAGGTAGTAATGTTGGATGTTCAGATTGTGGAAGAGACATAATACTTTCACAACAATTTTTTTGTTATAAAAATTGAATTTTCATGACAACAACCCAAGGTGGGAGTTGTATATTGTGTTACTTATTAGACTTAATTTAATTAAAAAACCAATCATAATTAGTATCACTAGATTCAGTTAAAAACAGAGAATCTAAATGTAATAATGGCATACAAATTGTGAGTACTAATGTAAAACTGTTTGATAAATACCAGTGTAAATTTTGAAATATCCTTAGTATGAAGAATAAGAAATTCGTTCTAAAAGCTTCGACGGAAGTGAAAATTGTTCCATAATGTTCCATTTCGTTTATTCTCGAACAATCTAGAAAGAATTTTTACACAAATATACCGGAAGTCGATGAAAACAATCAGCCTGAATTAGTATAAAAGAGAGACCAAATTCGACCCAAAAACACTTGAAACTTGAACTCCAGAACTGATGCATCACCCACGACACTGATCAACGCAGCTAAGGCGAAACCGAGAGGCGAGAAATCGACACAAGACCCGAAGAAAGGCTTTTCCCGTACATAGACAAACAGCCTGACATAACCTCTACAAGAATCTACGCCAAAGTGTTGCTGAAATAGGGCAGCGACACGGAAAATTTTAATAGAAATCACGCAGCCAGAACGTCAACGGCCCAGGAGGGACCAAAACTTTAAATAGAGAACGAATTCTGCTGTGTTCGCATAGACTGACTAACTTGACAATAATCCCCTTAACGTAAACAAACAAAACACAAAGCCTTTCTCTCGACACTGCATGGGAATCAGCGCTGCGGCGGCCAATTTCTGAATCAACGCGAAACAGATGATTCGTAGTGGCGGCGTTTGAACGATAATCTACTGCCAAATGTTTTTACAAAAAGTGCGGAAATAGTAAACGATCGCAATTTTAACTTAAAATAGATTCAGTGCACACAAGAAGAGGCGAGATTGAAAAACTACCCGAAAGGAGTGTCCAGTGCGAGAATAATTAACCATTGGAACGTGAGTTACCAAAATTAAAGTCATTTTTTACCTGGTTACATTTATCACACAGTTGTACTTCACACGCCACATACACACCTTCAAATCACTTAATTTTTATTGTAAGGCATCTTATTGATATGTCTTGGTAGTTCAAAGGAGTCACGTCCTGAGGGTAAAGATTTTTTCACGTATTAAACTCATGCTTTTCAACTGAGTAAAAAATTTTAAAACACTAGCCGATACTTGATTGGATAAATAAAATTGTCAATAATAATAATAATAACTTGTGAATTTTTTATTAACTCTGCAATTGTATAATTTTTTTTATGAATATTAGTCCTTCAGACGATTTGTTTGTTTTTGAAGAATCATTAAACTTACCTGATTTTTCCAAGGCTAAACTGACTTGTTTATATTTTTTCATAGAAGCAAGATTTACAAATTTTAATCTCTTTATTAATCACATTTTATTCTTGGAACAAACGATTCCAAGTGGCGCCCACAAAAAACATAGTATTAAGTTGTGTTACAGGACTACATCACCGCAGAGGATCCAGTCAACAGTAAGTAACAAAAAGTGCGCGGAGGTAACGCCCGACATTTTACAACACAATTACAATACACCACTGTTTTCTATTCGTTATAAATTGGCAGCCCAACTAGTGTGGCTTGAAAAAGACGTAACAAGCCCGGCAACTACCAACAGATCAAAATGCCGCAACCTAAGGGAAAAAAGGTGAAGAAGAATGTGGAACCCGAGTTAAGTGTGGAAGACGGAGAGGCAGTACAAATGGAGGAAACTGAATTAGAACCGCCCACACTAGAAGTGGAAGGACCGGTACAAACGGCAGATGAATTAGAGGAGCAAACGGGAGAAGAACCCATACAAATGGTAGAACAAGCAGAAATACCCGAACCAGAAAAAATAACAGCAAGCGTTGACATGAGTGCAATAATGGTAATGCTCCAAAGAATGAAGGAGGATATGAACAAAAATACAGAATCCCTGAAGGAAAATAACAAAAACATAGAATCTTTAAGGGAGAATATAACCGAGAAAATAAACGACAATGGGAAAAAATTAGAGCTATTTCAGGAGGAGAATAAAAAAAGTATAGAGTGCCTGAAAAAAGAAATTAGCATAAAGTACGAAACAGTAAACAAAACGATCAATGATAATAAAATCGATAGTGACAGGAAGGTCGAAAACATGGAGAAACAGTTGGAAAGGTTACAGGAGGGAAACAATACACGTTTCGAAAATATAGAGGAACAAACAGTAGAGACCAAACAAGATGTTAGAAATCTCGAAAACATGGTAAGGCAGAACCAAGACGCCATCATGCAGGAGGTGGGAGAAGTCCAGAAAGACGTTATCGAGAGGATGCAGAGAACATATGACATCGCTAACAGGCTGGACGAACAAATAAAAACTAACAAAAATAGCATACTGGAAATAGACCAGAGAGAGAAGAACCTGCAGGAAATATTAGAGGCGCTGAGAGACGCACCCATACTAAACGCTCATACGTGTCATGGTGAAAACAGGGAAGTAATCAACTTCCAAAACTATCGACGAAACCCAATGGAATTTTTAGAAAGAATGGAAGAGTTTATTGGGAGAAATAGAGAAACAAGGTGGGACAGGATACGGGAGATGCTAGACGAGACGTTTAAAAACACTAGGGATAACTGGTGGATAGCGGTACGACCGGAAATCACGAATTTAGCAGAGTTTAAACGCCAGTTCAAGGAGAAGTATTGGTCGGAGACTGCACAAAACAGGGTAAGAATGGACATTTTCTATGGCAAATACGACGCGTCCAATGGACAGTCCCCGACGTCTTATTTCCTAGGAAAGTTATGTTTAGCACGGAAGTTGATACCGCCGATCCCAGAAGAATGTTTGGTAAGGCAATTAGCTGGACATTACAGCTATGGTATCAAAGATGCCCAATTATACCAACAGCTTAGCAAAATAGCCGATCTGGCCAAATTATTGGAAAATTGTGAATCCACAGGAAGGTTCCAGGATTACCAACCCCCCAATCGTAAGGTAGAATATAATAACAACAATAACGGACCAAACCGGAATGGAGGTGGAAACTGTAACAACCTGAACACAAACAGTCAGAATAATAATACCCCACCAAATGGCCGAAGTGATAACACTCAGGGTCCAAATAACCGCAACTATCCGGGACCAAACAGAGGTAATTACACCGGGAATAATTACGGTAGAAACTACCACCAGGGAAATAGTTATCGCGGAAATAACTATAGGGGAAATAATTATGGTCAACGCAATGGTTATCGTAACGGGGGAGACCGAGGAGGAGGCGATAGGAGAAATCACGAATATAGGCCCCAGGTAAATTATACAATGGCCAATAACCGACGGCCATATCCACCCAATGTACCCACTTACATGTTTTACCCACAACAGGCGCCAGGTAGCCAGGGTAATACGACGAATAGCCAACATATCAATGGTAATCCCGAGGTCAGGCAGAAAACACAGACGGGTCAGCAACCCAATGTTCCGGGAGACCGGGCCAATGAAACCGTGGCTCATTTAAACTAAACGCGGCAGTGGAAAAGAAAAACCGCCCTTCACTGAACCAATATTATGGGGTGAAAAATTACGAACATAGACAGGACAAAGACGGGACTATATTAAGAATAAATAATTATCTTAAGGATATTAGAGAGGAGTTATTAGAAGAGGGTGACAATATCGTTAAAAATAGTAACCAAGGGAATAATAGTATCGTGCAGATCAAAGCAAATATCAATGGCATAGAAGCGATATTACTCATTGCCACGGGGTCAAACGTATCACTTATCGACAGTGTTGAGTTAGAAAGGATCAAACAAAATAGTAATTTACCAATACTCACTCTACCTATAAATAACATTATTTTAGTCGGAGCAACGGGAAGGCAAAATAAATCAATAAAGAAACAGGTGTCATTGGAGATGACTAGTAATGGGGTAACAATACCAATAGGGTTATTAGTGGCGAATAATTTACCCATGAGTATCCTAATAGGCTGCGATATACTTAGGCCATACAATGCTGTAATAGATTTGGAAGGTAAGGTGATAACTTTAAAAACTAACAAGGGAATTTGGACCAATAATTTAATCGATGTCCAAGGAAATGGTACAGACAACACACCTTATCAAGCGATAGTGAACCATTATTATTGTGCCGATCGTCCAATCAATATGCCATTATATCAGGAGGAAAACCCAGAGTTGTGGTTAGAAAAGTTAGAAGAAATACGGGATTTCCAAAGAACGAAAGCAAGGGGTCTGATCAGCGAGAAACAGGCGGAACAATTAATCGAGGTATACAACCATTATAAACACATATTCTCAAACGCTCCAGGTAAAGCCAGAGATTATCAATGCACCATAAAATTCAAAACTCCGGTGGAATTTAACAGGAAATCGTACCCGATCGCATACTCGCTAAAGAACGAAGTCAGGGAAGAATTGAACAGGATGATAGAGGATGACATAATCGAGTATAGTCATTCGCCCTTTACCAGCCCAATCATAGCGGTGCCAAAAAAGAACGGAAAAGTACGTATATGTCTCGACGCTAGGGAGATCAACAAAATGATTGTTAACGACCGCACATCACCTGGGGAGATAGAGGAGATATTGAAAAAGTTTCACGGAACCAAATATATAAGCTCATGGGATACGGTATGCGGTTACTGGCAGGTAGAACTCCACCCTGATAGTAGGAAATATATGGCATTCATATTCGAGGGCAGAAACTATCAGTTTAAGCGGTTACCTTTTGGCTTAATAAATTCTGTGGCGGTGTTTGTAAAGATAATGGACAGAATATTGGGGCAGGAAGTACTGAAGTTTACGACAGTATACGTCGACGACCTACTGGTAACTTCAGCGAATTGGGACGACCATTGTAATAGGGTTGAACAGGTGTTAGAGAAATTATCAGAGAATAATATCACCCTCAAATTAGACAAGTCCCAATTCATTGCAAATGAGGTGAAATTTTTAGGCTTTAATTTAACAGAACAAGGGATTACTCCATCCAAAGAGAAGGTAGAGGCCATACAGAAGTTCCCCACCCCAAAGAACAGGAAACAGCTGCAGTCATTTTTAGGAATCTGTAACTATTACAGAAAGTTTCGGTCCAATTACTCAGAACTAACTGCCAGGTTCCAAAAGCAGTTATCAGCTAAAGACAAATGGACTTGGGGACCAGAGCAAGATGGAGTGCTCAATCTCATAAAGGAAAGGTTTTTAGAAACAGTAATGTTGCATCATCCCGACTTTACAAAACCATTTTTTCTAAACTGCGATGCCAGTAACGTGAGTTTAGGTGCAGCCCTATATCAGGAAGATCAGGATGGTAACCATTTAGTAATTAGCTTTGCTAGCCGCGTGCTGAACAGTTGCGAACGAAACTACAATACTACCGAAAAAGAATTGTTGAGTGTAGTTTTCGCATGCGGTAAATTTAGGACATATATATTAGGGTACCCCATAACAGTTAGAAGCGACCACAAATCTATATCATTTTTAAAGCATTGTAAGCTGAACCACGGAAGGCTGACTAGATGGGTTTTGGCCTTGCAAGAATATAATATCACATGGGAATATATACCCGGCAAACAGAACGTAGCAGCCGACGTCTTATCTCGCGTCAATATACCAGACCAAACTTTTGACGGCGAAAAGGAACAATTAGCAAATGTTTACCACATTATTAAGAGCAGAGAAGATTTAAAAAATATTTTAAACGATATAAAGTCACAACAAGAGGCCGATCCAAAATTAGGAGATATTAGAAAAAGGGTACAGGAAGGCGACGAGGTCATAAATAGATTTTATTGTATACACAACGACACTTTGTTTATAAGGAATACCCCGCACCAGGTGAATTGGAAATTAGTAATTCCACCAGCGATAGAGAGACCGCTAATAATCGACTATCACGATAGATACGGACATATGGGTGCCCTCAAAGTAAGGAAGGCATTGGAAGAGCAAACATACATCAAAGGGATGAATAAGAAGGTGCAACTTGCGATACGGTCGTGCGATATTTGTCAAAAAGTAAAGTGTGATAACGAGAGAAAAGAAGGGGTCATGATACCCATATCATCCACCGGAAAATTGGAAAACGTATTTCTCGATATCTGCGGACCATTTCCACGCAGCGGTGGGAGACACCGATATAAATTTATCGTAATCATCTTCGACCACTTTAGCAAATATACCAAGCTATACCCAATAACTAGGGTAACGACCAGGAAAATAATAGACATTATAATAGAGCGATATATAATGGAGGTAGGCCGACCGTATTCTATAATTACGGACCACGGTACCCAGTTTAGGGGAAAACTTTGGAAGGAAAACCTGGGAGAACACGGAATAAAAACGTACAAGACGTCCGTATATCGCCCGAATAGTAACCCAGCCGAGAGAGTGTTAAGGGAGGTAGGACGGTTACTGAGAACATACTGCCATAACGAGCAGAAAAAATGGCACGAATATGTAGCATCTACCGAGGATTTTCTCAATTTTTCATATCACAATACCATCGAGGTGTCGCCATACACAGTTATGTTCGAAAGACCCCCACCACGAGAGATAAAAGAAATTATTAATTTTCCCGACGAACCCGCATACCAATTTGAAAGGGCAAAATTTTATAACAAGGTGTTAGAAAAAACGGAACAGCAGCGGAAAAAATATGTCAAATCACAGCCCAAGGAAATTAAATATGAGGTAGGAGAAAGGGTGTTAGTTAAAAATAGAGAATTGCCCAGTGCTATACAAGGTATAAAGAGGAAATTGCTACTCTTATATACAGGGCCTTTCACGATAACCAGAGACAATAAAAACAATACCTACGAGGTAACTGATACGGTTAGTAACAAAGTAAAAGGCACATATAACTAAACATCTTTGAAAAAGTACCATGATTAAAAATCACAAGTCAAATACTCAATCAGTGAGCAAGTACCATGACCAAAAACCCAAGTCAAATACAACATCATTGAGAAGGTACCTTGACTAAACATGTTAACGTGAATTTTTCAATTTCCCCATAATTAGAAAGGAGGTAGAGATTTTTAAATAAATATAAATATTACTGTATGAGATTATTATTAATAAATATTACGAGAAGGACACCTTACACCAAAGGCATAAACATATATATAAAATATAGATTTATTTCCAATAGCCATGTCAACGTATATTTACCAGCTTACCCGTACTTAGAGAAGGAGAGAGATTATTATTAATAAATATTACGAGACGGACACTTAGTAAAGGAGAAAAAAAGGAGAAATACTGTCATATATTTGATACTAAATGGAAATAATAAATGAAAAAAAAAAAAGGAAAACAGTGTGTTACATAAGGAGATAATGATAGCTATTAACATTGAATGATTTTAAACGATAATTTAACCTGCGGAGAACGATATATTAATATAATTGTGAATTAATCAGAAGAGTTTAAGAAAGGGAATTTATGTGTAGGAGCCTATGATCTTTGAATATTGTATTTTTTATTATTATTATTATTATTATTTGTTGCGAAGGTGTAATTATTATTTTCTGGACAGGGATGTGTTGCCTCTGATTTCAGTAGTTATAGATAGGGAAGGGCAGAGAATGTATGCCATAGCGAGCCACTCTGACTCCCAACCCTCTATGAAAGTTAGGGAATTGATAGCGAATTATATCAAAGATTAATTAAATAACATCAAGGTAAAAAGGAAAGGAATAGGTGATACGACAAAGAACGAAATAGGAATATTGAGCTGGATTAATATATTAAAGGAGTAGTATAGGAATTTAATTATATAAAGAAGCTAATAAAAGGTTAATATAGAGATGATAATTTCATCAAAACCAAAGACATGTTTTTCAAAAATTATCAAATTTAACGGAGAGGCATATGTAACGTCACAGAAGTTCCATAAAGGAAATCATTTACATATCAATTATCATAAGAGGAAAGTGAGGTGAACAGTATCGAACCCAAGTAGTCCTAAAAAATTGTGTAATTTTGTCTAATAATTATTTCTACTAACATGAAAAACGACCAGACTTTGACTAAGACACAAACCCCTTATATATTATTAAAGTGAATAACAGTGAAAAAACCATAAGACACTATAAGAGAGACAAATAATGTCAGAATCAACCAAAATAAAGTCATTAATTATTAAGTTTTATAACTCTGAATAGAGTATTAAGAACTATTTTCTGTGAATGAATGGGCATGATCCATTATTATATTATGTAATGTAAATAAAATAAATGTATTAAATGACTTAAATACATTATTAGAAAGAGTTTAAGTTAAAATAAAAATTATATATTTGTTATGACAAAAAATATTAATGTGTTGGATTTGAGACCAAGCACCCAGATTTCATGAAAAAAATTAATTATTATCAAATTGAAATACAAACTATATGTGATTGTCAAGCAGTCAAAAGTGAACAATTTATCTTAAATAAAGAAAGCTGTCAAATGATTAAAAGTCAGTCAAAATAGCCAAAAACAGTATTAACTAAAAACATGTGGTAGGCATATAATATTGTATAATTTATGGATTTAATGTCGCCAAAATGCAACCAAAATGCATTAGAAAGTTGAAATATGATATAAAGCGACTATACTAATATATTTGACTAACTTTAACATTGTAATAGTCAAGTTAGCAAAATATTTACCTATACCATGTATGGCTGGAGCCAATCAACCAGTACAAAAATAATCATATCTGGCTAAATATTTACAAAATGCTAACAAAAATAAAATAGAATGGTACAATACTTCAGTATACCTTACAAAACGAACAAACTCAGTTGAAAATAAAGTCAATTATAAAAGAATTTAACTTATAAGAGTGAGATTTGTCACACTATGAAAAAGGACATCTCAAGACCAATCAATGATGCTATGTCATCCTGTGATAAAAATAATATATGTATAGAGTAACCAGGTATCACAAAAGACAGACAATATAGTAAACTCTGAGTGTACACTAGTGAAATACTACATATGTTAAAGAAAGAGACTAATTATTGTGTTATAACATTAACAAAAAATCAAGGCCATGAGCAGAGGCCATGTAAAATTGTAATTATTTAAGTATTATCTATGTTAAAATTTGTTTGTTTTGTTATAGGAAGGTAGTAATGTTGGATGTTCAGATTGTGGAAGAGACATAATACTTTCACAACAATTTTTTTGTTATAAAAATTGAATTTTCATGACAACAACCCAAGGTGGGAGTTGTATATTGTGTTACTTACTAGACTTAATTTAATTAAAAAACCAATCATAATTAGTATCACTAGATTCAGTTAAAAACAGAGAATCTAAATGTAATAATGGCATACAAATTGTGAGTACTAATGTACAACTGTTTGATAAATACCAGTGTAAATTTTGAAATATCTTTAGTATGAAGAATAAGAAATTCGTTCTAAAAGCTTCGACGGAAGTGAAAATTGTTCCATAATGTTCCATTTCGTTTATTCTCGAACAATCTAGAAAGAATTTTTACACAAATATACCGGAAGTCGATGAAAACAATCAGCCTGAATTAGTATAAAAGAGAGACCAAATTCGACCCAAAAACACTTGAAACTTGAACTCCAGAACTGATGCATCACCCACGACACTGATCAACGCAGCTAAGGCGAAACCGAGAGGCGAGAAATCGACACAAGACCCGAAGAAAGGCTTTTCCCGTACATAGACAAACAGCCTGACATAACCTCTACAAGAATCTACGCCAAAGTGTTGCTGAAATAGGGCAGCGACACGGAAAATTTTAATAGAAATCACGCAGCCAGAACGTCAACGGCCCAGGAGGGACCAAAACTTTAAATAGAGAACGAATTCTGCTGTGTTCGCATAGACTGACTAACTTGACAATAATCCCCTTAACGTAAACAAACAAAACACAAAGCCTTTCTCTCGACACTGCATGGGAATCAGCGCTGCGGCGGCCAATTTCTGAATCAACGCGAAACAGATGATTCGTAGTGGCGGCGTTTGAACGATAATCTACTGCCAAATGTTTTTACAAAAAGTGCGGAAATAGTAAACGATCGCAATTTTAACTTAAAATAGATTCAGTGCACACAAGAAGAGGCGAGATTGAAAAACTACCCGAAAGGAGTGTCCAGTGCGAGAATAATTAACCATTGGAACGTGAGTTACCAAAATTAAAGTCATTTTTTACCTGGTTACATTTATCACACAGTTGTACTTCACACGCCACATACACACCTTCAAATCACTTAATTTTTATTGTAAGGCATCTTATTGATATGTCTTGGTAGTTCAAAGGAGTCACGTCCTGAGGGTAAAGATTTTTTCACGTATTAAACTCATGCTTTTCAACTGAGTAAAAAATTTTAAAACACTAGCCGATACTTGATTGGATAAATAAAATTGTCAATAATAATAATAATAACTTGTGAATTTTGTATTAACTCTGCAATTGTATAATTTTTTTTATGAATGTTAGTCCTTCAGACGATTTGTTTGTTTTTGAAGAATCATTAAACTTACCTGATTTTTCCAAGGCTAAACTGACTTGTTTATATTTTTTCATAGAAGCAAGATTTAAAAATTTTAATCTCTTTATTAATCACATTTTATTCTTGGAACAAACGATTCCAAGTGGCACCCACAAAAAAAAACATAGTATTAAGTTGTGTTACAGGACTACATCACCGCAGAGGATCCAGTCAACAGTAAGTAACAAAAAGTGCGCGGAGGTAACGCCCGACATTTTACAACACAATTACAATACACCACTTTTTTCTATTCGTTATAATATAAATAAAAATTATTTAATCAATTAAAATATAATTTATCTATTAGGTATTAATTTAGGCGAATGGTTTTGAAGCGTATCTCTTGTAACTTTTGTCTGTAATATCTCCAAGAAATCTGACATCCAGTACACAATAAAAAAAGCTCTTGGTGACAATAATCGTAATACACACACACACACGTCTATTAATATACAATATACGTTATGATATGCGAACACGATTTAGACTGTACTACATTCTTCTAGGATACTATATTTTTGGTGTCTCATCATTTAGTACAAAAAAAAAACGCTGACCAACAATAAACAAGTTAACGGTTGTTCAATATAGTGGCTTATATTTTTACAGGCCGTTAATATCACTGCACTGAAAATGTAGTTGACTTATCTGTCTGTGGAAACTGCAGACGATTTTTGATTAGTCAATTCATTTTTTACTATAATTACTGCAATAAAATCGACACAGTTCATGAAAAAAAATTTTTGAATCCCTTATCTCAATCAAGCGATATATAGTTCGTCTTTGAAACAGTAAATAATAAGGAGAAATTACACTTTCTTCTGTGGAAGTATGTTGTTTTTGACGTCTTTCATTTATTAAAAAAAACTGTCTTTCTATTTAATCAATAACTAAAAAATATACATATTTCAATGCGGATAATTTTTGAAATTTCACGAACTTTTTTAAAAATTAATATTTATATTTTGTTATTAAAATATTTTGGGTGATTTTACAAATACAGTTTACTATACGAGAATACAAGAAATACGCGACAACAGTACAGTATTTACAGTATATACTTATGTATTTGAACTTACTGCATTTACAGTAGGAAATATTCTACTATAACATTCGTTTAAAACTATCGTGCAGCGCAAGTTCTGCGGAGCGGAAATCGAATACTCGGTTAATTTTCGTTCTGCTGCGTTCGAGCTGCTTGTGGCAAAGGCTTGAACCGCTCTTGTCAAGATGTTATTTCTTTTGATAATTATACGTATCCCTATGTTCTCAATTACATGTAGCTCAACAGGAAAATAAACAGAAAAAAGTATCACATGTTAAAAAGAACGTTAATAATTTTGTGTGTGTAAGGCCTAGTTAGTTCTAATGTTTAATATGCTTCAAAAAGTTGTATGTATTTAGACTCTGGATAATATCAACATATAAGTATCTCCTATTTAACTATTTCAATACTTTGTTGGTTATAAAACCGTAATCAAGATAAACTGCACTTTTTAAGACTGATCTGAAATTATTGATCATGTACCTAAATTACATCGCTCACACCTCCTGTATACGCTAACAATACTAAACTCTCGTACTCCGATTGTGTGTATTATTATTTCAAATTCAATTAGAACTTGCACATTAACAAATGCAGGTGGGTTTCCGTCGAGCCTACTATATATTTGGTATAATTTAGTAATTCTATAAAACAGAAATAACGATGTTGCACACTAATACAGAAAAAATTATTCCGATTAACGCTTTCATGCTTCACAGCTCATCATCAGATCGGAAATATACTAATCTGTTGACGACGTATATTTCTGATCTGATGATGAGCTGTAAAGCTTGAAAGCGCTAATCTGAATAATTTTGTCTATAGTGGTGTGCAACAGTGTTATTTCTGTTTGTGATTTTAACCTCTAACACAACTGTATTTATTAAATTATTCTATATTCTTCAACTGTATTAATTATTAAATATTCTATTAAGCTTAAAGAATGTCATAACACGCAAGCATTCGCTTCATATAATTCCGGAAAGGTTTAGCAAACTTCCTCATACGCGTATACTTTAACAAACTGGGAGAAACATTCACTAAGGACTTTAGAAGAAGAAAAAACAAACAAACAAAACAAAACAAATCATAACCCTTAATCATATAAACCAAGGGGGACAGTTAGTGATAATTAGACGGACAGATAGGTAAAAAGAAAGATAGAAAGCAAAAGAGTGAAGAGAGGGAGAGAGAGAGAGGGAAAGAGAGAAAAATGTGACAGACAGTAAAACAAAGGAAAGTTAGGAGTGAAGAGGAAAGAACTGAAATACGATTTAACTCCATAATATGATAAGGCGTAGGAAATTCATTGTACTGTTTCAGCTTCACTTGCAAACTGTGACATTCACTTTTAACGCTCTCACGAAACAATCAAAATTAACAGGTTTACAGGAAAGACAAGCTTTATTACCATTTCTCTGAATTCAGTAGGTACTTCGCACGTACGTATGTGTTGTTTCCAAAAATTATATCAGCAGTCTGCTGTTCTCTATTCTATCGTGCACGTGTGACCAAACATTAAGATTATATTGCAGCATTCCTTTGTAGCTGTTTCGCTCAATTTTGAACAACAATTTATAAATACAAGTGTAATCATCCTTAATTCTATGCTACTAATTTATTTAAAATAAAGTTATTTCTTTTGTTTTATTGTCCACTACTTATCCGAGTATCACTCGTCTCTTACAAACACTATTCTTACGCTGGAACGAGATAAAAATTTAAAACAAAATTTTCTTATTGCCTGGCCAGCTTTCAGTCAGAGGCTGCCACACGTAGCGTTCATCGCCTCATGCCAAGCGTGTTAGGCGATTACTCCTTGCTTTATCAGGAAGCTGTCGTGTGTTGCAGACCTCATTTACTTTGGAAGCGTCGGCTGCCGTACCGAACCAGACAGCCTGCGACAAAGCTCACATTGAGCGGCAGCTGGCTTAGGCAATCATTTTTTTTTTTGAATATTTATCAAAAACTAATGTACGACGTCGGAATCGTTCGACGTGCAAATTATTGTTGGCAAATTATTAGTAATTATTTATTCGTATCGTAAAACTAAATTGTCAAACCAAAGAAATTAACTAAACATTACACAGTACTAAAAAATTATAATAATAGTAATAATCGTTTTGTGTGTTACTTAAGTACAGAGAATTAAAGAAAAACGTTTTCGACATGATAAGAAGATTTATATAAAAAGCATTTGAAACATTTTTTACAAAACAGAGAGAATGTCTACTTTTTGTTCACAGCTTTTGCCGCAAACAATAATAATAAATGGGAAAATTCTGTTACTAAATATTATAACGTCAATAATCTGTTTAAAGTGATAAGTTGTTTTCTTTTCAGCACGTTTGAAAGCAGAGGATTTGCTTTCTAATGAAGCAGTGCAAAATTCGCTGTGGTTAATATAATTCTTGTTTATTTAAATAAAATTGTGTTTTTACAAACGCTTACTTTAAACAGCTTGCGGGTAAAGCGAGTTGGAAAATACGTTTGCGACAAAGTTACTTACTTTCTGACTAATGGAAATGGAAAACAAATTTTAACAATAAAGTTAATGTCACCCGCCTTACAGAACAAACTACGTGTAACATTAAGGATAGATTTAAACATACTTTTTAAGCTGAGTATAATTTTTAACAGAAACTATATACACAATTCAGTATGCCGTATAAACGATTCACAATACGTCAATTACAATTAATAAAAACTAAACGCTCCATCGAACAGGTACTACGGCCTACTTTCTGCAACGCATATTGCTACACGCTACTTATAATAATCTGACCCGCCATGCTATCCTGGATTCAGAGCGACAAACGCTTAGGTCAGCTCAATCATTGGTATGTTAGTCATCACGATGTTTAGTAGTGGGCCCCTATCACAAGCGTTAGGGACCATAAAGGTTAAAGCAAATTTTGAATGGTAGACGCAAGTGCCATAAGTGTGACGCGATGGATCCTTCCTTTATCAGGAAGTCTAGAACTATGTTGGAAAGTAATACAGCACTTCATATTGATACACCATTTCACTTTATAAGCGCCAACTGGGTTCCGTGGAATTCCGTACTGCATCCGACAGTTTTTGAGAAAGGACATTGGCACACTTCACCAAGCCCGATCTGAAAAACAGCCATCTCCAGTCCCATTGCAAGAATTATTGCCCGAAGTATTCACCAAGCTGCGAACCACAGAAATGATTATTACATATAACTAAAGCTAATAGTTGTATGCAGAGTTTAAATGTTTGGGTACGTGAATTACGATAATTTACCAAGAAGCGTATGAGAACGTTCGACGCACATGTGTTGCTGTATCTGTCCCTCTAAGATTGCCGGAAAGTAGAGTCCTCTCCTTGAAAAGTGCAAGGGCCTTTGAATGTGCAGGAACCCAGTTATTAGATAGGCGGGAATTCACATCAGGATATGAAATTTCTTACAAATTATCGGGAGCCCGAAGGCAAAGAATAGCGACTTTGAAATCGCTTCAGCCTGAATATGGTTGTCGGGAGGAGAGTACATCAGACTGGCATATCACAAGTGATAACCCTTCACTCCTAAAAGAAAGATGAAGATCGTAGGTTTCTCATGTGAAGAAATGGACTATAATGTAAATCTGGTTATCTCGGATTTGCCCAAGTTGATCACTACGCACCACTTCCTATACCAGTCCTAAATACCGTCCAACATGCGCTGTAGCAGTTCCTCGCTTGCCTATAGCAGACGAGGAGCTGTAATAGAATACAGTCGGTAAGAATTAACAACGTGAAAAGACCAGTCTGTTGTCCATTTACGCAACGTACAGAACAGTTTTGAAAATAGATAGATTGGCATTTTGGGATCTGGAATTTAAAAAGTTAGCTGAAATTAACGAAACAGGAAACAGAAGCTAAACCAGTAGAAATTTAAAATGAGAAAATCAACAACGCTGTGGAGCTAATGATATTCTGACCAGGTTCTTTCCTCTTGTTTTGAGGAAGTAGATCAAATACAAATACACTGCTCTCGAATGAAGACGTAGGTATGGAAGAATATCCAGAATAAAAGTCTCAGACCGTGATCTCATAAGCCAGGTTGAAAGTAACTCAGGGAAACCTATTCTCCGTTCAGTTCATCAAGATAATTGGCATCCGTAGAACACAAAGCCACATGCGTTCAGTAATGGCAAGACCTCTCTTCGCTTCTACTTCAGCGTACAGCAGCGTGAATAGTTTCCCGTGACTCAGACAGTCCCAGTATTATGGACTACTTTAGGGTGGGTTTAAACTGCTCCGATTGCCGGCGAGTGGGGAAGACTCAGCTGCTTTGATGATGGTACGAAGAACTTCCTGAGGCATTTACGAGCGTTTCTTGTCACCGGACATTGTACATATGTTTATTCACTAGTCATGGTTTATGTGAAAGGTAATAACTGTTAGATCATCCTGGTAGGACCGAGAATTGATTCCCCAAGAAGAACGATTGGGAAATCGGATGAGACTGGCGGTAGGTGCGCAGTTAAGTGTATGCTAAGAACAGGAGTTTTATTAGATAACGACTATGTAAGGGAGATCAACGTGTTTCAGCGAAGACGAGAAGTGGCTCGCGTCGGTTGGCCTCATGAAATGACGAGGTTCTTGTTTCATGAGAGGTTAAGAAAAGAATGTTTGCAGACTTTCGGCTTTTAGGAATTTTTGTTGTCCGATAGCTATAGGTCAGAGCGTCTAAATCCCCGTCCACAGTAGGATGTCACTGTAGGAGGTACGTCAAAATTTAGCGCAGCTACAAAGCTATGAATGAAGTATTACCAAGCAAGCATAGATGGAGGCTATTACTGGTGGACGGAAAGTTCTGCCTCAAAGCCACCTGTGGGCAACGATTGCTGTGTCACCAGACAGATATAGCATAGCTGTATGGGACCAAGAGTGAATCCATGAAATAGTATATAGAATACTACTGTAAAATCTCTATGTAGAGGGGGGTATGTGGCTTAGGTGATTGAGGGAAGAGTGCGACATAAACGTCGCAATTTACTGTTAACTAATCGCCTCGGAGTGAATTGATTAAATGTGATCAGTATTCTACACTGGTTGCCACATCCTACTGTCTACGAGTGGGGACGGAAGAGTTGTAGAGTTAAATGTAGAGTTAGGGGACAGAACTGAATGCCCTAAGCAACTATCAGTTGTGACATTCCACTGTATTCCGACTCCATCGGCTAGAAGTCGTGGAGCGTTGGTATCTTCTATAAGTCGTCTGAGGGCCAAAAGTTCCAGATGACGATAGATTATGATTTATCCAACAGTTCAATCTGTTACTGTAAGGAATACATTTTATAAGTTTCTTGTATGTTGCGTTCACGGTACTCACTGAACAACAATAAAATTTCTAACTAAAATAACTCAAGTACTTTTTAGAGATTTAGTTGACATCGTGCGGCGTACAGTTCCTAAAAACTACGTACTCCGTTCTGTTTTAATTGTTTGTGTACCGTGTTCAAAATTAAATTCATGAATTTTAAATAATTTAAAATTTTATACGAAAACAGTAAATAACTTTTGAGATTACACACATTAGTACGTTGTGGTTTATGCTTCTGAAGAAAAACGCTTCGACATAATGCTTTTAGAAGGCGTACCTTTAGGTTTTCAAGCAGCTAATGAAATATTCATAACGTATAATCTGATCAAGTACACGCGTTTTAAATTACAACCAGAAACACACGTTGGCTATGCGTAGTGTACTGTAATGGGTTAGTAATCAATTATAACGCAACCGCTAATTAAGCTACATGTTCACATGCAGGGAGTTGCTAACATGTCACGAAAGTTTGAGACTAACGGGATAGTTACTACTCAATTGTTCTCCTCCAAACCACTTTTGTTTCAATTTATCTAAATATAGTACAGTACAAATGTCTAACTAGTAGAAACAACGTTGTAATAATACACATTTCGTCATCACCATATGGTGTCCAACCGACTGGCAGATTCCGTACACCAGTGTCGTCTCTAATTGCTCCTGTCCCAGGACTGCCCTTTGGTTCTCTCTGTCCTTCCTCTTTTGACGTCGTCTGTCATGTTAATCTTTTCCTTCCTATTCTATTTTCTCTTCCTTTACTTTCCTCTCTAATTTTCCAGGTCATCCCGGAATATTTACAATACCGTTGATATCGTCGAAAACATATCCAGGTGAAAAATTAATACCTTTTAATTCCAATAAAGTGTCTCTTTTCGAAAAAAATTATCTGTCTTTCTTGTCATGCCAAGAATTGCGTGTAGCGTGTATCTACATGACGTGGTACAAATGGATTTATGATACTCTTTGCATAAATATCACGCTCTGAAGAAGTGTTGAAAATACTATTAGAAAGATTTGTGTGTCATCTCATCTGTTAATGTGTTTTCTTATTCCTATAAATAGACATATTATTTTTATACCTCTAAATTATATCTTCAGATACCGCTGTAAGCTATAAAACCAGATAAAAGAAAAACATTCTCTCTCTCTCTCTCACTCTCTCTCTCTCTCTCACACACACACACACACACATGTATGTATATTTATTTTGTGATAATATATTTAATTTTTCTTATCAATTATACAACGTTTACTATTCACGTAAGTTCATACATACGTAAAAATACTTTCACGAATACCTTTCAGATTCAGTGGTATAAACGTAATCTCTGATATTACAAACAGTTCCTGGAAACGAAAGCAATTATCCTCATTCTCGAGCAGCTCAAACCTGCAATAGGTTTTAATTACAATTATTCAGGATGAAATGTAACATAGTTATGAGCAAATCCTACTACATTTAAATACAAGTAATTGCACGGTACGGTACGTTGAAAGGAACAGTAGATTATAATTGTGGCTTCTACTGACAGTTACCTTAGTTGATGTTAATCGTGAGAAAAACCTCTCCTTGACACACTCTCTGTCACTCCACACAATGCTAAAAATTTAATTCTCACAAGAAAGCAATAAGTAAAAAAAAATATAAAATGAAATTAATTAAAAATTTAAAACGTTATAACATAAAGACAATACACAAAGTAGACGAAAATATAAAAAGAAAATATACAACAGAAAGTATACAACAAAAATGTATGTCAATTACACAGTTCAGTTTTCAATTACTCAGGATGTTTCCTTATTTTTTGATCCGAGCTCTAAATGGTCGTAATCCTTTCAAGCTTATATAAGGAGAAAGGTGGACAATGACACATATGTTTACTGTGAGGAGTGGGAGTGATACTGTAGAGCACATAGTACTTCGATGTAGTAGGTTGAGAGGATAAAGGGATGTGGTATATGCCAAGCTGAGAAGCGAGTTAGATCCTGATGTAATGATATAATGATAGACTCTATGGTACAGACAAGAAGTAAATGGATGAAAACACGTAGTAGGATCATAACTATTATGAGGAACAAAGGAGGCGGAAGAGAGGCTAAGGCTGGAGACAAGCTAGCACGAACGTAGCTGAGGGTGGTATGCTGAGAAGGAAAAAGATTATAGGCATGTGAAACAGTCAGGCTTTACGCTAATGAAGATATATGTTCAAGGGATCCAGGGCACACATGTGACCGAAAAGAGAAGTTTTAGTGTGGTAGAGTTTTAAGCTCCATTTGATTGCTGCACTGGTGTCCACAATAGAACTACCCTGAAAAGAAAATATTAATTCTTGAGGGCAACATGTACAGTTAAACAGAAAATGCAATGCTATACTATTCAAAGCACCAATATTTAATGATTTAATAATATCAAATACACAAACATACATCAATGAAGCAGAGGGATCAGAAGGCCCTATCAAGCACCGACGAAGGGGACAAAACCTGTTCCAGAAAGTGTTTTCACGAGTTAAAGTAATTCCTTGATAATGTGTTATTAAATTAATATAATATTAATGTGTGTGTGTGTGTGTGTGTGTGTGTACGTGTAAAAATTGGATTTTTATATAGACCGAAAATAAACGTATTATTTTCATTGCAGTTGTGGGAAGTTATATGGTGCACCATGTTAGAAATTCTTTGACCAAACAGTCCGAACATCTGTAGTTATTAACTGTCTACAAAAGCGTACAAACAGAATTTCCCTTGAGACAACAACATACTGAAAACTACTTTACCGACATACAGTACACAGTCATTTTATTTTCAACTTTTCATATTAATTCGAAGTTGTAAGACACTACGTTATAGTTAGTAGAAAATAACTTTAGTTTTAAAGTACTTAAGTTTTTAGAGATATAAGGAATATGTAAGGAAAGTACGTGTATTCAGTTAAGTTTATACAACATGCATAATGCATTTACATACTCCGTACGTAAAATGTTATATAAGAAATTAATAAAACACAATGTATAATAAATAACTGTAACAAAAATGTATGAAATTCACGCTTTCACTAACTGTAATCATACTTCCGCTGTCAAATAAATATTGCACGCGAAATATTGAATATTAGATCAGACATTTTTCTATATTATGTTTGTTAAATTTAAAATTTTGTGGTGACTTTCACTTTAAAGCTCCGAAATTTAATTTTAAATTCTCCAAATTGTACATAAACTTTAACTCATTTATATACGTAAGCTATAGTATTATCTAATTAGATTTTTCTTGTTTACCTATTACTGTTGAAATACCGTTGCAGAACTCGTGTTTAATTCTGTTTCCATAAAATTAAGTACTGTATATATGAAATATTGTGTTCCGTGTTTTAAACTAATGACGTTTTTCTTATGGCAATCATAAGACTTGCAAAATTGTGTTTTGTAAGAGACGTTTGCTCGTTTGATGAATACAACAACATGAATAACCGAAAAAGCTTTCGTCTTACAAAAAAAGTACTGTAGAATGTAGAATAATAAATTTGCGATACCATTTTTAATAAATGTTTTAGAAATGAGTTTGTTGAAACACGAACCGAAAAATGATTGATACAAGATGTAGTCAAAGGTTTTCGCTTAATAGCAAAACAATATGTAAAAGAGAGGATACGTTTGACTTAATGTAAAAAATCAATAACGTATTCACAGCCAGTTTTAATAACGAATGTTTCCTTTGACGTCTTGTAAAACTAGACTTATATTTAACTGGTCTGTGAACTTTGTACAGTATACAATAATACTTAACCTGAACATCTTTCCATATTGGTCTCTCGGCTTGAAATGTAAGCTAGCTATCATGGTGATGATTTTCTGTCGACAACACATTATTCCCTTTCCCTTAATTTCTATACTTTTAAACCATATAATCTATTCTATTTAATGAGCAGCCGTATATTTTTTTCAATTTTGCTATTCATTTAGCTGTCTCTTTTTGTTATTTTTTCCAAACTCGTACTTATGTTTGCACTACCCTGAGTTTTAACTAATTTAAGTGCTGCAACGTGTATGTTCTTCACCCGCAAACAATTACAAAAACTTACGCTTATACAAATTTAATATAATAATTTGAATGAATACGTGAGTCTATCTTTAATTTTCTGCAGCTTTTAGTACTCAGAGAACAAACCTGTATCAATTAATACTAAAAATCTGTAATAAAAAGTGGCTTAATATACGAAGAGTACGGTGCTCGACTGCAGATCTAAGCGTCGATTCCTTAGAGTACAATAATGTTTTCGTCACGCAGGTCGGCTCAGCTTGTAAGTCGAATATGTTGAAAAAAAGGAAACATCTGGTGAAACGAAGTACTCGCTACAGACCATTTTGTGTATGATGTACGGCTGAATTTAACCCTAAGGAATCGATTATTAAAAACAATTATAAAATAATTATTTAATTAGTAGAATATGAACTACAGATAAGCGTAACTTGTGACTACTCTTTGAGTGACTGGCTCGTTCCTAACGTCCTGTTAGCTGGTTATTTGTATGTTTTGCTTATTTCAAGTTAGTTACGTGTTTTTGTGCATGTTTCGTCCGCAATGTTCTGGTATTAAAGAAATAGTTTTTCTGAGATCGTATAACAACTTTATGTTTACATTTGTTTTTATTTATATCTATGTCTTTATAACTATCCACATTTACATTGTCGTGCGAAATTGTGATTGTCTAAGTAATTAAATATAACATGTTCTTGGAAATTACTGGTTGTCAGTTACAAAAGTCTGAGTCAAAATGTCTCTTACTCTGAAATTTTATTTTCCCATTTTTATTTCTAATTAATAGAAAATATTATCTATTAATTACAACAAAGACATAATCTAAATATTGTATGAGATTATATACTCAGCAAAGTACGTTTCTCAAAATTCTTTTCTTTATGATTTGACAGGTTATCTCTTGCAACACTGTTGAGTCCCTTACTGCTATAAGTATATATATATATATATATATATATATATATATGGTTTTTCCACTAATTTATTGTTTTTGAAACGTAATTTTTTGTTATACCTTCTTCTAAATCAGTTCAAATGATATGGTAAAAATTAAATCGCAAACACTATTGCGAATTAATCTTATATTAAAAACTAATACTTTAGAGACACCGTTATTAATTTTATGTACATATTTCACAAAACATTTAACTATATTTGATTTAAGACGATTGATAAAAGAATATTTGTTTGGTTTAACATCATTTTGAACTAATAAGAAGTAGTGTGAATACGCAAAGTAGATTTACTTATTCCTGTTATAGCGTCGTGCAAAATTAACAGAACATGACTTAGGCTATTCTTGAGAATCTTGAGAACGATATTATAGATGTCAGTATTGACCAGCACTCTAAAGTTATCACTCTGGTTACATAGGATGGTCCATGTATGTGTTCCTTGTTTACAACGGTTTCATTCTGGAAAAGTGATCCTTTATTTAAAAGCAAAAACTCATATCCTATATTTAATATTCATTTTTAAAGTATCCAAGTCACTGTATTAAATAAATAATTGCTTATCTAATCCGTCGAGTGACTTACTTGTAATTCCGCTTGACGCGTTTCAGGGCATAATAAACCTCATCAAGCTAATGCGCATAGCTTGTTTGTTGTCTGTCTGGAAGTCCTTTTAGTGTTCTGGTTTACTTTATCGATCAATCGCTGCTACAGTGCCACGTTGGAAATATCCAGTTTAAAGAAACGTAAAGAAAGAAATGGTTATTTTGATGTAAACTCTGCTGTAAAGCTTCATTACAAAGAACAGCGGATTAGTTTTTATTTTTTATGTTTTGCTCGTGCACGTGTGTGTATGTAGTATATGCACTTGCGAAAGAGTTAATTCTATTTTAGTGTGTATATATATATATATATATATATATTGTATACGTGAATACGGGTCTGGTTAACGGTTACGAAACGGTTATGAATGATGAAAACAATTATAGAAGCATTTTTGTCAGCGGTAATAATTAATGGTATCGTTGGAAACTGAAACTGTACGGTCGTTGTTCGCTAAGTGGAACGCATTCAACACAACACAAATACTTAGACCGCTTTATTATTTTTATCATTTATAACTTTGTTTTCTGCGTACCTGAGTAGGAAGGTAACAAAACACAAACGGATATTAAATTATTTCTTTCTTTAAGCGTAAAAAGACTCGAAACAAAAGACGGGTTTTGCGTTTTATCTAAGGTTTGGAGTTTGATCAGTTTCGGAGGTTTGGAACCGACACACGTATGCGTTGCTTATTTTTGAGAGGGAAGGTAGTAACAACGAAAAAGCCACTCGATTCTTGCTTTACTAGGAATTCCGTTATTATTTGGGTTTACTGTATAGCACAATACTCCTCATATATTCACTTTTCCTTAACAGAATGTTTTTTTCTCCTGAATTTAACGCATGGCGATAAATTGATTATAATAGCACAAAATTGTTCCTTATTGCAAGTGCCCGTTATAAACTAAATATTCCTATAAATTGCTAGTTATAAGGTGAAAACACATTTAAAACATATTATAGAAAATTATAAAGAAGTATCTTTTCGTTAGAAAAATATAAGGAATCAGACAAATTCTAAGAACCATTTGTTCCTGTTAGCTTCAGCCGAAGGTAGGTTTCCGAACATCGTTAAAAATATTTTCCCCTGCTAAGTAAAGAAGTAAACAACTATAATTTGTTTAATAATTGATAATTAAAATGATTTATTTATTTTACATTTATATTTCAGTAGTGTTATCTTAATGGCCATCGAATTAACAATACGATAGAAATACTTGCTTGCTTTAAAGTACTTAAACTTTTATGAGTGGTTTTGAAAGAAGAGATATTTAAAAAAAGAGATCATTTATAATATCCGAGAAACCTATTAAAAAGAATATTACTATTATTGTGTCTCAACATTGACCTCAATGCCTCAACATATTGCTTGTTTTGGATATATATAATCAATAATATGATTGAATTATTTTTATTTGATAATGATCACAGAAACTGAATATTACAATGGCCGAGAATCCCACTATAAATTTATATTTAGTATTTTATAAACATATTTATCGAACACTTTTTTACGTGTTGCATAAATGATTGTGTATACATTAGTTGCGTGCTGAAGTTTTAATGACGGTGACCTAATAATTTCCTACACGTATTGATCACATGGGGTTGGGGTTTCAACCAAAAACTAAATAATTTATACTACCTCCGTTCCCTGTTGTTTTGCTTAATGCTTTTATTTACTTCAAACTCATTCCATTTTTGGATTGTATTTCAGGTTTATTTATGTTCTCATGCATCTTAGTCTCCCTCTAAATCTTTCTGTCCTCGTTACTAATTCTATGGAAGACCCACACGTGTTATTCACTATAAAATTACAGAGAATTGTAGTTCGTTTTTTGTAAAATTGAAAATTAGAAGGCAAGTTTAACTAATTTAACAGTAGACAAGCTTGATAAGTTATTAATTATTAATTTTAGTCAGATTCTTAAATTCACCATTTTGGCTATGATATTTTACAAAAATTGTCAAAGCACTTATGTCTGATATTTTATGATCAAAGATCTTAAATTCTTTTACCCATAGGTTCAAACTGAAATAGTCAATGAATTTGTGGTACATTAAACAATTATATCATTAATAATCTTTTATTTACTTCCCAATGTACAACAAAGTACCTATTCTTAATTACAACACAAGTCAAAATATAAAAGACTCAAATATTTCAAACGACGAAAGAAAATACAGACGAATTTCATGTTGATTTGCATTTATAACCTACAAAATAGGTCTACTCTAGGCAATCGTGAAAAAGGACATCACTCACCGAAAGACACACACACACACACACACACACACACACACACACACACACACACACACACACACACACACAAAAATACTCTACGCTTGGTTTACGTGGATGTGTGTGTTCTTTAAGCTATATACTTCGTAAATAGTATACAGTTTTGGATATTAGGGATTGAACACAATTAATCAATGCAATTAAATTGCAGTTTTAGTTTAACTACAGCAATAAATTACATAAAACCTACAAATGTATTACTTACTTTATATTGCTTAGTAATGTTGAGTATAGTAACTGACAACATGGCCTATTTAATAATATAATTACAGGACATTCTCGATTCTCTATAGTGTACACCCTATTGCATAGCGAGTAGTGTAGTACACGTGACGTAAATTGCTTCTTGAGACTCCACGAAGTAACTTGATTATATTAAAACTAAGAAAGCGAAAAAAATATAAATATAGACAAAACGCGCACACACAAACTCACTCTTGCATACATGTGTGTGTGTGTGTGTGTGTGTGTGTGTGTGTGTGTGTGTGTGTGTGTGTGTGTGTGTGTGTGTGTGTGTGTGTGTGTGTGTGTGTGTGTGTGTGTGTGTGTGTGTGTGTGTGTGTGTGTGTGTGTGTGTGTAACTTTGTAATTAATCAATGTTGAATTAAATTTTTGTATTCTTACTTGTCACTTTTCGAGCCATTGCATATTGCTCTACGTCAGTTTGCTGATCTCAAGTAAGGAAAGAAAAAATCTTGATAGTACTTTAGTATAGTATAAATATGTTCATATAAGAAAGAAAGGACTTATCAAGAAGTACTGTAAACACAAGCGCGTGCGCGCGCGCGCACACACACAGAAAGCTTTGTAACATGTCACAGATTTGAGCCATGTAGATGGAAGTTAATATTTAAAAAGTCGAGATTGACAAAAGTATATAAATGCTTTGGGTATAAATCGGAGCTGTTAATAAAATCCTGTAAAAGAAGGAACGGGGCGAGAACACAATGTTAAAGTAATGACAACAGTTTTAGTATATGGATGTAGGCTAATACAGAACGATGTAAATAAGATTAAAGTAAATAAACCAAGGTTCTCGAAAGGGTTAAACACGGAACAAAATGGCAACAGAAGAACAGAACTAAATGCTTAATGTACTTCAAAGAAAAAATATATTTAAAGTAAGGTGGAAAGGAATGGGTTAATACTTTTCTCGGCTAATTCTAGCAAATTACGGCTACCAGGAAAGGGCAAGAAGAGTTCGGTAAACTCATGAAAATGTAGAAAGGCAAAATATTTTTCTTTATCTCATACTGTTACATATTCGTCTTTACCACTGCCTGCATTTTTCTGAAATAATCGCTAATGCTCACTAAATGAGCAAACGCTTCAAAAAGACGTGTTTGACAGATGGAGAGAAAACAGTGGTTTTATGTTTAAGCATTGGCCATTTTGGTTAGTTTTGTGCAAACTGTATTGCTTAACTTTATAAATAATTATATTACTTCAACATTTGTAATAGAAAGTGTTCAGAAGCACTGAACATACGATCGGCCCTCCCCTTGACTGCCGGGTTAGTAAATATCCGACTGCATAAGCATTTTTATATGCAATCATATTCAAAGCGGCCTAGTGGAATTATTATAAAGGGACACCTATTTTTATTGAGATGGACACAAAACGATAGTTTTATAATTAATCTCTGGCCGTATTAGCGTCTTGAAATTATGCGTACTTGTGTGTTATCAAATTAAATTTTGTAACATCAACATCTTCTGTTACTACTATTATTACTAGGCCACTGTTGCTAATAGTTGTTTTCACCGTTTCCTTCTTCCCTTTCACCTGATTTCCTTGTTTCCTCTTCAGAACCTTGTCTTCTCACTCCGTATTTCCAGTTTTCTTTCTCCCATTCCTTCTTTCTTCCTTTTATTTTCCTACTTTCTCATCCCCTCGACATTCTTCCCTTCTTTTCCTTTACCTCGTCTTCTTATTCTCCCTCTTCAGATTTCTATGCTCATCTTCCCTCATTTTTTCTAAACTCTTTCTTTTTGTTTCTTAGTTAGATATGAGCTTCCGTTTAAGCTTCATATATATGAAATTTCATCTCGAGGTTTGCAAATATTTAAGCCTATCTTGAGAAGTCTCTTCTTACAGCAGCTCCTTCTCTTAGCATTTTCACAGTGTGTACAGGAATACTGATCAGACTTGATGACTGAGAAGTAGATGCCCAATCGTCAACTATATACTTTTCTCAAACACTGTTTGCGTATCAGAGCTGCCACGTCTGACCAAAATTCCTGTAAACAATTCTTCTTCTTGATGATTCTTCTCATCTGCTCTCCTCCCTTTTCATGATATTTGTCACCTATCGTGATGTTCTTACAGTTACACAGCTTTCGATTAACAAGTAGTCTTCCTTGAGTTACAAGTAATTCATTTCATTTCTGTACTGTATAGAGTCTTATTTGATCTCCCATATACGTAAGCTAATCTTCCTAGGTAGTCGCCTCTGTCATCTTGATAGTAGCTTCATATAACTTTGATATTACTTCTCTCCTATATAGACTTTTACATCAGGAGGCATCTTTTAGGTATTCTGCTAATTTGTTCAACTTCACTAATTATGTTGTCTTCCTTCGAATTAAAGACGTCTGCGAACGCCACGAGCAGGTATCACCAGCATGAGGATGATTATACAAAATGTCTTATGTATTCAGGAATACAATTGTTGTTACTTTTATAACATTACTGTTCCGCGGACAACAATACAAATCTGGATTGTTTCTTAATGTTTCACTGGAAACTAATTACTATTTTCTTACCAGAAGAACTCATTTTATAATCCATGGTTTTTTGTTATATTTACGAAATATTTTCATTATGTATACACCCCAGTATTAAAATGTTTTGTTTTCCAAAACCAGTATTTCAGTACGAGTATAGTCATGGAAATATATTTATATCTGTATATATTTAAAGCTTTCTCTAATAAAATGTAGTGATTAACGATTAAGAACGCACTCAAACGCACACGATTTATGGTAGATTGTCCTTATACTTAGGTGCACTCAGACATTCAGTAGGACTATTTTTATTCCCCTGACAAGAATAAAAGGTATCTTATATTTAAACACAATTATAAAATGTATTTTAATTATTAATAAAACAATCTTTTACGTAAAGCATACGCTCTGTACATAATATAAAACCCTTTTATATTGGATAATTTATGTTTCAAGTAATAACTTCGCTTGCCTTCTTAAATTTGACATTTACCTTTATGAATGACGTTGTAGATGACTGCAAGTGTGTTATTAATGTTTCAATTTCTTTAACATTTATTCTGTAACATTAAAATTCTTGTGAGCTGTTTTGAAACACAATGTGGCTAGACAAATTGGTGCAAGCTTCTTGGCGCAAACCCGTACATTACACAATACAAGTCAACACTTCACTGAACTGCGGTCTAACACGTAGACCTACGTGGAGTTATAAATATTGTACGTGACAATTCTCAAATACAATGAAACAAATACAATAGAGAAACACAACAACCGTGTTCTTGAATTGTAATTATTATCAAAATGATCGCGTTAACGCGCAATCATTTTTTATATTATTAGAACAAGAAACTTAATTTATTACGAGAATAAACATGCTGCTTTATTTATACTATCTAACCGTGTTTGGACCACATTATAATAATTAATGTATGAAGACAAGAACAGAGATCATCATATGAACAATTTCAATAAGGCTTGTCTAAATGTGTCAACAAGAAGAACGTACAATCTAATGTAGAACTGTAATTTCGAATCATCTCAAAACGTGTAATACAGATAATCTGTTCAAGAATTGAAAAGATAAGTAAGGTTGCAATAAACATATTAGCAGATAAGTTTTCAATTATAAGAAATTTACTAGATAATAGTATGTCAAATATAGGCCTCATTATAAGCTAACCTATAATATTAAATTAAGATCTTTGTGAATAATTTTTAAATGCGGAAGGTTTAGCGGGAATCGGTCAATAATAAGTATAACACAAATTGTATTTTATTTGCATTGACGTTTGGACAATATTTGTTACCATCATCAGGACCTGTATACGAACTATAGAGAAAACCAAACAAAACCAATTCAATTAATTGAGAGAATGTGTGTGTGCGTGTGCCCGCGCGCGTGTGTGTGGTAGGGTAAGACAGTTTGTTTTACATCAGTAAAATAATTACAATTATATGTTTTTTTTTAAATAGATAAACGTACTTATAATATTCCATAAACATAAATAAAACAATCATAGAATTTAAAATAATGATAATGTAATAATTCCTTAATTATATTTATAAATAATTATAGGGGTAATCATTGAATGTAGCCTATATTGGAATTAGTACAGGTAGCAATACCTGTCTAAAAATGTGTTACAGCTGAATACAGATTGAAGGGAAGTTCACACATTTATGTATATTATTAAAAGTAATTATTATTATCTTTCACTCACTACTGATATTGAACAAACACGATAAATTAGTTAATAATATACAAAATAAATACAAATGTTACAAACACAAAATTATGGTAAACGAATCTATCATGTGATAAAGCTTGTTACATTTATGTATATATTCTTATAAAATGATTGCAACCAAGTACTTGGTCTACACACGCGCGCGCGCACGTACACACCGCAATATACACAAGCACGCGTGCGCACACACACAGACACAACATACATACGCGCACACATATCACGTGCTCGCTCTCTCTCACACTCTCTCTCTCTCTCTCTCTCTCTCTCTCTCCCTCTCTATCGGTATCACACAATCTCGCTCTCTCTTCTCTCTCTACCTATAAACACAAATAATACACACACACGCGCGGGCACTGAAATCACAATTACTCATATGACACCTATCGTAAGTGTAAATAGTCATACAGGGTGCTTAGTAAACACACGTTTATTCTGTGTGTGTGTGTGTATGTGTGTGTGTGTGTGTGTGTGTGTGTGTGTGTGCAATGACGAACTTCAGTAGCACTGTAACTGTACAGCGAAGTTTATATTATACTACATTGAAACTACTATATATTAATATATACTATAGAGGTACTATATATACTACTATATATTAGACTATATAGAAGTTTATATATTATTTATATTATAATATAATACATTAGTTTATAGAAAATTCTACATCATACGTAATATAGACGAATATGACTTACAAAAACTACTTTAAAATAAAACACTAAATGTAAAAATGGATATAGGAAGTAGAAGTTAAGAAATATAAGTGGTCTAAAACCAGTAAATACAAACCATTACGCTTAAGGCAGTAAATGGACCGGAAAAAAGAGGTGACAAAGTCGTAAATCTGCTTTGGCCGTACCGACTAGGAAACAGCTCCTATTTTCAGCCGGTTCACATGGAGAGCAAACTGGAAGTTATTAAGTTTTAAAAACGCTCGGATATTTTATTATTCAGTAAAAAACATTAATAGGTAAGTACGATGAATATATTTAGCATCTTAATATGAATGTATGCGTACAGCACCATGCATCCTTCAGACACAATAATCCGTTAACAATATTATTTATATATCATATAGACACACATTTGACAGACACATAATGAAGATTATGCTGCAACTGACTCACAGACATGCTCACAATTAAAATATGTTGCTCAGCGCTGTATTTTATACGAGTTTGTTCCACTTGATTATTTACAGATAAGATTAAGTTAGGTGGACGTAATTTACACAAACACGCAGCGCATATTGCAATGGAAAGTCATATTTGATATGTTTATTTGGGTGTATGTACAGGGTCCGCCAGTGAAGCGGGAAATTTTGAAAGTCCAATAGTTCATTTTCTGCTCACGAGAGGGCGTGGAGGTTTTCGATTGTTGTTTTACATTTAATGCCATTTGTTAAACATGGAGCAGTGGTCCGGTGCACAGCGTGCTTTCTGCGTAAAATCGTTTTATAAGAATGGTGACTGTGTGACTTCTGTACAACGATTGTTTCGTAATCTTTTCAATATTCCACGACATGGAAGAGTGCCGTCCGCTCATGCAATTATGTCATGGGTGAAAAAGTTTGAAAAAACTGGTTCCACATTAAACTTAAAGCATAGAGGAGCAACAAGGTCTGTAAGAACAGAGGAAAACATTGAAAGAGTTCTAGTAGCATTGACGCGTAGTCCACAACGTTCTGCAATGAAACATGCGTCCGCACTAAACATTAGTGACACATCGTTACGACGAATTTTGCATAAAGACTTATCTTTTCATCCTTACAAAATTCAGGTAATCCAGGAGTTGAAAGATGGCGATATGCTGGCTCGCAGGATTTTCAGCGAAGAAATATTGCGACGTGTAAATGATGACGAAAACTTTATTCACCGCATGTTTATGTCAGATGAAGCACATTTTCATTTGAATGGATATGTAAACAAACAAAATAGTCGATATTGGAATGATGAAAACCCAGGTGAGTTGCATGAAAAGCCATTACATAATCCGAAAGTTACGGTGTGGTGTGCAGTTTCATCATCTGGCATTATTGGGCCATATTTTTTCCAAGACGATAGAGGAAACACCACAACTGTCAATGCAGACCGCTACACACACATGGTCAGAACATTTTTGA
Source organism: Magicicada septendecula (assembly GCA_034769895.1). Lineage (NCBI taxonomy): Eukaryota > Metazoa > Arthropoda > Insecta > Hemiptera > Cicadidae > Magicicada > Magicicada septendecula. The sequence goes on along the minus strand of CM068367.1, from coordinate 306,770,494 downwards.
TCCAACAGCTCCCTAGGTTTCCGGAAATTAATTTTTTCTAGCAGGATGGGGCACAAGTCATACTGCTCGTGTGTCCATGGCTGCTTTAAGAGACCTCTTCCCGGACGGACTCATATCCAGATATGGCGACATCTCGTGGCCTGCAAGATCCCCAGATTTGTCCGCATGCGACTTTTTCTTTGGGGATTTCTGAAGAGCAGGGTGTACATTGATAGACCTGACCTGCTTTGTCGAGTGATGGAAAATTTTCGGTCAAGATTAGAAGAATGTTTACACAGAAATGGCTCTCACTTGAGCGGCGTTATTTTTAAAAAGTAAAATAATGGCATACTTTACCCAACTCAAATCTGTAAAAAGAAATTCTGATAATAAATGTTTCATGAAAAAATTGGGTACTTTTAATTTTCCCGCTTCACTGGCGGACCCTTTATATATGCTAACGGGTACGTATTATCATATTGGAGCATATGATAATAAGTCACATGATATAACAGAGAATGTGTGAAACATGTCGAATTCTGTATGACAGAACTCTATGTACTACTTTTAACATGTAAACATAACATTAATATTAGCATAAATAATTTAATATTATTTAATATAATCTGATGTGACATATACAAGTGTCCATAACTGTAGTATGTTCGGGACACGATAGTCAAGTGCGTGTTTTCCATAGACGCTAATTGGAAAAAGCATTGTGACCTTATTAAGTAAGACGTTTTAATGAAACTTCCACAGGAACGTAGCTCATATGATAACAAACAAATATTGTTTAATTTAGTATACTATTTACTGAGTGTGAATGTCTTTTTTTTTATAACTTTAAGTATGACTCGTTTTTGAAAAGCTATAAAATGAATATGAATATATAGCTTTTCATATTAGCTTTTAAAATGAATAAAACGGTAGATAATTTCTCTGCCGATTCAGAACTTTCTTTAACAATTCGAGACAAGATTATATCGACATTTACACAACATGCTTGTGATGCTCACATTTAAATTTGATTTCTGTAGGGAAGGAGTAAACAAAAGACCAAACAGAGATTTATGATTTCAGACGAAATCTGGAAAAGCTTTACAAACAGTAATTATATTGGTTATGAAACTGAAATATCAGACTAAAATTTTGATGTTTTGAATTAACTAAAATTGTAGGCGTTGAACATACTTGGTTCTCGTTAACAGTAATACATTTCTTCCACAACGCTTGTGTTTAAATACGCATAGATTTTTTACTTCCATATTCCTTAAGGAATGGAAGTATGGTGATGGCAAAAAAAAATCGTGTTCGAGATTATTGCAGATTCTGATTGTACTACACTCAAAACATGAAAAAAAGTCGTTTTCCGATAAGTGTCTGTGTGTGTGTCTGTCTGTCTGTGTGTGTGTCTGTGTGTCTTGTGTAGATTTTTTTTCTATGGCAAACGATAACTGCCGCAAATTCAAACAGAATCAAATAATTTTTGCATACAGCCCTGATTTGTAGAGTTCTCAAGACCTATTGTTTTTGGTGAAGATCGGTTAAGGGAAAGGGGTAGTTTACCTGTAACATTTTATGTTTTAACAAGGGTATTTCCTATGGCAAACGATAACAGCCGCAAATTCAAACAGAATCAAAAGATTATTTGCATACAGCCTAGACTTGTAGAGTACTTAAGACCTATAGTTTTTGGTGAAGATCGGTTAAGGGGAAGGGGTAGTTTACCTGCAACGTTCTTTTATCAAGCGTATTTTCTATGGCAAACGATAACAGCCGCAAATTCAAACAGAAACAAATAATTTTTTGCATACATCCCTAAATTGTAGGGGACTCTAGGAATTTTGATTTTGGTGAAGATCGGTTAAGGGGAAGGGGTAGTTTACCTGCAACCTTTTACGTTTTAACAAGAGTAAAGTACTTGAAACTTCATTTAAACTTTTTCAAACAATGGTAATTGTTAAAAATAAAATAATTTTGTTGCCAAGCAATAAAATTATAGTTTTTTCATTTATGTATTTTTTTCTCAGTTACCATTTTACCAGTTTACGTTTCCATTTTATTATTATGACCACCGCAATGAAAAGGCAGGGAAGACACACACACACATACACACACACACACACACAGTTCGCGTTATTTCTGGCCTCATTCATGTTTATTTTCTTACATTTGCACGGTTTTTAAATGGAAAGTGCCGAACCCATACCAACATAACGCATGCAAGCCGAGAAAGTGTCCAGCGTGGATAGCGATTTGCTTCCTGTGGATCGCTGGGCAGTGTAACTGCACGTGTTTACAGAGGAACGATTCATAGACAGACTTTTCGTCTTTAGGGAATGAACCCTCTGCAAGATGCTGAGGGTCCATGAGTGACTTCGGAGCGCTCCTTCTTTTCCGCGTGTTTGTTCTGTGAAACGTACACTGTAGATTCACAGCTTTACTCGAAGCAACGCTCAATAGGAAATGTTGAAAATTTTTGTCCACGGTGTACCCTCATACACACTAAACCTGCTCTGATGTTTTAATTACGGACATCATAATATTAAAACTTTGGAAACTTGAGCACTACTTAATGGAGATCAATCATTAACTTATACAAGCCATTAATTTTATGCATATTTTTTATATATATGTGTACAACGTTATCGGCAACAAAGAAGTAGGTTTTGTTAAAATTCCTTCCCGGAATATTTGGCCGTAGTCCAATGTTTTCTACAAAACCAGACGTTTTGGCAATGCCATCGACTTCCATCATCAGTGAAAATCGAGTGCGATAACGTGAGGTGGTATATGTTAGTGACCACAGTACTGTGGTTAAGGCTGAAGCAGTAAGTAGAAAGAAGTAGTTTCTATGGTAATATTTCATTTCGAAAATGATTTTAAATATAAATCTTAGACTATGGAAGTCATGTATGGTTCTCCATACCGATTTTTACTTCCCACTCACAAAATAATAGTTACTCTACGACAAGCAATAGGCGTAATGGGTTAGTGCTTTCGGTACTATCCCACACTCTAATATTTATTGTTGCAATATTTACTAAACGCCGTATTGCATCATGGCAGGTTGTCATCACCATCATCATCATCATCTGCAAGGATTAAGGTTTGTTCCGGTCTCAAACAGTCAAAGAGCCTAGAGCTGGTCACTCCAGGGCTTCCTCGGACGTCCCACACCTCTCCGTCACCTCTCCGTCCCTTCGGCTTATAGTTCCATAGTTGTTTGGGAATGCGGCAGTCATCCGTTCGGCAGAGATGTTCCCACCAATTCAGCCGAACCTGGGGAATCCTGTTGATTATACTTGTAATATGGCAGATTGTAATATAAAAAAAAAAATTGTCAATGGATTTTATTTCTTTTTTATATTCTCATGTGCCAAGATTTTTCCATTTTTATCCCTTCTTATTATTACTGTATCCCTTCGTTTTTCTAGTATCAGAAAGCTTATTTTTCTGTGCTTGTGTTCTTATTTATTTCGATCTTGTTGTACACTGTGTTCCAGTGCTATGACTTGGTGCTCTATACACACTGTTACCTGTATATAAAATTTGCGTACTCTTACATAGGTCTATAAGATTTAAATCTTATACAATTTTTTCAATTTATCGTTTTCATTGTACGTATCTAAACCTTACATACAATATTTATCTTTACGAAATCAATTAATGTTTTTTAGACTGGGTAGCCAGTCTAAAACAATATATTTCATTAGTTCAGCAATAAAATTACAAATCTTTACTAAGCTTATATAAAACGAACGGAACGATTATTCATGTGTACGCATTGTAATGTACTTTCAAACGTCTAATGTACTGTGTGTGTGTGATGGTGTTTACAAGTTGTAACCTTATTAGGCATTTTTTCGATATTTGGATAGAGTTCACTGATGTTTGTATTGGCAGCCTTTTCTAAGCTCTTGTCTTCTATATCAGAAGTAAATCATAAAACTGTTTAAGTACGAAATAAATATTGTATAGTATTCAGCCATCGAAGAAAAACAACCATGTTTTTGTTTTAAGTTTTCAGTGGGGACAGTAAAGAGAAAGTTGGAAATCTGCCATAATGAAGGTTTAACTTTTTTCACCAGCCCTGTACAGCACTGTACAGTGAAGTAAATATTTGTGATGGCAACCAAAGACATATTCTATTAACGACAATAAATTACGCTAAGCTATAAATTTATTTTTAAGTGAGGAACAAAAGAATCATTCTGGCTACGTTCCCACTTAAGAGCCAATTAGGAGTTCAGCCCATGCTGTGCTGTTACGGAAGAATTAATGTGATTTTTGGTAAGTGAAATGTGTTATTGACTTAATACTGTAATTTAATTCCCCGAGAGAATTAGTCAAATCAAATAGAATGTAAACTATAATGTATACATGTGTGTGTGTGTTTTAGATGACCAGAGTTTGTAAAAGTTATTATTGCTTTGTCTTGAGAAACATCATTTAATTAAATCAAAATTAAAATTTTATTTACTAATAAATGTGTTGTAGTTACCCCAACAAACATCAAATATTAAGCGATTCGGTGTAAGCATGTAGGGAGATCGTAAAACAAAACTATTACAAAAACGTTTACGATTTATAGGTTTAAGATAAACAGAAATCTTGAATCTTCAGTCAAACTTATTATTAATTACTGTATTAAATATTACGTTTAATTATTGTTAAGAAAATCCATTTTTATGACATACTTAATTTTTATTGTCAGGTTAAGTGCTTTCCATTTTGTTACAGGCAACTATTTTTACTCAAGGATAATAAAACTTTTGATTGGATGATATTTACTGTATATTGAAAACTATACATAAGATCCTAAGTGAACGAGGGAAAGTCACGTTTGCGTTTCTATAATAACCAACCTCCTAAAACCCGCTCAAATAATTCTTCATAATAGTAATGTTTAGAATGCTACATTATAGCATTTCGTTATAGGATTAAATACTTATTAATTTAAATGTTTTTCAAGTTATAAATGTATTATGAAAATAAACCATTTAAAAAAGGTTTGTAATACTTTTGCTATAGAAAAAAGCATAGGACTTAAAATATTAGATACACATTATGGTAAATCCAAGCTGGCCGCGCGAGCTCGCCCGTTCACACACGCGCGCGCGCGCACACACACACACACACACACACGCACAACACGCATACACACATTAAGAAACACAGAATGACGGTGCGACTGTAAAATATTGTTTATGATGTGAGAAGGAAATGTTGGAAAAAATTTAAAATAGCAGCTCTATTTTAATCCAACAGTCCTACGACCCACTTCTCAGTTGCCGAGCACACAAAACAAAAACTGTTACAACACTATAAAAAATATCACACGTTGATCCCAAACAACGTTGACCATCGATCAACCCGTTGGAACATATTTCGATTAACTAAATATACATAAGATAAACATATTTCCTTCAAGTTTTAAGTAAAAGATGACGAAATTGTGAAAAGTTGTTGGCGCGTCTCACTCCTGTTTCAACATTCTAACTTACAACACAAAACTTTCTTTGCCACTTTATAGTTACGCCCACTCCCAAAGTACTAATTGAATTTTTGTAAACGGATACTGATCTCACAAAAATTAGTTGAATTTTATCTCTTAAATTTATCACCCAACGCTGTAGAAAACATTAACCACATAACCTGTTTTATTATAAATCTTATTGTAAATTAATAATTATAGGATATGCTAGACATCAATCCGACCATTCTCGTTGCCCGTGGATATTTTCCTATACACCATAGGATCCAATGTTTTTTCACTTGTTTACTTCAAACGTTTCGTTCAATTTAACTTCTGTGTGATATCCCTTGTTGAAGTATTATAAATGGTAAATTAATAATTTACTCTTTTCGTATGAAAAACTTATTTTGGAATATTATTGTACACTTAAATGCATTAACTTTTATTTAAACGAGTTACGTAATAATAAAAACAAAAAACATATTACTGCTTTTATATCTGGCATATTTATGACAACTGCATTCTTGTGAGTTATTTTAAAAAGTTACTTTTATCTTGAAAGCAAATTAGTAATATGGGAATCCCTTCAAAACTATTTGTTGTTAACATCATCTAATCTAATATTTTGTTTATTAATTTTGTTACGTTTCCATAAATTTTCTAATATGAAAATTTATAACGTATTTATATTAATGGATTATAATGGACATTTTGAAATTTTACTTGCTGTTTTGCATAGCATGTAACACTATACATATCCAACCAATTTAACCATGTAAAACGCATTATTGTTACAACACGTTGTTCATATTTCAAGTATAATAATAATAATGATAATAATAATAATAATAATAATGTGTGATAAAGGTGAAAGTAATTAATCACCGTAGTAATCATTTTCTTGCATATATATTTTTAAGCAAAATCATTTCTCGAATTTTGGCCTTATAATTACATTTTCTGAAGATTTTTAAGCGTAAACAATTAAAGAAACAGGACAAAGATTGGTTAAATTCCACTCGTTAATGGTGAATGGAAGACTGGAGGTTGGAAGCTGCGGAGAAACATAAAGTGAATCCCGTTTACCGTTGTCTCGGATATTTCTAATCAGTGTTTCCGTTGGGCTCGAACTGTACGTTTTGCTATTACAATAATAAAACTAAAAATAGGTGCAAGATAGGGTATATTCCAAGAATTGTTGAAAGCGACCAGACAATGTGGCTGTTAAGCAATGTACATAAAAATGTACATTCATTTTCTTTACGTACAATTTTCCTCCGAGGTTTTCCATTTATTCGTTAAATATTACGTTTTCAGGAAAAAATAATTATCTCTAGTTAAATGTTTATGTCTGTCTCCCCATCCACACTCACAATAATAAATATAATAAAGTCAGACAATACTCGCGCACACACAAGCACGCAAGCATACAGAAATATATACATCAACGTATAGTTGAATAACTTCTAGAAACTTACTATATTATTACTGTATTATTAATATATTATTTTCTTTTCTTAAATATATTTTTAATGTTAATAAGTTAACAGGCATATGCATATACTAATAATCTGAATACACATACACACGAACAAAACAATACTGGTAATTACGTCTGTGAAGTCAAGGAGTGAATAATAATAATTCTAATAATTATTTTGTTATAAAAAATAAGAGTATTTAAATTCATTATATTACGAAATAATTATTTAGTATTACAATTTATCCCTTTCTGTTTTGTGTAAAAACCAATTTGTCCTTCTATGGTAGTCATTTATAGTCAACTGAACCAGTTAATAGTAAATTGTAGATACCCTGACTTCTAGAGGAAAATTAAGTCGTTTGGATGTCATTACCGCACTAAGGGGTTTCTGCAATATACTTATCTACCAATACATGGTTTCGACATATTTGAAAATAGACATCTAATCAACATAAAATTAAAATTAATCGTGTGTACAAAATCTCATACATAAAATTATGTGGTAGACTATTCATAATTTTATCACCGTTTGTGTTGATAGTACATAATAGTAAAAACTGAACAACCTAAGGAAACGGCATTTCACTGATAACTCGTTTGGGAATACGCTGGGGATGAAATACGAGTTATCGCTTACTTCCGTACAACGTGCCGCCTGAATTGTACTTTGATACTGTTTGTGGCAACTACCGTCACAAGTACGCTTTGTCAACACAACCTGTGTTCATGTCAAACAAGTATTCTATTACGCCCAACGTTAAACAAAAGGGATATTTCTTCTTTTATTATTATTATTATTATTTTGTACTTAACTGCCAGTTGATATATTACAAATATTTAATTTACTAATCGTTTTCTGAACAGCTATTATCAATTATTATAATAAACATGTGTTCAATTAAACGTTTAAAGCATCTTTAAATTTAATTTCCAGGTCTTTAGTGACTTTTAAATCTGTTAGTTCTCAGTGATTTTGGCATGTATTTTTCGACAGTTTCTTTCTGTGTTTGCACAGTTCATATGTAATTTAATTTTTAGTAAAGTTAATTATATTTTTTAATCTATGATAACAGCTTATAGATATCAAATGATTGAAAGGTTGCGTTCTTAAAATTCAACGATGGTTAACGTCTAATTAAACGGTCCATGCAATAATAAATCGTTTTATGTTACTATTAATTATTATATCACAGTCACGATTATGTTTTTGTTTATTTCGTTATTATGTTTCCTTTTTGGAAAATCTTTAAGAATTATTTCACCTAAATATCATGTGCTTTTAAAACTAAATTCGTGTTCTTAAAATATACAAAAATATATGTATACGTTTACAATGGTTGCCTAAACGTTGCCTACACATAAAAAGTATACTTTTTACGTTGTGTGTGTGTGTAGACTTCAAACTGTAACAGTTGGATGATATACTGTACTTGGAAGTTTGCGGCTAGAGGAGTACAATCTTCCTTGGTGTAGCAGTGTTAGCTACATATATTGGTTTTTCTTACTACGGCAAATATTATTACGGGAATTTCACTTATTACGAGTCTGTAGAAATAACTTTAGACAGTAAAGTTTACCAACAACGTTCCGTGAAACGGGGTAGTGTGTACTTTACGTTTGTCCATTAAGTGGACTATATAGTACTGTATGTCTGTCTGTGTGCATACAGTTGTACAGAAAGTTTTAATTAAGTCGCCTCACTAATTAACATTGGAATTTGTTTACCGTCCACGGACAATAATGTAACTGGCATGTGCTGTACAAGTGCACGGTTGATTTTTGAAGAGAATACAGTCACGCATTAAGACAAGATTATTTCTTACTTCGGTCCGTGATTGGAATTTATTGAATGATAAAATCCTGTCAAATATTCTTAAGGCAGATCGTGGAATCTGCTGGTGATAACGCTTTACTTTGGCCAAACATTTCCAGTGTTTGAGACGTCCATATTGTCTTCCTATCTGTTCCTATGACAGTTCGATCCTTTGAAACTCTAGTACCGCAGAAACAAGATCACACGGCCGACAATCCAAATGTTTTGGTAAATAACACGGTTGGTTGAACAGTAAAACCTACGGAATGATATTAAATTATTTGCTTGTTACATGCTTTTTTACATTAAACCTTGCTGGTAACATATCATTACCAGGGGCATACGTGACGTTGAACGGCTGTAAACGTGTAAAACACTCTGATATAAGGTTTCAAAGTATACGATGAAAATTAATATTATTTACTTGACTGAGCAAATAAAAGAATATGTTTTGTCTCACATGAACATAATTGCCCTGAGCAGAGTGTCAGTGTGTGGAATGCGAAATAAAAATAGGTGGGATAGAGTGAGCACGCAAACACGGCCAGCAACAACAGACACCTGCACAACAAGAACTTACTGATATACGAGTAATTCTTTGGAAGCGCTCCAGATAGCTTAGCGCCGACGTATACGTTCAAAGCCGTGCGTATTTTGACAACCTTCGACTAAGGAAAAAATGCTTCTTGGAATTAATATATTTTTTTCGATTTTAGGAACTTGGAATAAACACGTTAAAACTTGTGTCGCAGTTGAGGCAGGTAAATGTGTGCCTACATGCCGTCATACTGGCTAAAAGTCCATAAGAAAACATTTTGATATTACAGACGCAATAACATTTTTTTCTTAGGCAGTACAAGCAAAGTTACAGAACACACAATTCATGTAACATTTGTTATCATTTGTAGTAAAATCGCACATATTATGGTTACTTACACATGCATAACGAGATACTACTACGACCACGACTACTGCTGCTGCTACTACTACTACTACTACTACTACTACTACTACTACTACTACTACTACTAACAATAATAATTATAATGATAATATAATAAATAAAATTAAGAAGAAGAAGAAGAAGAAGAAGAAGAAGAAGAAGTATCCCAGGCGATGCCGGAATACCATAATATAAAGTAGTGGCCGTCCACAGGATTGCTAAAGCTGACATAAACAAAACAAAGTTATTGTTGTCCCTGTTTCTGCCATATTTATATTTATGAAATCTATTGTAATACTAACAGTTATTGGTGCTATTGGCATAACGTTTTATTTAGTTAATAGTTAATATATTAATATATTGATTAATTGAATACACTCAGCAATATTCTACTTGTCTCCTGATTTAGAGATTCTAATTCTACTGTATACTACGTTTCTCCACATGTCTTTGAAAATTTTAATAACAGTTTTCATTTCAGCAGTTTTGGATGATATAACAGTTAAACAGTTATGAAATAAATCCTATTAAACACGCATGGGTAAACATATATACCTGTGTGTGTGTGTGTGTGTGTGTGTGTGTGTGTGTGTGTGTGTGTGTGGTTAAATTTTAGAGAGTAAGGTTCTAACACGCACATACAATGTAATAACTAATTACTTTCTACGCCACGTTAAAACACTGGAACATTTAAGCCTACGATATTATATGACAAGCCCTTGTCAGGCGTACGTCGGAAAACTCCGTATACTACTGTCAGTACAAAGTAATAGAGTAATTTTCATAAATTACACAAATAGGTATAAGAAGTAAACAGATGCACACATACAAATTATGTATGTGTGATTCTGATTTTTATGTTTACTAAACTACTTTTTTCATGTATTTACTTTCTATAATTATTATAACTCTTTCGGGGATCGGTCGTGACCTCTTCTCTGGTTCTTTATTAATTTATTATAATAATTTTAATCATTAATAGTGGGAAAATGTAGACTATGTATTGTATACAGATAGGTTGTAAAATTTACAATAGATGTGTGTGTGTGTGTGTGTGTAATTTCTTCGTAATTAACTCTTAATGTTTCCAGTTTCTTACAGTATTTGTATGCTATATATTTTATTATCAAATAAGAAATTAATTGAAATATATTTTCTTATTTTTACCAATAGATTCGTACCTGACTACAATCTTTCCGCAGAAAATTGAACTGTGTGAAGGGTTGGGCATGTGGAACTGTATTATATGTTATATGAAACTGTATTACGTTATCAAATAATAAATTCATTTTGCAGGTGTATTTCTCTTATATTTTGTAACTATATTCGTATTTGGCGCACGTTTCACAGATTTAACCTGTATCTTAAGAGGTTTCAATATAAACAGTTGTGTTTGCAAACACGAAAACACTTTGAAAACATTTCCGTGACGTCACGACTACGCACTTAGCTTCCTGTATTCCGTACACGAAAAATAATTTATACTGAAAACCTGACGATACAGATTAGATCGGTGTAACATACGATAGGTACAAATATAGTGGTAAGAAATAAGCTAATTCCCTTGCAAATTCTTAGCTGGACACATACACGCACACAAACAAAGAGTTTCAGATTTACAACTACTTACATAGTTTACAATTATTTCTGCAATAAGAATAAACTTCGAGTTTTTTTGTTTTATATTTATATTTATAGACATGGAATAAATGGTTATAAAGTTTATATTTCCAAACAATAATTAATAAATTGTGTAAATAGTAGCCACTGTATTGCGTTGGTAGGTTTCTTTATGTAGCCTGTAAGTCACAAACATCACTCTGAGAAAACAATTAACTCCGTGAAGAGATAAGAACTATCCGTGGTGACAACGGAGTGTCGTCTCACTTGACACGTTTCGTTCTACAGTTTTAGAAGACCACATTGATTAGTCTACACACAAGTTTCCTCTGACGCTTCCACAGTGAGCGAATACCGAACGACTACTTCTTACAGAACACTACTGTACCGGTAAATAATGCAGATACTTTATATTATTATACATTGGCAACTAATAACATAATTATCGTCTACTGCGAAGCTAACACCGCTTTCATAATAAAATAGTGGTAATAAAATAACCAATCTTCTTAACTTTTTCAAATAAAACAACAGTTTTCCATCGAGATCATGAGAATGCTATGTTTTATAGGAGATATTAAAATATTATAATAACATTTTGTTCATTTCTATAAATAACTATTAATACTAAGGCGAATAAAAGCAACACACGTATGTATTACTTAACATGTTAAAAGAAATCAACAAGAAGTATGTAAACCGATAATACGTTACGTTTGTAGCTTTTAACATCTTAGGACGATATTAGCAATAAAGTCTGTAGATAAGGACTTAAATAACTACATCAAACATCTTCTACGTATAGCTATATAATAATGGCGTTCAGCGTTTTACTGCATTAGACGAAAACACTTTTATAACATTTATGCGATGACAGTAACTTCGAACATAGCTTTTTGTATTCCATACACGATAAACGTATAAAGTGCGTGTTATGTATGTGTGTGTCAATTAGTAGATATTTATATTACATATTTCAATTTGATTTTAATTGGGAGGTAGTGTAAGTATATACACTTTCAGTTAAATTAAATTTTCCAGTATGCAGACACAAGCATAAGTGGTTTATCACCATCTTTTGAGACCTGTTAAGAAATTAGACAAATGAGACCAACAGGGCATTATTCTAAAATTTTAAACGGGACGGTGATAGTACCTAAATTCCTAGATTGAATTCCAAATGATATCCTAAAGGAGCCATAACGATCCTTTCCAAAAGTGGAGGTACGTGGTACATCTGTGCATGTAATAAATTGAACATAATTGCTCAGGAGACAAATTAGCAGAGAATAGTTCTGAAGGCTTTCGTTTAACAGTGAGCAGAAAGTGATAACGATTGTAATTTTAATGATGGTTGTTGGATGATGACGGCTATGATGCATGCACGTGTGTGTATGTGTAAATTATAATTTCGTAGAGCACTGGTTCTGTGACACGTAGGTAAACAGATTGTAAGTAAACAATACTGTCTACTGTGTTTCGACAGAAACAAAGTTTTAAGCTTTTAAATGTTTTACTGTATTCTGCGTCACATAATGGAACATTTTTCATCACTTTTTTAAAATTATTACACAAGTATGAAGGGACAACAGTTGGGAGCTGCCATCGCGTGGGTAGAACACTGGCGTCTGGTGACCGCTTTCGTCGAAGCCTGTGAACTTTTGATTTTTAAATAAAATGTGCTGTATGTTAACTTAGCCAATCTGGTAAGATATTTGTTTGTTCAAACTTTCGCTAATTTACGAATGTACTAATCACAGCAACAGACATTTTGGACAGAGACTCAATATTCTTAAAATTTACGGAGAGATTTTTGTACAAGGCACGTGAACATAAGGTAGAAGCATTTAATAAACATATTCATTTCATTTAGTGTAAGTTCGGCGTACACAGTTAACATTGAAGTGGTACAAGTACGCATGCTTAGTGTTCTTTATTAAAAATGTAATGGGCTAGAAAACTGTTTACACTTGATAAACATAATTAGTTAGTACACAGCATACTTAATTTTACAATTGGCTGTCGAATTTCATTTTTGAAACCTTAGTCTGCATACAGAATTACTTACGATAAACCGTACACTTGTCATGCTCATTTTGATTTTACATGTGGATTCTCGTTCTTCTGTTACTGTATAAATGAATAAATCTATACAAATGTATCAAATATGTGTGTGTGTGTGTGTGTGTGTGTGTGTGTGTGTGTCCAAAACCTGATTCAACAGATATTCACCGTGAAAGCCTTCGCAAAAATGTGATATGTATTATGTTTGTAAATCTGTATACGTATGTGTACATATATGATAGTGTGCTGGCGTGTGTGGTATATATATGTATATAGGCATATATGTGTAATGAGCTCGCGCACTTATGTGTTTGTGCCTGTCTGTTTCTCTATCTGTACTTAGTCACATATATGTGAAAGTGAACACGCACACATATAAAATTCGGTAAGCCTAATTTACTTAGTGGAAAACTATGTAAATTAGGTTTACCGAATTTTCCACATAATTGTTTTATTATTTACACACATAACGTTTGTATTTCGTTCTTTGCTAAACGTTTAGACTGTACAATCTTTAATGTGCAGTTCATTAAAATTAGTGTATGCTGATCACGTTGTTAAAAACAATGTAACATAACGTTTAAACTTTCGTATTCGTACAGAGTTTTGCCTTTTAAAAAATTCTGATGTATAAAATGATATTTTTTAAATGTTGTGTATTAATGTTTAAAATAAACTATTGAAACTTATTGGTGTTTAATATCACCACTTTTGAAACTTTCTTCGTTTCTGATATTTAAATTGGAATTAGATTAATTTATATTCTTTATTTCTTAAAGTTCAGACAATGTAAGAACATGGAACATTTTTAATCTTAGTAAGGAAAAAACAATTTACCGGTTCGTGTGGAGTACAGACATACCAAACAAATGCGTCCATCAGAGAATATCATCCATACACGTGTATGGGTTACATGAGCAGAATTCATTAGTTAAGGATGGACCACGTGTAGATTAACAACATTGTGCTAGTGACTACTGTATGGAATGGAAAGAGGTATTTAGTGTTGTAGTTACGGAAGCATATACTACTACATATTAGCACAAGTAAATTCGTTTGTGTGTGCGTGTGTGTGAGCGCGCGCGTGTGTAACTTGACATGACACTTTCTATCTGGATTCTTGTATTAAGTGTGTAATTTTGAATATGTCTAGTAAGTAAATATGTCTAGTAAGTCATGCAATTTGTATTTAATTTCCATTGTTCATTCTACTATTTGAATATGGACGTCATGGAACATGATTATACTTTATTAGAAATTAACAGTGATCCCGTCATTGTTATTCATACAATAGACTTTACGTACGTTAATAGAAAGTTCGATACAGACATTTGTTAATGCTATCAGACGTTCTTTGTGCAGAGTTTGTTTTATATTCGATCCTTTTGCTCCTTCTTAAGAAAACGTCATATGGAAAGCTGCAAGGTTATATTATTTCCATTATAATAGTTTTAGTTTTATACACAGTTGTTTATAAAAATATCCAAATGTATTGTCATACGTTTAAAATGTATCAACTAATACATTTGCGATTTACAACATTCTTTAATTTAGTCTTAGGAGAATGAGACTTGTATGTAGATTATTTAAATAAAGGGAATGCATTTTACTTACTTGCATTTTGTCATTTGGCCGAAAACCGTCTGAGTAGTACTAGTAGTATTTACGACACTAAATTATCAATAAATTAATGTATTTCACTTAACACAAAAATATGTTTTTTTATATTAACACAGCATATTTATCGTTTTAAATTTACGTTACGAGTAAATGGAACATGTGTTTTCATGTAGTAATATTTTTTTTTGAAAGTATAATTGTCGACTTTGGTTTACTGATACGAACTCGTAACGTTACGTGGAGTCAAGGTGAACTCCGATGTAAACATGACGCACAGAGAGCACAAACACGTCTACTGTCGACTGATGCTTACTCAGGCCCCGTTCCAACGCTGCTGTTGCGTCGCGGCGCAGACGCTCCCCCTCCCGTCACTTTGCTCCAAACTTAATATTAAATTTATTGCCTTCTACCAGAAATTCTACAATCAACACATATAAAACTGACAACTACGTTAAATCTGTTTTGTTTCGGATTAAGTACGATCTCGTCATCTTATATTCTTAACCGAAGTTAGGTTTCATCAGTACATTGTAACTACCGTACACGTTGTTTTTACACCTGTCATTAATTGTCAGCATAAAAAATAATGTACTAATTTTTCATTAAAAAGCACGCTTCTTTAAATCGTTTAAGTAAAATAGCTTATACTTGTATTAAAAATTTTCTTTTGTTTTTCAGAAATTTGTTTAAGTGACCTACGATTGTGTTTTTTGTTGTTGTTGTACGTGTTTTACGATAATGTGAAACACTATTTTATACATCACTCACTCACACACACACATGAGTCATATATACACTTTTTCTTTAGTACGTGCATGTAGATAATGTAGTTACATACGGATTAATGAATACTCACAAGCAACATATATTTACATTTTACCTTTAAAGTTCAACGGAATTAGAATTTTTGCTTACGTTTTAAAACCTGACGTCAGCATAATAAGTTTGTTTGTTTTTTAAAACAGCATTATTTCGGTACACTAAAATTGATAGCGGTCTTCAGACCAGTAACTTTAAAAAATACAAAAATAAGTCACAGGATTATTAATTTAATACCTCATCAGCTGAACTTCACTAATGAGCAAAGCGTTACCGATCGTGTAATTAATCTTTTGAGTTTTACCATATGTTTTGCCTTAAAACCACTGTTGGATTTAGTGTATTTGAAATTTGCTTGAAAACATTAAACGAGTGATGGGTAAGTTGTGTTTTTTAATTAAATTATTTAAATTTAACTATCACAAATGATAGTTTGCAATTTTAGCCTGAATATAGAAAACTGATTTTCGTTTACCGAACATTTACATTAAATTTTATTGATAGTCAGTGTAAGCGAGTTATAAATCGTATCTGAAGTAAGTTCCAAGCGATTTACAGTATTTTTAGCTTATAAACTGTTAATCTTTTATGTGGCTAGAAGGTGCATTAGTACCACGATTTTCATTTAAATCAACGCCATACACTACATAGTTTTATACACGCTCAATAGAGCATAGCCACAGACAGATAGACAGACACACGCCGCCCTCACATACACACGCGTGCGCGGTCTCACCCGTTAATGGTGGTAGCGGACGCGATACATGAATAGCATAATGGCACCGAACAAATAATTGATATGGAAATGTGTGAAAACGAAATGAGGAACTCTTAGAATAGCCACAGCTTTGCTGAAATTAACATAAGCTTTCCAATTAATTTCCAGCCCATAGGAGGGTGCGTTTTGCTTTCAAAACGTTTAACCTTGATCAGAATTGACAGCTTGTTATTTCTTTGGCATCACTTGTTAAATCAATCGTTACATCCATTAGTAGTTATGTAGAGTAAATGTTAGTTTTGTTAATCGACTTCAAGGAAACAGCTCAAGGTCTTTTCAGTCAGTGACACCTGAATTACTTACGCTTCCGTCACACGACGTCAGACGCGGAGCGTGCGCCTTCCTGTAACTTCTTGTGCGACATTCGTGTAACGGAAAATTAAGCACTAAGCATTCTACGTGTACTCCTAACAGCGCCATTTCCAGTCAACCCATAAAGGCGGTATCCTTTATATAATAGACAGTTAATCAGACGTATACTGCATTGGATGATTAAATAATGAAATAATAGAATTATTGACCTTCCTGCGTGGCGCCGGAACGGTCAGTGTACGTGGTCGTAACTCAGAGAAGGTAATGGATGGAATTACTAAACAAAGGTACACCATATGAATAGTAAAGTGTTGCTTTGGTTCAAAGCACATTACCGCAGGGTTCACAACGATGTTCCTTTCTAAAGACGATAGACTGAACTTCGAGAGTAGTCATCCTTTTAAATGCTACTTCCTGATGGTGAGAATATATAAGGTTTTAACTGCTACAAAATTCAGCATTGCGGTAGGATTCATAGAAGTTGTGTAAAACCAAGCAACGCTTACTTTATAATGTGGCACGACTGTGCTACAGTAACATGACCTGAAAAGAAAGCAAATAATTATGTTTCTATATATTCGAGGGATGGGTGCGTGTCTGTGTACAACATTATATCTCCCACTATACGAGTATAACCTTGCCCTGCGGGACTGTACGTAAAGCAGGCATCATTCCATAAGTACACGTGTATACATGACGGTACGGGAGTTTTCAGTCTGGTATAGGCCTCCGCGCGTTAGACGTTACCGTATTTAGAACCGTAATCGTTCCGTCAACTCAGACTTGCCGGTCTGTGGCGGCACTACGTACCGGAGCTCCAATAGCATATGTAGGCCTATTTATCCTATTAAATTACATTTTTATCCTATAAAATTACCAAGGGGTTTGGCAGTTTTATTAGAAATAATGTCTCATCTCCTTCGTTAATATTATTTCTACTACTACTACTACTACTACTACTACTACTACTACTACTACTACTACTACTACTACTACTACTACTATTATTATTATTATTAGTAATAGTAGTAGTAGTAGTAGTAGTAGTAGTAGTAGTAGTAGTCGTCGTGGTAGTAGTAGTAGTAGTAGTAGTAGTAGTAGTAGTGGTGGTGGTGGTGGTGGTGGTGGTGGTGGTGGTGGTGGTAGTAGTAGTAGTAGTAGTAGTAGTAGTAGTAGTAGTAGTAGTAGTAGTAGTAGTGGTGGTAGTAGTAGTAGTAGTAGTAGTAGTAGTAGTAGTAGTAGTAGTAGTAGTGTAACCCCTCTTTCCTTTTTATGCTTTCTAAAAAAAAACTTTTTTATTTTTTTTTATTTTTTTTTTGTAATTATTTTTTTTTTTTTTGAAAGAGAAGCCACTAGTTATTTAAAACTAGGCGAGAGCCTAGAGAAGCCAAAAATGCGCTGGGTCCAGTATGACGGGACTTGCAATTAAACTCGGCTGTTCATTAACAATAACAATTTTTATTGTTGCCCCCATAATTCGTTACATGTAAATATCACAATCACATAAGTATCACATTCCAATTAGCAATAAACAACAAATTACATAATAAATAAGTAATGTTCGCATGTTCCTTAAATTATATAAATAGACAATATATATATATATATATATCGAGCAACATCCCATAAATTATATAATCCCCCCCTTTTACTAACACTTAACATTGACATCACATATAGAAACACAAAGACACATAGACTCATAATAGCATCACAATACTCATGTCCGACCTGCCCGACAGGCAGTATTTCTATAAAGCCCCACAACCAGCAATCATAAATATTTAACTTGCAATCACAATAATTCATTAACTTCCATCCATAATTCATTTACTCCATTAAATTAAAAATGTTAAAACCCCCAAAAGGATGATAATGACTAACAAAAGCATAAAGATAGGCCGGACAGCCCATATGCATTGATAACATCTGATAAATTTCCCATTATGAGCATATGAAATTCTTTAAGTTTCTTAAACAGCATATAAATGGGAAAACTCTCATCACCTGAGTTTAAGCAATTGGCATGATTTTCTAAAATGTTAATTTTGTGTTACAAATCCCAATGGATACATGTATCAGGAAATTGTTCCTTAATGAAAATGATTTAATTCAACTGACAAGAATCAGTAGCATCAATATGCTTTTACAAGGTCAAAAATTATCAGTATATGCCCACAAAATATAAAATTTCTTTTCTCTTAAAGTCAGACATCTGTGTATAATTGATTTTTTTAATAACCGCCTGTTGTAGTTCTGTTGCAGATGTGGAAGCGCGCCAGCATGTACCAGACCATGTGTGACAGGAAGCAGACCTGCCCTAAACTGTATGAACATGTGCCTAACTTGAAAAAAAAACGATGTCCATTTTACCCCCAGAAAACAGCCTGAAAAACGAAACCCCCAGCCCTTACATGTTAAACCGAAATGAAATTAAAATATGAACCCGTTCTGAACCAGCCGGAACAGAACCCATAACATGTGACTTGATTTTATGTTGAATAGTGTAATGACTCTAAGGCTCTTGTATATATATAAAAAAAAAATTTAAGAGTAGAAAAAAACTCTGGCACGCTCCCCCAGTGCAGCACACAATTACAAACATAGTACTTAGATTTATGGAGTTATATTATAAAAGTCACATGATGTTCATAATGAATGTTCAGTTGACACACCCCAGAGCGGACTGTCTAGCAGCGTGGGCACATGGTTTAAAAAGGAAAATAATTTGTAATTCAGGTGAACGGCAGGCCGGGCCAACGAAAATAAAAAGAGTTCATATCACCTTAATCGTGTGCGTAGGATGTGTTTTGTGGCTGGTCAACAGACTCCCTCTTCCGAACAGGTGCGTGTAGGATGGCATGGTTGATGAAGATGTCGTTACATCAGCGGAGACCAGAATCTCCGACTAGGAGCGAGAACCCTGGGAATTCACAAAAGATTAGAAATTCTGTTCGCTAAAATGTGCACCCTAGTTCCAGGAAATAACCTCAGAACGGGCCTTCCAACCAACTCAAGATAAAAGCATAAAGTTTCTGTTTCTGTTTTTTTTTGAAAAAAAAGGCCTGAGAATAATCAAGTCTGCAAGGTGATAATGAATGCACTAAATTTAAAAAAATAAAATTAATGAGTGTCTAATAAGAGTCACTTGCACGTGCTCCGACCAGCGCCGACATAACTAAACAAGTTGGCCTTGCCACGTGGTGACACAATTATCGCAATTTGCCAAAAAATGACCACATTAAATGCACTTACAGTTATACACAAACAAAATATAAATAGTGTTTCATCTGAGGGTGGTCTCACAATTTATTTTAACTGCCATAATTAATTAAAAAGAACACTCTTGCAGTCTATTGCATGCACGTGCCTAACTTGCACAATTCAACTCCGTCTATACGTACTGACTTTAGCTTATAAATTTACATAATGCTTTACCAAATAATTACAGTGACACTTGTATAATAATTGAAAGAAATATGGGCTGTATGTATTGAACATCGAATAAATCTCTTACCACATACACTCTCATCCGATCGCACCAAGTACATTCTCTTTTCGCATGCGCCTGAATATTTTTACGTTAAATAATTTAATTATTTTTGAAGCATACTATAGCCTGCTGTAAATTACTTACCGGGAAGTCTCGTAAATCTAGCTTGCCATTAGTGTAGAAGAAACTACGCAATAATGTCTGTCCGGGTCGGAGAGTCTGTTGATTCCCTTGTGAGAGCTGCAGTCGGACTGCCCGTGCACTTACAATACAACCGACAGCAAAATTTCGCCGCGAGATGGCGCAGGCAGATTCAACAGTGCAGTCTAAATATCGGCGTACTAAACGACATTTGTACTCGCGTTTATGTTACACAAAATTTATAAAACCTTCGATCGCCGGGTTAGGCAAACACCGGCACAGTAGTAGTAGTAGTAGTAGTAGTAGTAGTAGTAGTAGTAGTAGTAGTAGTAGTAGTAGCAATATAACAGATTGCATACAGCTATCTGAGAGTTAGTGTAGTATGAAAATAACTTTATATAGGCCTAACTATGTACGCGTATCTTAGCTTGTCTTGTTTGTCACAAATATTGAAATGAAACACAAATAATAATCGCCTATTTTTTAACTAAAACAGAGTCCTTTGTTAATATATTATGTTCTTTGTTTAAAAAATATTCTGAAATAATTAAGCATTCGTGTAAGTTCTTAAGCTACATGCTTCTTATTACATGACTTTATAGTATTTTATTTTATAAAAGTAGGAGTACGATAGAAAACATAAAATGGTACTTTGAAACTTAAAGTATTCTATTCATTTCTAATTCATTCAAAATACCCTTCTATTGAAAGTTTTATTAGTAGAGCCTGCACATTTTGATCGGCTCGCATGACGTAATACGAATTTCCGAAGTGCCGGTAGTAGAGTCATTGTTTTCCTCCATAGTATGGATAACACTAGAGAAAAACTAAATAGTTCGTACAACGCAGTAACGTCTCTTACAAAGTAATACCGCACGTCCGAAAATAATCAAATGTTAACAGGTGCTAATGCGTTGTACAGATGAAATAGTAATATATGAAACGGTTCGCGCAGATCGTAGTGGGTAGCAAAAAAGGCAGCCAGGAAGTGGGGTGTGAGGTGACCAATCATATCACACAACCACTAAGACACCAACCATTCAACTGTTGTAAACACAAAATGATTGTACGGAAAATGAGTCAAAACTACGCATGCGCAATGAGATCTTTTGACACTGCGCATCCAGACACCAGTTTTATGTCTAATTATTTTAGCTGTACTGCCTACAAAGTTAGGCTCAACACTAGTGGTATTGCGTTACAAAATACATAGCAGATTTATATGTTGTCGTTCGGTCCATGTCTCGCAAGATGCGGGTTAGTGAGGATTGTCCATATAAAGGTAAACAAAGAAAGCTGGAGAACCAAAAGCGTCAATCAATTCACAGGAGACAACAGATTTTAAAATGAATTTCTCTTAAAATTGATGGCTGAAATCACTGACGTCTGTATTGTTAACGTTGCATAGTATGAGCTACATTCAGTTGTTTGTAACAGCAACATGAATAAAGAGGTTATAATTTCTTGCGTCTTGTCAGTTGTCTTCTCTGAGCTACTCCGAACATCCGCCAGCTATCAGGCTCTCTGTTAGCTAAAGTTATTCACAAACATGTGCTTAATGAGCCAAAAAGATTTTTGTATATATTGTGAAATATATAAATTAAAAAAATATCTTTATAAAATATATAGTCAGCTGGTACAAAGGGTTTCGAGCTCAGTAGGAATTCTAGAATCACATAGTAAATAGTCCCGAATTAGATTCAACAGCGGATTGGTTACAGTCGGTGTTTGAAAATAATCTAGCAATGGGTAACGTTTGGCAGATACACGTCTGTAATTACTCTATAACCCTACAGTACCCACATCATTAGACACAGTACGCTGCATTTGGACATTTGGGTTACGGATGCTAAAGCCGAAACAGGCGGTGAATCTATAATACGTAGAAGAAAAAAGATGTTTATGATGACGATGGCAAAAATCTGAAACCAGATTTTTCTAATGGATAAAGAAACATTTAGTAACATCACGTTATCAGTAATCTTTGTACATACACTATAAGTTGAAGGTGAAAGCCTATAAGCCTACAAGGTGAAAAAATACATTTTTTTGTCTTACTATGTTGAACAAACGACTTATTGTTAAGTGACACAAAAATATCGTACAATGAGCAGTTTACAGATGTATATATGTTTGATATACAATTAATTTCGATACTTTATTTTCTCGGAAACTTATTAGAATTACTTATTTGCTTATAGAATTCACACAAATTTCGTCTTCATACCTTCGTACGTACTCGTATTCTGTTAAAAGAGGTTTTATTAGAAGTTTGAGAAAGTATGTATTTTTTAACCTGTTTTCATATTTTGAGTAAGTCAGTATACTAAGATCGGGTAACTTGTACCGCCACGAAGAGTGTAAAAGTTCTGAATTTTTATTTTACGTTACACGTTACATTTATTTTTTTAAGACATGTAACTCACTTTACTAAAAATGAACTTTATCTTGTGAAAAACTTACTTTTTTCGTCGGACGCGTTTCGGCTTAAGTATCCGCCTTCTTCAGCTTTTAGTCAGACTGCCATCATTTCGTCACGGTTTTTGTGTGGAAGGTGTAGTGGGGGTGGTGTGTGGAGGAGGGGATTGGTGCAGGGATTCAACTTGATGTTTGTTTTTTGTAAAATTGTGTCAAAAGTGTATGTGATTTATATTGTAATTGACCGTTGAGTATGTTGTTCGGTTGTGTTGTGTGGTGTTTATATATTTCGTATTGTTCAGTTGTGCAGTTGTGAAATATTACGAAATATATAAACACCACACAACACAACCAAACAACATACTCAACGATCAATTACAATATAAATCACATACACTTTTTGACACAATTTTACAAAAAACAAACATCAAGTTGAATCCCTGCACCAATCCCCTTCCTCCACACACCACCCCCACTACACCTTCCACACAAAAACCGTTACGAAATGATGGCAGTCTGACTAAAAGCTGAAGAAGCCGGATACTTAAGCCGAAACGCGTCCGACGAAAAAAGTAAGTTTTCACAAGGTAAAGTTCATTTTTAGTAAAGTGATAGTGCTGTGAAAGAAGAGATGAACAATCAAGACAACATGTAACTCTGTCTGTAGCTGGCAGATAAATTTCATAAGGCGAATAAACCCTACTATATACATCTGTTTTTGTCACTACAACTCTAGTATATTTACCGAGACAAAACATGTTGCATAGCAAATTTAACAGACATCTACTGCTAGCAAAACCCTTCACTCAATTACTATGTAATGGAAACAAACAAGCTTCTCTTAGTGTATGTGTAATAATGGAGAACGGAGGGTAAGTAGTATCATGGGCTGGAATGTCTACTTTAAGTGTAAAATTAATTACCTACTTAGGAAAGTTAGAGAAAAATATTTTTTTTTATAATTGAATAACATAATTTTATTTTAGAATGTTTTAAAAATGTCAGATTCTAAATTATTTTAAATAATGTGATATAGGCCTAAAGTATTGTTATTTTCAAAATAATATTGTGCTTCCTTGATAATGTTAACTAACAATAGTATTATGTTACTAGAGTTATGTTTTAAAATTATAATAATTTGACATTGTTATTTCAAAATGTTTTAAATATTTACCCAAAATATTTATAAAACAATATACTGAGTTTTAGACAAAAATAACATATTATTTTATGTTATGGTGTCAACTCCAAACATCATTGGCTTACCTTTTTAGCATAGGCTATTAGGCGTATTACCTCAAGAAAATTATACATTTCTTGTGTGCTACTTTATTATTGATCCGAGGATAAAATTCTTTTTTGCCACAGCGGATAGAGCATAAAATCTAAGAGTGCTATGCAGTACTGCACATGTAAATACCAGTATTGTAAAAACACAAAGAAGAAAGTATTTTAAACCTACTTCTGTGTTAGTTCGAAGCTTGATAGTCTCGGAACAATGTCTCCGAAAAATCTGAATTACAAAAGCCAACGACGATTTGTTCTAATGTCGGAATTTGATTATTGAGCTTTGTAGAGTAACTTTACCTTATTTAGAAAATTTCAAATCTATTTCCTACATGCAAGTGCATAAGAAATGCAAATTTATTTGTGGTGAGAAATGCAAATGCTTTTTTATGCCTTTTCTAATAAACGTTTGTAAATTATTCTGTAATTTACCCCGGTTCCACCTTCGGTAATTCTAGTAACAAGTAATTTTTAGGCGCCAAGGAGAATTATAAGAAGTCATTAGGAGAGATATCGACGACGCTGTCGGATATGTCAAGGTCATGCTCAAAAAGGCAAATATCCGGCAGCTAAGAATAGCCATCGTGGAGTGAGGAGCTACTAAACACGTTGAGTCGCACCATATGAAGATCGGTTGGCTATACGGTTTTGCAACGTAAAGTAGTAATTCGCTACTACGCCTGTTTTGGCTTTGTCTATCGTCCGTTTGACTGCAAGAGATCCGGCAGAAAGAAGTTTTATGGCTGCATGCAGTATGAGCCGTCCGAAGAAGAACTGCAGGACTGAGTCGAAGTGCTTTCTTTGCGAGGAACGCGGCTTGGAGCTTGAAGCTCGGAAACATGTTTCCGGGTTGAGGGCTTATGAGGCTTTCAGGGAAGTCCTCGAGAAAGCCAAAACAGGCGTCACCGATGAAGATCCTCCAAGGAAACCTTCGTAGCAGCAGAACAGCGGATGTCCTACTGGAACAGCTGAGGCTGGAAGCTGATGCTGAGCTGTTGATAATCAGCGAGCAGTATAACATGAGGGAAGAAGCTGGTTGGTACGCCGACTCAATCGGGACCGCTGCAATCTGCATTACAGATCCGATCGTGCCGTCACCATCAAGCCATGGTGCCGGAAGTAGATTTGTGTCAGTGAGGTGTGGTAACTTCAGTTGTGTGATGCGTTACCTCACACCGAACGTAACCATCTACGACTTTCGGGAGAAAGTGGACACATTGGAGGACATTATGTGGTAAAGGTTCCTGCTTGACACAAATACAATTGATCGAAGGCTATTGTGTTGTTATCCCAAGGCGGGTGAAATTTCAAATCCTGAATGGGGCATCCCTGTTAAGGATGCAAGAGAACGGTATGCACTAGAAATAGCAGCAAGAGTCGGGCGCGCTGTAATCGTTATGGGAGACGCCTAGACGTTCAGAAGACTTGGTTATGGTGTGACGATTTCGGACATCACTCTGGTGTACGACGCGGCGGTGCAAAACGTCTTGGGCTGGAGCGTGCTAAAAATTATACTGGGAGCGATCACCAGTATATCACCTATACCCTGCGATGATATCAGCGTCAGCCCATAGCTAATTCCGGTAGAAACCTGGAACGTGTCCAATCGGCCTTTACGGTGGGCATGCGATGTGTCTATTTCCAGAAAGATGGGACATCGTAGGTGGAACACAGTTATGTTAAAGCTTCTCTACTGTCATCACAATTTTAATTTTGTTTAAAAACCAGTAGAATGTAGTAATAAGTGATTAGGAAAATAACTACATTTTATATTATCAAAAGCAGACAGGAAAAAATGTAAACTATAGTTTACGGATACCATTATATGTTATAAATATTTGTAACTGGAAATAACGTTACAAATCAATTTTTGCAATACGTTTAATAAAAATTAAGACTGCTATAAATTTTTACACAAATTTTTTGCTGCTTTACAAATCTTAATGAATGTACATTTACTTTTTATTACTGTGTGCGTGTGTGTGTGCGCGCGCGCGCGCTTTTCTGAGTTTTTACACACAACTCTATGGTACTGAAATAATAGTAGACCAGGACGGAAAATTTAACTTCATTATCTGAGCCTCAAAACCTGCCACTCTCGCAACATTGTTGCCAAAACATAATTGTAGACATCGATTAATTCCGATTAGTCGTGGTTTTACTCATATGTGTGACAAAAAACCAGAAGTTTTTTTTCTTTTAAATCTTTTGAGGTAATGTTCGCGTCACCGGGGGGTGATGCAGGGCTCAACGTGCACTCATATTCGTACAAAGGTCTTATAAATAATTATGGTTTTCTACTGTAAACAATGCAATTTTCCAGTTTAAAGGACACATTTCACTGCAGTATGGGAGTTTAACATAAGAATTTAGTCGCATACAATCACAGACTGTTACTATTTCAAACATTATGAAAAAAAATATTTTACATATTGCTTTACTTTATAGCAGTCACTCATTGTAGCGAGTCAAGAGAAAACTCTACATACATTCAGCAGCAGTATCCAAGTATAAAAGGCTAATAATTATTTGTATCGATGAAAAGTGTTCGAAGGCAGAATATAATTGTTTTCAGTAATGAATGCAGTGGTCAAACAAACTCAGTACTACAAATTACTGTACACATTATTCATTAACAAAATGGAATCACTGTTACATGTTTCTATTTCCTCATAGTTTTCAGCTTGTTGACGTGTATAATATCAAACAATATGCGAAGCCAAACGCTTCGTTCTTGTGTGACACAGAGACACGCTGCGTATTTCTTTTAATCATAAATTAATTACAACGGGCAATACAATAACTTATACATTGTTTAATATCAACGACATGTGGATCAAAAAGACGGTACATCAAGGAAAACATGTAGGCCTACAAGACAATATATTATAAAGTCACGTTAAATTAGGCTACTTACTACTTACTCTCGTTTGCGATACTCAGGAACAAATGTGATGCATTCTAATGTACTAACGTACTGGTAAGTATAAAGTTATATTTAATAAATATGAGTGCAGATATCGTTTACTACTTTTGGTTTTGTTTCCACAATGTAGATACATATCAGAATGCCACTAGTTAATATTTAGTGAAGGTATACACTAAAAACGAGGCGATGTACTGTTCTATACCTTTCTATGGCGAGAAGAAAACTAGAAAGAAGTTTTAGTATAGATATATTACGTATGTTACAAACAGTTTAGAAGAGATTCAATTTATTTCAATAAGCAACTTCATTTTCTTAACCCACTATTGTTGGTTTATCATAACGGTAATGATGAGGAAAACAAAGTCTACACGTTGTTAGTGACAAAGAATCAAAACTTAAACTCTTAAGTTAACAAAGATGATGAAGAATATCTAAAAGAATTCAGACATATAACGGAAATGTAAAGGGACTGGCGGTAATAAACGAAACTTAAGCTTAGTGATAGCTTAGGAAGTTCGCCCAAGTTGAAATATCGGGTTACCCAAACTAACCTTACTACCAGAAAGGGGGACTGCAGATAGCATAGACTATCCTGGAATGACGGAATTAAAATTGAAAATAGTATTAAACTTTAGTACCTTTGGAATGGTTTCTAATTAAGTCTTAGAATAGGTTTAATAAAAAATGTTTCAACGTAGGCGTTGTATGAATGCACATTCCTATATAGGACACTTATTCGTAGTAACGTTGGCCTCGTTGATGCTCATGTTGGCTGTTTTCTTTCTTTTCTTCACACTTCAATCGATTTCAAGTTCACATCTAGGTTTCTTATATTTCTTATAATTTCAACATTAACAGACAGATATAGTACTACGCCTTAGTTGCGTTAGATTTGCCTTTCTAACCTTATATTCCTTATATTACAAAACATGTGTAAATAGAAGTTACTTTGGAAACTAAGTTTTCTAAACATATAGGCACATTTACAACAGCCTCCATCTGCATACAACAGTTAATTTAAAAATGAATTTGTATTGGTACTAAACACTGTAGGCCTACTACTGTTTGCACTTGTTCACAAATAGACAAATTGTAACAATCACGGATAGACTAAATAAACAACATGTAGATGCTTACGTAACTTTATATGTTGTAACTGCATTCAGTTCCGCCGGTATGTTTAGAACATCCCAGTTACAATACCAGCACTTATTAGCATTTGAAAATGAAGTAACAAAAGGTTTATGATTATTAAAAACAATTTTTTATACTTTATTTAACGATCATTTATAACGATTCATAAAAGGTCACAATACAACTCGATAACAAATTACTAGATTAATAATTAGATTAATAAATTACTTCAAATGATAGAATCACATACTCAACAGTATCCGGTCAACCTTCATAGGGTGCGCACCAATACTGACATGTGTTTTTAACAATTGAGTATGTGATGTTAACATTTGAAGTAATTTATTAATCTATAAATAACAAAGTGACTTGGTTAACAATAATAATATGTATTATAAATTAATAATAATAATATTAATAATAATAATAAAAATAATAATACCTTGCTAATGTTATAAAATCATAATTAAATACGTTTCAGTAGTTAAAGTATTATTCTTACCAAAAATATTTAAACACCTACAATTACACACAACTCGGTTGAGATTGTACCCTACACAATCGAGACGTAATTCTATACCCAGTATATACAGGATCATTATTATTGGAAATGAGTGACTGTTTTAGACAGGTGTCAGGATAACAAATACATTTGCTTCTAACACTCAAGAAACGGTTCTAAAGAATAGCAAATATTTATCACCAGCATTACGGCTGAGAATGAAAAGTGCAATTTGTCATAGAGTCGACAGATTATTCACATTGTTTTCTTACGTTACTTTGAACGAACAGCTACCTTATAACTAAAATTTACATTCACCAGCGAAACATGAATCAGTTTACATCATGTAATTACTTGCTTGAATTTTCCTCTTGTAAAATGTTTGTTGTATTGCCTGATATTTCTGAACCTCAAAG
Organism: Magicicada septendecula; assembly: GCA_034769895.1. Lineage (NCBI taxonomy): Eukaryota > Metazoa > Arthropoda > Insecta > Hemiptera > Cicadidae > Magicicada > Magicicada septendecula. Next base: position 306,741,261 of record CM068367.1, on the reverse strand, counting down.
GAAAACTAAATACTTGCTTAAGGATTAAGGATAACAATATAATAATAAAATAGTAATGGAATAAACTAAATAATAATAATTATTCCATTACTTATGATTCAAAGGAAGATTGAATAATTTTGTCAGTAGGCCCTATTAATTAAAGATGTTATTGCCAATCCAATAATGAATACATTTATTAAAATAATTTAGTAGGCAATGATATTTTTAATTAGACGGGGAAAATTTTAAACTTAATAAAATCAGCGATTGTAGCTATGGTTAATAATTAGTAAAACAATTATTAGTTATAAAATTAATCGCTGAGGTAGTGTTGTTGAGAAATAAAATCAATTAATTAAGGACACTTCTTGATCTGGCAGTGTTTCAAATTTCCAGCAAAAAAACAGAATCTGTTATAAGTGTATTTTTATTCAAATATTATTAGAAAATTGAACATACAGTATTTCCAAAAACTTTAAAGAATACAAACTTTACTGTACAGAAATTTATAGAATACATGTTACTAAGTAAGTGGAAATTCATATGATGTTTATATTATAGGGTGAAGCATTTAGGGCTTATATTGTCAAGAAGGAAACTGCCTTACGTACATTTCTCGATGAAGTGTCGCAATGGCTTGGTAACTTTGGTGAAACAGCAAAAGAACGTTGATGAATGAATCAAATGCACATTTTTAGAAAGGTTGTATGTGTAAAAATAGAAGTGTTTATTTTTCATTAGCTGGTCTTTCTTAGTACAAGAGAACGTAAGTTTTAAAACACAGTCCGTAAGAATTTATTATATAAAATAGTAGGTCTATAGGAAAATATAGGTAATATTTAAAACATATTATAAAATATTACTACCCTTTGGAGCAAATATAAAAATTAACAAACATTGATGTGGCTGCTTATTTGTTTTATAATCATATTTTATACAATTTGAAATGTACTATTTTCTTTTCATGAACTTGAAACAAATCATATGTCGTTTACAAAAAATTATATCGTCATTAGGCACTTATACATAGGACATTTGAACGCTTATATGATGGTCAACTATTTCGTTATAACAGATAATTCTATACCAGATAATATAACAGATTAAGTTAACGGAATTAGTTAGCGAGACCACTAACATATTTTTCTTTACTCAGGAGAGTTCGAATGATTACTTTGCGACGTTTTTCAGCAGTTTAGTAGTTTAAATGAGATGCGTACACACAAAAACCGGTTTATCGTAAGTTTACATAAACCCACCTAAAATGCAAGTTCAAAGCAAGATCGAGCACTTTATTTGTAACGGGGTCACGGTAATTATCATGATTATAATGATGATTTGATGATGGTTGTGATGAGGGCTATGGTGGGTGTTTATTTATGGAAATACTTTCATAATTTCATGTAATACCCCCCTTGTATAACGGCACAATTAAAACTTGTTAAAATTTATGGCTCAAATTTGTATTTTTAAAATATTTACTAGGCCTATATAGCAATGTGATTATCACAAGACTTTAGATTATTCTTTAAATTGACAAACAACATTAATTTGTTAAAAATTAATAACAACTAAACGCAGGAGGATATTGGGCGATATTATTTTGATCACATATTTTTAATTACTAAACATCAATTATGACGTCAATTGGTTTGACCCACGCTTCAAGTATGAAAGTATTTCCGGATCTTTCTATTCATAAGTATATAAAAAAGGCGACAATTATTGTACACGTAAAACAACACAGACTCACAACAAACGCCAATTTCTAGCGCAGTGTAGGAGGGAACTGCTTGGTACAGTGATTACCGCTGAAGTACCTTAGTGGTTTACGATGATGGTAATTACCTGTGTTATCTAATGGCTTCCTACTACACTGCAATACACGCTAAAAGTACGTGCTTTTAAAGTTCCGTTTTTCTAAGTATTCATTTGGGTTTTTGTTTTCAAAATACTTTATTACCTTCCATTAGATTTCTATGCACCAAGTAAAATATTACGCAGGCGATGTGTTCTGCTATACTTAGATAAGATTCATTGATCTTATAGGCAGGCATTAATAGACTTTCCTATTTTAAATACACTATACGATTTGCAATTAGCACTAATGTATTGTATGTCGTTGACATTAATTACATCAAAGGACTTCCATAACTTGGGCTAACAAGCCACTAAGAAATGGAAATAGCTTTGTAATTTTTAATGGTACTTAATGATAAATAAACTAAAACGCACTGAAACTTTTCTGTAGGTTGCCAAAAGCGTTCGGATATGTAATAGCATTAGCATATCCGAAAAAATAATCAGGAAAGCTATCGAAATACAGGAACAACAGGACTGCCTCAATAACAGGGAAGACATCAAGAAGCTTAATGTGATGTGGAATGTGTCCTTTGTAACCAACGTCAGTGCGATGTAACTGGGTATATAGGTCTATGTGACAGCCGCCCTGGATCGATGGTCTGCGCCCTAACCGCCAAAAGGTAACCGCCACTTACAAGTATAGTGTAAAGTGTCTAGAGAGGAGAGAGAGAGAGAGAGAGAGAGAGAGAGAGAGAGAGAGAGAGAGAGAGAGAGAGACAGACAGACAGACAGACATACAGACAGACAGACAGACAGAGAGTGAGAGCGAGAGTGAGGCAGCGACAAAGACAATGCGATAACACTTCACCGCACTATCTCTGTCTCTGTCTGACGCGTGCTTCTATAGTTCTCGTCATGAAATACAGTACAAGATTGTTGTGCGCACGTGGGAAATGACTGTAAAATTTAGTTAGCCTTGCAAGAGGTGTTTGTCCTCTGCGTGTCTCTAAGCGACTCTGCAAAACCTTTCGTCAGGTCTATACACGATTATATAGTCTTAACCCGATTTAGAGTTTTAGGCCGCAAAGTCAGCTAAATGATCTATTTTCTTTTTTTATTAAGCAATAATTTTAATGAAGAAAGTTGTGTTAGTGGTTAATATCACAAGCAGAATGATCACTGTTGCACACCACTATGTAAAAATTATTCCGATTAGCGCTTTCAAGCTTCACAGCTCATCGTCAGATCGGAGATGAAACAAATAACCTGAAAACAAACCCTTCACCCTTCACACACACACACAACACTGAAACACAAGGAATTTGCTAGAAAAATATGTAACTGTCCAGATGGTGGGACAGGGCTGAGTGTGGGGAAGGGACATTGAATTATATGTTGTTGTGTGTGAGCAGGGTGGGGTGGGGTAGGGTTAAGGTTTTGTTTTCAGGTTATTTGTTTCATTTCCGATCTGACGATGAAGTGTGAAGCTTGAAAGCGCTAATCGGAATAATTTTTATATAGTGGTGTGCAACAGTGATAATTCTGCTTAAGCATTAATTGTTGTGTTTTCTACATTCTTATTTCTTAGTTTCATCCGAATATTTTAAATCAATATTTTACTCGTGTTACTGAACTTTCTATTCACATCACATCTACTTTTTATTTATTTAATGAATCGCACCTCACCGGGTTACGGGCGATTACCACCGGAAATGACGTACAGTCACCAGCTCTGCACTAACGTATCCTTCTTACATGTGATGTCTTGCGACACACAGACTATGCATTAGTGTAGCAAGAAAAAAAAATTTTTCAATTTCATTGTACATACATTGTATTAGTGTTATACTGAATTTGTTATACTAAACATGAGACTTGGTATTCTCATCTAATGAGGAGTTCTGTTAGCAAAAGATGAAGATAATAGCAGACGTAAATCATAATTGCAACTGTATGAGTAACAGTGTCGAATTTACTCAAGCTAATAATTACTCAAACGCATGATTATGCAATTGTTTTATTAAGAAGAATTTTACCGTATCTTCCATATGAAATTTTCATTTGGTTCTGGCAACGAAATCGAAAGAGTTACCTCCATACGTCAGCTCTTGAAACCAGTCGTGTTATTAAATATTTTTTTACTTCACTCTTATCAGTTTGTAAATTCGTATCAAAGCTATCCGTTGTACGTTATTGTGCTAAAAAATGAATTTTGAATTGACGTTATAGGAAAACTTTAAAAAACTGCAAATACAGTCTTTATTTCTATTTCGTTGAAATGCTTACTAATAATTCCGTTATATTTATTCATTGCTGCACAAACTATCTAGTAAAGGAAATTGCTGATTGGAACCCAAATAAAAAATGTTGTTTTACATTTAAATTGAGTCATGGAATTATAATTCAAACTTCCTCAGTTTTCCTTATAATCACCGCAACGTGTTTTTAGTCGATGTGACCGTTCCACTGTTAAAAAGTAAATACGAGATGTAAAGCCAAAATTTACGGCTGGCTCTCACGACGTAATAAACACACCCAAAGGCTAGTTTACACGGTTTATTGCTTACTGTTATGTTCCGTTATGTTCCTGAACCCGTAATTTGTACTTATTTGTACTTATGGTCACTATTGTAGGTTGTTATACTTTAAAGACAGAAGAATTGTAATTATAAAACTGCATTTTTATAAGTGTTGAAGTTATGCATACACAAGTAAGAAAAGTATTATATTCCTGTAAAAGTATGAAGCTATTTCTGAGTATAAAAATACTTAATCTACTCTGTCTAGACTTAACACATAGTCGCCGACAGTTCAGTTAGTAGTCCTTCAGTCTTTCGACTGGTTTGTACCCTCCCCGCATATACCCGCGGTGCGTGTGGTACTGAGTCTCTCACAGGTATATGGGACTACAGTTTAACGCCGGATCCGAAAGGGCAATTTTTTTTTGGGGGGGAGGGTTTCTACTAGGCAGAATACCTCTCGCTGGGTTGCCATTACCTTGCGAGGGGGAACGGTCGTATCTAAATCAGATGGCGCCTGGCGGGATTTGAACCCGCGCCGACAGCGTAGCAGCGTCACACGCTAGCCACTACGCCACGACCGCTTCTCGCCGACAGTACTGAAGAGATTTATGACTAACGTGTTCTTAAATAAAATATTCTTATGATTAACTATATAATTTCAATTACAATAATTGTTGTTTCTAAATGTATTTATAAGCTGTGATTAAAATTAAAATTAAAGTTAAAAGGTACTTTTAAAATTAAACAATAAATACAATACTTTTTTAAAGTTATAGAACATACGTCTAGTGACACGAACCGTTAAAGGCCTTACCATTTCCAGAGTAGGGCAAGGATCATTTCCGCAGCTTCTCCATCCACAATTCCGATTTGTTCTGTCAGAAGGTACACCTTGCTGAAAGGACACCACCTAGACAGTCGGTTCAGGCAATCCCTTATACATTAGGTAGAACTTAACTTCAAAGGTCGTTTTATAGAATTGTTTTCATGTTTCTGCAAATAACTTATATTTTTCATTCATAATTATTTTTTATCGTCTCTTTTGTCATCATCAGTTGTTTAAGGACGCAAATTGTTACAGAGAATCTTTACAAAATTGCAACACGGGAGATGTAACAGAATTGGTTTCACCCGACTTTTATTTTATTTCGTTTAGACACACACAGAAACAATAAAACATGAAACCAATCACACTTTTCTAGTAGTCGGTCGACACTTGGTAGAACATGTTATTAATACTTGAATTTAATAAAATTTAATAAACACTTGGTATAGGTCTACAGATACTTTTTTCCTGACATTTGTTTCACCAGTTTGAGCAGCTTCAGAGTTAACATTTGAACTGAGGGATTAGTTTTAGTACTGGATAAAGAACGCATGATAACTTCTAAATAAAGTGATAATTTTCATAGTTGAATAACTGAATTAGATTTACCAGTTTGAATGAATGCAAAATTTTTGCTAATTGATAAGGTACTGAGGTACTGTACTTCCTCAATATGTAAGTGCGCGTGCATCGTCTAGGCCTACATGACAAAAGATGACATGTGCTTTTATTCGCTTATAGAAAAAACGGTAGACAAAGAGCAGAAAATACACACACTAATAAATAAATATATATATATATATAATATATTTACGCGTGTATAACAATACACATAGTTATTTCTTTATAAGTAACTCTACGAGTTTCTTGCAGTATTCTTGATTAACATTATTATATATTATCAAATTACATTACTTCTGGAAGTTGTTGATATTATTTTAATTATCTTGACGTACGTTTCACTCATAGATTCAGTGTCGTCAGAGGTTATAAATGAATTAACAATAATGAAATACATATAATATGTATAGTAAAATTATTGGGTGATTATCCTATAATTGTAATCGCCTAGTAATTATACTAAACGTATTTTCAATACTTCAAAAATTCTCAGGAGAATAAAAAGTATCTGTAGAAATTTACCAAGTGTTTTAATTATTAAATGCAAGTATGGTACTAATCGTTAAAGTTTTATATCAATGTTGCCACTCAAACTAGATTTACGTAATTCAGAACAGAGAATTTTCTAAAAGCATGTGCTTCCCAGAGAGTGCATGGGAATGGTTGAATGAGACCCATTGCAGACGTATCCAAATAGCCTACATGACTTTACCTCAACAGTAACAAGTAAACAGTGTATCAATAAAATATGATATAGTCCTAACGTCGTGGATATTTAGGTGATTGTGACAGTAATACGCTTCTAGATATTCCTTACATAGCCTATATTGTTACGTGTGTATTTAAGTAGCATAGTATTGATAAATCTTGGACAATTAAAACACTAGACAATAATCCGTTTTACAACGATATTTATCTATAAATAGTTGGACAGTAATGTGGGAATTCTATAATCAAAAGGTTGGCTAATCAGTACATGCTCCGGCCTCGCTCTCGTTAGCGAACAGGCCTAGACACAGTGGTATGCGCGTCCGAAGGTAGCAGTCGTAATTGCGCTTGCTGCATCGGCTGTCATTTTCATTTTTCTTCATTGTCGCGACAAATTATGTAGGCCTTAGGCCCTACTGCATTCATTAATGTAGATTCGAGTGTTGCGTAATCGCGCCTCACCTTACAATGTAACATTTTTTACCGAACGTGGTTTTACAAAATTTATAATGCGTACAAGACTTAGCTGAACTTGCAATTCAAATTTCAATTGTAACATTCATTCTTAATAAATGTATTAAACTACAGTCCACTCGCTCATCATTATTTTCAGCATCCTGGCAAAATCAATTTACAAACATTAACTCCTAACATTTTTTTGGTCACTCCGCGCCTGAATTCATCATTTTTTACCTTCTTTCAAACTTATACCATATCGAGCGGCTTCTCATCATTTTTTCTACTTCAATTTCTGGCCATCACGGGCGATTCAGTATGTTCGCTGATCCGACCGTGTCGGGAGTTATTCAGCATTACTTTCGTCGTCGTCATTGAGCCCCATAGACAACACCATTACATGACCATCCACGTGTTAACGCCTACACACCAGATTGAGCAGTTCCAAGTTGAGAGCAGTCATCCATCCAGTCCGTGCGTGTCTGCCATCTATTCCACGGCCTCAACGCTGCAGGACATCTCACAGAAGGTACGACACCAACGCCATCAGTAAAAGGTGCGTAAAATGACGGAAGAAGGCTTAAGAGTGTTGGTTAGAAAGAGAGGCGGCTTAAAGTCTGCGATAGTGCGAATCAATTCTGCAATACTTAATTTTGACAAAAACAGTAACACTAAACATTTTTTAACTGTTAGACTAGAAAGTCTAAAGAGTTTAGCAATAAAATATGATGAGGTACAGTCTGAAATTGAATTAATTTCTAAAGACATGAACGCTGCACAAGAGGACAGAGTCGAAGATGAAGAATTTTATATTCAACCGAAGCTAACATCTTACAATTAATAGACACTTTCAACATTCAGACTGAACCTCAAGTATTAACCAGTAATATTCAATTAAAACCTGTAAGTTTGCCCTGCTTCACAGGTAACATTCTAGAATAGCAGCACTTTTATTCAATATTTCTAGACTTAGTACATGCTGTTGGTTAGAAAGAGAGGCGGCTTAAAGTCTGCGATAGTGCGAATCAATTCCGCAATACTTAATTTTGACAAAAACAGTAACACTAAGTTAGGCTACATTCTATCAGGCAATTTGCCCAAACATTGTCATTCTAAGGGTCCTGCTGTTTCGTTCTTGGCAAGAAACAACAATAATCAAATTTTAGCGTCTCTTGAGAAATTTTGGGAGACCGAAACCATCCTTGATAATGCACCCCATATTAACGATTCAGTTTGCGAGGAACATTTTGTTAAGTCCAATCATCGTAATGATGAGGGTAGATTCGTTGTCTCATTACCATTCGGGTCTGATAGTCCCCAGTTGGGTGAGTCCTATGCTACCGCTGAAGCGAGATTTTTAAGTTTAGAACGCAGATTCAAGCGTGATTCTGAGCTTGCGCGTGAATACGCAAATTTTATTCAAGAATATAAGGGATCTTGGCCACATGGCGCTGGTTGACGATTGTTCTGCTAATTCCAAGGTTTCAAATACCTACTATTTGCCTCACCATGCCGTTTTCAAACATTCTAGGTCCACGACGAAGCTTCGCGTCGTTTTCCTCTGTGCTTACTTGTTGTTATCGCGACTTCTATTCAAAGTCACCCCTGCTCTCCATTACTTTGTCAATAGCGTTCACCTGTACTCCGACTCCATGGTATCTCTCTATTGGATTCATGCTCAGTCTTCCAGGTGGAAGAACTACGTCGCTAATCGGATTGCTGAGATTCAGCGTCTCACTGAAACCTACACATGGCATCATATTAATTCGCAACATAATCCTGCTGACATTATTTCTAGAGGATGTCACCCTGACGTTTTGCGCGATTGTTCGCTTTGGTGGCATGGTCCAGCTTGTCTGTCTCAATCTTCTGAACCCAATCTTTTTTCACCTTTCTCACCTTCTAATGTGTCGCTTCCTGAATGCTCTGTTGAGAAGAAACAAATCCCCAAACTTTCTCTAATTTCTACCCTACCTATTGATCTTTCTAAGGACTTTTCCTCGTTGCACCGACTGACCCGCGTGTACGCTTATTGCTTTCGATTCATCAAAAATACTAGACCCTCTAGGGCAGAGAAAATCTCGGGAGTTCTTACCCCCACCGAAATTCACTCTACTCTTAATTTTTCCATAAAGCAATCCCAGTCGATCCACTTCGCTGCTGAGCTTAATTGCCTTCGTAATGGGGCTTCTGTCTCTATTAGGAGTAAGCTGTCTTCTCTGGACCCATTTCTTGATGAGTTTGGCGTCATACGTGTCGGCGGACGCCTACAGCAGTCGAAACTACCCTATGACAATAAGCATCCTACTGTCTTGCATCCATCGGCCCACGTCACTCGCCTTATAATCGAGAGTGAGCATATTCGTCTCCTCCACGCTGGTGCTCAACTTGTCCATCATTCACTTCGTCAACGCTGGTAGATCATTAACGCCAAGATAGTCATTCGTTCCATCATTCGTAGATGCGTCAAAAGTCTCAGATTTAACACCAAATATCAAGTTCAAAGGCTTGGTATTTTGCCATCTCCAAGGGTTACTCCTTCGCGGCCGTTTTTATTCTGCGCAGTGGATTATGGTGGTCCCTTCATGATTCGTCATGGCGGGCAGAAATCTAGGACTCTGTCCAAATCATACGTGTCTTTATTCATTTGCTTAGCCACCAGGGCCATTCATTTGGAATTGGTTTCCGACCTTACGGCCAATGCGTTTATACCTGCCTTACGTCGCTTCATGGCCCGTAGGGGCATACCTAGCCAGTTATATTCTGACAATGGCACGAACTTTAGGAAGGCCCGCAACGTTTTGCATGACCTTTACAATCTCTGGCATAAAAAAGATGCCACCTCATCAATCCAATCCTTTGCAACTTCTCATGGTATTAAGTGGTCATTTATTCCTCCCTCGTCGCCTCATTTTGGTGGTCTTTGGGAGAGCGGTATAAAAGATTTGAAGTATCATTTGCGCCGCGTTGTCGGCAAGTCCATACTCACATTCGAGGAGTTTACTACGGTTTTGTCGCAGGTAGAGGCCTGTCTAAACTCACGTCCATTATTTGCCGTTTCATCGGATGTAAACGATCCAGTGCCACTTACCCCTGGCCATTTTTTAATTTGTGCACCATTAACGGCAATACCCGATCCTGACTTATCACACGTTCCCATCTATCGTCTTGGCCGTTGGCAACTTCTCCAGAAGTTTGTCCAAGCTATTTGGAAATCATGGTCTCCCGACTACCTACACCAACTGCAACAGCGTCACAAATGGAAATTCGCAAAGGAAAACGTTTCCATTGGTGACCTGGTTTTGCTGATCGAGGATAACTTGCCTCCATTAGCATGGAAATTTGGGGTAATCACAGCCACATTCCCAGACCAGACAATTTAATAAGAGTAGTTGACGTTCGTACGCCTACTGGCACCTTTCGCAGACCAATTCATAAGTTATGTTTGGTGCCAGCGAGGGACGAACAGTAAAAAAGAGGATATTTTCTTTATAAATTTAAGATGTCGTTTATTTTCTTTTAAAATTGAATGTATGTATTTGTCAAACATGTGTTAATGTTCTAAGAAGATTGTGTTAGTTATAAGCACTTTTATTTTTAGCATAAGCTTTAGTTTGTATATTTTCAACTCAGAAATTGCTTGTTTTACTTAAGCGAGAGTCAATTTGTTTAATATGTAAGACTTCAATTAATTTTGTATTTTCTTTATACAACATTTGATTTGTGTATTATGTCTATGGTTAGTATTTGTTCTTATGTTATAAATTTTGTTATATATTATTCACATGGATTTGGAGCTATACAAACCATGTATGCATATTTGCTGCACATTTTTTGTTAATATGTGTGCATTGCTATTTTATTATTCTATGAATTTTATGTGTTACTTGTAATTGTTCAACACATGCATTACATTTTTGTATTAACATATTTGCTGTACTTGTCACTTATACTATCATGCCTTGTATTCATGTATTTTGTAATTATGCAACACATACTTCTATTGTATTTTATCACATACTTTGTATCTATGTTAAACACATTATTGTACCCGCATTTACTGTCTATGATTATGCGCCACGCACATATTTTTACACATATTTTGTATTTGTATTTTGCGATCACGTATTGCACATATATTATTATTTATGCTTTTGATTATGACATACATGTCATTACGTTTATCTACTTGCAACTATTCAACAATGTATAATCTGTTTTCACATGTCAATTTATTGTCCATTCTTGCAACTGCTGGGTATAGCATGCACTATTTAATTATTATATTACAGCGTTATGCTAAATCTATGTTTTTACATGCATAATTTTGTGATAATTTTGTCTTTTCATTTTATATTCAATACTATTATGTATAAATCAGCTGGCCTTGACTCGTTAGCCTGTCATTCATGACTTGCATAAAATATCTTCAATTTGTATCGGACCCATCATGAGATAAGTCACCGATTATTCATCATCAAGCATTATCAGACTATTCATTATTCATGTTTTATATTGTATTATATTGTATACATTTTTGCTAATTCATGCACATTTATACTCATGTATAAATCAGTTTGTAAGCCAACTGCGGCCTGTTCAACTGTTATCATCATTATTTAGGTTTTATCTCTGAGCATTTTAATGTTATAACTGTTATCTAACATTTCAACGTCAATGTTCAATACAACTTACTGAGGTTGATATCTATCATTAAGAACGTACATTGTGTTTTCTTATAATATAAATTATTAAAAAATGTATTATAAAAAATCGTTCGATTTTTGCGGGCAGCTATGGACAGTAATGTGGGAATTCTATAATCAAAAGGTTGGCTAATCTGTTCATGCTCCGGCCTCGCTCTCGTTAGCGAACAGGCCTAGACACAGTGTTACGCGCGTCCGAAGGCAGCAGTCGTAATTGCGCTTGCTGCATCGGCTGTTATTTTTATTTTTCTTCATTGTCGCGACAAATTATGTAGGCCTTAGGCCCTACTGCATTCATTAATGTAGATTCGAGTGTTGCGTAATCGCGCCTCACCTTCCGATGTAACATTTTTTACCGAACGTGGTTTTACAAAATTTATAATGCGTACAAGACTTAGCTGACCTTGCAATTCAAATTTAAATTGTAACAGTCATTCTTAATAAATGTATTAAACTACAGTCCACTCGCTCATCATTATTTTCAGCATCCTAGCAAAATCAATTTACAAACATTAACTCCTAACAATAGTATTTTATAAATGCCATGACGGAAATGAGTTGGTTCTGTGCGAATCATGTGAGCAGCAGTCATTGTTGCCAACTTATCTTACAGCGTCCTGAAGTATGCAACTTCTCGTTCAGTATGCATCAAATTATCGATTGCGCACTTATGCTGCATCACATTCGACGAAGCTGAGATGCAGCTTCATTTCTCTGTTCTGTAGCTATATTTCGTGATATTCAGCATCTGTATAACAATACTATGAAATAAGTCTGAAACGCGACCGATAGTAAATGAGTTTGTATTGTTCAGTGTACTCAAGGTCGACTTGTTGTGATGTCTCTTTTGTGACAAGCAAGTACCGCAGAATCTTATGCATGCGTGATTTTTTGAATGTACACAAGTGAGGTCAGGCTCTTTCGAAACGTAGTTTGTTACAGAATCAATTCCCAGTCATGATTACGGCGCGTTATCAGATCACTGAATATTACATATTCTGAGATTAAATGGGTTAATTACATAAGACATTATTACAAAATATCACACCGTTTCAATAATCAACGTAATGTAATTTTTATATAAATAGGTTTCTTCATAAATCGCATTTTGCACTGCTTTTACAGTTAAACAGTACATATGTTTCTAGTTTTATATACTTAAAACAATTGAACCATGTTTACTTTAGCCATTAAAAATTTAACCAGATTCATATACTCTTTACTGTTAAATTTAATATTTCTAATTTAGTGTTTATCAAGTTCATGGAGAGATAAAGATGCCTTGCAGAAATAATTTACAAAAGACATTTTTGTGGGGTTTCGAAGAAATTGATGTAACGTTTACAAATGTTCTGTTTTATAAATAACTTTAATCAACGCGCCTGAACCCAAGCTTTCATTGAAGACCTGATATTACGTTCGTGGAAATATTTTAGGGGAATAAAAAATCTGAAACATGGGAACTGTCAAGCCGTTTACATAATCGTTTGAAGCTGTGTCATTGCAACAAGACAGGTGGGACAAATTACCATAGCTTTTTGCCGATGATTACAGTTTCTACTAAATGAAAAAAACATGACTATATGTACTTAACAACAAAGTAGGCATTAATGCAACGACTTTAGTAGGCACCAAAGGTGAAATTAGTGGAGAAAGGACTATAAAAAACAACCAAAAATATTTACATTTTAATTCTATAGAGCTAAAAATTTACTGTTAACCAACAAAAGAGAAATATTAAATATATTTGTTAACGAAGGAATCAAAATGGAGTAGCTTTATTGGTGGTGGACGAAGGACGCATGATAATTTCTGAATAAAGCGATCATTTTTATCGTTGAATAATTAAATTAGATTTACCAGTTTGAATGATATGCAAAAGATTTTGACAAGTGATAAGGTACTGACGTACAGTACTTCCTCAATATGTATGTGCGCGTGCATCGTGTAGGCCTATATGATAAAACGTGACATGTGCTTTTATTTGCTTATAGAGAAAACGGCAGACAAAGATCGGAAAAGTCAAATGCACACACACATACACACACACAAGTGCATACATTCTTTAATATTTACTACTAGTTTTAATCAAGACTTATTGTTTTCCTTACTTGGAACATGTTTCGAGCATCAGATATTCTGCCCATCTCAGCCATCTTAGGTTTTAACTTGTGAAGTATTTGTGTCCAGGTTGGTTGTTGCTACGACTTCCTGTTGGGTTATGGTAGTTTACATTGGTGTTATTGTGTGTGGGTGTGGTATGTATTTTTGATTGTTTCGAATGTCATGTGTTTTGAAAATTGTGTAGTGTTTTGTGTTGATTTGTACTTTGTACTTGTTGAGATATTAGCTGGCTCTCTTTCTCCCTGCGCACGCACACACACACGCGCGCGCGCGCACATAGAGAGAGAGAGAGAGATTAATATCGATACCTTAATATCAAAAAAGTAAGCTAAATTAAAAAAAAATAAGACGTGTTTTCTCACTACTTTACATTGGTAAAATCCTCTGCTAATTCATTAAACTGATACATTTGGATTATGCTACTTCCTTGTTAAGAAAATAAAGACGATATGTATGGTGATTATATAACAATAGCTTGGGCTTCTGCTGTACCGTCCCAGCCTTCAACCCAACAATGTTTCGGATCGTACAAAGGCGATAAATACGTATTCTGTGCACAAAGTAGCCATTGTTCGTCGACGTCGCACACGCAGACTTAAATAACTGGGCTTTATTAGCCGGAAACAATAAACCATCAACAAACGAGTCATTTACGCTGCAAATATGCTACACGTATTTGTCGCCGCTTTCTCTCTCTCTCTCTCTCTCTCTCTCTCTCTCTCTCTCTCTCTCTCTCTCTCTCTCTCTCTCTCTCTCTCTCTCACACACACACACACACACACACACACACACACACACAATCGTATGTGTGTACATATCACGCACACGCATACTATTCGCAGATGGGACCAACTAATTGTTTAGGAATACATTTTACATTACATCAACTTCAACTGCTACTATCAGCATAACTCAGTTCTCAAATTTAGAGTTAGAATAATTTATAGTAGTATATCTAGAAAAAGTCTGTTGCAATTCGTCGCAAGCATGACGGTAAGAATAAGTCATTCTTGAGGGCGGATTGAAAACGAAAGCTGGTGAAAATAAAAAGTAATAAAAAGTTCAGAACAACAAAAGGATTTAATTGAATTCTGTGTTACAAACATAAAGCTCAGTAGTTTGTGCAAAAACAAAATTCGCTATCCAGGCTTTCGCCGTCCGTCACGCAAATTCAATTTAACCTTCTAAATTACACAGTAGCGGCACACGCTTTGAATGCCATTATGGCGACTGTGGTCACGGACCATGTTAATGTAAATTTGCTTGCCACTTTTTACTGTAATAAATGTATGCGTGTTTTCAGTTCTGTAAATTTTAATAATATCATTATTATTTTAGAATTGTTTATACATATGAATGAAGAAACGTTATTATTCTTAACACAATTTACAAAATGTAACTTATGATGTATGAAAATGGTGAAGTAAGTACAAAAACTAAAACGTAATTTTGTGATTGGACGTTGATATTGTAGTTGCATCTTCTAGACAGCGACTTGGTATTGACCAACTACTTAAATTCAGCAAGTTTTAGCGTCTAATTAGGCATTCTTGGCAGGGAGACAATGCATACCTAGTAAAGGAGGCATGTTTCAAAACTAGGTAAATATGTATCAAACAATCTTATTTTAACCGGAAAAAAGCTTCTGCGTGTGCTAGTAAAAATATAGACTTGTATGTATATAGGCATACACAAATACAAACGTTTTCCTGTATGCGCGTGCGCACACAAGCTTATACGGGCTATAACTATTGCATGAGTGACATAACTGACTCATGCAGGCATGTGAATACATAACTTAATATGAATAACTAGAAGACCCAATGTGGTTACGAGTATATTTGGATTATTCCTGTGGAATCTATAAACACAATAAAGTATGACGCAGCACACGCGCGTGCCCACGCCTTCCCATACACACCATACGCACACAGACACACACAAAGAAAGCGTTCATTTTATTTTGATTTTCCATGTCTTGAGTCCAAGTCCTTCATCAGTGACTATCTACACCAGAGGCTGAAGAGAACATCCAACAATGAGTAATCCATGACTTCAGCACATGGCTAACCAAGAAACAAGCACGGATCTAAAGGTCAAACTCAAACCGTGGAAAATAGAGATACGGAGAGAGTACGTACAATATGCAGTTTAATGTTGTTGTCTCGTGGGTAGTTTCATAATACTGTAAATTTTGCTACCATATTTCCATCTTCCAAAGAAACGGAGGTAAGGAAGAGAAAAGCAAAGTGCGAGGATAGTGGTCATTTAGGTGTTCCTTTGCTGTATAACGATGCAGTCTGGTGGCAGATATTTTATCTCACTGGGAGGGTAGCCATTAGAGTTCTAGGAAGCATCAGAGGAGGTTGTTGTAATTATTAAAGTTACAGTTAATAAAGCTTTGTGAACGTTCTTGTCTGATGAAAGGTACTGATAAACACTATTTTATGTAAATATAGTAAAGTATATATAATATAGTAACAGGTTTATAATGATCTACTTTCAGCCTACTGAAACGTATCGTTTGAGCTTTGAAACCATTGTAATGGGAAGTGATAGCTTGTTGAGTTTCAGTCCACACTCGATCTTTTGTAATAGTGTTCAAGAGGGCAAGTGGTCACGCTCCTGGCCGCTTCTACCGAATAGCTACTGCGCTCGAAGGAAAATATGGCATTCTCATATCCATAAAACTATAAAAATCAGTGTAAAGTAGTAATAAAATGTGAAATAATAGAAAATGAAAATCGTTAGCAAAAACTAGATCCAAATTTTATAACAAATTAACGGAAACGTTTTTAAAACTAGCATTTTTTCAGTTCTCCAAAACACGCTTTAGAATTTTGAACATTCTTGGGATAAGTAATCTTTTATTTTAAATTACATTTTTCCTTGCTGTGCTTTTGCTTTCATTCTTCCGTTTTCTCTCTTTCTATCATTCTCTCTCTTCCTCTCTCCTCTCACACACAACCACACACATTCACATAGCCTACGCACGTCCTTACCGACGGACACACACATACGCACATGCACATACACTCATGCGAGAATGAACTTTTTCTGCAGACTGTTTACTAAAAGTGAAAAAAAAGTATTTTTTTAGATAGATCACTCAGTGTCATCCAACTACAAGTGAAAAACAATCAAGAATCTTGATGCTATGCAGAAAGCCATTAACGCTGTGAAGAATAAAAGAATGGTGTATGCTACGGCAGTTAGGACCTTCAGTGTTCCTCACCAATACCCTAAAGACAAGAGTTTAAAAAAATAATATTTACGCAGTAAAAATTGAATAAAATTCTTGGAATTTTAAATTTAATTTTTTATGGAGATCAAGAATATTTGTTATTGACCTATCTACTTGATTTGGAACAACGTTTTTATGGTGTATCCATAAATGATCTACACGCGTCGCTTGGCTTTAAAGTTTGCCAAAAGAAACAATATTTTACAAAGTTTCAGCAAAGGAAAGTATTATGGCTGGGAAGGATTGGGTTGCAAGCTTTATAAAGCGTCATCCCAACATAAGTTTTAGAAACCAGAGGCTACGTCAACAGCTAGAGCGCAAGGATTCAAGATAACGAATGTAAAATAGTTCTTTGATATTTTGAAAGAAGCGCGGTAAAAATACTTTCATCGCCTTCATAGGATTTTCACCGTGGATAAAGTGGACTGACAATATTTTAAATAGCTTAAATTGGGCTACTATCAACATTTACTGTCTGCATGTCAGCAGGTGAAAATTTCATTTGACTTCTGGTCATCTTCCTTAGGAAAAGATTGAAAGTTGGGCTGAAAGAAGGAGATCCTCCACGAAACAATACTAACTTGCAATAAAAATGATTGGATTCAGATGGATATATTCATACAGTTGCTTGACCAACTTTTGAAACAAACAAAACCAAATTCTGCACGTCCCCTTCTGATTATTCTAGATAGACACACTACCCATACAAAAAACCTTGACTTCACAGAAAAGTAACAACCATACGACAGCTGTAACCCCAAGCTACAACCTTTGCACGTGTCACTTTTGGGTCACAACAACAAGTTTTACGTGAATGCGATAGGAAAGTTCCTCTGAAACAATCCTGGTAAGGTTGCAATCCAATTTCCAGAAAGCAAGCTATTCACGTAGGTCATTTTTACTAGAAGCTTGCCAGTTACAGACGTCAACAGGTATAGAAAATATTCCGCTGGAACCAGATGTCTTCTCGGACTCGGACTTCGCCGCACTACTGAAGTTTCAATTAACCACAATTACACAGAAGCTGCCAATGAAGCGCTGACGCAGCTGATATTTAAGATAATACATGAACTGATGAAGAACGTGGCACAACAGCTAATAGTATGTAATAGAGAAGATGAAAATCCAGCGGTACATTTCATCACTAAAACAGCTAAACACTAGTCAGAAATAGGCCAAGAAATTCAAGATCTTTCTTTAACCATTAAAGCATATGAATCTCAGACTAGCTAATCGTTTTCTATAAGCCCATTACTTTTAAAACATTATTTTTAAAGGTGTAATATATTTTGCAAGTGGCCTACTTCTATAGTCCTGACGTCTAAAAAACCAAACCAGCCTGAGGTGAATTCAAATCCATTACTTAGCACCGGTTATTGTGACTATTACTGCCGCCTGCTCATACGACAATAAACATCCTGCTGTCGTCATTTATTGCAGGAAACACGACATCTTTTGTTTTAGCATTAGAAACGTGACACGTTATAGATAACATTGAGGATGTGTTAGAAACGATTTACTTAAACACAGTAGAAAATAATAAAATAATGCTCGTATTTGGATTTAGTAAAGAAAAGATATCTTTAACGGCATGTTTGGAGATAAAAAAAAACAAAAACTTCATGAACATAGCTGTGTATACTAATCGAATTAAATATACACCCTGACCATATTAAATTACGTGTTTACGCTAATATGCGAGTTGTTTACGAGTTGTTTAATATGCGGTAAGTTCACGTACAGCTTAAAAATATATGCTACGACGGTCTAACTGATCGTGCAGGTGACAAGAAAATACAGACATCAATGAAATCACTAATTACCAACTTTAATTAACCACAATTAATAATTTGTAATCAACAAGGTAGTCCCTTACAACAAATCAAGTACACACGCAATAATAATGTCAAGTAATGAAGTTTCGCACGAAATATAACACAGTAATCACTTCTGACAATACTTCGACAAGCACTCGATATGCGCTAAAGGAATCACTCTGTAAACGGATTGACTAAGCCAGACTCTCTTGCTTTTGTAGGTCGCGCAGAGTTCCAGAATAACTTTCCATCCTTACTGCACGCCAGCTTAATGCGAATTTTAAATGTTTTTGAACACTCTGAAACGTACCTTAGTTCGGCCTTGACTGAGGCTACACCTGCTCGACTAGTAGAGTGCCGGATGGAGGACGCTCTCGGCTGTTCGATAAGGTTCTCGTTGCACTGCCTCCATCTTAAACCTGCTCGTCCCAAACTGGCAAACCGTCTCTGAGGTCATACTTGACTAGGCTATCTACGTAGTTGGTCTACTTGGAAAGGATAATTTTCCGCATATTCGAATTCAGTCTCGTGTGATCCGAACATCAAGTTTCCAGGAATATAAGTCTTCCGCTAACCACTAGTTTTGCTGGAATCACTCACGTTGCGTCATGTACTGATGACCTGTACGCTATTAGCTGGTCCAAGTCTGTTTGGTTCTCGTCAACGACTTCTTGCGTAACTTCAGCTTCAGCAACTTTTCCCCTGGGTGCTTCCATTAACTCAGGAACAAGCAACAGTCTTTCCACGGCACCCATAGTTGGCTTTCCATTCACTTCTTTTGTCGTTTTACACATATCTGGTACCTCCACTGGTCGTCCTTCTTCCATTTCCTCTTTCAATAGGAAGGATTCCTCTTATCCCACCTGTTGACTGTCGGCCAAGGGTGCCTCTTGATCACACATGTTACCTGTCGGCACATGCCACTTGCTTAATCGAACGGTTGACGGACCCGGTCACTTTACCGATGCAAAGTTTTATCTTCTCTTGGTCAACCCTCAGGACATTCTCTCTTAAGTCCACAACGAAACGGTAGGCATTCATAATGTCCGTGCCAAAAATCACTTCATCAACAATATCTGCAACGAGCATTTGGTGGCTAAACTCGAGGAGATCCAGGTACACGTACGTATACCTTTCCTAACACTTTGACGGGGCTTCCAGTCACAGTCTGTATTGTACAAAAGCTAAACTAAGGCCGCCGGTTGCTGACTAAGCCTGGGCTCACAATGGACACTGTAGCGCCCGTGTCGACTGTAAATGCTGCAAGTTTGTCTTTAATTAATCCTTTGGCAATCACGTTACCTGTGGTTTTATGAAGTGTGAAGACTGTGCTCAGTTCCGTATCTTTAGATCTTCAATTGGTGCATGCTCTTCTCTCATATTTTTCATCTGCCAATAATCTGCTTGAAGAATGCCAATTTTCCCACAATAGTAACGTTTAGGTGTATTGTCTTTATCCTTTGGTTCGAAAGATCGTCGTGGTACTACTGACTTCCTAACTATTGTTCTTGAGTAGTCTCTTTATTCTGTCCGTTATAACATTCCGTACAATACTGGGATTTTGGATCCGTTTGTCTACAACGTGATGACATAGGCTACTTTAATTAATGTAGGTCGCCGACTTGGCATCTTCGAAACGGAGAGCGTCAAGAAGGGCGTCTGAGCTATTCTGATGCCGTGCCATTCTTAACATTTGTTGCAATTTACTATCTCTGATACCGTAAATAAACGTAACGAAGGAAATCCACTTCCGGAAGTCCTACGATGTTTCAGGATAAGCCAGTCTCGTCAACCTTTCGATGTTTGCTTCAAACTCCTGTAGGCTTTCCCCGGAACTCTGTCGTGCTGTCGTCTTTAAGCTGAACACGGTACACGTCGCACAGATGCTGGTCACCGTACCGTAATTCTAGAGCTTTTGTTAATTTGGCATAGGACGTTTTGGCTATGAGATGGCTCATTCTGTATAGCTCCGCGACAGGTCCTTTTAAAACAAGAATGAGTGAAAGACCTATCTCTCCTTCTGTACATTTATTTAAGCGAGCAATATATAAGTTGCCCAGTAAGCGCTTCCATCAAGCATTGGGGTCTTTGCGAAAACTGGCCTTACTACAGATAATGACACTGTTTTATTACTCTTTGTTTATGTATCTTCTTCAGCGTTTATTAATGGTCTTGTTTATTAAGTATTTCTTTCAATAATGTTCGACCTCAATTATAATTTGTTTAACTGAATTTGTAATAGAATCTTCTAATCTTGACGTACTTACTTTTTCATTTTTATGCTTATATTTTTCGTCCTGTCATTTTTCTGCATGTCCTACTTCCCGTCGGCGTCGTTCCGCGATCTGCAGTAGCATTGCTGGGAATGCTTCTATCATCTGACTGTCATCCATTCTTTTTTTATCAATTACCACTCGCACTATTCTTCTACGAAGTGTCCTCTGTTTCCACTGTTAACAGATGTCCCACTTCTGACCCACTGTTACGACGGTCTAACTGATCGTCGTATGGTGCAGTGGAAAAGAAAATATATACATCAATTAAATCACTAATTACCAGCCTTAATTAACCACAATTAATAATTTTTAATCAACAAGGTAGTCTCTTACAACAATTCAAGTACACACGCAATAATAATGTCAAGTAATAAAGTTCCGCACTATGTATAGCACAGTAATCACTTTCCGCAATACTTCGACAAGCACTCTATCCGCACTAAAGAAATAGCTCTGTAAACGGATTGATTAAGCCAGACGCTCTTGCTTTTATAGGTCGCGCAGAGTTCCAGAATAACTGTCCATCCGTACTGCACGCCAGCTCAATGCGTATTTCAAGTGTTCTCCAGTATAGGAGTACTCGTTTAGGCGTTCTCCAGTATTTCAAGTTTAGGCGTACTTTGACTGAGGCTACACCTGGTCGACTAGTGAAGGGAGGGGTGGATGACGCTCTGGGCTGTTCTATAGGGCCCTCGTTACAATAGTAAATATAATTTTAAGAAACAAATACAAATAAAATCATGTATTGAAGCTCTTTGATGTGCATGTGCGTTTGGAAAGTTGTATTTCTATGCTAGCGTTCATGTCCACAGGAATATTACAAAAGCTTTTAATTATTTAAAAGATTACAAAAAATATTTTTGTCATATATTATTATACTTAAATTATTCTACATTTCTCAGCATTATTTATGAAGCTAATGAGAATAAGATAATTATAGGCCTATTAACGATCAAGGAAATCAAATGGTAGTATTTAACCATTTTATGGGTACTTTGTTCAGGCACCTTATTTGTTTGTTACTGTGCAAGTAATTTAATAAAGAAATACTCGCAAGTGATTGAAAACGATTTGAATACAAAATGCCGTCAATTCAATTTAACACAAAATATTCAAAATGCAAATGTGAATTGCACCAGTTTGTTGCCTGTGGTTATCACTACTGCATATTCTGCGTACAATTAACTAGTATTGCATAACCAGGTGAGCAGTTGAAATGTGTATCTTTGTAAAATACAATAGTTCCTTTCATAAATGATGTTGCACTTTTCTTTGGACGTGAAACGTAGACGTAAACCCCGGTTCGAGCGACTACACATTCGTGTTAAGTAAAATTTGTGTAAATACGAATCTCTACAGTTTAAAATACGAAATGTCAAAGCACTGCATCTTGAAGTTAAAAAAAAACGCTCACTTAATAATGTGTAAGTTAAAATTAAGTATATGCAATTGTTAAGAAGAGACAGGAGCGAGATGGGTTTTAAATCATATTCTGCTTAAACGTTAAAATTAATGGGAAACTGTGTTACTAGGTCAATACGTTTGATGCATTCTGTCCTATTAACGTTATTACATACATCAAATAAAAATAAGCACAAAATCAGTACCTAATTTTCTTCATAAGAAAAATTACATCTTTCTGTTTTCAGATAGATTTGCATCCATACATTTTCGTTGTTCGTGAATGCAATGACTCCGCTTCTCTTCACTACATTTCCCAACTACAATGAATTTTTGTGTAGAACCTCTTACTTGTTGTCTAACCTCGAGGAGTGTACTCATCACAGACCACACCTTCATAGTCGAAGAAGAGTTAACGTAGCTTTGACTTTGCTTCCAAACCATGGAGCATTTTCCACAGACTCTATGACAACTTAAGGTATCAGTACCACGCTTTATCAAACACAAAATCCTCTTCACATCATTCAGATTGCTTCCACCGATGATTCTCCAGCTGATAAGGCACAAATAAATGCAAATTGCTGATCTACTCGCTCAGTCTCTGTTATTGCAACGGCTAAACAAAACACAAGCTTACTTAGTAGCGTCTCATTGTCGAATGAGAGGTCCGACGGAAGTCTGCTGCATTTGGCTACACAATTTCGTAAGGGATACGTGGTGCAGTTCCAAGATGTTTAAACTGGTTGGATACTTTCTGGACAGACCACGTACTAAGAGAATTCTACATTGACAAATAACAAAATCATTACACAATTAAGCTAGTGATAACAAAAATACTTATATTGTACTATGCTATCAGATTAACTCGAAAGATTATAACTCAAGTTTTTATATAATCTGTGGGTACTGGATCTGTCAAATTGGCATACCTCCAGTTACAGTAAGCATATAATTGTACACTCCAAATTGATATTTGTCCGAATAAAGAGAATAGTCTAGTTGCTCTTTATTTATATTGTATCATTGTGTCTGTGTCTCTGTTAAAAGCTTGGTCCTATATAAGAAAAGTAAGTTGTTTGTATGAACACACTGTGTGGTTGTAACACGTGTATGTATTAATAATACCTAGAGATCTCGAAACGTTTGTAAATCAAGTCTGAATGTCTAAAAAAAATAAGCCTAAATAAAAATAGAATTTAATTTAATAAATTTTATAAATAATTTATTTATAAATGAAATAAATAAAATTTCAAAATGTATATAATACTTCTCAAACCCGAACAGGGGCCTGTACCTATTCCAGTAGGCCTATGGGAAAAGAGAAAAATCAAATAAAATGGGAGAAGGGAAAAGTATTGTTATATTTTTCTTCGACGTATTGTGTGATAAATAAATAACTTTACCTTAATTAATTAACTGCATTTTAGGCATTATAATTTTAATCTAACTGTGTCGATTAGCATTCAGTTTGACAAGGGTACCTTTTGCTGTAGAACTTAAAAACGGTGTTACCTAGAAAGTGAAGCGTGGGACTAGGAGGCTACTGTTTGGTTGTAGGGCTAAATGAATTGGGAGTAAGAAGGGTCCGTACCAGACCTCGCAGCTTTTAAGAGTGGTATTTCTTAGATTTCTCTTGTGGATACAATGCATAGTCTATCGCTAAATAAAATAGATGACCAAAGTGATTACATAGCGTACACAATCACAAAATAAATAGTAGAATAATCATGATTTTTGTAACTGTTCCGATAATACGCGTAATCTAAAATTATCTAATATCAAATTTTAAAAATAAAAATAAATGTAGGCTACTTTGTTCAAAATAAGGAGGATAGTATTTAATTACATACAACAATGGAAGCAGCAATGTTTGCTTATATTTATGTACATTATAATTATTAATTCAACAATTTTATGCGTGTGTGTGTGTGCGTGCGTGCGCACGCAAAGGCGTACGAGTACATATGTACATCTACCGGTATGCGACTTAAGTAGTAGCAGACGAGGACGAAAATTTAACTTAATTATCTTCGGAGTCGAAGCTGCCACTCAGGAGCAACGGACTAACATCAGAAATGATTACTGTAAATGACAGTGTCGAGTAATTCCTCTTAACTGTGATTTTATGCATGTGTATAATATCAAGCCAAAAGCTACGACTTTCATTTTCAGCGATCGAATGGAAACACGATAACAGTGGTTGTGATCAGTAGACCTTGCAGTTTCCTCTTTGACCTAAGCCTACAGTGTAGACTCATTTATAAATAACGGTTTTGTATATTTATGTTTGAAATTTTGCTGTTTTAAAAATAATATATGTGATCTAATAACATTTGAAATTAAACAAATTACGATATTTAAATTATAACAATTACTACTCGTTAAGAAAGAAAATAATTATTAACAAAAGCTTTCCAAGTAACAGGCAGCACAGTTTATGCGTACTCAGCAGGAAACATGTTCCACATACACTCTACATACATAGATAAAATATGTTCAAGACAAAATATTGTAGTTTTCAGTAAGCGAATGCAATGGTCATGGAAATTTGGTAGTACAATTTACTGAACACATTACTTCCTAACATAACACATTACTTCCTTTTCCTGATAGGTTTCCACTTATTTAATTTACACGTATAATTTCATACAACTAAACATTGCATTCTTGTGTTATGCAAGCGGAGAGGATGACTATTGTGCATGTAGGCCTATACGTGTTCATGCACTAAATATCAGACACACACGTACGTAACGATGATGGAACAACGAGGAAACATTTATAGAGCAACATAACACATAATCGTATTACCTTAAGCTACTTACTACAGTCTTTGTTAGTAAGAAACTAATATGGAAGTTTCTAAACAATCAACATTTACTTACAATGGAAGAAATAGAGGTCATGTTGAGTAGAGACCGAGCTACATTGTCATATTTTGTACTAGTCACTTTTCTGTTACCAAAAGTGAATATAGG
The DNA here is from genome assembly GCA_034769895.1 of Magicicada septendecula. NCBI lineage: Eukaryota > Metazoa > Arthropoda > Insecta > Hemiptera > Cicadidae > Magicicada > Magicicada septendecula. Next base: position 306,715,797 of record CM068367.1, on the reverse strand, counting down.
TCAAAGCACGACTAGTTTATAATTAGTGAAGATAAATATTTAGGACAAAATATTATGCTGTCCCATCCTTACTTTAACAAAAGATACTTTAAGAAATACGAATATAGTTCGTTGTACAGGTTAGTATAGTGTAGTTTTATGGTGTATGCCAAAAATGGCTTAGAGAAAATTAATTATTTTCCAAGAAAATTAGAAAGACACAACTTTTCTATCTCTTGCCTCCTTTCCTCGATATTTTACTGTTATAAGTTTTACTGTTATACCGCCTGCCTTACGTGTATTTGGCAGAAAGTACATAACAGAATGTACAAATGTAACTTGCATTCCTTCTTCCAGACAGATTATCGAGTCATCGTTAGTTGTGGATAGAAAAGAAAGAAAGTCCTAAATGTATTTTTGTGTTTCCACGTAAGTAGGCCTATATACCTATACCTCAACTTGGGCATGGATATTTCATAACGATATTGTGTATTTATTATCAATTAGGTTATAAGGATCATGGGGAAACATCTTTGCTATTCGATCGTTGAGTATTTTGGTGTCTGAATTCTTATTCGTTAGTAAATACGATTTATAAATTCGTCTAGTATATATTATTATTTATATTGTATACTGGTAGTTCATACAATAGTTGTATGTATTACAATATGACATATTATACGAGGTGCGCGAAGAGACCTGACACTTTTAAAATGGCTGTAGTTTGACCGACGGCGGTTGGGGATCACGTGCTCAGCGTTGGACAGCACACATGACGCAATTTTTCGTAACTAGGAGGAGCTAAACGCAATCAGTGGAACGCGAAATATCGTCCTTTTATAATGGAGACCTTTTTTTACTCGTACGTAACGAAAGTTTCGTTTGGATTTTGATGTGAGTCGTCACGGAAAAGTGCCAATTCGGAGTACCTACAGTGTAGCTGTGAACAGAAAACTTGAGGTCAAATGGTTCAGCAATGAAAATAGCACTACGAGTATGTATACGGACTATCCGAAAACCAGAGCATACTGAGACTCTTCGGCGAGGAGTAGAGAACAGTCCTCGTCTTTTCGCATCGAACCATGGCGCTGCACTAAAAATTTCCGGTCGTAGTGTGGAAAGGAGTTTGCATCCGGATTTAAATTTGCATCTCTAAAAGATTACGGGTGTGCCAGAATTAAATAACTATGACTGGGGAAATCGGAAGACGTTTGTAGGAAAGAAGCTTGCAATTCGGACAGATAACATGGTTCTTCTTGTGAATTACGAAGCACATTTTCGTTTTTCTGGTTACGTAATTCCGCTATTGGTCGGAAAGCAATATACGACCACTTCATTAGCATCCCCTTCAATGTGAACGTGTTACAGTGTGGTGCGGTTTGAAAACCTTCGGTGTGGTAGTCCCATGTTTCTTTGAAGAGGGTGGACATGGAGTAACAGTGAATTCTAAAAGCTATTTTTTCATGTTACGTAACTTCTTTTTGCCTGAACTGAACAGCCATGACATTAATAAACATAATGTATGGTTCCAACAAAATGGAAATACAACAAGAGCAAGAGCTTGCTTGGAAATTGTTAAAGAAATGTTTCCCGGATATGTCGTTTCCCAGCGCGGAGACATGCGTTGGCTTGCTCGATTGCCTGACCTTTCTGTCTGCGATTATTTACCTTAGGAATGCCTCAAAGCGAATGTGTTCGTCAACAAACCACGTACACCGGATGAACTCAAAGCTGCTGTACAGAGAGATGGTGATGACAGAGGATGTAATAAAGGACGGGAAGAATTTTAGAGAACTAACATAAAACTTCAAGGGAAAAAGAGAAATTACATTAGCAGGAAGGAAAGAAAAGCGAAAGAATCAAGTTATTGTAAATCAAAACAAGAAGCGGGAAGCAAAAATTGAATCGAAGGCATTGAGTTATTTTACGCGGCCTTTAGACTGGTAAAATCGAAAGAAGAAGAAAACTTTACGGAAGTGAGAATAAGTTGTTACTTGTTGATTGAAAAGATGACATAGGCCTAAATTTTAATACTTTTATTAAGTATCAGCCGTAATGTATACAATCATGTATAATTAAGTTAGTCTATAGTTGAAACAGTGGATTAGAGTTGAAAGGAATATTCAGTTTTTAAATTATGTTAATATTTTATTTAATTACAAGCAGAATGATCACTGTTGCACACCACTATATAAAAATTATCCCGATTAGCGCTTTCAAGCTTAAACGGGATAATTTTTATATAGTGGTGTGCAACAGTGATCATTCTGCTTGTGATTTCAACCACTAACACAACTTTCTTCATTAAACATTTATTTAATTGTTTAAACTATACATATACGAGTAAAAAGTATTTTAACAGTATTTGTTAAGAGTAAGATATAAAATTAATTTTACAACATTAGATTACAAGTAAGCGGCACAAAAGAGAACGAGAATATGCTATATAAGTAGCCTTTTCGTAGGTACTCTGACCTCATTCACACTCGTGTGGGCTGCTTTCTTTCTTTCCCTCACACTTCACTTTATTTCAAATTCAAATCAGGGATTTATATAACTTTGACGTCACCAGACATATATATATATATATATATAATAAAGTTTTAACCATGTTATATTGGACCCACTAGTCTTATATGCCGAATATAACTTCTAAGGTAAAGTAGAAGTAACTTTTTGAAGCGCCTCGATTTCTCTGATACTTCAGACATAGATTCAAACCACCCTATACACTCACACAAACTATTACCTAGACATTCACGTACCCAACATGTTTTTGCACACTTATAAAGGTATAGATATAAAACTACATATGAGTATCTAAGCTACTTTGCTGAATATCCAAAACGGACATCTGACTACTAGGCCGAAATTAAGATGTCAAATGGTTCCTATATTATTTTCGCTCTCTTTTCAATGGTATTATTATTTTATTTCAGAAACAATGTAATGTGTCTTTTAGAATTTTATGTTAGCATTACACAGAAGCGGACATTTGCGAAATGTTTTTATTTCAAATTTGGACAGTTGAGAAATGAGCCAATCACAAATTGGAATTCGTACCACGTGACTGTCATGGCAACCTTTATTTAATTTGGTGTAAACGTGTGTTCGTTGTATGCATTAGAAAATTGTGTATTTTAAAGCAAATAAGTGTGTTTAAAGGTATTTTGTATGTAGGCTATAATGCAGCAGAATACGTTACCGGTTCTTCCAGCAAAAGCGGCCGGTAGAAATTATCTAGTCCTGAGACATATTAAAAAGTTCTAAAGGTAAGCCTAATTTGAAGATTACTATTGTAATTTTTCTGTTTGCAGAAAATATATTAGTAAATAGTAACCTACTTATTTAGGAAATTTTGCTCTTATTTTCTGCTGCAGAGTAATTCTATGCAAGGTTGAGACATTGGACGCATACGGAGGCGTTTGTCCATTCCTGTTATAATTTCCTCCTCTGTACAGTTCAGCCAATCCCAGCACACTACCACCCACTATCTGCCATTCAGAATGGTGTGGGGACTCACTAAGTGCTTAGAAGACTCGCCCTTCCTAATATTCTTCAATGCTAACAACTTTGCATCCTGTTGGTCGTTAAGGGTCAATCTGTAAACCACTATGACTTTATAATGTGTTGGACGGCTGATAAGCATAGGCGGTGGCAGCTTTTTCTCCGAAAAAGGAACACACTTTTGTGAGTCATCCCCCTTTCGCTTCATCACTAAATGTTTGGCAACGCTGCCACAGTGGTAGACAATATCATAAATGACTCCTTATCAACTATGGAGTAATGAATCTTTCTCTTCTCTTTGCGATGAGGCTTTTCTTAAACGACGGATTTTAAGAGAGCCGACAAAGTTGAATGTATATGCAACTTTCTCATATAAGGCTGACGAGTAATGGACTTTTATAAACAGACCACTGCAGCAGAGCTGTCGAGTACTGTAGCTATGATGAAATACAAAATGGTGCGTCCGGGTGACGTAAGCCACCGTACGATTCACTAACGTAGAGCCATCCACCCATTGGCACGATCGGTTACAGTGTTTTAAGCGCGTCACACATCATTGCCAGAACTATTTTACCATGTTGCTCAGGTAAACATGTTGCACACTCTTCTCGGGCATTATTCTAGGCTCGGGCGTAGGACTGGATTTTGTGGAAGCATAATAATAATAATAACAGTAGTAGTAGTAGTTAAACAATTTAGGGGAAGGTTGCCATCAATGGACCGGTTCCATGGATGGACCTCTTACGTATTTCCTCTACCAAAGCGTGCACATGCGCGGTAGTAGTTGTAGAATCTTTATTTCCTTCACGCCAGCTGTGTGCAGTGCTGTAAACGAGTTGGAGTTGCGTCGCTGCTAGATAAAAATTCAGGTAAGATTTCTGTACTCTGTGCTATAACTATTAGTCTTTTTTAATATCAGTTATCACGAATTATATATTACTGAACAATTTCACAATTTGTTGACATTAAAAGCAGTTTTTAAAGTTCTAAATTTTATATTGGTTGTTCCAATTTGAATCGTATTTCGGCTGTGTTTATCTAAAGAATCCAATATGGCGAGTTGCCATCATTGGACCACTTGGCGTTTCCGTGAATGGACCAGTTTATCAGGTGGTCCATTCATGGAAACGTGAACAAATTTTTGAATTATTATTATTTTCCTTGACACGCTTTACGTTAAGTAGGCCTATCTTTTCTTGTATATTTTGACTACAAGTAAGACTAAATTTTATCATTTTAAGTTTTACCTCTTACATGGGACACAGAAACCTTGTTTGCTTGGTACTTTTCCATTTACTGATATTTTGTGATAGGCCTGTTAGTAAATTTTATTAACCTATAATCTACTGTTTACAGTACAATTAACAACCTGTTAAAATATTTCTAAATTCTAAATTTCTAAATTTAAAAATGAGACCGTTTGTTAAAATTTTGTTTTTTGTTCCTACTACCATATTTGAAAAATCTAAAAACAAAGTAAATACTCACGGTTAATCAGAAAGTAATAGAGAGATTATCTGTATATTGAATGGTAAATTTAAGTTGAAAATGTGATGAAAAAAATTAAAAACTCTTATGTGGTCCAATGATGGCAACCTTCCCCTACGTATTTTTAAGCATACACGGTACACAATACATTCTTGGCAAACGTAGTAGAACAAATGATTAGGTTACGTAAAAACAATTCTTGGCTTGACAATGTTTTCCATTTACAGCAAAGAAAAGAAAGGAATATAAAATTTTAACACGCGTGTTATGTTTGCATTATTGGAAAACGGAAGCATAAAAGCTGGCGTACAACTTTAAAAATACGGAATTCACTTCATGTTACTAAGTTTATGAAAAGTTTTTACGATGGTGTTATCTCTCTCTCTAAAGTTTAGTGAGAGCGTCAGCACGGTCAAATGAGAATGTTCTTATGTATATTTGTGTATGTACTAGCTGTATTAATATGGTTAGAAAGTAGTTAAGTAGGTGAGACAGGTGTTTATAAGAAGTAAATGGACACTTTAGGATGGTAGCAGGTGGTAAACAAAAGATTGTTCGTTTCCGATAAGTTAGTCACACTTAATGAAAGCAAACATAATTTGCTAACACGTAGGCCTACTCTGTAGAAATATATGAATAAAAGGAAATATAAATTTAACTTAACTGACGATATACACATTCAAATAATAATAAAAACGCATGAAAGTTGTCTACATTTATTTACAATACTAACATCATGAGGAAAGATGCTGAACTATTTTAAGTACAGGTGTTAAAATAAAACAAAAATATGCAAATACTTAATGGCTTATGCAATATTGATTTAACACTAAACGGGTTCCAGTCTATAAAATGGGATACAAAAACTGCACAAATTTTACATAGCCTACGCCATATAAAGCCTTTAAACATTGTTTTTCTGTAGATGCCAGTACAACCACATCAGTAAAATTGGAAAAAAACTTCATGGACTTTGTGCGTAATCACTGCTGCATGTTCTCAGTCGATAAGGCCATTCCGTTGTTGAAAACTACGAGCAGTTGTAAAAACAACCAAAAAATTACGAAGGAATCTCACGATAGAATAAATACTCCCAATGGGTAGTTACACCGCTTATTGCTTGCAGTAACGTTCTCAAGCCCGTTATTTCTACTCCTTTATTTCCATGACTGAAAGTCGTTAAGTTTTAATAACAAAAATAAGGAAAATTTTCGAAGCCGTACTTTGTCCGTACTGCAATATTGTATACACAAGTAGGAAAATATATTGTATTCCTGTAAGATTCAAGAGTACTTCTGATGGTAGTAAACTGGCCTCTGTTCTCACACCTTTTCATGCTAGTCACAAAATGTTAGAGGACTAACCTTGAATTAACTTCAAAGCAATGTAAGTGAATCACTGTGTAATGTTATCATCACTTCTTAAAAATTCCGTTAAACGCTATTGGCTTCAAATTTACCTGTGAGACTAGAGCTACTACATAATGTATCGTTTAAACTAGTATTCTTACACAGTTTACTTTGATTGCTTTAACCTGTGTCCATTTATCACCTTTTAACATTTTTCGGCTGGTGTAAAAATATTTATTCCATAGTAAATATATGCAGCTTGCACATTGGAAAACTTGTTTCCAGTTTTGTTTCTCTGTTACTGCTTTTGACAGTCCATACTTTTAAAAATTGTATACCTTAATTAACAAAACATTAGGTTATAAAAATATAAGAGCTTTAAAGCAAGGAGTCAAAATAATGTTTGACTCAAACAAATACGTACTATTTCATATCACGTTCACAACTGTAAAATTTATTTGGGGGGGGGGAGAACTGTTAAAAAAATTTAGATTGTAGGCCTACTGTTAAATTTATTGTACAATCAGTTGGATGAATTTGGATAAATGTATTGTTTAATTTATAATGTCAGTTTTTCTTTCTAATTTCGTTTTGAAAATTCATAAAGCTTAAGATTAAAAATAGAATTGATGTCTTTATTTAGTTTTCTTCTCCTGTCAAATTGTGATCTGAAAAATAAAACTTGATAAATGATAAACTATTAATTAACTATAATTGCCTCTTGCTCTGACTTTGCTCTCAGAAGAAGAACTCATTTACAAACAATAAACTACAAAAAAAAAATACAATAGATTAAAAATATTGTATTTGACAAATATTGTGATTAAAAATATTGTAGAAGACAGACTTTTAATACCGGAAATACGAAAATTACGAGTACAGCCCAAAGAAAGCCAACAGAGCCCAGCAAAGCTAATAAAATAGGCCTACTTTTATTCTTGTGTTTGGTATTTCAAATGATAATCTTTTCAAACTTCTCAGGAAGACAAATAGAGATACCTCAAGGGAAAATGTACAATATTATTGTTTTTGCCTTCAGAAGATACTGTACGGAAAAATTTTAATAAATTATTGTATTAGGCCGTTGTGCGTAATTAATGTAATATAAATATCGTTTTGTAGGTTGAAATAATTTAATGGGAATTGAAGAATGCAATACTCGACTGTGAAGTTGTTTACAGATTGCTTTGTGCCCGTAACTCCATAATAATACAGGAACTATTAATTCCATAATATTTTCAATTATCAGATAATTTTAGGAAACCATGGTTTTATAAATATGTTACCGTAACAAGAAGCTAATTTTAAAATACAAAATACTAAATAACGAAATAATCAGTAGTACAAACAAAATTTGTATTTGTCAGCAAATAAAATTAAGTAACTCTATTGAAGTCATTGAAAAAATTTAAGTTGAATTAATTTTATTTATGTAACCTAAAGATATAAAACGTTTTTATATATCGAAAAAGCACTATTTTTAAAAAAATGAAACTAAATATAGTCAGCATTGTGCTGAAAAACGGAGAACGAATGAACACATTCGAGTAAGGTGTATAATGTTCGCTAAATAATAACATTTTATATCTAATGTAAGTGATACTTGAAAAGTGGTTATAAGTGATAAGGAATTTTCTCTAAACTCTGCATGTGCAGGCAAGATAAATTTTCAGACCTGTTTTCGTAATATCAGATCATGGTAAATTTATATTAAAATATGTAACTCAGACACTTGGAGTATGCTATTTATTTGAAAATAATGCGATAAAATAAAGCGACATGTATTGTGATTGCCTAACAATAGCTTTGGTTTGTGCTATTCCGTATCAGCGTTCAGCCCAACAATATCGTGAATCGTAAGGGGGCGATAAACACTTATTCTCTGCACAAAGTAGCCATTGTTCGCCTTACGTCATCTGGCACACACAGCGTTAAATAACCGGTAACAATTAGCTACCAGTAAATGAGTACTACGTTTTGCAAGTATGTTGAAAAACGTATACTCCCTCTCCATTCACAGAGCTATTTTCAGAACAGATCAGTGTGGTATGTTTACGACCTTTCAAAATTTTGCTAACGTATAATAGAAACCAATAAGTTTGATGAAAATTATTCCCAGATTCTAGCAATAATTACTTAATTATTTAAGCATTCAATAAATTTTAGTTTCAAGAACTACTGCCACTAACAAGATAATACTTCACTTCACGAATTTAAAATTAAAATGATTTATTTAATTTGCAGAAAGTGTTTCTGTATTCATTACAGATATGACGTTAAGAATAAGTCACTGTAATTTGAAGATTGAAAACAAAACTAAATTTATTGAAAATAAAAATTAATAAAAACTTGATAATGAACACTTGTCACAAAGATACAGCTTTCCAGTTTGTATAAAAACAAAACTTGCTATCCAGACTTCCCCCGTCACGCAAATTCAGTTTAACTGTCTAAATTACACAATAGCGGCACACGCTTTGAATGCCATTATGGTAGCTGTAGTCATGGAGGCTGTTAATGTAAGTTTATTTTGCCAAGTGTTTACTTGTATGAAAGTACTCGTACGTAAACCGTAGATTTTAAAAATGTTTATGTTCGTTCCATAATTTTGAATTGATAGGTTAATTTTTATAATGTATTATTATCCTTAATATTATTTTAAAAAATTGTTAACATTAGTTAACATTGTTTGTTAGTTGGGGAAACAATTCTATCTTAAACAAATATATAAGATTAAGTCCGTAAATTTTGATTATAAATTGTGATTTCAACGTTAATATCCGTATACGCACATGGATGGTGTCGACCTTTATTGAGCTCTGTAATTTACAGACCCCATGTAGACATCTGCAACAATTCAGATGGCAATACGGAGACCAGCTGCATCTATGAAAATTGCACATTCACAGGAGAGTTGAAAATAGATGCATTTCTTTACTTCTGTTCAACTGAAGAACTTTACGAATATGGTCCGTGTGTGTGTACAGCGTGCAGGCGTGTTGACACAACGCAATTATGTTAATTATGTAAGTTATTACATATTAATTTAATAAGCAGGACTTTTATAATTTACATTTCTTCAATTTTCCATTGCGTTCGATAGTGTTGTAAGGTTTTTTTAGTTAGGCATACACATGCATACACATTTAATACCCACTTAACTTAATAGGCACAGTTTTACATAGCTCTACAGTCCGACAAAGTGTAAAAAGGAATTCTCTGCTTCCTTACCGGCACCACCAATCTTTTTCCACTCTATCAAACTATATTCTCAAATGGATAGTGATCGCACATATAAACAATCCACTTGGAAATTCTTCATGCTTATAATATTTTTAGGATAAGTTGTTTCTTGCAATGGTGTAATTTATGATTAAAAAATAGTTTCTTTGATGGATGGCAACAAATTTGATTATATAATTTTAACTTACTTGAATTAACAAAAATTTTAAAGCTCCCTGTGTTAATCTAACTTTATGAGTTGCAATATTTCATTGTTGCGTTTGATATAGCATAGAATCATGCAAGGATATAAAAATATACATACCACACGATACTACGTAGAACCAAGACCAGAGAGATGATTATCTCTTGTCCCTGTACTTTCTCCTGGTAATATGCGTGCTTGCGTGTGTGTAGCCACACACATATTGATGCCAATATTTCTTTCTTTCTAGAGTCGCAATTCTCGCTAAGCGATGTAATCAACTGCCTTTGTACCTCTTAAGCGGATTATCCGTAGTCTCTCCTTGCTATACTTTCTGGATCTTGATCCTGAATTATAATTTTTTACAATTAGGCTACCTGTAGAACAACATGATAAAACAACTAACCTTGGTAACATCGAATATAATAATTGACTATCGGAAAATGGTTTGCAAGTGCGTCTTATTAATGATAATGGTGATGATGATGGTGGTGGTGGTGTTGTTTATTGTTTATTGTTACACAACGCGGTTGTCTTTTAAACACCAATGCGAGCACATTTTTTAATGTTGGAAGTGTCACTTTCTCGGCTATCAATCTTTCGATCTGTAGAGCGAGTCATATCCTACATCCGTTATGGGAAGTTCTCCCAGACCTTCACAAGAGCCACTTCTCACCAGAGCTTATAACAAAGAAAACGAAAACGAGCGTCTAAAAATTAGCGCGTGGACCGTGCTTACTGAAAAGTTTTCACGGCTGCTGTAACAGCTACAAATATCAGTGGAAATGTAGATGTCACAGTTTTACAGTTGCTAATACTTGATCAGTTGTGGATTACATCCCGCTGACCGTCGTCATTTATTCACAACACCGGTACCATGGTGGAACATCGTTGTAAGAGACGCAATAATAGAGAAGCCACGAGTCAGAAAATTTTATCCCTTACTGCCCAATGAAACTTCTTTTTTCACTAAAGAAGTCGAGGGCGTCAACATATAGGTTGACAACTTCATTGCACTTCACAATTCAAATACATGATCCTTCACGTCCAGCAATATACTTGGAATTTACACGAAGTGTATGGGTAGGAACCTTCAAACCAATGGTTATGGGCAATCCACTAAGTCCAAGTAGAACTCGATGAAAAAGGAGCAGGTCGGTATGAGTTCTTCTACTCAAGAGTGAAGGAAGGTCAAGAGCTTTCGAGACTTCCATGTCTCGTTTAATAAGTTGACTGTCTTGGTCATCCAGTGCAAGACGCTTGTCTGAACTCCCTCAACGGAGTATCTGTGTACTGACGGTTCTTGTGTTCTATATGACTGAAGCATATTCTCGATGGCTTCGGATGAAAGATTTATAAAACATCACACTATAATCTGTTCTTTTAAAGTGTCTGCGAAATTATTTAATAAGGCCTTAATGTCTGCACGCTTTGGAGGTAACACTTTCAACGTTTTAAGGGAAGGAAGAGATCCTTTCTTTCTATAGCCACACCGCCAATTTTGTTGGCGTAGTAAGACGGATTGGTTCTACAGAAGCACGTGGGTGACTCTTACAGTTTTCTTACGATTTAGTGACATGCAGTGAAATAACAACAACAACAACAACAACAACAACAATAATAATAATAATAATAATAATAATAATAATAATAATAATAATAATAATAATAATAATAATAATAATAATAATAATATCTTTATTGTGTACAGCATAATGACTTCATGAAGGGAGTACCTGATTTTATCTAACTTGACATAGTGAGATATCCTTCTTACAATCTAATTTCCACCGACTTTCGCTTTTTTACTATAGCATTTTGGCAGTATCCATAGATGCCTGTAATGTCCAAAGCCTACGGTGTTGGCTCTGATGAAATTTATTCTATAAATTTTATTGGTTTCCAAATTTTTCACTTCTGATTTGCTGATAAGGTTTATTGGTCACACAGACTTCAAAATTCAAATGTTAATATGATTTTGTGCTATTACTTTCTTCTGAACTTTTATAACATTAATTACAGTTAAAAATTTAATAAGAAACATTCTGAGTATCACATTTAGTGTTATTAGACTTATTCAAGTTATGATTACCTTTTCGTGATACATAACAATTTCAGCGTAATCGTCTACAGCCTTGCCTTTCTGGGTACAAACGAGTAGCTAAGTATTGAAAGCAATAAAAAGAGAAAGGTACGACTGGTTGGCACGACAACAATATCACAGTATCTACGACTTGTTCAATCCCAATGGGACAGAACACGTGTAAGCTGGTCCTGAATACAATATCGTATCTTGAATGACGGGTTGATTATGTCGATCGTTCACACATGTGTTAGAGAAACGGGTATGGAGTGTAAGAAAAATTGATTCTATTTATTGTCTGCGTTTGTGTTTTTTATCTGTTGGTATTCAATTATACCTGTATATTTGCAATTTTTATTTATATATTTAGACACGATACTTTTACTGTTTAAACATAACTAAATCCAAAAAGGTTTTGGCCATCGTTAACTGGAACTAAGAGTTTAATACACTTCTGTATCATGTATAAATAGATTTTCTGTTAACTCAATCACATGAAGTGTATTAGAAGAAATGATAATTTCTAATATCCTTGTTTATTTTTTTCTTACAGTATTTCACATATTATATGTAAACCGAAAGACGTTCAATAAAATTTAAACAATAAGTGTTCGTTTATTACGACAATAATAAATAAATTATTACTTCCTATTACAACACTATAATACCATAAATATTAAATATATATCACCAATCATTACAACCATATATTTACTTACAGTTATAATCAAAATGTATCTACTGTCAATCAGCTTGGACGTTCACGACACTGATGTTACTTCCTATTTTGGGAAAGCTCAGTGTAAGTATTGGTACGAGTATCTAATAGTTATAACAAATTTACATATAATTCTTCTGCACCATTTTATTCTTAGAGTAAAACTGCTATTGATTAATGACTATTTTCAAACACGTCTACCAGTTAATTGTCTTGCGCCTACTATAAACCCAGCAGCAAATAGCATTGTAAAGGTCACAAGCGCAGAAATCCATACTACTAATACTTAGAAGTAGGCCTACTTTTACTCTTGACTCAGAAAGTCAAGCTTATAAGATGTGTGTTGTTGGTCGTCGATGATAGTGTAAGCTACAGATAATAATCGAAAAATTTTAAGCGTTTTGGAAATTGTTTACGACTCAGTAGCCAGTAGTTTGCAGTAGGCCTACAATCAGTAATGTGCGTCTGAACAGTATTTGTAATGTGGCTAGCTGCGCAGTATCCATAGGACATGGTATTATTTGGTGATGATTTATGGCTGGTGATTATTATTTACTGGCGTCAAGTGAAGCCAAAGTAGAAGATGGTATGCTTAGTATGCCTGATATTATAAAAGTGATTAACGATTTCTAGGCAACAAAAAATAAGAAAATTACAAAACTCTAGAATTACAAAAGTCGTACCAAGTCGTTTGATGTAGCCTACAATCTCGGTAAAAATACATTATCTATATCTGCATATCGATTTATTTTTGAAATATCTTAGTGCGGTTAGTAGTGAACAAAAAGAGATATTGACAGGGCATTAGAAACAATTAAAACGCCATGTGACGGCTGCTGAGACCCAGCGATATTTATAAACTTCTGGTTTAAAAAAAAAGATTTGATTCCACATAAAAGGAAAAAATAGTATAAAGAAATCGCATTTAGAGTATGTTAATATTATTTTGTTATTTTCTTTTTATATACCCTAACATACGCTCAAATAGTAGAATTAAATCCTATTTCATGATGCATAACAAAAATACTTAATAAAACAAATGTTCGGATTATTATAATTGGTTATTTTTTATGACATGTAGGTTTACAATGTTGCTCATACAAAGAACTATACATGTTACAGGGTTTTCGCAATTCTTTTCTATCTTTCCACATCCAAATTTATTGAAAACACGTAATTTCATTAATGTTAAACAGAAAAGGTTTTTTTGTAGACCACTGTAGCTGGTCGAAAATTCTGAGTTTGTATGATAAATTCGGCCTCCGGATGATAGTACCCAGCAAAGTGCCTAATCAATGGTATCGATGACGAAATAGGATTATCAAGTTTCTGAGTGGTCGGAGAGAGGGAAAACCTAGGAAATGGATCTCTGAACAAAATCCAGGGGCGGTCTGGTGGCTCTAATTTTGCAATCCCAACATTAAATTATAAGATGTAGGTAACACCCGTCGAAGAAATAGAAATATCTAGAATATGTAGACTCATAAAACTAGACGGTTTAACAGTGATCGTAAATCTTTTGTGAGATCTTAATAGGCAGGGCCTTATCCATGTAGATGATGAAGTGATTACTAAACTGTTAGAGGAAGGATAGTCAAAGCCTTATCCATGTAGATGATGAAGTGGTTAGTAAACTGTTAGAGGAAGGATAGTCAAAAGATAGCAATAAATATTTATTCTAGCAATGTTTCGTGTTCCATTTCAAAACATAAATCCCAGAATTAAAGTATGTCAAGGTAACTCTATGAAGACATTGTAGCTAGTGGCAAAACATAGGCAAACAAAAAATGGAAGTGAATTTTTTGGAAACTGATGTAAAAAATCACTTTAGAATGTAAAACCCACTTAGTACCTAAAGTAGGCCTACGTATTCCGTTCAGTAATAAATCTCAGTAATAAATCTACTGCTATTGTAAATGACATATATATCTACGTCATATGTACCACATACTCTCTCTCTCTCTCTCTCTCTCTCTCTCTCTCTCTCTCTCTCTCTCTCTCTCTCACACACACACACACACACACACACACACACTATTTAAACTATTGTAAAAAAACATTATGTTCCCTTAAGTATCCTGCTTAAGCGAAATCCATGTGTGTACGGACATAATATTGTCTATTATATTCTAATATTTAAATCCAACGTGTAACGACGAGTAGCGTAGATAAGCATCCGGTGTGCGAAACATCTTCGCCACGTTCCGGTCATCTTGTAGAGCTCACTAAGTCCCTGGGGATTCCTAGATGTTGCCGGCTACCGGCCGTGAGCGTTCAATTAGACATAGCCTAATTCATTGTTAGAATTCACCAAGGCCGGGTCTACAAGATTCACCTGACACAGATTGGTGTTGATCGATGGCGTTTATGAAAGGATTTCCCTGGATGACAACGCACAGAGGCGATAAAAATTTCTAGAAAGTGTCCGTATAATGGTGTTTGGGGAACGAACATATAGGGATTGTCGGATCGTCTGGTTCGAAGTAAGGTAGTGGGCTTTACAGGCCCAGCGCAATCCTAGGTCCAAGACAGACTCGAGCTTAGGTTATGTTTCTTAGCCAAGTAGCCCACACCGAGATCGGGTAGGTGATCTACGGCACCACATGACGAGTTAGTGACGATGCGTTTTGTCTAGGCGGCGGGTCATGGAGTTGCTGCAGACCAAAGGTTGGAGTTGATACGGTCGGTGGGCAGTTTTGTGAGCATCTTGCTCGGAATGTGTTCGCACGGTGACATATCGATCGAGGTAAAGCCCAAGGTACGTCACAAGAAGGCAGACAAAGGCAGTGGTGTGTCGCTTATATAGCCTGTATAATCTGGGAGAGAGCCTTCACGCAAATAACCGAACGGGCCAAGTTATGTTTTATTGATGACCAAAGCTATGGCCATTATGGCAGTGCAACTACCATTTACACACCCTTCTTCATTATTATGAAAAGGGCCTACTGTCAGCTGTCGTAAAGCGCTTTTGGAAATAATATTATACTACCATTGCTCTTCGGCGTCGATGACTGAACAGTATAATTCAGTTGAAAAAGATTTTGACACTACAAAATATTGAAACGCACGAACATTAGACCACGGTCATCTTAAATTATTGTACTTTAGTATTTAAAAATATTTACATGCACACAGAGGACGCTTCATAAAAATAATAAGAAGAAAAATTAAAACGAAATTTGTATCGAATACGTTTTTAATTATGAACGTATTTTAAGCCATAATAGCTAACGTTAAAATATTAACAATGGTTTGTTTCATTCATACTATCCAATCGATGTAGAACATGTTACATGTTGAGTACAGAAACAAAACAATGACAGCAATTGTGAGTTCAGAGACGCGTCGGATTTCCGTCTCGCCAGTATATTCCCTGTAACAAATGTGTCGTCACATCGTGTCCACATTACTTTTTTTTACTGTTTAAATGGAGTACTGGAAGGAGGAGTAGTTGAAAGTGACAAATAAATTTATTCAGGGAGGAAAATTATAAATTATAAATTATACCAATTTTAATTGCAGTTATTGATTACAAGGTAATTATTTCATTCGTAATATTTAACCAGGTTACTTTAATTAATGTTTTCGTTCCATCAAATATTCAAATTTGTTCGTTCTGAATAGGCCTAATGCTTAATTATTTTTAACATCTGAGCACGAAGACCGATAAAACAGAATATTACAAAAACATAAATAAATAATAAAATGTACATTATTAAAATGATTATTACGTGTTAGTGTTTCTTGGTATCTCCTGATTGAACTGGAAACAACTTACGAAACGAAATACTGCACTTCCAGATTACATTTACATGCGTTTTCCTCTATGTGTGTGTGTGTGTGTGTGTGTGTGGAGGGGAGGATTATTATGTGTTTTATAATTCTGCGGGACAGTTGTAATACAATTGTGTTTTATATTATTTGAGATTATAATCGCGTGTGAACAACTTTTATTTGATTTGTTGTAAGAAACTCTCTTGTTGATTACAAACTGATTAATTATGATAATTAAATCGGGTGATTAGTGACTTAATTGGTGTCTTGTATTTAGTTTTCCACTGTACCATACGACGATCAGTAGGCCGTCTATCGTAACTGTAAGCTATGTAAGGGACATATGAAACGTTATAAGGCATTCTAACTTATCCGCACAGGAAAATACAGACTTCGTAAAATAAAACAGACTAGAGACTACGTTCATTTGTAGTACTGTTTACTGTGTGTATTGCTACTATAGAGTATATGGGATAGTGTATAGTAAAACATGCGAAAAAATCATGATTAGTAAAGATGTACCTTCAGTAAAAAATGCAGCTACCAGTGAACTATGTCGTCATGGCATAGTGAACAGCCATAAAAATTTCACAGGAGTACTCTCTCTCTCTCTCTCTCTCTCTCTCTCTCTCTCTCTCTCTCTCTCTCTCTCTCTCCTCTCTCTCTCTCTCTCTCTCTCTCTCTCTCTCTCTCTCTCTCGCGCACACACACACACACACACACACACACACACACAATCGACTTCTGATTATGTGGTTTTGGATTAACCATGACAAGTCAAGGAATTAATTAAGAATACAGTTTATGTATGAAAAGTATAAAACCCTAAAATAACGTAACGACAAATAAACAGATTGCATTATTAATAAATGAATACAGATTTGAAGACTGCTTACTCTACATTGTGGAGATTAAAACCTTACATTGTGGCCTACCGTACTTTTAAACCTGGTAACAGAAAGTAATAGTCTCATTTTTGGTTTGGCAAACTTTAGTTGATTTTCAAAACGATAGGAAGGAAGCAATTTATTATTAATAACTTACTAATCACTGAGTACTCAGAATTTTAACTTATCATGATTATCGAATATGTTGTAACTCTTCAAAGTTCATTAAATTTTAATGCTGCTTTTTTTGTCGCTCTAAAGTATAGAAATAATAGTCTAAAAGAAATAATTTTATGTTGCCTAATACATATAGGCCTACTGTGCAAACGCTTATATTTAGATGGAATGAATGCTTCAATGCTTAGAACTTCATTTAGTTTGTAATGAATTCTGTTCATTTAATCTGTAACGAATTGGTGTGGTTAGGTCTTATTATTAAATAAAATCTACTAGGCTTCTCAAACAACTACATAACATTTTTAGAACCTTCACTCAACTTTATTATTACCGCTGTATGTTTGACTTGCTGTTGGATCAGTTGCATGTTGATATTATGAAATTTAATCAGTGCGTCTTGATAAATCACTTAAATATTAGAAAAAATTTCAATCATTTTTATTCGAAAAGTTTATATCTCACCTTTTTTTAGAAGTGTGTACTTATGTGGTAACTAAGTGTTTAGACTTTTCTGAAATATTTTTATGTACAATATATAAAATAATTTGCGCAATTAAGATGTCTTCTTAATGTCAATGGTTTGATTTCAACACTTCATTTCAGTTGATGATGCTGGAATGAACCACAAAATAATGTACAAACGACATAAATAATGTGAAAAAAAATAAAACTCTGTACCAACAAATTAATATACAGGAGCAAGTGTAGTTTTCTAACCCTTCTTGATGAAATAATAATAGTTTATTTTAATATTCGGATTAAACTTTTATCGAAGTAGATATAGTCAAGCCTAAAAGTTACTTAAAAGTTCAATATACAGTCGCTTAAAAGTTCGTAAAAGTTTAGTTATTTAAGGTTACAATATTAAGGAATAATTAACATTTAATTAATAAAGTAGCGTTAGCGGTTATAATTACAAGCAGAAATTACGCTGTCGCACACAACTACATAAATATTCTCGATTAGCGCTTATGAGCCTCTCAGCTCATCATCTGATCGGAAATATCTGATGTATGGAGTATCTGAATATCAGATTTCCTATAGTTTCGATCTGATGATGAGCTGAGAGGCTCGAAAGCACTAATCGGGGATTTTTATATAGTGATGTGCAACAGAGTAATTACTGCTTGTAAATAATCGCATCTTACCAATTATCAAATTTACTTATTTGTTTATCCAACAAATTTAAGAACAGAATGTGGTGTATTAGGAACTATTTTAATATTACAATGCAATATCATAACTAGTGACCTCTCTGAGCTGCAGAATTCGCACACTATTTTGAATGAAATACATTTATTATTACATAAATTTCGATGTTACATAATGTTTCAAATATTGGCAAATTACAAAAATCCTGATTACCGTACTATTTTTTTTAGCAAAATAACAATTGTTGAGCACACAGTGAAACAATAAGTAAACATTAAAGATTTGAAACATTAGGACTGGGCCCTTTAAGCCTGAGAATCTGCGAAATTTTTACAATTTTGTAGGTATCTCTTTTTTAGGCCCTGTGCCTTGACGTCCAATGAAGTTGGAATTTTCAAAAAACGAACAATATATTCAGATTGTGGTTAAAATTTCCTTTAATCTGATAGCATTCAGGAGCTTTTGATATATTTTTACAGTTTTGATCACCTCACATTTTTACTTCCTGCACCCTTGCTTTTGGAGTAAACAATCTAAAAAACAATTGGGTTCTGTACAATGAAAATATGGATACGCTTCTCAAGGTTTACAAAGATCGGCAGATACATTCAAAAGTTATAGTGCGACATACTCAAAAATAGGCAAATAGACAGAAAAATGTCAAAAACGGTCGAGATAAAACTAAGACTCGCTCGCTCGTTTTGTGAGACTGGCTCTGTCGTATGTCAGTTTTTATTCTATAACCTACGCGTATGTCCTGAAGCCTGTTACTATGGACGTTTTTTCCATTTATTTCATTGATTGTGCTTTATATTCAAATCAGACATGTTCTTACCAAACACAGAGATAATAATACATAATGAGTATCGTCGGTCCGGTCAAATATCAACGTAACAAATCAGGGTTAAGTGAAAATAATTGCAAATATACTTCATGTGCTAACATACGTTTTGTTTTCCTCAGAGACCTTACACACATACTACGGCGAGGCATCTTCAGCGGCTTGACATAGAATTCCTCATCGTAGAGTGATGTTAAGAAAAATAGTTTGTTTTAAAATGAAAAAGAGTTGTCATTACCAGAGAAGAATAAGAAAGTTTAGGAAAAATGTTAGAAAAATTGGGGAATAAAGACTTTATTGGTTGTAAGTGGACCAACAATAAACACTCTTGACCAATCGTACTCTGTCCATACTCTATCCATCTAAATCTCGTGCTTGCTCCTATGCAATCTACATATATGAAATTAAAAATATTTCATGTATGTAATACAACTTTTTTTAATCCTTGGAAAGTGTGTTGTAATCACATTACATGCGGCAGCTTTACAGAATGTATGATGCTACAGCTAGCTACATAGCTTTGGCTTTTATATTGTGTAACCAACGGTAGAATTTTAATCACAACACAACGTTTACACATATTAATAAAGGAAACATTTCCAAATGATGTGTATCGGCTAAAAGAGTAAACAATAAAAACAAATGAATAGTTCTCAGAGCAGTGTTGTTATGTGGCAATAAACACACGCTACTCGTCACAAATGAAACACAAATGATGGTTGAAACAATGTTGGAGAGTTGAGACATTACGTCAAACCATATTATGTTTCCTACCCCAAACTTTAGAGGTTATTAGCACTACACACGCTTAGATCAATGAAACTTTCTATATGATTTCGACGAAAACACGTAAGATTTTTATTTTGATAACAACAAAACCATTTTTATAATTCTGTCGTTCACAGCTGTTATTATTTTCATTGGAGAATAATACTTATGAGCTTCCTATATGATCCTATACGCAACATCACTTATAAAAGGTCTACACATTGCTACTGAAAACACTCGAAATTGATATTGAAACGAAGCAAAAATATAATAATTATGTGAAACTAAACCGAACTGTATCCTGTTTTAATTGTCTGATTCAGCCGGTTTACATGAGCTTAACATGACTTAACACAAAGTGTCCATGCGATATCGCGTTATATACATTACGCTTCCAACCCTATGTCAAGCTATCAAATGCTATTTTTTACCTCAAGAGGAAGTGTTAGAAAAACTGTGATCAAGTGCGCTGAATATCTTTTCAATGAAATACGAGTTTCATTCATTTTGTTCTAATTATAGCCTGTTTAGAGGTGAACAAAATTTCTCATTTATTGAATAGAATGTTACTGTACTTTTCATTTAACTTAGACGAATTATGAAATCTTGTTGAACTGTCCAAATTTGTTATTTTAACATCACAATTTAGAAAAAATATTTTTATAAATCTGTTACGAAATGCTTTTCAATTCTGTTCTCACGTAGAAAAATGCAATAACCTGAGTCCGTTTGCTAAACACGTTTTCTGTTAAAGCATACTTAGCGTTAAATTGCTAATGGGACATAGTTAAGTAAATGTGTTTTAGCTGAAGGCAAATTGATGTAATTATGTTTATGACAACAGCAATAATAAATGAATGACGTTGACTTATTCACATAAGTCAATACCTGGTTGACTGTTAAGTATTGTTGACAATAACAATCACATAAGTCAATACCTAATTCACATAGTTTCACATCATGTTACATTCATATCTTGTGTTTTCAGAAATATGTAGATGCAGAACATAACTCTTATCCAGTGATGTAGACATTTAATAAACAGTTTACTTTTAACACAATTTTAAGATATTATGAGACGCAAATGGCCAAATATTATAGGTGTTAGTGATACATATATTACTCCCAAAAAAAAGTAGTAATGAGAAAATGAGTTGCCAGTGGGAAGATAAAAGTTTATATAATGAACATGCCCAGAATTATATGATCATGGAAGTTTTGTGAAATAAAAAGTATTATGTAAATATAAGATCGATAAAAATTTTAGATCTTTCCGAACCATAAGTTTTAAAAATGATACAGTAGATCATACTTATCAAGTGTCCTGAACGGTGTTGGGAAAAGTAAATCTTGGCTTCAAGCGAACATATAACATACTTAGTGTGTTGATAAACCTGATGTTCTTACGTAATAAAGCCAGGTAAAAAATACGTGAATTATAAGTTTGGGGAAAAATAATAATTCTATGTAGACGACAATAGCTGTAGTAATTGTAACAACATAAATAAACAAATTTTGTAATACTAAGAACATGTGAGTATTGTATATTTATAAAAAATCTTGATTCGCTTAATATTCCTTGGATGTTTCCTTACAGTAAAATATATTTAAGGACGAGCATTTTATTCTTAGAAAACGCAGTAGCAGAAATTGACTGACTGTTCTAGACAGGAGTCAGGATAATAAATGTATTCACTTCCACCACTCAAGAAATTTTTCTAAAAAAAATAGTAAATATTTATCACTAGTAATATGACTGAGACTGAAATGTGCAATTTGTTATCGTGATGACGGATTAATCAAACTGTTTTCTTCCACTACTTTGAGGTAACGTCTACGCACGATACAATTGTCAACTTATTACAAAAACTAAATTTGACAACACATGTTTACCTGTTTGTTCCACACAACACTTTTCCAGTTTGTTTTCTAGGTCGAGAAACTCGTATTTATGTTGTAAGGTTTCCGTTTACATTTTCATAAGATATAGAATTAATTATTTGAACCGAAAATTTCCACAAAAACCAATTACTTTTCTTAATACAGTTAAACTAAGAATATATAATTTCTTAATAAAAATAAGCGATATAAAATTAGTTTAATGATTATTGATTTTAATTTATAACCAACAACAAATATTTGAGATTTATTGTTATACTTGCTTCTATTGTAGCATTAACCTTTCATCACCAAATTAATATATTTGTTAAATATTTGCTAACATCGTAACTAAGGAACTACCAGCATATACCACAAAATGAAAGGGAATATCCTTGGCAAACATCGGTTGAGCAATGATTGCATAGTATCAACAACTCAAATAAAAAAAAACTTTTATAACATTGCTAGATTGGGTTAAATAAAGTACTTTTGCTTGCCAATAGTTTTGTTTATTCCAGTACAAACAGAAAACATAGAACTTTCTTTAAACTATAAATTGCAGAATTTTCATGTTAGAATTTTTAAGTTTTTATTTTCTTAAATCTACGCCATTGATAAATATTTAATTTACTTTATCATATACCACAATTTGAAAGGATACATTATTCGCAAATGTCGGTTAAGCAAAAGTAAGATTTATTTCTAATGTGTGAGTAAGACTATACAATATGACTGTCCAGAACAGTTTGAACGCAGAAACTTCCATTGTTTCCATTATGTTATCACTAGATGTAACTCTGTGTAAAAATCAAAGTTGTATATTATCTTGTAAGTGTGGCAGAATAATAATAGATTAAAGAAATCATATATGTGCTTATTGCAGAAAAAACTGAAAGGACGCAAATAGTGAAGAATTGTTGAGACACATCGTGAGCCGTCAGTGAAAGGAAATACGTTGCCGGTTATGATGAGTATTCAAATTTCAAATTCTTACCGTTATTTCGGAGGAACACGCCATTTTTATACGATGATAAGATACAAAGGTGAAATTATTCTTATTTACGGTATTTACATAATATAATATGGCAACTACTTAATTTGAAGTTACTTTTACAAGTTACTTTTACATATAAATATGTTCAAGGCAAAAAAGTCAATAATATATTCTGACGGAAGAAACACATTCAAACGAAAAAATTGTTTCATGAACAATAATTATAAACTGAAGATTACTACTACTACTACTACTACTGCTACTACTACTACTACTACTACTACTACTACTACTACTACTACTACTACTACTACTACCACTACTACTACTACTACTACTACTACTACTACTACTACTACTACTACTACCACTACTACTACTACTACTACCACCACCACCACTACTACTACTACTACTACTACTACTACTACTACTACTACTACTACTACTACTACTACTACTACTACTAATAATAATAATAATAGGGGAAAATATAGTGGTACAGATTTCGCCCCAAAAAATATCGTCGGACTAATGCTGCAGAGCAAAAACCACTGAGAGCCAGCCTACAGAGAGCAACCTACACAAAAGAGAAGGTTCTGAGGCAAAAGAGGGAAGCAGAAAATGATCTTGGTAAGGCCGCTTGGTAGGAAAGAAAGCACGTAACGTGGACCCGCTGGAGGTTAAAAACAGATGTATTCCACATGGACGAACAACAAATGGCACCACCTTGAAGTACTGCGAAAGATGAGTCCCAAGGGAAAAAGGGAGTGTGTGGTTTTGGTGGGTGTGAATCCCACACACCATAGCAGTGCGGACCGTACTGCAGAGAACATTAGTTTTCAACATTTTTCTTCGAAAAAAAACAACAACTACTACAACTACAACTACTACAACTACACTACTACTACCACCACTACTACTACTACTACTACTACTACTACTACTACTACTACTACTACTACTACTATTGTTGTTGTTATTATTATTATTATTATTATTATTATTATTAATATAAACTGTACTCACAATAATAATTTTTCTAGTAACGGGTGGTTTATTTATAATTTTATACAGACCGTACGTACAAGATGTTTCTGATATCCTAACTTACGTAAGTGACGTGAGTGTCTGCTGTTAAACGTGAAAAGTGCAACAAAAATCAACAAATGTAAAGAAGCATTAGACTGTAATATCTAAAACTCTACTGTTCTGAGTACCTTAGTGGTTTCTGGTGATGATAATTAGTTGTGTTTACATAAACGCTACCTTGAACACTCTTGTACGCTACTAATTTTTCTTTTTGAAAGAACGTGTTTCCAAAACAGGTTACTTTCTTTACTTCACTCCTCGTGGTGGTCCTTGACTACTACAGTTTTAAATTAAGGTTTGCATAATTTTACGTATACATTATGCAAATATATCGTAAAATTATTTTGTAATATTCATAGGTCTAGAATGGTGTCATTACACAGTCTGTCCCTAATCGAATACTCCCACACATTTTTACAACGCAGCACTTGCGCGTATTAAAGAGATTACCTTAATGGTGTCTGACAACTTCCATTATATTGTCATTTCAGTCTTGTCTAGCGAGACTGCGAACAGTAAACAGCTACTTTAAAAAAAATTAAAGTATGTTAGTAAATCACCTTGCCTTGTGTGTATGTGTGTAATAGGCTATGGGAACAGCAGGCCTTTGAATTTTTAAATTCACGTTATGAACTCACTTCTGTTTTTTGTATAGAGAACTGACTTTTATGCGGTGACTAGAATTATTTAATGATTTCTGGTTTATGAGTTTTGCCTCATTGTGGTATCTCTTTTCAATATCACTTGCAAAATTGCCTCTTTCTGTATCACCTAACTTACTCACTTAACTAACTTCACAAATTTTAGTAAAGACAAACTAAATTAGTCCTATTTTTATTTTCAACAGTTTCTGTTGTTTAAAAAACTTCCTTTTTTCAGGAAACACACACACACACACACATCGATTTAAATATTCCAGTCAAAAGAATATCGACTGTAGGAGTGGGTAATCATAAAAATGGCAAAAATAATATCACTGGAAATAATATTGATCTCTGTTTAAAGCCCAGTCAAGATTTTACTAACGACAAAATTATAAAAACCTGGAATTGAAGGAAGTGTTTGACAGAGTGCTGATATGCCACAAGAGTAGACAAGTTTAGTTAATAGACTGATTTTCAGTACCACGAATTTAATGACATAGATCCATATATTTCTGAATAGATAAAGTAGTTGAGAACTTTTCAAAAATATAGATTGTTTGTGTCGTTAATATCTTATAGACAAGTTTATTAGCGCATGAATTCTTGATCTCTGGACACCCGTAATGTTTGAAGGCAACTGATTATACTAATAATTTTAGCCACGTTCTGTTTTCAGACTTGCGATTCTTTAATGATATATCTTTGTGAATTTCTTTGCTAGTATCTATAATGCATCATCACTCTAATTACAAACTATATTAAAAATTTATACACATTTCATCAAACATAGCTTTTGCTATTATGTAATAGCTTTTAACCGACGAATGGGAAGACTCGTAAGGTAAGGACAAACATATATCTGTTCACAAAGTAGCCAACGTTAGGAAAAAGCGACTTTTCCAGCTGTAGATAATTAGTGAACATGTCATTTACTCTGCGAAACCTAAACACACACACACGCACACACATCTATTGTCGCAGAACACCAATGAGATTTTAACGATTGTTTGTAACGTTGGTAACGTCTAAAGTAGGCGAACCGATAGGTTTGATAAAAATTATGCATTTGACGTTTCTAGCATTAACTAGTAAATTATCCATCCCCTAAAGAAATGTTATATTAAAGTAAGAACTACTACCCTATCAGCATAACTCACTTACGAATTTGGAATTAAAATGTTTCGTTCTTATCTTCAAAAGTCTCCAAATTCGTTAAAGACTGAGGATAACCACAAACCATTCTAATTTTCCGTTTATAAATAAAAGTAAATTTAGTGAAAATAAAAGTAATAAGAACTTCACAAAAGAAATTAACTGAATTTTTCGTCACAAATGGAGAGCTCAGTAGTTTCTGCAAAAACAAAATTTGCTGTCCAGACTTCCCCCATCACGCAAATTCAATTTAACCAACTGTAATCTTGGAGCATATTAATGTAAATTTGCTTCGCCACTTTTTACTATAATAAATGTAGTCATGCTTCAAGATTTATTTGTAATAAATATTTTGATGTTTATGGTAATACTTTTTATCAATAAATTACATTATTAATCACACTTTAATTTGATTATTTTAAAGTATAATTTATTCAGAGTATGAAATAAAATTTAATTACAGTAACAGAAATGAAAGAATAAATTCATGGAATTAATGTTTAGTTTATACTTTGATAGTTTGTATTGTCTTGTTGTACTTGGTGTAGATGTTTAAATGTAGATACATATCCCAAAAGGTATTTTTTAAATAAATATCAAATAATTACACAATTGTTTTATAAAGTGTAATATAGGCTATGAGTTACGCAGCACAAGACTTGTTATCGGACTCGGTAAAATCTTTGAGGATGTAGTGAAGTTAAATTTTTAAATGTCACAACGCAGGGCTAAGATAAAACTTTAGGCGAATTGGAGAGTCCTTATGCTGCAAGCATGGGAGTAAATGAAATAATGTATAGAACCTAATTGGACAACCATCGAAACATGAAGAATGTGGATATAAAGGTATCAGAGAAATATTGATGTGTTTTGGCAAAAATAAAGGTGATAAGTGATAATGTGATGTTATCTAATTGCAATAAAAAAGAACAACGGTTGCCATTGTTCATTAATCCACGCTACGTTACCGACGACGTTACCGGAATAGAAGCCGACGGATTAGCATCCATTTTCCATTTTCGTCCAAAAGGGTTGGTCTAATGATAACTTGATACAGGAGTTAGATCCGGTTAATTTTAAAAGCTTCATGATGATAAAACTTATATTTTCTTAATTTAAATAAGGACGAAATATAAGAAGCGGACTTCATAGATAAATTTAGGCGTAATTTGATGTCATTATGAACACAACAGTAAAGAGGAAACGGTTGCGGAAAACACATTATTAATAAACTTTATATATAAATGTTGGTTCCTCTATGGAGACCTATATGTTTTCAGTAAGACGCTAAACAGGAAGCTTATAAGAAGTTTCAAGGTAGACATAAGAACGTTAAAAATGTCAACGGACGTTAGATATCTCACTTTTATTGTAACTCCGAAGACTTCATTAGCGTTGACGATTGTTGCCTTCATTCGTTAGTTGCATTTTGAGGATTGCTTCTTAGACAGCCAGAAGTGCTTTTTGGAGGGCGACATAAGAATATTTCGTGCATTTGCTTGAAGTAGTGTTATTCTTTCGTCGATTTGACCGTAATCAGAAATAACTTGAATATGATAATCGTATTCAAACAAAATAAACAGAACACGTGATTCGTGTACCAAGACTTTGTAGGCAGCGATAGAATATTCTAGAAGTATATTGCAACGAATCACAGGATCATGATAGGCGGGGCAAGTCATATATTACACAGACAATGGACATTCATATTATATTGGTAGATGGTTAAGTTTGGTTGTTATCAATTGTATTTAGTAAGGTTAAGGGTTTAGTTTAAAAAAAACTGTGCATTATTATTTATGGTTATTCATGTACTGTGTTAGTGGAAATGTGCGCGCGTGCGCGAGTGGGAAACGTTTCCCGGGCGGTGCGTTAAGTATTATCGTTGTTTTGACATTAACTGAACTGAGACATGTGTATCGCTACAATCCCTATACCTGTCGGACTATTGTTTACGTTCATGTATATTATTAATATGTAGGCAGCATGCATGAGATACGAGTAGTCTGATTACCGCTATGCATGCTGTTACAAGGTAAATGCACTCTAATGCATGAAAAGTGCATGGTCACCTTTACTAACCATGTGACTTCCATCCACCAATAGAATGCTGACTGGTGGTTGGAAATTTTCTTATGCCTGTCGTTACACAGGCAGTTCTTCTACGCCATCTACCGCGAACGGGTCGTGCACTCCTTGTACAAGAATTCTACCGCTTGCAAGGTGTTGTAAAGACTATTCGTCGATAGTGAAACGGGAAGGCTCAGAACTGTGTATGTAGTACATCTGCACGCAGGAGTGTTTAAACGCATTACGCGTATAATTACGACAGTTCTTCTACGCCATCTACCGCGAACGGAACGTGCACTCCTTGTACAAGAATTCTACCGCTTGCAAGGTGTTGTAAAAACTATTCGTCGTTAGTGAAACGGGAAGACTCAGAACTGTGTGTGTAGTACATTTGCACACATCAGTGTTTTAACGCATCGTGCGAAAAATTACAAGCAGTTCTTCACTGCTGCTACCGCGAACGGTACATACAATCCTTGTACAAGACTCTACCGCTTGCAAGGATTTGTTAAGACTTTTCGGGGATAGTAACGCGTGTGACGCATAACAATTGATTTTATATCTTTACACACGATATTATTATTGTAGTATTACGTGTGTAAGAAGTGAGTGCAACTGTATCACTGTGCGAGATTTCCGCAGTGACAGTATCATTAATTGTTACGCAATAGTTCCATCAAGACGTTTCCGTGCCAGTGCAAGATTTCCTCATAGGGTGGTCTGCTGATCGCGGTAGACCTTGGAATTCGCGAGAACACTTGAAGAAGCCGGAGAGGTATAAGTTCAATATACCGTTATTGATTAAACTCACTGTCACCTGAGATATTACTTGGTCTTAAACTCTATATAAGTTTTGCGAGTAATGAAATCTGTAGTACCGTTGTGTGCGAAGTGTCGGATTCATCGTGGGAATTGCAGGACATCAGCCCAGCTGTTACAGGACATCAGCCCAGCTGTTATAGGACATCAGCCCAGCTGTTATAGGACATCAGCCCAGCTGTTATAGGACATCAGCCCAGCTGTTATAGGACACCAGCCCAGCTGTTATAGGACACCAGCCCAGCTGTTATAGGTCACCAGCCCAGCTGTTATAGGACCAGCCCAGCTGTTACAGGACGCCAGCCCAGCTGTAAACGTTTCTGGTGAAACGTCTGTCATTTGTGAGCCACACCTGACGAACCATCTATACCGCAAAGACCGGCCCTTCTCTTCAACATCATCGTGGGAGTCTTCTTATGTAACGTATCACGTCTTGCGTATGAACATTATTTAACATTTTAAAAGAAAGACTTTATATCAAACATTACATTCTGTACATTTCAAATATACCATATAAACTATAACTTGTGTTTGTACAATAAATAATCTTAAACCCTCCAATATAGACTTGTAATTTGAAATACACATACTATCATATCCTATGCGCCAATAAATTAGTAATTTGTGTTGTCGCATAGAGATATTTTGGATACACATGTCTCAGTTCAGTTAATGTCAAAACAACGATAATACTTAACGCACCGCCCGGGAAACGTTTCCCACTCGCGCACGCGCGCACATTTCCACTAACACAGTACATGAATAACCATAAATAATAATGCACAGTTTTTTTTAAACTAAACCCTTAACCTTACTAAATACAATTGATAACAACCAAACTTAACCATCTACCAATATAATATGAATGTCCATTGTCTGTGTAATATATGACTTGCCCCGCCTATCATGATCCTGTGATTCGTTGCAGGATTAACTCCCTCCCGCATAAAAAAAAAATTTTAACAGCTGGGATGATGTCCTATAACAGCTGGGCTGATGTCCTATAACAGCTGGGCTGGTGACCTATAACAGCTGGGCTGGTGTCCTATAACAGCTGGGCTGGTGTCCTATAACAGCTGGGCTGATGTCCTATAACAGCTGGGCTGATGTCCTATAACAGCTGGGCTGATGTCCTATAACAGCTGGGCTGATGTCCTATAACAGCTGGGCTGATGTCCTGTAACAGCTGGGCTGATGTCCTGCAATTCCCACGATGAATCCGACACTTCGCACACAACGGTGCTACAGATTTTATTACTCGCAAAACTTATATAGAGTTTAAGACCAAGTAATATCTCAGGTGACAGTGAGTTTAATCAATAACGGTATATTGAACTTATACCTCTCCGGCTTCTTCAAGTGTTCTCGCGAATACCAAGGTCTACCGCGATCAGCAGACCACCCTATGAGGAAATCTTGCACTAGCACGGAAACGTCTTGATGGAACTATTGCGTAACAATTAATGATACTGTCACTGCGGAAATCTCGCACAGTGATACAGTTGCACTCACTTCTTACACACGTAATACTACAATAATAATATCGTGTGTAAAGATATAAAATCAATTGTAATGCGTCACACGCGTTACTATCCCCGAAAAGTCTTAACAAATCCTTGCAAGCGGTAGAGTCTTGTACAAGGATTGTATGTACCGTTCGCGGTAGCAGCAGTGAAGAACTGCTTGTAATTTTTCGCACAATGCGTTAAAAAACTGATGTGTGCAAATGTACTACACACACAGTTCTGAGTCTTCCCGTTTCACTAACGACGAATAGTTTTTACAACACCTTGCAAGCGGTAGAATTCTTGTACAAGGAGTGCACGTTCCGTTCGCGGTAGATGGCGTAGAAGAACTGTCGTAATTATACGCGTAATGCGTTTAAACACTCCTGCGTGCAGATGTACTACATACACAGTTCTGAGCCTTCCCGTTTCACTATCGACGAATAGTCTTTACAACACCTTGCAAGCGGTAGAATTCTTGTACAAGGAGTGCACGACCCGTTCGCGGTAGATGGCGTAGAAGAACTGCCTGTGTAACGACAGGCATAAGAAAATTTCCAACCACCAGTCAGCATTCTATTGGTGGATGGAAGTCACATGGTTAGTAAAGGTGACCATGCACTTTTCATGCATTAGAGTGCATTTACCTTGTAACAGCATGCATAGCGGTAATCAGACTACTCGTATCTCATGCATGCTGCCTACATATTAATAATATACATGAACGTAAACAATAGTCCGACAGGTATAGGGATTGTAGCGATACACATGTCTCAGTTCAGTTAATGTCAAAACAACGATAATACTTAACGCACCGCCCGGGAAACGTTTCCCACTCGCGCACGCGCGCACATTTCCACTAACACAGTACATGAATAACCATAAATAATAATGCACAGTTTTTTTTAAACTAAACCCTTAACCTTACTAAATACAATTGATAACAACCAAACTTAACCATCTACCAATATAATATGAATGTCCATTGTCTGTGTAATATATGACTTTCCCCGCCTATCATGATCCTGTGATTCGTTGCAGGATTAACTCCCTCCCGCATAAAAAAAAAATTTTTTTTTTTCAATATAACCAAAACAACTTCCTAATCCTGAAATAATAATAATACCCTCAAACTAAAATCAAATAAACACCCTCAATTAATACTAACATTTCTAACTGTCACTTTGACAGAAACATCAAATCAAAAGACACGTGGTAACCTTCAAACCAAAACAAACACACATGTTCTTGACACACAGATAACGACATCTAATGCAGGGTCATAGCGTACACAGACAACATTCCTTATCAAAACTAGATTATTGTTCATTCACAGAGCCATCTTACATACAACATTTAAACCTGAATTGACATATTTAAATCACTACACATTCTTACCCCTATATCCTGACATTTATTTCTGAGTTTATTGTATAAATTTTTCTCAGCTTTGAAACGCACACGTTTACTTGGAAATACAGATTTGAATTTGTTTAATATACGCCGTAATTGCCTTATCTCGCAACTCATTAACTGAACCTTGGGGATCGGTGAGTTATTCGTTATCTTATCTTTCGAGCGTCCTAGTCTGATAAGGTGCTCTACCCTATCAACCTTATCTCGTAATGTATGGTTTGGAACTCCAACTGGCAGTTTATTCAATTCGTCGATTTCCAATATAATATTATGTCCGAGTTTTCTAACTCCAATTACGGTCATATCTATTTCCGTTTCCTGCACATATCTTGTTATACGTGCCTGTTTTTCAACTATCTGCGACTCACACGCTGCTGATTTAACCCTTGTGTGACTTACCGGCAGAATCGGCATTTGTATAAAGTGGTTTTTACACCACTTTCGTAACTGCTTGTCCAACAGCGATATTTCTGTGCCACTGTCGGACAACCTCTCGTCGCCATAACCATTGATTTTTGCTTCGACAATAAGGTCGGTGCAATTTTCAATCCTAATATTTCCCTCATGTTTATTACTATTATCATTATTACATACTAAATTATCCCTAATTTCGGCAGGATATAGGCCATACATAACAGTTCTATTCTTATAACTAACATTTTTCATACTTGATTGATTGAACTGCTTTTCAACTGAATCATTTTCAATAACTGTTGCTAATAAGTTGGTATTAATTTGCTGAGTTGTATTTTTATGTTGTTGTGATTGCGGCTGAATTTGTGGTGTTTGAACATGAAAATGATTACGCGGCGGTTCATTATTATTTACCATAATTGTTGTCACCTTATTGTCACCAGTATCATTCACCTCTCCGTCCTCCGTAAACACCTCAGTACCTGATATAGATTCATCTAGTACCTCATCATTAGGCCATGTGTCATAAACACCTGCACCGTTAGTATCCATACTAGTTCCAGGCTCTATTACTGGTTCGGAATTTTTACGTGTTATGCATACACTGTCCGCATCCATGATAGCTTCAGATCCTATCATACGTTCACGGTTCTCGCATGCTATATCTGTTACACCATAAAATATCACCTCATCACAGCACTTACCTGAAGTATGTTCCAGATTAATAGTGTTGTTACTACTAATTTCATTTCTGTTATCTTCACTACAATCCGATGCAGAATCTAAATACTCGACTTTATCGAGATATGAACTACTAGGCCCTAATAAGGTGGTTTCTGTATAATCACTTTCAAGTTCACCTGCTACGCTACTGTTCTCCGTTAATCCTTCCGATGTCACATCTTGGTTAACTTCCATATTACTTTCGTTGAGAGTATGTTCCACAAGGACATTAGGTACCTCAAAATTATCACACGGTGCAATATTCTCAACAGATAAATCTGCTTCAATATCAGCTGACACTTCCTGTAGTTCCGCCATCCTCTCCTCTCCGTCGGCGTCCATTTCTTCCCAAAATTCCTGCCTAATGGCTATCATCTCCTCATCCACAGCTTTCATCTCCTCGCAGCAATTATCTGAAGTATGTTCTGGACTAATAGTGTTGCTATTACTAATTTCATCTTCGTCATCTTCACTATAATTGCATGCATAATCTAATTCTCCGATCATATCGAACAATGAAATACTATGCCCTAAGCGAGTTGCCTCGTTAATATTACTTTCAATATTATCCCAGAATTTCCGCCTAACGGCTCTACTCTGCTCAGATATGGTTTTATCATCAAGTGACCTGGCCCTTAAATATTCTATAAACTCTTTTTTATTCGACATAGTGATCAAATTAATTTAAAATTTAGTAAATTTAAATTCACTGATTTATAAGCAAAGAAAGTTATTATTATTACGACAAGATTAGAACATACGGTAACCAGTTTACATGCACGCAGAAAAAGCAGTTCAAAATATCAACATGCAAATACCTTATCTAACATACACCAACTAATAATCAACCTCCAATATACTGATAAAATCTGTTCATATATGATATACAAGAGAATATGCACACTTGAAAAATTATATCCTCAGCTTTTCATATGAACAATACACATACAATTATTATTTTAATTATATTTATACGTCGGATTTTTCCAACAAATTTTATATTCATAGACAAATATATAATAGCGTAAATTTACCGCTATTTAACGAGCCCAACGTTGCTAAGCGCCAAAATATCTCTATGCGACAACACAAATTACTAATTTATTGGCGCATAGGATATGATAGTATGTGTATTTCAAATTACAAGTCTATATTGGAGGGTTTAAGATTATTTATTGTACAAACACAAGTTATAGTTTATATGGTATATTTGAAATGTACAGAATGTAATGTTTGATATAAAGTCTTTCTTTTAAAATGTTAAATAATGTTCATACGCAAGACGTGATACGTTACATAAGAAGACTCCCACGATGATGTTGAAGAGAAGGGCCGGTCTTTGCGGTATAGATGGTTCGTCAGGTGTGGCTCACAAATGACAGACGTTTCACCAGAAACGTTTACAGCTGGGCTGGCGTCCTGTAACAGCTGGGCTGGTCCTATAACAGCTGGGCTGGTGACCTATAACAGCTGGGCTGGTGTCCTATAACAGCTGGGCTGGTGTCCTATAACAGCTGGGCTGGTGTCCTATAACAGCTGGGCTGATGTCCTATAACAGCTGGGCTGATGTCCTATAACAGCTGGGCTGATGTCCTATAACAGCTGGGCTGATGTCCTGTAACAGCTGGGCTGATGTCCTGCAATTCCCACGATGAATCCGACACTTCGCACACAACGGTACTACAGATTTTATTACTCGCAAAACTTATATAGAGTTTAAGACCAAGTAATATCTCAGGTGACAGTGAGTTTAATCAATAACGGTATATTGAACTTATACCTCTCCGGCTTCTTCAAGTGTTCTCGCGAATACCAAGGTCTAACGCGATCAGCAGACCACCCTATGAGGAAATCTTGCACTAGCACGGAAACGTCTTGATGGAACTATTGCGTAACAATTAATGATACTGTCACTGCGGAAATCTCGCACAGTGATACAGTTGCACTCACTTCTTACACACGTAATACTACAATAATAATATCGTGTGTAAAGATATAAAATCAATTGTTATGCGTCACACGCGTTACTATCCCCGAAAAGTCTTAACAAATCCTTGCAAGCGGTAGAGTCTTGTACAAGGATTGTATGTACCGTTCGCGGTAGCAGCAGTGAAGAACTGCTTGTAATTTTTCGCACGATGCGTTAAAACACTGATGTGTGCAAATGTACTACACACACAGTTCTGAGTCTTCCCGTTTCACTAACGACGAATAGTTTTTACAACACCTTGCAAGCGGTAGAATTCTTGTACAAGGAGTGCACGTTCCGTTCGCGGTAGATGGCGTAGAAGAACTGTCGTAATTATACGCGTAATGCGTTTAAACACTCCTGCGTGCAGATGTACTACATACACAGTTCTGAGCCTTCCCGTTTCACTATCGACGAATAGTCTTTACAACACCTTGCAAGCGGTAGAATTCTTGTACAAGGAGTGCACGACCCGTTCGCGGTAGATGGCGTAGAAGAACTGCCTGTGTAACGACAGGCATAAGAAAATTTCCAACCACCAGTCAGCATTCTATTGGTGGATGGAAGTCACATGGTTAGTAAAGGTGACCATGCACTTTTCATGCATTAGAGTGCATTTACCTTGTAACAGCATGCATAGCGGTAATCAGACTACTCGTATCTCATGCATGCTGCCTACATATTAATAATATACATGAACGTAAACAATAGTCCGACAGGTATAGGGATTGTAGCGATACACATGTCTCAGTTCAGTTAATGTCAAAACAACGATAATACTTAACGCACCGCCCGGGAAACGTTTCCCACTCGCGCACGCGCGCACATTTCCACTAACACAGTACATGAATAACCATAAATAATAATGCACAGTTTTTTTTAAACTAAACCCTTAACCTTACTAAATACAATTGATAACAACCAAACTTAACCATCTACCAATATAATATGAATGTCCATTGTCTGTGTAATATATGACTTTCCCCGCCTATCATGATCCTGTGATTCGTTGCAATATATAGATGTGTGATAGACCGTGGTCTAAATATTACGCGTTCTTTACTACAAATTTAACGCTGAAAGTATGTGGAAAGGTGTAATTTATATGGATAGGTTTGAGAATAACGAGCTAAGATTTGTATTCCTGTTTGTGTTCATGTTAGGTTATAAAAGGTTACTTATAAATGGATACTCAATTCATTCTCAGGTAAGCCCTCATGAAGCTAAGAAATGGAGCTCTATTAAGAAAGGGCTCATTAAAAATTCAAGAAATTTCAGAAAAAAGAAACACTATGAGGAAGACAGACGTACAGCGTTTGTGGCAGTAATATATCTTATGTGAAGTGTAGAGTTGTTTAATTCTTCCACAATGTATTTTTCTATTTGTAAAGATGTTGTTTGATAATATTTAATTGATTACTATTGGAACAAACAGCTAATTTAATGGTTTAATGGTGCAAACAGCCATTCTAAGGCAAAAATTGTATGCGCATGACTAAAATACTATTTTACACTGTTAAATTGCAAATTAAAATAGTATTTTATTCAATTTTTTTGTAAAAATAGTCTTGCTTGTTAAGTAACATAAATGTAACTTTCTGTTAAGCCAATATCGAAACATTTTTTATGTTAGATTACCTAACGCAGATTAATATAAAGAAAATCTCGTTGTGTGTGTATTTTACACAGTTGACAAAGTGTGTATAGTTGCTCAGAAACAAGAGTCTCATTAACTGAAAAGACGTGTGGAGGAATACGTTTGCTTGTATAAGGTGACAAGTAACTAAGATTTTTCTCTTACTTTGCTAATACGCCATTTAGAATCTGTACATTTCCTTGGCTTAAAAATGTTTATGTGTCCACATTATCATAGATAGCAATATTTGAATGAAGTATTAAAGTCATTTTCCTGACTCGAGAACATACTTTGTGCAGCGTTTATATAAATAACATTTATTGTTGAGTCTAAAATATAAAGCACATAGTTAGTTATTAAAAAAAAAATATTCAGCTTCTAAACCGTTTAAGGAATCTCATGAGGAGTAAACAAAATGTGTATTCACAGTTTCGGTAAAATATCTGATTTCTATAAGTGAACGGGTTCCTAGTAAAAGAATCAAACACAAGGTTAATACACATCCATTGTATTTTTTTGTTTCACTGGAAACACAATACACCGGCCGTTTCATTCCAGTAACTGTAGCCTATATAAATAAACGCCAGTAAACCTGTAACACATGTTTGGTACAGCCCTTTGTGGCAACAACAGATGTTTCCTTTAAAGTCCATAAAAAAATTCACCTCTTCTCGAAATCTAAAAATAAATCGTATTGACTACAAACTGACTAGAGTTAATTTTTTCTTGCAGTATTTCTCATATTTATTACCCAAATGTAAAAACAGACAACGTTTCTGTCCTGTGCATAGCGAATTTCACGCATAGTGAACCTCGTATGCTTTGTATGTATTTTTTATTAGTCTTATAC
Source organism: Magicicada septendecula (assembly GCA_034769895.1). NCBI lineage: Eukaryota > Metazoa > Arthropoda > Insecta > Hemiptera > Cicadidae > Magicicada > Magicicada septendecula. The sequence goes on along the minus strand of CM068367.1, from coordinate 306,678,482 downwards.
GCGTATATAATATGTTTATTTGTTTATATAGGATAATTCACGCATACGCTCCCCCACCGGGTTATAACTTATATTCAGTTGGCTGTAGTTCATCGTTCCAACGCAAGGTGCACTGAAGTCTGTTCTCACAGTCAGGAGTTAGTTGAGAACGGCGAGTTGCCAGCTATAGACTACAGCGAATTTCTACCAACAGTGACGACTTTAAAACAAAAATTAAGGTACGCGTGACTGTTTTAAGTAGGCGATATAAGTTAGTACTTTGTGCAATTATTTGTAAATAATGGTAGCCTTTCATATTTTGTTTGGTTTTTAGTTTGAACACTATGAAAACATTATACAAAGTGGGCTGTTGCTGTTGACTGTCGCCATATTGACTAAATGCTTAAACACTAGAAGTTGGAGCATTTTACCATGACAAAAAGAATATACGCCCTGATACGTTTCACGTTATTTGCCCCACTGATAAAGCTAATATACCACACACTAAAATATTTTGTCTAGGTAAAATAAACTAAACACTAAAGTTTTTTAAACAAATTTTATTTGAAAAAGAATATTTATAATAGTATTAATGCTTATTTAAAAAACTTGTATTTAACTATATGTCCGGCATACTTTTATATTAAACAAAATCCAAGAAGTAACATTTACTTTTATTATAGGCCTAGAGCTATTATAACTGATAACTTATGTACAGTACACAATCTAAACATATTAATAATCTAAATATTAGGTAGACTAAATCTAAAAGTAGGAGACAGACCTACACATTCACTAAATCGGAATTAATAAAGTAAATTATAATTTCAAAGTAGAACTTCTCCTGTTTAAACAACAAACTGTAATAAATGTTATGTAGGCCAGTGTGAAGTTATAACTTTACAGCACCTGATAGAAGATAAAATGTAGATAAGGAATTCAAAATAAACTTATAGTTTCTTTAATAGAAAACATCACAGTCAAACTAAACAAATTTTAATAGATTTGTCATTACTTTTAATTTTGTATTCATGAATAAATAAGTAAAACGTCTGTGAAATTGTAAGTAATCTCTCTTTTTTTCTACAGCATGCCAATTAAATACAAACGGAAGCTTAGCTCCACTAGGGGATCACAGATTGAGGAAACACTTGAGGAAGCAGTTAATCGCATAATGACTGCAGAATCGGTATCAGTGAGGCTCCCCAGTATTATGGTATTCCATCAGAAAGATTTCGACTGGAAAGTATCCTTTAGGTAGACCTACAGCTTTAGACAAAACAAATGAAAAGCAATTGGTGGCCTACATTCAGCGCTTAGAGAGAACAGGACTTACACCTGACAGAACTGCCGTACAACGTCCTGAATTTTCCGAAGCGGTTGGGATTGAACACTTGTTTAACAAGAGATCCAAGGTGCTGGCCATGACTAGTTTAATGGCTTCATGCAAAGGAATCCTGAAAAATCACTGGTTCAGGCATAAGCCCTACCACTTTCTAGCGTTGAAGGAACGCCTCGGGATGCAGTAAGTTATTTAGCGTTTACGTCATAACTAAACTCTATGACGAAAACCACTTTTACACCAAGTTGGACACGTTTTTAATTGGACGATACTGTGTTTTATCTTAAAAACGATCTAGGCATAGTTCTAGCTACCAAAAGCGCAAAATATGTCTGTACCATAAGAGAAAATTTATCTGTTATCACTTGCATCCACAATTTTGAGGTAACGCCTCACAGAAAGAATTGCTACTTAATTATTAAAACGTAAATTAATCAAAACACATGCTCACGATATTTTTAATACAACATTTATTCAATATTTTTGTTTGTAGATTGAGTAATTCGTTTTCATGTTATAATATTTCAATTTTTACTTCCATGCATCATGTAATTTTAAAGTATTACTTATTTTATAGATTTTTTTGCAGAAACTATTTATTTTCCACTTAAGACTCGAAGCAGAAAATTAACTTCGAATGAAAAATTAGCTTACATAAAATTAACTTGACCATTATAGTATTTTTAAATAAATAACGATTAACAATTATTTGAGAATTTTTGTCATACTCTCTTTTAGTGTAGCATTAACATTACGTCAACAAACTAATTTATTTACTGAATAATTATTAATCTCCTAAAAAATTGACTACCAGCATATACCACGTGATGAAAGTGGTTTGGCAAATCTGAGGAAGGAATTGAATGCAGGCAGCGTGACGTCCCAACGAGGGAACGGGTACTCGCAGTTAATTCATACATTCCACTGAAGCGTACATCGAACGGTAATTTTGATAAATTTTATCTACTGCTTTTAGCAAGAACGAAGACAAATATTTTGAAGTTCAATGACAAAACCACTTGACAAATAACGGTTAAGTAAAGATGTCACAGTAGCAACAACTATGTTAATCCAAACTTCGGAGATTAGGCTATATTGTTAAAAGGAAAAGTAATTTTGGTTTTACAATGATTTTTCATTTTATTATTTAAGAAAACTCTATACAGATTTTGTAAACTGAATGTGTTAAATTTATTTTTGTAAATAAAGCATACCTTACTTTACATTTATTGTTGTTACAGTAAAAGTTTAGCCTAAGTGCTTCCACCCTGAAATTACTTACTAGTAATGTTATAGGCTATAGCTCAGTAACTAAGATTAAGACAATTTTTATGATGGCGTAGGAGTCTTTATGGTCAAAGAAAGAATCCTTTTTAAATAAGAGTCTGCTGTTTGATAAGTATATTTTGTATCAGCTCATATGGTAATATAGTTTAAATCTGTAAACACAGGAGAAATATTTTTATACATAAAGTAAATACACGTTTTTTCAATGACAGTAGATGATAATGTAAAGTAATTGACCGTAGTTATCATGTTGCATATTGTTAATAAAAATTAATATAATTTTAAAACACACTTCTACACGATTTATAGGCAATTATTATATTCAGGCTTTAATTATTCTTTTAAGAAAACTGAATTTAATGTTTACGCAGATCTACTACTTTAGATATTAGAGCTACTTATAAGAAACCTCAAAGCATTGTATCAGTTTTTATAAAAGATATTTAAACAGATTCGATTGTATAGAGTATACGAGGATGCTTAAGCTAACAAAACGTACTAAGAAAAGATAAATTTCTTCAAATTATGATTCTTTTGTAATATGACTATGAATGTGATACATGAACCTCAAATTAAAGTTATTTATCATATTTACTCAGTAGACTATTACATTACCATAATCAAAATATTTAGCGTCAGTATAGTTTTAACAGCCACAATTCGATTTTTCGTCGTGTTAATAGTGTATTGAAAGAACTTGTTATGTATTACCTTGTAAGTACGACTAAAGAATGAGAGTTTATTCTGTACGATATGCCTTGCAGAAAAATTTGAAATGACTTCCGAAACACAGAATCGCTGTCACGAGTTCAGCTCGGCCTCAGTGAAAGGAAATACGATGGGGATGTTGATGAGTATTCAAAATACTATAGTGTTCGTGTTATTTCGGTAGAACACGCCATTGCATTACGCAGTGTTAACATCTGAAGGTGAAAGTATTCTTATATAAGATATATACATAATCTAATATGGATATTACTTAATTTTAGTTTCTTTTACATACAAATGAGTTCAACACGCAAACCCTTAATAATATATTCAGTATAAAAGAAACACACTCAGACAGAAAACTGAACTATGGCTCAGACTAATAATTTTTTCCTGATACGTGGGCTATTTATAATTTTATTCAGATCGCATATAGTCTGAGTGACGTATCTGCTGTTAAACGTGAAAGAAATCAATAAATTGCGTAAAAGTAAAGAAGTCCATATTCCAATTTTCTGAGTACCTTAGTTGTTTTCGGTGATGATACTTACCTGTGCTTACATAACGGCTTCCTACAACACTGTTATACGCTACACAATTTTTTTAAAGCCCGTGTTTCAAAAGTAGGTTACTCTGTTTACTTGACTATGCGTGATGCTCCAAGGCTAATACAATTTTAAAGTATAATTAAGGTTCATATAAATGTATACAATATGTAAATTTATCGTAAATATTATTAATAGTATTCACAGAATCTACACAGTGTCATTACAGAGTCTGTCCCTCATCGAAGACACCTACACATTTTTGCCACGTAGCACTAGTTCACATTAAGGAGATTACCTTAATGGTGTCTGACAACTTCCATTATCTCGTCATGTCAGTCTCCTCTAGCAGGACTGTGAACAGGAAACAGTAAACAGGTTATTTTAAAACAGATTAAAGTATCTGAGTAATTTAACACTTCATACAGTTTTATCAGAGTAAAAACTTAATAGTTTTTCCTTTTTCATGGTTATACGTAAACTCACAGTGTGTATATGAGTGTGTGTGTGTTTCCAGAATAAGGCAAGTTTTAGACGAAGGGATTGTATTATCCTCACTTAAATTAGATATTGACCAATCAGAGCGTAAGAATTTCAGTAAAGATTGTAAAATTTCCATGTTACAGTCAACCATATTTATAAAAAAGCAGTTCATATCGATTATTCGATAGTGATACAAATGGGTTCCTCTACAAACGATAAGGTTAGAAGAAATATTATAAGTGCGCGAATTCACCGCAGTGAACGCTGCCAGCCTGGGACAAGTAGTCTGTAAATATAAGTATTTTAAACAAACATTAATCGACTTCAGTTTAAAACCGAGTGCCTTCTCTAGTAGTGAAAGTTTGTCCACACAGGTTTAGAAAGATATTTTAAGCGTACTAGATTCGGTGTAAGACCAATACAACACTGTCGTACCGAGATCAACTGCAGATCATCAGGTACCCGGACCATGAACATAATTCTTTAGACTACGGTAAAGGGAAGTCAAAATTATAACAGTATTTTTTAGTCGCACTGTAACTAAATTTAATAATACTACAGAGAACGTTTAAAAGCTAAAAGCTTTGTAAAACAAACTGTGATAATGCAACTAATTTTCACTTATTGAATGGTCTCTTGGCATTACATAGAACATTTGGTTAATATATGAAATTAATAAACAAACACTTGGTATAATTCTACACATACTTTTCATTTCCCTGTGCAATTGTTTCAACACTTACGGCAGCTTCATAGGCTACAGATATTTTCCTGTAGAGACAGTTCAAATCTAACTTCTGAAGCTGCTATAAGTGGTGAAAAAATTCTCAGAAAAATAGTGTCTGTAGAATAATTATACTAAATGTTTATTTATTAAATTCAAATTAATTTTAGTTGAATTTATGTTGGCAAGAGATGAATTGTTCAAGTAAATTTAAAAAATATATAGTATATAATTTTATGTACAATTATTATATATTAAATGTAAGCGCGCGCGCACACACGCACACACACACACACACACACACAACACTACGTCAGCGTACGTTACTGTGCATTGTCGTAATTAGTTAAAAAACTGCTAAATTAGAATAAATAATTATTATTGTCAATAACTGTATTGAAAGCCGCGAGTAACCAGGGAACGCGGACGCAGGTCGGTACAGGCATATCACGCCACACACCAGCTGGGGTTGTGCAGTTTATGTGTGTGTGTTTAAATCAGTAGAAACCGGCGTGGCGTCACCCCTGAATAAATGTGAATTAAATAACTAATTTATTTAAATTTTGTTAAGTACGCGGAAGCTATGACGAAATAAATTACGCCACGTTATTAATAATATAAAGACGCACACATTTGCAAAATTGAGTGCGAAACAAACAATGCATTTTTATGCAGTATAAATAAAAGTGAATAAATAATTAGAATAATTAAAGTATGAAAAAACTATTTATATACAATTATACATAAGAAAATTACCGATTGTTTGAACATCATATAATAACCAAAAGACTTCGCATGCTGCGAAAAAAGTTAAAATAAGTACAAAAAATAAACGAATCTGTAAAGGGACGCTTAACAAATGGTGACAATCCAAATCGTGTACAGAATTGTCGAAACATGATTTTTGCGCCCGTCAGTATAAATAAGCGAGTATCGCAAGCCTCACTCTCAGTCTACTGGAACACATCTGCAGCCGAAGGCTATGTCCGACAGCGTATCATCCAAGGTCGATACCCCAGCGGTATAGAGAAGCCATCGGGACTGGACCAGGAGGACCAGACGACGGATTCCAGGAGGACCAGAGGACAATGGGGGATCGACGCTGGACAAGGAAACAAGACTCAGGATCATGACGAGGAGTACCAGAGTATCACCTCATCAATAATAAGGTGACACAAAACCATACTACACGTCAACATAGTTCATTAACAACCTTAAAAAAAAGAAAGAATACAAAAATTAAAAGAGACTATGAGAGACTCTATATACTAATTTTTGTAAATATCAATAACTTTAAATTTTATATTGTTAAATTAGAGTAAGAGAATGTATAATTTTTATAATGATTAAAATGATACAAATAAAAGTTGTTAGGAAGATTAATGTTTTATAATGTAATTGCCAGGATGCTGAAAATAATGATGAGCGTGGACTGTATTTTAATACATTTATTAATGTATAGTAATAAATGTATACATTTAATTATTCAATAGTATACATTTGAATAATAAGGTTGGCTACGTCTGAAAGCATTTGAATTTGAAGAAAACCACGTCGGTTAAGAAATGTTCATATTAGCAAAATTGAGGCGCGAGTACGCGGCACTCCAAGCTACATGAAATGTTGTAGGGCCTAAGGCCTACATAAATTGTCTCGACGACAAAATAAATATGAAGAAAATGACAGGACGAAGCAGAGACGCGTTTACGTCCGCTGACCGCCGACGTAAGTTGCACTGTGTTTTAGCCTGAACGCGATAAGCGTAATGCAGAACGTACAGATTAGCCAACCTTTAAATACGAAAATTACCACATTACTATCCAACAGTACTCGCAATAACACATAGAGTCATTTATAAAGAAATAGTGACGTCATAACATAACTTGCAAAATTTTAATTATTTTTGAATATTATAATATATTATTGATATTTTATTACTTTGATAGTTGATTGATATTTCTTTGACATTTGATCGATATTTACCTACACAGAGTAAAGTACTGATTAAAAGAAATGATTTAAAATAAATGCATTTTTTAAAAGAATATCTGAGCAAGTCGAGAGCACATTTTTATAGCATATAAACTTATATTTATTCATGTTTATGTTTACATGTAAATTTATGTTTGTGTTTGTAATTTATGAATATTTAGGTTACTGATATTTGTATAGTTACAATAATTATGTGTATGCTGAGCACACATAAAAGAGGAAAACACATTATGCGAATAATTCTGATGAATTTTGATTCGTAATTTGAAATTTTTATTTAATAAAAGTGTAAATCATTTTCCATATTCAATGTGATATAAGAAGTTTTATTATTTAAAAAAAACAAACACTTTTACACATTTCTCGTTATAACACACACACACACACACACACAATATAATGCATAATATAACACAATATATGTGTGTGTGTTTGTGTGTGTGTTATACGATTTACTCTTCTTTGTATGAGATATCCTGCAATGAAATATTATTGATCTTCCCACACGAAGTTGTGTCCATCTTCTTAAAAATTCTTCATCTGGAAATATTAGTTGCTCCCCCCAAGGTACGAACTATTATTATTTTTAAAATATTGGTGTTTGTATTAAAAATTGTCTTTATTTCCATGTTAATTATTTTTTACAAGAAAGGGTGAATGTGATCGATAGATTATAAAACGTCAAGCTAAAGTGATTAAATAAGATCGAGTGAACCAAGGAATTGTGGCGTGAAGGTATCTACCGTAAATTAGATTTTTTCATTCCATGTTTATCGGAAACTTTGGGCATATGCAAAGTCAAGTACCAAAATGCAGTATACCTTTTAATTGAGACTGTAAAAAGTGTTAACTGCAATACTGGAAAATTAGTTATTAATTTCTTTGTTTTAACTTTGACGAAAGGAATTTACAGAACAAAAGCAAACAGCAATAAAAGAAAATTTTAACTAACGTATTGCAACGCCTTAGTGTTACACCGGGATGGAAACTTGTTGTATGGAAAAATCATTTTCTCCCCAAGGAACATTTATTAGGTACTTGTAATTTATTTATTTATAAGTAATTTTAATATCTATAGGAGAAAATGGAGGTATATCTGTTTACCAGCCAACAGAGAAATGGAGCTTAGAGGAAATCATTGAGGCATATTGTGTTTCGACACAACTGAAGAAACACCGACAGAATAAGATGCGCTTGTACAAATCTTGAGAAAATATTTGTCCGTGATTTACTTCACATTCCTAGAGACATAACATCTTTTAATTAGCCTTCAGAAGTAATTATGATGTTGTACTGTATGTAACTTCCGGTCTTAGGAAAACCTGATCCATCATAATTTTGTTTTTAAATCGTAGTAGGATTAGAGGATGTCAGATATCACAGAAAAATTTGTACCATTATGCTGAAATTTGTTTCAGGAACGTGTCCAGAAACAGCATATATGATTGTGGTGAATCATTACATTTGGCCGTCACCTTCCTTCGCCATATCACGTCCCCCCCCCCCCCAACAAAGATAAGTCTGATTTCGCAGCTTGGAGCTGTGGGAGTGGTGGGTGAATGACAAACACTATTTATGCCTTTAATATACATTTAGGAATGACCAAAAGAGACGAGGATTCAAACAAAAAGGATATGCTTATCCTTTATTCTTACCCTACTCTGTTTACAAGGTTCGTTTCTATCACCGTTAGCTTTGAAACCAATAATTGTTATTGAAATTAATGTAGTATAAAGAAGTACATCCGAAAATTAGTGGTGGTGCCGTGAAGAATTATCTAACCGTTTTTTTTTTTTTTTAATATGTTACCAGAAAAATCACTCTTTACATTCTTTGACAAAGCAGTCAAAACTAGATGGCAAAAGACAGCAACATAGGAAACCAATAAAACGGTATTTGTTACAAGTGATGGTCTTAACTGTTTAAAAGGAAAAGAATTTTCAGGCATTAATTCCGATGAATCAAAGATTCTTCCGATTTGGTTTAAGATTCTTTTAAAAACTGTCCATCATTTTGGTAAGATTGTTAACTTCCAAATTGGGTTAGAGGTACTGAGCGACAGTGAGATGGAGCGGTTGACATGAGACGTGGCTGAGAGACATGAAACCAATTGAACAATATTAAACTTTTCTAACCAAAAACGGAATTGAAATTAATACAATGTTAAGATTGAGGATAAAAGAATGTGTTCAGATCTTATCATAACTGACCTAATAATTAAATACGATAACTGGTATCTTATTATTTACATCAGTTTACTATAAACACTATTTATTCAGTTATGTTGAAAAGTATATATCGTTTTCATTTTTTTCAAATTTGACTAACTACGATGGCTAATTTTTATATTTCGGCTAACAGCATGTTGAGCAACTGGAAAATCTTTAGGAATAGTTTACGCACGTGAAGACAAGAACAAATCGTTATTACTTCAGTTTTAAAGCAGAAGTAAACTTGGTAAAAATTTAAATGTAATGAAGCCTTCACAATGACAATAGAATATAATTGAATTCTTTGTCACAAGCATAAAGCTTAGTATTTGTATAAAAAAAATCTCTACCCAGACTTTCTCTGTCACGCAAATTCAATTTAACTGTCTAAATTACACAGTAGCGGCACACGCTTTGAATGCCATTATGGCCACTGTAGTCACGGAGCATGTTAATGTAAATTTGTTTTGGCAGTTTTTCTGAAATAAATGTAGCCATGTTTCAGGTTATTTTTGTTAAAATTTTTATTATTACGATAAAATTTTATATGACGTTACATTATTAAATATAATTGTAATTTGTTTATTGTCATTTATAATATTTTTACAGTTTGAAATACATCTTTACGTGTTCATATAAATAGAAGACTAAACTCGTAAAACTCACATTTAATGTAATGATTTAATTGGTGATACGGTGCTGACGTTTTAAATACCTTAGTCTTTTATGACAGCAGTTAGGATTCAACTTTTCAAACGCATACGAAAGGTAAATGACTTTCAACGTCTCTATATCTGTAAGGTATTTTTATAATACGTTTAAGTTGTATATAAGCACACACACACTCACACATATTTATATGTATATCCTCATACATTTTGTTGTATTGTGCCGGAGTTTGAATTTTCCCGGCATGATTTAAACGTTCAAGGCTGCCAAAGCGCGTAGCAGCTGGGCGGCACAGCTAACTCGATTATTAAGGCCGTGTCTGCGCTACGGCGAAGCTATCTACTACACCGTATCAGCTGCTTGTGGTGCGGGGTGATGGGTTGCTTGCCAAAGGTTATGATCGGCAATTCATTTCAGGCGAATTCCGGCGAATATGCTTCGCAAATGGTATCCAACATGTAACCCCTTCCCCTTACTATCCTCAGCCGTCCCACGCGGAAAGATTCAACAGGAATCTTAGGTTTGCGCTGATTGCTTACCACGCAGAGCAACAGAACTGTTGGGACCAGAATCTTAAGTGGTTACAGTTAGCCTTCAACACGGCCCTCCATGAGAGTCATAAGGCCGTTCCCTTTGAGGTCATGTTTGGATTCTCGCCCACACTTCCATTGGCCAACTTGTGGAAAATTGAAGATCTTCTGCCTAATACTCTCGACATTAGGACAGCAGACAGGTGGAAAGAGGCCCGGAAGAATCTGCTTGGTGCGCACGAGCGTGTCCGTGTTCGTTACAATCAGGGGCGAACTCCTAATCCCTTTAAGTTTGGGGATTTAGTCTACTGTCAGAGCCACCCGATCAGCTCAAACGTGGACAAAAGAGCCGCCAAGTTGTGTTATCGTTGTTCCGGTCCATACCGCATTCTGAGGTTTGTGTCACCAGGGACGGTGAAGTTGGGAGATCCCAACAGTGATATTGAGAAGTCGACCACTCACATATCAAAGTTGAAGTTATTCCATAGGGCATAGGTTGGTGAGTGGTGGTAGAAAGGTTGTCCTTGTTAAAGTATTGATTCGGCTCTTGGGTTCTCAGTTTGTGAGTTTGGGGGCCTTAGGAGGTCAGAGTCTAGTACGCGTACGAATTCTTGTCTTTCTTCTTATTTTTCCTCTCTCTCTCATCTCTGTATGCTGACCCTGATCAAGTCAGCATACAGTCACCACACACTTATACACATTCACACCCAGGTATATATGCACTCACACAGTACAACTCTCCCTTCTTCTTGTCCCGTTTTCCTCGGAGGCTATGTTTTCCTTGAGAGCGGTCTATTTTTCTGAGACTCCCGAGGCAGCCAACAGATTCAGTTGCGATTACTTTGTTCTTGGGCAACCAGGTTGCCATTTTGGGGTTAGGGTGTGCCGGGATATGAATTTTCTTGGCGTGATTTAAACGTTCAAGGCCGCCAAGCGCCTAGCAGTTTGGGGGCACTCGATTATTCAGGCCGTGTCTGTGCTACGGCAAAGCTATCTAGTAAACCGTATCAGCTGCTTGTGGTGCGGGTTGATGGGTTTCTTGCCAAAGGTTATGATCGGCAATTCGCAGCAGGTTGAGCTTATGTAGCATAGTGGGATCGAAGGATACGGGGTTCTTTCTCATTTCGTCACCAACCTTCCAATAGAGTGTTCGATGGTCTGACGGCCCAGGAATAAGCGTTGCGTAGATCTTTCATATGACTTCGTAAGCTAGTAAAGGGTTTCAGGTGAGGCTCAATTATTTTATTCTATGTTCATTTAATGATGGGTTATGTGTGTTATATTTGTGTAAGTATGTGTGTTGCCCACACGTTTGTAAAGACTAATTTATTGTAATACTTTCCTATCGTAAAATTGAATTACACGTTACTTCCGGTCTGGGAACACGTGGCGACCTTGTATTTAACTGTCTTTGATAAAGTTGAAAGTAAATGTTACAGTACAAAAAAAAAAGTAAAGGTTTAGTTAAAAGTAAACGGATAAAATAAACCACAGCAAATTAATAAGAGCAAATAAAGTTTTGATAAAAATTGTGACAGTGTGTGTGTGTGTGTGGTGTCTGTGTTCCGAGGCGAGAGAGTGTAGGGGTGGCTGTATTTTCTGACGGCTAATCTGCAAATAAAAATGTTATAGGGTCTCCGTACAGCCGGATGACATTTACACCGGTCACTATCTGTAGAGCAGTGCAGCAGGATGCTCCCCGAAGCCGTCAGGACTAGAAATACTCCTGCTACAGAACACCGAAAGGACATCTGCCCGGAATGAGACTAGCTAGAAATTCTGAGCACTTCAAGGACCACCACCAGCACTCATCGCACACTGGTCTACATGGTACCATTTGAGTTCTTCAACAAGTACATGTGGGTGCGTTCCAATTATTAAACTTCAGTCAACAACTCCACCTGTTTTAAATCAACTGTAACTGAAATTTTACACTAAAATAAAGTAATGCTCTTAAACAAAAGGGGACCAGAAGTCCAGCTGTTTCCAATAAAATTGTAACTAAATACTTTACGATAACTCAAATTGCTGTTGTTAAGGTAAATGATACTAGAATCCAATTATTTGAAAGACTTATAACTAAACATTTTGCGATAACTTAAATTGATGATGTTAAGGTAAATGATATTAGAATCCAATTGTTTGAAAAACTTTTAGCTAAATATTTTATGATAACTTACTTGATGTTCTTAACAAAAATGGCACTAATAATATTGTTACTGGTTACAAGAGTATTTTATTGCAAGTCCTGTCACCCTGGGCTCCAGCATACTTTTCGCTTCCGCTAGGCCAAGTGGTCTAGTTTTTAAATTTTGCGTAACGGCCTAAGTGGCCGTTACAGTATGTATCGGATAATTTAAAAATTGAATTATTATTTTATACATTGTCATATATGTAATTTACAAAGCATAATTCAGAATCGATCCAAAAATTTGAAGTTGAAGTTAAGAAGTGTGTAGAACCTGGGTTAAATTACTGAAAATTCAATTGTAGGAATATTGTGGAAATAAGCCAGCTATAATGAAATGTAATAAGGGGCTTCGACAGGGACACTTGAAAAATCTATACACTGCATTTAACTGACATGTTATATAGTCAAGGAAATGGCATAATTTGAAATACCACAAGTTGTTAGTCTGTTTCTCCAAGTATTGTTTAGTATAATGTTTGTGATGTAGGTACATGTCAGGTAGCATGCATTAGCTTATTGTAAAAGTAAGATGGGAAATAATGACTGTAGTACCCAAGACAATTAATATAGACCTCAAGAAAACAATTTTCTTGACACGTATTGAGATTACTGGATTATCAATGGTCATACAAAGGTTTGACCACGCTTGAATTAGTTTTTTTTAATTTATTAATAATTTTTTAGTTACGTTACTTATGGCCTATGTAACACTAGGCTTTCGGGTTATTCTCTTGGTCTGTGACTAAAGAATGATTGTAGGCCTAATCGTATTTTCTTTTTTGGCTTTTTATATTTATATTTATTAAAACTTTACAACATGATTTTTTACAGACTTTGATTTCTAGTAATGAAACCTTTTAAAACAGTTTTTATCTTTATTGAAACAATGAAAAACTGTTTGACACTGAACCAAAGAGTTCATATTTTTGCTCATTCTGCACCTTCCTCGAGTCTACTTTTATTGAGGGAAGTGGTCATATTTGTCCTTCTGGCACTCCAGCACCGGTGTTACTGTGGTTGCTGCTCTTTTCATTTGCTTAGACATATGTTTAGCACTCGGACGTCCCCTCTTGAACTTTCCTTGGCCTTTAGAGATTAGTGCGCTATCAATATCGGCTTGAAAATTTTCTAAGGATACATGTCTCTCAGACAGACGATTGCAGTCTTCTCTATCCTTAAGCCAGCTGTTTGCTACAGCAATTGTTCCAGTGTGCCAGAAAATGTATGTATACCACCTTATTGCTTTGATGGCGTATTTGTACAGTGCTGTCAACATGTCATGGAGATAAACACCAATGTACACTTTCTTTGACTTGTCCCATCTTCGTGCCGTGTCCTGCAGTTCTACTCCGGCCAGGGAAGACAACAGTGTAACAGGGAAGATAACTCTTGTTATCGTACCATTTTGTAATAGTAAACTTGCCTGTCGTATCTACTTGTGTAGCTGCAGTACCACGTCCCTTCGTTTTCAGTTCTTTTTCATCAGTAAGTGTGCAGTGCCTGAAGCTTCCAGGTCTTTTTGTGCCTGCAAAATATATTCCTCTCCTCAACAAGGACTGTGGGGCAGGGCATGAAGTAAAAAAGTTGTCAGCATACAATCTAAAAAATAAGATTACTTTCTAAACTTGCAGTCAACTTCATCACAACGTAACCAAGGCTCTCACCAGCCAGTGAAAACATCTTAAGCTAAGACCGAATTTTCCAAAGTTTATTTTTTTTGCTTCTTCAGTTACAAAAAATTGTTTCCAAAATAAAAAAGGGAAACTAGTATATGAAAACGATTCCGAGCCATTACATCAGAAACCATTCCACATGTCACATTTTATTCCCAGTAGCTCCGTAAGCTAGGCATTTATGGTAAGCCTATTCTCAAATATATTCCCAAAAGTTGCTCTAATTATACCTTGGAAATATTAATGGTGTACCTGACTTTTGAGTACTATAAATATTAGTTTGTTCAACAAACAGATCCATCATTTCATCAGTATCAAAACTTCTCAAGCACTGCAAAGTTGTGAGCACTTCTTCAGGGCTGTCGCTTAGACGCTGCACGAATAGTTGAATTTCAGGAGCAAAGTCACTGTCAGTCCAAATCAGCTGAGTATTTTCTGTAGCTCTCTCTTCAGATTTCACTAAAGGAGGAGTATTTGCTACTTCCGGCTATTCACAAGTTGAATGCGTGTCCCCTAGATGATGATGATCATCATCTCAAAGGTCTGAAGAAAGATCCTCACAATCATCTTCACTCTCGTCAAGTTCAGAAAGATCACTTACGTCCAGATTATTTATAAAATCTATTGTGTCGTCAACAGACAACATTTGCAAGAATCAGAAATGAAGAAAACCATTATTTAGGCAAAGACTTTCAACACAAGTAAACATAACCAAGAATACCTAATGTTACATATTCGAGAATTATTCAGAAAGTAAGATCCGTTTTTAAATATTGCCGCGGTATCGATGCCGTCACGCTGTTGCGCATGCATGGCCAGTTTGTTGATTCGTTGACAAGCCAAAAACGCCATTTGTAAACAAATGTGTACTGAGTAAGCTTCGTTGGACGTGTTTATAATGTGGAAGAAATTCGAGACCACCGCCGCGTGTGAAAGTAGGTATGTTATTCGGTTCTTGAATTGCGAAAGGCATTAAACAATTGAAATTCACCGTCATATTTTCGATATTTTTTGGAGAAGAAGCAGTAAGCGATTTAATGATATCCAGATGGATACGAATTTTTCGCTTAGTCCTATCAACAGTAAGGGACGTAGGATGCTTACCCGCAACATTAACATTGCGATGAATCACAGCACAGCACACATATTCCTCACAAAGTTTGACTGGCAACAATTTGATCATCCGCCTTAAAACCCAGATCTCATACCAAGCGAATATCACCTTTTCAAGCATGAGCAAGCTTTTCTTGGTGGCCAACGATGCCACACAAGCTGTTAATACATGGTTCAAATCACGAGCGGGAAATTTCTACGACGAAGGTACAGGCTACAACGCCTGGTGCCCCGCTATAAAAAGTGTTTCAAAAATGACGGAAACTATGTAGAAAAGTAGTTTAATGTGTGTACTTTAAATAGCAATAAAATGTTTTGTAAATATATTCTTAATTTCCTTTAATACCCTATCGGAACTTACTTTCTGAATAGCACTCGTATATAACACAAGGTTACTGTAAGGTTTTGAGTTTAGATAAATAATTGAAACTTTGTAAATATCACTGATCCTTTCCGTCATTCATTCTTTGATAAAAGATATTTAATATACTGCAATTAAACACAACTAATTCAAGTAAACAAAACATAATACATACCTTGCGATGATGGCTGCGAGTTGCATATTGGTCTCCAAGGAAGATATAAAACATTGCCAAAGAGAATTGTTGCATAGTATTTCCCACTTCTGTTCACGTGAATTGTACAAATAAGTAACACTAGGTATGTCTGTTGAAGAACTACAACAAGCTGGATACCAGTAGGTTAAGTGAAAATCCAATGTTACATATATGTAACGTGCGGTACTAGAGGGATAATAAAGGTACTTAATGTAGTGATACGAAAAATACTTTGATGTTGTATGTTGAACTTTGTTACAACATAAGTGAGATACACTAAGATAGAGTGGGAACTTGGTGTTCTCAAGAGACTAGAAACTAGAGTTTCATTCAATGAGTTCGTTGGGGAAAGAATGATTTTGGGGCTGTAAAGCGGCATGTCCTCATAGTACAGAATTGTACAGTCCTGATTGAATCCTATTTATTTTCATGCTCATGAGCACGATATATGGATAGTTTTAGCAAATAACGTTTACTTTAAATTTACAATATAGAGTGTTTAATTACTTATTAAAAACAAAATTATTCCGCACAGTGATAAATTATTTGTCACTGTGATAACATAAAAGCAAATTTTCTTGTTTCTATAAATACATAGGATCCTAGTAAACGGATCTAATAGAAGATTAATGCACAATAGAAGGTTTCACCGGCCGTTTCATTTCAGAGACGGTAATCTACACGATTATAGATAAACACCAGTAGACCTATAAAACATGTTCGACTTGCTAGGCCTTTGTGGCAGCGAATGTAGTAACAACAGATGTTCCCCTGTCATGAATTATCGAAAAACAGCCTATTCCCTAAATTAAAGGTAAACCTTATTGAATATAAACTGCCTGTAGGCCTACTTGAGTAAAAGCGCGTAGACGCTAATTAAAAACATTATAGTGCCGTTATTAATTAAGCTTTGGAGATGTAGCCTGGACAAGAATGTAGTTGATATTATTACACACAGTCGGTTAAATATATTATTTACCGGATGCAAACATTTATTTAATTTTATATAATAATGAAACGTTTACTTGTGAACTTACTTGTCTTTTCTCGTCGAACGCGTTTCGGCGTAGTGTTCGCCTTCGTCAGCTTAGAGACAGACTGCCAGACTTTGTAACGGTTATTGCTTGGAAGGTATAGTGGGGGTGGTGCGTGGAGGAAGGGGATTGGCGCGGGGATCCAAATTATTGTTTGTTTTTTGTATAATTGTGTCAAAAAGTGTATGTGATTTATATTGTAATTGGTCGTTAAGTATGTTGTTTGGTTGTGTTGTGTGGTGTTTGTATATTTCATATTGTTCTGCTGTGTTGAGTTTTCGACCTTTGGGAAAGTAGTGTAATATTTCAAGATTAGTATCTATGTTGGTGTAGCTTTGGTTTTGTGTGTGTATGTGTGTGGCAAACGCGGAATGTATATTGTTGTTGGATAAAGCTTTTAAGTGTTCAGAGTAACGGGATGAAAAAGATCTTCCCGTCTGGCCTATGTAGAAACTATTGCAGTTATTACAATTTAATTTGTAAACACCTGTTTTGTTGTATTTGTCTATGCCCGTGTTTGTATCATTGATGTGTTTTTTTGTTGGTATTGTTAGTTCTGTAGGCTATGCTATTTTGTACTTGTGTTTTCTGAATGTGTTGGGGCGAGTTTGTGTGTGTTGGAGTTATGGTATGTGAGTGTGATGTATTTATTGTGTTGTGTGTTGATGGTATTTTGTGTTTTGTTGTTTTTTTAAACACAATTATACAAAAAACAAACAATAATTTGGATCCCCGCGCCAATCCCCTTCCTTCACGCACCACCCCAATTTCCCTTCCAAGCAATAACCGATACAAAGTCTGGCAGTCTGTCTCTAATCTGACGAAGGCGAACACTACGCCGAACGCGTTCGACGAGAAAAGACAAGTAAGTTCACAAGTGAAAGTTTCATTATTATATAAAGTGTCGTGCTGTAAAAAAAGATGATGAACAATCAAGACATTTATTTAATAATTCTACATATGACTCATACTTGAAAATTCAGGTAAAGATAAACAATTTTAGGTAATTTGGGTGTAGTTATAGAACAATTCTTAACCAAAACAAGCCGAACTTTACATAATCGGATTTTAATCTCCTCACTTAAATTAAATATTGACGAATCAGAGTTATATAATTTTAGTAAAGAGTTCGGATCATAAACTAGCAAGTCCAGTTCATATCGGTTATTCGGCAGTGATACAAGTGCGCTTCTCTACAAATGATAAGTTCGCGAATTCACTGTTCCAAGTCCGCATTGATAGCTGCCGTTCTCAGGGAGATAATATAGAGTTATTTAAATAGTGTTACAACATTACAGAGCAGTCTACGTGTTTGTCGAATGTTCCAGAAGAATCTCGCTCTAATGTGTGTGGCATACGTGATTCTCGACGCATTCGCGAGACTTTTCTGGAAGCCGACAGCCGCGCGGAATGTGTCAAGGCCGCAATTAATTACGTCGTAATTTAGAGATAAGGCGTAGTTTGGAATCTTCTGGTCTGTGAGCATTGTATAAATACCAGTACTCAACGACGTTCAGTTTCTGAATATTTGCTATATATTTACAGTGCGGTTCGAGTTATTATCGTGCGATATTACTGTGTGTGTTCAAATTTGTTCAAGTGGTTATTAGTATTGTGTTTTATAATCGGGCGGTATAATTGTAATACAATTGTGTTTAATATTAGTTGAAATTTTATTGCGTGTGGACAATTTTTATTTGATTTGTTGTAAGAGACTGTGTTGTTAATTACGAACTGTTTAACTGTAAAAATTAAAGCTGGTGATTAGTGACTGAATTGGTGTCTTGTATTTTGTTTCCACTGTACCTACGACGATCAAGTAGACCGTAGTAACAGTGGTGGTGTCAGAAGTGGGATAGAACGGTTAACAGTGGAAACAGTGGACACTTTGTACAAGACGAGTGTAATTCGTAATTGATCGGAAAACTATGGATGCCAGTCAGATGATGGAAAATTTCCATGCGCAGTTGTTGCAGACAGAGGAATGACGACAACAGGATGCAGAGAAGAGAGACAAAAAACCCTCCTGCTGGAATCAGAGGAAAGACCCAGACAAGAGGCGGAAGAGGCAAAAAGACTACAAAAAGAAGAACGAAGACAAGAAAGAGAAGATGCAGAAAAACGACAGGATGAAAAACGTAGCAAGAAACAGAAGACATCAAAGCATTATTAATACAGGAGCAAAAGCAGTTGCAAGAACACAGTACCGCAGAATTGGGACTCCTACGAGGTGAGCTTAATAAACAAGGTACTAAAGTATCGGAGGTTCAAGAATCAATGAGATTAAAAATAGCTGAAGTAGAAAAATCTGTCTCGATTTTTGAAGAATCGATGACTACAAACATATCTGTCACAGAAGAATCGATGTCTACAAAAATATCTATCATAGAAGAATCTGTGTCAAATTAAATATCTGCAGTAGGAAACTCAAGAGAACAAATTAAAATTGAAGTTGTCCAGTGCCTGAATATACAACCAAAACAACTTTGTTAACAGACTGTACCAATGATAAGGACAGAAAAAGACACAGAAAATAAGTTAATAGAGAAAGTCACTTTGCCTTCAGTAGGGACAGTTCATGTCAAGGCCCCAACCTTTGATGGAAGCACGCACTGGGCGACGATCAAGTAGACCGTCGTAACAATATTATGTACAAATGATAGTCGTACAGCAGTTTCAATCCGAGTGCTTGCCATTGTAGTTGCAGACTGTCCTCTTAGGTTTGGCAAGACATTTCAAGCGTACCATAATTGGTGTAATACCACTGCAAGACGATGGGTGTACCAAGCTTAACTAGTAATATTTCGAACCCAATAAAAACCGGAAATCGACTCTGAGAACCTCTACCATCGTCATTGTTACGGACACACATAGGACTGTCGGAGATCAACTGTAGGTCATTTGGTCACCGGACTCCAGCTATGGATTTCCATAACTCCTTTTTACTGCTTCTAATCAGTGGCGTTACTAAAGGGTGGCAGGGATCTCTGAAATATAAAATGTTAAAGTTCAAAGTTTAATACTTGCAGTGTTTTGTCAATTTTTATTAATTTCAAATACTGAAACACCTACGTTTTGACGTATCAATTATCAAATCGTGAGTACAGTAACCTCAATTGTAACATGCTACTTTACTATTAACGGAACGGTCAAGAATATATTGGTATAAGATATCTCGACAAATCAAGATAAAGTCTGGTCGCGATTGGAGTGCGCAGGGTAGGTAAAGTGGGGGAATGGGCAGGCTTGTCGCTTGTACTACCTTTTCCCATACTTACACTCACAACGCCCTCCCTGCTTTTCATTTCCGTATCAGCTGTCGGCGCGTAAAAAGCGTGTATATAATTGAGATTTCTGTATTACTTATTAATTGTATATAATTGAGTTTATTACTTATAAGTTAATAGAATTTAGTTACTAGGCTATAGTGAAGTGCCGTGTATTGTGTCTCCTTTCGAACTTTTGACCAGTATGATCAGGAGTGAAACATCTTCACCCGGGCCATCTAAGAGGCACGTGATTCACGAGAAAGAAAGGAAGGTTCTAGGAAACGTGATGTCCGCCATGGAAAAAGAGCGTTTGGACAAGAAACTCATGTTCCCTTTCAGTAGCCCGACTAAACGAGCAGAAGCATATACAGGTATGCCTAGAAGAACACTTCAGGCAATTTATCGGGAGCTACAAACTGAGGGAACCGTAATTTCACCGAGCAAAAAAAGGAAAGCTCCAACAAGGATTCCCAAAGTAGTCGACAGTTTCGATAGAAACATAATAAAGTCAACTATCGAAGAGTTTTATTTAGTCAAGAAGACAATCCCATCTGTGCGGAAACTTATTAATGAACTGAAGGTGAAAATGAATTTTCCATTTGAACGAACTAAACTGAGAGAGATACTTAAAGAAATGGGATTCAGATGGAAAAGAGCTGTGAGCAAGAGGAAAATTTTAGTGGAGAGACACGACATAATTGATTGGCGGTGTACATATTTGATGCGTATGCGAAGAGTACGAGAGGACAATCGAAACATATTTTTTCTTGATGAGTCATGGATCGAATCCAACCTAACGTTTCGTAAGTGTTGGCAAGGACCCGGTGTCATTGGAGCGATGATGGAGTGTGTTAGTGGAAGTAATAGGATTATTGTTGTTGGTATTGGCTCTGAGGAGGGATTTCTACCTGGGGCTGATGTGGCTACTTGGGATTACCACGGTCAAATGAATTACGACAATTTTTCGAAGTGGGTAACAGAGAAGGTCATCCCCAACTTGCCTGCTAACAGTGTCGTCATCATGGATAATGCTCCCTACCACAGCAAAATAGAGAACAAAGTCCCGAATAGGTATGATACAAAAAAGACATTGGTCGAATGGCTGACAAAGGCGAACATTCAGGCTGTCCTGAAAATGAGGAAATCTGTACTGTACGAACTAATTGAGAAAAATAAACCGACTAAAGTGGACTACAAGATCGATAGAATCTTCGCACAATATGGACACGTAGTAGTACGCCTCCCGCCCTACAACTGCGAATTAAACCCCATAGAATTAATATGGGCAATAATGAAAAGATTCGTTCGGGAAAATAATGTTGGAGATTTAAGAATTCAGCGCCTTCTCCAGCTTTCAGAAGAGGCCATTAAACACGTCACCAAAGAAGACTGGAAAAAATGCTGTGACCACATAAAGAAGTTGGAAAATGAATATTGGGAAAAAAGACGGACTAATGGAAAATGCATTAGATCAGTTTGTCATCGCTGTGAGCGAGGAAGAAGACAGTGAAGAGAGCGGCCTTAGTGACTTGTCAGAAGATTAAGAGGAAGATATTTAGAAAGTAAAAGTTAATATAAATTAATTGAATAAAATTTAAAAATGTTTAATATAAAAATTTTAAAATAAAAAATATGAAAAAATTTGTAACTCGCCATATTTTCTCACTTATATGGGAAAATATGCCTGTCCCAAGCCAGGCTGTCACATTCGAAGAGATTCAATCTTTTTTTTTTAGGTAAAGAACATAGTGAATCACGGTGAAAATGACGAAAAAGTAGGACAACTTTTTTTCATATTTTAGAGCAATTAATTATCTTAATTATCTTAGAGCAAAAAATTCAAACACTATTCAATTAATAAGAAATTAGACATATACACTAAGTATAAACACCGATCACTACTAACTTTAACTCATGGAACAGAATGACAAAACGACATCCAAAAAAAGCAGTTACTATACTTTTTTTATAACACCAAAGTGGTCGCCGGGTGTAAGGGTATACACCAAACAATGCCCCGTCATAAATATGTCGAAAAGCCTTCCCTTTGTGACAGATTGGATGGCCTTCAACACGACACATTTGTTTCTAAAACTAGTGTTTCCTGTAAAGTAATTCTTATATTATTGTATTAACACAATACAAAAAGCACATAGTTTTGTTTCGTAATTTTTATTGTCATCAGACACGTGTTTTGGCTGTTACAGCTTTATTAAAAGAGTAAAAACGACGTATACTATGTTCTTTTATTGTCATCCATAAGTAGGCCTATTTGTTTTGTGGCGGTAGCGGCTCGCTTGTCACCAGAGGCGTGCAGTATAAGCTTTTCGAATAACGACGTATTCTGTCTAAACCATCGGCAGTAGGATATTGGAATTTGCATTAAAAATAACTTTGGACTATTTACTACAACTTCTCGCTTGCACTATATGTCTACCTTCAGAAATAAAAAACTTCCTCACAGACGACAAATTGTAATACACTTACTGACAGAATTAAAAAATTACAGAGATAATAATTCGACCAAAAATCTATTTATGGTGTTATGACAATCAAAATATGTTCATAATAAAGGAAATATTATTTTGAATGAAACGTTATAAAAATTAACTCCATAAGTTTCATATTAGGATTGCAATCACTGGTTGATTGAAATGTTGCACGAGTGAACAAAAATTGATAAAATATTTTTTTATGATCAACAAAATTATATTATAGACATATAATTTATACAGAAATGGGCAGCATAAGATGTAGAATTACATTACAAAAAGAAATTTATAAAAATGTGTACTTCATATTTCTGAATGTACATACTGAATGGATAGTACTAAGTTGTAACAATGCATCTGCCGGTCTAGTGGTGGGGACGCCAAGCCGCG
Source organism: Magicicada septendecula (assembly GCA_034769895.1). Classification (NCBI taxonomy): domain Eukaryota; kingdom Metazoa; phylum Arthropoda; class Insecta; order Hemiptera; family Cicadidae; genus Magicicada; species Magicicada septendecula. The sequence goes on along the minus strand of CM068367.1, from coordinate 306,655,294 downwards.
CATTCCAATCGCGGCCAGACAGTATTAATTTTGCCTTTATAGTTTAGTGTGTGGATGTAAAGAGAGGGAGACTTATCGCGGGAGACCATTGAGTCTTTACCTACAGCTTCTGATAGTCTTTGTGACGTTCAATCATTTGAAGTTATGATAATTGTTAATGTATAATAAGACGTTCCAAATATACTGATGTCTTATCAATTAAAAATTGATAATCTAATTAAGCGCGCCATCTAATGATTCATAACCATAATTACACAGATTTCAGTACTAATTTCAAAGCAATCCATGTATGGGGTAAGGGTAGGCTAATGGACGCTCTCGAGGAATTTGAGATTTATAAAGCATTTAAAGATAAGAACATCAACAGTGGCAGTATATTAAATGAACAATTAAAGTTTCAATCTAACTCACTATATGATATAGCCTTAAATATAATCGCGCATGACGGCGATGACTGGTGATAAGGATTGACTTAGTTAAATTAGTGGCACGTCAACAACACGCGCGGTCGGACCGGTCCAACGGAGCCGAAGTTATATCGTATTATGTGTGTGCTGTTATTGTGACTTAATACAGTAAATATGTGCAAATCTTTTTATGTGAATTTTAACGCTTGAAGAAGGATACTGATGATGTGACACATGTCACAAGACGCGTCTATATGAATAACGCAAAACGAAATCACTGACGGATACAAGGTAATTAAATTATTTTGAAAATAGTGACTTGGATACTATACAAAGCAAAATAATTAAAAATTGTTTACTAAATAAAAAAAATTATGTACTAATTAGAAATATACTTATTATAACTTATATGCAGCCATTGCAAAGACACAGTCAAAATAAAACAGATAAAGCTAAACAGATTAACGGATAAAGTTTAATTGTTAGATACTACAAGTTTTCTTGAATAAAAATTGCAATACTAGATTTTTTTATTTTTAGCGAATAGGCCTACTGTGTATTAATGATTTCGTAGTATGCGTGTAAAATGTAAATTGCAATTCTGCGTAGCACAATTTGCTACCTGTTCACACAATAAAAAGAAAAATATATACAAGTTAAAGAGCTACTTACAAAGAAATAAAAAATATATTAGTAAGAAAAGTATTCTCTAAGTCTCTTATGACATGCTATAGGATACTCATGTTTCTAAGTGTCTGCTAACGACATTAGTTTTAATATACATTATTGCTGTCATAAAATGTTAAGCTTCCTTTTCAATTTTTTCCGTCTGTTACATCTCACAGGAAAATTTGGTGCCTTATCATTAAAGTTATTTCATAAAGTAGGATCGGTTTCGTTGGTAACATAATAATATTTTCTTTTACGTGATCTCCTTAGTTGTGTTAATGTCGGTAACAATAACTAAAGAATAAAGTAATCATATTTAAGTAGATATGGAATTAATGTTTTTGCTAGTTATTTGAAATCATAAGTAATATAATTCGGTGGCAATTCTTTCATGCACAGAAAACCTCATCTTGTAATTTTCTTGTGTTCATAAATTTTAGTCACACTTTCTACCTACCGCGCTTCGGGTGTTCATTAGTAACAAAGTATATGCTAGTAACGACTGTGATAAGCCGAAAACGACTTTGAAAAATAATTGGAATTGACACGCCAATATGATATACGCAGAAAGTCTGTTACTATTTATAACTTACAAAAAATGCATCTTAATAATAAGACACTAGTGCCCACACTATTTAAAAAGTAAATTTAGGACTACGAAAATCGCGAATTTGTAATACTCTTGGAAAATTTTTAAATTTATAAATCGTTTTTGTTAATAGAAAAGTCTTGCTTAGGGACGTTACAAACTGTCTTTGATGTAGTCTAACTGGCACGGCGTTGCCTGTTTGTTGTGAAAACCGTTTGGATCAGTTTACGAATTTATTAAGTTTTATCTACCTTTTGATGTTTTGCTTATGTTTATGTCTTATATTTACAACACGCATAGGCCTATGCATAAACAATTACTTTTACTTCACTTCTTTTATAAAAATCTCATGTTTTATCCTGGAACACCACTAATCATAATAAACACGGTGTATGTGCACAACCACACGTTTAAACTGAGAATACTTTGATATCGATTTTGACTTGTCAGTACAGGTATTTCTAATACCGTTATGGAAAGGTTACATAGTTAAAATTACGTAGCTTACGCTACGTTTAATGCCCACTTGTCACTCGTACAACAAATAAAGGGTAATTGTTTGAGTCTTTTGTAAATGTAAATGAGGATTGAGACGTTTTTCTCTTAAGAAATAAACAAAAATTAGTAAATTACTGTTCTGAATACAGTGTTTTTGTATTAAAAATATATATAAAATAAGAACTTATAGCTAGCTGAAAAAATAATATATCTAAAATTACTTTTAAAAGTAACCAAATCATTTTTGGAAACTTTGAAATTGGACTGAATTTTTCTACAGACGGTTGATTGCATCAGCATTTGCAACATGTTTTAGAGAAACGATAGTTTCGACTTAACAATCGTCAGCACATCAACCAAACAGCTGACTGCAATTCCTCAATGTCAGCTTCAAATCCCAAACTAAAATTCTTCTAAATTATTGCAAGATTTTTACAAGTTCAGGGATTAGACAATTTAAGTGGGCCCCTCTCTATAATGCCACAGTTTTTAAGTCTGCCTATAGGGATTTATTTCCCGACTTTATAATTTTTAACAATTTTAGGTACTGATATTTTCTCTATCCCCTCTATATGTCACATCTAGTAAATTTGTTTTTCTATTACATAATTCATATACAAACTTTTCATTTCTTATTCGTTCTCTTTATGTTGACCCACCTAAAAAAACCCATTTCTTTACCTTTCCTGGCTAGCTAGCATACAACGATAACTTCTATAAACAATTTCAAAACTGCATTTACTGTACAAAAATATCAGTGTACCTCTCCAACTTATTTCCAAATGTTCTTTTCATGCTGCTACAAACTGCACTGTGTTTATGCTGTTTGGCTCATAACTCCTTTTCTCTTTTGATAATCGTAAAGACGAGGCCACTCGGTGATTCCTCTATTATCAGTTCCTAAATGATATGCTAACTTGTTGGTTAGGACTTGATACTGGTAGAGACACAGAAGGCCTTTCCACTACAATGAACAGCGGTTCAGCAATAACCTACGACAAAAGTTCAGAAATTAGGGCCACTGCCAGTAAATTCTTTTATTATATGATCGCAAATATCGGAAACGGAACATTTCGTCAACAATATTATTATTACACCATTTATGAAATTATAACGTCGATATAGATAACGTCATTTTAAGATTTCACAATAACATACATGGTCTGTGTCGTTGCCATATAATTTTCTTTGTATCAATTTTGTGTGCTTACTCCACTAGACAAAGTACGGCTTAGCAAAATTTTCTTAAAATTAACCGGTGCAATTACGTTTCCACAGTAACAATTGAAGTGTATAAACTGGAAATAGAGAACCAGTTATGCAATGACGTCTATACAACATGGGAGTGTTTCTAATTTTAGATCTTTAAAATACTAAATTCAGGTGCATTAATCAAGTGTTGGTTAATAATAAATGTCATTGCACAGATTTAGCTTTAATTACAAGGAATTATGATTTTAGTATATAATTTTCTTAGTATTCGTATTTACTCATACTCTTCTTGTTATTTATATTAATAGGTAATAAATAACACTTTAAGTTTTTTAAAGCAAGAATATATTTGTTATTTTTTATAAAGTGTTACGAAAGTTTTAATTTAATTTAATTTCATCATAATAATTATATTGTACACATTATATGCATCTGTATGTGCATATAATATACACTATAGATTATAGTTCTGAAAATAACAGTAATTTAATTAAAACCGTCGAAACATTTTAAAAAGAATAAAAATTATATACTTGATTTAAAAATATAATGTATTATTTATTATTAATTTTATTAGTACACATTTTTTTATGATATTAATTGATGACTCGTTGGGCACTTGGTGAAACATATCAATACAAAGGTTTTTAAAAATATATAACCACTTGGTACGTTTCACAAATTTTATTTAACACTGATAGCTGTTTCGACTTCTTAAACCATTGTCAAAGAGATGAATGAAAACCTAAAGAGAGGATGCAAGGGGGGTAGTGGACATCTGTTTAGGGCGTGTACTGTGAGGTGTGAAGATGAAGAGAGGGGTTGCAGGAGCTAAGGGCAGGTCAAGTGTCTGTAAAAACTAAATATAATCTGAATGCAACATATAAAATTAACTAAACTAAAAATAATCTGAATGCAAAATATAAAATTAACTAAACTAAAAATAATCTGAATGCAAAATATAAATATAAATATTTGCAATCAGATTGTATTTAGTTTAATTAATTTTGTATTTTGCATTTAGATTATATTTAGTTTTTACTGACACTTGACCTTCCCTTAGCTCCTGCAACCCACCTCTCCATCTTTACACCTCACACATGTTCCAATACATGCCCTAAACAGTTGTCCACTACTACCCTTACATCCTCTGTTTAGGTTTTCATTAGTCTCTTTGACAATAGCTTACTAAGTCGAAACAGCTGTCAGGGTTAAATAAAATCTGTGAAACGTACCAAGTGTTTATATATTTTTAAAAACCTTTACATTTTTTCATGTTCACACCATTAGATAAAGCGCAACTTGACAATATCTTGTTGAAAATTTCCGATGCAATTATGTTTCCACAGTAACAATTTAAGTGACAGAAACAGGCAAACAGAGAAAGGTGTTATGCAATGACGCTTATACAAATATACAGGCAAATATCCAGCATGCTTATACTCACTGTAATGAATACAACATACAACCTGGCAAATGTTATAAATATATCCATAATGGAATTCATAGCACGCTACGTTTCTAAGTGCACATTACATTTTACACTGAGCACAGTCAGTTAGTAAACTATACTGTACAAGCAATTGGTTGTTAAGCTATAAGTGACTAATTAATAACTCTTACTGTGGAAAGGAGTTGCCGTTATCGTTTGTGTTTCTGTTTGTAACATCACGTTTATGAAATCGATTATTATTTCAATAATTTACAGATACACTGAATGTCGAGTTCATTTACTTTTCCTCGTCACTAAAAATTACTAAAACATTCTTAGTGAAAGACAACTTTATGAAGAAGAGATTAAAAAGCTTGATGGTACAAAATAAAGCATCTAGTTTAAAAGTATCAGAAACCAATTAACATGAGTTCATTATATATGTTTTGTCTTTGTAAAATTTCAAATAAGTAGCTAATACTTTTCAGTTAGTAAAAACACTTATTAGAGATTTCTAAATTACAGATAAAATGTGTATTGTGTTGTTACTGTGAAATTCTGTTATTGAAAGAAATAATAGTTCTATTAGTTGTTTGTCTGACTTCGTACAATCTCTACACCTTCCTGATGTGCGCGCCAAACATCGGATCCGGCATAATTTTGGTTTTCTTGAATATATACTAATTTTTTGCTTTTAAACTTTGTCTTTATAGTATTTAAGTGATACTTCCTGTAAACTAATCTTAAGTATTTTGACTACTTTCAACTGCTATTTATATAATTATATCTAAAGGTTGCACAATAATTATTAAAATTCTGCTGTTCTTTGTTTGAATTATAAGACCACGTGTTTGCTTTCCGAACTGATAAGCGTTGTTCACATTTATCAGGTACACTTTCAATTTTAATACTTGTTTGCCAGTGATACAACAAAAAATTTAGATTCATCATTTTTAAGAGATCTTTTAAATTATGTCAAGCTAAACGTTGTACCAGTTTGTTATTAACCAACTTTTTAATATAGCATCTAAAGTGTTTTAAAGAATGCACAACTAGAAACACTTTCATGGTAGCCTAGGCGTCATTGCAAAACTACATTCTCATTCTGTGTGTGTGTGCGCGCGCGCGTCTCAGAATGAGGACGATTGAAGCGACTATGTGTATGAATTGTAACGACTATTGCTTCTATCACTACTACTACAATACTACCGTAATTGCCCTTTTAATAACAACAGCAAGAGTTCCTGCTGCAGCTGCTGATGCTTTTCATTGTTTTATAACTTATTGAAATTCTTATATGCGCTAACTTTAAAAATAGGGAGAATTTTAATATAAAATAATAGGTCCGTAGTTGTCAATCTTTTCTACCGCCTGTTTAATCATAAATCTTCACAACACCTATATAAAACCTGTAAAGCTTACTTAAACTTTTACAACCAGACATACATACATATACCGTATAATAGCACTGGTAAATGCGTATTTTAAAGACATACACATCATAATAAATACACTGAAATTTTAAATAAATTATTAATTGACAAACTAAAATACATATAGTATAATCAAGTGTGTGCGCGTTCGGTGATAAGGAAGTACAGAATTACTGAATGATATATGTGACTGAACGAGGGCTGGTTCGGCACAACAAGATGCTGAGATAACCAAGACCGACTAAAAAGACCGGCTTTGGTGCGTACAACGATTCTTGCGGTCACGTGACTTTACTAGTCTTATACTTTCGTATCACCGTAACTTTCGCATTTTTCCTAACGAGTTTAATTGAAACTCTCAAAGTACGTGAATTGTACAGGGATTTTTGTCACCCAGTTGTATGCACGTTAAAAATAAAACTAAATGAATTAAATTGAAGGAAACAAAAGTTATATTACCAAAAAATTCTTGTACGCTATCGACCCTACAATTTTTAAATAATTATAGAAAATTAAACATTTTAAATACGATATTATTAAGAATACATGAATTATTTATTTAATTTTTCGTTACATTTTTATATATTAGTCTAGGTAAATTCTATAGGGAAATCATATCGATAATTAGAAATAAAACACTGGTCTATAAATGTATAAATAATAGTTTTCTTAAAATTCTTTAATCTTTCTTTATTCAATTTTCCTTTTGAAGAACACTGACAATCAATTTTTTTAACAAAATTATTTAACGTAAACTTACATGCTTTAAAATTTATATTCTTTATTTTTTAATAAATTATTACTGCAATAATTAGTACATTAAACCTTGGTAAAAATTAATCTTGCTAATATTTGTTAAGTACAGTACTACAGAGTTTTTAAAGCCGATTCTGAGCACATAAAAACTATAAGATGTGTCACATAACATTTACACCATGAAATTGCAACCAAAACTAAGGCATATGTAGAGGGTACCATTAATTTGCCTCTATCCGTTTCTAATGTTACGCCCGAGGAATAAATCCCATTATTCCTTAATTTTAATGCAACCAATCACTACAAAGTCTACAGATAATATTTCTTAGGTGTTTTAAACATCACATATAAACTAAAATGGTGATTTTATCTTTATGGACACAATCTAAAAAGAATAATAATCGGTAACGTATTAAAAACAATCTATGTTCACCACAGTTTCACAAGACATATTTTTACATGGAAGCAATGTTTTGAAAGATATCTTTCCATTTTTACATACTAAAATAACAGTGTCTTTAAACCAAATTTTTCATTCACTCTCTACAACCTCCATTAAAGTAACATAATAATTGGCTCCACTTAACTGTCTATAATATCCTAATCTACGTACCTTCTAATACTTCGTTTTAAAATTTGCTTAACAGGGAGCAATCAGTTTTATATTTTTCTAATCAGTTGTGTGAATAAGAGATGTTTAGTTTGTGCTGATAATGATTGAGAAATAAGTACAGTTTTTTTCCCAGTTTTTGAGCCGCAAGGATATTTTTCTTAGAAAGTCTATTTGTAATGTGTTGTTAGAGCGTATATACGCTCTTTATATTCATCATTAAACTTTTTTACCTTTTACCTTCCACAACTTTTGACGTTAAGAATTTTTCAACATTTAATAAAAAAACCGATAAACAAGCAAGTTGCGTTAATATCTTGAGGTAAATCCACTTTGTTTTTGGAAAAACATTAAAGAGCATTAGCTTCATTTAAAAAGTTTAATGTTAGTTCTGCATTTTGTTTTTGAATGTAAGAGGGATATAATACTTCATATGATAATAAATGAGCAAATTTTACAAGAGACATTTTTGTATAAATATAAAATTGTAAAGAACACTGTATGAAGCTGACAGTTAAATATATAATGTGTAGGCTAGCATTAATGTATACCTAGTCTGTCATCTACTATTAAGAGGTTGTTTATAGAGTTCTAACTTTTTAATAATGAATGGCTACTGAAAATTTTTATCGTTGTTTGTACTCACCTCTGACAACAGTTCTAAAACTTGATTTAATTTGTTTCATCTACATTTTGAACATTGTTAGCAATTTCAAATATCGGTATGGAGAACCATACATGACTTCCATGTTCTAAGATTTACATTTAAAAACATATTTGAAATGAAATATTTCCATAGAAACTACGTCTTTCTACTTATTGCTTCAGCATTAACCACAGTACTGTGCTCACTAACGTATACCACCACCACCTCACGTTTTCGCACTCGATTTTCACCGATGATGGGAGTCGATGGCACTGCCGAAAAGTCTGGTTTTGCAGAAAACATAGGACTACGGCTAAAGAGCCCGGGAAGCAATTTTAACAAAAAACTACTTCTTTGTTGCCGATAACGTAGTACACATATAAAAAATTCTCCCCTACACCTTCAACTATAATTTTTAATAATAGAAAATTACCCCCACCCCGTTCTCCTAACTTCTTCATTTATAGATATTTCATCTACGTTTCTACAGTGGATTACTATGAGCTTCTTATCAGGATACTTTATTTATAAAAATAAAGTACTTTACTCTTGTTAAAACATAAAATGTTTCCGGTAAACTACCCCTTTCTCTTAACCGATCTTCTCCAAAATCAACAGACCTTCCGTCCTCTACAATTCAGGGAAGCATGCAAAAAAATATTTGATTCTGTTTGAATGTGCGGCAGTTATCGTTCGTCATGGAAACATTTCTCTTGTTACAACATAAAATGTTGCAGGTAAACTACCCCTTTCCCTTAACCGATCTTCACCAAAATCAATAGACCTTGACCTCTCTGCAACTCAGGGGGTGCAAAAAATTATTTGATTCTCATTGAATTTTCGGCAGTTATCGTTCGTCATAAAAAATTACCGTTTTTAAAACATAAAACGTTGCTGATAAACTACCCCTTCCCTTAACCGATCTTCAACAAAATCAACAGACCTTGAGTTCTCTTTAGTTCAAAAAGGTATGCAAAAACCTAGTTGATTCTGCTTGAATTTACGGTAGTTATCGTTCGTCATATAAAAAATTACCCTTGTTAAAACATAAAATGTTGCTGGTAAACTACCCCTTTCCCTCAACCGATCTTCACCAACACCAATACGTATTGAGAACTCTACAATACAGGGCTGTATGCAAAACATCATTTGATTCTGTTTGAATTTGCGGTTGTTATCGTTTACTATTGAAAAAAATTACCCTTGATAAAAAACCGTTGCAGGTAAACTACCCCTTTCCCTTAACCGATCTTTACCAAAAACGACAGGCCTTAGGTACTCTACAATTCAGGCCTGTATCCAAACAATTATTTGATTTAGTTTGAATTTGCGGCTGTTATCGTTTCCCATAGAAAACACCCTTGATAAAACATAAAACGTTGCTGGTAAACTACCCTATTCCATTAACCGATCTTCACCAAAAACAATAGGTCTTGAGAACTCTACAATTCAGGGCTGTATGCTAAACATTAGTTGATTCTCTTTGAATTTACGGCAGTTATCGTTCGTCATAGAAAAAATACCCTTGTTAAAACATAAAACGTTGCCGGTAAACTACCCCTTTCCCTTAACCGATCTTCAACAAAACCAACAGGTCTTGAGAACTGTACATTTCACGGCTGTATGCAAAATATTATATGATTCTGTTTGAATTTGCGGCTGTTATCATTTGCCATATAAAATACCCTTGATAAAACAAAAAACGTGTCAGGTAAACTACCCGTTTCCCTTAACCGATCTTCACCAAAAACAATAGGTCTTTAGTACTCAACACAGCAGGGCTGTATGCGAAAACGTATTTGATTCTGTTTGAAATTGCGGCTTTTTATCATTTGCCATATAAAATACCCTTGATAAAACAAAAAACGTGTCCGGTAAACTACCCGTTTCCCTTAACCGATCTTCACCAAAAACAATAGGTCTTTAGTACTCAACAAAACAGGGCTGTATGCAAAAACGTATTTGATTCTGTTTGAATTTGCGGCTCTTATCGTTTGCCATAGAAAATACCCTTATAAAACATAAAACGTTGCAGGTAAACTACCCCATTCCCTTAACCGATCTTCACCAACAACAATAGGTATTGAGAACTCTACAATACAGGGCTGTATGCAAAACATCATTTGATTCTGTTTGAATTTGTGGCTGTTATCGTTTACCATAGAAAAAAATTACCCTTGATAAAAAACCGATGCCGGTAAACTACCCCTTTCTCTTAACCGATCTTCACCAAAAACAATAGGTCTTGAGACCTCTACAATTCAGGGATGTATGCAAAAAATTATTTGATTCTGTTTGAATTTTCGGCTGTTATCGTTTGCCATAGAAAATACGCTTGATAAAAAAACGTTGCAGGTAAACTACCCCTTCCCCTTAACCGATCTTCACCAAAAACAATAGGTCTTGAGAACTCTACAATTTAGGGCTGTATACAAATAATCTTTTGATTCTGTTTGAATTTGCGGCTGTTATCGTTTGCCATAGGAAATACCCTTGTTAAAACATAAAACGTTACAGGTAAACTACCCCTTTCCCTTAACCGATCTTCACCAAAAACAATAGGTTTTGAGAACTCTGTAACTCGGGGGTGTATGCGAAACATTATTTGATTCTGTTTGAATTTGCGGCTGTTATCGTTTGCCAAAGAAAAACAATTTCCCTTGATAAAAAAAAACCGTTGCCGGTAAACTACCCCTTTTCCTCAACCGATCTTCACCAAAAACAATAGGTCGCGAGTACTCAACAAATCAGGGCTGTATGCAAAAAATTATTTAATTCTGTTTGAATTTGCGGCAGTTATCATTTGCCATAAAAAAAAAATCCACAGACAGACAGACACACACACAGACACACAGACACACACACAGACACTTTTCGAAAAATGACTTTTTTTCATGTTTTGAGTGTAGTACAATCATATTCTGCAATAATCTCGAACACGATTTTTTTTGCCATCACCATACTTCCATTTCCTTAAGGAACATGGAAGTAAAAATAAAAATAAGGAGATCATCTAAAACATTAACAGATTTTAATGTTCAGATGTATTATTTTTTCATGTTCCAAACAAGTCGTAATTTCTTAATGAAAAGATTTCGATTTTATTTTTTGTATCCATCTCTGAAATTTTTTATGCAATTTGCTGTGCTGCACGTGAACATCCTCTGTTCAGGCACCGTGCCAGTTCTGTAGTTATGAAATAAAATGATTGATGTCTGCAAAATTTTAAATTTCACACTAAATTATCACTGACATTTTAATGTCTTCCATTTTCTATACCTAAAATTAAAATTATTTCATATACAATAAATGATCCAAAGTTTAAAAACGATAAAAGCCATGTTGTATTTGTACGTGCGTTACTCGAGTAATCTGAATTAGCATATAATTTACTCACTTTTGGGGTTTTTTTAGACATCAAAGAGTATTCATGAATTCCAACCTCAAAGGTAACATTAATAAATTTTACTTTAACATCACAAACGAGAGTGCTCGTTTGTGATAGAATAAAGTATTATGTAAATGTAGTAAAAACTTTCTGAAAACTTTTATTAGTTAAACTGATTTAAATATCCGAAACAGAGAAAAACATTTTTTAAGTACGGGAGTGTGCGTGTAAGTGTGAATCAGTGAGTGTATTCCAGATTAATTCAAATTTTAATGAAGACGGGCATCGGTTACACATAATAAATAAAATTTTACGCACTAAACATTTTTTAGAATAACATTGGTTAAGCATTGAATAGACAAAGCATTTAAAATCCTGATAAAGTTGTATCAAACGTATATTAAATAGTTTCTGTTCTGTAAACCGTCAATAGAAATTAACTTACATAAATATATTTTCTATATCAAATTTGCCTTAAATTACTGCGAAATTTAAGTTCTAATTAAACTATAAAAAATTAATAGCAAGATGTGTGTGTGTGTGTGTGTGTGTGTGTGTGTGTGTGTGGGCTACGCTAGCTCGTGTGTCAGAAAGGGAAACAAAGAACATTTCTTCAATACGTAGGAAGTTAATACTTACTATGTGCCCCTATGCCAATAGCATGTTCTTTAAGAAAATAAAAGACATATTTATTAACTTAATAGGCTTGTGAAAAGTAACTTAATCGGCACAAAATTGTACTGCTCTCCTGTAAAAAGTCTAGCAATTAATAATTTTTGTATGACAAGTCAATCATGCAAGCAGTTTATATCTTGAATTAAGGTGTTTTCTGTACCCATACCAGAAAAAATATTTACAGGTATATGACGAATAAGTAAATATTAAATTAGCTAACTGTAATATCTGTATAATATTTATAATTCGTCGTTTTAGTAAGGTGGGTGTTAATCTGTATATCGTGCATTTGCCAGCGGTAGGAGAACGGCATTTTATACCACTTACAAATTTAAAGCCTTTAGAGATAAGTGACGACGAAAAATGGTTGCTACGTTACAATGAATAAAACCACAAAACTTAAAAACTTAGATATCACACTAGTCAAATGGTTGCTTGACCTATACATTTGTAACTGACCCAGCTGTTTGCTTATTAAATTTAAATAAAATATATATTCAACACCGTGCCACACAGTTACCTACATTTTAATGGTTACTGAATTAGTGACCTTCTTATAATTTATAACCTGCTTATTCTCAAATAACTTATCGCTAAATTTAAAAATTCTTTCACAGAACGAAAACTAAGACAGCTAACGTTATTTCAAAAAGGTACCTAACAATCGATCTGATTTTAGAATACTTGTATTCCGAATTACGAAATACACTAAAAGTAAACAATTATTATACTTTGGAATTTTTATTTTCAGTATTTCTTTGTGTGACTTTGGAAGTAAATTCGCAAGCAGCAGCAGTCGCATAAACTTCAAAATGGAAGTGTGAGTAACTGTATGTTACGTCATACGGAAAAAGCGTTACACCATTGCGGAACGTGCTACATGTTCCTCGGCTACCCCAGCAGAAACAGCTGTAATGTTGTGTGCTTACGTGATTCTTAACAGGCGTTAAGAAGATTGTTCCAGACTTACCGGTCCGCACGCGCTACGTTCAATGCCGCAAGCAATTACGCTCTAGTTTTAACGTGTATAATGGAATATTCTGGAATCTCAGCGAGGTATAAATATAACCATTCAGCGACGCTTAATTTTAGTATTTAGTAGCGATTTATTCCAGTGCGGTTCGAAGTATTGTGGCGAAGTGTTTTATAACTGTGCGAGACTCTATTAGTTGATATTATTATTGCGTGTGAACAATATATAACGTTGCAGAACTCAGACCCTATAGGGGATCCACAAATATAATATAGCTGTAAGAGAAGTAAACTAACTTAAAGCATAATGACCAATAAATATACTAAGGTAATGAGAGAATAAAAGAAAAATAGTAGACAAAGATAATAAATGAATGAATAGACTAGACTGGCAGACAAATGACTGTGACCCAACCCCAGTGATTGGCCAGATAAAGGCTAGAAAATAAAATGTAAACTAATAAAAACCCAACTAATATGTCAAATTTAGTAACATGTATTACCCAAGTTATGTAAAAGAAAGTACACCACCAGTAATAAACAGGTAAACCCATTGTTATTATACAATGATGATAGAAATACTACCAAGAAAGGGTAGGATAGACTCGAATTGTAAAGACTTGATGAAGGAATTGAGGGGATTAATGTCAATAGCCCAAAAACTAACTTCATACAAAGTTGTAGTACTAACTTTGTGAGTTAGAATATTATGTATTTTAAAATAATCTTACTAATATAAAAAGCAGACGTGAGATTTTAAAAAACTGACTTTAAGATTAGGTTTCAAGAAACTAATTTAAACCTAGAGTGAGATGCAGGTAGGGAGTGTTAATGATAACCACTGAACCAAACTAATATATGATAGCAACAGTGATTGTAAAACTTAAGCAATTAAAGATAAATCACTACTGTGAATTCAAACAAAGTGTATTACAAATGTCACTCTAATTTCAATAAACACTTAACCAATGTAATCAGTGAAGGTGATAGATAGGATAGGGATGAATTAATATAAACAATTAATAGTATTAATAAAAGAAAAGAACAGTGGTAATAAACTATAAACAATAATAAAATGTTGATAGATAAACAATAAGAGACATTAGTAGTGTGTAGAACCTATGGTATAAGGATTATGTTAGATAAGTTTAAGAGATAAAAGGTATAAGATTAAAGAATAAGTTTTATTAGAAAATAAGATCAGTTTAAAAAACAATATTGTTAGATGTAATTCAAGGAATTCTTTTGTTCAATTAAGGAATAAGTTTAAATGTTCATACAAATGGTAGACAACAAAATTAGTATGTCATCCAATTTTATTGTGTTAATAACTAAGAAATAAGTTACGTGGGATTTAAATAATAGTAAAACATCCTATATTACAAAATAGTAACAAGGATGGTGATCACAATATTGTAAATGGTGTCAAGATACCAAGCACCAAAATTGTTGTTAGTTTACCTAAAAAGTTGTTTTTTAAAAGAAGGAATGGGGCTGGATCATGAAAAGACCATAAACCATTTTACTGTTATATCTTACCATAGAAAGATTAAGTGATAAAAAGTTTGTATAAGAAATATTAGAAAATACAGACAAGCAATTGTATAAGTTTAATAATCACAATAGTACTCATAATTGTAATAAGATAGGAAAAAGAATGTTAGACAAAGGAACTAGCAAAGGTCAAGAAAGGATTTTAAAAATTATAATAACATTTATTTATTGTAAAATGGCCCAAATTCATTCAAAAGTAGACACTATAACTAAGTAATGGCAAGCAGAACTTATGAAAGTAATAGGTAATGTTTAAATTGTGTAAACTAAGAAATTCTAGACATTTACAGCTTATGCCTATAAAATGCCTAACTGTCAAAATTATAAAAAGCAATTTATAAGTAATTAAACATTGTATTTGAGAAATAGGACAAAGTGACTTGTTAATTTCAATTATCTAACCATAATAGTATGTCAGAAATAGAGTAAACATAAAAAATAAGTGATATATGTAATAAAATAACATTAGTAAATTGGTCAAAATATTTATATAGGACCAAGTCCAGCATTATGGGATATCAAATTAATCTTTGAAAGAAAATAAAGAAATTGATGTTAATATCTCACACATTGGTAATAACACCAATGAATAATAGCAATTATAAAATATTAAGTGAATTTGGTACAAAAACCCCAAGCTTTCTTAACAATGTAAACAATATTCTTAACCAATCAGAAGCAGGGAATTATGCTTGGGATTGAGAAAACCGTTAGAATTTTTAGTTAGTCCATTATTAACGATCGAGGTATGCAGATGCCAAACTGAATCCGCTCCAATCAAAAATTAAAAAGAGGGAAATGTACTCAAAATAAACAAATATGAATAATAGAAGTTGAATCTGGATCCATTAAACACAGGATGAAACCACAAAACAAAATTAAATAATTAAAATTAAAAAACCTTTAATAAATAAAATAGAAAATAGAATAAAGAGAAAACCCGAATGATGAAGAACTAATTACTATATCAACACAATTTGGAAGAATTACCTGGGACTCATCAGAAGAATCCACAAGATTTCGTTAAATATAAATGAATTCTATAATCGCGAATAAAATTAATTAACTTTTCCACAACACAACAAATCGCACTCCGAACTTGGTATAATAAATTCTTTCAAGGATTAATTGAAATTATAAAATAAAATTCTATGTGAACTGTAACTTAACCTACAGTATGTGCGATGCCTAAAAGTCGACACACTTTTTAGATACTAAGAACCGAGTTGCAAGCAAAACTGTATAGTATTTAATTAACATTGATGTAAGGTTGTGTACTTTCATAAACATCTTGTTTATTTTGACGTGAAACGTCTTTAAAATCACACCGAAACATACGGGTACCAGAACAGAAATTTGTACCGTAACGAAAAGGTCTATATCGTCTTGCCTTAATAACTCCCTAAATATTAGTCTCAGAGACGTAAGTGCGGTGTCATTTTTTAACATAATTATATGGTCAGCTCGCTGATACGACCTTGAGTTCGCGTCGCGGGCGAGCGGGTTGGCGGGGAGGGGGCACAGCGCTGATTGGCCAAAACCGGCGCTCTGGCTCCTTCCCATTCAGTGTAACTCAGGACTCAGACGTGGTAGCGCGGTGATTCGTGTTTTTGTGTATAGAGTTTAGAGATCGATCGATTTAAGTAATAATAAGTGTATTTTGGACAATATTTCTATGTAAAAAATTAAAGTAAGCATGTAAAAAACTGTAGAAATTCAATATGTCAGCCTCAGCCCGCGCAAAAGCTAGCCGAAAATATAAATTACGCATATCGTTGGAAAGAGGAGGCTACGGGCCACGCACAGGTACCCCAATGTCCGGTGCCGAGCGAGCGAGACTGTTTCGGGAGCGTCGCAAAGCTGGCACGGCGCGCTCAGTGAACGACGCTGACGGCGCGAGCACCTCTACCGCTGCTATCCCCGAACCAATGACATAACGAGTGAAGATAACACCCATACATCTGTCGAAGACGTCTCCCAGCTGATGGATATCAACATCACTCGAATTGATGCGATGCAGGACCATTGGCGTGCAGCAGACGAACGCTTCAAAAATTCTGGACCGCAACGCGTTCCTCGCGATTTACGACGAAAGGGAAGCAGAGATCATGGCCAAGTGTAAGGAGTTCGAGTCTAACATCGACATCGCGAAGGTACTTGAGGAACTGAAGGAGATCTGCGAAGACTTCGACAACGCCGATCCATTAGACGCAAGCAACAAGCGAGATGAGTTCGTGCGAAACGTTTTGCGGCCCGGCGATACGGAGAACAACGACGACTTGGAAAATGCCGCTAATACAATCGGTATATCGGCTGTTCGTCAACGCAGCAACGTGACGTCTAAGCAAGAGTACTGCCGCATGATGCGCAGCGCTAATGACGGCCAACGCGAATTGCTTCTCGAGGCAATACATCGGCTGCACATGCCCGATTCGGATCCCATTCAGATCTTCTTCACCGGCCCCGCTGGCAGCGGCAAGACCTACGTGCTCAAGTTGCTAATGGAGACGTACAATCGATACACCCAACAGCACAATTCGCTTCGCAACGCGTATGTAGCCTGCGCGTCCACTGGCAAGGCAGCCGTAAACTTGGGCGGCGTGACCGTACACTCTGCGTTCAAGATTAACCAATCGAGACGAGTCGGCACGATGGCCAGAGAGGTGCTTCAGAATTACAGAAGCATATTCATCGGTGTCAAATGCGTCGTAATCGATGAGGTGAGCATGATCGGCTGCGACGTGCTACATAAGATCAATCTACGCCTGCAAGAGTTCACCGGCGCACACGACCAACCGTTCCGCCATCTCAACATCATCTTCTGCGGAGATTTTCGACAGTTACCACTCGTAAATGCCACACCGGTCTAGAAAGCGCCGCGCAACGCGATCGTTGGAGCAGCGCTGTGGCAATCGCTCAATTACTATCCACTCGAGCAGGTGATGAGACAAAGTGATTCCACCTTCCCGGCCATACTCACGAAGATCGGCAACGGTGAGAGACTCGATCTCGAGCAAATCGCTCTAATCGAAACACGCTTCAGAAGTAAAGCATGGTGCAAAGAGAACTTAACTGCTGCTGTTCGGCTCTTTCTTCGCAACCATGACGTCGACGCATACAACAACAACGCTTTCGTGCCTGAGTTCGAGAGCATCGCCGACGACAAGATGATTGGCTACAATATGCTAACGGAGGTCGCGACCGCTCGGCGCAACTTGCACAAGATGAGCGTTGTCGAGTCGGGCGGCTTGCCGTACAGTTTGAAACTAGCTGTCGGCTATCCATATATGATTACCATGAGCCTAGATGTTGAAGACGGTCTCGTGAATGGTGCGATCGGCACGCTTAAGTATATAGAACACATCACCGAAGAGGAGCAGGCGGCAAACTACGAAACGGTAGAGGTAGATGATGAACCTCAGCCGTCAACCTCAACCGGAACTCGGAAGAGAGTCCGTCTTTGGCTGGAGTTTCCAAATCCAAGCATGGGCCATCTATGCAGAGTGAAAGCGAAGCCGCACGTTATGTGCAAGCGTAATGTGTTAGATTTAAAGTGGACGCCCATCGTGACCAGAGCCGCCAACATCCCGCTCGGCGGGACTGTAAAGTGTAGACGTAACCAGTTCCCGGTTGTGTCAGCAAGCGCGATCACCATTCACAAATCGCAAGGTGGCACATTCAACGAAGTCGTCTGCAACTACGACAAGTCACAACAGACCCAGCTTGTGTACGTTGCGCTCAGTAGGGTCACATCGATCAACGGTCTGTATCTCACCAACGATAGAGACGATTTTAAATTTTATCACGGGCAAGGCAGCGCGGCGCCAACGGTGAAAGAAATACGCGACGAGTACGAGCGGATGGCCAAATATCGGCTGCCCACGCTGACGATGCGAGCAAGACACTTCTGCAAGCGAGACGTCCTAGCCGAAGTCAATGAAGACGGGGACGACCTACCTCGACGACGGTAACTAGTTTTGATCGTCTCTGCTTTCAATGCTCAAAGTTTGGTGGCTCATGTGGGAGATATTGAAAACGACAGCATACTCAAACATTCCGACTACATGGCAGTTAGCGAGACTTGGATGGATTGCGCGAACACTGTGCAGCTCAACGGCTTCGAACTAAAAGCAAACAATAACACCGCGCTTGAATATCGTAGAGATCGTCCGTCTACCTTGTCCGAACGAGGATGCGAGTTTCTGCAGCCGGAGGTTCTGCAATCTACAGAAACCTACAAAGCTTCACGAGCTGCAGAGAAATCATCGTCGATGCCATCAGTCTCTGCGGCAATTCCGTCTAGAGAAAACATAACGTCGGCGACATATGCCTGGTGAACGTGAAAGTCGGAGATCGTACGCTGTTTATCCTCGGTGCCGTATATATACACACAAAGCGTCGGCCGAAGATGTTAAGCTATGTCTTTATCAATCGCTCCTGCCATATTCAGCGAACTTGGCAAAAGTATTACCGAACTCTCGACCAGACTCGGAGACCCCGATCATTTTTTGTGGGGACTTCAATAACGACACAAAAGCTACCTCGTTGACTTCATGAAGAATGAATTCGGCCTCAACTACGTGCCCACAGAACCAACAACACTTGGCAATACCGCTATCGATTGTACGTTCACCAGACACATTGATGTTGATATTATGCCTTATGTCTCTTACTTCACATATCACAGGCCAATGTTAAACAAAATCGTCGTCGAATATTAGCCGAAATAAATATCATGTACCATTCAGTGTCTGTTTTATGTTAAAATAAAATTTGGTACGCAGTCAATGTCTCGTTTTCATTTGAATCCAATACGCTAAAAGCGACTCGCTGACATAGACGTTTCACGTTAAACCAACGGCCGTGCGCCCCGACACAGCCCCGCCCGATTTTTTTACTAATCAAAAGAACTCTTTTACTGAATAAATTGTGAAAAAACTAATAGACGCTGTCAGTAGAACGGCCCAATCAACATAGCCAACCGCTGAGTTGTAACTTATTTATAGCCGGAGCAAACCTTTTTATAATAACAATATTTTGTAATTAACTTATAAATAATCAGCGAATCTGGACACTAATAAATTAGTACTGAACATTAATAAACGTTCCTTGTTTTATTTGATATATGTCTTAATAATTGTGTACCTTAGCAGTGAAGAAAATAGGTTGGCAACATTTTAGACTCCATTCGAGATTTGAATTCGCGCCAGTCCGCTTGAGTAAATTTAAATTATTATCGAAGGAAAAGAAGACGACGCAGGTAGAAACTTTTAATTGATTTTTGTAAAACAATTTGGCGCCTATCGGGAAGTAAGGTGCATTCAAATAAGGACAGGTAAGGAGAAGAACGATACACATTCGATACTGGTTATTAGTGCGTTCGCGATCGTCATCGTTAGCGATAGAATGAAGAAAAACGAGCAAAACGAGATTAGTTACAACAATCATTATTTGATTTGTTGTAAGAGACTATCTTGTTGATTACAAACGTTTTAATTGTGATATTAAAGCTACTGACTTAATTGCTGTCTTGTATTTTGTTTTCCACTGTACCATGCGATATAGTAGACCGTCAGTAACAGTAGGTCAGAAGTGCGACAGAACCGTTAACAGTGGAAACAGTGGACCCTTGCCATGGCCCCCACATAGGCGGAGCTGCCGTTGCCATGGAAACGGGGCCCGTGGATCAGGGGAGCCCGCAAAGGAGCACAAAACGTGATTAAAAAAACAAAATTCATAATACTGGAGATGATGTTGAAAATAACTTTTTCACGTGTCAAATTAAA
Source organism: Magicicada septendecula (assembly GCA_034769895.1). Classification (NCBI taxonomy): domain Eukaryota; kingdom Metazoa; phylum Arthropoda; class Insecta; order Hemiptera; family Cicadidae; genus Magicicada; species Magicicada septendecula. The sequence continues at coordinate 306,634,667 of CM068367.1, read as the reverse complement.
ATGTAAAAATCCTTTAACTAAAACAACTAAGTAGGTAGTAGGTAGTTGTAGTACCACGGCGTTTGAAATTATCGACTCTGCAATTTCAACGCCAGAAACCGTCACCAGGCGCCACTAGCTGCTAACAGTCATCGAGTACGACGCATGGCATCATTCTCTACCCAACCCTGGTGTAGAGTGTAGACACGGCTCAAGGTCAATGCAACAGTGCGCATGCCCGAATCGGATGTCGGAATCGGATGCTTTGTTTGTCAGTTTGTGCGAGATTGTTTTTGCGTTAAGCAGTGAGCTACTAGTTTTTTTCGATTTCAGTTATTAATTGTATTATTTTGAAGTCCTAAGTGTGAAAGTTTATTATTATTATTGTGTTTTATAGTGAGTTTAGTTATGTCTACTACTTCTACTGCGAGTAATTTCAAGCATAAATCTGGAGCTCAAAACGGAAGTTGAAAGCAATGAAAGAAGCAACAGGTGCTGTAGGACGGCAGAGTATTACAAAGTTTTTTAAAAAGAGTGACGACAGTGATGACCATACTTTCTCTGTTGAAGATGGAAATATTGAAAGGAAAGTTTACCTCCCTGTAAGACAAATGATTCTGATACGTTGATGGTGTCAAGTGAACCGACCGAAACTAACGACGATACAGGCAAGACTTCCCCTATGCTCCAAGTAGGAAAAATTTTGACTCTGTAAATAAGAATAATAATTGTCAAAGTGACAACGCGACTGGTGGTATTTGTAACAATGATAACGAAGTCTTAGATTTTACCATGTACATGGCCAGAAATAATTAATGACATTAACCGGCAGAATATTGTCTCTCAGAATAATATCAAAGTCCAGGAATTATTTAAGCAGGCTAAGACATTCCCGAAGGACAAAACAGGAAAACTGTTCACTAACTATCTTCTCAATTCTAAATCTGCAAACAATTGAGAGCAGTATCCCAGAGATTGGTTAATCTGGAGCTCTCCAAAACAGAAGCTCCATTACCTTGCATGTACTCTGTTTGCTACTACTCCAAAACGAAGCAAATTGGCAAACAGAGGGTTTTCTCCGGCTCCATTCGCGTGGAAAATGTTGTATAACAAACTTCCGGAACATGAAAATAGCGGTGAACATCGAAAGTGCTATTGTAAATGGAAATCCCTCCAACAATCAATTAATTGCAAAGGTATTGATAGTGGTCTTCAAAAACAAATTTTAAATGAAGCAGAAAAATGGAAGGCAATATTACAAAGAATTTTGGACGTAACACTGTTTTTAGCATCAAGGGGGTTGCCTTTCCAAGGGAATAATATATCGATTGGTGATGTAAATAATGGAAACTTTTTCGCAACCTTGGAATTAATAGGAAAATACGATGAAATTACAAGGGAGCACTTGGCTAAGGTAAAAACTCTTCAATCACAAGGAAAAAACATGAAAGGTCAAGCTCACAATTTACCTAGGATAAGTCGGAATGAGTTCATTTCAATTTGCGGTGTTAAAGTTATACTTGAAGAAAGACAAGAAGCGATTTACTATGGGTTGATCGTTGATGCAACTCCTGATGTGTCGCATCAAGAACAGAACGTATTTATTTTGAGATATGTCACTCAAAATAAAGACACGAGGCAATACGAAATAAAAGAAAGATTTTTTTAAGTTTCTAAACTGAAACAAAAAGCTGGAGAAGATATTACTAATGAGATTGTAACTGTTTTAGCAGAAAATAATATCCTTCTTGAGGACTGTAGGGCTAAAGCGTACAACGGAGGGTCATATATGTGTGGAAAATTCAAAGGCGTAAAAACAAGACTATTAGAAAAAAATGATGTAGCATTTTATTCTCAATGTGGAGCTCACTCCTTAAACAGAATAGGAATTAATGCAGATAAAATGTGCCCAGAGGTTATGAATTTCTTTGGAAATTTGGAAACAATGTACTCCTTTTTTTCACATAGCCCAGCAAGATGGAACATTTTGACAACTGAAGTGCCACTTTCCCTAAAAAAGCAATCACAAACAAGATGGTATGAGCGATCTGAGGCCGTGGTTCCAGTCCCAAAGCACTATCCAGGAGTATTAAATGCCTTGGAGCAAGTATTAAGCGAGTTGAAGTCAAGCCTCGAACCAAAAGCGTATAACAAAGTTATAGGTCTAAAGAAATATTTTTCTTCTTTTCAAGGCCTCTGTATGACAGTCTTTTGGTTTAAGGTGTTGGGCTGCATTAATGAAAGAAGTGTAATAATTCAGTCTCAAGAGATTTCTCTGGACATCCAGGTCAAACTGATAAATGACTTACATGAGGACATGCAGCGACTCAGAGACTCGTGGACAGAAATCATCAACGAATATATGAAAAATATATTATACTAACCGTCTGTGACTTCTCTTTTGATGTCCCTTCTTATTATGACATGTTTCAAGACTCTTGTCCCATTGTCAAGCATAAAATTTGTAGCACATATCAGATATGTTTGTCAAACGTTAAAAACCATGTCATAATGACCAAAAATAACGGATTATTAAAATAACGAACTATACTAATTTGTAACTTGAATACGCTCATCGGGCGAACAGTGTACACTGCACAGCGACCCACCGCGCATTAACCGCAACTGATTCTAGTTATCTCAATATCTCAACGCGGTGTCATACAATACATTATACTTGAATAGTAACTGGTCGTTCAAAATGTGTGGCTTGGTATTAGTGTCCCTGGACGCTTTGTACACCTCAAATTCCTCGAGTGTGTTCATATAACGTCCTTTACTGCAAAAGTGGAGGGGTTTTAAATTAGTTCTGAAATCAGTATAACTATGAGAAGTCACAGACGGTTAGTATAATATATTTTTCATATATTTAACGGAAACGTGGCTTGGTACTAAAAACAGATTTATTCCTACTATAATATGAATCATCAACGAGTCACGCTTAGTAGCGCAAACAATGAAAATACCACTACGTTTCCGAATCCGAATTAAAGAAGTCGTCCTTCTCCTTCATCAGAAACCCTAGTTAATACCGAAGAAGAAAATTTTAAAACTAACATAGTTTACAGAACTTTGGATTTTATTTTATGTGACCTCAAAACAAGATTTAAAGCGACCAATTCACTAACTGAACTTTTCAGTCTAAATCTTAAATTCAACTCGTTGGAAGAAAGTGATTTGAATTCTAAGGCTACAGAACTAGTCAGCACTTACAAAAACGATTTATCAGTGAACTTTTGTGACGAGATGTTACATCTAAAACATATTTAAAACACAGTGTTTCATGTTCTGCCAAATTCTCAAAATAACCCGTTACAATTATTTAACTCAATCTATGAAAAACAATTGGAACCAGTTTTTATGAATGTTTGTATTGCCCTCAGAATTTTTTGTAAGATTCCAGTAACAGTTGCATCAGCAGAAAGAGCATTCAGTAAGCTTGGGAACGTATTGAAGACATGACAACGCTCATCAATGAGCCAAGAACAACTTAACTCGTTGGCTGTATTGGCCATTGAACACCGTCTTGCTTCAAGCATTGACTTCAGAGATGTAATTGATACATTCTCCATGATGAAAGCAAGAAAAATGTAAAATAATTGATTAATGTTTGTTTTTCAAGATGGACACTTATAGGCCTACTTTTTCTATTAGTATTATTAAAGTTTGAATTCTATTTTAATCAGTTGCTTTGATTTTTAATTTCAATTGTAGAATTGTACATATACAAATAACATTTTGATTTTCCGGATATTAAAACTGTATGTTACTAGTTACTATGTTTATTAACCAAATGTTTATTTTTGTTTATTCAATACTTTTTTACCTAAATGTCTTGCTTATTATATGGTATATCGTATAGGCCTATGTCACTCTTATAAACCTATATGGAATATGTTTTACGATTAAACTGTGGAAAATGCTTCAAAATTCAAAATTTCTCTGTTCAAACATAAACAGTGGAAAAGGGACAAGGATTCCGGCAAAGATTATTTTTTATTATGTGTGGTGAGGGAGGGGCCCGTCATAACATATGATGTGGGCAACGGGGCCCACAGATTGATGTGGGGGGCCTGCCCTTTGTACAAGCCTAGTGTAATTTGTAATTAATCTGTAAACATGGATGCCAGTCAGATGATGGAAACTTTCAAATCGCTTCTATTACAAACAAAAAACGACAAGATGAGAAAGCGGAAGAGAGACAGAAATCACTTTTGCTGGAAACACAAGAACGACAGAAAGCACTAATACTGGAAATCGAAGATCGGCAGAAAGTACTGATGCTCGAATCGGAAGGATGACAGGCAGAGGAACGGAAGAGCGAGACAGAAGACAAGAAGGAGTTAATACAGGAGCAAAAGCAGGACCAGAACAAACCGCTGCAGAGTTGGGTCTCCTACGAAGTGAGCTTAATAAACAAGTTACTAAAATATCAGAGGTACAAGAATCAATGACATTCAGAATAGCTAAATTTGAAAAACATGTCTGGAGTCTTGAAGAATCGATGTCTACAAAAATGTCTGTCATAGAAGAATGCATGTCAAGTAAAATATCTGCAGCAGAAAACTCAATGGTAAACATAAGAGAACAAATTAAAAGTGAAGTTGAACAGTTCATGACGATACAACCAAAACAAATTTCTGAACACACTGTACCAATTATAAAGACATAAAAGACAATAGAGAAAGTCACCTTGCCTGCGGTTGTGACAGTTCATGTCAAAGCTCCAACCTTTGATGGAAGCACACACTGGGCAACGTACCTTAGGCAATTTGAAGCTACCGCATGCGCAAATTATTGGACAGATAAAGAGAAGGCAATTTCACTTATTCTCGCTTTAAAAGGACCTCCCACAGAGCTACTACAGAAAGTGCCACCTGACAGCCAGAACACCTATGCCGATTTGATAAAAGGTCTAGAATTACGGTACGGTGATAAACATTTGCGAGATGTATACTGCACTCAGTTGCCTGGATAGCCGGAATGACGCAACGAAGATGCAGTACTACGGACACTTCCGAATTACCAGAGGAACTCCAGGAATTATTGAACAGATCTTCTAACGACCTCTCAAGTGGTGAGGTGAAAGAACTCAGACGGTTTCAACATGAATTTAAAGATTCTTTTGCAGTTCAGGGCCATTCATTAGGAAGAACCTCTCTTGTACAACGTTGCATCAATATCGGAAACACAACACCCATAAGCCAAACTCGTCGACGACCTCCATTATCTAAGCAAGAGGAAATGTCTCGATTAGTACAGGACATGTTGACAGAGGGAATAATCGAGCCTTCGTCAAGTGTTTCATCTTCTCCGGTAGTGCTGGTATCGAAAAAAGGTGGTGGATTAAATTTCTGCGTAGACTACCGGTAATTGAATGACGTGGCAAAGAAAGATTACTATCCATTACCTCGCGTTGACGATACACTCGACACGCTGACTGGAGCACAGTGGTTTTCCACATTGGCCCTAAAGAGTTGATATTGGTAAGTGGGTCTTTATGAAGAAGAGAAGAAAAAGACCTCTTTCTCGACCCCAAGAAGCTAATTCCAATTTAACGTTATGCCATTTTGACTCTGCAGTATACCAGCAACATTCGAAAGATTGATGGATCTTGTACTCTAAGGCCTGACATGTAAAACGTGCCTGGAATAAAAAACACGTAATTTCTACTGATAAGTTAGGCTATTAATTACTGTAAACAGATTAAACGATGGAAAATACATCCTGTCCTTTGTCAAGTGTATTCGGTTGATAGTGGTAGAAATAAACATTAGCTCAGCAGTAGTTAATAACTAAAGGAAATCAGTAGCCGTAAAACAGGCTTATGTTTTGTCAGTTTCCCTACACAATAAAGTTTCAAGTAGTCACAAACTAATAAAAACAGTTGTGTTAAAAATTTTATAGGCCTACGACTGAAATAGCAATATATACGATTTTATACATGTTTTCATAAGTTCTATTACTTCTATGCGTAAATTCTTCATGTAATTTTTCATTTCATTTAACTGTCGCAGAATCCCATAAAAATTAATAAAAGTATCATCAACATACATTTGTAAAATATAGTTATACTGTATTCGTAATGTATTTCTATCGGAAAATAAATAAGTACTTTGAGAATATGTCATATGAATGTTTGATCACAGACCAGAAAGTAGAAATTCCATGGCGAGATCTTTTTAACATTGAAAGTGTTTATAAGGACGTGTCGCACATTTGAAAACGACCGCTGGTGCGTGATCGAAAATGGGAACCGGTGAGTTTCCATAGAAACTACTTCTTTGTTGTCAATAAAGTAGTACACATATAAAACTTCGCTTATGAATGCGACTACATTAAACTTATAATCTGTACATTGCTAAATGAAGAATTAATTCATTGATTGGTGAATGAAGAATGAATTCATTGATTGGTGAATGAACATAAATAAATATTTTTTAGACTTATTGAAGCATTTTCAATGCCCTGTTCTGTGCATTGCATTTGTGCAATGCCTGTAAATTTTTTTGAATAATATAGTTATTGCTGAATATGTAATAATTCTGTTCTAATAATATTTTCAGTAAAACTGACAGTTCAAGTCTTTGAGACCTCAGCTTGTTACCCTCGTTGAGTAGCTCTCTTACAATGGTTACCGTTTCTTTAACAGGCACGTTTCTATACAGTTTAACTACGCCAAACAATGCTATTTTATATTTGTTCTGTGATTTGATACTTTTTAATTTATTTATAAAATCGATATCGTTTTTAATATTATGATTATTTTTTAATGCCTCTAATATTCTTCGTATTGCTTTAATTAATTGCCGAACCTCATAAATATTTATTAATTTACGGTTTCTATTAACATAAGGACAACTTGAGCGTCGACGGACTTGTAGCTGACTCAGCATAGAGGCTGTTACAGATCTTCTCACTCTTTAGCAGAAACGCCATATGGATGAAGCAGCAACAAAGGAGCTAAACCGTAATAAGAAAGGTTCCGACGGACTAAACAATGGTGATTGTATTGCTTCCATGACAAGTAGGCAGGAGAGATCGCGTATTACGTATTTACAAAGTGATTACTCCCACACAAAAGTAGTCCGTACAAAATATTTGACCTGAATATTAAAAGTAATACAAAATTAGTTAAAACATTTAAAGGCGCGTTTGAGAAAACAATGTGGATTCAGGTGAGATAAAAGTGGACTAGATCCAGTTCTTCATAATTCAAAATTCGCAAAACACTTCTATTACAAAACGTAGAACTTCACATCTGAATTATAGATCTCGAAAAAGCTTTTGAAATAGTCTGCAGGGAAGAGATGAGGTGTGAGCTTTAAGCCTGTGTCAATCTGTGCCTTAAGTCCATTATTAATGAAAAACAGTGAAGATATGTTTAGACAACCCTTGTTTAGCTTCAATAATCTAAATCCATTCCATTTATTTTTGTTTAGATGAAGAGCTGAAACAAGGAATAGTTAAAATGTAATTTGGTCTTTCACATTTTGCTGAGAACGCAATTAGCTGAGTTTTGAAACGGAAGTTGTGGCGGATTCGGGAAGAGTTCTTAAATTTTAATTTAAGTAACCCGGATGAAGAGTTAGAGAAGTATAGCAAGCTAAAAAATGTTAAAAACAGAAAGTCTATGGAAGGAAAGAAATGCTAGTAAAGCGCATTATAAAAAATAAAGAGGAATATATACGTTATTGATCACTAATCTGACGGGTAGTTAACAAAAACTCTCACTGCCCCAGCTGTCAGTGAGATTAAGATTATTCTCCGAACTAAGGATTAAGTTAAGGTCTTAACTTTAGTGGGCGTTTAAACCTTGGTCACTGCTTCAATGACGACTGCCATCATGGGTTCTGCCGAAGCGTCTCCCGTTTTACCAAGTAAAATTTGTGTACCACGGTCTAACAGCCTAGCCAATAATCCTAATCACATTTCTATAGTTGGTTTCGGTTTTTGACAACAAAATAAGGAAATCATTAAGTAGGAACATATTGCGATCAACCAGCACATAAACGAGAGAATAACTATACTAGTAGATTATCTAATGTAATTAACATTTAGTTTTTAGGGTAGAAAGAAATTATCAGACACATAAAAAACTTAGAGATATCCTATACATTTGAACCAAGGGTCAATACCATCCAAATGCAACTCAAGGAAACATAAAAAGGATAAAATGTGAAAAAAGGTTTTACAACAATATTTTGACATGGAATATATTTAAGAAATGATTGTGGGGAGACAGATGAGACAGCCGTCGTAACTATATCGTTTACGAGAGGATAAGTTAAAAATAAAAGTGTTTGAGATCCAACCGCTTAGAAAAAAGAAAAACCAACGCCGAAGAACGTGGGAGACTAGGGGGATATATATATATATAGAATAAGTTATCAGGTAGGCAGAAATAAAAGATCTAGGCTAGTAAATGAATAGATCAAGTCCCATAGTTAAAAGTAAAACGAAATGGTACCAGTAATGGTATATTAAGTGAAAACTAAGCAGTGCAATGAAGTCAAACATGTGAGAAGAAAAGGCATTGGAGAAATTCTGGTATAATAAACTGGACTGTAAATGACACAATAATTGAATAAGAATTTGATGGCCTCCACACGTGGCGACCTTGAACTATGCGTGTAGCCGAGTGCTGGATTTCCACTTAAGACTTTTTATTTGATACAGAAGTCCACTTAATAGAAGGTATTTTTCCAGCTACCTGTCCTACTGTGCGTTAGTTTTCCAGTTATGGAGAAACCTTGCCTTCCCGTGTTGTGAAATAATGAATTGTCATCATATTAAAATGATATTAAATATTCGCAATAATAATTTTACAGTTTAGAATAGTTTATTTTGGATTAGAAGTTGTTAGAGCGTCTAAGTACAGTAAGGAATATTTCCTCTGCTATACTGTAATTTATAACAGATCAACAACAAGAAACATACTCTATCTTTGTCAATACTGGCTTGGAAAATCAAACTTTCCAAGGGGAGTCGCTACTGAAAATGGCAAAAATGTTTATTTTGTAACTTTTTAATTTATTCAGATTTTTACTTCCATGTTCCTTAAGGAAATGGAAGTATGGTGATGGAAAAAAAATCTTGTTCCAGATTATTGCAGATTCTGATTGTACTACACTCAAAACATGAAATATCGGTATGGAGAACCATACATGACTTCCATGTTCTAATATTTATATTTAAAATCATTTTCGAAATGAAATATTACTATAGAAACTACTTCTTTCTATTTACTGCTTCAGCCTTAACCACAGTACTGTGGTCACTAACGTTACCACCTCATGTTATCGCACTCGATTTTCACTGATCATGGAAGTCGATGGCATTGCCGAAACGTCTGGTTTTGTAGAAAACATTGGACTACGGCCAAACATCACGGGAAGGAATTTTAACAAAAACTACTTCTTTGTTGCCGATAACGTTGTACAATATATATAAAAAATTGCATAAAATTAATGGCTTCTATAAGTTAATGTTTGATCTGCATTAAGTAGTGCTCAAGTTTCCAAAGTTTTAATATTATGATATCCGTAATTAAAACAGCAGAGCAGGTTTAGTGTGTATGAGGGTACACAGTGGACAAAAATTTTCAACATTTCCTATTGAGCGTTGCTACAGTGTTCCTAGTTGCAGCGTTCCTATCAAGCTGGGAATCTACAGTGTATGTTTCACAGAACAAACACGCGAAAAAGAAGGAGCGCTTCGAAGTCACTCACGGACCTTCAGCATCTTGCAGAGGGTTCATTCCCTAAAGACGAAAAGTCTGTCTATGAATCGTTTCTCTGTAAACACGTGCAGTTACACTGCCCAGCGATCCACAGGAAGCAAATCGCTATCCACGCTGGAGACTTTTACGGCTTGCACGCGTTATGTTGGTATGGGTTTCGGCACTTACCATTTAAAAAGCGTGCAAATGTAAGAAAATAAACATGAGTGAAATAACGCGAATTGTGTGTGTGTGTGTGCGTGCGCGCGTGCGCGTGTGCGTGCGTGTGTGTGTGTGTGTGTGTGTGTGTGTGTGTGTGTGTGTGTGTGTGTGTGTGTGTGTGTGTGTGTGTGTGTGTGTGTGTGTGTGTCTTCCGTGCCTTTTTATTGCGGTAGTCATAATAATAAAATGGAAACGTAAACATTACATAACTGAGATATGCTTGCCTGCCACGAACGATATATTATTTTATACATGTATATTAACTCATACATAATTTACATTAATATGAAAAAATTATAATTTTATCGCCTGGCAACAAAATTATTTTATTTTTAACAATTAACATTGTTTCAAAAAGTTTAAATGAATTTTCAAGTACTTTACTGTTGTTAAAACGTAAAAGGTTGCAGGTAAACTACCCCTTCCCCTTAACCGATCTTCACCAAAATCAAAAGTCCTTGAGATCTCTACAATTCAGGGACGTATGCAAAACATTATTTGATTCTGTTTGAATTTGTGGCTGTTATCGTTTGCCATAGAAAATTACCCTTGATAAAAACGTTGCAGGTAAACTACCCCTTCCCCTTAAACGATCTTCACCAAAAACAACAGGTCTTGACACCTCTATCAATCAGGACTGTATGCAAAAAATTATTTGATTCTGTTTGAATTTGCGGCTGTTATCATTTGCCGTATAAAATACCCTTGTTAAAAAAACGTTGCTGGTAAACTACCCCTTTCCCTTAACCGATCTTCACCAAAAACAATAGGTCTTGAGAACTCTACAATTTATGGCTGTATGCAAATACTCTTTTGATTCTGTTTGAATTTGCGGCTGTTATCGTTTGCCATATAAAATACCCTTGTTAAAACATAAAACGTTGCTGGTAAACTACCCCTTTCCCTTAACCGATCTTCACCAAAATCAATAGATCTTGAGAACTCTACAATTCAGGACTGTATGCGAAACATTATTTAATTCTGTTTGAATTTGCGGCTGTTATCGTTTGCCAAAGAAAGCACTTTTCGAAAAATGACTTTTTTACTTCCATGTTCCTTAAGGAAGAGGAAGTATGGTGATGGCAGAAAAAATCGTGTTCGAGATTATTGCAGATTCTGATTGTACTACATTCAAAACATGAAAGAAAGTCGTTTTTCGAAAAGTGTCTGTGTGTCTTTCTGTGTGTCTATCTGTCAACAGATTTTTTTTATGGCAAACGATAGCCGCAAATTCAAACAGAATCGAATAATTTTTTGCATGAAGTCCTAATTTGTAGAGTACTCAAGACCTATTGTTTTTGGTGAAGATCGGTTAAGGGAAAGGGGTAGTTTACCAGCAACGGTTTTTTTAATCAAGGGTAATTTTTTATGTCAAACGATAACAGCCGCAAATTTAAACAGAATCTACTACTCTTTTGCATACAGCCCTGAATAGTAGAGTTATTAAGACCTGTTGTTTTTGGTGAAGATCGGTTAAGGGGAAGGGGTAGTTTACCTGCAACGTTTTATGTTTTAAAAAGGGTATTTTCTATGGCAAACGATAACAGCCGCAAATTCAAACAGAATCAAATAAGTTTTTGCATACAGCCCTGATTTGTAGAGTACTCAAGTCCTACTGTTTTTGGTGAAGATCGGTTAAGGGAAAGTGGTGGTTTACCATCTATGTTTTATGTTTTAACAAGGGCATTTTCTATGGCAAACGATAACAGCCGCAAATTCAAACAGAATCAAATAATTTTTTGCATACAGCCCTGATCTGTAGGGTACTCAAGACCTATTGTTTTCGGATAAGATCAGTTAAGGGAAAGGGGTAGTTTACCAGCAGCGTTTTTTTATCAAGGGTAATTTTATTTGGCAAACGATAACAGCCGCAAATTCAAACAGAATCAAATAATGTTTTGTATACAGCCCTGAATTATAGAGTTCCCAAGACTATTTGGTTTTGGTGAAGATCGGTTAAGGGAATAGGGTAGTTTACCTGCAACATTTTATGTTTTAACTAGGGTAATTTTTTCTATGACGAACGGTAACTGCCGCATATTCAAACAGAATCAAATAATTGTTTGCATACATCCCTGAATTGTAGTGATCTCAAGGCCTTTTGATTTTGGTGAAGATCGGTAAGGGGAAGGGGTAGTTTACCTGCAACCTTTTACGTTTTAACAACAGTAAAGTACTTTGAAATTCATTTAAACCTTTTCAATCAATGGTAATTGTTAAAAATAAAATAATTTTGTTGCCAGGCAATAAAATTATAATTTTTTAATTTTAATGTAAATCATGTATGAGAGAAAATATATCGTTCGTGGTAGGCAAGCATATCTCAATTATGTAATGTTTACGTTTCCATTTTATTATTATGATTACTGCAATAAAAAGGCAGGGAACTACTACAAAAGTGGAGGGGTTTTTGAGGACGTTATATGAATGCACTCGAGGAATATGAGGTGTACAAAGCGTTTAGGGACACTAGTACCAAGCCACACATCTTGAACGACCAGTTATTATTCAAATCTAATATATTGTACGACAACGCGTTGAGATACTAAGATAACAAGAATCATTTGCGGTTAATGCGCGGTGGGTCGCTGCGCAGTGTACACTGTTTGCCCGATTCATGTTACAAAAAGTATATAGTTTATATGTTAATTTGTGCTATTTATGGTTTTAACGTTTGACAAGGGTATCAGTGAATGATATGTGCTAAATATTTTATGCTTTGAAAATGAGACAAGTGTCTCGAAACATGTCGCAATAAGAAAGGACATCATACGAGAAGTCACAGACGGTTAGTACAATATATTTTTCATATAGTTAACGGACACGTGGCTTGGTACTAAAACAGGTTTATTCCTACTAAAATACACTAAACCTGCTCTGATGTTTTAATTACGGATATTTTAATATTAAAACTTTGGAAACTTGAGCACTACTTAATGGAGATCAAACATTAACTTATACAAGCCATTAATTTTATGCATATTTTTCATATATATGTGTACAACGTTATCGGCAACAAAGAAGTAGTTTTTGTTAAAATTCCTTCCCGTGATGTTTGGCCGTAGTCCAATGTTTTCTACAAAACCAGACGTTTCGGCAATGCCATCCATGATCAGTGAAAATCGAGTGCGATAACGTGAGGTGGTTTCGTTAGTGACCACAGTACTGTGGTTAAGGCTGAAGCAGTAAGTAGAAAGAAGTAGTTTCTATGGTAATATTTCATTTCGAAAATGATTTTAAATATAAATCTTAGAACATGGAAGTTAAGTTATGTATGGTTCTCCATACCGATATTTTTATTATTTATTGTTGCACTAAATAAAGGGTACAATTTTGCAACTGGAAGAAACTTATTTTAGTACTAAAAATTGAATTTTTTAACGTTTCTTAGCAACGTTTTGGGAATATTTTTCAAATTGATATTCCAGGAAAACTAGAAGTCCTACGAACTTTTGGGAGGTGTCATTTTGAAGGGAATAAAATTATCTAAAAAACACGCATTTTTATTATGATATAATTAAAAACAATTTTTTTGTGAGGAAAATAGTAAAACTTTTTTTTTAATTTTTACATTTATAAATACAAATTTATTACCAAGGAACTATAAGCCCAAATTCAATAAAAATATGTGCATGTGCTTTTTAGGTAATTATATCCCAAAGGCCTGTGCAAAATTTCAGAGCAGTAAGTAAGATAGTTTTTTAGCTATATCAAAAAGTACGTATAAAAACATGAAAAATTGAATTTGCGGGAAACGCGGATTATCTAAAAATATTCCTTTCTGTTGGAAAATTAAATATTTATAGAGTACAAAGGCTATGTATGTTTTTTTATTACTGTGTGGGTATTAAAATAATAAATTATAAATACAGTAAACAATAAAATATTTAATTTTACATTTTTAATAATTTATAGAACATATCAATATTCTTATCGGTCATGTCTCTGTAGTCCACATTTCACTTTTTTACATTGTTGATCAATTGTTGATTTCTTTTACTAATGTTCAATAAACATTTCTTCTTCCTTCCCATATTTATTATTGGAAAATAATAACAATTCAAACACAAAACTGTTCCAAATCACATCCACGAAGCTCAACACAGCAGGAAACAAAACATTGCAAGTTATCAACAATATGTCAATCAGCTGTTTTACAAGTCTGATTTTTTCTTTGTAAATAAAATAGCTGATGTTTTATACTTGCAACATTTATTTCCAAATTAGTACTAATATAATATACTGTATATGTGTAAAATTATGTTATACAGTATAAATAATAGTGTTTTGTTGTACTGTAATACCTAAACGAAACGTAAATCGCTTGGTGCTAGGTTTTCCCAAAAAATTTGTTTTTACCTACAAAATATTTCGGAAAAAATGTTTTAGTGTGTTTTTTTTACATAAAGATCTTCCGTATTAGTGGTATTGCGTATGTGTGTGTGTGTGTGTGTGTGTGTGTGTGTGTGTGTGTGTGTGTTCTTCAATATCTACATAACTTTCTGAGCGACGGCTGTTTGTAAATAAGATAATAATATGTTTCGTTTGGAATATGTAATAAATATAATATAAATGTAGTAAAATCTTTTGGAATAAAACTGGAACATCATTTGGAATAAATCTGGCAAACTACTTCGTATATTCCACAGTTTCGCAGTGTAACGATGAACTAGTGACTGTTGTAAACTGTAAAACGAGTAATTGTTGTATAAAATTAAACTTTTGACACCGTGTTAAACGTTTAAAAGAAGTACTTGAAAGCACGATAGAATCAAAGCAGTGGGCCTGTGTTACTTCACGTGTACTTCGTCGGTGCGTACTCAAACAGAATTTAATTTTCTGTTTGTCACTATGACAGACACGTGACATTACTAGGAGAGATTGACATGTTCATCACAAAGAGTCTAAAACAATATATAATTTTAGTTACCAAATCTTACAAAGATAATGTATGCCTTCACACATTACAAAAATTAATCTATTTAATATCACTAAATACTATGTAGAATCTATTTACGAATTATCGTAGGTCCGATTTACCGCTTATGAAAATACTATAACTTAATATTTTTCAGGGAAAGAATCGTTGTAGATATGTCTTTAGCACTACATAGTCACTCTACAATTGATAATACAATAAAATTGTAATTTTTGTAAGAAACTATATTTGCAAATCAGGGCTGTAGTGTACATGTGCATAGTAATTAATTTAAACCTTATATCCAGAGAAATGTACTTCCATCTAGGACAAGAAATAGTTAATTTATATAAACAAAATCAATAGCAAAACCTCTGATGAAGACTAAGCAAAGGTCGATATAAATAATAAATGAAGCTGCTTATCTGGAATTTGAAAACAGGTCTTTTATATTTCATAAAAGCAATGTAGTTGTAACGCAAAGTTAGACGAGAGTACTCTTTCCAGTAGATACATTTTCCATGCTTCTGACAAGATTTTCTAACGTATTTTCTAACTGTAGCGGATTTTCAAACATAAGTAACGCCATTTATATTCTAAGCAACACATAGGTACGTACAAGCATAATTGTGTTCAGAATTTGTTTCAGTTAATGTTAATTTAATCACGATCACTTGCGAGAGAGGACAGGAACAACATGTTGGAGAACAATGTCAGATGTCAACATTAGTCAGGGCAGACTACTTTAGAAAATGTCATAATTGAAAAACATGTGTACAAATAACATTAATTGATCAAACGAAGAAAGTACTGAGTCTCTTTCGGGTATATCTCACGATAACCTTTAAACGGATTAACGTATTTCTGCTACTTTACGCTACAGATCCTTATGAATTTTGAGGTTTATTCCTCACAAAATAGAGTGGGGGGGGCGAGATCATAAAATGTGAAAGGTCAAAATGTTTATAAAATAACAAAAATCCACATGAAAAATCAACTTAAAAAGCATTTTTACAAAAATGAATATATTGTGTACAATTTTGGAATATTTAGGATACCAAGACCCAAAAACATGATCAAAAACTTGAAAAAAAAGTATAAAACCTAGCCGAGAGCCAGAATAACAGAATTTTAACTCAAAACCAAATGCAACTCTTACTATGAAAATTTTTCAACTTTACGGGCACAACGGGCAAAAGGTTTCTCTTAATTTTAAGAAAATTTGAAAGACTATGTCGGAGATCACGTTATGAGGAATTATATTTAAAATATAAACTCCAATTTTTAATTCATAATTTACAGTTACTCCCTTTGCGTACGCCTATTTTTTTTTTGGATCTCCTTTGGAAACGTTTATTACCCATGTTCACATAATAAAACTTTATATACTGTTATTTATCAGTTGTGTAAATAATTTAATATAGCCCTATAGATTTCTATAGAAACACACATACACTTAAAACTTATGACTACATTATGTGTCATTTAGGCATAGTGGTTATAAATTTAACTACAAACCAGTGCAGTAGTTTGGTTTTTCGGTTTTTTTGTATGATTGTCTGTTTTACAATTGTTATTCAAAAAATTGATGAGCAATCGGGGTTTAATCCGGGTTTTATTTGTTTCTATGATTATTTAAATATAATCTAGCACTGAACTTTATGTAATAATAAATGTGTTTCGTTGAAAATAGCGAGCAAGTTCTGTAGCTCAGGGACCTTATTTTGTTTTGAAACTAAGAAGAGTGATGATGATGAAAGCGTTTTAGAAAATCTGATTTCAGAAAGTGATGAAATTAAGTTTACAGGAACACTGGAACCTAGACACTGCTCTTCAGCTGTTGAGACTAAATTTTTTCTACACGTAGAATAAGAGAACCAAAAAATCCGAAAGCCATACACGACTAGAATTTAGTAGGAAACCTGTATAAATAAATTATAAATTACGCATTACTATAAAACAAGGATATATCTAGGCCAGAAGCATAACTGCTGTGTTTACTTACACCCACCATGTACGTATTTTACTTTACTCTCCAATATGGCATCTGGTTTGTACGTGATTACTTTCAACAGTAATCTTTATGTGTGAATCTTAAGCATGAGGAAGACCATGTGGTCGAAACCGTGTGATTATTTTTCATGAATGTGGAAACTATCAAAGGTCTTGAATTTATATCATTATATTGCAATTATAGTAAGCTACTGAATTGTAAGTTTAAACACTTTATAAAAACTTTTTTATTAAGTAATTTGTACTTACGGATACATATAAATTTCATATATAAGGTACCTGAGCCAAATAAGATCACGTTCCTAAACCGCTAACTATATGCTAAAAAACAACACGCAGTTCATGTACAAATGAATCCGTTATCTTGAATATACTTCTATCCTGACGTTTAACCGGAAAGCTGAGGATGCCACTTTATCTGTAGTCCGGTGGGCAAGCACTAGTAAAGTACTCAGCACAACCCAAGATGATTGCTATTATTTTCTGGTGATTAAATGTTTCTTCACATTATTTTGTTATGTGAGTAATCTGGCAAATATTAAATACGGAAAGGTTGCATCATTGGAGCGCATAAGAGTTTCTAATTTTTGTGTCCTTATTTAGAACTTAAAATTACCACCCAATATGCAAATGTTTTCTCTGGTATTTTCCAAATAGTCATGAGAATTTACTCTGTTGAAATATTTTTAAAATTATTATAGTACAAATAGAGAAAAACGTTTTAACAAATGGTCCTTTGATGGCAACTGGTTGCTATGAATGGTTGCTATCAAGTTTCCATAGATGGACCAATTACCAAAGTAAGAAAAAATTGTATCTGCATATAACGTTTTACTACACGTATCTTTAGGTAAACTTAAAAGGTAAATTTGGAACATTATCTCATAAAGTCAATCAATCAATACATATATGGTAAGGGCTCAGTGACAATAATTCCGTTCGTCAATTAGGGCGAGTATTTTGATATTGTTTCTGAATAAGAATGTAGAAAATACGCTTACAAAAGAGGAAATAGAAATATTATTTAAAGTAGTTTTAAAGATATCTTTGTTACAGTACTATACAATACATGCTGATTTGATCAATTGACAATAATTGGAACACAAAACTAAGAGTTGCCTTATTTGGAACACAGGTTTACAATTTGACATAAACCTGTACATTTGTCAAACAAAGTACATTATAATTTGAAAAATTAAGACGTTGAAATTGATAATTTCTTTCTTAAAGATATCAAAGAATGCATGTCACTTTTTCAATAATTTTATCTCTAAAATCATAAAAATAACTAGACGTTAAACGTCAGAATGGATTAATTAGCTCAGATAAGTTAATTACCATTTATTTACCAAAAATATTAAACGGTTTTTTTAAGGAAAATAGTTTGGTTTAAGAGAGGAACACGTGTCATAAATTTTATTAGAAGTCTTTGAAAACTTTAATATTTGTACAAATTCTAATCCTTGTAAATGGAGACTACACCAGTGATAATTGTACACTTTTCGTGCTTACGATTGATGTTTTTCGGTTACAAGTTGAGTAGCATTATGAATTTCACTTGTTTCTGTTGAAAAAATTTAACATGTAACGCATTTGCACACGAACACACACATACATACATATATATATATATATATATATATATATTACATTTAATATTTATAAATAAATTTACCTCAAGATATACTTTTTTTTTCCTTATTAGGAACATGTTTCGGGTACTATCTTGTACCCATCCTCAGCCTTCCGGTTTTTGTGTCTGGTGAATTACATATGTGTTGGTAGACTATTATTATTATGGCTTCCTGTTGGCTTCTGGTACTTCAAATTGGTTTTATTGTGTGTGCTTGTGGTGTATGTGTTCGTTTTTGTGTATTTTCGATGTTGAATGCTTTGAATATTGTGTCATGTTTTGTATTGATTTGTATTTGTTCAGGTATTAGTTTTTGTGTTTTATGTTTGTATATTTGTAAATTTTCCCAAATTTTCATTATGGTGCCTTTGTGTGGTATGTTTTATTAGTGTCACATTGGTTATGTCTGGGAATTCATGTCCTGTGTTTATTGCATGTGTGGCTAAATTGGATTTATACATTTGTGGATTTTGTATGCGTTTAAGTGTTCAAAATAACGTTTTTCAGCTGTTTTTTTGTTTGTCCTATGTAACATTTATTGCAATCTTGGCATTCAATTTTGGATATAACGTTAGTTGTTGTATTATCTTTGTTGTGTGGGCTATTTAGTTTTTGATAATTATTTTTATTAGTTTTGTATGCTATTTTTATATCCGTGTTTTAAAATAGTTTTGTTAGTTTTGTCATTTTATTATTTATGTTATTAGAATGTGGCCCATTTTTTTATTGTTGTTATTATTTATGTGTTGTTCATTTTGATTAATTCTTAATTTTTCAGTTTTTATTTTATATTTGATTTTATTTTCTATTTTGTTTACAGTATTTTTATTGTATCCATTTTCATAACCAATTTGGTACATTATATATCTTTCTTTGTCAGTTTCTTGTTTGTTTAGGGGAATTTTGTACATTCTGTTAAATAGCGAATAGAATGCTGCCATTTTATGTTGTGGTGGGTGGTCAGAATGGTTAGGTATAATGATGTTAGTAGAAGTTGGTTTTCTATGCATTGTATTGCATATTGTATGTGGTTGTTGTATCTTGTGATGGTTATGTCTAAATGGTTGATTTTGTTATGTTTCCTTTTTCTTCTGTGAAATGTATTTTAGGATGTATGTTATTGATTTGTTTCAGTATGTTCTCTGCATTTGTGTTTTTGTTATTTGATACATATAGCCGATCATCTATATATCTTATCCATATGCCATTTGGATCGTATGATTTTATAATATTTTGTATTTTGGTGTCTATGTGTTGTAGGAATATATCTGCTATTATGCATGATAATGGTGATCCCATTGCTAAACCTTCTTGCTGTTGATAAATTTTGCTATAAAATGCAAAGTAATTTTGTTTTAGTATTAGTTGGAGGCTAGTTTTATTTCGGTTATATATTCTTTGTTTTCATTTTGTTCTTTAAGTTTGTTTATTATTATGTCTATTGTTTCTTCTACTGGGATGTTGGTGTACATATTTGTGATATCATATGATGTGAAAAATGTATTTTCATTTATATTTATTATTTTTAGTTTGTCTATTAATTCGTATGTATTTTTTATGTTATGATGGTTATTTGTTAGATGGTTACTTTTTAGTTTTGTGTTATTATTTTTGCTATTTTGTATGTAGGAGCTTTTTTGAAGATGATTAATGGACGTATTGGGTTGTTTAATTTGTGTATTTTTATTAGGCTAATCATTTTAGGTGGTTCTGGATTATTATTTATATATATATATGTCTGTGTTTTTATTGTTGAAATCGTTTTTAGTTGTTTTTATTAGTTTTATTGTTTGTTTAAGATAGTTTTCTGTTGGGTCTTTGTTTAGTTGTATGCATTTATTATTGTTGATAAAGTCTTCGGTTTTTTTCATGTAGTCTGCTTTATCAATGATTACTGTTGCTTGACTTTTGTCTGCTTTAGTTAATATTAAATTATTGTTCTTTACTTTATTTTTAATTTCTTTTATTGTTTTATTGTCTTTTTTTGTTTATATTTGTTTTTCTTTTCACTAGTGATAATTTTTTTAATTATATGTGTTGCTTCTGTTCTTTTTTCTTCTTGTATATTGTCTTTTATTAGGTTAATGGCAAATTCTGTTTCTACTATTAAATTTTCTAGATTTTTGTTTGCATTTTGAGTTAGGTTAGTTTTTGACATATTTTTTAAATATTCTGTTTCTTTTTTGTTAAATTCTGTATTGCTAAGGTTAATGGTTCGAGGGTAAAATGTTTTTTTTTAATGTGTTGAGTTTTTTGTTGACTGTAATAGTCTTTTTGTTTTTTTCAAAACTTATTTTATTTTCTATATTATTGTATTTACTATTCCAAGTGACTGAATGCAATAAACTTGTTAGCTCTAAGTGTAGTTTGTATATGTTTAGTGTTATGCTATTTTTCTTACTGTATAATTGATTAATTTCGTTTTGTATCCATAATCTTTGTGCTTGTATTATTGTTTTTGTGCAGACATATTTTTGTTCTTTGTGTTTATGTTAATGTATTTAGGTGTTAATTTATGTTTTTGGCATTGTCTATTGAAGTTTATATTCATGTTTGTGTTCATTAGTTGTTTTTTTCGTGATTGAAATTTATTTAATAATTTTATAATATGGTTATATGGAGTTGTGGTTATGTTGTTTGTGTAAATGTTAATGTATATTTATGTATAACCGAAATAAAAAATTGCCTTCAGCTAATACTAAAACAAAATTACTTTGAATTTAATTGAATTATATAAATCCAATTTAGCCACACATGCAATAAACACAGGACATGAATTCCCAGACATAACCAATGTGACACTAATAAAACATATACCACACAAAGGCACCATAATGAACATTTGGGAAAATTTACAAATATGCACACATAAAAAACAAAACAAACTAATACCTGAACAAATGGACATGGCTTAAATAACAAAGATCAGTAAATAATCATTTGCCAGTAAATACAGTATAAGTCCTGAACAGTCCATTGGTATATGAAATGTCTATGACTAATATGTTAGGACCAAAAATAACATTTAAAAAATACTGACACAAAATTTGAAAGCTCTATCCATTAATAATGTTGACATTAAACATGTACCAGACTTCACTGAGGGATAAATATTGCTCTTTTAAATTCACGGCTTGTATGAAACCCAAATGACGAGATGAGCCTCATATATCATGTTTTTTAAGCGGTAATACTGTTTACCATTTATAACGGGTTAAAGCTACATTCCTGCATAATCACGCATTGTCTAAATTTTAATCACTATTTATTGTTCAATAAATCATGGACTATGTTTATTCACTGACAAGCAGAAGTTTTATGAGACCATCGACACTACAGCCTATCGAAATAATAAAAGGTTTTTATTATACACTGTGAGCTATTTTAATTCGATTTGCATCGAGTATATTCGATTTACCTGTCTCTGTTTACTCTTGTCGTTAGCAGAAAAAGTCGTATCCTAAGGTCTCTACTGCCTCAGAATGATATCGAATATTTCGTTTTTGATATACATCTATGAAAATTAAAACTTTTTGGAGTTATAGCGTGGTGTTCTTCTTCTCTACGACTGTCTTAGGAGTGTAGTCCTGTTAACACGATGTTCTATTTATCTACGCTTGCGAGCATTTGATTGCTTCGTGCCTGTGTACATATTATATATATTCTTTACGTCTTTGCGACATGTAAACTACATTTTTACAACAGCTAATTCTTGATAAATATTAGGCCTAACAACTGCACACGTAATAGAGCAACCACGACATAATTGTTGTATGATAACTATATTAAACTATTTATTGTTCAATAAATCATGGACTATGTTTATTCACTGACAAGAAGACGTTTTATGAGACTATCGACATTCCAGCCTATCGAAATAATGAAATGAAACACTGTCAGCTATTTTAAAGCATTAAAATTCAGTGTAATGAGACCATAACTAATACCATGGTCTCACATTTTAGTACCAATAATATAAATTTACATAATTATATTTCCCGGTGGTAATAAAATAAAATGTTACTAAAACTCTTTACAATATCGTTTTGTTTTTACAATTAACGTTTAATGTGGAGACGTTACATGTAAGCATTAATACTCGTGCTTTGTGTAATAACATGAACTGTTATTTTTTCGGAACTCCTTTAGTAACACTTCAGCGTGCACATCTAGAAGCGTCCGTCGCCATCACACATACGTATTGAAAAACTAGTTTTTAAAAAATAAAGTTGAGGCAATCGTGTAACACGCAAAGTAGAGTCAGATCTTATTAAAATTATTCGGTGTATAAGTTACTGTTAAGTTATTAACAGTTTATAATTATTTAAAATATTACACTGTATTATTAGCCTATAACATAATTATTTTTAAACGAAAAACGTTCGAGTTTATGATATAATAAGATTATAATCTGAAACAACCTGTACGTCAAGAGTACAGCATGTTTTGTTATTAGATAGGCCACGACAGTGTCACAAAATATTGTTACGACGGTCTACTGATCGTCGTATGGCACAGTGGAAATCAAAATACAAGACACCAACGTAATTACGTTACTAATCACCAGCTTTAATTATCACGATTAAACGTTTGTAATCAACAAAACAGTCTCTTAGAATAAGTCAAATAAAAATTGTTCAAACGCAATAAAAATGTTTACTAATATAAAACACAATTGTATTACAATCGCCCCGCACAATTATAAAATACATAAAACTTCGCCACAATACTACAAACACACTCCAATAATTCGCAACTCACACTGAAATGAACGTCGCTGAGTACTTGTATTTATACCCCGCCGAGGCTCCATAATATTCGCTACTGCGCGTCAACAATGCTACTACAAAACAGCATAACATAATTGGTTGCGGCCTTACACACAGCAGGCGCGGACCGGTGAATCCAAAACAATCTCGCAACGCATGTTGAGAATCACGTGCGCACACAATATTATAGCCGGATTCCACTGGATCGTTCGAGAAACACGTAGATTGTTCTTTAATGTCGTAACAGTATGTTATTTGTTCGGCGCTCCGCCGCTTCGAGAGACAGAGAATCGCATAAATAAATTGTTTTTTTGAATTCCCAGGAAGAAGGTAGATTCATGAAGAGTCTCTTCTGTCAGAAGACGAGCACAATCCATCAATCATTGCATAGATACTGAACCAAACTTTTAACTGCAGTTTTCAGCAATTTAAAATAGTCATAATTAACCAAATTAACATAATAATTAACTAACCTACATAATATAATTTAATCTACTCGCGAACTTTCTGACTTGTACTCGTGTTGTACACCAATCGACTAAACGGGCAGCAACGACAACGCGTTATTCAGTTCAGTGAGAGACTGAATTATACCTTATATGAAGAACAAATTCACAGTGAGATTTTAACCAAATCTTGAGCGTTCATTGAAAAAAATTTCCCTTTGTCTTCATCTTCAGTAAAGATAACGTTCTTCTTGCAAAACATTGTCTACGGACAAATTTAAGCTTGAAAATAAAACCGGGATAATTTTATTACTTTCCTTTAGGGTCATAAAAGAGTCTTTATAAAAAAATTATACATTTAGTCCTTCAATTAGTAACAAATATTAGGTCTGTTTCCTAATTAGTAACTCGATAGGTCTTTTCCTTGTGCGTATTCTGGTGTAAGTCTCATGTCAGAATTTTTATTTTCACAAAAGTTATTTAATTTATCCTGTTTTTATAAGTATCCCGTAACATAGTTATACGTATCCGCACACGCGCACTCGCCATATGCCTACGCATATTTTTGCAGGAATTCACTACACTAATTATTTTTTTACTACCAAAAAATTAACTTAAACTAACAAATTTAACATATATCTCATTGTCTATTATACATTGTCTGAACCTGCAGTCCTTACTTAGACAAATTTGCATTTCAACATGCTATCATACGTTTAGAGTTAAATTACTGCTTTATATGCACACACACACACACACGCACACACACACACACACACACACACACATACATACATACATACATAAATACAAATTGCATTGGGACAAGCAATCACACTATGCGTGAATATGTGGGGACATATTTACAATAAGCCTTTGTTGGTGTCCTGTGCAAAGGGGTATAAATGTTATAAATATTGTTATTAGAATAAGTACTGCATGCAAATGTAGTTTAATACGATAATAAACCATAAAAACAGCAGTGTAGTGTAGAGTGTAAGTGAATAAGTGTTGTGCGCGTAAACGAATTATGTGAAGAAAATTAAATAATACGCCAATTAACAAACACACTACAAGTCATTTATATTAATGTACAAATTGGAATAACTAATAATAACTAAATATTTTAATACTACATAAATTTCAATAGTATTTTTTCAACTGTCAAAATAATGAGCTATGCAAGCACATGTAGCTTAAAACATGTGGTTTGGAAAGGACTAAAAACCGGAGCTTCATGTTCACCAACACGTCGTTGATTTTCTAGTAAAATATAGAACGTTTTAACTTGTAAAAATTACGTCATATACGTAGGCCTATAAAAGCACGGGTATAAAAGGCCGTGAGTTATGCAGTCTTTTACGCAGCCTGTAATAAGCCTTTCATATGGCAGTCTCTTGCCGTCTCTAACAAGGAGTCTCTCGTAATCTCTGGGAAATCGAAATGTACCGTTGTGGAGGCGGCTGAATTAGGGTCACGAAGTCAGGCACGCCGTTCGAGTTCTTCAACGACCGACAGCTGTCAACAAAGTCTGAATTAGGAGCAACTTGGACGGACACAATGCCCACGAGGAAACCCTGAGATCGGCATCCCACATTCGGAGAAAAACGGCCGGTGTGAAAGCAGGAACAGGCCCGCGAGATCGTTCGGACCGATCCAACTTAACCCAGCAAATTCCAGGAAAGTGAAATTATAAAAACTCTTTGTAAAAAGTAAAACATATAAAGACTCTTTTTAATTTGCTAACTGCAAATATTCCAAATTTTTATATTTCCACAATTTCCAAATTTTTTAAATTTATAATTTAAACATATAAACTGTTTATGTTTTATATAAAATAGAATAACCAAAAAATTTAATAAGTAACCCAATCAAACTTTATTTCTGCAAGTGCAGTCTGCCTAAAACCTGTTCTATATACATTCAAGTTTGTATTTTATTACATTGAAGTGTAAAGAACTGATAATTTATAATTTCCGAGAAAATTTACTTAATTAGACTGAAAAGGCAATGAAGGTTCCTTACTCCTTTATTAAATCACATATTTTATTCACTTACAGTTTATACTGTTACCAGTGTTGGCAAGAAAGTAGATTTTGAAGTGCTTATTACGAAACAAGTTACTTATAGTATCAACTATCCACATTGCCAGATATTATTTTAAATAAATTTACTTCACGTTGTCTTGTTCAGGTACTCAGAAAGAATACGTTTTCCAAAGTTTTAATTACATTTTCGCTATGAGGGATGTACTACTTTGTCGGATAATTTAAGAAAACATTTTGCCGTCAAGAAGATTTGAAAATTAAACTAGTTACTACTACCGAGCTGAAAACCAATTTAAGTTTACCGAATCCTTTGCCACTTTTGTCTGTATCCTCACATTCAAACACATTTATGAACTTTGCCGGATAATTTAAGAAAACATTTTGCCGTTAAGATCTGAAAATTAAACTAGTTACTACTCACAAGCTGAAAACTAATTTAAGTTTATCGAATCCTTTGCCACTTTTTACTGTATCCTCACATTCATACCAATTTATGAACTTCAGTTTTAGACCGCATAATAATTTACGCCTACACTGTAAGAATTAGGAAGGAGAAAGTATATAAACCAAACTTTTCCTTCAGTAGAACGCTTATCAAAAAGTTGAATTTTGCAATGTCTTTGAGTAGTAGGGAACATAAATTGTTATGCCAGCATATGTGAACACAGAAGTAACAAAGATGGTAATTAGGATAAAAGTGCAAAAAAGAATGGAAGACGAAATCCAAGGACACATAAATGAAAAGAAGTTGTTGAGAAGAGAGACATAAATTGGGAACGAATATATTAATTCGTGAATGGAATTTGTGAGCCTCATAGATAGAGAAGGAAAGAAAAATTATAAAATATTCTTAGGATTAAGCGTAATAACTGTATTACAGTAGTATATTTATTAGGGCATTCCTTTTTGTAGTAATTTTTATTTGTTTTATATATTTACAGAGAGTTTAACGTCTTTAATACGTCACCTAACATTATAAATAGTAAAAGTAAGGTAAGTAAAAAACAAATAGTTATACCTGAATAGTGTATGATCATAATGTGCACGCGCCCGCGCGTGTGTGCGACCTTGAGTGTGTGCACTTGCCTATTACGTTTATCAACAGGTGCATATCACCTGCTGATAAACGTAATAGGCATTCAATCATCGTCGAAAAAATGTTTATTTGCAGCGTCAATAGTGATTTGTCAATAATCACAAAATAAGTCCAGTTCTTAAAAAATACATAAGGAAAACTAGAGTCTTGAATAAGAATTGATTACTCCCATAACGGTTAATGATCAATTACACAATAATATCGCATTGTAACACGTTACAGTTTACATTTGTGCGTGTACGAAATTCTCAGTACACTGACGTAAAAGAAATTATGACGTACTATAGAATTGTACGCATAATAGTGATTCCATGCAATCTTTTTCAATTACAGTCGTTCACGACACAGCAGTGTCTCCCGCTTAGTTGTATTTATTGTATTAATTTCGTACTTTAGGAGATGAGAAAAATCCTAATTACAACACCCAATCACAACATTATTCGCATGTATAATAGCGGCAATGGTTATTAGTTGATCAAGCCGAAATTTGGTTGCACAGTGTCTCACATGAAGCGCTAGATGAATTTTTGTAGTTATTTCATTAACAAGTAGCCTATTAAGCAGGATTCTACATGTAGTAATGAATTTATAGAAAGATTACTAAAAACATACGTGAATGCAGCAACTTATAATATTCACCCGCTTTGGTTAGTGTGTTACGTCACAGTGCAGCATTATTTCTCTTGTTTTCTGTCATATGCAGCTGGTACGCGAAATACTTGGTAAAGTACTTGGTATGCAGCTGGTAAAACGATAATACTGCATTTATCATGGGAAGATAATTTTTAACGTTTTGATTTGTCTTCTCTGTGGTCTATTTAAACTTATTTCATTTTAACGATGATAGTAAATATGAATAAACCTAATACTCTAATATTTGGCTGTCAGTTATGTTAAGCCTTGTTAAGTATGAGTGTTGGTACAGTATGATATGTTGTCACTAACAGAGCAAGGAAGACCCGTAATGTTATAAATATTGATGATATAGTTGCAGTTAAATTAACTTTTTGATCAATTTTCCAGTCAATGTAATGTTAATTCATTATACTGTATATCTATAATATCTCTAATCCTATTGAAGAGCTATTATTTTTATTTCAGAAATATTTTGGCATTTATTTACTAAAACACTCGCGCTCTCTCTCTCTCTCTCTCTCTCTCTCTCTCTCTCTCTCTCTCTCTCTCTCTCTCTCTCTCTCGGACACACATTTCCATATGTACCATAAATGTTATTTTTAATTTATTCCTACTTTTGGTCTCGTTCTAAAGAAATATCTTTACGGCGTCAAACGCTTTACTAATATACTACTGTTATGTATTCATTTTGATGTTACTTTATGACACAAAGCGTTTTTAATAAGGAACTATAAGGAATTTGTTTCTCCTTCTCTTCTTTAGCCGAAGATTATTGCCAGCTATGTGGCTTCCTTTGGATCTCCCGTTTCATTTCTTCATAGCAATGGAAGTTCGCAGTATTTATTAATTGATCAATTAAAATTCAGTGGTTCCTTAGACTTTCTGTATATGATGCATTAATTTAAATATGAACAATTATTCCGATAACACACTTATGCTCTATAATACGGTCAGTAAAATAGTGTCTTCGTTTTAAAACATTTTTCCATAATTTTCTTCCTCTGTTAACTGTATCAGGAACTTCTTAATTCCTAACTTTGCAATCCATTCCATTTTAATAAAATCTTTTAAATAAAAAAAGGAAAATAATAATAATAACAATTATATACGAGTGTTCATGAAAATTACAGGATAATTTCAGAATTCTAGCTTGGCATCTCTGCCATAAATTTTCAACAGCTGTTTGATATACCTTTGTATAAAACTAACGTCAATCAACACGTTTTCGATGGCACGTCGGCTACAGAACAATAAATTTGAAGAACAGAGGCAAGGGAATAGATTTTTGTTTTCCGAAAATATAAAACGGTCAGAAATCTACATGAGTGCAACTAAGTAATACAGAGAAAGTTGGATGAATCACACATATATGTACCAGTGGGTTGATCAATTTAAATATGGCTGAACACAAGTGATCGATGAGCACCTTTATTTTTGTTCAGTAGAAGGATGATCTTTGCGTCACTTAAGTTCTAGTTTATTGAATGAATTTATTTCAATGTTCAATAAATAGTGACTATTACTCCTACATGCTGCACGCTACTAGTGACCATGCTGCCTAAATAAATGGAATCCCCAGTTTCTTCTATCATTTTTTATTGAGCGTAATGATCACATTAGCTTATTCGTTCTTATTGCAGGTCATAACGTTTGAATTTATCTTCAAACAACATTCCCCCTTGAAATTTCGTATGTAACCGTTTATTAAATCTTTTGTTTAATATAAAATATTTCTGGAAGAAATCAAATATAACTTTTCAATATGTAACCCAGAATACAGATGTGCTCCGGTCCGACATCTTTGTACGGCATTCTGTGTTAACAGCTGACAAATTAATGGGAATGTAAAGTATCAAGTACAGCAACTGCTTTACGCAGCTATTTGTCAAAATATTTACAATCGGGTTTCTAGTTTTTTGTGTTACACTTATTCAACATTAAAAATTACGTACGTTCACACATCATGAGGTTATTGACTATATATATATCTATAATTTTTCTAAGAATACGCGCCAGTTGCTAGAAACATGTTAGTAAAATAAAAACATTTTACTCGAAAGAGAAAGGTAATTAGGCATACAAATGTAATAATTTCACTTCCCATTTAGGCATGAAAAACTTTTTAAATATCGCAAAAGTTCTACAGTTTAAGTTTCTGAAAGCACAATTAAAACTTTAATTAAATCTAGCGGCTTGAAAAGTCTTTTGTAAGCCTAAATTTTCTACTTACTACGTAATTTTGGTGGTTTCATGTCTCCCAACTGGTCGCTTAATCTCTCTAATGCATCACGTAAAGAGCCACAGAGCAACTCGCTCTACATTTCGGACGATTTATTATAGCCTGGTATGCTAAATATAACATCATATATTAATGAAAACAAAATGTTACTTTATAACCGTCTTTTATAGCAGACGAGAGAGTCAAAAACATTTTTTTTACATTTAATCAAATAATATTTTTTACTAATAAAGATTGTTTTCACTGCAATAACAATACTGATTTCTTATGATAATATGCAGTTATTAATTCGGAATATATATTGTGCTTTGTATATATTTCACTCAAAACTTTTTGATTCATTTAACAAATATTAATATCAAATATTGGAATTGGAATTAATTTATTAACATATCTCCGTCATAATTAATATGTAACTGTCATCTGATGAACGGATGTGTGTCAATACATTGTCAAATAAAATATTCTCACAAAAAAGGTTTGTCACTCCACGGAGTTACAATACTTTCTTCCATCTTGTGACTCTGTGGTTTTTTATAAATCTACCTCATCTCAGTTTCTACTCAATAGTTCTTCACCTCAAATCCGACCACTTCGTTGACTACGAGTATCCACCCCATGTAAGAATATAACAGCTAACATGATAACAGTTAACATTTTTCCCATACACTTACTTCTGTTACTTTTCCATAGGTCTACTCTAATATGAAACAGTGTATACGCTGAATATATACCTAACTATACTAAATATAAATGAAATGAAGAAATAAATGACAAAGCATACTAGACTATAAATGGAACGATGACCTAATTCACAATATGTCTACATGTAAGGGCAAAAGTATAGAATCTGCGAACTCTTTCAATCATTCCATCTTGGCTGCGACCTTATATAAACTTAGAGGAAGCTTTGGGAAGTTAGTTAGCTTGCTGTTTTTAATCGTGTAGTTCTGTGTTGCAGTGCAAGCAGGGTTTTATTTGTTTATGAAAGTATTTTATACTTAATAGAAGTTTTATTTGTTACCAACTGTGATTTAGTGAACTTAACGATGTTAGTGAATGTAATTGTCACGTCTAGTAATATTATTATTTTTATTATTATTATTATTATTATTAGTAGTAGTAGTAGTAGTAGTAGTAGTATTAGTAGTAGTAGTAGTAGTAGTAGTAGTAGTAGTAGTAGTAGTAGTAGTAGTAGTAGTAGTAGTAATAGTCATCATTCTTACCTGGTGATGTAAGTTTACGGTGGAAACGTTTACACCAGCTAAACAATTAGGTTATGAAAAAACTTTATCATATCAAATACTAATGTGCGACGTACGCTGTCAAGATATGTACAGCGCTACTTTTCTACAGCTATTCCAGATGTTAGTTGACACCATTTGATAAAATTGCCCATGTATTTTAAATGTGTCAAAACGCTCTAGCAGCCACAGTGACAACATCGTTATCAAGAAAAACGTCTTCTGTTATATTTCCTTAAGTATTCTCTAATTTAAAACACTGTTGAAGAGGAAGATTTTTTCTAGCTTTGAAAGTAACCAAGTAATCTGTACGATAACAAATTGCTGAAGACTATTTAAAAAAATTAATTCCTTCAACATGAAATTTTAAATTTGCGGAAAAACAATCTGTGACTTAAAATAATAATTTTCTGACTACATTTTTCCTATAAAAGGTAGGTCTAAAGTGTAAGCGAAGCGATTTTCGGACGAAGTTAGTACTTTGTAAAAACTTATAAATCATTTTGCGGAAGACGGGTTCTCGAGAAATATGTATGATATATCGCAAAAACTCGGCGCTCTGTAACACTAATAATTAAAATTAACATCCAAAAACAGTTTCTTGTCAATTAAATTTTAAATTGTAGTAATTTGTTTTTAAAATATGAATTCAGATAAAAAATTCGAATTAACATTAGTTTTGCAAGATGAGGCAACCGTTTCTACATGATACAGTGTAAGGTTTCTTGTAGAGTTGTACGTTGCATACAAATAACACGAGTTAATTATAGATTTGTTACGTGAAAAAGGAGGTAACTGTTAAAAAGTGTTTATTTTTCACGCCATAAAAATAATTTCCTCACAGCTATGTTGACTTTCAGTCTGGATCAATATATTTTTATTCTTGATAAAAGCACGTTTGCAAAAACAATAATTAAAGAGAAAACTATTTATCGAAAACCATCTTTTCTCAACCAGACTATGCCAATACCATCTCCCAATATGCCAATTAGACAAGTATATACACTTTACACACGCGCGCTCACACACTTCCCTTCACATGGATAACATCGGGGAATATTTACGCAGTGTTATATAAATATCAACTAACTTAATAAATATCCTTTGTTATATTTTTATTTACACCAACTAAAAACACACGACTTATTAGCAGTAAAATTCCTTCCAATAAGAAAAATCTTAAATAAGCAGAAGTACGCGCGTGTACTTAGTGACCGCCGCAATAGTCGTATGTATGTGTTACCATTTTCAATATGATAAACACATATGTTATACACAAGAAGCTCCGGTTTTTAGTTTAATTTTAAAGCATTTCGTTATCACGTAACTATCAGTGGTTTTTTAGAAATGTGTTTTACGAGTGTTTGAACAAACCCAATACAATGTAGAGTTTCTCTAGAAATAAATGCTTGAAAGAAAAAGGTTGAAATGTGGAACCATCTGTCAACCAACTTTCAATTTTTTAGAATTATTTAAGCAGGAACAGTTATTTTTTATGACCCCAAAATAAATGTATGCATAGGATCTCAGATGTACTAATACTACAATGTTGACGTTTTGTGATAGAGATTTACTGTTTGCCATCTATTAATATCTTTACACACTTCTTAAGCTGCACCTATTATTGTTGCTTAATTCCCATACTATAACTTTATTATCGGCCTTTATAACATCAGTTTCTACCTCATCTCTATACTGCTGGAACCAGTCTTTCTAGGGATTTTTCTCTCGATTTAGTTTGTTTCAAACTATTAAATATAATAATCTGTCTATAAACTGCACTTGAGTGTTAACATTCTAAAAGCCATTACCCATATTTGTTTCCTGGTTTCAGTATCCTCTCATTGTAGGATTATGTGTTTAGCATAAACATTCTTAGTGCGCGTGTGCTCATAACGTTCAAAGAGATAAATTTAAATAATAAATAAAGAAATCACTTAAACACGTGAAGTGAGATTTGCTTTGTCTAAAATTGCATTTAATTCTTTAAAGCTTAAAAATGTAGCAACATTTATTTTATATTGCAACTACCGTAACATGAGTGATTACAACTGCAAACAATTACGTAAGTAATTCTATCCTTCACAGTTTTCCAGCGCTAAACCTAACGCGTTTATCTTATTTCCACACTGTAAAGAAATTACCGTTTTTTAGATTTAATTTAATTTCGTTTCTATACAAGTACTGTAGCGCATTTGTTATATTAGGTAAAATAAACATAATTTTAATTACGATATTAATTAATACTCGTTGGGCACTTGGTGAAACATATTAATACAAAGGTTTTGTAAAATATATAAAAACACTTGGTAAGTTTCACAAATTTTTTAATTAACTCTGACAGCTGTTTCGACTAACTAAGCCATTGTCAAAGAGCGAGTTAATTAAAAAATTTGTGAAAATTACCAAGTGTTTTTATAATTTTAATTACTCATCTTATTAAGCCACTACATCGTATTACACCATTCTAACCTGTTTTTTACAGCTTTTGCATTCACTTGGATAAAACAAAAATCAGATATCACAATACTGATTAAATAAATCTTTTCCTGCAGCTCTGCAGCTCCTCGTGTCGGTTGATAACTTACGTTATTATACAATTTTCTTTCTTATGCTAATAAATTGTATTTTATTAACGTAAATTTAATGGATTTTTCTTCAGTAAAAGGTGTAAATTATTGATTTTCCCAGTAATGCAGGAACTGAAGTAACTGGGCCATTAACGGTCATTAATCATTATTGTTCATAGATTACGTCGTAGTATATTGTGTTAATTTACAGTAATTTCTGCTTAACGTTATGTGGCAATTACGGTGTTTCTAAACACAGTACAATATATATCCATTAGTTTTCATCTAAAAAATAAAACAGATAACGTTTTATAGAACTGATTTAATATAGTCTACATATGTTATAATTAAACCATAAATGGGAATAAAATGTATTGTTTAGTTTAGAGGGATGTGTAAAATGAAATCTTAATTAATCGACGAACACTATGAATAATCGCGAAATTTATTGCACATATTTTATAGATATCACGGCTAGTTCGTAGGTTTTTTTCTGTGTACATACAGTCATATATTGAGCACTAATCATTGTAGTAGGAAACGTTTAACAAAAATCATTTTAATAAACGGCAGTTATAAAAACTTAAGCTACTAGTTTTTATTTTTTGAATTTATTAGGTTTTGCTCCCTCTGTTAACTGTGTCGTGCGAGAAAACTTGAGAGAAACTTGCGAGACTAATTAAAGAGACCCTAGATGACTTGTGGCTTCAGTGCGTTTAAAGTGAAGACATCGGAAGGCAAATTCGTAGAGACAAGGCAATATCATGGAGACACCATAGATGTGAAACGCCTCATACGGTAAGACCATGTAGGCGGAATGCCAGAGGGCTAATATACTGGGACCCAAAACGAGGGAATGGGATGATAAAAAGTTTGGTGACCAGTAGGCAGTAGCTGTATATGCACTTTCACAAAAATGGATGGATTTTATGTAACATGTTTCCATCTGAATAGAATCTCTATCTTTACTCCCCTTTTTCCCTTTTTCTATCTAATCCATTAATATTAGGGCGCGTCAGCTAAATCAGGACACAACAAACAGTTTATTAAACAATATTAGAACAATAATAATTAATCATTTATTATTTATATAAACAATAATATTTATTCGATATAACCCCCGTTTGCTGTGATCAGTGCCTCGATCCTTGTTCTGAATCTCGAACACGCTCTCTTCAGTTGCTCCTTGTCTAAATCCGCGAATGCTGCCTCAATACTGGCCTGAAAGGTTGCCATGTTGGGGTACCTGGACTTGCTAGATACCCTTTCAATAACACCCCAAACGTAATAATCAAGGGGGTTTAAATCAGGACTATTGGGAGGCCAGAATTCCTTAGACCAGAATACGTCCACGTTATCGGAAAGCCAGTTCTGCACTAAATGGCTTGTGTGAGCAGGTGCACCGTCCTGTTGAAAGATGTACGGTCTCCCGGAGGCCACAGGTTCCAACCATGGCTTCACTAAAGTTCTCATAATCTGGAGGTAAACGTCCATCGTGATGGTTTCTCCCTTTTTAAAGAAATGTGGCGGCATGACGTCACCCTCACTGGAGACGACGCTTAAGACGTGAACACTGGCCGGAAACTTCGTCCAGGCTACTACAGGGACATCCTTGGGACCATGCGCGAGCCAACGGTCGTTTCTTCGGTTCACTTTTGCATCAACAGTAAAAATATTTTCATCAGAAAAAAACCTGAGGCGACCAACAGTTTCGTGTTTCAATGAACAAAGAAGCAAATTGCAGCGAGCAACTCTCTTGACCTTGGCAGCCTCAGACAGCATTTGTCGTACCTTGAGCACATAAGACGTATATCTCAGGTCCTTTTCTGCGATTCGACTCATGGTGGCCTCACTCACCCCACGTGCGGTGGACAATTTACTAAGCGGCACCCTGGGTCTTCTGAAATGATCTCTTGAGCCCTTTGGACGACATATGGGACCCTAGCAGTCTTCTCTTTTGAATGGCTTTGCCTCGCAGGGTTCGCGGAACCTTCTTCGGACTTCTCCGCGTCTGCATACTTTTGCGCGATGTCGTAAACGGTCGATCGCGGGTACCGGAAGAAGCGAATAATTTCGGTCGGCAAACGCCAGGCGCGAAGCGCTTCAATTACTGCCGCTCGTCGATTACATTCCGCACTCGATCTCACAGACTCACTCATTTTGAGATTTGCGCCTCTTACACATACAGCTGGCTTCCCTAAACGCCAACAATCGACTACGGCTAAAGTCGAATGTTTCGGGAAATTCAAATTGAATTTTGTCCGGATTTAGCTGACGCACCCTTTAGTATATTATATCTCTTTACCTATAGAAACATATACTCGTATACTGACTGAGTGGGCATGTATACACAAATGGAGTGGGCAGTTATAAGAGACTCACGGGTTTTCTTATTGATATTATTTCACTTCATTTGAATGGAAATTCTAGTGATGGTATCTTGCATTACATATTTTGTCATTTTGAAAGTTTCTTGAAAAATCATAAACGCCTATTTTTAATACAGGTGTTTATAAAATACGATACTTTTGTCATGTGGAGGCCATAAATCTTAAGGTAAAAATGAAATGTTGTTTTCTGAAGTTCATTACATTTAATTCGTAATTTACAGGAAAAATATGAGTGACAATATACGCTATAGAATTAAAATTTTATAGTAAGGTACTTTTTAATTTTGTATGCTCTACTTTATGCCGTCCAAAGTTAAAGATATTCAATAAATAATCATTTTAAAAAAGCATTTAATTATGACAGGTAGTGCGGGTGGAAAGTGCTACTTCTTGGCAAGGAGTTTTTGAGATTTTGTATTTCGGAATTTTATTGCGTTCGTTGCCACGCTTTTTTCTAACATGTAACACCATAAATTATTAATGTGCCGGATGAAGATCATGTTTGAATATTATAATATAAAAAATATTAATTC
The DNA here is from genome assembly GCA_034769895.1 of Magicicada septendecula. Classification (NCBI taxonomy): domain Eukaryota; kingdom Metazoa; phylum Arthropoda; class Insecta; order Hemiptera; family Cicadidae; genus Magicicada; species Magicicada septendecula. The sequence goes on along the minus strand of CM068367.1, from coordinate 306,598,210 downwards.
TTAATAAAAATAATATTTAAATAAGGAATACCATAAATGAAACGGAGTTTTATTTGAACTCCTGATTCCAATAAATTTGCTAACATTTGAGCATCAGGATTTAGGCCATGCATCTCTAGTCACAAGTAGTTAGATAACATGCAAGTCAACACTAGTTACTTGCATATATTAAGTGTTGATTACATGTAGTTATCTTGTTACATTAAATTAGAAAAAATTGGATACTCTGTCAATAGTAACCACATAACTTTAACATTAATTATCAGAATAGATATTTTACACAGAGTAACAGGTTACAATGTAAACAGTTACAATTAATGAAATCTGTAGCTAGTATTTGCTAGCACTAAAGCGTTTTCATTTTAAATAATTACGATTATGAGTAGCTTATTATTTTTTAACATTAAAGCGACATGCAAAACTCAGTTCTTGGAAAACATTGAAAAATTGTGTATAACAGGCATTCCAAGAACACAACGTTGAAAGTCTCAAATGACACTTCAGGCTAATTTTACTGCTTTAAGAAATATCGTAGTCCACGTTTCAGGAATAATTGTAAATTGACAAACGTAACTGCAAGAGAAATGCAATTTTATTTTAGGTTGACTGACTTATGTAGATTAATCCCCAAAGACGACGAGATGACATGATTTTTTTAAAGCAATTTACTCGGTTTCTGTGTTCCTTTTATGTAACGGAATGTCATATATTCTCAACTCGAGGTCGTTATCACACTACGGTATTACACTACGGTTTTACGCTCAAAAGTTTTGTTCAATTCGCATATCGTTCTTTTGAATGTAGCAAGCTATTCTGTTGGTTTATTTAGACCACTGTTTACTTCTGCCTCTACGTCGCTATTATTTGTTACTACAATTCAAAGGAGATCAAACTTTGATATAGTGAGCGTTACAATGTCAGTCATTAAATAGTATATGGTATTTCCATCTCTCTCTAATTTACATATGTCAGTCACTTTTTTGGATATTACCGGTTACTTTGTCTTTTTCGGCGTGACAAGATTTTAGAATTTTTTGTCGTATTTTATTACATATGATTTAATAAGTTTTCTTATGAGTTCTTTATCATCGCTAAGCTTAACTCCCCACGGTCACAGTAACATAATGTTTGTTATTTAGTTCCTCTATTATTAGTTTTGTATACCTCTTTATTGAGTCTACACTTATCAACCGTGTGCGCCACGCCACTGGAGATGATCAGAGTCTCTGTTGTTAAAGCATCTAGCGACTCTGAGCCATATATCTACCAAAACAAAAAGTAATAAAATTAATTTAATTGAAGTGAAAAGGGTCTGAAAATTTTTCAAATAATTTGTTACTAATTAATTTTTTGTAATTTTGCAACTAACTTATAATTAAATAACTATATTTCTATAGCCGTACTAATATTCACGAAAATTCTACTTTCTAAAGTATAGTTTACCTTATATTTCCGTTGGTTTAACAGAATAATTAAAATCAGTAAATCTCATTTTTAAGCCCAAATACTTTTTCCTCGTAATGTGATACGAGGTATTCAAGCAGAATGACTCAAATCGTTTTATGAGCTTTTATACGGATTGACTAATCGATTTCGACGGTCGCAAACGTACTCGTAAATCCCCTGTAAACTTTGCCACATCCTGAAACAATGAATAAGTTATGTGTGTTTTAAGTTCTACACGGTGACATGCGGCGTCGGAAGTGAAATACGAGATTGCTGTTGTGAATGTTTTATGCTGAGGCTTACAGTTGGCAAATGAAAGTATCAGTTTTACAGTCCGATAGAATCTGATGTTTAATATAAAAAGGCATTACGGTTTACTATCCACGTAAACGAGAATAGACACCGAGCTCGCATGACATAACGTCACTGCGTGATTCGATGTTCATAAAAAATCCTATGGGCGTAACGCAGGGGACCATTCTGAATGACAATTGATTACATTGCCTGATTATTGACACACGTAAAATGTACAGAACATGAGTAAAGTTTATTAAAATTTGATTTTATTAAACGAATATAAATCCTTTTAAATAATTAAAAACAAAGTTATTCAAACTGAGAGCTTACCCACACACACAAATATATATTTAGGCCTGTGTGTGTGTGTGTGTGTGTGTGTGTGTGTGTGTGTGTGTGTGTGTGTGTGCATCTGACACGAATTCCCAGACACAACCAACATGACACTAATAAAACAGATACCACACAAAGACATGATAATGAACATTTGAGAAAATTTGCAAATTACAAACATAAAACACAAAACAAACTAGTACCTGAACAAATACAAAACACGACACACTTTTCAAAGCACTCAACATAGAAAATACACAAAATACTAATATATATACACCACAATCACACACAATAATACCAATTTAAAGTACCAGAGGCCAACAGTAAACCACAGCAACAGACAACCAACACACAAGTACCTCACAAGGTTCAAAATCAGGAAAGCTGAAGATGGGAACACAAGGCTTCCCGAAACGTGTTCCAAATAAGGCGTAAACATGTTGAGACACAGTCTTTATAAATATTATATATATATATATATATATATATATATATATATATTTCAACAGTACAAATGTGTAGGTTACTGTGCATTGCACGAAGTAATTAAAAGAATTAATTAGAATAAATAAATAATTCATTTTAATAATAATAGTCGTTCAGCTTGCAATATGAACGACCAAAATTTTCATGTTGGAACAGGTGCATCACGCCAGCTGCTCTGGCTCTGTGTACACGCGAATGTTACGCGCGCGCGCGCGCGTGTGTGCGACCTGCCCATTCCTGAAAAGCGCCACCCTTCAGGAACGTTATAAATTATTTGCATTCATTTAATTTGTAATACTTGTGTGCATAATAGCACAAAACCAAATACACCAAAATGTGTATGAAAATTAGACAAAGGTGTGTATAAAAAATAGTGAAAAACGGATAAAAAGTGTAATTATAGGGGAATAAAAATAAATAGTACTTATGTTAATTAAGATAAAGAAAAACGGTTTGTGCAAGATGAACACAGATAAATTACCGACAGAATGAATATCGGATAATGTGCAAAAAGACTTCGCAATTCGCGAAGACGAGCAAATGAAGTGTGACAAGAATCGTGGGTTAGAAGTGACGCTCTTGACAATCTCAAACATGCAGAATATTGTCGAGACATGATTTTGGCGCCCTGGGTATAAATACAGGGGACGCGCTAACATCATTCTCTTTCTCGTTCAATCATCTTGGCAGCCGGAGGCTAAGTACAACTCTTCCTTGTTCGACCACTGATGCGGCCGGAGGCTCTGCTTCAAGAGTACAACTCTTTCCTGATCGACTACTGTCGCAGCCAGAGACTCTACTTAGAAACAACAACACGTATATCTCAACAGCAGCAGCATCAGGGACTTCACGACTACTCAACAGTTCGTGTGAGCACTTGCAACCTGAGGCCATGACGGGAGACGAGGGAGCAGCAAAGTACATGCAGTAATCCAGAGTACGAGAAATCGACGGACGAAGGACCAGGACTCCAAGACACTAGGACTCCAAGACTCCAGGACGACAAAGGCGGACAGTATCAAGGACCGAAGAGGACCCTCTGCAGATGTACCACAACAATTAAGGTGACAAATAACCATGCACTTGAAAAGACATTAATCAAAAGACATTAATTAACAAAGAGTAAAGAGACAATTAAATTCAAATATGAATCAATAAATTGTTATAACTGTAAATGTTTTGTATAATAATTAACGTATTATTTAAGCATGTTTAACGATAATCAGTAACGTAAAAGCTACAGTACAAATTGAAATCTATAATTTATGGTATTTATAATAGATAAAGTCATTAGAGAATTTTATTAGAAAGCAAAGCATATGCATTAATATATTAAGAGATTAGATGATTAGAAGATTATATAATCTAATCAGTAAAAAACAAATGAGGTAGCTAAAAGCAATATAAAAATTATAACGATATATTTTAGTATAAGGTGTATAATATGGCTATGTGTAGTATACGAGTATTACTTATGTGTAATAATTAGAAGTGCAAATAATAATTATTTTTATTGTATTAATAAATACTGAAATGATTTTTAACCAGATTACTTAGCGGTATTATTATTACGATTACACCCATCTTCATCAACCACACGAATTTAATGTGTTGTAGTGTTATATAAAGGTTTGTCGCACATTAAATAAATAAAATCGTTTGTAAGGTTGTAAATGGCTTCCAAAAACAGGGGGCTTAACACATTAAAACCGTGTAGTGTTGTAATATATATATATATATATATATATATTACTATAATACTTATAACTATTTTACCTCAAGATGTATTTTTTCCTTTAGGGACATGTTTCGGGAGATCCTGTTCTCCCATCTTCAGCCTTCGCCATCTTGCTTCTGGTGCAGTATTTGTGTGTTGGCTTCTGGATGTTATATGGTGGTTTGTTGGTCTTTGGTCCTTCAATGTTGCATTATTGTGTGTGGTTGTGGTATCTGTTTTTGTATTTTGTGTATTTTCGATGTTGAGTGCTTTGAATATTGTGTCATGTTTTGTATTGATTTGTATTTGTTCTGGTATTAATTTGTTTTGTGTTTTATGTTTGTAAATCTGTAAATTTTCCCAAATGTTCATTATGGTGCCTTTGTGTGGTATATGTTTTATTAGTGTTACATTGGTTATGTCTGGGAATTCATGTCCTGTGTTTATTGCATGTGTGGCTAAATTGGATTTATATATGTTTGGTTTTTTGTATGCATTTAGGTTTTTCAACATAACGTTTTTTCAGCTGTTTTTTTGTTTGTCCTATATAACTTTTATTGCAATCATTATATTATTTGTTATATAGGACAAACAAAAAAACAGCTGAAAAAACGTTATTTTGAACACCTAAATGCATACAAAAAACCAAACATATATAAATCCAATTTAGCCACACATGCAATAAACACAGGACATGAATTCCCAGACATAACCAATGTAACACTAATAAAACATATACCACACAAAGGCACCATAATGAACATTTGGGAAAATTTACAGATTTACAAACACAAAACACAAAACAAATTAATACCAGAACAAATACAAATCAATACAAAACATGACACAATATTCAAAGCACTCAACATCGAAAATACACAAAATACAAAAACAGATACCACAACCACACACAATAATGCAACATTGAAGGACCAAAGACCAACAAACCACCATAATAACATCCAGAAGCCAACACACAAATACTGCACCAGAAGCAAGATGGCGAAGGCTGAAGGTGGGAGAACAGGATCTCCCGAAACATGTCCCTACAGGAAAAAATACATCTTGAGGTAAAATAGTTATCAGTATTATAGTATTATATACATCAAGAAACGGACTGTAGCAGAAAGTGATTGAAATATATATATATATATATATATATATATATATATATGCCTACGTACACCTTACCATAAATTACCTATAATCTGATATAACTGACAAACGCCAAATAATTTAAGGGCACAGGATTTCTAATATCAGTAGAATGTTTAGCATTATAATAGGCGTTATTGACTAAGATTTATTCAATGCACATACACATAATTATTATATGCATATAATTTCCACTTTTCAAAACCTTCATGATATAAAGAAATTTATTCAAGCACTTTACAATATTAGAATAAAATTGAGACAGTAACTAACAAGATGTGATATCATGCGAATAAAGAGGCAACAAACACTTAACTTAATGTGTCAGGTAGAGAAATTCTGAGAATTGTTTTTGAAGCTTTATCCTAACGTTCTGTGTAGAGAAACAGCACTTGGATTTGGAAAACAACCACTCTACGTCAAGTCGAATGTACAAATAATTTGACAAAATGAAGTGTATCTTACGTAATAAGTCAACGTACATCTGAGAATGTCTCATTTCGTTTGACATACATGTACTGGCTTTATCCGAATAAAAGCACATACAATTTTGGACAAATACATTGTGACAGAAAACAATGAATTCCGGAAAGAAGACTAGAAATATATCTTTGCAAAAACGTTTCTGGCTTTAAGACAAATGTAACATAATTATATTTCATCGTTTCAAACGAGAATAATAATTATTCATAATGGTCACACTGTAATTATTATAATGTTATGTAATGATATATATAATATAAGTCGCATATAAAATCATGTGAAATTAATAATCTTATACAATTTACAATTATAGCACACCTCTATGTATAAAACAATCACCATACGATGTCCCTATTCCCCTCAAACACACACACACACACACACACACACACACATTTAAAGGTGCTTGTCGTTGCTCTTGGAGAAACGAGTAAACACTAGCACTTTCATCAAAGACATTGTCTATGTAGAACACAACCTGCCCTGATCAACATTTTGAAATTGACAAAAAATTCATGTTTTTTGATATGTAACATTTTTGCATTTATTTGTTTCTTTATATTCTAAAGAACTAACTAAACTTTACCTGAATTGAAAGTACATAAACGTTCTCATTAGTATTCTCCACGTAACCAGAAAATGATTAACTTATCCACTTTCGTATGATTTACCTTTGAAATTTTCAATGCGTGCAATCAATTATCACAAGAATACGAAACACACTTACCTGTTTTATCTATTAAAATTTTTACACCTTAAAAATATTTTTATAAATTTCGGTGTATAAAAATCTGCTCGATATGTATAATGAAACAGGAAGGTCTTTATAACACTTAGGTAAAAGGTAATGACAGATTAGATTACAATGTAGAGTTCAGGGTAGACACTCTTACTGATAAGTATTAGAAATTCGATTCCCACAAGTAGGTTATAGCGAATCTGGTATGCATAATGTATACCAGGATAATCAAATTTTATCTACCAATACCTTGCTTTACAAAAGCCACTAACGCGTTCTTATCGCAGTAAGAATACAGATCATTTAATTCTATGATATGTTTTTTTGCGCGTGCGTACGCGCTCGCTCGCTCGCGTGTGTGTGCAATATCAAAAGGTCAAAACTATTTAAACTTTGACCACTAACAATAGAATGCCTACGTGTTCTACATTTGGACAATTCGGTCGTCTTCTAGCAGATGAAAGGGAGTTTGTGAAACAGAGACAGGTTGCGAAGAGTTGTCTAGAGAAGTTAAAACTCTTTGTAACACAGGGTTTCTGCACATAAAAACACTTTTGTAGAAATATGTTTAATTATTAAATATATTTATAAAAATGTTCTTTTTCTGAATACTGTGTATATAATTTATGTTTAAGTAAATCGTATTCAATAAAGCCTATTTTAATGCTACGTATTCTACTGATATACAAAATCCTGTGGCCATAAAATTATTTGTCAATTTTTAATAGACGAGTCGGTTATATCACGTCATTTGTATACGTTAATCATCTTTAATTTTAAGAAACGTGAGAATCTTTTATTGCGCTGTCAAACTGCTTAAATAAAATAACATTTTCAAGTGTAGTAAATTGTCATAACATAGAAGAAACAAATTCTTTAAAATTTTGAACTACAACACTATATACATGTTAAAATAATTGTTAATGTAGATTAACAATTGCTAGTAACTTGTAACGAAGTTTCTGTCGGTATACAAATAATAATTCTGCATAGTTAAACTGATAACCGAAAACTTTCAACCAATTGCCTGACCGTTGTGTTACGGTAAACATATTATTAGAAGGATCTATTACAATAAATGCAACTTGATACTAATGAAACATTTAATTTCACATTATTTTTACTATTATTTATGTGCAATTTTAAATTTAAAATGAATTTTTGTGTGAAGTCTAAAATAAGATTTCGTCGTATGTCAAATGTAAAAATCTAGAGACCGTCATTTTCGATTAGCATTGACAGTACTAAGATGTTTTTGTACGTTTAAGACTTTCACCATAAGTCTTGATAAATCGAGTGTTTTTCACTGTACCAAACGTATATTGCAACGATACAAATTATGACTGCATAGATAGGTTAATTCGAAATTACTACAACAGAGTCTATATCTGGAAGTAGGAAAATTTTATTCTTTAACACATTAAATTTACTATAGTTTTATGTCTTAATAATATAAAATTGTTTAATAAAGAATTTCCTTTCAACAAATGAGTCTATTGGCTTGTTTTACATATAAGTTACTTGTGCGTAAAATTCCAACTCTTTGCGTAGACACCAGGCGCTGCGTTCGCTGCTCGTCTGCACGTCGAATGACCGAAGATCACCCCGTTGAATATCTACGTCTCGTCACACACACACACACACACACACACACACACACACACACACACACACACACACACACACACTGCGATATGGGACTGTTATTGTTTATAACTTGAATACTCATAATCTCAGGGATCAAAACTGGGTATAAACAGATCGTGTATTAGGGTTACACAATTCCGGCTTCTTGAAGTGTTCTCGCGTTAAGTATCAGAATACCACGGTAGATATTCAGCTCTAATCCGGAAATCTTCCACTCTTCGCGAAAAAGCACAAGAATGTGATCTATTTAAATATTTGAGTTCTATAAAGTGCCAATGGTTACAAATAACTCGAACCGTTAACTCACTACAAAGTCTTATGGAAATCGACTTGTCTTGTCACCAAAATCTCGTGACAGCGAGTATGTCTTTCTGTGTCAAGGCTTCGGAATCGACTGCCTGATCCGTCCGCTGTCAGCGACCGTCTCAAATAATTTTTAGACCTTCTGATTGGTGGAAAATCTAGCAACGTCATAGATGAGTACACTGATAGACAGATATCAGGTTAAAACTCTGTCCGATTCTGCATAGCTTAGTATATATTTAATCTACAAATTTTATTACTCTCCAGGAGATAACGAATTAAAGAAGAACTTATTTCATTAAAAAAACATAAAAATTATAGTTGTGGAGAATTTAATATATGGAAAATATAGCTTATAACCATGAGAATACCCTGTCCACGTTTCAGAACGAAATGTTAATTTTCAACGAAGTTATTAAATAAAATGTAAATCACACACGCACCCGCCTACTTACTAACAATTATTTCACTTGACATAAAAGAGTATAAAATTATGCACATTTTGACATAAAATACTTTTTTAAACATAGCTTGGTTCAAAACGTATGACTACTTTACGAAGAAAAGAACAAAATCAATTTAAAATATGTCTATGGCCGTCCAGAAAATGTGTTATAGCATTAGTATTCCACTTACATGAACTTACATCCTGTGTTCTGTTGCAATATATTCCAAATAATTTTACCTTAAAGACCTAAAAGCGAAAAGATAACGATGTTTACTTTTGTCGATTGTCAACGAATGGAACCTTCGTGTATTGAATATTTATTGTGTGTTATGTACTAATTTTTTAAATTACCTGAAGTGCAATTTTTGACTTAACAAAACAAAGTACAGGACATTTTGATTTCACTGTGTTACGGAAAATTCTCTCTTTTTATTTCGCAGCGTTTTAATAAAGGAAGTAATTCATTTTTCCCTTTACTTTTCCCCTGTTACACCCTAGTCATATCCATTCGTTTATCATCAGCGACATTAATCTTTTTTTTTGTGAAAGTATCTGCTTTTATAAAATCAACTCTCTGTTCCTCTTACTTCGCTTTAATTTACTCTATAGAATGTTAAGTAGCTACAAACTGGTGTTAGTAAATTCGATTTGGCGTTTTGTTATTGATTTATTGTTTTGTCAAAAACATCGTTCAGACACAATTAAAATCCAGTGTGACACATTTGATTGTCCTGAAACATTACATTAGCCACATGCCTGCTACCTATTTACTGCTAGGTAAGTTCACAGTCAGCTAGGCAGTCACTGACGAGGTGATAAAGATTCACATGCTTGTTGGTTTGTACTACACACAACAAATACCATTCCACTTTGAAATGTTTCACGAAGAAATTAATGCGTTATAACATATACTTGTTAGCCTACAGATGCGAGAGTTACTTTCAGTCACAGCACTTGTCAGTTTTGTTTTGTATGTTAAAAACAATAATTTTGTTACACTCAAAACTACAATTTTACCTACTAACATGGATAATCAAATGACTCGAGCAAAGAACATTCTATGAAGCGTGAAGCTCAATAAATAGAATGTTCCAAGATAATCAACTAACATCTATTGACAAAAGGAGTTATCTACACTTTAACGCTGTCCGTGAACTAATAAATAACGAGGAATTTTATAAGGATTGATGGTTGGTTAACTTAAAAAAAATTTTAAACTGTTGTATCGACGTTTTGACAAAATGTTTTGCCAATATTAGGACCTGTATACGGGAAAAACAGACATAATTAAAAGACGAACACAAATTAATAATTGTTTTTATGTAGATGTGTGTGCGCACGCGCGCGCGTGTAAACGATAGTAACAAATATCGCATATATTATCGTTTTCATATTATCAACGTATAATAAGCATATTCCAAAAATTGTCATACTCTTATATCAATTATATTAATATTATTTCGGTATTGCTCTTATACAGCTGCTGATTATTACAATGGTCGTAAGAATTTGCCGGAAGGCCGTCAATAATTAAAATTGTATGTATTCAGTGACTTTTCTTGACTATAATTTCTAAAAAAAATGCATTTCTGTCAATCTACTTATGGCTACCCTGTACTTCTACAGGAATGTAGATCAAACGGGACATCGGGCTCTTTTATAATACCAGACAAGTATATCCAAAAAGAAGAAAAAACAAGTTTAACTTGATATGTCGCTTTTATGAATTAATTTTTGTAATTAAATAATTAAAGTTATTAATTACATGTGTACGCACACAGTAATTCACAGCAATCATTTTACACTAATTGTTGCGTATAACACATGTCGAACTGCAAGTCACAAAATTACAACAATCACAACAATCCTAATAGCACTTCCCCCCGCAATACACGATACACCTTGCAACTCAATTGGCAGGCCACTTCAAATAAATTTATTGTTATCAACCTGTAAAGGGTAGTACTTGACAAAATTTCACGTGGATAGAGGTACAATAATCCACTACAGTCCGGAAGGCGAAACTGCAAATTTCGAGAGCATTGTGTATTCCTGCAGGTCACAACACGTGCAAACCAGAACATAAGCTACACAATGTAACAATCAGGCAACAATGTAATTACAATTAAAATTCAGATTTTGTTAAAAGATAATATAACTCATTAAAGAGTTATATGTATCTGGTTTGTGCGCACACGCGTGTGTGTTAAATTTAATATAGTTTTTAATACTATAATTGATTGAATAATACTAACTTGATCCAGAAAGTAAGTACCGTTTGGGCATTAAGAAAATGATACAAATTATTTTCAATTTCATTTATTTTTCAAAAATTCTGTATACCTTAATCTACGTTTCTACATAGTCACCATGCAAGTTGAGACACTTGTCTTATCTCGGCACTAAATTTAATATGCCCGCTTCAAAGAATTCGGCCGCCTGCGACTTCAACCACTGCTGGACGTTTCCCTTTATCTCATCATCACTTTCAAACTTCTGGCCGGCAAAAAATTTCTTCAGATGCAAAAACAAATGGAAATCGCTAGGAGTCAAATCTGGACTGTAAAGAGGATGACCGAATTGTTCCCAACGAAATGAATCAACAAGCGCCGTCGTTACACGTCCGGTATGCGGTACGCTCCTCGTCGTGAACATTTTCTCTTCCATCGTTAAACAGCCTAACCCGCTTTCTCACCATACCTTCACTAATCGCATTCTGTCCATAAACTTCACAAATCGCATGATGCATTTCATAAGGACGAAGATTTCTCGCATTCAAATACCTAATAACTCTTTTTATTTCACAACTGGCGGGCCGATTGATTTTTTTTTAAATGATTACCGATGTGTAGTAAACGTAAATCGGAAAGTATACAAACAATATAGCTTGGCTACTTCATCGTCGACTAGAAGGAAGTAACTACGCATGCGCGACCTTCGTACTACAATATGCGCAGACGGTACTTACTTTCTGGATAATCCTCGTACATTACTGCTATTAAGTGGTAACGTATAATTATTATTTTTCAAGAAAATATTATGTTAGCTGATTCCAATTCTTCGTTAAAATGTAATATAAACAGTATCTCAGAACGAATTTAAATACTTTTCTTCGCTTACAGATGTACATAATTATTTTTCATGATTCTATTCGTCACTCGCGATATTGGTCATGCTACAAGGAGTACACTGAAATTGTTTTGGCTGCCGGTACTAGAAGATTCAAATTTACCTTCTTTTTGTGACAGCGTTTGACAGGAACACAAAGTGACAATATGCATTCTGACAGTATTTAACGAATTTATTTCATTAATATTCATCATACTTAATAGATACAAATGTATGCAAATAATTAAAAATCCTCAATTACATAATATTGTTACGACGGTCTACTTGCTTATCGTATGGTACAGTGGAAAAGAAAATACAAGGCACCAATTAAGTCACTAATCACCAGCTTTAATTTTCACAGTTAAACAGTTCGTAATTAACAACACAGTCTCTTACAGCAAATGGAATAAAAATTATTCACACGCAATAAAATGTCAACTAATATAAAACACAATTGTATTACAATTATACCGATCGATTATAAAACACAACACTCCGCCACAATAACCACTTGAACACACACAGTATCCCCCGACAATAAACTCGAACCGCACTGTAATATATCGCAAATATACCTGAAACTGAACGTCGTTGAGTACTCGTATTTATAACCCCCTCCCGAAATACTAGATTATTCCATACTGCGCATCAACAATAAAGGAAAACATTAGAGCGTAATTCATTGCGGCTTTGGCACAGTTCGCGCGGCTTGTGTCACAGTCTAGCTAATACGTCGAGAATCACGTACGCCACACGCATTACATTCCGGATCCATCTAAAACATTCGATAAACACATAGATTGTTCTGTAATGTCGTAACACTGCCCCCTTCTTAAGCCTGTTCGTCCCGAACTAGCAAACCGTCTCTCAAGAAATACTCGCCAAGCGATAGCTGGTCTACTTGCGAAAGATAATTCTTCGGTTCTTCGAATTCAGTCTCGTGTGACCCAAACATCAAGTCTCCAGGAATGCGAGTCTTCCGCTCAAACAATAGTTTTTGCTGGAATCACTCCCGTTTAGTCATGTACTGATGACCTAAACACCACTGGTTGATCTAAGTCTGGTTCTCGTCAAAAACCTCTTGCGTAACTTCGTCTCAGCAACTTTCCCCCGGGCGCTTCTAACAGCTTAGGAACAAGCAAGAGTCTTGTCTCGACACCCATGCTTCGCTTTCCAATCACTTCTTTTGAAGAAGTGTTACACTTATTTGAACTTCCTCTGCTAGTGCTTCCTCCATTTCCGCTTGCAATAGGGAGGGTTCCTCTTGAACAGACCTGTTGACTTTTTCTTCGACAAATGCCACTTGCTTAATCGAATGCTTGGTAGACCCTGTCATTTTAGCCATTTTAGCCATGCAAAGTTTTATCCTCTCTTGGCAAACCTTCAGGACATTTTCTCTTAAGTCCACAATGAATCCGTAGGCATTCCTAATCTCCGTGCCAAGAATCACTTCATCGACAATGTCTGCAACAAGCATTTGGTGGCTGAACTCGAGAAGACTCAGGCGTACACATACGTCTACCTTTCCTAGCACCTTGACGAGGCTTCCAGTCACAGTCTGTATTGTACAAGAGCTAATTAGAGGCTAGATGTTGCTGACTAAGTCATGGGGCACAATGGACGCTGTTACGCCCGTGTCAACTGTAAGTGAAGTTGGTTTACCTTCCGCAAATCCATTAACAATCAAGTTTCCACTGGTCTTATGTAGCGTGGAAACTGTGTGTTGTTCTGGGACTTTACTTCTCCAGTTGGTGCGATCACTCTCTTCCCGCGGTATCTTCTCCTCCCAGCAGTCTACCTGTAGATAACCACGTTTTCCACAGTTGTAACACTTCGGTTTTCTGTCTTTTTCCCCATCGTTCAAATCGTTACGGCGCTCTTGAACTACTAAATTGTTTGTCCGACAACATTGGTTTTCTGCACCCATCGTAACGGCAATGTGATTCAGGGATCTTCTGACTGCAATGTGATGGCACAAACCCATTAATGTAGCGGGACGCAGAGTTAGCAGCTTCAAACTCTAGGGCGTGAACAAGAGCATCTGAGCTAATTCGGTGTCTTGCCATTCGTAATACTTGCAGAAGTTCACAATCTCCGATGCCATCAATAAATGTTTGCACCACAAACCTTATTCGAAAATCTTCTGGTGCTTCAGGATAGACCAATCTAATCAGTCTGTTGATAATTGCTTCAAACCCTTGAAGACTCACCCCGGAGCGTTGTCGTCTTGTTCTCAACTGAGCGTAGTACACATCTCGCATATGTTTATCACCGTACCGTAACTCCAGAGCATTTATCAATTCGACATAGATGTACTTGCTGTCAGGTGACACTTTCTGTAGTAGTTCTGCCGCGGGTCCCTTTAACGCAAGAACGAATGAAACTGCCTTGTCTTTCTGAATATAGAAAACATGAAGCAGTACAATTTGCACGAGAAATTTATTATACCGTGATAATTTAAACACTGCTCCTGTTACTTACATGTATATAATTTAAGTATACTTTTCTACAAGTGTACGCCACTTATTTAACGTATGTATTCGTAGAAGTGACATAAGAAGAAATATGTTGTAACCGTGCGTTTCGGATTGCTGGGAAGTGATTACTTTGTCGTAAATTATGGACTAGTCTGTAACATTGTGGCCAGGGCTTAATGTATATTTATGGGTATGGTATTGGTCAAGACTCAATTGCACTCGGCCCACTGAGGATGTCTAAGAGTAGTATGAGCAACACATCTGGCGTGTGTTAAACCAAAACACATCTGGCGTGTGTGAAACCAAATAAATATAGTTTTTATTAGTAATGATACCCACAAAATCTGCAAGCGTGATTGCGTTTTAGCCGTTATGAAAAATGTAACATACTCTAAATATTAACAGTTAGAATATTTACTTAATTATAAATGAAAATTTACAATAATCTTTAAATATTTTGTTACAGAACAGCAGACAACTGTTAGTCATCATGTGTCGCATGCAACAAAGCATTCGTCGTCATCGAGAAGTATTAGTTGCTAGTAAAAATAAATTATTACAATTACACAATTAAATATTGAAAATAATTGGAATGATTTTAAATTTTAAAGTAAAAAACAAAATTCTACAAATTATCATTAATTATCATTAAGAGAATTGGTTGTGCTACTGACTAACCTTGTTTTTAAGCGCGACACATGTATGTATGTATGTATGTATGTTACGTATATACACATGTAAGAGAAGTAACTGTATAGACCGTGCAGCCAATGTCACACCTGTTGTGACAGCAAGGTAAGTGACGGGTGTTGTTACACGGGTAAGTCAGTGTTAGTATGTGCACACAAACTATAATAGTAATAATAGGAACAGGTGACTAGCGATAGAGATTCAATAACGTGTGGTAGATACTGTACTCTACAACCTATACAATCTATTGTGGCTATAAAATATAATCACATCCCTCTCACTCACATATAGGAATGAATTACTTTCTTCCGGTCACTTCCGCAACTATGTGTGAAGTTGGTCTGTCTTAACATTTGACTATCTCTAGCAGCACCCCTTCAAGCTACCCACGTAAAAGTTGGTATTAAAATGTTTCACGCTTATTCTCGTCTGTATTTATTACGTATCGATTATTACGTTAACCACTTTAATTTATTTTTTACAAATTTACTGTTTGTAAAATTAATTTTTAGGCCAATTTTACAGAATATTGTATAAAGATCTGTTTAATACTTCTTTCATTTCTCCTCTTTTATTGTTTAAACTAAGTAGTTATAAATTATAGCTGCAAAAAGAAGATGGCCCTCATAATATGATCCAGATAGGCCTCTACAGCAACTTCTTACTATCAAATTTGAACAAATTGAATGCTGAAAAAAGATAAACACTTTTATTTATACAAATCTTACTTTCCGAAACCCTTTGTTTTATTTTATTGAACGATCAATTCGATATACATATTGTGGCAAAGTTGGTCTATAAATACAAAAATATAAATGTTAAACTAATAAAGCTAGTCTCGACATCAGATTTAATAAGAAATGCTTATACATGGATATAACGCCTAACTACGTTAGAGTTAACATCAAGAACACATCTTCATCGGCTTCTGTCGCCCAAAAATTGGCTCAGAAAGTGTGGATGAAAGAAGAAATTAAACATCTTCATTCCAAAAAGACCAAATTAAACAGCGAACTGTATCATGCGCACTTGGAAATTCTTAATAAAATTCACCCGGTTGTTGTTCATGAAGTCTGGTCATGTATGGAGACGCAAATTCGTAATATCATAAGTAAGATCGTAAACGTACAAAAAATAAAGTTTGAAAAATTGAAAAGAAAACAGTACCAAACGGACCGTAGTTACACATACAATAAACACACATTTTATACACGTATGGTTAACGATAGCAACATAAATGTTACTAGAGTAGAAGAGAAATTATTAAGCAAAGGCCTAAATTATAACCTTCCAAGACTATCTAAACACAATATTATTCGCGAAGTAGCTAATGCTGAAGCGGCCGTAAAAATACTAAGTGATCAAGATAAACAAAACGAGGCTCGTGTGTTCATTAATAACAAACTGAACCGTATGTTAAAAAGTAAAAAGCGTCTACCTAACTACAAATATCGCAGGGATATAAAAACTGTACGCAATATTAAACAAAAACTCGATAACAATAATGCTATCATAACTAAAGCTGATAAAGGAAATACGATTGTAATCCTAAATCAAGACGAATACAAACAGAAAGTTTATGAGTTTATTCACGATAATAACATACGTACTTTGACAAGAGACGCCACTACAAACTACGTTAGGGATATCAACAACTGTATTAATAGATCCACATGCCTATTTGATACACGCACTATGCGTCTGCTAAAACCAATACACGCCCAAGCTCCCGCACTCAACGGCCTTCCAAAAATACACAAGGAGAGTATGCCCATACGTCCTGTGGTTAATTTTACCACAGCACCTGGGTATAAGGTAGCTAAGAAACTTTTACAGATATTGAAAAGTAATATTAAAATAGACATTAACCACAGCGTCAGAAATAGTATTGAGTTTGTGGACAGAGTGAAATCGATAGTAGTATTACCACAATATAAGTTAGTGTCCTTTGACATTACGAACCTTTATACTAATGTCCCTGTGCCCCAAACGATTGATATTTTATAGAAAAACCTGGAGGATTCAGGCACTTTAGATCCATGAAATTATCGCATTGCTAAGAATAATATTAGGCTAGAATTATTTCACTTTTGATAACCGATTTTTTGCGCAGGACGACGGCCTCGCAATGGGATCCCCACTCAGTGGTTTCTTGGCCGATCTTTACCTTAACCATTTTGAAAATGAACACATATTATCACATAAAAACAAGCTTTACAAAAATATCATCTCATACACTCGGTATGTGGATGACACATTCCTTGTTATTAATGGCACGCATAGACAAATAGAAACCTTGAGTAAATACATAAATAGTATACACCCAAAAATAAAGTTCACGTTGAAGATGGAAAATAACAGTAGCCTAAATTTTCTGGACATAACTGTGCGGAAAATAAATAATTTATTTAGGTTCATCATCTATAGGAAACCAACCGCCACAGATATTACAATTCACGCTTCTTCATTTCATCCATTTGCACAAAAAATGGCATCATTCAACTCGTTGGTTAACAGACTACTGAAAATTCCGTTAGAGGCAGAAGACTACATCATGGGCTTAATACGATAAAGTATATCGCGGTGGCCAACGGTTACAGTAGTACAGTTATAGACAAAATAGTAGCGAGGCAGAAGAGGAACATATATAAAAATAGAAGCATAAACAAAACACACAACAGTGACACTAAATATATACCAACGGAATTTACAAACCTTTTGCCTAATACTATTAAGAACGTTTTTAAAAAACACGGTTTCGCAGTTTCTTTCAAAACGAGTAATTGTATTTTGAACGGCTTGAGACCAGTGACCAACAGACTAGTAGAAAACTGTTCTGGTATTTATAAAATAGAATGCGAGGACTACAACAATTTTTATGTTGGACAAACGGGCAGGAAATTTCTGGATAGGTACAGAGAACATCTCCCTAGAGGTGATATCCAGAAGATAAAATCAAACTTTGCCTTGCATTTAGTCAACCAGAACCATAATTACTCGAGTTTTCAAATCAGCTTCAGGCCGTCACATTTCTGTAAAAAGGGCAGGCTTATGGACGCGCTGGAAGAATTTGAAATTTATAAGGCATCAAAAACCCAAGGTAATCAGCTCTTGAACGACAAGCTTTCTTTTAAGTCCAACGGACTGTATGACACGGCCATACACGTGTTGGAACAACACATAGATAGAGGTAGAGATAGTGCGGCGCGTAACGGTTAGTCGCTCGCGCGGTCCGATACGATGCGCATCGTGTAGTGGTGTAATTGTATGCACGCGGTACTATGACTTTATGTTCTGGAATGATGTGCGATTGAAAGTTTTTATTTGTATTTTATTAAGGTGACGTACTCCATGTGAGTGATTTTCGTTTTTACCAACCTGATGATGTTACCATGAGTCCCGAAACGCGTAGTTGTTAAAAACAAGGAAGTTGCAAGGAGGAGCACCAGTGTACCCGGATACACGAGGTAATGTTGAGTATAATTGATCAATTCGAGTTCTCAGCTTAACTGTAACGTTTGTCTGTTTGTCTACCTGCTTGTGGATAACTCTAAACAATTTACACCGATCAATCACCATAAAACTTATCTTACGGGTCTGTACTTTTACTTCAAAGACCTCAATTGCTTTTGAGATTTACTTCTTTAAAAATAAAAGCAGAAAAAATATGAGTGGTATATATTTCGAAAAGTTGAAAATACGCATGTGAGATATCAAATTCAAGTAAATCTTAACGTCAATCTCAACGTAGTGTTTGTTTAAGAAAGTGCAACATTTATAGACACCAGGGCATCAAAATAGCATCAACATTTTGAAAAACTTCTAAAGAATTTTAACTTAAATCCGAGTGTAGTATTACTTAGAAATTTGTTACCTTTAGATTCACTACTAGCTAAAACTAGACGTTAAAATTTTGGAAAAATTATAAAAGTTAATTGGGTGTCAAAATACTACGAATAACAGTGGACACTCCTTGCAAACTTTGTACGTCTTCAAAAAGGTTAAAAACGTGCATGTTTTTAGCAGTTACGTATATCTTGTAAAAAGTATTGAATTGATTAGGGTAATAGTTCCCTATGGAAAAAAAGGTAAATTTAAATATTATAATATAATTAGTTAGGCCTAGTTTAAGCATTTTGCATGTGATTTAAGCATTGTAGCTACAAATCTAAATAAAAATAAACAACGCATTGCCGGAATTTTTAGCGTTCACTGTATTCATAATTTAAAAAAGTGTAATAATTTATGCATATTTCAAAATTGTTACATTACTATGCAAAATAGTAAAGTAGTCAATGTTATTGTAATTTTCTTTCTTTTTTACATTTTTCAGGTCCACAAAAACCTCTATTAACCGTGGTAATAACGGGAGTGTCAGATCCGTAAAATAGAAAACCTACAGAAATAAGATTGGCTTGTTTTATCTGGAGGCGACGGGAGCACCGAAGAATTCCGACGTGGAAAGCCTCAAGCGTTCACTGTGTATTATACATGCGTTTATGCAGTAGAATGCAGTTGTGTCTTAATTCGAAACACAAATACTTTGTTTTGATTTGTCAAACGTCGAGTGACTTAATAATGAAACACAGTAAAACAATTGCCTTAATGTAATTGACACATAAACACACTACACAAATTGTACGACAAGCTAAGAAATTTATTTTTATAAAAGTTCAGTAATTGTTAACTAAATTTGTTTTTGTTGTTCAGCATTATTTTTCTTATTTCAATTCTTTTATTTCTTACAGTAATTATTTTGTTATTTTACAACTTGCACATCAGAGAATTTTATTAAGGTGTTACTGGGTACACTGTCTCAAAAGCTTGTCACTTTCCTTTAATTTACTCAAGATTGTATTATCGTCAACATCATCGTTATATGAATTACTTTGTTATTCATACAAAATATGAATCTTTTCCGCGGAAAATTACTGTTTATTTATCTCATCCGTCTGCTTATAATTTCTGGAAACTTTGCTTATGAGATCGTCGAAACAATTATCCCGTGTTACCTATTAAACGTAGCTATACAATTACGTATACCGTCGCTATATTATCATACTGACGCCATTCTTTTAGTAATGCCATCCACTTTAATCCGAACATGATAAAATCCCTGACGCCAGGTCGGTAAAGGAGGTTGGAAGTTTCCTTAAAACCATAATTGCAAGTATACTGTATCTCCTTATGGTATTCTACTTCTAACAGCAAGAATCCTACATACGAAGAACGTTACACACAGCTTTGTTATTTAGTTATTAGCCGTAATATATTACCATACAATAATGTAAGGTGTACTTCAGTACATGTCTATTACATTGCATACGATCAATACATCGTACGTGTACATTATAATGCAATAAAACAATTACATTACATTTTACACTTACAGCTTGGCAGAAGTAATATCAATTTTATATCCAATAATATTTTCGTTCAAAGTAGAGAGCCAACAAGCTCTGCAGAACAGGTAGCTTACTGGTTTTATTACTGTTTTTATTCAATTTGGGGATTTTAGAATATTTGTACACAACAAGGCTTTCATTTTTACCTTCTAGCATGGTGTATATAGTTTTTTCTTATAAAATACTTTACGAACATCTGGGACTAAGATTTCCTTGAATTATATGGACATTTTTATCAGTACTTTTGCAGTTAGCAGATGTACTACAGTTTCGACGGAGTGCACATTGTCATTTTGACTGAAAAGGTCTAGCTTTCTTTCTGTCTTGTCATTATTACGCTAATAAAGTTTGTAAAGGTGACGTAACAAACAAACATGCCACTCAGTGTCAGTTACATTAGAACATTAACTTTTTGAAGTCAAAACAGTAAGACCATTACTGAATTTTGTAGGTACAGTGTACTTTTGTAAGCATACGTTAAAAACAAAGTTTATTCTATTTTATTTTTGTTTATATGTTAGTAATATACTTGGCTGCGATTATTACACCCAGTTTTATGCCGTCAGTTACTATGTTCCTCCAAGACTTGTGCCTTACTTTTGTCTTTCCTTATGAAGTTTTTCACTGGACATGTCCAGCATTACTTCGTAATCATTAAATTTTATCCGGCTAATCTTGTCTTTTACTTTTATGCCGTTTAGTTATAACTATTCCGCGTATAGAGTAACAATTTTCTATATTTGATGTGTGACCTATATTTATGAGTTAGATTGTTTACTATGTATTTCTATATTTCAGTTGTCACCTCAGTTATTTAACGATTTGTTGTTTTCAGTTATTTTTGTGAAGTTTAAGCATTACAATCTTAGATTAACTGTTATGTCGTGGCTGATTCTTATATATCTTACTTACTGAGTCTGTAATATTCGAGAAAAGAGCAGAACGACCACGGTTAATGAGCGAAAATATATTAGGATATGGGATATGCGTATTTTTAATAATCGGTAGAGTAGATAAAGCAACAAAATATAAAATATGTACGATGTGATGAAAAATAGAAGCTTCTCAAACAAGAAAATGACTTACTCTTAGTACAACATTATCATCATTACATGATGATGAGTATGTTCCCTTTCTCTACAATCCATAACGTCTTCAGTTATTAATTAAACGCGAATGTAATACATTTTCTTTGTCGCTACAAATAACAAAGCAGTATCATGATGATTTGTTAGAAATTTTGTAAACTTACATTATTTACAAACTTGTTTAATTAAGAACTGAACGTAAATTTTACATTATATACGGCCATACGATCGCTCTCTATCAGAAATATGTAATTTGTACACTTTCAAATATCTTCAAACACATAATTCGACCGCGACCCGACGTCGGAACTGATGTAAATTAATAAGGGCCATGGTACATGTCAACTTTCCATAACTCTGAGAGTGCATGTGTACACAAATATATGGCAATAATACAAATGGTATTGTTACACTCAGGAAATCAATAGTACAGCCTCGCTGAATACTTGCATGACTCTTGGCACATTGTTTAGCGCGAGGCTGTTCCAGTCGTTTGGAGATCATTCTGTGGGCTACAATGCAAAGCGGCGAGGTATAAGTACTAGATTTCGAAGCAGCCTAGAAATATTGTAGTCAAGTTTCGAGTGATTGTGATTGTGATTGGCGGAAAGTGATTAGTGTTTTAATTAGTAGTAAACTGTAGTAAGGTGACATTTACTGTTGTTGTTGGACAACTTTTAAATTATTGTATAAGAGTGCCTTCGTTGATTTTTCAACAGGTGTTTATGTCACAGTTTCTAATTAGATTTGTTTGGTGTCAGTTATTCTGTTTCCACTGTGCAACACGACGCTCGGTGTGACTATAGTAACAGTGGGGTCAGAAGTGCGATAGAACCTTTAACAGTGGAAACAGAGGACACATCGTCGAAGTGTAGTGTACGTGGTAATTAATTTGCAAGCGTAGATTCCAGTAAGATATAGAAGCTTTCCAAGCGCGTTATTGCAAATAGAGGAACGACGCCGACATGAGGCAGCAGAAGCAGAAAGACGACAGGATGAGAAACGCAGGTGCGAAAAAGGAAAGGCAGAAGATCGGAAAAATCCATTCTTGCTCAAGTCGGAGAAACGACAAAAAGAAGAACGTGGGCAGGAATTAGCGCATACCATTACTACTAATGTCGTATAGGACATCAGTACGCGATACAACGGCATCACTTCAGCAAAACAAATGAGTGGGAAAGTAATGGTAAACAAAGGATCTGGAAAAAAGTAAAAATCAGTGAATAGTTTGTATAAATTGTAGATAGTATAATTCATACCACATTCATACAAACATACAAAGTTTCAAAAATACAAAGTAAGAAATTGTATATGACTATTTAATTGAGCAAACCTAGCTATAAATTCTTTGGGTGCAAATTGTTTCTATTAAAGTGATTACCTTTGGCAAATATTTATTATAAAAATTCAAAATTGTTAGTGAAGTTGCTAGTTTTTAATTATTATTGATTCCTTATAGTCTGTCAGTCACCTAATGTAAAATAAATTATTTTTGATGGTCAATACGAGTAATTAACAAGATGTTTATTATACAACATGACTATACAACATGCGCACTTATGAAAAGTATGCACAACATACTTTTAAACTTTCAGTTCTGTTTTTAAATAAAACGTAATATAATTTTTTTTTAAATTTATCGCACTTATTTCACCTTATGATACTCTTTCATCTAGACATTGTAAATCTGTATATATCTAGGCATTAGTTTCACACAGTCTAACGATACTATTTTAAGTTATGTAGGCCTCCGTATTTTCCAGCAGGAAGAATGATTTAACGAAGAATTGTTAGTTACTATCCCAGTTATTTTTCCCTTTCCTTTAGTCACTGCAGGTCTAAGTGACGGAAGGTATCATGACGAAAGATATTTGCTTTGCGCGCGCGTTTGTGTTTGTGTGTGTTTGATTACGTGTTGGAGAGACAGAAAGTAAGGGAGGTATAAATACTCGTATTTTTATTAAGAAATACTCTTGTACGAAATATGTACATATAGAAGGACACTTAGTAATTTTAATTGAGAATTGAATATAGTTAATGTTTTAACGGGATGAGTTTAGTAGAATATAAAATCCATTTTGAAAACACTTTAATTTTTAAATTAAAAACACGATTAAACATACAATTATTAATTTGTGTGTATTCTATTAAATTTTAGAAGCTGACACTCAATAAATATTGACAAATTATGATAGCCTACTAATGAAACTTCTTTATTAATTTTAAAGTTCGTGAATCCCAGTAACTAACTAAATTATGTAAAGAAATATTACCTAAGTTTTAACTGTTTGTAGCATTAAGAAAATTTAGTAACAGATTTAATTAAGTATTCAGTGCTTCTTTTAAAAAGTAATTTTATTAGCTAAATGTTGAAAGTTACTTTCGTAATTGGAGTTTAACTTATCTGAGATGTTGATATTGTTATAATTATCTCATTCAGTATTTATTTTCTTCTCTTTAAACAATCTTATTAGTAACAGTATTAAAGTTTCTCATTTTCTCATTTACTTTAAAACGTAATTGTTGTTAAACATGTCGATATCAAGTTACATTTTAATGAATTTTTTCTGTTTTTACAAATATCTAAAAATATGTTTCATGTCTGTTTCACATCAATGCAATTAGTTGTATTCTACGTGTGAACGACTGCATGTGTACATATGTTTTATACGTCTACAGTATATGTGACTGTATTATTCTCATAAGTCAGTTAAATCTAATAATTAAAAATTTAACCCGGCTAATATGCAGTGTAGACATTACGATTAATGTTTGAAAGAATTTAAATTTATGCTTTTATTCTTTTTGCGTTTTCTGTAACATGTGTCTCATTTAATTACCTTTTTCACTTACTTTGCCTTTATAATTATGAACAGACTACTATTAAATTTTTATTGAATGAAAAGTCCAAAAGAAAAAATATTACTCTACCAGTTGTATTTTAATGCAAACGTTGGTTCACACATGACCAATACGTTTTATGTAAATTCCATTATTTTGTGTATTCAAACTTTTAAATAAAAATATATAATTTAGTTATTTAATATTCACTTTCCAGATGGTGAATTCAAACACGTGGTAAAGAATGTTTCGATAATCAGAAATTGGGTATTTTAGCATTTTGTTTAAATGCTAGGAGACGTTTTGAATTAGTACTGAGTTTGAGATAATTGCAGATGTCTTATTTGCCAATCAGATTAGAGTATCCATTTTTCAGTAGTGTGACATGATATCTTTATATCAAGCTGCTGTTCTAAGGCACACAGGACTAGCACAATTATGACATATCGTACGCAATTTGTGGCTTTTTGACGAACAGGAGACGAAGGAAAGAGGAAGTGACATCCCTTAACAAACGTCAGGAACACAGGAGTACTGAGGACGGCGAGTTGAAATCGTCAAAAGACGGACCCGGCTAAAAGTTTTGCTACGTTTCAGGGCAATTTTATTTTCCTTAAATAAAAAAAAAGTCAAGTAGAATTGCAAATCATTCTGTCAGTTTAGATACAGATTAACTAAAATAAAGATATAAATGTTTGCAGTGACGGTTGCTAGGGTACTCGTAAACCTGGTCGTAAAATGTTCTACTCGTAAGGTTGAATTACGTATGTCGTGTTTTACGCTCCAGAGGGACACAGTTCTAGTGAAATAGTAGAGTACGCTCGTGAATGTTTTGTGCACAGGCCTACAGTTGGGAAACCAAACTATCAGTTTAAAGACTTGACATCATAACGTCTTATGTACAGATGAACTAGACTAGTGTACATAGTTAAAACATATAACGAACTCGTACGCTATGATTTTAAAAATAGCCGTTAAGGACATTTCAAGTCAAATGACTTCAAAATTTTTATTAGTGTAACATTTGTCGTTTCAGTTTATGAAATGTGTGTGCCAGTTGAAGTGGTAGTACTACTGTAGTGGATTAATATGTCGATTCAAAATCTATTTACAAAATACGAAATGGGCAAAGCTATGGGTTGTACTCTAAGTGTACAACAGTAAGTTACTAAAATGAAACAAATTTATAAAACATTATGAAAAATGGAAGGTAATATATTTGTAGAACATACTAAATTTGCAAAACGTCTTTAACATTTTAGTAGCTGTTACTATAATCTTTGCAAATAGTAACAAATAATAAAATAATAATAATAATAGAGTATCAAGAGTATCAATAATAATTAATATGTGAACAATTGTAAAAACCAAACTTAAATTATGCAAGCAAGTTTTCAAATTCTCAAAAAGTGGATAGATCGCAGTTTATTAAACAGTAAAATAGTTTCAAGGAAGTAGAAAGTAAAGTAACAGAATAATCAAATTGTCACAGGAATTGTGTAAAGTTGGCTAATATAGTAAGTTTCATAAGTAATTAATAATTATAAAATGTGTAAAATATGTAAAAATGTTTAGATACGTTATGGACTGAGCATAAAAAACTGTGGTAAACCAAAATTAAAAATTATAAAATGTTATTATCTAATACTGTGTACGACGAAGAATAAGAAATATTACCACACGACAATACAACGATTTGAAGAAGAAGGCGGGTCTCATTTAAACCTTTAACAATAAGTGTATTACGATATATTGAGAAAAAATAATTTTAATACTATTAATAATTTTAAAGAAAGAACTATTAATACTTTTAATAGTGTATTAAAAAACAGAAAACCTTAAAATATAACCAAATAAGTAAATAAAAAGTAAGAAAATCAAAGAAGAGGCACACGAATGTGAAAAACACAATTATAAAAAAGTAAAATTGAGTAAAACTTGACTTAACAGGTACACATCAGGTAATAAATATTTAAAATACCTAAGCAAATACTGAACTGAATATATACAGGAAAATTTATAACCACGAAACTGAACACAGTACACTTGTTAGTGCAAAATAAGTGACTGATTTAACACATTAAACACTGATATTTTGTAATATAAACTTAATAATTTCAAAATGATGTACAGTGAGGCTTACACAGAGCAACGGAAAAACTATATTTATATTTAATTGGAAACCAAAACATAAATCTGGACTGTATTTGAGAAGTCAGCCCTCTTGCTTGATTAGCGCTGTATTGGTGTAGTGGCGTTAGAAATAACAATAATTTATAATAAATTTAAACGATACTAAACTTAAACTGTAACGGAATTAGTTTATATTAATTTAAATAAGTAAAAAAGTTTGAATAACTCAATGATTGCTTGTAAATATAATTTTCAACTACTTGATCTGACATTAAGAGTCATTGTAATCATGCTTTAAAATAAAGTTCTAATTTAAATAACCATATTTGTGTAGTATTAGCACAATATGTCACTTTGTAGTCACTAATACTTTTCCTGAGACTCAACAATATAATAAAATAAAATTAAATGAATATACAAGTTCGGTTTTCTGAAAAATAGTGTCAAAAGGAGGTGTCATAGAATTGTATTCGTTTACTGAAAAATGATATATAAGAGTAATATTCTTACCTTTCGTAATGTTGAAGGATTTTTCACTTGGTACCATATATAATATTATATACATATTTAGTACATAAATATATTATATTATAAAATGTCGTTGCTGTTTATGTGTGCCTAATTCATTTCCCCTTTTACTCTAAAAAAAATATTATATCGATGTCTAAAGTAGGGAGGTAAAAGGAAAACGGAAATAAAATGGGACTATACTCTGATATAGCTTCTGTTCAATAGAGGTATTAATCTATTCAATAAATAGTATTTACTTCAATTAATGTAGTAACTATAAATACGATTTTGAAGTGTAAAATTATTTGTATAGTTTGGAAATAGCTCTTTATTAGTTTCGCAAGAAATGATAATAAGTGTGGCTAACACTTTCAAACAAATATTAAACTAGTAGGTGGAAAGTTTATATAAATAAATACGTGCATAGCAAACTGTCATTATGCAGGTATGTTGTAAAAATATTAAATCAAGGATTGTATCTGGTAAATACAAAAATTAAAAAAAATTGTGGTATTTTAATAAACCAAAAAGCCTAGTTCAATGCGAAGCGACTGGTGAATGAGGAAATAGCCAAGCAGTGGCAACGATGAGATATAATAGGACATTAATTTCAAGTATACTAATGGATTCGAATAAGGTAAAAATTTCATAAGGTCTTTTGTGCGCGTTTTGTATGCACATGTGAGTGGGAAAAAGGTAATTAACAAGTAGTGCCTCTGAACCATTATGTTGGGGAAAAATAAAAGTGACTTAATGACAGTACAGAAAAAATAAAATTAAGTAGGCTCTAAAGTCAATAAGTAGGCCATACCAATAAAGATTTTTCAGAAACTAAAAAATGAATAAGCATAAAAACACAATCCAAGATGATTTCAATTAGCCAATTACATTTAATCCACCCACATCTAATAGTCTATGTCTAAAATCTAATTTTATATTTAATTCTAATTCTGTATCTCAAATAAACTGCACGTATAAAGACATAATTGCATGTGTGGCCACTGAAACCTGACATCACTGGCCTCCAAACATAATGCACATGGTTTGATTAAGACGTTAATGAAATTTTTGTTTATTTAACATTGTTGCTTCATTTTTCTATATTTATACTGTCACCATCATCTGCAAGGATTAAACCAAGGATGGTTTGTTCCGGTCTCAAACAAGCAAACATTAGATCTGGTCACTCCAACGCTTCCTGGGACGTTCCACGCCTTTCCGTTCCCTCGGCTTATAGTTCCATAATTGTTTCGGGATGCGGCAGTCATCCATTCAGCAAAGATGTTCCCACCAGTTCATCCGATACTGGGCAATCATGTCGAGTATACTCATCATTTTCAGTTTCTGCCGTATATCTGTGTTTTTCCTATGATCATGGAGAGTATACCCTGTCACGTGCCTGAGAATCTCATTTTAGGCGCTTAGATGCTACTGGCCTGTCCTTTTCGTTAGAGTCCAATTCTCAGACCCATAAAGAAGTGTGGGAAGGGCCATCACCTTGAGAATTGTAGGCGTGATTCTTTACTTAATGACTTAGGAGTTAGCCTATTGGTCCCGCACATAAAGTTGAACTTATGCAACTTCTTCACAACGTCGTTGCTTGTATTATAAGACACAGTGTAGCCCAGGTATTTAAACTTGCTGATTTGTTCCAGGGCAGTACTATCTACGAGTACCGTCTCGTACACCGATTTTTGCCGGTACGGGATCAGTTCCACGAAATCCATCACCTTGAACTTAAGTGTGGATATTTGTAATCCAGAGCCTTTGCAGATTCGATTTAGCAACTGTATACCCATCTGCAACCTGTATTCCGAGTCATTGCCAAAATTAATATACTTATTAGACCGCTTGTTAATTTTAGCACAGCTCCCGGTTTTCAAACAGCTAAAATATTATTCTGAATAATTTAAAAAATTACATTTAAGAAATAATCAAAATATTATTAGCAATGCTAAGTTCATTAATAAAGTTAAGTCCATTCACCTACAACCCAACTACAAATTAGTATCCTTAGATACAGTAAATCTATATAGACTACCAATATTCCAATAAAAGAAACATTAAAAGGCTTGAGTGACAACTTCTGAAAATAGTAATACAGGTGCTCAGATGATAAATGAGTTAATTAGTTTGCTTGTAGTTATTTTGTAACAAAATTATTTTACCTTTAATAACCAATTTTTCATTCAAGATGGTGGTCACCTATGGGATTGCCCCTCTCTGGTTCGTTGGCTGATGTTTATTTAAAGTTTTATGAAAAATCTTTTTTACTTAACGTATACAAACATAATATTTTATTCACAGTATGTAGAAAATATATTTACAATTTTTAATAGAACCTTGAGACTGCGATGTTCAGATAACCATGTACATAATGTTCTATATCACTTACATATTTATCCCATGAACTTTGCTTGTTTTGGCTAACGTCTCTTCTGGTAATGGCACAGCAGCGCGTATATTCACACCTTGTCTGAGCGTGTTTAAGGCTAGATGTTTCAGGTATGCCTGCTTTTTAGCATCTATTATTTGTCTAATATCGTCATCATATACCTGTAGGCCTCGGTTTTTATACCTTTTACGTCTCGTCTCCAATGGTTCGAATGCTGCTTGCGATATAACGACTCTGATGTTACCCCATTCTTGATTTATATGCTACTGATGAGTTTTTGTTGTGCAAAACTAATTCAACCG
The DNA here is from genome assembly GCA_034769895.1 of Magicicada septendecula. Lineage (NCBI taxonomy): Eukaryota > Metazoa > Arthropoda > Insecta > Hemiptera > Cicadidae > Magicicada > Magicicada septendecula. The sequence goes on along the minus strand of CM068367.1, from coordinate 306,568,201 downwards.
GGTCTGGTAGAGTATCTTATATTTTAATCTTGGAGCAGGTGTATTTTAAACTTTTGCTTGGAGAACTAACTCTCTGTAGGTCGAGCTTTTCTCCACCTACCTGGAATAATAATTTTTGATGTGAGCAGGAAATGGTCAGGCTCAACGTCACATCCTCTAAAACCCCTAGTATCCTCCATTAAATTTCCAAGTTTCCACTAACTAAAAGTAAATCAATTATTGAACAAGATACTCTTGCTTACTAAGTATATTTACGGGATATATCTCTTTATGCGGAAAGAATGTGTTGGTTATCCTAAAATTGTCGAATGTGGCAAAATAAATGAGGCGTCGTCCATTTCCATTTTCCATTCTTTCGCGGTGACATCCCATTATATTTCATATAAGGGAGTATTGAAATCACCTGCTATTATCACTTAATCATAGCATTGACAACTTTCTGTAAGATCCTGTAAAATTCTTCTGAGTCTTCTCTGCGAACATCCTCTGGGCTATATACAGCTACCAATGTTGTGTACCCCCTTATTGTTTTGTACCGCACTGTTAATATTGTAACGTTGATTTTTTGTTACAAATAAGATATTTATAAGAATTACTTTTTGTCGTGTTAATCTATTACGCCTCACGTTGTGAATGCTATAATATGTAACGTATTATTTACAATTAAAAATAACAATAAGACTGGTTGTGGTTTTGATCTTTTTCAGTACGTTGTTGTTGTTGTTTTTTGGTTAACACCCCAAGCTGTGGATGCCAATTTGTAATATAATTGCAAATAAGAATTATGGTTCTGTTGATAAACAATTAAATTTTCAAATTGATAAAAAAAATTATTAAATGATAACTGAGTTGTGTATTCGACTTGAGTTGGGGTTAAATTTATACTTTCACTTGTTGATTTGTACCTATAATGTTCCAGTTTTGAGGTTATTTTTCATGAATTAGTATATTGAATGTTTTAATTAATTAAAATTATTTAACTTCTTTTAATTCTTTCCTTTATGTTGATTGGATTCACTTATCTACTTTAATTCAAATCACACATGGTACCCGGGCAATAGGTACTACCATCTTCTTCTTCGAATCTTCATTAAAGCACTAATATTTCGAAACTGAGAAAAAAAATGTTAAGTATTTAAAATATTCCATACACAATTAATTCTCTTCAATTTCTTTTATTCTTTGTCATATTTCTTTCCTTTCCTTTAAAAATAAAATCACAACATTTTCCTTTTAAACAATTGTCCAGGCTGGTTAAAATGTTTCCCTCAGTAGGTGGCAATATGATCTCCTTATTCAAAGCCTAGTCTACAGAACTTTTACGTTATTTATATAAACTCGGATTCTTTTGACTACAATAATAATAAACGATACAAAATCTCACAATATAAGTGTGACTACAATAAAACAGAACAATATCTTAGATCTAGAATAACAATTATTTCGTATGTCGATCGATGTCAACTTTTGAGGTTAACCTATTTTAATCGGTTATACCGCTCTAACATAAAAAAAGAAATAATGGTTTAAAAGTGAAAAATTATAATATTGTTAGTGTTTTTTGTTTAGTGGTTGTGGAATAAATAGTTCAAGTGTACACAAAGTGTTAGAGTTATATTATGATCATTTGTTCTAAATCTTTTATAACTTTAAGTATGCACACTATACTTTCCTCTTCTTTTAAAACACTCTTTATTATTCACTGTTAATTATTAATGCACTTTAACTCTGTTTTTGCTAGTATGAACTCTCACGACACTTGGTGTGCCGTGGCTAGCCGAGTCACGTCATGGTATAATTTAGTAGAGAATTGCTTCGGGGAGATTTTGAATTAGAAGTGCCGCCTCGTTAGTCTACGCGCCCTTGATCGCGTCGTCTGTTGCCGTCGATGCTATGTTTCACTGTAAGCCAGCAGTTGCGACCTTGACCGCGACGATATTTAGACAGGCCCTGCATCGCCTCTGTGACGAATTAATTTAATCGGCAATTGTGGTCAGCTGATCCCTGTTAGGTTACAATCTTCAACGTGTTTTTTTACCAAGCCGACTTCTGCTGAAGTATGTTGTTCTCAACCTCATTTCGTTAAAAGCCACTCCAAGAGGTTCATCGGCGGTCTAGGGGAAGTGGTTTGTCTTTATGTAACATGGTATCTACTATGGGCGAGTAGATTATAAAGCAGCTTCAGGTTAGTGACTATTTTTTTCCCTCGGCACTAATTTAACAAGGGTATTATTATGATTATAATTATTAAATGTGTCTTTAAGTGTGTGTGATCCAAGATTTTAGAATCAATTTTTAAGGCCTTTTGTCGTCCATAGAATCGCATGTTGTTTCAGGTAACTGAGCATGTGTTTAATTAACCACTAAAAGGGTTTCAGAATCAAAAGAGATAAAAAGCAATTATTTTAGTAAATTTTAGGGCTTTCAATTTGTAATGAAAGGGTTGTATGTAACTTTAATATTTAATGTAGCTATTGTATTTAAAATCCCTGCTATGAGCTAATTGAATGTTGGTTATAACTTAACGCACTTGAAGTATTAGCAACATTGTGACATTGAGTGTGGAGTGTGCGGTTACGAGAAAGTGTGAGAGTGAATTGTGGTGATGACGGCAACTACAAACATTATTTTTCACATGGTCCTTGCCTCAGACAAGAGAAGGGGTTTCGAGCATGGTGACAAGACCATCCGTCACCATGGGCAGAGCGAGTTAGGAATATGCCACTCCCCGAAGCCGTCAGGTGAACCAACATGCATCTAAGATCTCAAACCATCGCTGACCCCGTAAAGCCCGTGGACTTCCAGGTCTCCGACACACACCCCACATTTTATCCAGAGTAACCAGAGTTCTTCGCAACGTTAAGTAAGTCATTAAAACAGGTGGGAACATTCCATTTAATAACTCAGTGAGTAGCAGTGCACAATTGTTTTTGATTTAAATGAAACTCTAAATTCTTGGGAAGACATTGCTGTAAAGATTTCTGAAGTCTGGTGTTTGATTCTGTACCAGTTTAATTAACCTTTAAAATTTAAATGTAGTAAGAGAACAGGATGTGATCTGTTGAAGCCTGCAGTGTATATAATATGTCTCTCTCTCTCTCTCTATATATATATATATATATATATATATATATATTGTAACACGTACAATTTAATATATAAGATGTTGTTGGGTTCGTTTAAAACCTTTATGCTCTTCCACGTTTCGCTCCGCTATGGATAGTGTCAATTGGTAACAAGCCGCTGTTCAACTATGTTAAGCCCCACTGTTGCGAGCGCCAAATTGTAACACAACCTGTAAACTGTAGTTACAAATAAAAGAAAGAAAAAATTTTATTTAAAAAAAAATTTTGTAAAAAGAAAATTTTATGTTTGTTTGTTGTGTATATAATTTAGAATTAATCCTGGTTTCATGTTTTATCCAAATTTTTAAAATTCTGTAAGGTACCTTTGGTTTAATTTGCACTTCTGGTAGAGCTTAACAAAATCTGGAGTTAAGTAGATTATCTCCTTTCCGCAATCGACTAATGATTTTCCGTGCTGCTCCAGTATCTCGCCTTTCGTTAATATTTCTTGTCTTCCAGGAAGTCTCGTGGATAATTAAACACTTAAAGTAAAATGTGAAATAATTTTATAATTCACACAGTCGAAATAAATTGATTTATTGACAGTTATTAATAATAATCGATTTTAAATCGATTTAGAGCAATTGTTCGGCTCCGTCACAGGGACATATCGATATGTGAATACAGGTTAAAATTTTATATAATTATTAAAAAAGATTCTTTCAACGATTATTTTATATATAGTCAGAGAAGGGCAGGCCTAGAAAGTATAACATTTACAAGGAATAATCTTAAATAATTAATATTTAACAATTGTGAATAATATTTAAAACTTTTAATATATTTGAATTCTCAAACCAAAGCTGCTTCTATGAAATCAGTAGAGAAAAGTTGCAGTGCATCTTGGGACCATCATGGCGGCTAGCTGAATTGATGAGGTTATATGTATTTTGGTCACAGGAAAATCTCACAATAAATTCACCGTTATAATTGTTTTATGGATCTCCGAAACTGTGTATACTGTCTAGTATGTTGTTTGAGGTATTCTGGATGAGTGTTCAGTGTCCACTGGTGTTAATTGTTTTCTATGAGAGGACTCTTTAAAAGAATTGTTAATTTGTTGTAGAGTGATTTATTAATATTATGTAGTTTCAATGTTTTAAATCACTTGTATCATGTGGTGTATTGTTCGTTTTCACCTTTGTCGTACAGTATTTCATAAGTTTTGACTCGAAAAGTGTTAATTTATGTAACTCCCGTTTTACACTGATTTTAGGCTTTAACCTACACACTCCATTATACGGTTTTAAGAACGCGATTCCGCATCGACTGTTCCATTTGAATGTTAACAAAGAACTAACTTACTTCCTCCACTTTAGGAAATATCTTGCCAAGTTAATATTAGAAAAGTATTGTTAAAATAATTTTCACTTCCCATGTACATAACTCCAAAGTACATTATATATGGAATAATTTTAGTTTATTGTTCGCTTTCATGAACTATTAACCATATAATTGGTTTATTTATCTCATTCTGTTTAATTTGATATGTCATAGTCCATATTTGTTGAGATTTTTGTTAAAGTTACCAAATTTCTGTCTTTTTGGAAATTTAGGCCCAAAAAACATGTGTCCGTCCTTCCACACTTTTACTGCCATTTTAAGTGTTATTAATATAATTATAATAAATTTCAAATGGTCACAAATCCTTTGCTTTCCTTAATTACTTATACATTTAACATTTGAACTGTCTTTTAGTGATAATTTCTGAATTTACCATTCCTCTTTAAAAATAGTTATTTTATACATTTCAAAAATTTTCAATAATTTAAGATATTGTTCTATATTACTCTTTTAACTCATAGGTTCATTTACAGTAGTTGTTAATTGACCTACCTTACCTAAATCTTGTCAGTTTACATGGTTCATTGGTGAATTAACTGGTTTATATTAATTTTTGTGAATTCATTATTTGGCCTAGAGTTTAGTATTTTACATGTATGGTTTTTTCAAATAAATTTAATTCTACTCCTCCTCTGACTCTTAATAGTTAACATGACATAAAATAAAATTGTATACATAATTATTGAGATGTGTAGCATCTAATTCATGCTACTGTTACAAAAATAATAATTAACATTAATCAGCAGTCTTTAAAGTTGGACATGTTTGCTGAAACTGTTTTGAACATACATTTAACTCATTTGTAAATTAATACAGCATCCATACTGAAACATTTTAATTTGTATGTATGCTGTGATGGTATTAATACAACTTACTCTAAACATATAAACCTTATTCTATTAGAACTCTTTTAAAAATATGGAGTTCATGGCTTTGAACAATATCAGCCATTTAAACTTCTTAATTCTATTAAAACTTAAACTATTACCAGACCTTTCTGATTCTACTACTATTATCTAACATCCCCTTATACAGTAAACATTTCCACCCACACTTTCTTTGTTATTGTCATTCCTATGAATGTCTTGAGATAACAAAGTGACCTTATTTAATGAAATATTGGAAATTTTTCCATTTTAATATTTCATTATTTGTTAATTATAAAATATAAAAGTTATTTTATAGCATATTGTATAAGCTATAGATACACTACAACTTGAAGTTTATTACATTTGAAAACACTTACACTAGTACACTTTCACTGTTGGTTCTGACTTATATTTGATTTTTATTATTCTCAGACCAGACCTTTAGTCATAATGGACTGTGAAGTTTTGTTTATTTTTTATCATATAATAACTTTAGTTGGTGCACTTCTTATCATACTACACAACACTTTTGTTTAAAAATAATTACAATTCCAGAAGGTTTTGGGATGTTATACTTTCTTTAATGGTATCAATTGGTTTGGGGTTAGTGGTAGTTAATAATAGGTTTTTATGGTGTTTCTTCCATCCTATTTCTTCCTTTCTTCTCATCTTCCTTCTTGCGTTCATTCTTGGGTAAACCAAGGTACTCAGTGTTATCTTGTCTGATGGTCGTTTCGGAGTATGTTATTTATTATCTGATACTGACTTTACTCTTCTTTCTTGGTTTCAGGGTATCTTGTTTATTACCTGATATTAAACTTTACCCTTTTTCTTCTTGTGTTTGGGGTATTTTGTTTATCACCTACTCCTAATCTTATTCTTTTTTCTTGATTTTGGGGTATCTTGTTTATCTCCTGCTCCTAATCTCCTGGGTAATCTCCTGATTTTTTAATATGAGTTTTCTTTAATTTATTTACTTTGACTTTTAATTGTATTTTTATTATTTAATTATTGTTTTTCTTTTATAGTGGTGTTTTCCTTTGAAGTGTACTTGAATTTCATTTGACATTCTTTGAGTATATGTAATTTAATTATTTTTTTATGATCTTAAATGAATTAATTATTGGTGGAATATCTGTCATGCTACAATATTGTAACGATATAAAATATTTTTATATATGATTGATTGAATCTTATTGAAACGTAATGTAGCCTCACTTCAGGTTCGTCTATTTATAACCAGAGAATATTTCGTTACATACAATGTTATTGTGAATAGGTTACTTGTATATATCGTGTGCACTTGAATTACACCACCCGTAGGAAGTGTGAACTTGTAATATATAAATAATGTAGCGACAAACTCGCACTGGAGTCGTCGATGTGTAATTATAAATGTGTTATGTTGAACGGCGAATAATTTTGTAAATTGCCGCTTACTCCCACTATGCTGCTTCTTTTCCGTGACGTCACTCAACGATGCCAACTGTCGGGTCCGTTGCAATCTGTGAATTCTATTTACTAGATATAACGACACACAATTATCATCAAACATATATCCTTGTGGAATCCTTTATTCGGAAAAAAACTGGTTGACTGTTTTAATAAATTTAAACAGAATAATCGCAATTGTAGCGCAAACTATAATTCTTTCTTTACCAGTTGGCAGCAGTAGCCAAACGTTTAGTATTTCTTCCAGACCAAAACAATGCTTTTTGTTAACGTTTTTAAATAAAATATTAATTATCTCAGGGCGTATATGGTTCGGGGATTATAAATTAAACAAAATATTACACTATTAATCAAAATACAAGTTTACAATCATAGGATATTACAACGTTAGAGTGATACGTGCGCACAGAAATTGTATAGTGGGTACCAGTTTTAAAAAGATTATGTCCAGTTCAGGCTTTGATAGTTATTATGTAAATTAAAAGTTCTTGTTGTGTTTAAAAAGGTGTTAGTCTTATATGGTGTTATTAGTGATTGCTTTTAGTGTTTGTGTTATATGGTGTCTGTAGTTTAGTTGATTATTACTAAAAATTCGTGTTTACAAAGGTGTGTGTTGAAGTACGATATAATGAGATGTCAGAATCACCAAATCCTCTTCTTGCACTCTTCTTGGTTGAAGATAGGGCCCACGTACACGTCAGATCTTCTTTCTCGTCCCTCGTCCACTTCAAATCTTCTTCCTGGTTATTATATCTTCTATTCCATGTAATGGGTGTTCTTCTGTTATTGCAAAAAGTTCGTGTAGTGTACCTCTAACTGTATTTATCTGGTTGTATAGTTTTTTCACACTTTATAACACATAATGTAAGACGATTTAAAAACGCATCTATCTGCTAAGATCGTTGTCAAAGAAGTCTCATTTTATTTATCCGAAATTTCTGGTTGCTAAGGGTAAACTTGGAATCTGGTTGGCCAATTCGGATGTACATTGTCATATACTTTCATTATTTCGAAGTCTAAAATTTGTTCAAAATCTTTAAACTAACATAACTTTTCTATACTGAATGGGAGTTTAAAACCATTATCAGCATTACTTTGATCTTCACATTTGTTATATTTAGACACCAAACGTGCCTATTTTTGCTTAAGAACTATGGATGTTACAATTTTGTTATTTGGAATTTTCTTAAATAACTTGATATGTGTTATTTTGTTCCTATATTCCTTGTATACATTATTACCTATAAATACATCTACCCTTTCACATTTGCTTTACAAAATTTCTAATATAATTGTTCAAAATTTACTAAAGTTGGTTTCACCTGGCCTATATAATAGTATTACTTTCATCACCATGTTTTAACATCTTTAACAATTAAATTAACTTCTAACACTCATCAAAATGGTTTAACATATAACGTTATTTTAACAACACAACAGATATATTATTCTAATAGTTAAATTCATGCCCACATGGCTATGATTATACCAAATCCTTGCACAAATAACTGTTTTCTACACAAACTGTATAGGTGTTTGACACTTAACAAAACATCTTTGTATAGTCCACTCTGCTTGGTCAATTAATTTACCATGGTTTAACATCAGCTCTATTGTTATATTTGTTAACACAACATAAAAAAATGGAATTAATATCATTAAATTGACATTCCTTTAAACTAACTGTATCACCTGTTACATACAAAAAACACAACACAAATACTATGATATAACACTGTGCTATAACATAAAACATGCACATTTTACAAAACAAATTCTATACTAATTAGTTAGTCCATTGTCAGCTAATTTACTCATTATTCTGACACTGTCTATGTCATATTTACTATTTATATGGGTTTCAACATCCGTATACTTACTGATGTTTGACTTACAAAAATTACAATAAAGTAAACACTGTTGCTCTACCTCACCACACAGTTCTAATAATCTTGTTACATTTACTGTTTATCTGGGTTTTACTCTTGTTATAAATGTTATTGTGACCATGTTATAATTTGTTGTTTACTGGACAACCCTATGAACTCTATATGTGACAATTATTTGTATGGTTCATGTATCTATAATCAGGTGTATTTATATTTTTGTTACATCAATTAACTTAATTATTTACTAATATTTCTCTTACATAATATTACATGTTTGGGCCTATTATCCCTCACTTTGTATTTTGATTATCTGGATATAATGATACATTAACTGAAACCATTTGTTTCTTTATAGTCCTGGTTCATAAACCGTTTGTCTTTATAATTCTTTGTTTGGTCATTACTGAAAGTTCATTGTCATAGTTGGGGTTAAAGGTGTTTTGCATCACTTAGCCTAAATCATTAATTTGGGTACGGTCAGTTGTCTTACTAGTCAGTCTAAAATTGTTAGTCGTTTCTCTTCACTATCATCTTGGAAGATATTGTTCTCCTTGTCAGCTTCATAACCAAAGTCTTCATTAAATCAGGTACGATATTATGTTGTTCCAAATGTAATGTTACATATTACCCTGCCATCAAATTTGATCATTTTAATAAAATATTGTTTTTTGTTGAAATTATCAATTATCTTAACCTTCACATTGTCATTTGTTATTCTTATTATGATCTGGTATACTTGTCTTTAATTATAAGTGTTCTATCCATGGAACATGTTACTTCCCTAACAAATTAATCACCATATATTCTGGAATCAGTCGGGGGGCTCTCTTGACCTAATACCCCGCTGTCCTTACAATACATAATACATAAATAATATCGATTGCTGGAGTTATCTCGTCAGTCAATCACATTTAATAATCACTAGTCTATTCACGACTAAAATAAATAAAATAATATAATATATTCTTGGGATTGTTCACTCAGTCTAACTTCTCAGATCTAAATATTTCTTTCCATTGATTCTTTCAGATGTTTATTTTCTTGTGGCGATATTAATAACATTTTTTATTTTCTATTGGTACTATCTTCCTTCCTTCTTTATCAGTACTGCTTAATCTTCATTTTTCGTCCACTATCTTCATTTAACTTAAAACATAACAAGTATTTGCATCTTCAGTTGTTGTTGATTCTCTCACAATCATGATAGGTTATTTGCAATAAATTCGTTTCTAGTCTTGTCTCATTTTCATCGTCGACTGTCTACATTTGTCCTTTCTTATTCATTTTATATCACTATAGTTTCTTCTAATTTATGGATGTTGCATCTTTCTTTTATATTCCAATAATAAGTTCATAACTGTGTTTAATAAGAGGTGCTTATTTTGTTTAGAATTTGGAAATTTACTCCCAGTTGTTTATCTGCTTGATTCATAATTACATTATCAAACTGTACTGTAATTGTTCCTTACTATTTATCTAAATTCTGAGATATTCAACTTTGTTTATTGGGCTTCATTTAAAATTATATTCTGAATTATCAAAATTGGTAAGATGAGCTTACTATATTTTTTTCAATTTCGTGGTATTGTAATAATAAATTCTTCAGTTTCATATTAATTCTCATAAATAATTAGTTGTAAGTTGTTCTTACTCTTTGTTTGGAATTTTGTGGTTTTATAATAATAAATTCTTCAATTCCAAATTAATTCTCATAAATAATTAGTTGTAAGTTGATCTTACTATTTTTTTAGAATTTTGTGGTTTTATCACAACTTCTACACTTCTTATTATAGTGCTTATTGTCATATGTCCTTCTGTACCCAGCATTGATGATCTTTTGGTAATTTTCGTTATGTCGGTCAGTTGCTCATACCTTCATTTGTATGGTTCTGTTTCTTTATTCTTTATTCATATTATTGTTCCTCAATGAAACTTATTTCTCGTCTCCTTAAAATGGTTCTTTGGCCGTAGTCGGTTAGCGTATCATCCGTCCCTTTTCTTGATGGTGTGTGGTATATAATTTATCCCGGGTCCATAATCTCAGTTGACCTTATTGTCCGCACTACCATTGTCTTTGTAATTATTTCTTTCCTTGTGGCATCTCTCGCTTCTTCCTTGTACTTCATTCTTCCCGTTCTTATTCTTTCATTTGCTGCAAAGCTTATTCGACTCATCCTATCATATTGTTGATTAAAACAATATGTTACTGGTCCATCAATGACTAATGATATCATTGATATTTTCCCACGTACTTCTATTTCTGGTATTTCCCATTTATCTCTAGTCTTCTCTAAGTTGTAAACTATAGTTTTATGGTAAGTCACTATTGAAATTGCTTTTAATCTCCTCCTATAGTCTCTGGCATTCATGATTTCTTCATTGTTGGTAATTGGGATGTTCAGTACATTAATTAACCCATTGTTCATCATCTCCCATTCTTCCGGTGTTTTTATTAAATTCTTTAGATGTGTTCTCCTTACTTTCTTTGGTTCCATTTCACTATCTTTAGTATTTTCTTTGTTTCCGTTAGTTTTCTTTTCAGGTAGTACTACTACTGGATCCTCTGTTTTGGCGTTTGGTATTTCTTCTGTTTCTGGTTTGCTATCATTTTTTATTTCTTTGGCCCTATTATTTCTTAATTCTTCCCTAAACAGTTTATTATCATTTATTATTTCTTTGGTCATTTCCTCCATTTCCTTTCTTATTTCGTCCATTATTTTCTTATTACTCTCCTCCATAGACTGTTTACTGTCCTTTTTTAATTCCTCCTTCAATTTTTCTAAGTTCTTATTACTGTTCTCGCTTAATTCTTCCATCTTTCCTTCCATAGACCGTCTATTGTCCTTCATTTCGTCCGTCAGTTTCTTACCAATTTCCTGCATTAATTCCATCATACGTCTAATCATTTCTTGCGTCTTCTCGCCTTCCGTTTGTGTGGTTTCTTCTGGTTGTTTCTCCGGATCCTTTCTTATTATAATTTCTATTTCCTCTACCGGTGTCGCTTCTTTGTCTTCCATATTTAACTCGTCTACCTTCTCGGTTTCGGCCGCTCGTTTTCGCGATGTTTCTCGCTTCCTCATCTTGTTTATTTTGGTTTATTTGTCTATTAATAATAATTTAATTTATATTAAATTACACGCCCCACGTTGGGCGCCAATTTGTAACGATATAAAATATTTTTATGTATGATTGATTGAATCTTATTGAAACGTAATGTAGCCTCACTTCAGGTTCGTCTATTTATAACCAGAGAATATTTCGTTACATACAATGTTATTGTGAATAGGTTACTTGTATATATCGTGTGCACTTGAATTACACCACCCGTAGGAAGTGTGAACTTGTAATATATAAATAATGTAGCGACAAACTCGCACTGGAGTCGTCGATGTGTAATTATAAATGTGTTATGTTGAACGGCGAATAATTTTGTAAATTGCCGCTTACTCCCACTATGCTGCTTCTTTTCCGTGACGTCACTCAACGATGCCAACTGTCGGGTCCGTTGCAATCTGTGAATTCTATTTACTAGATATAACGACACACAATTATCATCAAACATATATCCTTGTGGAATCCTTTATTCGGAAAAAAACTGGTTGACTGTTTTAATAAATTTAAACAGAATAATCGCAATTGTAGCGCAAACTATAATTCTTCCTTTACCAGTTGGCAGCAGTAGCAAAACGTTTAGTATTTCTTCCAGACCAAAACAATGCTTTTTGTTAACGTTTTTAAATAAAATATTAATTACCTCAGGGCGTATATGGTTCGGGGATTATAAATTAAACAAAATATTACACTGTTAATCAAAATACAAGTTTACAATTATAGGATATTACAACGTTAGAGTGATACGTGCACACAGAAATTGTATAGTGGTTGCTAGTTTTAAAAAGGTTATGTCCAGTTCAGGCTTTGATAGTTATTATGTAAATTAAAAGTTCTTGTTGTGTTTAAAAAGGTGTTAGTCTTATATGGTGTTATTAGTGATTGCTTTTAGTGTTTGTGTTATATGGTGTCTGTAGTTTAGTTGATTATTACTAAAAATTCGTGTTTACAAAGGTGTGTGTTGAAGTACGATATAATGAGATGTCAGAATCACCAAATCCTCTTCTTGTACTCTTCTTGGTTGAAGATAGGGCCCACGTACACGTCAGATCTTCTTTCTCGTCCCTCGTCCACTTCAAATCTTCTTCCTGGTTATTATATCTTCTATTCCATGTAATGGGTGTTCTTCTGTTATTGCAAAAAGTTCGTGTAGTGTACCTCTAACTGTATTTATCTGGTTGTATAGTTTTTTCACACTTTATAACACATAATGTAAGACGATTTAAAAACGCGTCTATCTGCTAAGATCGTTGTCAAAGAAGTCTCATTTTATTTATCCGAAATTTCTGGTTGCTAAGGGTAAACTTGGAATCTGGTTGGCCAATTCGGATATACATTGTCATATACTTTTATTATTTCGAAGTCTAAAATTTGTTCAGAATCTTTAAACTAACATAACTTTTCTATACTGAATGGGAGTTTAAAACCATTATCAGCATTATTTTGATCTTCACATTTGTTATATTTAGACACCAAACGTGCCTATTTTTGCTTAAGAACTATGGATGTTGCAATTTTGTTATTTGGAATTTTCTTAAATAACTTGATATGTGTTATTTTGTTCCTATATTCCTTGTATACATTATTACCTATAAATACATCTACCCTTTCACATTTGCTTTACAAAATTTCTAATATAATTGTTCAAAATTTACTAAAGTTGGTTTCACCTGGCCTATGTAATAGTATTACTTTCATCACTATGTTTTGACATCTTTAACAATTAAATTAACTTCTAACACTCATCAAAATGGTTTAACATATAACGTTATTTTAACAACACAACAGATATATTATTCTAATAGTTAAATTCATGCCCACATGGCTATGATTATACCAAATCCTTGCACAAATAACTGTTTTCTACTCAAACTGTATAGGTGTTTGACACTTACCAAAACATCTTTGTATAGTCCATTCTGCTTGGTCAATTAATTTACCATGGTTTAGCATCAGCTCTATTGTTATATTTGTTAACACAACATAAAAAAATGGAATTAATATCATTAAATTGACATTCCTTTAAACTAACTGTATCACCTGTTACATACAAAAAACATAACACAAATACTATGATATAACACTGTGCTATAACATAAAACATGCACATTTTACAAAACAAATTCTATACTAATTAGTTAGTCCATTGTCAGCTAATTTACTCATTATTCTGACACTGTCTATGTCATATTTACTATTTATATGGGTTTCAACATCCGTATACTTACTGATGTTTGACTTACAAAAATTACAATAAAGTGAACACTGTTGCTCTACCTCACCACACAGTTCTAATAATCTTGTTACATTTACTGTTTATCTGGGTTTTACTCTTGTTATAAATGTTAATGTGACCATGTTATAATTTGTTGTTTACTGGACAACCCTATGAACTCTATATGTGACAATTATTTGTATGGTTCATGTATCTATAATCAGGTGTATTTATATTTTTGTTACATCAATTAACTTAATTATTTACTAATATTTCTCTTACATAATATTACATGTTTGGGCCTATTATCCCTCACTTTGTATTTTGATTATCAGGATATAATGATACATTAACTGAAACCATTTGTTTCTTTATAGTCCTGGTTCATAAACCGTTTGTCTTTATAATTCTTTGTTTGGTCATTACTGAAAGTTCATTGTCATAGTTGGGGTTAAAGGTGTTTTGCATCACTTAGCCTAAATCATTAATTTGGGTACGGTCAGTTGTCTTACTAGTCAGTCTAAAATTGTTAGTCGTTCCTCTTCACTATCATCTTGGAAGATATTGTTCTCCTTGTCAGCTTCTTAACCAAAGTCTTCATTAAATCAGGTACGATATTATGTTGTTCCAAATGTAATGTTACAATATATACCTAATCGCTAATATAAAACCATATAGATGAACAGTAATTTTTTGAAACAGATCTGTGATTATACCTTAGATTTTTTCAATTATATAATTAACTGCTAAAGAATCCACCTGTTATGTGCTTAATGAATCCTTGTTGAATAACATTTAATGAATTCTTGTTTGAACAACCTTATTATTAGTAGGAAAACATATTTTATGTATATATGTATATGTGCAGATAAGTAAAACAAAAGGAAAATTAAGAGCTGGTTTGTAATTAAATAGTATGCTATACTCAATTTGGGTATTAAAACTGTATAACATTGATCCGAGGAAATTCAATAAAAGCTGTTATTGTTAAGCAAGCGTTTTAATTGCAGGTTCTGTCACAATGGGCCCCAGCCAATTTTTGCTTCCTCTAGGACAAAGTGCCTAGTTATTAGATTTTTATGTAACGCCCGTAGGTGTTACATTGGTTCACTTTTTTGGTTATGTTTTGATGTTTACGTTCCACCTAACCTTGCTGAGTTTCGACTCTGATGTTAACTGCGCGGATACGACTGTCGCGGAGGATACGTTCTTTATTCGATGAAATTCAACACTAGACTACTTCGCTAAGCGTCAGTCTTTGGGTCCTGACGGCGTCACGTTTTGCTAGTCGGCGTGGGTGTTTGGGTTAATACACCCAAAAGTGAAAAATTCCCATTTGTCGATATCTAATACATTGTCGTGGCGTGGCGTCACCATTCTGATCTCAAAATTACTAAAATTTTTAAATTTAACATAACTTCCTTATGTTAACTACAATTGTAAATTTATTAATACCAATGAATTGCTTCCTCTCTTCTGATCATTTTAAGATCTCATATGACATGTTTCCGTGCAGTATTTCTAAAATGAACAATTTTAATGTTTGGCCTATGCTAATACATTTTTTTTAAAGTTATATTTTTTTTACATTGTAGAAATCTTGTTTTCTCGGTTGTATATATGATTTTATGCTATTAACAAACATTTTAATACTAGTAATTATAATTATGAACCTTAACTTTTTATAAAACTCTTTGCTTGTATAATAGGCCTAAGAATGTCTTGTGTACATTGGACCATTCTGGTCTCTTACAATAAAATTGCTTATTTCTAATACATTGTAACATTTGGTATTTAATCCTAATAAACAACATGATCTTTTACTATACACATTATGATTTAAGACATGCTTTGTACCTTGTAATGTCCCTGTCTACCTTCTACAGTAGGTGTAGGTTTTTTGTCCAAGTAGACATCTTGTTAATTACATTCTTATTAGTACATTACAAATATTTAAGA
Organism: Magicicada septendecula; assembly: GCA_034769895.1. Lineage (NCBI taxonomy): Eukaryota > Metazoa > Arthropoda > Insecta > Hemiptera > Cicadidae > Magicicada > Magicicada septendecula. The sequence continues at coordinate 306,552,237 of CM068367.1, read as the reverse complement.
GGACTCATATCTTAACCTAATAACATATACCATTGTTTTTATATTGGACATTGTCTATTACAATTATTCTACATAATATTGTCTCTTTTTATCTACCAAGTAGATGCAGGTTCTGTGTAACATTTATTTTGTACTAACTATATTATTACTTGTCCATAAACAACAATAGTTATTTCTTTAACATTATTGCCTAGTAGTCAGCTTATTTGTCACACTTTATACTACTAAATTATTTACATCATTTGCTTCCTTACATTTCTATCATTCTTCAATATACAATAGTAATCTTTCCTTCCTACCACACACTACAACATTATTATACAAAAATAAAACTTTTGTAGCCCATTTATAACATAATGATCTCTATTTGAATTGTCTGAGTGTCTATTAGTTACACTCAGATATATCTGAATCTATACTTACAGTATATATTATACTGAATCTAGGTTTACAGTTTTTTATCTTACATTTTCTTTAGGTTATGTTGCCAGTAACTGAATTACTGGTTATCCAGCTAGGCTCTGCATTATAGTTTTTTACTTAACCTGTACATGATTTGTTATGCAGATTACTGGAATTATTGTTATTAAATTTGTTCTATATATGTTTTATATTGTTATAAGTTTAATATTTGATATGTTAATTTTCTTTTTAATTTATCATAATTTTAAATTTACTTGTGAATATATTTATTAAATAACACTGGTTTATTATTTAAATTCTGTTTTGTACTTCATTATTTTTATGACAAACTTTATGTAGAGTGAAACGTAACGTTACAATATACGCTCATTTGCAAACTGGTAACTATGAATTATGTTTTCCAACTGCTTCTTTACCATTACTACTACTCCTGCAACTGCACGATTCCCAGCAGCTACATCACTGTAGTCTGCCAATGCGGTCGAACCTTTAAGCTTCTTCTTAGTTTTAGGAATCATGGCAATATCTACATCCATTAAATTAAGTTCCCGTTGAAGTTCCATCTCTTTATGTGCGAGTCCTCTTACATTCCATACGCCAATCTTAAACTGTTCCGCAATACCAAGTCGTTTTTTCCTTTAATTCATAGCTGTGGTCAGCAACTTTTGATCCGTCCGGGTAGTCATTATTTGAGGAAATTTAGTAATTAATGTGTCCCCTGGATATGTTAGGGTAAAGGTCCTTAAATTGTACCACTTTTACTAAATTTCGTATATTTCTTGAATCCATTATCTAGGAACTTTTTAAAGCTTTCAGCAACACAAAGTGCTCGTTTTGCGAAATTATTACTAACCGCAAAATTTTATTCAGCGAACTAAACAATTTTTTTTTAAGAAAAAATAAAACTATGTCAAGTGGTACAATTTACGAAACCGTTCCTTAAATTGTACCACACTTCTCTTAAATTGTACCATAAAAAAAATAATAATTTGATGTCCAGAATAATAGTTATTTGTTAAGTGTTTTTAATTCGTATTAATTATCTGAAACCGCGGTCACTGAGCTTGACAAGAAAACCTCAAAGATTTTTTTTGAAGGAAAATTAAAAAAAAATTTACAATATTTGAATTATTCTTAATTTATTTAGGTTAAAAAGTACAGTAGGCTGCATTGAAATATAAACATGTTATTTGACCTAAGAATATATAAACCTTGTTACATATAAATCAAAATATTACGTGCGCACACGCGCGCGCGAGTGTGTGTGTGTGTTTAAATTATTTCAATAAACAAATATTAAATTTAAACAGATAGCACAATAATATTAAAAACATTATTCGCAGAAAAACAAAACAGGCCTATTTAACAAATACAGAATTACATAAGAGTCTTATTATAGTATCACATTACACACAATTGTCACAATAAAAAGTCTTCTTTCTGTTGCTTACACCGGCACACTTCGTGTGAAGCCAAACTTTACGCCCAAGACACTGAATCATTTCTTCATGCATTTCTTCGGCACATAAACGACAGAACCAGTTCCCTTGCACTGTTTCCTCAGAGTCCTGAAATATTCGGCGTTTTGTTTTTTATAAGATTTTGCTGGCCGAACTTTTGTTGAACACTATTCGTTTCTAGATCATTTTTTTAGGGTGGCTTGTAATTTCTAAGGAAGGGGCAGGCTTTCTGGATTCTTTTCTCTTTCTTGGTTTATGGACTGAAACTGGGGAGATTTCAGCAACAGTCAATTTGGGTTTTGAAGTGTTGTGCTCAGTTGTTGGTAATGTCGAATGGGTTTTGTTCTTACCCTCCAATCTTCGATTTAGCGTTGGTTTTGGACACCGTACCTCCTACAGATTTCGTTTATTCCAGCGTCCCCGTTTCTAAATGAATCAATAGTCCGATCCATATCCTCCTCCGACCAAAGTCCATATTTGGTTTTTGGCATCTGCGTTAATGATACAGCTATGATTAGAATTTAAATAATTTAAAAAACAGATTTAGAGAGTATGTTTAGACTTTCATACAAAAGGTGATATTTAAGACGAAAAAGTGACAGGAAAATTTTATGTCCTTCATATTCTCATTAAAAATAAAAGATTTACTACAAAAAAGTCTAAAAAAACAAAATGACGACTTTAAACAACGTTGTATGTTAATCCACTTTAAGAAAATATTTACAGTAAGGTGACAGTATTACCTTTTTATTATATTTATTATATATAAATCGTACATCTATTTGATTTCATTTATTGTTTAAAGAAAATTATAGCCTTTGAAGAGTCTCTTTCATCTATAAATTATGTCTCAAATGTAATTAACTCTCGATAGTCAAGCTATCGAGTCACCTTTACAATAAGTTGTGCTGTCCTCGTCCTGGGGTGTCAAACTTGGGAATTCTGGTAGTCGGCGTCGTCATCTGGGTCGAGTCTTCGGCGAATACTTTATAGCTGTTTCACTGAGGAGATTGAAGTAATGCTGGTTAAACTTGGGGTAGATCCATGTAGGTCCTGGTCAGCGTCGTAGGGATCGTAGACGTCCACATGTACAGTTTATGCAGGTCACATATTCACATGTAGAGTTGTACTGGAGTTTACATCTTGAGTAGAGACGTCATCTTGCTTACGTGTTGTTAATTTTTCTTAACTTATTACATTTCTTAACAAAATCTTTCTACATTTTATATATTAAAAACTTGCTCCCCACGTTTTGTAGTGGTAGGTAATAGTTACATTTAACTTTAATCAACACATTTCTGAAGAGCTCTCGCTCGTAGGTGTGCACTGTCTGACGGCTGCATAGTAACTCTTAACTCGATTCGACTGGCACATTACAACCAAGCGGAGCGAGTATTCCGCGATAATATAGTTCCTATTTTTATTTAAATTGACATTATTATAACAAGAAGAAACAAATTATTTATACTTATTTAATTTACGGGAATTATTTTAACTACTGCTCGTGCCTTCAAATTACTAGTTACAAACATTACGATTTTTATACATTTCTAAGTTACAGACGGTTCGCTAAGCACGTTGAGTCCGGAATTAAACAGGTCAACGCATGATGACTTACAAAAGGGTTAACTGTGATATTAATAGCTTTTTACTATTCGATTTTTTTTTGTTAATTGTTTAGTTAGATTTTTCCATTTACATCTCATACTTATTCTGAGTTAGTACAGGGGCATTAGGTTTAATAGTGCGATTTAAAAATACTTAATTGCTTTTTAATTTTTTTTTATTATTAAATATTTTATTATCAATTAAATCGTCACAGTGCGATTTTGGCAAAAAATTCTCGAATATGCAATAACGTGTGTGTGTATGTGTGTGTGTGTGTGGGCGTGCGCGCGCTGCACTATTGTGATGAGTTTACCATAAATTGTTCCTCCATAAATCTGATCTTTTTTTTTAATAGCTTCACTCAAATGCCGTAAAGCGTCCAAAATTATACACTGTTTATTGATCGTAACAACTCGTAATAAAAACACGATAAACTGAGTAGGTCTTACGGCAGCCGCTCGTTCTTACATACCAGACTCATCGAAAGGCTTTTTTAAAAATGGTCTTCTCATTAGAACAATTTATCTCATTATTCAGACATAATGTAATGCAGCTACTTGAATCTTAAAACGTAGAATATTAAAAAATCGTTAAATGCATCAAAGCGCAACTTATTCAATTAGTTCTCAAACCTAAACTATACACCCAACATAACCATAAATCAGACAGTCACAGACTGGTATATACCAACATCACAAAGGTTTCAAATCGGACATTTTAGTCCTGCAAATCCACATGTTACACGATCTTTTTGATCGTATATTTTATATTAAAAGCATCAGTAGCCAACAGAAATTTTACAAATTGCGGAGCAGAGAGGAAAGTAATGTGGCGTGTAAACTTTTTGGACTAGTGAAGTTTGTAGAGTTAGACAACTGTCAACAATGTTTTACCGTTATCTCTGGTTTAGTGACTTTTGCCATTAGTGTTGACAGCTTTTGTTAATCTATGTATCTTACAGTTATAACGGACAGCAAACAATGCGTACTCTTCGTAAGTAGTCTTTGAAGCGCTGTTGTACTTCGAACACGCTATCAGCTTTAAAGTTACTACTTAGAAAATTACATATCGGCTTGTCCAGACTATGGTTAGTTTACATTTGATTACTGTTTACTTACAGCATCCGGAAAAATACATCACGCTTTTATATAGAAGAACGTAATGCGATTGAGCTAAAATATGTTACACGTATGTTTTTAATTCTGTAGTTGCAGGATATTCATTTATAAAGTGTATTAGACGGCATTTCGAAATTTATTAATTTCTTAAATTGATAGAATTTAATGCAAGAAATTAAGTGTTAATCTAGAATTCAATTATAATATCGCATAAGGTAGTGTGTGTAGTGTAGTGTGAATTCCTTAAAATATTACAACATTTAGTTAATAAGCTTACCTATATTTAAAATAACCTAAAATAGATGAAGCAGTAACAATGGTAGTATTAATGAAAACACACTTTTTTCTTTTTAGTACACTTTGAAGATATTTATTCATTTGTAATATACTGATGCTAAGATAAATCTGTATCTTCCTCACACACCCACTCACTTTACTCAGTAAAGACTATAATATGAAACGCATGATTGACAGTTTACAGATAACGAAATTGAATCAACTGGCGTCAGTATTAAAACGATCGCAGAAGTGTTATAAAGTGGATTGCAACAGGCACACAAGATAATTTATATGGTATGATAACAATTTGTCGTAATGCAAACGATATTGTTTGGTTTGTTACCATCCGAAACAGTTCTTTAACGGAACATGCCTAAAAGTAAACGGTTTACTGAAGTGCTAATTTCCTACATTTTGTCAGGTTCTCTACTTTGAAAGTTTTATTCTGTCAGTGGTTTCCAAATCAATCGCTCTCTTGTTGTCACCTAGGCTCTTATTAGGAAAATTATTAAAAAATTCAGGCCACTAAAAACTGTGAGGACACTTTCTCAGATTTAAATAAAAACGCATTAACTGTGGTTTTAGAAGTCAACGAGCAGACTGGAAAAGTGATGATAGTTGAGACAAAACAAGATTACTCCTCCAGATTTTTGTTTGAAACACCAACCTCTAGGGTGCATCTTTTTTTCCAAAAATTAGGTTTGATTTGAATGCCACTTTATACGAGACAGAGGAAGTTTGGAAGAAAATTATTTCAGCTGAGAACGGGGATATTGGGGATACTAAGAAGAGCTGAGGAATTACTTAATGAGAAGGAAAACCAAAGCTAAAACTGTATCAAAAGCGCGGCATGGTCATGTACGGCGGCGTGTAAATGATGGAAAGCTCGTAAAGAAATGTTTTCACTATTTGACAAGAGAGGGAAAGGTTGCCTTGGAATAAAATGGAGCAATGTCGCTAAGGAATTCTTATGAAGTTTGATCATACACTTTGTTGAAGGATCCTGATGCCTCAGGTGCTTGTACAGGCAAAGGATCACCTCGATCTGTAGTAGTAAATAACGAAAAAGAATAAGAAGAAGAAGTAGAAGAAGAAAGAGATGAAGAAGAAGAACAAGACGATGATGATGAAGATTTCATTCTCAGCATAAAACCTTTTAGTGGGGATCACTTTAAACTGTTTTCACAAAATTAGAACAAATTGTTAATTTATAACTGACGCACGTTATTAAATAAAAGGATAAATCCCTGTACGCAAGGTATAAAAAGGGAAAAATTTATTTAGTATTGCAAATGTACCAAAATTTCTAAAAATGATAATAATTTATAGGCTTAAATTAAATATTTTGTGGGTGATATGAATTACAGTTTTGTAATATTTGAATATAACTTTATTTTCAATTAGTTCTTATTATTAGGGGAAGGTTACCATCATTGGACCACATAACAGTTTTTAATTTTTTTTTCATCACATTTTCAACTTAAATTTACCATTAAATATACAGATAGTCTCTCTATTACTTTCTGATTAACCGTGAGTATTTACTATTTTTTTTAGATTTTTCAAATATGGTAGTAGGAAGAAAAAACAAAATTTTAACAAACGGTCCATTGATGGCAACTGGTAGCTATGAATGGACCATCGAAATTCCATCGATGGACCGATTACGAAAGTAAAGAAAAACTGTCTCTACATTGGTCTATTACGTTTCATTATAGACCTACATATCTGCTAGTCATGGTAAAACAAAACTAAAACATATAAAGTATGAAAAATTATCTCAAGAAGACTGAGACTTAATTCGGGATGTCGCCGCATAAAATTGTAGTACCATTTTTTCCCAGCCGACCTCTTCTATTTGCTGAATCTCTGTTCGATGTTATTTTGTTCAGCGACTTGAAACACGAGTTCTCGTAAGTCTTTGACTGTAATTCCAAAAAACGTCTCCTCTAATTTCAAAATGTTGTCTACTAATTCCTTCTCTACCTCAGGAGGCAGATCTTCTAAACTACCAATAATTTTCTTTCCCTCCACAGCAAAATTGTTTTTGTCTTCTAAATGTCTTTTTAAAGTTGCTTTGGGCACTCCATACTCTCGGCAGACTTCATTCAAACCCATGCCTCCGTTACGAAAGGCTACGATAGCACGTTCCATTGTCTCGGTACTCCATTGTCCATATTTCACTCCTTTGGCATTTTTATGAAAAACGAAAATTAGTATATTAATTTATAGACAAGTTACTACAATATTTTGTGTATTTAGGGTTTTTTGCAATGATTACTATTTAAAATTAATAAATTTCATTTCAGCTTTTAAATACAATCAAATGTCTGTCTACTCTTCAACCTGAGTGCCATACAACGACCATGTTAACAGTAGGAACCTAACGCCCTTGTGACTAAAAGTGTAAGGCTATGATTTTATTTTGTGTTATCATAGTACAGGGAGACTCAATATGTTTGTATTGAAATGTTTTTTTATTTTCAATTTGCTACCAATTGTTGCTATAAACTTATTTTCAAATGACTACAATATTCGGACTAGAATATAATGATGTAAATTTTTCAATGTAGTCTACAGAGTTTAAATGTTTATATGTAGTTGTAGGTTATACTTTAGGCTAATAGTTAGGCTATTTGTAAAAAACAAAATAGCATTTTACATTGAACACAGTGTATATTTGAGTATTATAACACGTCCTTCTAGACACTAACGGAGCTACCAACTCACACACAATAATACGCTATTCCCTCGCATCTCCTACATTCTTAGCGTTATAAAAATTAATATTTGCAATTTAACAGGTTGTTAATTGTACTGTAAACCGTAGATTATAGGTTAATAAAATTTACTAACAGGCCTATCACAAAATATCAGTAAATGAAAAAGTACCAAGCAAACAAGGTTTCTGTGTCCCATGAAAGAGGTAAAACTTAAAATGATAAAATGTAGTCTTACTTGTAGTCAAAATATAAAAGAAAAGATACTTAACGTAAAGCGTGTCAAGGAAAATAATAATAATTCAAAAATTTGTTCACGTTTCCATGAATGGACCACCTGATAAACTGGTCCATTGAAGAACCGCCAAGTGGTCCAATGATGGCAACTCGCCATATTGCATTCCTTAGATAAACACAGCCGAAATGACGATTCAAATTGGAACAACCAATATAAAATTTAGAACTTTAAAAACTGCTTTTAATGTCAACAAATTGTGAAATTGTTCAGTAATATATAATGCGTGATAACTGATATTAAAAAAGATTAATAGTTATAGCACAGAGTACAGAAATCTTACCTGAATTTTTATCTCGCAGCGACGCAACTCCAACTCGTTTACAGCACTGCACACAACTGGCGTGAAGGAAAGAAAGAGACTACAACTACTACCGTGGATGCGCACGCTTTGGTAGGGGAAATATGTAAGAAGTCCATCCATGGAACCGGTCCATTGATGGCAACCTTCCCCTATAGTCATTGATATAAAAAATAAATTTATCCTAGTAAGTAAATTGAAGATATCGTAGCAAATTTAAAATAATTGTTGTTAATCCTTTTCTTTATGGACAGGTGGCCTCCATTTTAACTATTACACACTATGTTCAGGGCACGTGATTAAATTACTTCTGTATTCTGTCAACTGTATGATGATGTTTCGCATGTTTTCAGCATGTTTTCATTTTCTCAGTACCTTCTAATCACTGCTTTCTTTCTTCAGACTTGTGTTCCCATCGTGGTCAGTAACTATATAATCACTTCAGAACTGTAGCAGGTACCATACAAGCCAGGATCTGGACCCTCCGCCTTCACTAATAGCATATCCACAATTCTTCTCATCCAGTTGCTCTTGACGAAACTTTTGTCTGCGTATGTTCCATGTTTCATATCGAATAGATGTTAACCATCGTTACTATTGTGGTATAAACTGTATCACAACGCTTAATGTTTTACCCATATAATTTCCTCCCTTAATTACCTCTCACTGTACACTTCACACTTTACGTATTTGTATTGCTTTGATCTTTTAAGCCATCATTCTAACCGTCCCCCGAACATTTTATTCCCTTGACCCTGATGAAATGGCGTTGCTTTTTATTCTAATATAAAGTCCTCTTGTAACAGATAGATATATTTATATAAGCGTTCCAACGTCACTAGAAAAGCCAGAAAATCTGTTACAATTTTTCTTTGACTATGTAAGCTTCTTGACTATATAAGCAAATTATCGCTTTTACTCTCTTACACGTGGGTCAGGACTGCATTTTGTTTCAACAAAATATTTTTTTTTCAAAAACTAGAAAATCAAGATGGCTTCAAGCATCATTAAACTTTAAGCATCCTGAAAAATTTGTCACTATCCGTAGACCATTACAAGTGCCGTATATTATATGTGGGTTTATGTCACCGTATACCAATACCAGCAAAAATTTCGACAAGACATTTTTGGTCTTAAAAAACTTTTAATTTCGGGTTTAGCCTTCATAATTGCGGGCTAAAGTTATCTGCATCACAATATTTGTCTTCACTTCTATGATTCTGATTCATATGTAATTACAAGAACTTTGAACTTTCACAGCGTGTAGGACAAAGGTGAATCAATAAATTAATGTAATATTTATTTATTTTTTAACAACCATGCAGGTTTATATTTTTTGAAGTTTTCGTTATGATACTGTCCAGTGAAACCGGAAAAAACATACGTCAACTTTACACACCTACTGAATATACCAAATTACAGAAAAAATCCTGAAAGAGTGTAACTTTTACATATGTTTCTACTACATTTGAAAATTGTATGTGTTCCTTTAAAACATTAATCGTTACTAACGTTTTTCTGTTAGCGTGCTCCTGTGTTATCTGGAAATTTTACAAGGCTGAATTTGAATTTTTCTAAAGCACAATAATTATTACAAATGATCTGAAATATTGACAGATATACATAACTATTGTAATGTTAGTCGATAGAGATTTGAAACATGAAAATTCATATGCGAAATGAGTAAAAGTACATTCACGTACTCTGAGAAATAGATATCGTATTTGTTTACGTCTTGGTGCGCTCCAATCAATACTGGTTCACGCGTATTGGAACTAAATGCTAAACAAGAGTATTAATTGTAAATTCAAAAAGTCGTGTACTACATTTAAATACTGTATACAATGACAGAATAGGTATAAAACAGTACTATATAAACGCGCTTATTTTAACTGGTAATTTAGTTACGTCTAAATAAAATCCACTATCCTTACTCTATGCACTTCACTATTTTATTGTAAGGCATAAGTGGCCTCCTAGCTTTTCTAATATTTTCATTTTCAAAATATTTTTGTTTGTTACCATTTCTTTCGCGAGGTTCTTAATGGATGAGCTTTTAAGAAAACGTATGTTGCCAGTACTTCAAACTTTCATTTTATTCATAATTTTATTAAACTACAATAAAAAAAAAATAAGTTCAAAGGACAAAATGTACCTTGTTTTTTAAAAGTGGAGTAATGCTTTGGAAATTTTTAAATCTACTGGTCGAAATCTAATTTAACATTAGCTAAGGCGATTTACCCATAGACTGTTATTACATATTTCTTAATTTTTCTCTAGCGTGATGCTAAGAAATATCAAAAGCGGGGATTCAACAATTTCTGGTAAATATAACAATCGAGAAAATTAAAGTTTCTTTGTGACCTAACTAGTCGTAAATTAGTAAACACTTATCGATTTATTAAATAAAAGAATATTGTTTAAATATGAATTTTTGGAGTAATAATAAATTATAGAAACCAATTTAATTAAGCTGATAAGTGTCTTTTGAAAATGTCATTTTATTTTAGTAACAACGTTTTGAGATTTTTGCGTACAAGGAGATTAACTTTTCTAAGGGGTCAATGCTGCTTGCCTTAAATATTAGTTCCAATGTTTACTTTCTTCTGTCTAAAGAAGGCTAATGGAAAACATCCTAAGCTTATCTTATTCTCTGACTTTTCTTAAGACGATGTCAACTTAAAGTTAGTATTTTCCTTTTGGTTTAAATATTTTGAAAGATTAGTCATGATTTTGTCAGCTGTTTAACAGATATTATTCTATTTCTATTTAATGTGTGTTTGATTTATGATTTCTATGTGCTTTACTATATGTTTAGCAATGCAAAATCAAACAGCCTAACTACGAATGTGCTATAAAGCAAACACTTATAAGAATATCAGAGAGAATTCTACAACATTCATATTCGTAAATAAAAAGGTTTTTGTAAATAACTGAATAAGCACTTTATGCGATTGCGATCATGTGAGTTGTTACTAAGAAGCACATTAATCTATGCTAAAAGAACATTTCCTTAGCTTCTTGTATACATATTAAATGCAGCCTTTCTTTCTGACTATACACCACTGTTCTGCTCTAACATTTAGCATTTTGTAATAACGTGGAAGGCTTTCTTCTATAGGACGTTTGTCAGGAATGCCTTGGTTAATTGTCGGATGGCTTTAAAATGTGTACAATATTAATGTTACTCTTTCTGATTCAACCTCACAATTTCATACCATACCGCCGTATGAGGGTTTATACAGACTATTTGTTCCATAGTCATTTATTGTAGTCTGACACATAATAGTATATTTTGTGTCATGCAAGGTAGTATAGCTAAGGGAAGTCATGCAAGCACAGAAAAATAATTTATGGACGTGTAATGAACAATATTTTTCATTATACCTCTCTGGAAAAAATACGAAAACAACCTGCACATTATTAAAAACCATTATTTCGAAACATGAACAAACAAGTATATCTTTAATTTTTGCACAAATGTTATACTTATATTACAATTTGTGTTATTATAAATATCCAGTCCATTAGCATGTACTTCATTTTGT